>OW203897.1:6762500-8012500 GCA_934046635.1 Buathra laborator
GTTATTCGAAAAATTAATCGCGTCCGTCTTGATCCCCAGGAATTGGAAGGAAAGTATCAACGCGAACTCCTTGAAATAAAAGGAAAATACGAAGAACAATATCGCAATCTCGCTGATCGTTACAATCAGGAATTGCCGGATTTGGAGAGCAAACACGCCAAGGAACTTTCCGTATTTCAAGCTCAATTGTCAAGCTACAAGAAAACAGTGGAGACGTTGAAACGTGAATTGGTAAATCGTTCGGAATCGCAACAATCGATCGTCGCCGAGACGAACAGTTTGAAAGAAAAATTGTTGCACATACAGAAGGAGAAACAGATGATGAACGAACAGATAAGTTTGCATAAAGTTCAACTGGATGAATTAACGTCGAAATATGTCGCCGCGGCGAGTGTTTTGGATTCCAAGGAGAGTATCGAGCGTTCGTTGGAAGAAGCGTTGACGAACGTCGCGATGTTGAAACAGGAGAACGACATTTTGAAATTCAAGTACGACGATCTTAGCGCGCGTTACGCGGCGGCACAATCGTTGATCGAAAATAATCAAATTCACGAGAGATCGATGAGTAGTCGAATATTCGATTTGGAAAAAAGTTTATCCCGGGTGAGCGGTGTGAGTGTCAGTATGTTGAGCGAATTCAACGAAACGACTTATCAAACTTTCGACGATGTCGCCATACAGTTTCACATGACTCGTCAAAAACTCGACGAAAAAGTCGAATTGGAGAGACAATTGGTCGACAAAATTCGTACATTGGAGAACGAAGTTTATCGCGCTAACGAGAAACTCGAACGTGCGAATTTGGAGAAAGAATCATACGAAAAGCAATTGAAAGACATGAAAAATACGTGTGACAAAATGAGATCCGACATGAGTAACCGACAAGACGGAAGTTCCGGTGCACCGCAATTGTTTCAAAGTTCCATGTACTTCGCTACGGAAAATTCAGGTAAATCCGCAAATCAACAGAGTCTCGATGATAATTATAACGACACAATCGCGAAAGTCGAGACCTACGAACGCGAGATAAAGAATTTAAAAGAACTTCTACAGCTGAGGGATAAGGAGAGCGCGGATTTGACGAATAAGCTGCGCGAAGTTACGGAGAAATTTCGTGAAACCGAAGCGGAATCCGAACAATTGAAGAGCGGCTTAGCCACCGCTTGGGAACAGTGCGCTGTCTTCGAAGAAAAATTGAATCAAACGTTAGCGATGAACGAAACTCGATACACCGATTCACTCGCCGTCTCGAGAAACGAACCGAACACCGAAGGTTCGAACAACAGTTACAAAACATCTAACGAAACTTTCAACAAATCAAACATCAAATTAGAGGATCGTGAAAACTCCAACGAGCTGATGGGCGCAACGTCGATGATCCACGAAATATCGTCATTGAGAAACGAAAAGGAGAGCTTATTGAACGAAGTCAGACATTTGTCGGATACCGTGTCGAATTTCGACGAGATATCCAAAAAACTCGATCACTATTGCACTCTCGCGGAAAAACTCGAAATCGAAAACAATAATTTGCTCGATGAAAATAAACGATTGTCGAAAGACAAAGATCTCGTTGATTCGTTGAACAAAACTATAGCGGAAATCACAGCTGAGAAATCTTCGCTCGTTCGCGAATTGACGAATATCGCGGAGAGACACAGAGAAGAATTAGCCGCTGTGAGAGCGGATTCGATGTCCGAAGTCGAGAAGCTTAGAAATTTGTTGTTCACCGTTCGCGAGGGCGACGCGGGACTCGAACAATTAAAGAACGAACTCGACACTCGTCACGCCAAAGAGATGGAAGAGCTGCGAACTTATTTTGAGGAAAAGTGTTTGCAGATGGAGAAACAGTATTCCGAGGAGATATTCAGTCAGCAGTCGAAAAAGATGTCGGATAACGATAGCGAAATCGACGATCTCGGCGACGATTTGTTCTTCGGCGGCGGTGGCGGCGATTGCACGAACGCCGGACGAAGTTCCGTTGAGAATTCGCGTGGCGAAGTCTCACTCGGCGATGGTGAATCAAAGAGTCACAGAAACGAGAGTAACGCCAATGTTGCGTCCGGCATTGTCACAGCCGTCGATCGGGTAAGTTATTCCTAAGATAGATTTCCGGTTTGTAAATTGTCGCCAAGAGACGTAGTGAGCTTTCGAAAGTCGTTTCTATTATAATTTTATTCCAATAATCAATATACGGTAACGAAAAACATTTGTCATTTGTCACTTCGAATATTTGTAATTCGTTTTCGCCTTTTATTCATCGTGTCCAGTGATTCGTGACGTTCTGGAAATGTCTTCGCATTTTTTTTGTTCTCGAAAAGTCCTGTAATTTCCTTAAATTTCTTTGCTGGTCTTTGAAATTTTTTTTTTCCCTTAAATTCTGATTTTTAAAATACTTTTATACCCCTCGCGTACGCGTGACGTAAATATATTTCCGGCATTTTTTTTACCAATAATTACCTTCAAAAAGTCAGCTTAACTATAAAATATAGTGAAAAAATTCTGAAAAAAAATTGTAGAGTACTTTTGAAGGGTCGTTTCTTCGATAATTCAAAGATAATTTTATTTCCGAAATTTCGTATGAGTGTTATAAGCAAAAGGCTCTGACGTTTACATCGAAGGGTAAAGGTTTCCCGCGCGTAAGGTGTTAAAATGTTTTCCTATATGTTTTCCTATTTTTTTCTTCCTCGAAAATTTCCTGGAAAAGTCTTTGAATTTTTGCGGACTTTCAACTGAACACTATGTTATTTTTCGTATGCAGAAACTCACTTACGTTTCTGTCGCTCAGTCCTATAAAAAAAAACTGTTTAATGTGCCGAAAAGCATCATAGGCACAGGAAGCATGTAAACCATTGAATGTGTAATCCCTGTTATCACGTGTAACGATACCCCGTAGTTTTTGTTATCTCTGAAAATCGAGAGAAATTCCTTAGTTCGTACGAATTCCGTCTTTACATTCGTAACTAACAATTTGTACTGTGTGTGGACCCGTTACGTGCGCATGCAGCTTTGCCAAACCGAATGGGATTCAGCCCTCGAGAATGGCGAGTTAACGAAGTTGCGGGCTGCCTACAGCAATCAGCTGGAAGAACAAGTAGCACTTGCTAAGCTCGACATTGTCAACGCTCTTCAGGAACAAATTCAGGTAGCTAATCCGACTAACAAGTGTCTTGCAATTTTCTCAATCCTTACAGAGTTCCATAAACAAAAAAACTGCACTGTCTGTATATCATTTTTTTCAGTCCAGGAATTCCTCCGTCTATCGTTTATTTTTTCGTTCAAATTTGCGGCCTTTTATTTGGCTAATCGAAAAAAATCATCGAATACATTTACAAAGTTCTTTCACAATCGTCAAATTTCCACATCATTCTCAGGCACTCCTCGCCGTTGAATCCGAGATGGAAGACAATTGGCCGCCCGAGTTGCTGCAGCTTCGTAACAAATTCACGAATAACGCAAAGCGCGAGATAGAGGAGCTGAAGATTCTTCATGCTGCCGAATTAAAACAGCTGAAGGACGAGCACTCGCGTAGTGTCGCGCGTATTATCGAACGTCATCAGGAAGAAGTGAGCAAAATAGCGGCCGAACGTGTAACGAAGAACGAGAAAGCAGCGACGGAAAATTGTGATACCACTGCGGAAAATGCTGCGCTGATTCGCGAGAGGTACGCTAATTTTTCTTTGATGCACTTTCGTCTTTCAAGAGAATTTCGATTATTATAATTAATTTACACTTCGCAGGGATAATCTTTTCAAAACTTGCGTTACTCTCAAGGAATTGATCGTTGATTTGATTAAATACTTTGTCGTATGCGAAGAAGAACTCAATAACACTCTTATAAGCGAAGTACTAAAGCGCGCGACGGTACCGGACGTTGATCCGTCGACTGCAAACCCCGAACGCGATTCGGTACAAAATGAAATTGATGCAACGGATCTCGCCGCTTCACCAAAGCCATCGGCGGCGAAAATCAAGAGAGTCCACTTTGCTCCCCAATGCACCCAAATTGCTTCGATAATAAACAGCGATTCGGATATCTTTAAATCTCCCATCGAAAATGAAGATAATGTGTCGCATAAACTTCGTCAAGAGTTGGACACGTGTTTGAAACGCATGAAGTCCGAAAGCGCACAAGTTCTTGGGATATCGTTGACTCCCGGGGAATCTATGCTCGACACGCTGTCGAAACAAATTTTATGGACTACCAAAGTCAACGAAGAGCTCAGCGCCAAATTGTCCGAAGCCGAGAACGTCGTAGTCGGTTATCAAGAAGAGACGAGATTATTGAAAATGAAGATCGTGAGTCTTCAGCAAAATCTTCTGTCGGTTGAAAATAAGAAAGAAATTGTTTCCGAGGGATACGGCGAACACGAAGAATCCGGAGGCGAGTTGGTGATACAAGATTTTTCACAGCTGCAGGACAAAGGTAAGTTAATGGATAAATTGCGCTGCACTGCGATATGTAATATCTATTTAAGGTTTTCTACAGTTTTGTTTGCTCGATTTAGTAAAAAATACTTTAAGGTACTGAGTGCTTAAATATTTTCTGTAAACAAAATCCCCTTAAAAAAATGAAATTATGAGTTGTGTTTATTACAAAAAAATGTATCATAACTCAGAACTTCGCGCGTCTTTTCTTTTTATTCAATGAGTTGCATTTATTTGTACTCTACGGACGCGTCAAGTATTTTTTAATTTTCGAGTGAATATACTACTACTTGTCTCATGTTATCACTATTTTTTTAAGCGTATTTTTTTTTTAACTATTGGAGCACTTGGCGAACGTTTTTTTACATAACAGTAAATAATTAGGTTCAGAAAATTGACGATTCAAATTTCCATCATTAGTAATGACAATTTGTTATCGAAGAAAATAAATTTTTAGCTCGTCACGCTATAATGAGCGGCACCGGCGACAGTCCATATTTGCTTCAACTGATCGAAGAATTGTGCAGATACAACGACAAGCTAACTGATGAGACTCGTAAAGATAAGGAGGACTTGCAGCAGCAGGTAACAATAATGAAAATTCAAAGTTTGTCGCACAAATTGCACGTACGATGTTTACACGGTTATAGTTCGTAAAAGCTTTGAGTAAAACGAACCAAACCGTTGGGTTGACGCATTTTAGACGCAAATGATATTTACTGTTCGTCATTTCTTTTTTTTCTTTTTTTTTTTCATCCACTGGATTTTCCACTCTGTGTCCGAAACGCATGGTCTGTTTTTTGACGAATATTACATTTATGAGTATCAGATATTCAGCGTTTGGATATGACGACCATATATATATATATATATATTTGTGTTCATTTATCTTATTTCGATTTAAATCGAATCATATGGAAATTATTCCTCAATTGTAAGGAACTCACTTGGGTCTCTGCAATGCAGAACGCGGATATTCATTTTGGCCGTTTTATTGTATTGCCAGCAGGTGCCTTTAGAACCCACTCCTCCCCCATGCATTCACAGGGTTTCCCGTCGAAAGGTAAATTATAGAACTACTAACTAATATTTTTCTCACGATCCTCCCTTTTGTACATTTTTTTAATCTCATTATCTCAGCGATCCGATTTAGTGTAAACTAAAAAATCCGAAAAAAAGACAAAACACAATTTTCGCGTACGATAAATCATCGCGGTGAACAAATCATCGTAATATGGACGTCATTTTTATGGGTATATATGCAGTCGCATGAATTATTGCTGCAACAATTTTCAAGGCTAATTACTATTATTTAGTTTCTTTTTTTCAATTTTTTTTCTATCGAATGTTACATCACGTTGCACGATAATTTTTTTTTTCTGGATACTTTCCACGTCTTCTTTACGATGTATCTTTACGCACAATTGCACTTTAACTGGTCATCGATAATTTAACGTTTTTCGCACTCGTAGCGTCTATCGTTTCAGCATCACGACAATCATCTGTCTCATTATTAATCAATAATATTTTCTTGCATCGATGCATTTTTATCTTTTGCTCGTACTAAAAAAAACAACAGTATTGCTCGCCCCCAATGGACAGAATGTTCTGCATTGCGATAACTAGAAATTCAATCGTCGATTCTTCACCTCCGGAACTTTTTTAACTTTAGATCGAAGCGGCGGATAAACAACTTCGCGCTATTCGCAAATTCTTGGAGGAACAGGCGAGCGAACGTGAGATCGAACGCGACGATGCCGCTCGTCAAATTCACGCGTTGCAGGAACAGGCGAAGGAACGCGAACGTGAAAAAGAAAGAGATCTTCGGATCACGTCAGAGGTGAGTAAAAAACGCTGTGAAAAAAAAACGAAAATTCTGGGTATTAATTGTTTACTTTATTTATGTTACTCACTTTATGGTACACAAGCATAACAAGCGGGTATCTCAGGTTCTACATTAATGAGACAAAACGTTGCGATACATTTCTTTTTTAAATCTATAAAGTAACATTACGATTAGGAAATGTTCAGCGGGTATTTATCGTGGATTCATTCCATTGCTATGGTAAATGGTGTTATAATTCTCCGAAAGCAAAGTTACAACTTGCGAAATTTTCTTCAATTTTTCTATTATTTTTTTAACAGCGATGTAATCATCGTATATTTTTAAAAAATCGCGGAATATAACAAAATATAAGCTTATAACACGCATCACCGCTATGATAATTAACACGAGTTTTTTCTGCACTGTGGTTTTGGTTTTCCGTTTTGACGCACAAATTCAGTCTTCACTGTCGCCTGTATCATCACCGGTGGGCCGTGTGCTTGAAGCAACTGACATCAATGCAGCTGTGAGTGAGAATTTAATTCTTAATCGCGTATACATTTTTACTCGATAACGGAGATGGATCACTAGAATTTATTGTCGTAAAATCTAAAAACAATATTCAAATTGATACCTAAAGCAATTACGTTTTGCATAATTGCCGTGGTGACAAATGTAAAAAATCGACAATAAGTATTGCGCAACGATCGATGACAATGGTCCATATCTGTTCGTAAAAAAAAAAAAATTGTACTATGATACGCGATAGAGATCGATGTGCTCATCCGCTTTAAATGGTGTGAAGCACCCGTCTGGGATCCATATGTGTCGGTAGTATCCGACATTCAAACAGACAAATTGAATAATCGTTCTCTCAATACGCTAATAATAACAGGTCGAGGCTCTGGAGTCTCAGCTGCGCGAAATGTCGTCCCTCGTGTCGGACACGGAAGCGAAAAAATCCGAAACGGAAAGTGAGCTGAAAGTTGCCGTTGACAAAATTTGGGTGCTGCGCGACATAATAGTAGATCTCGAGCAGCAAATTCAGGGAAGAGTCGAGAAAGAGGAAAGTCTTCTTACTCAGATTGAACAACTGGAAGAAGTTATTGCCGCGCAGACGAAAAATCAACAAGAATTGGCGCAAGAGTTGGACTCCATTAAGATGGGAGGAGAAAACAGTCAACTCAACGATCATATCACTCATCTCGAAGTGAGTCGTTGTTACTTACGATACTTTCATTTAAAGATAACGCAAAATTTGATTTCTGCATAATTCTTGCGATTTTAAGATATCTAACTGAATGCGTACTTTTTGAAGGAGGAACTCAGAAAACATAAACTGAGTTCGGAACACTTCAACGTAAATTCATCGGCTTTAAAGCAGATAAAGATAGAATTACGCGAAATGCAAAATCACCTCGACAAGCGAACGAAGGAATTGGAAACTTTGCATATGTGCGGTTCGAACTTAAGTATCAGTCAGCCGAGCGAAGACGTTTCGATTCGCGAACAAATCGACGTGACCCGTTGCCCGACGCCGGACGATCCAAACTCACCGCCGACATTGCCGCTCGATCAGTTGCTAAAGCTGAAGGAAAAGATGCTAAAACACGCGCGCGCCGAAGAAGTCGCTTTTAAGAGAATCAAAGACTTGGATATGCAGCTATCGACTCTCAAAATTCAGAACGAGGTACGTTCGTTTAATTTCGCTTTATGAATTCGCGGCGAATTTTTTATGTGTTTCGGTTAACACTTTCCTTTGCTAATTTTGGAATAATGTTGATGATTGTCTAACTGCAGGAGCTTCAAGCGGAGCAGGAAATTCTTCAGCAGACCGCGTCAGAGCAGTTGTTCCAAATGGAAGCTATGCGCGGTCGTTTGGAACAACAGAAGCAGAGTGCGCCGTTCGCTCAACGTCAGGCAACTTCGCGATTGGAATTGCAGTTGCACGAGGCTAACGCCAAACTTCATTCGTTGGAACAGACTGTAGACAACAAAGAATTGGAGGTACGAATAACGCGATCGTTTCCAACGATATTTGATAATTAACATAAAAACATTTAAAAAATCACAAAAATGGCACATTTCAATTTCAATTATTATTATTGTTATTTTAATTTTAATTCATAAATATTAACGGGTTCTTCGACATTATTCAGATAAACGAAATAAAGTCTCAATTGCAAAGAGCCAATCAGTTGCTGCAAGAGAAGCAGAAAGAGTTTACCAACGTAATGCAAACGGAAAACAATGCTATACAAGAATTGAAGGATCGTTTACAGACGTTGGAGGAGGAAAAAAAGTGTCTAGAGGTAAGTTTTCGTTATCAAACTTATTAAACATTTCAACAGATATTTTTATCTGATGCACTTTCTTTTTTTCTTTTAAATTTTAGTCCAAAGTCGGCGTTCAAGAGAGAGCGCAGATAAAGTTGCCGCAACTGATAGACACGATGCTGGCTGACAAGAACGAGGAGATCGATCATCTGAAAGAGCAACTATCGAAGCGCGACAAGCAATTGCAGGTATATCTTTCGCAAAATATCGACGACAATCAATTGGCGAAGCAATCAGAGCCGAAAAACAGCGCGCGCACGTTGAGCGATATATTGTCAATACACTCGGAATGCGAAGAATTTTCGGAAGTGATGAGAGACGGAGGGAACATGGGACAAGTACAATCGCACAATATCTCGAGTTTCAAAGGTCCATCTGTGACCGCACAGGCGAAAGAAGCTTTGCAGTCGTCGCCGGCACCTATGATAGACGTTAGTAAGGCTGCCATACAGGTGCCGCGATTGGAACTCGGAATTTCGCACTCGCAAAGCCTCTCGAGCACTTGTCCGCGTCACTCTCGCGTATCGTTAGACCTGATGCACACCGACTTCGATCTAAAATCACCGTCGTCGGGCGATTGCAGCGAATCTCCGACAAATCACGCGAAATCCAATGGCTTAAGCGCTAACGAAGTCGGTTGCACGTGCGAACAGAATCGAAGCGCAGACAAACCCGATAAATTATCATCCCCATCGAAACAATCGAGAACTCCGGTGTTATCGTCGAAATCAACAATTTCCATCGATAATCAATCGTTGAATAATCAAATACAAGATCTGGAGAATCAATTGAAAGAAATTCAAGAAGAGTTGCGCGCAAAGTCGACGTCGCTTAACAAGCGTGAGATCGAGTTGAACGCATTGCAAAGAAATTTGGAAGAGTTGCGGGTCGAGTTAAAGGACACCGTTGAGTCGTTGACGCGCGACAAGGATTTCTACAAGAATCAGTACGAGTTATCGCAAGCATCGGAGAGCAAAATACGAAGAGATCTCGAGGAAGTAGAGAACACGCTGAAACTTCAGACCGATGAGTTGGAAGAGTACAAACATATGGTACAAGTTAACGAGAGAATATTGTCGGATATGAACGCGGAGAATGCGCGTTTAAAACAGACGGTCGACGGTCAGATAGAGATAAACAAAACATACGAGAGAACGCTTATCGAGAAATCCGAGGAGTTAAAATCCCTGCGGCAAAGTATCTTCGAAAAGGATGTCACGATAGAGAGCGTGCAGACGCGAAATCTCGAGATTGAAAACGAAAACAAACAGCTTTACGAGTACAAAACGAGGTATGATCAGTGCAAAAAAGATCTCGGCGATGCGAAGAACGAAACTAAACGTTTGACCGATGGTCTCAATAATCGCGATCAAGTTATTCGTCGATTGGAGGAAATGGCGAGAAGAACGAGTCTCTCAGGATCGTCGTCGCCGGGCGACAATAAGGATCAAGAGATTCATCATCTACAGGAATATCTCAAGGAGAAGGAAAAGGTCATTCGTCAGATGAGCGACGACAGCAAAAGTCTTCATCGAGCACTCGAAACAATACAAAATAAAATGAAAGAATCCGGAAACGTCGTCGAGTTACGACAGAAATTAAAGGAGGAGCGCAGATTCAACGCCGAACTAAAGGAAATGGTTGAGAAACTAAAACAAGAATTGGAAACGCTGAAAGAGGAGTCGATGCGACAGTCCGTCGAAGGCGCCGATATCGAGGATATGGTCCAACGAGAATTGAATCTATCGGCGCGTTTGGATCAACAAATAATGAATGTAATCGAAAGCGAATCCGAGGAAACAACACCCCGAAGAATAGAAAAACATTCCTGCAATTCTTTGACTATTAAACCCGCGGAACACAATCGTATGGAGCGAATTACGCAAAAGTACACCGAAGTACGACACAAATTAAAACAATCAAACAAAACCAACGAGGAACTTACGAAGTTGAAAGACGATCTTGAGATCGAAAGAGAGATGTTAAAATCCCAAGTCGCCGAATACGAGAGTCGTATCTTTCAACTCACCTCGGATCTCGAGGATAAATGCAAAAAAGTCAACGAACTCTATGATCAATTGTCGTCGAAGAGATCGCACGTGCGGTCGCTCGAGGCTCAGTTACACAAAGAGAAACACGCCTCGCGTATAGCGGAAATGCACGATTCCGAGCTAATATCGCAATTGCGAATAAAATTATTGGCGTCGTTGGACAGCGAGGAACAGGTGCGCAAAGATTTGACGATTTTGCGTCAGGAGCACAAGAATCTCGAGACGCAATTAAGCTCCGTGAGAGCGCAGATCGAGTCGCAAAGGCCCGACGAGCCGAGTTCGTTGGCGTTGCTTCTCAGAGACGAACAAACGAAATACGTTATAGTTGCTGAAAAGTACGAAAAGGAACAACGAAATAACGCGGAATTGCGAGATTCCCTTAGAACTCTGGAGACCGAGAAAAATCGTTACGAAAAACAATTGGACATCGCGATTGAGGAACAGGAAAAATTGGTCAGTAGTCTCGCACTTGCGGAGGGAGTTAAGGAACATCTGGAAATCGATTTGAAACGAACGAAAGAAGAATTAAAGAGCCGCGAGGAAGAGTGCGAGTGGTTGCAGAAGAGAATAAAGACTCTGAGCGACGCGTTGGCGAAGCGTCAGCAACAGGCGTCCGACGAGCAGACAGAACTCAAGAGTCTGCGTCGCGGTATGAGCAATGCTCGTGAAGTTATACTGGATCTGGAAAGTGATATGAAACAGGTGAAGGGACAACTCATTAAAGCGGAGGAAGAGCGCACGCAGTTGTCGCAGTGGGTACAGAGTTTAACCGATAGTGAGAACATTCTGAAGAGAAAACTCGACGCCGCAAAGGAGGAGGAAGAAAGGCTGAAGGAAGTCGTTGCCGATATGCAGAACGACTTGCAACTTAGTGTTAAGAGAGAATTGGAACTTACCGAGGAATTGCAGAAGGAGAGATTATCAAGCGAAAAAAATGTACCCGCAAAATTCGTCCAGAAGATTAAGGTGAGTTATGAGTTTTTAATGAATGTGACGAAGAAAAAATATTTTTTTTGTATGTGGGATTCGTTTTGATATTTATTTTTATGCACAGGAACTCAACGACAGTATCGACAAACATTCTCACGACAAAAGCGTACTTCACGAAAAATTGGTAAAGGCGCGCGAGGAAAAAGAACAATTCGCGATGCGGGTCCGCGATCTCGAATCGCAATTGGCGCACAAGTCGCAAGAAGCCAATATTGCTACCGCTGGACATCTCAGTCCTCATATGGCGGAGAAAGTTAGCAAAAATTTGTTTAATTATTTTGTTTTTTTTTTTTTTCTGTGGAATATCTCTAACATTATTTTTCCAACAGTTACAACATTTCTATGGAAAGTATCTGCGTGTCGAGAGCAGACGCAAAGCTTTGGCTTATCAGAAACACTACTTGCTGTGCGTAATCGGTAGCTATCAACTTTCGGAAGAGAACACACTGTCGATTCTTGCGCAATTCACGCGCGAACAGCGTTCGTATACTTTATCGAGCGATTCGCGAAAGAAATCGAAAGTCCGCTTCAGAAGTGCGGCACTAGTCATTATCAGTATACAAAGGATGAAGTGGATGATTCTACGATGGCGCACGGGAAGGAGAGTCGGAGCCAATGCTGTACTCGGCAACTTGGATCACTCGTTCGTTCCTTTTAGAAGAACCGCGACGAATCATTCGCCGCCTGTTAGAGAGCGCACCACCGCTATGTAAGTTTTCATCACTGTTTTTTTGTGCGTGTCGGGCACACGAAGTTTTTTCACTATGTTTACTAATATATGGTGTTCAGTGCTCTCGGAAATTCTGGAAGTTCTGAAAATGTTTTTAAATTTCTTCGCTGATCCTTGCATTTTTTTTTATACTCCGAAATTCTAATTTTTTAGACACTTTCTCACCCCTCGTGTACGGGTTACGTGAATATACATCCGGCATTTTTTTTACCAGTCATTACCTCCTTTAAATCGTCAGCTTAACTATAAAATATCGTGATAAAATTCTAAAGAAAATTGTAGTCTTGAAGAGTCGCTTCTTTGATGGTTCGGAGATAATTTTTTCGAGACAATGTAAAGTTGTACCAAAACAGTAAAAGTCTCCCGTACGTGAGGAGTTGAAATGTTTATTCGGTATATTTTTTAAAACCTTAATCTCTATTTTGGCCTTTTAGCCGCTGGTCCTGTGATGCACATTGAGTTGTTTATATACTTCGTATTAATCTCTCAAAAGAAAAATACATATTGTTTCATAATTTTATTTATTTATTTATTTTTAATTTTTCATATACGGAACTTTTTTATCGCCATTTTGAAAGGTTTGGCTTTATACTCAGAATTAACAATTTTTATAAAACTGTTTCAAAGGAAATAAAAAATGCGTTTTCTTTTATTTACTATCTTTCATAATTTATCAGGGGTAACGGGACTCACGGAGGTTTCGCTTTGGAACATTATCTCCACCGATTCATGGATATTCAACAAACTCTGGGATTGGCAATGGCTGAGCCGGAAACAGGACCCCTGATATCCGACTAGCAGTATCCGCCGCTGCTGCGATTCGACCAAATTAGAGATACGAAGTTTAGCGTAAGTAATCGCCGATCGTACTTCGCTGAACGAGTCACGCGGGAGATGTCTTACAGGATAACGATATACCGGTGAATTTGCCATTAATATTTAGCGTCGAAAGCGCGACGAAAATCAACCTACCGAATTAAGATATAAAAAAAAAATTTGGTGCATCACTTGTTGTTCACTATCACGAAAAAAAATTTTTGTAAAATGTAAATTAAAGAAAAAAAAAAAACAATTAGGCTAAGAAGCATGTGTAAGATATTCGTAGTTTCGACATAAGATTTTAATTTTTTCGTAATTAAGGTGCGTGTGCCACTATCGACGAATTTTTAATTGTATACAATCCAAGTGACATAATTATTTATAAGTGTCAAGCGAGAAACGTTCTTCCTTACGCACAACACAATATCACCAAAGTTGATTTACGATTTTTTTTCATAGAATAGAAGAAGAAAGAGAGAGAGTAATTCATAGGGAATTTCTATAAATAACAAACCTGTGCCTTGTAAATCTTGATACAATTTTTAGTATTTATTATCGAATGCGATTTTTTTTTACATTGTGATTAAGATGTTACCTTATTGAATGAATAAAAGAATTTGAATTTCCATGATATTTCTCTTCGCTTTTTTTTTCTTTTTTTCGTTTTTACTTCAATTACTTTTGCATCGGTGAATTTTTTTTTCTCCATTTTATTCGTTGCGCTGCGGATATACATTTGCGATAAATTAAAATTGCGGGGAAGAGAATTTTGTCGGAAGCTATAGGCCTACGTATCTACGCTATAGTCTCTCAATCGCTATAACAAATAGTAAATTAATATTCTATTTCATATATATAACGTTGAAAACGGAAGATATCGCGGAAGTATCCAAGTCTCTTGATATCTAATATTAAAAGTCGATTGTTACTTTTTTTTTTTTTTTTCATTAACTACAATCTCATTTGTCGTCGTCGTATTTACATATATACATCGAATCGTATGATAAAATATATATAGTGAGCACCTAGAGATACTCATTCTCAACGTATTTTTGTTTTTTGTTTTGCTACCTTAGGGAGTTTACAAGTTTCTTAAGGCTTTTTTTTTCGTTATAATCACTAAATTTAGATTTTAATAAAGCGGTACGCGTGTGTCTGTGTGTCTGTGTGTGCGAATAGATGATCTCTCAACGGAAATATAACAGTCGCCGCTTTTGTATCATTGCGGGCGTTTCTTCTAAAACATTTTTCATAATCTCTTCGATCTCTACGATAAAACAGTAACTACAGTGTTCGATAAACCTGAGAAAAACTTCGATAAATGCTCTTTGGTAATTCAAGTGGAAGATGATAAAGTATTCTAAAAATCAATACTCTTCGTTTTTTGGACCTAAGTTACGATTGCCGCGATACCGTTACGCTAATAGCAGTTTCGTCAACTAAAATACTACGGGCAAAAAAATTCTCTATAAACGAACATTTTGAATCTTTGTCGTTGTCTAAGAAAAAATTAGATAAATCCAACGTCTAACGTCAATCTAATATATTAACTAATTTGACGTATAGAAAAAAAAAAAAAAAAAAAAAAAAAACTCCGAAGAAAATCGATATTTTGCCCATTTACTATTTCCGAAACTATATTAATAATAGATAGATTACGATTCGGCACCATTTGGATCAAACGATTCGAAAGTCAATGGTTCATACACGCGTCTTTAAAATTGGTCGCATTGAAAGGTACAAAGTAATCGTCGTGCAATTGTCGTATTATCGCTTCGATTGGGCATAACTTCGATTCTTTTCTGGTGCTCTCGCTGTCGTCGTTGCGATCGACGTAACTCGCACTGTAAAAATTACTATTCTTGCAAAACGGTATTGTCGACGTTGCGTCGCGACCGTTTACGAGAACGCGAAAATAAAAGTCGCTGGCAACGTGATTCTCGTTTTTCGGATTCGCTTTGTATACTTCGATAACGAAACGCGAAGCGTAATGCGGCATTATCGCGCGTTCGGATAGTACGCCGAGAGCTATAGCCAAATACTCGAGTGTCTTATCGTGACCCGAAAACAGAACGATCTTTGGCTTTGACTCCGATACTATTCGCAACATATGCGAAACGATCGTTCGCAAGAGTCCGTAAGCTCTCAGAAGACCGTATTTCCGACGGCTCTGACTCTTTACGTTCTGACGAGCTTCCCACTCGGTGTAAGCGAAGAGTCCGGTCACGTGTTCGGCTTTGACGCAAATTCGTTGCGAATCAAAATCGACACACGGCAATGATGCGCCGTGACAAACGTACGTCAGCAAAGCGTCTCTCAGCGTATTGGGATCGGTTGTTAGCGCCTGATCCGGCATCTCGAAAACTACGCTGGCCGCTTGTTTTATCAAATCCGTTACTGCCGGATGCGATTTCAAATGATCCGCCGTTTCCTGCAATGATAAAAAAAAAAAAAAATTACGAGCGTAAATATTAATTACAACCATAGAAATCGATAATTCAGAATACAAAAACGAAATATATAAAAAAAAAATTAATTTGATATATATTACCTTTGCGTATTGTTTCTGATAACGATCGGCAGCGGTACACGCGCAATCGGAATTGCAGAATGCGTAACTCTGACTCTCGCGAAGTGTAACCTTAGCGAGATTTTGAAAGACTTCGTTCTCCAATAGCGCGTACAACAACGCTACGGCACTTTGAACGGTTCTTCGGTAACGCGTACTATACGCGATCACGTCTTTCGACGATATCGTACCGTTGCCAAGATTCAGTTTTTGATGATAAGCATTACGTAGCAAAAGTCCAGTTTTCAGTAATTGTCCGACACCGAGAGTCGTCAATTGGCCGATTTTACAGTCTCTCGTGTTGGCCGGTAACATCGGAAAGCCGTGAAAGGGCCCTAAAAATTGGGCCCATGCGGCTCTCGTGTAACTCGACGAATTTTGAAGAAAAATCTGATAGCCCTGATAAAAATTTTCCAATTCTGGACTCGCGGTGAAGTCACCCGCGCAATTAACGGTACTTATATTTCGCACGTGTGCCAATGGGCCGCGATCACCGTGACGAATGAATATCAGAACTCCTTCGAGCGTTACGTTTCCATCGATTTTGCCTAAAATAACAATGAGATTAATTATCGTTAACTGAGTAGCCAGAGGCCGAAATTATGGAGGAATAACAATGAATACACGAAACGAAACTCCGGTGTTACATCACGTGTTTTTATTTATTTATACGGTAAACTCATGGATTTAAATATATTAAATTGTTACCATCATTATGAATTACAATATTGTTACACATGAATATTTTAGTGATTTATGCACGTATAAAATTGCAACATAATCGAATCGGTATAAAAAACTGGCAATAAAGAGCGTTTAAAAGATTTCGCGTTTTGTCTCAAAATTGTACATTTTTTTTTTAAGAATTTCTTTTTATTTGCATTAAAGAATCGATAGTTACACGAAATCAGTGCAAAATCGATATATCGAACGATTATCCGAATTGAGTTTTATTCGTAAGAAAAAGGTGTATAGAAACGATGTATACAATACCTTCGGATCCCTGTGTGATGTCATTGGGTGAATTGCAAAGCCGGAATATCTTTCGATTTTTTAGATCGGGTTTCAAGTGTCGGGGAAACTCTCGTATCGGTATATCGCTTCCCAGCGGTCTCGCAGGCATTGAGCTTTTCTCATCAGCGCCGATATATTTGTACATTCCTAAAAATATAACATACGTTCGTTTTACGACGCTGAGTTATTCATTGATTCTATCGATAATCTATAACAACAACGTTAGAAGATTCTCGAGGATGTATTCTAAAGACAAGTGTTACCAGAGATTTTTTTATTTTTAATTGTTCGGTGCGCTGGAGGGATGCGTTATTTTAAAAATTTATAGTTGCGAATGTACGTGCGGTAACGTGATATAAATTTACCAGCTACGAGAAGAAAAATCCAAACGCTGAGAATCACGTAGCAGTAGAATGCCCGATGTTGATAGGAGAGACGAACCATCTCGGTGAGCATCTTTTATACGTGCGCCGCGTGGGCTGATGAGACGAGAAACAGCCGGACAGACGATCGCGAATACGATGACGGTAGCGATAACGATAACGACGAAAGTGGGGATGAGAACGCTGGTGCGGGGTCCAAGTATATCTCAGCTCGGATCGAAGCATCCTCTACTTTTCACGTGCCACCCTCGCACCGGTGCAGCATTATCGCTCGCGGGCGTAACTACGTCAACGTAATATATATAACTGAGTGACTATTTTATTCGGACGTATTTTTCGTTTGTATTTTTTTTATCTTTTTTTCATTCGTACCTTACGATGATATTAATATTTTAGATGATTTAAGACATTCGGTAAAATGCGTACACACCTTCGGTCCGTCACTCGTAATATCAAACGAACGAACATCGACTTTTCGCTGCAAAACTCCTTTCCCGTTTCCCCCAAAGCGCACGAAGGTGAAAAGCTTTCGTGAAAGCGCCGCTGGGCATCCCAAGCGCAAGCGCAACGAACTCTCACCGAAGCACCCTTATGCCTTTTACGTATGACATTTTTCCATCCCCCTGTAATACGCTGCACTTGCGCGACCCGTATAGACGCGAACTGCGCATGCGTCCGATCGCCAACGGGGAGCTTCGGGCTTTTACTGCTGAACGCGTGACGTCACGAGCTTCGCGGGTTATTACGAACACAGGCGGAAAAGCTTGTCGGCGATAAGCCATGCGGCCGAATTAGCTATACGTTATCAGTGATTGGAACGAATGGAAATACATTTTTGCACTTTGTGAACTCTTTGTTCCTCTGTGGATGAAAATATTTTTTTTAATCTTGTCGTTGGAGTTAACCATTGATTATGAATTGGTGGAATATTATTTTCGCCAGATGCACTGATTTTTTAATTATCGGCTTTTCTTTAATCAGAAATGTAAAGTAAAAAATATTTTACAGAATTCTTTAAAGGTGTTGTCGCAGTTTATCACTACTTTGCCGATATTAATCGTCTTTCCCTTATTCGCTGAGGCAATTTTGGGTTTTTTTTTAACATTGCACTTTTTTTAAATTGAAATTTAATAAAATTTTGCTAAAATTCGATTAAATTTAGAATACAATTTTTCGCAGCCCGCTTTACTAATGTACAGTGTACAATTTTTTAATTTTTTATTTGATATCACTCTTTCACATGGAAAGAAAGTATACGAAAAAAGTACATTAGAAAAATATAAGAAAAATATGAATTTCGGAGTTTTTTGATATTTCGTATATAAATCGTATAATTTGTTACATATTTAGTGACATATATTTGCAGAAATATATTCGAAAATATATTAGTAATATATAATTTTTCGACGAAAATATGTTGAATACATCGTACATATATTTTGGGTTATACTTTTTTCCATGTCGACTATTTCGGACCTCTTTTTGCTTCTTTCGTTTGCCGATCTACGAGTCTCAATGTATCGCTGATAATCCGTAACGACACAGCGCTCGTCTCATTTTCCACGCGAGAAGCAGTTTGTTCTGGAAAAACATGAAATCAAATGTGAAATATAATGACCATGAGAAGGTTTCGTTATTTTTAGCTTATTTCCGACACCGCGTATCGAGAGTATATCTTCTCAATTTTCAGTGAGTAAAATATACGTTCAATTAAACGTGACATTCTGCGCTCCCAAAAGACGCGAAGGGATCATAATATGAAACCGAAAGTTCGCCGTCGTACGGAGAAGATACAACGATAAGTCCTCGTGATCTCTCCTTACAAGTCCCTCGACACTTCGTCAGTGCTGAATGCAAAATATCATTGGGTATTACTATTTTTAGATCAACGGAATTGCGACTTTTTCTTTTTTGTCATTCATATTGCAATATGAGAAATGCGCTTTGACGAATCTATAGAATTTAGAATAAAACGAATTAGCATCGAAATTTTTTTCAAAGTATCGAAAAAAAGGAATAAATAAAATTTTTTTAATCCAATTTTTTTTTACCCAAACAGTGCCGCGGATTAATCTTTCAAAATGAATCAAATTTCAGAAGAAAAGAAATCCCGAAAAACTACATCAGTTCTTTTAGAAATCCTGAATACAGTTATGGAATTTATGTTTGTATTTTTGATACGAATCTCGAGGAGATAATCTCAGCAAACTCGTGTCCGTGGTATGTCTGGTATGACGCGTACTCAGGTGTTCGTTCGGACGAAAGGATTTCGCTTGTCCCATGGGCGAGAAAATACGGAGAATGTGTATCTCGGAATGTACACGATGGTTCGTAATTTACCGTAAACATCGTAAACATATAGATGCATTTTTTAAATGCCGATTGTGGACAATTTCGCGAGCCAACTATACTTTCTCAACAAACACGTACACCGAGAAAACGGATTTTGTTGTGCCAATATACCTCGCGTTGGCCTAACATAACATTTGTTAATATAGTGACAACAAATGCATTTGCTGTCACTATACTTACGCAGGGTATGTTACGCCAACAAATCATTTTCTCTGTGTACGCAGGTAGTAAATTCATCGAGTAGAAACAACAGAATTTTTTACGAAAAAAAAAAAAAAAAATGTTCGCATTTCGTTTGTATCGCTCGATTTGAGGGGCTCGAAGTCACCGAGTTTGATCCATTACCCGATTTTCCCCGAAGCGCCCACAGGCTTCAATGAAAAAAGCTCGAGAATGAGAAATGAAAAAAAAAAAAATGAAGCGCCTAAAATAAAACTACGCCAGTCAGCCGAAAAGTCAGCGAGGGCCAATAAAGCAGTCTGGTCTAAAAATAGAAATTGCATTTTTTCTCGTAACACGCAATAATGGTGAATATTAAACGCGACGGGTAGACCTCTCTGGAACAATCGCAATTTTGGATTTTTTCTTTACATCGTTCCGTCATATGTTTCGCGACTGCTTTCACGTGTACAAGACGAAGAGAAATAGAGAGAGATTTATTTTTTTTTAAGGATGTAGTCACGTATCTACGCACGTCTATTGCCGTCAATGTCCGAGTTCTATGTGCAACATTCGCGGATGTATTCGTGTGTCCGTTTTACAGTACCGCGGTGCCGTTTATGTGTGCGTGTCGCAGAACTGAACGCCTGCGCGGGGGGTGAAAAGCGCCCTATATAAGGACGCAAAGCAACCCCAAGCGGTACTCACATTCGGAAACGCCACGTCTCGAAGAGTACACACTAATTTTCGAAAGGGGACATGGGGTTCTCAAGAAGATATCTCATCAGTCTGCTCTGCGTTCTCGTGATCGATGATGTACGTCTTCCCATGGTGAGTGTTAATTACTTATACCTTTTCCATTAGTTTACTCGACCGTCGCGTTAACACAAAAACTTATTTTCACTTTACAACACTTTTTTTTTAATTACAAGAAATACTTCGATCTTATTACTCTTATTACGTGAAAAATTAAAGAAGTTAGGATTTAGTTTCGTCGTTTTTGATACATTATCATAATTATGTTTGGAATTATAGGATTTCTAATTTTACGAAAATTTGAATAACCAATTAGACGGTTAGGTGATTAAAATAATGGGACAATTTTTACGCGGCTATATTTATTGAAGATTCGTGTGATCGCCGCTTCTGACTTTTCGTTGTAAAAAAAAGATTATCTCCCGATTTATGTACAAAAAAAATTTTTAAATGTGCTTCAGGATTTTTTTTTGGCTTTTCTTAATAAAAAGAAATCTATTATTGATAAAAAGTTGTACAGTAAAGGAGAAAGTTTTGAATAATGTTCGGGACGTTTTGCATACAAAAATTAAGGAGCAATCTTAATACGGAACTGGAATACCCTTATCAATTCATTGTACCGATATCGTACGCTCTCTGAGATCGGCGCTAAATTATAGTGAATCATTTTTTTCTCCACAAAGCGCCGCGGAAAATGGGATATTAAAGTTCGATAAAAGTATTAAAAAATATATATACATCGACCGTTAAGAAAAAAGGGCGTATCTCGCATAGTGTTTTTACGCTAAATGGTGTTGAAAACGCCCTTCTGATTTTTAGCGCTCGATACACTGATAATTAAAATGTGTCCATCACTCGCTGAAATCTATAAATCCATCGAATCAGACATTGCCACAATTTTTTTTTTTTTTTTCGATACATCGATTCGCGGTTTCATTCATATACCCATCTCGTTAGAGCGATGAGTGATGGACTTCGGCTCATCCTACGTACGAGCACCGCGATACAAGCCGCAAGCTAAACTCTCTTTTGATCCTCTACTGTCGGTTCTGCGAAAGGTCGGAGCCTTGATAAAGGCTCAATGAGATGTCCTTATCGATCAGATCGTTGTTTTATCTTAAGATGCGCATCAGCAAATTCCTCACGATTTAAGCTTTTCGCTTGCGGTGCCCCACGGTCTTTGATGTCCGCTCCCGATTTCTCCTATTCAATTATAGAAGATTACACTCGATGAAGCAGTTCCCACTCTAACGATGTCATTACGGCGAGTTCTTTGGAAATTCGCGGCTTTTTCGGCATCGCAATTATACGATTTTCCCTTTAATTCGAAACGTTGATCTTCAAGATTATCAAGCAAATCGATCCCCGGATGTTTGTTATAGCAAATGTTCATTAAAAAAATCGTATAAAGTTAATTTCTTTCATCGATGAAGTTCCTATCGTTTCAATTAACTTTTCATTAACGTCCGCGAGATCAATTGTCTTCTGACAATGAAACTATTCGAACGAACGAATGCGCTCTTCGTACTTCGATGGAAAAGGAGATTCTATTGAATCAAAATTCGTTATCATTCGACGACGGGAACCTCTCGAAATTGCCACAGACTAAAATTGAATTTCATATAAGTTAAATTTCTCACTTTATTAATATTCTCCAATCAGCAGCGTTGAGCTTTTATTATTTGTTCAACGATTTTTGTACGCCAAAGATCTTTTATTTATTTTTCTTGCTTATCTTATCAGACTTTTATTTTTAATTATCACGTAACAGCGCGGAGAAATTTTAAGCTATGCGTATTTCCGGTTGGCATTTAACTTGCGCCTTAACCGCGAGAGTTTGACAAAGTCTTCGAATCGTCTACGTGCCGAAATTTCCGTCAAAGACATTCGCGCGCTTCTTCCTGTGTCTTTGTTATACATTTCGCGCAACTCGCTTTCAACGTTGACGTTGAAATTTCCGTATGGAAGCCGACAATTTCGTAATTCTGTATCATCCTCGCAATTACCCGTGAAATTTAACGCTGCAATGCGGAAGAGAAAAAATCTTCTCTCGTTATAACATCCAACAGACATCGGGTTACGGAGAAACTTCAGAAAAAAATTTGATCTTTTACGACGGTCACAGGGAGACCGGTGGGCGGCTTATAGTCTTCGAACCTGTTGCCTGAGTCTCGATATCCGCGTGGCATGAAAGGAGAAATTGCGGTAGAAAAGATATTTATTGATCAACCCGTGAATAGGCAAAGCTTTTATCAAAAGAACCGCATTACCCGTTTGACACTTATTGTACGCCAAAGGAATTTAATTAATTCTTCAAGAAACGTTTCTAAACAGTTATTAAAAACGAAAAAAACGAAAAAAAATCAAATAACTTGATAAACTTTTCTGCACTGCGACGTTAATTTTTATTTTTTTTCTTCTATCTATGCGAGTCGAACGAAGTCGCTGGACGGGCCGATCCTCTATTCCCTTTTTTTATCATTGGCTTTGTACTTACCTCGTCTTAACTAACAAAACGCTCGCGCGAACAATGAATGGCCTGCAGCTCTATGCCGGCGCACAGAAGACCTCCACTTATTCGCCAAGTGAATCTTTATAATACGTAATTACTGCATCTTCGTAACTAAATCCGATTATATTTCCCTTTCATTTTTATCATCGTCGAAGGTCCAGCGTTTATACGATGACTCCAAAGAGGCTTTCGATAATCAGAGACTTTACTTTTGTTTGTTTTTTCTTTTTTTTTTATCGCAGTTTAACTTTCTAATAAGGAAAGCGCGTAAATTTTATTAACCTCGTGTATGTCATAGTAGTTCGGTTTACTGGTCAATGAACTCATTTTTATTAGCACTTTTAAGAGGGTTTGCACTTTGTGCGGTTGTAATACGCGATAATATCGCATAATCAATAAATCAATAAATTTTTACCATTGGATAGTAGAGTCGGTCGCCATATTCGCCTTTTCGAGACGCGGTGCAAGAGAAGAATTTTTTTTTCGCGTTTCTAATAATCATTCTTCATTGTTGGTTCGCGACACTTCGTTTCACCCTCACAACAAGACTGTGTGGAAAGACGTCTGTTGTCTGTGCCTGAAATACGAATGGTGTTCACGCGTCGGCCAATAACGAGACAAAAGCGATCTTAGCTCTTTACGCTTGGATGTGGTAAATGCTCACCAAGAATGCGCCCGACGAGTGTAGGGAGGGGACGGAACAAAAGACAGTTGGTTTACTTACGCATCCAGCATAGTTGTCAGCAGCGAAATGCTATCGTATTTCTCGAGATAAATGCACAACTGCGATGGAACCCGACGAGATAGTGGATAATGATGAACGGGAAATAAGATGGAAAAGGAGGAAAAGCATAGACGGCATAGCATAGGGCGGTTGTAGCTTTAATATACCCATTAAAACAAAAACGTATTATTAAAACATAAAAAATAAGACATTTCTTTCGATGTCGAAAAATATTATTTTTATTTATTTCCTGCGTCTAAAAAAAAATCACGATCCGAAATGCATCAAAGATAACAGCAAGCAGCAAATGAAACGAAAAAATATTATTGCTGATTAAACTACAAAATTTACCGGAGTTAAAAATTAATTTCCCCATTAATTATGGGGGTCGAATTATGAGTTTTGCGACCTTTTTTTAGTTAAATTTTTCGATATTTTTTCTTTAGTTTGAAACTAAATAAATTATTCGAATCGAATTATGCATTTCGATAGTACATCTAAAATGTAACGTGAAGAATACGCGATTATTTGTTAAAATGGATTGAAACGATGAAAAAATGACGATAATTGTTATACACGTTATGTTGACATTTTTCGTTAGTCGTCTATCTAACCCGAATAAACTGTATCACTGTTCCGTCTCGTTAATCTATAACTCGTCACAGTTCAATTCATTCGAATGCGCGGTAAAGATATGCATTCGTGAGGATGGCATTCAGGTAAACGGGTATCAACCGACGAAGCCGTTGAAAATCCATTACGAAAAATCCAATAGAGCGAAAGGAAAAAACGTTTTGGTTTTATTCTGATACACTCGGTGACATTGGATGTCGAGGATAGAGAGAGTCGATACATTGCCACGAATGGTAGAACAAGTCGACGGGGGTGGTTCGTTCTCTTCGATACGTAGGTACTACGATATGTGATTTATCATCGACGCTCCACTGCTCACCTGGCCTCTGAGTCTCGCGTAAAACTCTCCGTACAGATCAATTCGCGATATATACCTCGAAACTTTTTTCCGCGACTGTCGGTGTCATTGCACACTAATTCAATAGAACGCAAAAAAAAATCGATTGTACCTATCGTACGATTTATTCGTCAATGTTTCTGCGTGCAATCGACACTTGAAACGCGATATATTCGGCTTACGGATTAACTTCTGAAATGTATAATATGTTATCGCGTTTTTTCCAGTATTCCGTTTATTAATTTAAAAAAATGAATCCTAAGCATCAACTTTAATGCATATGTTTAATTCAAAATGCTCATCCATCGATTTCGGGAAAAAATTAAATTGACTCAATACTTGAAACTTCCTGCAATTTTATTCACGAATAGACACTTTTTATCGCGCGTAAAATAAAAATAAAATCAAAGTCCGCAAAGATGATCGATGACGTTTCCATCGGTTTTCATCGGCTACCGATATCCAAGCGATTCCCGAAGTGAAACCACCGCGCGAAAAGGTTCCCCTTTACTTACCTCGATCGTCGGCTCTTCTGCCTCTTTCCACCGTCTTATCCCGCGATCAGTAATTTCCTGTCTTCGCGCCATACGATCCGAGCAAACGACAGCACTCTATTTGCAACTCGACCCTATGTCGATCTTGACAAGGGTGCTGCGACTTTACTGATACCGTTATACTTCTTCTTCTGCTTCTTCCTCCACCGATCTTTTCTCAAAATTTGCTCTCTACGGTCCCACATTTCCCTTCGACGTCTATATGTAATAAACCCTTCGTATATGTAAACGAGTATGTAAATACCAAAGTTTGAGAAGCCTGTCGGCTATTTTTGATTGAATTTGGAAGATCGTCAATGGGTTGCTTCCTTAGTGACGATACATCGCTTTTCTATCTATTTTCGTGTCTCGATGTGTGAAAAAAAAAATGTATATATACATAAATATTATTATTCACGATTACCACTTGCAAAAGGTTTTGGAGACCGTATAACCGCGCTGAGGCTCTCGTAGTGTAATAAATTTCTTATTGTGTATATATATCACGGCTCGTAGGTCGCGGCGACTCTGAACCACTTCAACGAGACGATTCGCGTGTAGCACGTCCGAATAATGCATTCGGCAAATGTCAAGTTCAGGCAGAAAGTTACAGTGAAGTCGGTGAAATAGCGTTGTAACGTACCGAGAGTTACAAGTGTTGTGCAGTCGTCTCACGTTCTTATTAAAAGCGTGCAGACGAGTACCTCGCCGTTTTTGCAACTATCTACCATCCCTTCGGGCACTTTTTATCCTCTAACTGGTATTCGTCGAGAGGGAGTCGAGTCGGTAGCGTACGAAATGCGAAGGGTCATTTTTTTTTTTTTTTTTTTTTTTTTTCGTAAAGAAAAATTGCCGTGAGTTTCAAGCAAATAATTTGTATAACAATCGTCGAGCACTTTACAGGCAAATGGCGCTGTTTGTAGCGCGTGTAAAAAAGATGTATTTCAATTACGATCTTTTTTTTTTTTTCACTTTGCCCCTCGACGACTTTCAATAGAATTTAATTAAGAGGCGCAAAGCGCACTTTTGTCTTTCTCGTTCGTTCGAATCACTTTTATCCGGAAGGTTATTTGACTTTTAGTTTCCACGGATTAAACGCGTCGGACGATTCGTCATTCATGGGCGTGACACACGCGAGTTTGAACAGTGAACAACTTTAATAAATCACGAAAAGCTCGTGGGTCGTTCGTTGCAAGTTCTCTGTCGACGGGCGCGTACCCCGATCTACGAAAGGGGTTAATTCTCGTGTATGTCAGCGTGTATGCCGGTTAAATTGCTATGTGCGCCAAGGGCACTTTCGTTTCTACCGCTGCTGCTGACTCTGAACGTTATCGCGGTCCAGCTGGATAGTGAAATTGTGGGAAATCGTATTTTACGAAGACATTAGCGACGAGAGCGAGCGAAGGCGTGTGCGTCGTTCTGCAGCCATTGGATCGTGAAATTTAAGGGACGAGTCGAATTTTACGGCGTTGTACCTCACGATCGCTCGTGCAAGTCGATTGACGGTGAAATTGCGGTTGTGTTCCGTAAACTACCCCCTCACGGAAAGGGAGTTTTACGTAAAAGCATCCAATTTCCTGGAGGACTCGAGTTTCGATCCTATTGCGTCCCAAACTCGATTATTGTTTGAAAACGCGATATACGCGCGAATGAATTTACTAATAATAAACAGGGAATAGATGGAACCTTTGCACTCTGCCGAAATTCGCATTAGTCAATATATCGTAGTAGTCGACCGCAAGTACCACCGGCGCAAAGTGTATAACTTTTGCTGAGTTGCGCGGTCAAGTCGTAAACTTTGTAAGTTCTTCAGACGTCTAATTAAACAGAAACTCGAGTATACATTGGCAAAGGAGATATTCTTGTTAGAGGACTTTGAGGAAAATTTCTTCAAAGCAACGAAGACAAACATCGGGGATGTTGATGAATTTTTACGTCAATGCTACCTGCGCTCTGTGACGCTATCCTTCGGGCTCTCTGCTCAGAAGTCTTTGAAGTTTTCAATCTACAAAAGTGCAATTTTCTTTACGCTTCATTAATTTGTTACACAAGACGACATGCATTTGACTCATTATAAAAATGTCCCGTTATAGTCCGAAGCTAATTTCTCGTATTACTGTTATTCCCGGAATTAATGTAAATTATGAGTAATATTGCGAATTTTGCATTTTGATTCGCGATATTTTAATTTTCGTTTCATGAACGATGGTTACAAATTTTTAATTTTCGAGTACATTAAATGTAATATTATTTTTTACAGTGGCTGTAAAAAATGTTTATGAATTTATAACACATTTATAAAGCAAATTTGAATGAATTTTACAGTACAGCTATTGAACGTTTTTATTACCGTACATTGCGTAATGATTTTAATAATTTTTTCAATAAAGTTTAATAGATACTACTTGAACTTACTGAGGACGGTACGGAATATCACGAAATTTGTATATTAACGTCAAGTATCATACATCATACAGGTTATTAAAATTAATTTTAAAATGTTTAAAAAGTATATATAATGCGTGAATTTTACGGAGATTTGAATATTTTTTTAAATCAATGCATTTTAATAAACGGTATATTGATATTCTATCGCGAAAATCTTTACTTAATTTTCAAATAAATTTTTTTTTCATGATGTATAATTAATTTCAATTACGAAATTCTGAAAATTGCAATACATTCAATGGTTATTAATTTTCAAAAATATTTTTGAAATCGTTGATTGAATTTCAATTCATGTATATGCAAAGAAATGTCATATACTTTAATCATATCAATTTTCATAAGATATTTTCTTACAGCGTATATTCTCGACGAGTGACACTGGTATAGCGAGATATTTATATCATTGGATAACATGTTTTTTTCGCAAAATACCATACCATCGAAAGTATAAAGTCAAATGGCTTAAATCCGTTACGGCGTCTATTTGTGATCCTTTGTCGTCGCGGAAGAAACGGGTGATATTAAAGTACGGTGCGGAATACCGGAGAAGCGATCGAGTGACGGGCGGGCATTCGTGGCTCTGATCTTCGCGACGTTTTCTTTGGGGTAAAATTGAACGGAGAGAATCGAAAGCGTGCGAACTCGCGAGTTATTTGAAATGTCGTTCACCGAAACGTATTTCTGGAAAAACAATGTCTACCCCGTCGTTTCTTGGCCAACGCGCGTACATCCTATTCTTCTCTCTGTTGTATTCAAAGATATATACGACGCTTACATTATTGGATTACAGGATTTGCAACGGAGATGTGACTGCTAAAGTTTCTTCATTCGATATTCTTGTTACGAAATATGTTATAAATGGGTACTATATGGGCGGTTGAAGTATATCGGTCTCTCGTCGTCAACTCTCTTATTCTTCCTCGTCACGAGTGGTTTGTTCCGCAAAGTAGAAAATCACTGATGCGATGATGGTGGGACGAGAATGAGGAGATGGGGTCGAATGGGACGAACATATAATACCGTACTTGTGCGAGGATCGTAAAAGTACGAGGGTTGGAGATGGAAAGTTATATATTCGCATAAATTTCACCATTGAACGATCGATAAGCGAAGAAAACTATGCGTTATTCTCGTCAATTTGATCGGAATTAAAGATCGTCGTTTATTCGACGTAAGCGTTTTACCCATAAATAAAATTTCTATCGACGCTGAAATATCGTGATGTTTAACGGTCGAGGAGATTTCAATTTTTTTTTTTTTAAGTAGCTACACTTTACGTCTACGTCGTCCGTAGAGAACGTAACGATATATCGGTTTTTTTTTTCATCTCGACGATACCGCGTATTTGTTTTTATCCTTCGGAGATTACAAAACCGACGATAGTCGGATTTTCTGTCGGAATCGAGCATTCTAGGGATTTGCTATTTCCATCCCAGGATTTTGTACGAAGCGTGCGATTCTCACTATCATATATTGTTTCGCTAAACTGGCAAACGCCGCGTAGGTTGAATTTTCCAAGCCGGATACGTGGCTATTGTTCGAATTTCCGACCGTGAAACACTATCTCACTCGCGATGAGCCATCAAAAATCTTCGATATATTTGTTTTTTTTTTTTTTTTTTTTCGTTCGCGGTTCGCCGATATACGTCAACGATCGCTATCGGATAACGTCGGTTTGATCGATACACATTACCGCGCGTTGACCGCGAACACGAAGTTAAATCACGATGGACGCTGGTCAATCACGAACAATGATTGACCAACGGAGCTCGGTGGCCCTTAAACTATCGCAGCCCTGATGAGACACGATATTCATTACGGTGCGAAACACGCTAACGGTACATTCGATTATCATCGAACTTAACGCGTAATCCTCGTTATACGCGTCTCGCCGATACATCGTCGAGTGTTTAATCATTCGATCGCTACATCGGACATCGTATCGCTTATCCGTCCCGTAATTTGCCATTTGCCTAAAATAGCTTCCGATCTCGAAAATGAATCGCGGCGATGAAATCGTTTTTAATGATACTTAACAAAATTAAAATTTGTTTACGGCATCGAAATAGTTTGTTTTCCGAAAAATAGCAACTATAAACGCACTGCGGGTACTTTTTTTTTTTTTTCGATTGACAAAAAAGATCGATGATCACTATTCATTACGATATTCGCGCGGACGCTTTTCACAAAATAGAAAAAACAAAAAAACATTATTCCACCCCTCGCATTGTTCCGCCTATTCACAGCCGAGTATTCCATTGGAAGTTCGGGATGAATTATGTACTCGCCGTTGTATTCTGTACATCCGCGAAATATATGGATGCTGCGACTACATGTGTTTGCACGTGGTGGGGCACAAAGAGGTGTATGCATTCATGCCTACAATTAGCAGTCAACGTCATCACCATCTGGATCTACATATCACAATCACGCGGCTTGGAATATATACTACACCGAGGGTTTCGTATGAGAGTAGTGTTGAGAGGGAGGAGGGGGAGAGGGGATGGTTTCGAGGCGAAGGCATCCCCGTAGTATATTTCTCACCACCCTGTTATAGACATATATCTGTAACAATTCCGCTGCGTCACGAGATAACAAAACATCGCTGCCGGAAATGTTACGACTTCCATAGAGAATCTTCGATTTTAGTACCATACATTCGCTGCACGTCTTACCGTGATTCGCGAGATCTCGAGAGATCGAAACTCGACGCGGCTGTTTTACGTTATCAGGGTGAATGCGACTATTTCGTGAAAATACTTCGATTTCATGTGTTTGCTGTACCACCAGCATGAAAGATCGTAAAATAAAATCGTCCTTTCTATTGTCATCGATAAAACACAGGGTTTCCGGTACGGTATGGTTTATCCTCTTTAATTTTCGCAAGCATATCCGGGATGGACCGTGTTTAATACGCGCATCAGCCGTAGTTTTGGTATAACTATGCAGTCGGGTAGGTGCATCGAGGCGTGGGTTTAATTTGCTCATACTGCGATAACGATTATTCGATTTCGCAACACCTGCGCCCGGATCTACCCTAACACGCGTTTCATCACGAGGATTAATCTCTGATATGTTATGTGACACTCCAAATGTTCCCGTATATTCGCCAAAACCCCGATCTGCTTGTCGACGATCGTTTTTACGGATCGACGAGAGATTGCCAATTGTTCTCGTGGCAATGAATTTATCGTCTGTTCGGTATCGTTGATCATTTTTTTTTAATCTTCGTCGTGAGTCGAGAATGCGATATACGGCTATGTATGGCGGCCTGCGCCCGATGAGCAATCGTCGGAGCCTTCAGCGGCAGTGAACATCGAATTTGCACCCGTTTTCGCGGGGAATATGACACGAGTTATAAATTCGCGTTGTCGGCGGCATTTTCACGGTTTACAATGTCGCTCGCTCGGCCAACAGATGTTCTCGGCTTTTGAAAGAGATTTGTGCGATGAACGTTATCCGTATGGTATCGCCGCTCGTTATTAAATATGATTCCGGGAAATTTGCTTCGCGATTCGCGTGTTACAAGCGGTAAATGGTAATCGAAGCAAACAGCAGCGGATGTATAATCCGACATTGATGTTCAACCGCACGGTGCACCCGTGCACCAGGATCGTTGGCAACTGCTAACACTGATAGAACACAAAATCGGTCGATTCAACTAAATCGACGTTTGCGGGTGACAAAAAATTCATTTCGTAAATCGAAAGAAATCTTCCATAAAAAAAAACGTATATCGCGAATTATATTGATGATATATTCAATATATTTTCGTAAAAATATAACAAATTATATGATTGATATATAATCATATAAAAACGTCAAATTTCATATATTCCTAATATACTTATTGCATATAATTTTTTCCCATGTGGAATATCCGGCCGATCGTACGAACTATTAATGAAATTGTCTATTTCTTTCGTAACTATGACAATTAATGCGTTTAATCGATCGAATATTCGTTTCACCATCCGAAAGCGCGGATTTAGTCGATAAAACCGATTTTTTCTATTCTCTGTATATTACGATACTTTGAATTTCTGTATTTCTTTCCCACAGGTGAGCTGCCAAGAGGAGGAGGGTAGTCGTTGTTTACCCCGCAAAACATTTATCGCTCTTCTGCGATTACCGGAAGTCGGATCAAATCTCGCGGCGTATTCAAGAACCGCGAGAATCATTCCCGATACCAAGGATCGTACCGATTACGCGAATCTCAAAAGTTTCGGCACCGATGATGGCGAAGATGCGAAGATATGCCTACCCGCCGGTGTTTATCTCGACTTGTTCAGCGATTTAGCGATGCGCGGTCATCTCGGTGCGATCGGAAGAGCTCAGCGTCTGCTCGAGGATCCTGCCGATCGTTCTTACGAGAATGGCGATCTCACATCCGAAGATGTAATGGAATCGGAGAAGCGCAGCATCGCGACACTCGCGAAGAATGGCGATCTGCCGATATCGATTCAGGAACGTCAGGAAGAACAAGAAGACGACTCAAAGTCACGGTATGATTATCATGAAAATCATTTTTTTTTTAAGTTCATTTTTTTCTTATTATTGCATTTCCATTGTCAAGTTTGAGAAAAATGGTTGTAATCGCCTTCGACTGTTTACTATTTTCCGCATTTCACAGATTCGACACCCTGAGCAGTGAATCTCTCGACGGCCTTATGAAGATTCTCGCTGACAGTGGTGTCGAGGACCGGCGAAGTATTCCCGAAATCGCAGCGGAATATACTCTACCGAACGGTGAATTGGATTTGGAAGCTCTGGCGCGTGACTATCCTAAAACCGGAAAGAGAAACGTCGCCGCACTTGCGAGAGATTTTGCTCTGCCGCCGTCAAACGGAAAGAGAAACATTGCGGCACTTGCGCGGGATTACGGACTCCCGAGCGGCAAGAGAAACGTCGGGATTCTCGCGAGGGATCGTATGCTGCCCAACGGTGGCAAAAGAAACATCGGTTCATTCCGACGAATTTATCTTCTCCCGGCGCTGCAAGACGGCAAGCGGAGTCTCGCATCGGTCGCAGCCCTCAATTATCGGCTTCGTAACGGCAAACGTTATCTCGGTGCACTTGCGAGAACCGCCGATTTTCCACTTCGCGATTACGAAAAACGTAACATCGCGGCGCTCGCGAGAAACGGAGATTTCTACGGTTACGGAAAACGCAACGTTGGCACACTGGCGAGAGACTGGAGTTTGCCGAATCAGAATCGTCACGGGCGCTCGTTGACCGAAAAAGATTTGAACGCCGAACGTCTCGATCGGGAACTTCAAAAACTCGGCCTCGAGAATCGTCACGGCGAACATTCCGCTCAACAGGAAGCAAAATCGTCGAACGAAAGGCAAATCGAAAAATCTGTAAAGCCGATGCAGACGAGCGCTTTTGAAGCTGAACTCGCGAATGCCAAGAACGACATGCTGAAGAATGTTTTGGATGGAAAACGACCCAAACGACAGATCGATTACTCCGACGAGTATCCACTTCCGGTTATGCAGAACAATAATGTATTCGATTACGAGGATATGATTGAGGCACTCACTGGCGAATATCCGAATACGGAGAAGAGATTCATGGGTGAGTTTGATACTTTTTACTTTAAATTCATTTCTCATCATTACATTTACAGATTTTTAAACGATCACTAATATCTCGCGGCGCAACACTTTTCTAAATGAAAAAAAAAAACTTTTAACTTTTCCGAAAACAAAGATTACAAGTTTCGTAGGAATTTTCAATATAAATAATATACAAAATATCGTAATCTGAATTCGGAAAGATACCGAAATTATTATTTAATTTTTTTGTTGCTTCACAGAAATTTGACTTCACTGAGAAACTAATTAACTGAAATAACAAATGTCGAGAGACGTAATTAAAATGATTTTTAAGTTGTTTTCGAATCGTCATTAATTCACGTAACACTCGTGAAAATATTCAATTTTAAGTAAAATAGTTAGAGAAAAAAAGAAAAAAAAAAAAAGAAAGAAGTATTCGTACAATTGAGATGTGAATGTTAGGAGCAGGTGGCGGCTTGGAGTTGCAGAACGTTGGAGGTGCAACGGCCGGTTATATCGACATGTACCAACCAAGTAAGAGACATATTGGGGCATTGGCACGCCTCGGATGGCTACCATCCTTCAAGGCGGCACGATTTTCGCGATCCCCGCGAGATCTGGTCGACAGGTCAGATTAGCAGGTTTCCCAATCGGTGTACTCCGCTCTCCTCGTGTTGCTGTCGATGTACCTTTGTCCGTGTAGACGTCCGCAGAGCTGCGGAAAAAAGAAAGAAAAAAAAAAAAAAAAAAAACAACAACAACTCACACTAAACTACGAACCGTTTGTCAACCGTTTACTCGTCTCGCCGTGCTTTCCGACTCGTTTACGCGTAGATTAGGTGTTCATTGATGTCTTTTCGATACATACACATTCATATATTCGTACAATTATGCATCTGTATGTATACGAATACTTGATATTCGTAATCGATGTTATAGAACGCTGTTAGATAGATCACATTAGTTCTCAATGTTAGATAAATCATTTAGAAAGTCCTCCGACGCCGCAGCATCCACATACGGAGAACCGATTCGATTCCGTTTTTTTTCTTAGATCGATGTTCTCATTTTCTCTTTTAATTATCTCCACGTCACGCACGGTTCATCATTTGAATGAATAGTCTTCTTCATTCGGGATATCGTTTTACATATCGCGAACGTATTAAAAAATTCGGACAATAAATCGATGAACTATTTATTATTAATAGTTCCATAAAAGATCGCCGGACTTGAAATACGAAACGAAATGTCTTTAATATACTTTGTAATTCGAAATTATAGACAAAATTTCATTCATATTTGAGTCCGTTGCGTAATCGTCGGTATTCCTCTACTGAATTGCAGTAACACGGTAAGTCGTTGAATGAAACGCTGACGAAGCCGGTAACTGCTGGTAAAGTAACACAACGGAGGTATGAACATTTTTCAGTGCAACCCAAACGATAGATACGATCGATATCCTTAGGATTTCTGGAAAGCCGATTTCATAATATAGTATCAGGAGAACCGTTGCCATCAGCCGATATCGAAATTCTATTTTTCATGTTATCTATATCACCTCCCATTGGCATATTGTTTCATTGTTATTCTTTGATTACTTTCAAGGAACGAAACACATCTACATGTGATAGCATAAAGGATTTCATACTCTATAGAGATGAAATATATTCGTTGCGGGATATCATTGACTTTTTTCAATTGATATTGCAGGGAGGATTCCGCAGATGGGACCGCGTCCAACGACTCCTCCAACTCGTCGACTTGGACGTTAAGATCTTACCGCAGACCGAGAACCCGCTGCCTTCAGTCCCTACAAGTAAATTGTCGACAACGCTTCAGAAGAAATCTACCGCTACCCATCGTCGACAATATTCTTGGCAACAAAATTCATTTTGCTTCTTACGACGCCATGTAAACGCTACGATAGGTTCGTTATTGTTTTTTTTTTCTATTCTTTTGATTTTATTTTTTTTTAGGGTCGAGTATTTTTCATTGATTTCGCTTGACGGTATCGTCAATCGACACGGCTCAACCGAAAGGTTCAGATGATGAGAAAAAAAAAGAAAAAATCAGGATGTATCGGGCAATTGAGTGTAAATATTAGAAATTCGGCAGTCGCGCAATCTCTATACGACAATAACGAAGACAAATCAATCGCATAAAAAAAAAAACATTAATGCAACGGTAATTTCATGAATCTATAGTATTTATTCGGACGATAAAACGAATAAAGAGCCCGCCGTATGAAACGAAATTATGCAACGAAACGATGTTAACAGATATTCATTCGCCGAATGAAAAATTTTGGGATTGAAAGATAACGTATCGTTGTTAGGGGTATAAAGGCTCATTTTCCGTCACAACACATTATGTCGAAGAATTTAATGTTTTCTTTCTTTTTCTATAAGACTTACCCCCCGTTTTTTTGCATTACGCATTTCCAACGCTGCGTCGAGGACTGCAAGATGCGGGGTGTTTTTTGCGGGCTCCCGATTCAATGTCTATCACCGAAATTTTTGCTACTATGCCTACAAGATATTCAATATATTACTTATCGAAAAAAAAAAAAAAACATAAATTATCATATAATAGTAGTCGGTTATTCATGAATAAAAAAAAAATTCGTGAGTTCGCCGAAGCTACAAAGATTCTTCTGAAATTCATCTATTTAGCGTATTAGTGTTTAAACTCTCATGAAAAAAATAGAAATAAAATACAATAAAAAATCGGCGTTATCCGTAATCTTCGGATTCGTTCGCTCCCGTAGTTCTTAAAACTATTGATCGTTAAAATCGCGATAGAAAACAGTAATTCGTCTAAATGGTAGTCGTATTATTTCGTTCGCGTTATTTCGTTTACCGATGTAAGTTTGTAGTGCAAATCAGTATATAGTATAAATATACGTAAAGATATATTTAAAAAAATGATATATATGATGTGTGGCGGGTACACATTCGTGGATTTATTGTCGGCGGAAATGAGAACCAAAGTGGCTGGCTTTGGATTCGCATTAAAGTATTTCCGATGGGAGTGATGCCTTTCATTCGAAAAACTAAATCCTATGATTACATTATCGATAATGCGACACCGCCGATTATTGCTGTGAACGACATATAACTTACATATGAACTTTATTGATCTACGTGTAATATGTGTTTGACTATAGACAATAACATGGATAATCGAATGACAATAAAAAGGATAATAATATTAAATTAATAGCGCCCATCATTGTTGATTATTGATTTATTCATTGAATTAATGAAACATATTTGCATGCAAGAGGTTTCAATAACTACGAATCTTTGTTATTGTAATGATGACATTGTTTAAAAGTGACTATCGTTATCAAATCGATCGTTGAAATGCATTTTAAGCAGTTATTCAGCTATAGATACCCTTAGGGATTGTACAGAGCCTTTTTCGTTACCCATTCAGAGGACTACACTTCTGCACGCTGCAGCGGGAGGAAAAGTACTGCAGCGGGAGAAAAAGTACAGCAGTAGGAAGAAAAGTACCGCAGCGAGAAGAAAAGTACGGCAGCGGACAGAAAAGTGCAGCAGCGGGAAGAAAAGTACAGCAGCGGTAAAAAAAGTGCTGCAGCGGGCAGAAAAGTACAGCAGCGGTAAAAAAAGTGCTACAGCGGGAAGTAAAGTACAGCAGCGGTAAAAAAAGTGCTGCAGCGGGCAGAAAAGTAGTACTTTTCGTCTTTAGGGAAGAAAAGTAGCCAACAAGCCATTGCGCCATTGCAGGCATAAAAATATCGTCAATTTTAGGATTGTCGGGAAAAAAATAGCGTATGCTACTCGGAAGGGAGCGCAATTTTCACCTCGTGTGATTATTCCCCTCGCTTCGGGCATCAAACTTCGCACTCAGCGAAAATCACGCACTTCTCTCCCTTGTAGTATAATACACTATTATCTGCACAGTAACTGCAGCGTTGTTGGATGCTGTTATCATAGGTCCGATGCATATTTCGATTTCAACAATGATCCGCACTATAAGACTTAGAAGATTGCAGCCTTCCGTTCGTGTAACAAGGATTGTTAGAATATCCAAAATGTTAAGTAAACGATTGACCAACAAATATGCGACTCGTTGTAGAAGTGCAATGATTCCAAAAGGCTCCTGAGGTTTTTTACTCAATCGTAGCTATACGGTAAGTTATTGGATTAACGTATAACAAAACAACTCGTAGCTGGTAAAATAATGCAATGGAGAACATAAAACCGCGGCAAATCGTTTTATTCGCAGTGGAAAGTATATGCAATCAAAATATTAAAAAAATACATGAAATTCGACATTTTTATATAATTAACGTATTAATTATAATACATTTGTTGACATATATTCGCAGAAATGTATTTGAAGATACATCCGTAACATACGACTTTTTGCGGAAAATAAATATGTAACATATCGTAGATACGTTTTGCTATACATTTTTTTTTTCATGACGGATCCCGTAGGATCCTGCAAAGTGGTTGAAAAAAAAAATTCGCCCTTTACAATCGATATGGTAGGCAGGGAGGGAACCCTTAGCTTTCATCAGTCTCCGCAAGTAAATTATCGACAATACTTCCGAAGGAACCGACCACTACCGTCAGTCGACATGTATTTCTGGATATCAGTTTCGTTACATTGCTTACGACGCTCTGTTTGCCGGACTTTGATAAATTGGATGTTTTTTTTACTAATACGCAAATACATCCATATCGCTCAGTAATTTAAAATTACGATATCGTGAATGTAAAATATAAGCAAACCTCTTATGACTTATGAGTTTAAAGCACACGATTTTTTTAGCTTATATTTTCCATGAAACCCCTAATGTAGTAAACATTATCAGTTCAGAACATATGAAAGTATAAGTAAACGGAAATTCCACTGTAAATCAAGTAAAAAATTCGAATGATACAATGTAAAAAAATAGGATCTATCGGGCATTCAAGTGTAAATATCACAAATTTGTCAGTATCGCGATCTCGACACGACAACGACAAATCTATCACATTAAAGTCATTACAACAACATTGAAAGAATAATACAATGTTGAAAGATAAAAAGGGTAAACATATTGAAATAACAATGTTCTCCATTGCTGATTATTGTTTCATTCGTTGAATTGATATTAATATCAACATATCTTTGTTATATGATGATAACATTATTATTCAAAATACATTGTCAGTGATTATTCAATCGTTTTGGAATAAATTATCAGCGGCTATTCAGCTACGGATATTAACGGAACGAAAGAGCGCGGAGCGCGGAGTGCTAATATTTTAATTTTCAAAACTACTTTTCAGAAAAACGGCAATATCTTAATTTTTCGATTGTTATACAATGAAAATGAGTGGCTTATCGTGTTTTACGGGAAAAAATACACAAAATAGGGTGACCGGCGAATGGCTGAAGCCTTTATTGATGCCGTTACCTGGTCGGGAAGAATCCAAAACTTCAAACGCGATTTTAGCCCTGTTCCCGGTCGAATTCGACGTTTTAAGCACTTTTTTTTCATCAACATCTAAAATCGCTAGAAAACTTTTCTCCACATAATATTTTACGTATTTTTTCGTGCAGAATACGAATCCGATGATAGATTTTGTGTAGTGACAAGAGGGAACCTCCTACAACCTAAAAACGCGGATTTCGAGGAATACCGCGAGCACTTATACTCTTACGGAACGTGCAGAATTGCTTTTGTTACCCATTCACAGGACTATACTTAAGCATATCGTTATGCTAGCGGACAGTGTTAAAATTAGCAGAATCAATGATTGACATAGTACGACCTGAATGGTAAGGCTATAGATGCCCAATTTAAGAAGGCCGTCAAGAACCGAATCAAGAAGTTTGCCGAACGGTCCTCCGGGTTTATTGCAACACCAGTCGCGACCAGTTGATTTGCCTTTAATGTCATCAACTACCATTATAAGACTGGTCATCAGCTCCAAAAGTACATTTATCTGCACGGTGACTTCAGCGTTATTGGATGCCGTTATCATAGCGCCGATACATATATTGATTTTAAGAATTATCTGCACTATAAGACTTAATAGATTGTAGCCTCCCGCTCGTCGAACGCAGATTGCCAGAATATCCAAGATGTCGAGTAAAATATTGACCAACAAATATGCAAGTGCTTGCAGAATTCCAACGATTCCCGAAGGCTTATTAGGGCAATCATTGCTATACTGTGGATGATGAGTCGGTATTGGCGCGGGTGATGCTGTAGGACAAGTGCGACAGTACACACTTCGTCGTTCTCGAACTTCGACGGACAGCGGACCGGCCAAAGCGGTTGCCTACATAGAAATGTTCGTTTGTTAGGGTAGACGTACATTTTTGGTCATCTTAGGTCCGAATATGGCCGTCACATTCGAAATAATAAAACAAAATGTCATTCAATTAAAAAAAAATTCGGATAGATCATTCAGTGAATTTATATGAAAACTTACGAAGAATTAACATGCGGTTTCGAAAAAGAAAAAAAATCGAAGAGTACAATAATAAAAATGGCCGCAAATGGTACATTTACCCTATGCATTTGTTATGTTGAACTTTCGTAATTATAAGCATGGATTCAATATTCACGAGTATACAGCTGAATAGATAACATACCAAAAAGCAGAGAACAACGAAATAGCAAACTTGAGATTTCATTTTGTTGGTATTGCGATGTCACTCAGTGCTGATCGATGAGGATGCTGGCTGACTGATGGTCTTTTTTCGGATATTTAACTCTTATATAAGCCATTGCCATCGTCTGTTATCGCAAAGACACAACGCGATAATGAAGATATAAGAAAAAGGAATACAACAGAAAAAAGAACGGTAAATATGTGTTATCATTCTAAATCCACTTTTGAAAGGATTCTACAGGTGTTATAACGAAGTTGACGCAATTTTTTTTGTAAAAAATATATACAAAGATTAGTATCTGTCAAATCGGCAAATTCATGTAAATGTTGTACAGAATACGATGCACAGAATTTATGATTATTTATGTCATTTTGTTTTTATTATGTCATAGATAGATACATTAATTGATAGATTCATTATTTTCTTCCAATCCAATAATCATACCATCATTCGCAAAGTCGCAGATTTCAAGGATTTTTCGTGTTGGCGTTGCATAAAATTTCAAAAACAATACAGAAGCCTCATTATTATGTAATCATACAGAGATTATTTTATTCTCTCCAGCGATTTGATAAGCGAAGGTCGTTCTTCGGGAAAAAAAAAAGAATCAACAACGCGATTAATCCCTATGATAAGAAATGCCAAAAATTTGTGGAAGAATTGGAGGTAAATAATTTCTTTCGTTTTTAGTCTGAATCAGTATGCAGCGAGCAGCGTCAACGGTAAGTTAACTGATTTGAACCGTAAGCTTGAGTCCATTTTATTTCACTTACGAATTGAGACAGAAAGAAACGAAACGAATTAAGAAGAGTATATCGTTATTCGAATTTCGAATACTTCCCAATCGGATAACAATTCGAAAAAAATCAAACATTGAAGGTGATAAGAACGTTAATTTTGCATTATAATAATAATTTTTAAAAGTTATTAAAAATTTAGGTGAAAAAAAGTCTGATTTAACAAATCATCCGGCAAGCGAACTTTTTTTTTAGCGGAAGTTGATTCGTTAATTTTTCTGATTATACTATATGAATTTTTTCTAATTTTCGAAAATCCTGTTTTTCGAAACATCTTTAATCGGTTTTTACGAATCTGTTCGATCAAATGGCCTGGATATTTCTTGAGTGTAACGCGCGATCTTTTTGCAAAAACATCCATAATAATAAATGGTTTTACGTCTCAGAGGTTTACTGGCGAACGCGTTGACTTGGACGATCGTCGCGGCGGTCACGCGCGCGTTTAACTTGATAGCGTAATCAGGAATATTATTAATTTAAGGGGTTCGTTCCTCGTATAAGATTTGAAATCCAGTTTCGAGTGTAACAACTTCGCGTTTTATTCGTACAACCGAAGCTACGATTAATGCAGTAATAATTCGCGAATATATGTGTGTGTGAAAGACTCTAAATCATAATCTAGCTTAATCGCGGAGGAAAGTATCCGCTCTAAATGTGTCCGATCGAATGGTTTGAAGATTGATGGAAGACTGATTTTTTGAATGACTGAAACTGGCCGTTGCGAGGCGGCCGAAAATGCTGACAGTGCGCGACACGCGCTGTCGCTAAGCAAGAGGTAAATACAGCATGAGGGAAACCTCGAAATGCTGATTAGGCCGTGAGACGGAAGAGTGAGAGTTCCGAGAGAGAGAATAGAAATATTCATTTCTACGTAAAGTCGCGAGCGGATGTGAATTGACGAAATCTGGTATTGGATATCTAGTCGAGTAATTTCAATGTCTGGGTTCTTTCCTTTGCGCGAGAGAAATAGTAAAGATATTGGAATTTAGAAATACGTGTAAATTAAGGGGCAGGACGTAACAATGGCATTATGATTATGAATTAATTATTTAAATATTTATCCTATTGGAAAGATTTCAAATAATCTCTGCATCTCACTTTTGACTGGAAATGCAACGATATCCCTCGTAACTCCCTTCAAAGAATAAAACGATTCGGTGGTGAAGATCATAACTCAGGTGTAGCCTCGACGAAGGTGCGCACTTCCGGTTGAGCTCGACGAATATTAAGTGAAATGCAATTCTAAAATCCAAACGAAACATTGAGAAATAATAAGAATCAATAAAATCGTATAATTAACACAAAAAGTAAAAAATGCTTTAGGAATTTCGCGTTCGATTTCGCCGATCATAAATTTTTTATTTTATTTTATACTGTATAATGATAATTTGAAAAATGCTTAATCGATGAGATACAACGTGCATCATCCTCCGACAAAACCTATTATCGCCGCAATTCTTGAATACGTTTTTTTTTTACGCCTACATGTACGACTGTCCGGAGTCAAGTTTCGTTAGATTTCGAGAGGTTCAAATTTTATGGCGTTTTGAATTTTTGCAATATCTTCCGTAATTTTTGAGATATCGGTCTGAAATTTGATATGGGAGTAGGCTGTTATCAGACAATGTTCATGATTAAACAGAAATTGAATCGGGTAAAGGGTTCAAATTTTATGGCTGCTTCAATTTTTTAATTTTTTCAAAAAATGAAAAAAGTGAGTTTTTGCTATAACTTTCGTAATTCTTGAGATATCGGGCTGAAATTTGGTTTACAAATAAACTATTATCAGTCAATATTTGTCATTAAATTGGAAAAGATCCTATTGAAGCGTTCAATTTTTCTAACATCTTGCACTTTTTCCAAATGTTCAAAAAGGGAATTTTTACTTAAACTCCCACTATTTTCTATATATGGGGCTGAAATTGGGTTTAGTAGTACATTATTGTTATCAGACAATGTTTTTTTAGAATTGATTTGTAATTAAATAAGTTGAGAGGATCAAGTTTGGAGTCAGTGAACGTAACTGCCTAATTCTGCCGTGACATTTTCTGCGAATAGCAGTGAACGTAACGGCCGAATCGTGCCGGAACGTTTTCTGCAATACTCAGTAAACGTACCGTTTATTCCTGCCGGAAGCGACATCGAGCTCGAAGGTGCTTGATGGCGCTCGGCTTTTATCTTTTTAATCGAAATTTCTTTCAGTCCAAAACTGTATCTGCTGCGCATCAAACTCTCAAACGTACGTTAAAAACGTCGTATAATTTGTCTGTATGAATGAAATATTTTTTTACGCCTACATGTACGACTGTCCGGAGCCAAGTTTCGTTAAATTTCGATCAATCTGGTTATGAGGACAAGGCGCGTGAAGGTCCAAGCCGACATGCGGACGCGAATTTACAACGAACAAACTCCTAATAGATCGCGATTTTAACACTCGAGAAGTCACTGCGACTTACCTGAACAACATATTAATTTAAGAAATTAATTTTTTTAAGAGATATTTATGGCTCGCAAAGCTCTTGAACTTAAAACAGCCTATTTGATCGGTATAAATCGTTAACACCGTAATCGTTACTTATTTTCATAAAAAAAAATATTTTTATCTTTCCACAATGTTATTTTATACAGCGTTATGAAATTCTTGTTTCGTCACTCGTTATGACTGCATGTTAACGAATTACCGCATAAGCTTACATTACCACAACGAGTTCGAGTCGTAGTCTGTAATAAAAATTAATTACGAAGAAAGCAAATGATGAGGTGATATATATTTTTAAACGAATAAATGGTTAAAGACAAGTCAAAGCGCACTATCGCTACTCTCAAAACCACTTAACAACACGATAACGATTTAAAAACGAAAAGTGAAAAAAAAAATGCGACAAATATTTATTTCGGATGAGCCGTTAACGTCGACAAACATATGCGGTAACTAAATGGTTCCGAGGCGCTGAACGCGTCACTAGAATAATATAAAGCAAAAAAAAAAAAAAACATCTCATTTGCACGTTTATCCTTACCGTTTTGGAATGAACTTCAGCAAAACAGTTTATTTAAAAAATCATTTATGAATGCAAGAGTTTCGATGTTGCAACAAAATTTAATCGATAAATAGAGATAATACCCACGAGGAGAGTAATGGTAATGAGATCAGTTGAGATAACGAGTCAATGAAAGACGATAAATATAATAATAAATAATGCATACAAATTCCATGGGATTACGAATTATATATTTTTTAAATATTTGCTATTATTACAAACATTATTGTCGTGTTATGCTTATTATAATTATTTCATACTGCGCGCAAAGTGAAAATTATCATAGAGTCGGCCGTTTCGCTATGCAATTGGTATCATTTCGAGTGCCAATAATTCACCGATTACACGGTAGTTTTTCTGCATTATAAGGGACCCAAACCAATAATGCCCCCTAAACCTCCCAGCAAACTACTAACTCCTAGTAATTTCAGAATCGTACCGACTAATCCGAGGAGGAAATTCACTAAACTAATGAGTCCTATGTTGTTCGTTGCGTCCGATCCGGTGACAAGAGTTCCAACACCGTTGATCAGCCTTCCAAGCGCACCGCCCGTCGATCCGCCGGAATCTTCGCAGCGCCACTTAGTTCCTTCACTTCCGCCAAGAAGATTGTTCAGCACAACTGTTATTTGATCCAGAAGCCCTTGTATCGTACCAGTTTCGCTCGTTATATTCAAATTTCCAAGTCTTATCGCTTTCAGCAAATTGTTTAGCAATTTTTGCACTTGAACGAGAAGACCCGCCAAATCCAGCAGACCACCGGGTTTCGTCAATCCAGCGCTTCCTAATAACGGAACGTTCGCCAAAATGTTTCCCAGCAGATTACCGACTTGATCCAATATCCCCACGAGACCACCGTCCGTTCCACCGCATTGGGTTGAGTTCGATGACGATGCACGGGTTTCGGTTGTAGCCGCTGATTCATCACTGTTCGCCGGAGATCGTCGGTATCGACCTTCGACTGATTGTGGAATCACCAAAACGGACGCCTTAATAAACAGAATTCACATTTTTGATATTTTGGATTTTTTTTTTATTTTCGGATATTTGATATGAATTTATTTATTTATTTATTTATTATTGACGGGAAAACCACTTTTACCATTACAAGATTTCTACGTAAACTTCGATAGAATTAATAATGATAAAATTGAAATAATACTTCTGAGCGATTTGCTCCGTGAAAAAGAAATCAACGTTTTTTTTTTTTTTATTTTATTATAATTTTAGAAAAAATCAATAACGATTGTTTTCTTTTTTTACGAATACAAATTGATACTTACCACGAGGCAAAGTGATACAAAAACTATGAAGTTCATTTTGACGGGATCGAGCTGATGAACTGAAGTGACTGAGCATTGAGCTTCAAGCTTTTATATCATACCATAGGATCACGTGTCAGTCTATTGTAATAGACAGGTAAAACAAGTAAATATACGACGTCACAGTGTATTTGCAATTCGTGAACGATTATTACGGCACTGTGCCATATTTTCACTGATAACATTATCCTCACCGACTAGATACAGAAATTAGCATCGGTTTAGTCAAGAATTCGAGGCGTTGGTGATTCCGAAAATAGACGCCGACTACGTTTCGGGCTTTGGTTAAATTTTCGCTTAAAAATGCGACCGGGACAACCTTATTTGGCATTACATAAGATGTCATAGAGTTGCATCACATATCAATAATTTTCCTATTTTTGTCACATAAATTCTTCACTTAAAGATATACTCACCATTTTCCGGGTTTATGTTTCCCCGGATTCATGAATAAGTTTTGACGTATCGGGTGCAACACTTTTTTTGTCCACGACGATTAGGCGAAAAGAAGCTATTTGAATTCCAACAAAGAGAAGATAAAAAGAAAAAAAAAAAAAAAAAGTTGGAAAATAACAAATTCACATTACTTCCTTATAGCTTTTCCTTATTGGGAATAACTGGAAAAATCAGAAACAAGTTGCTGCCATCGAATTTCTTGTTAATTTCGAAAATGTCGATTTCCCGCTAAAAACAAAGACGAATATGAAGTTTGGAATGAAGAGAAAGGGAATAAAAAATTAAAAACTATTTGAAACTTAGTTTTGCTATCTCCAAAGACTTTTCCGATATATTATTATTTCACTATATACAATATCTCTTCTTTTTATTATGCTACGCGATATAATTATAATTGAATGGGTCGGGACAGCGTATAGCTAGAATATTCCTCCGACGCTACGATGATAATTTAGCTGAGCGTGTTGCGCGTAGTCGTAGCTCTGTTGATCGTACCATTCGGCGGACGCGGTGTTCGCCGGACCGTTCACTTGTCCACCGAGACCCGTGTGGGAGGGGTGATGATGGCTTGGATGACTCGAGGCGGTGTAATCGCTGCTCTGGAAATGATTGAATTGTCCCCAACCGAGTTGCGCACGAGACCAATCGGAGTTCCCTATTGCATCAACAAAAAAAATCAATCGTTATTACTTAAAAATCAAAAGCGTAAAAAAAATCGGCAAGCGAAATAAAAAAAATGCATTTATTAAAAAAAAATCAATGCCGTTAAAAAAAAGTCCATCGATAAATCAAAATGTCGAAACCATGGCGATTGATAACGATCAATCAATAATAACGAAAATATCGAAATAAATCGACAAGGTAAACAAAAAAAATCAATTACGTTAAAAAAACATCAATCGAAATGTGGAAACCATCGCGATCGATAACGATCAATCGATAATAACAAAAATATCAATCGCATCAAACAAAAATCAAAAGCGTTGAAAATATCAGTTGCATTAAAAATTATCGGCATGGTAAACAAAAAAAAACAATCGAAATGTCGAAATCATCGCGATCGATAACGATCAATCGATAATAACAAAAATATCAATCGCATCAAACGAAAATTATAAGCGTTAAAAATATCGGTTGCATTAAAAAAGATCGGCACGGTAAACAAAAAAAACCAATCATTAAAGAAAAAATCAATTGCGTTAACCAAAGTTTATCAAACAATGAAAATGTCGAAACCATCGCGATCTATAACGATCAATCGATAATAACAAAAATATCAATCACATCAAACAAAAATCAAAAGCGTTAAAAATATCGGTTGCATTAAAAAAAGATCGGCACGGTAAAAAAAAAAAAACCAATCGTTAAAAAAAAAATCAATTGCGTTAAAAAAAGTTCATCAAGCAATGAAAATGTCGAAAACATCGTTATCGATAACGATCAATCGATAATAACTCTTCTCACCTGTATTGTGCGCGAGCGATGATGGTGCAGCGTGAGCGGCGGGGGGTTGAACGGCTCCGGGAAGTTGTCCGAGTTGCATGCCGTTCGGATGCCCGGGGAGAGTTCCTAGATGACCGGAAATGGTAACGGGATTCATAGAGCTGCTGCTCAACGTCGTCGGCACTTGGGTCATCGAAGTGGTCATTTGCGACGCGCTACCAGGGATCTGGTGTACGTTCGTCGGCGATGCTTGATGAATACCCGTTGATGCTTGATGAAGACTCGTCGGTATTTGCGATATGCCGCTCGGCATTTGTGGTATTTGCGGTAATTGGCTGAGTTCGTGAGTAGCCGCGACGTATTGACACGGACTCATCGGTAAACCACCGATCGATTGCGCGACACTACCCGAGCGTTTGCGATGACGAGCTCGACGATTGCTGAACCAAACCTGAATTCTCTGCTCGGGAAGACCGGTCCGCTGGGCGAGTTCCTCCCTCGTATAAACGTCCGGATACTGTGCACGTTGAAACGACGCTTCCAACTGTTCCATTTGTTGCACGGTAAACGTTGTTCTGCCGCGACGCTGTTTGCGTTTGAGGGTAATTCCCGGCTCGCTGGTCGTATCAGAATCATCCGAACGACCTAAAAGAATAAGAAGAAAAAAAACCGTTTTTTACTAAATGACTCGAGTTTCATTACAGATCGACATTCATTGTTGATTGAAGGCGTGCGATTCATGAGAGCTGAGAGAGAAACGCTCTTCGAGAGCCGCGTAGGAAAGGCAAAGACATTATAAAAGTCCAAGGAAGCAATTCTCGTAAATTATAGGAGGTTCAACGTCGCGCTTAAGTTCACCATATTGTCGGAGTTTGACGATGAGATAAGCTTCGCGGGTAGTATCGATGTGTTATTTCACGACAGAGATAGTGGGGACACCGGTAATGCTCACCGCCTATTCGCGATTTTCTCGTAGTGTATTATCTATACTAGCGGAAAGATTCGGCAATATTTCGCATTTAGATCGCCGTGCAGTTATTGCTCTCGCGACTGAAAATCAACTCGATAATTCTTCGCAATTGCTTTGCACTCCAATGGAACGAGAAAGGTTTCTGGAAACTTTGGATATAATGATATCTCTAAACGATGGTTAACCACCAATGGCGATGAGGACCTTTGTGCAACAGAAGCGAAAGCACTATTACTGATGCCCGGAGCGACGAGCATCGAAGTAAACGCGGATCAGTGGACTCTTCACAAAAAGAACATCGGATTCTCGATGTTGATCCTGCGGCTGCTCGTGCTATGTGTATTCAGCATTACGAATAGTACGCGCGAGTCTTGTACCTTTTTTCGGATATATTATATCAGCCATTTGATGTCCGGCTATTCAGAGAACACCGACGTAAGATGGTATCGGCACGAGAATACTGAGCTTCGGAGCAAATTGATGCCTCTCAGTGTTCATTGAGATTCACTTGTGCGCGAGATAGGATCGGTGAACCCTATTCGCAGAGTCGCTGCGACTGACCGTAGGAAAACCTCCGAAAAGACCGGCTTACGATATTCTGGCACTTTTCGTTAGTTTTTCTTTTTATTGTATCTTTTTTTTTTTTTTCTTTCGTGAAAAAAATCGATCCTACAGCTAAGTCGACTTTGGTCCATTGTCGTTAAATATTTTCTATTATACGCTCGTTTGTCGAGTTTAGACGCGAATCGTCGCATTGTCCTGCGAATAAGATACCAACCGACCATCGAATTGGAGAAGGAGAGAGTCGCACGCGAACACGAGATGAGTAGAGAACGGAGGTACAGCAAGATCTGATCTCACGGTTCATCGTTCACGAGACGACTATGCTGTTCGACACTCGAATTGCGGTCAATTGACGAAGTTGCCGGATTTATCCACGAGGACTAAATCGCGCGCACGTTTTCTCAAAGAATTCTTCGTAAGGGAAGGTCTGTTATGACATTTTGACGGGAGGGTTTCTGTTACGCTTCGAATATTACCGGTTATGTGTGTACCGATGAATTTCAAGGAGATTCTTTCGTTTGGCAAACTTTCAATGGACGAATAATTTTTGTATTGCGGATAAATCGATGCGGGCGGTTAAGTACACACAACATTGCGATTATCTTTTTTTGGTAAATGCATCTGAGAGAAAAATCGATCGAGCGGCACTAAAAAATTGAGAATGACGAAGAAATTACGAGAATTTAAAAAACTACCCTACAGCAGGGGGATCAATAGGATAATATTAAGTTGCCGTAATTCGTATGAATAGTTCGAATTTTTTTATTCGCCGTCGCATAAGAAATGTATGTTTTAAAAATCGAATATTTCTCATTTTTTTTAAAGTGATCGAGTTGAAATTTTTTGATTATCTCGAATTGCATAGAAATATAAAGAATTTCGAATTTTAGGAATTCAGTAAAGCCGTGTGATTGATCGAAGAAACGCGATGTTAATTTGCTGTAATTTGTTCGAACGGCTTTTCGACCCGTCGTTTCATCGACGAGAATCTCATGAGAACTTATTTGTTATTTTTATTTTATTTTTTTCGGAAGCGGACCACATCTGATTTATTGACTCTCGTATATCCCGTCGATCTGCGGGAAGTCCTTTTTCCGGAGCGGCGGCGCGCATCACATCAAAAAGGACAACCCGGCGCGATGTTTTCCCGAACTCACAGTACGACCTGCCATCGGTCGTTCGTTCGAATGTCCGAATGCGTGCGGGTAGTGTACTTCGCTATTATAGTCCGGTATTCCTAATGTCCAACCCATCGATGCGGTTTTTTTTTGTCATTGTGCAATACACCTCTATTCTATCGAGAATTCCACAAGCAAATAGCGAACAGACAAATTGGGTACGAAGTTACGATAGATAGAGCGGCGGGAATATGAAAATTGAAGTGCACGAATTCCCAGCGGTATCCTTTTGAGAGCGGCGAAGAGATCATCCAAAGTGACGCCGCTTGGCATCACTCCTAACTCGGCGAATGGTTTGACGCTCGCTGAGGCTATGGCGATTGTGTCACATTTGTCAAAAGTCACAAGAAGTGGAAGGCAATCCCGAGACTATGAATCAGGATACAGGTCGGCCTTCGAGTGACGAACGAATTACAATGGAGCACCTCGCGGTGCCATGACGTACGATAAATATCTCGCCGCTTGTAACTATTCCTTTATTTCAGCTTACAATAACTATGTCGATATTTGCAATCAATTATTTTCCATGACTCCGAAAAAAAAAAAAATCAATTTCATTCGCAAAAATTCTTAAAGTCCGTTTGATTGTTGTTTCGCAAACAAAATTTCTATCGATTTTTTTTTATTACATTTTGTTTTTTTTTCGAACGTCCGAATTTTTTTTTGTTTATCTGAAATTTCGTTGGAGGAAAATTAACTACTAGACGTTTATAAGACTTTAGTTTCGGAATATTTTCGAAGGAACAGTCGAAACGCCGTAACAGGTGTACCCCGGGACCAGCGGGTCTATACCGCTGACACAAGTTGCATTGTGTATTGCAGGCGTGTGTTGTGAAATATTGCCAAACATACATTTTCGGTGTCTTCTCTATACTGTTCGGCGACTACGGAAAGGGAAAAACGGTATAATGCGGAATGACAGAAGAAGGGGGAACAGTCGAAGGCGGCGTCAGTGTCGGCGTGTATACAGCGGACAGAGGTGACAAGAGTTTAAAAAGGGGCGACCGCCGTGGCTCGCCTTTTATTATTGAAGATGCAACTTGTCGGTGCGAAGACTATTCTTCTATTCTTCCGATTGTCATCCGGAAGAGTCGGTGGACGCCGCCAAAGGGACTGACGATATACCGCGTTTTAGAAACCGATTCGAAGATATATAGTAATAGTGTACGTAATAGTGTTGGTAACTAACGTTCTCTAGCACTCTGCTAAAGTGTCAACTAACCCTTGTATATCGGTCGTTATACTTTCGATACAACCCAAGAAGCTCCGTCACGTAAGAAAAGTGTTGTGGAGTTAATTTGCATCAAGACGCGATTCATCAAGTCCCCCGTCATGGATGGTCGATCGTGAGAAAAAATAAATAAAAAATCGATGAATAAATCACCGATTTAATTGAGAGCCAATCAAATCTCAAAAGAGTAGCATCTTTGCGATTTTTTTTATATTAACGTAATTTTTCTGCACGAATTCCTTGGATATTCGATGTTTCGATAAATCGAATTTTTACGTTCCAAATACCGATGACAAGAGAAATTGCTTTCCTCCCAATGATCGCTGATATGTTACAATAAAAAACAATGCCTCGTGTCAAGAATTAAGAACTATGTGCGTAAAACAAGCTGTTGCCATAAAAATAAAAAAAAAAAACCGTAAAGATTAAATTGTCATCAACTAAATCCATCGTAAGATACCGCAAACTACCGTTTAGTCACAATTAATCTCCGAGTACACGGAAAAAAAGCAACAATCATGACGCTACGATTCTCCAAATCTCATAACGTCGTCACGCAACACATGGTTGCGATTAGCGGGTTAAATGAGTCGCGTGCGAAATAATAAAAAAAGATAAACGAAACAGTAACACTCTGCGAAAACAAGCGGGCGGCTCGCGTGAAGAAATAGCGTTGCGTTTATGCAACAAATTCCCGTGGGCACTTTTCTGTCTCTCGTTATCCCGACTAAAGCTCCGTGTATGCAATACTCGTTGCATATATACTGTATAACCAGGTCGATATTCTTGTTCGCGACGATAATTATCAATTATCGCAATTAGGAAGTGTCGGGAGAGCTACGAGTCTCCCGGCTTTCGTCGTTCGGTTCTTCCCGATCGTCTCATCTCTCGTGCGCATCGCACACGAGGACGAAGAAAGGGAGTCGAAAAATAGGGAGAAAAGTGGCAGAGAGAGAGAGAGAGAGAGAGAAAGAGAAAGAGTGAAAGAAAGAGAGAAAGAGGGACCACCGATGGACCAGGTGCGTTTCCTTACGCGCGCGAGTGCGAGTCCTCCTCCCTTCCGTCGAGACCCTCGAGGGCTGCGGCGGGGGCTTCTCGCTTGTGGAGTCGGCATTCCAGCGTGCGCCCTCTGACACCGCGGTAGAAGCGGCGGCGTTGGGCCCTCACAACTCTCAGAGAGCATAAGCGACGTTCCGAGATCATATTCCTTCTTTCTCCTTCACTCTTTTTCCATCCTCCTCCCTCGACCACCGAACGTTTCTTCGCTTCGTTCTTTCGCGATACATCGCTCTCTCTTTCTTTCGGTTGTATATTCTTTCGCAATATAACGTTTGCAGTTTTTTAACGTCGAAAGAAAAAAAAAAAGCCAACATGAAATAAAGATAAGCGAAATGAATCGAGAGGGTGTGATCGTTTAGAGGGCTATATGTTAGAGTTGTAATGAGAGAATTGCTTTCTCGCGTTCGCCCGATGAGCGCTTCGAAACGTTCCCGGTACTCTTCGTTTCTTCGTTCGCGATTCACGCCCTTCGTAACGCACGCGGTACACGCATAAGAGGGCGGCGATTGGAATAATCCTTTATAGATTTTATCGTCCGTTCCGCGCGGCTACTCGCGGTTATTGTTTCATTTTACCGGATCGGAGCATCGTACAAGACCTCTGGGCACCGGAGGCGCGCGTTTGTCGCTTTACGCAAAAAAAAAAATATATATATATATATATATTTTTTTTTTTTTCGCGCGTACGTTAGCCGCTGTTTCGCGCTTACGAATTGATACATAAAGCGAGAAGATATCGGTCGATATCTCTTCGTGGCGACCACATCGCTGCATAAATATCCATAGTTAATGAGATACCGCGTACGTAATCAGAAGCTCATGCCTTTTTTTTTTATCTGCGACTTTTTGTTTTTTTTTTTTTTTTTCATTTTCTTTGTTCAAACATTCTTTATCTACGGCTCTAGTTAACTATTGCCACTTAAAGATATTTATGTATACATTGTTCGTCGGTGTTAATCTTTTTCTCTGTTTGGATGAAAAATTGAGTGATGTAACAACAATCCGTTGTTATCAGTCGACGACGTGTGATGACGTCGTGCTAATGTCGGCGAAGCGTGCCATAGCTTTCTTGTCACAACGAGGAGATAACGCACACGAATAAATTTGCAGACGCGATGAGCGCATTTGTAAAGCAAAGAAACCGAGAGGTGAGAGACCTTCGTTGCGTTTAGCGATGTCCGCGAGTTTTGCCAGATGTGATATAAGGAGTAATCAATAAGCGACTCGACCAATGATGAAAAGCCATCGTATGGGATGAATAGATCGCGTGAAAAGATGCGTGTAATCAATTAGTAGTGGGCTGCTGCATCCCCTGGGGGCCCCCCGTCTGTGTGTTACCATCGAACCCGACGCTCGCGTTGTCGAGAGCAAATAGCAGCTTATCTCCTTTACTCTCACTAACTCACCTGCATCTTCGCGCCTCTCTCAACCTTTCTTCTCTTTCTCATTCTTCTCGATAGCATCGCACCTATCTATCTTATTCCTCGACTGGCGCATTAGCATCGTCATCGAGAAATGTGCCGGTCAGCATCTCCCCCCTGCTGTGGTCCAGCGACGGGTTTATATACGTCCGACCCATCGATCCTTTCGATTGGCTTCGATCATCTCAGCCAATTCGTTCGAATATCTTACGAATTCTACTGAAGACGATGAAATCGTTATCGCGCGATGAATTATTAACGGAAGTGCATTTTTTGAGATTTTATATTGACGGAAACATCGAAGGAAGAGAAGACGAAGAGAAAAAACAGGATGAGTTGAGAAGGTGTATCCTGTATCATGTTAAGCTACTGTGGACTATGTTTTTCGTTGTCAACGGCAGGGATCTCGTGCTGCTGTTTCCGAGGACACATTTTTTTTTCTATCTTTCATCTCTCTTCGGTGATTCTTTCCGCGTGTCGAATTGCGCGACGGGTATACACCCCGATGAATAGTTGGAAAAGGTGCCGCACCTCGTGGGTTATAAATCTGGAGGACTCGCATTCGGTTAGCTAGCAATAGCTTGAGGAGTTTCTCTTTCCCTTTCGTCCTCTTCTTCTGTCTCTGATGGACCACGCAATGACTCTGCGCCCCTGAAACCTTCCATCTCCTCTTTCACTGTTCCTACCGCACACGCACCACATCAGGAAACTTCGTACGTATCGAGAGTTGGAGGTCCTCGTGGGTAACGTGTGAGGTCTGCTTAAACGGTAACGAATTCAGCTCTTCGGCAACTACGACGACCTCTGAGGATATATAGGACTACAATGGCTGGAGGTTTCGGTCGCTCGGGGTTGACATGGGATAGCGGTGTTTTTCTACCCTGTCAACGCCCGCCGCGGTTGTCCTCCGGAGTCTCCAAGCTATTGATGATCATACGGCATCGACGTTACCGCATTCAGCACAAGACGCCCCACTTGATTTTCATCCCCGTCGTTTTTGCTACTCTCATTCTATTCTCTGCTTCGAAATAACGCCAACAGCAACAGTCATTCACTTTTGACTCTTTCCGGACCTATAAAGCGGACTTTGCCATTGACTCTTTGCTCCATCGATTGATTTTCTCTCCGAATATCAATGCGTACGACATTGAGGATCGAGAGAATTTCGGAATTTTCGGACATTTATGCGATTATTGTTAAGAGTGTTGGTAACGCCTACCGGTAAGCGAATGAAAATTTCATCGCGTAAACTTTCATCCGCACCGTCGGTGGTCCCCACGCCTCGCGATAGGATCTTTTCTCATACGTAAGATATTATAATTACAGTGTAAACCCCCCGCTTTTGCGCTTAGAATTTCCTTCCGTGAGCGATATCGAGAGCTCGAGCACTCGATGACGCTTGGCTTGCGTTGGATTAGCATTTTATCCCGTTGAACTATCCGCGTAAATACGGGTGCCGCGCGGCTGTGGCGAGAGAGGCTCTGATTAGATCGCTTTCGGGGCGAAGCCTCTTGTGCTCTTTCGCGGAGAAACAGTTCAGCAGCGTTTTTTTTTTCGTGGAAAGGAACGAGAGGGTTGATCGATAATACTGATCGGTCTTTCGATACAACGTACCGCGAGCCCGAGGCATGAGAAAAGGGTTAATCTACGTACAGTAGTAATTATACACAGACGGAAAGTACACCGGCTGCGGTTTTTTTTAACGTAAAAATTGCTGTACGATGGGCATACGAGACTAACTTCGAACTTCAACCGATTTATTTATTTTTCGATCGGCGAAAACAATTTTACGCAAAAAATGAAAAAAAATTGACGGCGTCAATAAATATCGAGTTTAATCGATTTTTTTTTACGTTAACTCGATGTTTTAGAGATGTAGCGGTAAAGCGTCGTATGTCACAGAGAATTCGGATCTTTCGTAATACCGAATAAGAGGCTTGAGCGCGATATGCATCCGATTGTAAGCAGATGACACGAGGAACGTCGCGAGCTGTCGTAGCGATGGAGATCACGATAGGTAAAACATATTATGCGACTGTGAGAATATCGTGAGTTTCGAAAACGACGACGACGAACGACGACGAGGATTAAACGTTAACGTGTGACAAGAGCTAACCGAGCGATAGCCTGCCAGTCGGAAATGGCTTCACAACGATCGCGGGAGTTATCCAAACGCATTAGATATGTGACTCGATATGCCGCTCTCTCAAAAAAAAAAAAAATTCATAATATATCCTCATCTGTATCAACCCATACGTCCGACGAGCTGCACCGTTGAACTCGCGGGGCATGCAACGTTAAAGTACATCTCGAATATACCGGTCGGCAAAAGTGTTTTTTTTTTCCATTCGCGACATTACCGACGTACACTTTAGCACCGCAACGATAAATCGATTTGTCTCACGCGCAATGCTCTGATTAAGTTATTCCAATAGGCAGGTAACGCGTTCTCTCGAGTGAAAAAAAAGAAAAACAAAAAAAAAAAAAAAAGCTTTCCGCTCTCGACTCTGAGACAAGAAACGCCGACTGCATGCATTTACGATGTAATTTATCCCACAAATTAAAATCGATCGCGAGAAATACATCGTTATTCTCACGCGCGTGAGCTGACATCGAATTTGTCAGTCGTGGAAGATAAGTTGTAATTTAAATGGTATTACATATATATATAATAATTCTTTATACAGCGTTTTTCACGAGGCAATGATGCGAGCAAGAGGATGATTACTGTGCGATTTTTTTTATTATTTTTTTTTTTTTCGAGAGATGCGATCTTTGTAGAGATCGAGAGCCGATACAATCAATAACTCTGATTGTGAATCACTTAGTGGGTTCTTACAGCACCGTCGTTACACTCTCGTATACCTTGTATGCAGTTTGAAGCGCTGCCGGCAATATGGGAGTAAAGTTGCCGTTGTATAGGTGAATACGCATCGGTGAGAGAGGATTGTCGGGCCATCAGAATGGATATACATATTATAGTATATATATACAATACACCACGCGGAAGGATGAAGAGAGAGAAGAAGAAGAAGAGGATGAGGGACATTGGGAGGGATGGGTTGGGACCCATTAGGCTAATCCCTCGTCGGCACGGCGGAGGCCAAAGGAAGGGAATAAGACGGAATAAGAAAGCCACAGGCTACGTGTCATTCCTGTGCCTTGGACCGCCGACACCTATACCTCCTCGTAGCCCCCCCGACACTTCTCTTTACTCTTTCTCATTCTATCTTTCAACTGGTATATATACCGTAGACGACTTCACGAGAAAACCGATCAGAGGTGCTCGCATCGGGCCGTCGTACATCGCAATCTTTCGGATATCTTCGTCGTGATGAATTATCTCCGGAGAACAGAAACGATGAATTCGCATATTTCACGTGCGATTTTCGCAAATCAATGATTTTTTTTTTTTATAAATTTTTGATAATTTCCATAAATAAACAATTGATAAATAATGTTATCGGGAAAGTTATCGAGTTTTTAAAAAAATATCTCGAAAATATGCAAATCGTCTTAAATTTTTGAATTTTGAAATTACGGATAGCTATGAAGATATTGTTTTTTACAAACAAAAAAAATAGATACGCGAGAATTGGGAGAGGAAATTATATATGTATATATATATATATATATTTAAAAAATGATGACGATGATCTCATCGTAGAATATCTTAGAAGAGTTATTAAAGAAAAGTTAATTACGTTCGCGGAACGTTCGTAATGAAATCGCGTTGCAAGGCGGCACTCCGTGATGGAACGGACTAATACTGTGAGAACAATTATTAGACGGCTACGGTGTTCCTTCGAGAGGTTTACGAGTGTTTAGCCAATTTTAGACGCGTCGAGATTTTATCGCTAGAATACGCGCGCGGTGCGTGGATAACGACGATGGAAAATACGGTGGACGTGCTTTTCGCATTCGCAGAGCGTTTGTCCAGCGGGCAGTGAAACAAATGAAATCGACGCATTCTCGAGTCATTAAGTTCGCTGTGTAATGAATTGATGCGGGAATTGCGCGAAATCTCGTTATCTCTCGTAAGTTTATGAATTGTAAAAAAAAAAATTTTTTTTTTTTTTAAATACGATTATACTATATACTCGTTCCCCATGAGGGGTGTTGAAATGAGAACCACTGCGGACGTGTGGCAGGCGGTACGTTTGATCTCCGCGGGACTCTCGCGAGGCCTCCAATGGGCGCCCCCCCTCCCTCGCGCCTCTGGTACAGCCTGAGAGCTCGACTCTCGCGCGCTCTCGAGAGGCTCTCTTTCCTTTCCTCACATTCTCGCGAGACGGGGTCCAAACCGACGTCGAGGTCCCTCAGCGCGCTGCATCCGTTCTCAAACCCGAACGAGAACGATATACAACGAAATAATATATATCTCGCAAATTTCTTAACTCATCCCTCGCGCACTCAAAAAAATATTCCTTCGCCGAGTGAACGAACATTTTCCAATATTGAGTTCGGAAGATTTTTTTTTAATTTATTTTTTAATTTTTCCGGTCCGATCGATTAGTCGATAATGGCTGACGAATTAATCTCGCATTCGATGAGCATTTTTCAGTTTCATCGATCGATCGATAATTGGAATAGAAAAAAAGTATATGCAAAAAATATATATTAGAAATATATTCGATTTTTTAAAATATAATGTTTGGTATGTAACCATATTACTAATATAACGAAGATATCATATAATTTGTTATTATATTCGCAAAAATATATTATCGAATTTTGAGTTTTTAATTTTGAATATATAATTTTTCGTGACAAAATATATTCGATATATTTATAGATTTATTCTGCGATATAACTTTTTTTCGTGTCGTCAACTCGATACAGTCAGTCGCTTTTATACCATAGTAAGCGCAAATCACGTCTCTCGATTAAATTTTGTATTTCTCGTATATGCTTATTGCAAGGCTTTGTGTAATACCGTCAGCCAGAGCGCTTTAGAACGTATATATATATATACATACGTATATGTGGAATGACGGAAAGAAGAAGGATAATACGTGCGCGACTTGCCCCGTAAGATATTGACACTCCTGTAATCCGTTTGTCGGACGTGTGGGCAACCTGGTTAATCCAGGATCACGCCCACCGGAGATTAAATCCTGCGGTCCTGCCGCCGCCTGGACCGCTGACGTTTTTTTTTTTTTTTTTTTCTCGGGTGCGGATCGAGAAACTCTGTCGCTCTCTTGCCATAACGCGCGCACCTTTCTCGCTCGATCTTTCGGTCCGTCTACCTCGGCAAACCCGACCGAATTTACACGCGTTTGTATACCCGCTGCCGCGCGAATGCGTTCACGTCAAACTTTGTCGGAAGATACACTCGAAGTTAAAAGCTCTTGATACTCCCGGACATCGAGATCAACTCGGATCGTTGGCATCGGCAAGTTGACATCAAGGATATTACGAAGCTTATATTCTTTATAAACTTTAAGTGTTTCTCGTATTTTTCTTTTTTTTTTTTTAATCTCGATGATCTCGAAACGACAAGTGGGATTATCGATAGATTTGATTCGAGAGAAATCGTGAATTTATAATTCTCCTTGATTCGATTTTTTTTTTTTTTTTTTTTTTTTTTTTTTTACTGACGAGATTTGAGTGTATATAGTCGTAGGGCGCGGTGTAAATAAATCATCGGGAGTCGTAAATGTTCGGACGGATAGTTTAGGTGTTGTAGGTGTAAGAGATACATAATAAATTTGCTTCAACTTACCACCGCCGAGAATACCATCGATAGTGTAATCCTTCTTGCCGTCATCGCCGGGTCGTCCGCCTCGCAGTAGTCTGTTAATGGAACTGTGACTCGGTGGATCGGGGAAGCCTTCCTGCAGTGGCAAGGAAAACAACAATAGCGTGAAGAGTTTGCCAATGCCGCTCGTTAATAGATGGGCGTGATAAATGACATTTTGTTCTACGTCTCTCGTCGGGCGCCACAGCTCAGGTAGCTTTGCTAACTTTTCATCGTTTTTACGTGCATAAAATCATTCATTCACTGAATAAAGTCGATATTATATTAATATAGAGGACGTTCGATATGATTTTTTTTCGTTCTTTAGCGACGAAAAACATTTTTTGACGTGTAACCAATGGGGAAACGTTTGTTCGAGACATCGACGAAATTTACTTTCACTGTACGACGGCTCAAAATTCCTCGTCACTTCATTTTACATTTTCATTTCACACACCGCAAGAAAGCTAACGAATTTACGATACTTCAGTTGTACCCGTGATGTTTATTTTCAGAAAATTCAACGCAAAAACTACACGCGTGCGAAAACGATACAAAAACGGGGCCCTCGCCGCGTCGAACTCATCAGCTGAACCGAACTCGCGAGCCCCAAAGTACGTTATGACTCTCTACCCATAATTCCGGGCGCGCGTGCGCGTCAGCTGGGTCAGTAGACACCGCGACGCCCGATGTTTACCTGCACGTCGCGCTGGGCCTTTACTTCGAGTTCTTTATCAAAAAAAAACTTGTGATAACACTTGCTATACTGTTAATGATATTTGCCGCGGAGTTTTAATATTTTTTACGAGGTTAAGACGTGCCGGCGTTCTGTGAAAATGTTCGATTCTTCGATATTAGAGTGCAAAACATAACCACCGCGAAGTTAATAATATTTACTATTCTCGCGTAATACTTGAAAGTATCTCCAATTAATTTGTTTGTTCGTTAACGTGAAGAAACAAATAATCGTTCATTGATAAAATGCATTCGTTAATATATCGATACGGAGGGTATTCTTGAGCAGTGAACCGTGTGGTGTAGTGACAAATCGGAGTCTCCATTCGCGAACATCGACGCAGTAAGTTTTTCCATCGCATTTCTGTGTCACGAAAAAATATTCATAAAACTGTGTCAACGACATATACAAGCGATAAAATACGTGAGATCCTAATCTCGCGTATTTTCTCGCGTAAAAACCGAGTTTTCTCATAATTGTATCGCGAAGTCAAAATATCTTTCATCGAAAAGTACTAATAATTTGCGATTTCCCGTCGACCAATTCACGACGTAAAATTCTTCTCTGCATAGACGGAAATCGTAAATAATAAAAAAAATAATCTCATCGTTAACTTTCGCCGGAAGTACAGTGTAATTATCTGACGTTGCGTGTTTCGTGATCGATAAACGAGGCGGAGACAGTGGACCGTTTCGCAGTGAATATAATACGACATATACGGAAGACAATGAAAAAAAATATTAAAATTCAAACCGGGAAGTGAAATACGGCAAAGATCAAAATATCATAGAACTTATGTGCATTTCGATGTCGTGCGAAACGAGGAGAGATGCGAATCGTGCGCGTCGTAGTTGAATGAGAAAGAAAAAAAAACAGTTTGCGTTCGGGTCGGGTCGGCGTCGAAGAGTCTCTCGATCCGCTATCTCGTTTGATCTCGACGATCGAGCCCAGCGGATCTCAGAAACAATAACGATCTCTCCGGGCTGTGGCGCGTCGCGGGACGAGAGAAGCTTTAGCGAGCAGGGATATCGCGCGGTGCATTGGATGCAACTCCGTATATACGAGGCTGGGGCGATGACAGGAAAAGAGAGATGGAGAAAAGAGCCTCGGGGGCCTCTCGCGGGGCCCGAGTAACGCCCCCTTCCAACATTAAATGCCGTATTAATGCCGGCCACGGTCTCTCTCTCGACCGCCTGCCTGCCTGACTTCGCGCAACGGCGTACGTGTTTTTCGGTTAAGCTACATATACATGCATATGCACTTTCGTATATACAACGTCATTCGAAAAGAAAGTGTATTGGTGTATGAGCTGCTAAGACTCGAGCGGCTCGACTGCGCCCCCCCCCCCCCGCCTCCCATCCTCTCGTCCTTTTTTCAGAATGCAATTTATCTCTTTATCAGAGGATCGACGAAGACACCGAACGGGCAACCGAGAGACCGATCGCACTCGCTGCACAAACGCAACGTATATATAACATGCGTATGGCATTCAAGTACCCAAAATGAAGTGCGTGATATATATTTACGATGTTTTTAAATCTTTGCTCCGACGTTTATTTTCGCACCTCGAAAAAAAAAAAAAGAAAAAAATAAAATTACGATCGATCGGAGATTTTGGTGTTTATAATGAAATTAATCGAATCGATAGAATCATAGCATTTTTTTTTTTATTTTTCGTGAAAAATCATTTTATTTTCGATAGTTACGATATATCGATGGCAAGATTGTCGGTATCGGGATAAGAACGATCTATCGAAAGAATCGAAGAATATATTATTTATGAACTCGAGAGAGACTGTTGCACTACGCCAATGAGTTGTGGGTGTTCCGGCGGGCGGCGGGATCGTATTAGAGGACACGCGCCCGTGTGTCGCCGCGGGCTCTTCACGTACCTCTCTCCGTACCTCTCCCGGCAACAACCTTCCGCACAATATTAAAAAGATCCATTCGGTTGTGATCGCAGAATGCGATACAACAACATCGCGGGGTACATGGATATTCATGCAACATTACTGCTGTGTATCACACGAGAGCGGACGAGACGCGGGAGACGAAGTTTGCGCGATCGTATATAGGTACGAGAGGTCAATCGCTAGCCAGAAGGAGGACTCGAGAATTCTCCGAACGTTGTCCTCGTCGTCGTCGTCGTCGTCTCTCGCGTTGCAGATTGAAAATTGTATTGCCGCAGCGCTGTACGTCGGCGGGGCGAAGATATATAACCCTCGGGGTCTATACGTTATCTATAACTCGAGTCTTCGACATCGCATAACGGATAGTTGAAAAGAAAATTACTGTGCGGTGTCTAAAACCTATCTTTCGATCGAGCGGCACAATATCAGACGTGCAAAAATTATTTTATCTTCGAAAGTGGTGGGATAACTGTAAATACCGATTTTTTTTTCCACGGGTATCAATTTTTTTTTTCTAAGCGAAATATATATAATTGCGAAATTTCATTAGAAAATATTAGAATAATAAATTAATGAAAATAATAAATTATAAAATTGAATAATTTTTTTTTCCACTCGTACGATTTTTTTTTTTTTTTTTTCTAAGTCAAATATATATAATTGCGAAATTTCATTAGAAAATATTAGAAGAATAAATTAATGAAAATAATAGATTATAAAATTTAATAATTTTTTTTTCCACACATACGCATTTTTTTTTTTCTAAGCGAAATATATATAATTGCGAAATTTCATTAGAAAATATTAGAATAATAAATTAATGAAAAAAATAGATTATAAAATTGAATAATTACCTTTAAAAGTTTGTCGCGTATTTCCCACGAACAAATACCAGGATTGTCGCGTTTTATCGCCTCGATTCTCGTTTCGACTTCGGATGTGACTACCCGCGGTTTACTTCCCCCAATCACGCCGGGCCTTATCGAACCCGTCTCCTGATATCTATTCAATATCTTCGATACGCAACCGTGAGACACTCGGAGCTGTCGGGATATTACGCAGGGCCTTACACCCTCGCTGGCCATATGTATTATCTGCAGCCTCTTGTGGTTCGGTAGCGGTCGACCGTTTATGAAAACACCGCCCAATTGATTCATGCGTCCTTGTCCTGCGAATAGGAAATAAATTATTAGCGTTCCGGTGTCGTCCTATCGTCACAATAAAAGTTAATTAATTAAGCATTATAAATAGACAAAGATCGACAAATTAATTTGTTTTCGAGATATTATTTTGCGGATTAATATTTTTGCGAAAAATTATTATGCGAATTAATTTTTTTTTGAAAAATTATTTTCCAGATTAATTTTTTTTCGAAAAATTGTTTTCCGGATTAATTTTTTTGTTTGAAAAATTGTTTTCCGGATTAATTTTTTTTTATAAATAGTTTTCCGGATTCATTTTTTTTTAAAATAGTTTTCCGGATTCATTTTTTTTTTTCGAGAAATTATTTTCCGGAGTCGCGAAACTTGAGATTGAAATAATGTCGAAAAGACTCATCCAATAATTGATTTAATATAAACATCAAAATTTCGGAAAGATTCAATTTTCTAAAACGCGTCATTCCCAAAAAAAAGTAATTGAATTACAAATGCAAAACAATATACCGAGCTGAAGATAAACATTACGGAAATGCCCGTTCCATTTATTTGTTTACCGTAAAAGTAAAGCGACGCACGAGTTTCGTTTAAATTGCTCGAAAAAAAAAAAAAGAGAATTAAAACTATATACGGGACGAAGAGAGGAAGACGAGTGAAGTGAGCCTAAGCGGCGTAAAATTGGTGAAGTTAGTATATGCTTATGGAGTAGGCGTGTTCGGTTATTCCCGCGGGTCCGCGGTTACCACGAGACTCCTCGCGGAGACTAACGAGTATAAAGTCCGGATGGTTAGTCGAATTAGCTACCCTCTCTACGTGACACAGCCACCGCGGGTTTTCCTCGTCGTGCGCGCGTATCATCCGCGTCTCGAAACTCGTCTGTGGGCCTACGGCTTCTCGTTGTTTCGCTGGTAGTATATGCGCTGACATAATTACTATGTTTAATGCGACTTACGAAGCCAAACCCGGCGGGTCATCTTTCTCCCCGCCTCGCCGGAGATATCTCATCCGCTTCCTTAATTACTGTAATCAACGTTTCGAAAAGCTTTCTCGGATGCAACTGCGCACATCCGCGTGACGATCCTCACGCGGGAGAACTACCGAAATACCGAAAATTCTCCCCAAGCGTCAGTTACATTAGTTATTATAATAACTGCGTCGCCCGAGAGCTCAAAGTCCCGAAAAATTATTCAGAAAAAACAACAAAAAAATGTTAATTGTTTGCAAATATCGTTTCGCGCTTTGTTCCGTTATTCAACGTCCCGCGTCTCGCTTGCACTATGCACCGTAACGCATTGCCTCATTTCGCTCCGATTCCGTCCATTCGCTCCATTCAAACTGCCGTCGGATATTTTTTTTTTTATTTCCTCAAAGTTTTGACGTCAGCAGATTTTTTATTTCGTTAATCCATTGAAACATAATAAACAAAAAAAAAAAACAAATTAATTTTAATACTCGTATACGAGAACAAACCTTGAAATGGATATCCTCCGTAAATGGGCCGCATGCTTCCGTCCATTCCTCCCGATTCCGTGTACTCCGTGACAGCCAGCACGCCGATAATTCCGAACTAATCTCGTATTCACACACAAACAGGTATTAAAAAAAAAAAAACAAAAATTAAGTGTTTATTTCCTCGCGTGGCACTTTCACAGTAAGAAACGACGATGGAACAAAACTCACAGCTCCGTCGCGATCTAATGTATTCGATAAATGAATCAATTACAAAACAAACAACTGGTCTCGAGTAACGTAAAAAAAAAAAAGTGACAAAACGAAGAACGAGCGTAGAAAGACCAGCGACCAGAGGTCCGGTCGAACCGGTGTTCGGTATTAAATCTCGTGTTGTCGCGCGTACAGTGGAGTCCCTTCTTCGCGATGGATTGGCGAACGGTGCCGTCTCTCGCGGGCTTAGATCACCGATGTGAAGAAGAGACGAACGAGCGAACGTTCGAAATGAACGAAGAGAGGATATACCGAACGAAAGAAACGGAGAAACGACGACGACGACGACGAAGCGCGTGGCTTTCGTTCCGAGGGGTTCAACGGCAATAACGTGATTGTCAGAGTGGTTGGTATTAAGCCCCCGTTGGCGCTCTCTTCACCGTCCGTAAGGTTACCAGAGACTCGGGCTGTTCGGTGTCTTCGTTTGGTAAGCGACGAAGCAAACCGGGCGGCATCCGAGGCTACGCAGGCCGGAGGGGTTCCTCACGCCGAAGGGATATACCGGGTACACGCGAAAGGGGGCTGAAGAGAATTCTCGTTCGGTCAGTCGGAGTTTCTCTACAGACTCCTGGGGGGCCCCCCCATTGTTGGATACGCCTCTGAAAGCACGTGGTTGGTGAACGAACAAATGGTTAAATGGGCGGAAACTTTTTTCGGAACCGCCTACGATACGCATAACACCGTATATGAGAAAACTATACATGGTAACGCGGGTTATACGTGTATATAGACGAAGAACTCTCGCGACCATATCGAATATTTTAGCCACGTGTGTGCAACGTTTTTATGGTTTCGTTGTACGACTCCAAAAAAAAAAAAAAAAAAGTCACATAATTGGCCCTCTAAGAAATGGATAATGACCAGTCGTTGGCTTATTTTTATCCCTTTCCGACCAATACTTTTTCGTAAACCATTCACTCCCTGTTGCCAATAACTGCGCCGCGAGCCCTCGCCGCGAGATAATATGGGGGGACGCACTCCGGACGCGCCTCGCTGTTTTACTTACACATTGAATATCATTCGTGTTGGTTACCAAGGCGCTTGTATATTTGCGTTTATAGTTATGAGTTACGACTGTATGCAGAAGCACTTAAGGTTTCGTGCAGCTTGAGGAGGTGAATGACGGATGCGAAAAGAGTGGCGAGAATTAATGTCGAACAGAAAGAAATGCAGAGTGCGATATATAGATATTCGAGAGGTTTTTTTTTTTTTTTTTTTTTTTTCTTATTGATTCTTCGGTCGGAATCGTGCCGGACGCGTGGGTGTAATATTATAGGGAGAGAGCCGTAGGGATGATATAATTGCGTGAAAAACTAATCCGTCGAAAGGAACCAACCGAGAGGCGCGCAGCTACGTGCCACGTTTACCCGTCCTCCAGTAATGCATTATGGTATTGGTATACCTGAATATTATTTACAGCTTTCGGTGTCCCCGACGGATGTAAAATCATAATATAGGCATTATGGGCAGTTATAAATTTTACGTAGAATCGTAAAATGCGACCAGCGAAAGACTCGAGAAAAGCGTTTCGTGAAAAACGTCGTGAAAAAAAAAAAAAAATGCCACGCTTACCAGGAATATACTCTTCAGCGAGAAAAAGTCCAACGATCGTCCATTTTAGTAAATGTTGTAAATGAAAAAAAAAAAAAAAAAAAATTGGGAATTTGCTTCCGGATGATAAAGATGTACCGGTGTTCGTTGATCAAAATTACATCGTAAGTTTCGCAGAGGACTCATTTTTAGCTTTCGGCACTTTTCAGGAACTCTTTAAATATGAATCTCCTTATTAGTAGTTATTTTTCAAAGATAATACGCTCAGTGATAATATCTTCTGGAAAATCTCAAAAGACTCATTTTCAGCTTCCGGCACTTCTCAGGAACTATTTAAGTGTTAATTTCCTTATTAGTAGTTATTTTTCAAAGACAATAAGTTCAGTGATAATGTCTCCTCGATTATTGAAGCGAAGAGACGGACCTTGAAGACGAGAAACTCATAAACGTTTGTACGGATGTCGATAGTGTTACAGTCGCAACGAAAAATTCCATTCCGGATCCCCTAATTTAGGAAGACCCGCAGGGAAGCAGTGAAAATTGCGTGAAAAGTTAACGCGTTTCATCCGTAGCGAGAATAATGGTCATAGCGTAACAGAAAGAATCGTCGTTTACTCAAACGCAGTGGGATAGAGTGCCAAAGTTCATATACTTAGGAAAAGAGAATGGCATCAATATACCGGACGATGTTGTATACATCTCGAACGAGGAATATTTACAACGTTCACTGTCCTCCGGGAGTAAAATCATAATGTATGTATGATGGGAGGTTATAAATTTTATGACGGGGGCTTCCTTTGCCGAAAGTGCTGTACAGGACACACTCGGCGCACCGGGTCTAGAGATTTCGGTTCGCGTTAAGTTCGCCGCGCTATATATAGCAATAAACTGGCGACGAAGTTATAAATCTTTTTGGTCCCCGACCTGGAAACTCTGGTCGCGAACGGTAGCGTCGAGGCGGAAGAGAGGAAACATTCGGGTGGGTTTTTGGTCGAAGAGAAGAGGAGAGAGCTAACACACAGGTCGAAAGTTGGCAAGTTGGTCCTCCGGTGAAGCTGCGGGAGGTCTCGAATTGCCGCGGAAGGCACACGGGTAACCATAACCTCTGTGGGTCTCTTCTCGCGACGATCGGAGCCTCCGGAGTCGCAGGAAGGAATATAGTCGAGAAGAGAGAACCGCGAGCGTTGGTGCGATGGAAAAACGAGCAGAGAAGTTAACCGGAGGAAGAACGGTCGCTTTGAAAGGGTCTTAGGGAGAATCCAACCGGGACGATCTCTCGTGAACAATGAGTCCGACGGTGGAAGCCTACAAATATTATGCTGGTCCAGGCGAGGTGAGGATTGCGAAAAGATTTACAACCGAGTCGTCGTTTCCCCTACTACTACCGTCGATCCTGCTTCGAGGATCCTGCAAGTAGGTATTGTATTATATCGAAGTCCGCCCGAAAAATCGAGGATATCGGTTGGTCCGTTTCGTATACCCGATGCTGAAGCGAGAGAGGACCCCGGCGAAGAATCTCCCGCGGTGACTTGTACACTCAATTTCGCGCAAAGCTCGAGTAGATTATTTCACGCTGCGGGGGTAAAAGTTATTCCTCGGTAGCGTCCTCAACTGATGTACACTGACGCAGTGGTGGACGAAAGCGCGGTGATACGCGATGGCCACGTTGCGGGGCTACCGAGCGCCGTTAATGCTCTTCTCGTGAAGGTCCTTTCCTTCTTCTCGTCTTGTCAAAACTATATATTACTTCGGAAATACTCGTCTAATGGGTCTAATCCTCGGAAATTTTCAACAGTTTTTTTTTTTTTTAAGGTAAAACAAAATTTCGGTACAATAAACTTAGGAGACTTTTTTTTCATCGGAAGATGTGGCGTCGAGTAGCGCTTTATCTTAGAAATGATTTCTATGCGTTTTTTCCATTTTTACATGCAATAAACTATTTAATCAGAAATTAAATTGATTATAGTTAAAGAAATGGGCGAAATTTATTTTACCGTTTTTTTTTTTTTACGAATTTGTAAAAAGTCGGTATCAGTTTAAGGGTTTTTTTTCGCATTAGATCGTTCAGCTTCAAGTATTCTAATTTATTCCGAACTTCCGACTATTATTCGCTTGGAATATCCGCTGGAAGTGGTTTTCCAGATTTTCTCACTTCCCGTCTATAATAAGCAATTCTACCAGAGATAAAGCCAAATAAAAATCATTAATGGATCCAACAGACCACATTTTTTATTAATTTTTTTTCCCATCATTCTGCCATAAAATATGTTTTTATTTTTTTTTACAATAAATATCCCGTAACCGTCTTCTACGAGTATACAGAACCGCGATTTGAATAAAACAGCATCGTCACGGATGACCCTCGCGTGTGCGCACACATACACTTACTTTCATCCTCTTTAGTTTCGTTCATACACCGCGGTACCTTCGGGGAAGTTAAAAGCGACAAGAAGCCGAGAGTGACGGACACCTGCTACTGCAGTAGCACAGTGTCCGAACGAAGCGTGTGGCGCGAAAAATTTGCGTTACACTCGCATCCTACGACTGTCCAGTTATATATCGTCCTGTATGCATAGTACCCTACAGCGTGTAGACGCGCAATGTGCGTTCCGGAAGACGGCGTGTCATTCGGGGTTAAAAGAAGTGTTGCGAAGCCGTTTTAGTTCCGTCGCCTTTCTCCGTGAAGAGATTTCGAACATTACGTTAGTGTCCGCGGCAACGAGCACGTGGCCCCCGGAGACAACGAGGGTCTCAATATTTCCGTCCTCTGGTATTCTTCACGCATTGTGTAGGGTGCCGACAAACCCGCACAACCTCTGCGGTCGAGTGTCCCCGAGAAAACCCTAAGACTCTCGATACAGATTGGCCAAAAGAGGGTGAAAGTCCTACGGCGATTGGTTGAAAATCGAAGTTCCAACGGAACAGAGTCGAAGGCAAGGGAACCGGCGTTGTAACAGGTAGTACGGTATAACGCACTGGAAGAAATTGATTAACTGATTTCTTGGGGTCCAGCAGAAGCTGTTCGGGTGCACTACTGCACCGGGGTTGACTATTGTTGGTTCGACGTTTTCTGTCACCTTGACGTTTCTTCTACTCCGTAAGATTCGAGTTTAAGTCGGTAGTGACCAAGCGGGAGACCTTTTTAAATTTCTTGCACTCCTGTTGCTGCGACAATTCTTCTTCTCTACGTGAAATATCGTCACTGGTGACAGTGATCTTCAACAACTTTTCTAACGATTCAAGATAACTGGGACTTGGCAATGGTTAACGGGGTTAACCCTCCGCCCGCACACAGGAGATTTAAAGGAACGGTCGCATTGGCATTTGATAAGATTATCTACGAGTTTTTATTTTTATTAATAATTTTTAAAAATATTTGTCTTAATGAACTATTGGATTATAGGGTAGAGGTACCGTTTTTGGCCACTTTAGGTCCGATTGTTGCCATCACATCCGAAGCAATAAAACAAAATATAATCGAATTAAAAAAAAGATTCGAGTAGATCATTTGGTGAATTTATATAAGAACTTTCGAAGAATTAATATGCGTTTTTGAAAAAAAAAAATTATTCGAAGAGTATAATAATAAAAATGGCCATAAATGGTACAGTGGCCATTTACGGTACGTCTACCCTATGCCTCGAAAAATATCCCGAATGAAAAAATTATGATTTAAAATTCGGAAGGTCTGAAACATATGTATGCTGATGGAGGGTTGCAAAATAACATTACGCTACAATAGATTTATTATAGATTTCTTGATTTTTATTTGGGTTCACTGAGAAAAGTAATGAATTGGAAGTACTAAAAATTAGTAGAATAACTATTAAAAAAAAAAAGTTCAATCAATGGACTTCGAGTTTTTTTAACGAATTGTTGTTCTCCTAACTCATCGTTGTTTTCAGCGTCTTATTGTTCAATAATAATGATCGACGACAATGATTATTAGATCGCTGATGTTAATTTCAAAAGATCAGTCGAGATCCATGGGGGGTATTTTTATTATGGTATTGTAGTCTAATCTCATCGTTAATTATATCTGCTATACAAAAATAAAAAGTACAATCGATAAACTCGATAACTCCGCGAATGTATTGATTGGATGTTTTGAATCTCTCGTACACGACGAGAGACACAATTTGTCTGCTGTAGCATCAGACAAACAAACCGGACTCTCACTATATCAGGCATTTAATTTCACTCGTATGATCCTCTCGCGTCCGTATTATTCGCAGAACAGTTACATCGTTATGTAAGAAGGAATTTTTGATATAATTACGTTGAATGCCCTTTACACCGGTATCGAGATAATTCGAATAATTAGTTCCTCTGATTAATCCTCCTGCCATTATGTACCATATCATTACGTAATGCCTTTGGGAGAGAGAGGTATTATAGAATGCTGGGTGGGCGCAACCATCGACTCGTATAGACTAACGAAGAGCGCTCCTTCGTCTGCAAAAGAGGTCCGAAGAAACTAAAAAGAAATGTATAATTGATTGGAAAATATGGTATTATGGAAAAAAGGTTTCATGCTCCCCGACGAGGGGGCTAAACAAGGGGTTTATAATATTCGAGAAGAATTAAAATAAAATTAAAAACATAGAGCTCGCGGTCCAGTTTTTCAAACTGAAGAAAAACGCTCGCGAAGGCATCAGCGGCTCTTCTATCTATACCTCCCGCTCGTTCATCTAAACGGCCACATTAAAAATTCTAATGGACGCGCCACCCCGGTTCTCACCTAGTTTACCATAACAACGACACATCGGCCATTACTCAAAACACGACCGCAACTACGTCCGATCACTTTCTCTCTTTTTTTCGTCGTTCTTTTTTCTTTTTTTCTCGTTCCCGTCTTCTTTCCTCTAACGAAATAAAAAAGAAAAAAATCCCAGCATCGCGTCGTTCGAGATCTCACCGAAACTCTTCGAAATGCTTCGACTCCGCTGGTTCACCTCGGCGCGTTAGTTCGCTTCGTCTATCCGAGAGGATATGTGAGAGAGTCAGTGTGAGGTCTTTGGTATACATCTCGCCGCCCCCAGGCGCCTTTGACACCGACTGATGCCCGGTTATCTTTCAACAAGATTTATCGGGGGACTTAGACTAATTGCCCCTTTTAATAGAATTTTTTTTTCCGAGGGTTGCGCTCACTTTGAGAAACGAAAAACTGTAGCACGTGACGCGTTCTTCACTGGTCAAATGCCGGTGGTTTTTCTTATTTTTTTTTTCTTTTTTTTACGCGTTCCGTGATCTTGTCGGTCTCAATGAGAATAAAGGAATCGTCACGGAAGAAATGAATAATAATACGCGGTAGAATCTTCGATATTCTCGCACCTGAGCTTCAGCTCTTTTCTTTTTTCGAAATTTTTCGACGTTGAGTCACGGAGATCGGGTTCTTCAAAGTTTTACTTGAAAATATCCTCGGAGTTCTCGCGGAGATCAGAAATGTCGAAACAAATATACCTCACTATTGTTTCACTATGCTTTGTTCTTTTGTTCCTTCTTTTGTTCAAAGCCCAAAGCGAATACTTTCGCTGCTGCTGGTCTTTGCGGGAAAAAAAAAGGCTTCGACGGTTTCGGTTATGAAAATTGTTGTTTCGGAGGTATATATAATGTGTGGCGGGATTGACGTTTCGAAAGTGGACGGGTTCTTCTTGTTTGGACCGAGCAAAAGACTATGGGGCCCCCACCGACACTGTCGGTTACCTCATTAGACTTCCAAATAACCGAAAAATATCTTCCTGATTACCTTATTGAGCGTCGTGAATGCGCGTCCTTTGCATAACTTTGGAATTGGGCCACTGCGGCGGGTTATATGCCGTAGTAAAACCGCACCCGAGGGCCCACCCGTGTTTCTCGTATAGCCGTTAAGCAAAAGGAAAGTATACTAGTAGCCGAAGGAGTCACCGATGGTCTGTAATATGCGCCGAGGCACGCTCTTCGGAAATTATGCTAAATTCTCTATTTGCCGTGGTTGACGCCCGTGGAGCCGTCTATGTTTTTCACCTCCCACGTGTTATTAGTCCATTATACACGAGGAATCTACCTGACGCTGATGCTGACTCCGATCTATCGTATCGCGCACACTGTCGAGCACCTGAGCATTAAAAATTAAAACGAGTTTTTCGACCATTTTCATGACAAAGGTATACCACCACCATCGACGTAACATTGTTCAACCATTGTGTCAATTTCAATGCAACAAAAACTTTTCTGACGTAGATCTCAATCTTTATCTTTATACACAATGGACGGATACACAAAAGAGTTTCAATATGAATATTAGATTCTCAAAGATTTCATTTCTTGTTTTTTTTTTTCGTGTGTATTTGCGGATTTTTTTTCGTAAAATCGCGCGAGAAGTCTCGGGACATTCGAAAGAATTTTTTTTTGAATACAGAATATAATAATACGAGATTTGAATGACGATGCAATCTGGAGCAAATAAATCAATGCGTTTCCAAATTCCCCGAAAAGCTTGATGGAATTTTTTTGTTTTTTTTTTGGATAAAGCAAATTTGTTTGAAGGCAAAAGGTTTTTTTTTAATTGTAGACATTCCTTTAAACTTAGTGTATTTATGTATTTTTAGCATAGATTTTTTATCGAATGTTACGGATAATCTAAGGGATCATAAGAATTATGACTTTTCCGACTTCCGGAATTCTGCTCTCACGATATCTCATACTAAAATAGCCGATAAATTGAGTTTTACTATCCCGAACGAAAGAAAACAGTGAGACTCGTTACTAACGCGTTATAGTTGAACAGTTGGTTCAGAAAATGAGATTTTTAACGCACAGAGAAGACGAAGATTTCGTTGGGTAAATCCGAGGCGTCACATAATTTACGTGAAATTTGGCAATGAGGGATCCCGTAGCTGTTGCACGAACTGGTGCGGGAGAGAAAAGCCCGAAGTCTCTTCTCTTCGCGAAGCAGCGAGGCAAAGAAACACGAGAGAGTGAGAGAGAGAGGTCCAAGAGAGCGGCACCTTTGAAGGAATTAGTCTTATTGGGCACAAAATTGGAACAGAGGCCTCCTGACCCCGACATAGAGGTACCGCAGTATAGCAAAGGCCCATGAGTCTCCGTCAGAGTGGACGCCAAAAGCTTTCGTATAGCCGCGTGCCTTTCGAAGTTTGGCTTATACTCGCTCGCGTCTATACCATAACGAGCTGAATTATGTTCATACCCCTCTGTATATATATATCTATAGTCCGTGCGGCCGCTCATAGTTTGCGAATCCACGCAGAAGCCCCCACACGAAGTCTCTCTCCGATGATTCTTCAAAATTCTATTCTGCGGCAAGTTCACTCGAAAAAAAAAAAAAAAAATGAAAGTCCGATCATAGCTCAAAAATCAACGAGTGTATTGGACAGCAAAATCTAAAAACGGAGCAATATTACTATACATAGGGTAGACGTACCGTTGGTGGCCACTGTACCATTTATGGCCATTTTTATTATTATACTCTTCGAATAATATTTTTTTCAAAACCGCATATTGATTCTTCGAAAGTTCTCATATAAATTCACCAAATGATCTATTCGAATCTTTTTTTTAATTCGATTATATTTTGTTTTATTGCTTCGAATGTGATGGCCACAATCGGACCTAAAGTGGCGAAAAACGGTACCTCTACCCTACAGATCGACAAGATTTTTTTTTTCAACACTCAAAAATGTTCTCACGAGTCATACACGTGTGAGATATGCTTTACAGTGGTTAAGAGTATCGAGCGACGGCGGTATAACAACCCCCCGGTAACTGGGAGCTCAGCACAGATATGCGATTCGCAAGTACGGTAATGGGTATTGGGGGGCTCTGTGCGTAACTTACTCCGCGTAAGATATGTTTGTGACCCTTGGCACCCGGGCGTTGGGAATCTCTATTACTCTCGTGTGCAACGGGCAACAGCACACGTGGCAAAGGAACCGATGATCTCTTCTCGGTCCTCCATCGACTCGGCAATTCCGACGAAGTTCCGAGTCTGCAAAACGTATTATCATCGTTTCGTACCATATATACCGGTAGACTTTCGACTCGGCTATTCGTGTCTTTTATTTCAATAGGAAGTTGCGCCCTTCGCGTACGTCCAGCGATACAACAATTGTTAAAAAAAAAATCATAAATGAATAAGAGCGAAGATTTTATTAATAAATAAACATAAATGGGTAGAAACTTGAAGACATTGCAGTACTTCGTTTGGAAAATAAACGAAATAGGATAATTCGGCATATCGCGAACGTACGCCGCTATAAATGTACGCGGATAATGGGCTTCGCGTATAACCGACAAAGGAAGTTTTATTTAAATAACTCGAAGGGGTCAGTGACGAGGCTATGTGTAAGTGCAACGGCCCATTCCAAAAATCGCGTACGTGCGACGGATATATTGGCCGCTTGAACACGCTGGCGCTCTCGTTTTCTCGGGCGTTTTACTCTCGGGCTGCGCGCGGAGAGTGAACCGCGAGGGCGCGAAACTCTCGGCGGTTCGTATAGCACTCGGGGGGCTCTCTTGGCAGTCGTTACGGTACTCCTTTATGCGTTTCGTCACACGAGCGGGACAAACGAATGCGAGATTGAAGAGTTTAAATAATAATAAATTATCCTCGGTGGATTGGATAACAACTCGAAGACTTTATCAGTCGGTTTTCTTCGCCGACACGTTTTATCGCGTTCATTCGAAATGAAAAAAAAATACTCTAATTTACGATTATAATTTATAGTTATTTTTCCACTAATAACTACTCGCAGATACGTAGGAATAATATCGTTAATTATTGATTTTATCGGTAATATATCGATAACATTGACGATTTCTGTACCATTGATCCCAATATATCGGCGGTGACTTTGTTCCGATCGCGTTGACAATAGTGCCAACGATTATCCCGGAGGAAGAGTCGGTGCAGTTGATAATCTATTCGAGTCCACGTATATTTTTGTATTGCGAAGGGGTCTGTACGCGGCGTGACAACTGCTCGGCACGCGCAGCAATTTTTCTCAATTTCACTGTAGTCCTCGGAACACCGAAGGTGTCCGGTACTCCGCACACTCGATGACAAGAGAGTCCCAAAAAAATATTGCCATTTGCGTCCGTTTGAGAATTAACCGCACGAGAAATTAGGAAGATACTCATCGTGCGAACGGGGAAAAAAAAATATATATATACATATAAAAATCGTCGGGAAGTCCTCGTCGCGGCTAACGCTGGTGCGAGTGGCATAACCCACTAAAAAGCATTGCGAATGCCTCGGGCCTTAGGCTCGGAGAGTCGTGGCTATTCCGGACGAGAGGCATCAACGGAAAGAAACAGAGTCAAGAACCCACGTAGTAGAGAGGTTGCTTTGCCAGGTCTGGGCGAAGGAAGTCTAATGAAAGGCACGCGCAGTCTGACGGCTCGGCGTGAGAATAAAATAATTAGCTGCGCCGGTTCGCTCTCTCGCGGAGTGGATGAAAAAAAAATAAAAATAAACAAAAAAAAACGAGCGACTCGGAGAAGGAACGAAGAGGTAGATGAGGAAGAGAAATTGAACGAAGGAAGAGACTCCAGCGGGAGACAAAGAGAGGTGTGCGTAAAGAAACTCCGAAAGTTCGGTACAAGAGTATAGTTCTCTCTCGACAGTGCCGAGAGTGCCGAATGGTTGGCCGAACTCTTCGCGCGAAGGGTTAAAAAAAAAAATACGAAACAAAAGACACGAGAGAGGCAAAGCGAAGGAGGAAGAGTTCACGAAGAAGAGACGAGAGGGAAGCAAAGTAACGCGGAGAAAAAGTGAGACGAGAACGGAATGGGAAAGGATCGTCTTGTGTGCGCGATGCTCGATGGTTGAACACCGCGCGGCGAGGAAAGGAAGAGACTGCGTGGCGGAGAGATCGAAGGAAGAAATGAGAAAGATGGTGAAGATAAAACGAGATGGAAAGATCGCGAGGGAAAAAAAAGGGGCGAAAGGCACTAGCGAAGCGGAGAGAGAAGAGAGACGCGCGCGAGAGGCTCTCCTCGACCAGGTGCGTCGTAAAGCCTCAGACTGATGCTCTAATAAATCCCACTGAAAAATTGCGAGGCCCTTCGGGGTTGAGCCGAGAAGAGCCTCGAGCCGCGAATCCTCATCGGTTCTCTGGCTATCGTCATCTCTCTCGTATCCCAGCAGTTCCGTAGCGCCGATAAACGAGAGAGAAACATTCCCCTACTTAGCCGGTTTCGCGCTATCCGTGACTTTAATGTTTTTCGTCGAGAGAAGGAAATCCGCAGAGACGCGCGCGCCCCTTGCCACAGACTCGAGCCGCTCGGGAACTTTGAGTTGTGCGAAAGGTAACCGAATGGAGGTCATCCTCGGCTTCTGTTAGAATGAATATTAATATTAGACGGGGGTGTGAGCCGCGAAGACCAAACGGGGCTTCTCCCAAATTGAACGGAACCGGTTTTTTTTTGTATTTTTTTTTATTTTTTCGACTCAACGTATTGGAATTCCGGAGTCGCGAAGTTCCTGGAAGATAACGATAAATTATATGCCATTTTTTTTTTTTTTTACAGAATTTTTCATATTTTTTTCTTATAATTAGAACCGCGTCATGAATTTTAGTTAAATAAAATTGAAGGATCGAAATATATTTGTTGAAATAGAAATGTCGATTGTACGGTTTGCGTGATCGCGGTGCTCCCGTCGACTAGGCGAAAGATTTAATTATTATAATTCGTACCACTCGAGAAATCGTCAATTCATCTGGTACGACGATTGGCGTTGTGCTTTGGCGGGTACCAAAGACCGCGCAATATCGACATCGACACCAGAAACATTCGAACGGAGTGGCGAACAAAGAAGCCGCCGCCCTCGTCTCGGTTACGTGGTAAAGGCATCGAGCCAACGTGCACTGTCGGAACGTTCGTAACGTTCTGTGTTTCTGACCGAGTAGTGCCTGCCGTATGTTCACTCGCACGCTTTTAACGTTCGCGCAGAAGGGATTCTAAGCGTAAAACGTAAGACGTATTATTATGTGTTCTCCCGCTGCAAAGCTCTGTACTCCGAGCACTATAGCTGCGTAAACACTTCTCGTAATATCGCTGAATTCATATGCCGATAAGTTCTAACCAGCCGTGTCTACGATAGACTATACGAGTTATCTTATGTGCAAAAAACGCTTTTGTTGCTGTTGCGGAGCAAAAAAATCGAAAAAACAGCGATATCCACTTCACTATCGGATACCCGGACCTTTATACATTCGATAATTTTTTTTTTAAACTACAAATTTGGAAAATTGATGGCATAACGATAGATCTATCGAAGGTTTATCACAAAAAAACGTACACGTGTTTGTAGAATACAACGTGTAGCATCCTGTGGGGTATGTCTAGAGCCATTTTTTTTAGCGCATTGTACTACTAAAGTAATGCTGAAAAATCTCTTTGGAGCTCTTTCATCCTTTATGCACACGAGCCACACACCGCTCGGTGTTCTCTTAATGGTCGTTTGAAAAACCGAGAGTTCCAGCGACGATCGCCGAGGCAGATCTATACCATACGGATCTAAAAATTTTCTATGTACCAGCGATCTTGGGCCGCGCGTTGCAGCCGAAGCCAAGAGAGATTTCGTCACAGTTCGTCTACTCTGTGAACGCGGATTGGATTCGGCCCGGTGTGTCGCTAGTTCGCTCGCGACTTCGTCCTATTTACCGATTATGCGGCGTGTCCTCTCTTCGCTGCGGCGTTCTCTCTATCGTTCTCTTCTTCTTCATCTTCTTCCACTTCCTCCCTTTCGTCGTTTCGCTGCATCGTGTGGATGCATTGCCCGGCGTTCGCTGGTTCGTTCGCTACCTCTCGAAAGTAGACGGACGAGTAGGAAGAACGGAGAAAAAAAAAGACTCCTTCAAGACATTGAACGATATGCTACTCTCGCTACCGATTTGGTAATTCGAGTATTTTTCGGAGGCCGGAGCTTGTGGTGTTACCCCGCGCTGCAGCTGAGACTTCAGGGCGTTGCGAATCTATTGAGAGTTTAAGGTCGTGGGATGTCGCTATGTGTGAGAGAAACGACTATCGAGTCGAGGCGAAGTTGTGGGGTTAAGCGAAAGAGAGAATCGAGCCGACGGACAGATCGTCCTGGTGGGACCACCACTCCTGCCGCCTCCACCGATTCTTCGCCTTCTCTTTAGACTTCTCCTTCTTCTTCTTCTTCTTCCCCGACTTCTTGGGGGTTCTCCCCAGAGCGCTGCCGTCCTCCCGATGATCGAGGAGGATACGGCAAAAGCGCTATCATGGGAATTCACCCTATTTTCCTATTTATTATAACGTTGCGATTCGGAACCTCCCCGACGACACGTATGAGTGCAACTTCGAGTTTTCCATTCATCCGAAAATCTTGTGGTCCCGGGAGACTGAAGAACGATTTGCTCGACGAAGAATTGCCACTCGATCCTAAAATAACTTTATATTTTCGTTCTCCCAAAGAGGGGCAAAGAAAGGGGGATGCGACAATGAAAGTACTGGAGTTTGTTATTCTTGTAATTCGTATGTTTTTCAATTACTCGCTCCTAAGACAACTTTCCGTCGATGTTACAAGTGTTTACATAGATTCGCGTGACACCCTTCTGCCAATCGCTAAGAGACGTGTCTTCTTCGATCCTATATCTGCGCGATGCTTACGGCAGAATTTTTCGCATTCGGCGAATCATAGTGAGAATGCAGCAGATCTGAGATTAGTTCGAACTGCTGAAGTGACGAACAGCACGAAAGAAATCGTCAAGCCAAAGACCCCCCGGTAAGATAATGCAGTAGCTCCGTCCTTTGCCTTCTTACTCTCGCGGAGAAAACGCACTGATTCCTTTTGCACCCTATACCCTCAAACGCCGAAGACTTAGTCCGTTCTTAAGCACTGGATAAGCCGCGAAGCTGACACTAACCCCGTTAACCGTTAACCCAGACACTCGGTCGATGACTTTTTAAACCGTTGTTTATTTACTGGATAAAGACTTCTTTTCCACGATGGCGCAGATACACTGTTTCCGAATGTTTTTCGCCCTTAGGACAGCATTTTTTGGACGATGCTACCGAATTACTGTTCACTGATAAGTACGAAACATACGAATTTTCAAACAGATGAAAATATTCTTCGTGATAAAAAAAACGTAGGTGATTACAGCTTTTTATGATCATATTAATAAGATACCACGAAAAAAAAAAAAAAAAAAAAAAAAATCGGTCGGAAAAAAATATAATAAACAGATTTAAAGGTAACTATGAAAAATTATATGAAAAGAGAAAAAAAGCGTTGTATGCAATGTTGACGACGAAAATGAAGATTTTTCAATTCAAATTTTTCCTGTTCTGTTCGTCGTTTCTTTGCATTCTGTATTAGGAGCGATACGTTTGCAATTCGCCAATTGCAAGTCGCTATTTCTACTACAGTTTTCTTATGAGCGATTAAATCATCAGTTGCTTCTCTGACCCCTGTATACGATAAATAAATAAAAAATAAATTATTATATTAGTATAAAATGTGGAGTATCCGTGTACGATGCGGATAGATAACGCGTGTAACTAAATAACCGAATCGCGATGACTCGTGTCACATTTTCACGTTCTATCATCGGTCATAATAGTCTCGTAATAAGGAATGTCGAATCTGCGTGTCCACGACTATATCATCGGGAGCCCCTAACAGATCGAAACTAATCCCCCGCGCAGACCGTCTTAAATAGCTTAACTAAAGCAACAAACAAGGGACGTTACAGCGTGTCTGCGCGGATTTGGGTCGTAGCATATAGGCGCTATCCATGCCTATCCTGAATATATAGATTTTTTTTTTCCTAAGTGTGCGGGTCTCACAGACACGAAAGTTCCGCAGGTACGTTGGGCTTGTAGATTATATACCTAGAAACCATTTCGTCGCGAGAGCGTTAAAACTCCGTCGGGTTCACGCCGCGGCTCTTTCGATGGGCTTCGTTAACAGGGATCCCCGAAAAGTTTTTCCCCCGTGACTCGGCTGGAATACGGGTTTTCCATTGCGGAACCAGACCCCCAGGAACAACAACCGACGGAGTTCCACGGTATAAATCGTTCGCGATCCCAAATCGCTACGGTTCTGCACGCTTAAATTACGTTTGTACGCTCGATTCTCTTGAACTCTTCGACGAACGAGCACCGGAAAGGTAGACAAGAGTCTTCGGAGATCGATGAGCGCGCGTTAGACGAGAATCCTGGCTTCTCGGAGACTCGAAGAAAATTTGATGCTTTCGTTGCACGTCGTTCGAAATTTAACGCTACATGGATACTTAACGGGTTGCGGGAATTTCAGAATTTCGTATGGTGGATGAAAAGAAAATTAAATTGAAATACTGCAAATAGACGAGGGAAGAAGTATTGTTTATTTTTTAATTTTCGAAAGGCAAAAAATGCTTCAAGACAATGTATAAAAACAACTGTTTCGAAAGTTGTAATCATTTGTCGAAAAGTTCGTCGACAAATCGTCGCGTATGTACTTTAATGCGATAAGTTGAAACGAATCGTCACACATCCCGCAATGCTCCGGCATTTGGTTATCCGAGCGGATATGTTTTTCTCGGCGAAAAATGAAGTAACTAAGAATCCAGCGACCCTTACAAAATTCGTCGAGGGGTTGGCATATCCGACGAATATAATCGTTGCTCGGGGCCACCGACGCTACGGGGCGAGTACCAAAATTATTTTCAAATCATAGCCACCACTGTCACCACAATGGTCACAATTTTGACAAGAATCGAAGCTAATCTTCGACGCCCCGGTGCGTAGTGCAAAAAAAAAGAAGTGAGACTCCAGAAAAGGAAGTCTGTCGTTTTCTTTCTCGCTGTACGCATAGACGGGGTTGATATTCCCGAACTTATACTCTTGGCTACCGGCGTGTCACAGTTTGCGAGTAGAAAACCCTTTTACCGCGTTAATCCCGGGACCTGCAAGAATCAAAGAGAAACGCTTAAGCGTTGGACCGCCCACTCGGTGTTTTCACATTCGTGTCAACCTACTGTCCCGATCCGCTTTTGCTCGGAGTTTCTTCATTCCTACGGATTTTCTCTCCCCGATCAGCGTGTAGCACCTCTCTCACCCGCTCCTCCGCATGAAGATACAGCACGGGCGCGCGATCTTTTCGAGTCTCACAATATTTGACGAGCTTTTACGCGCCAAGGAACACGCGAAGATTCTTCATTGATCCTCCTAACGCCGCTTATCCGAAAAGATCGCGTTTTGTTTCACAGATTTTTCGCGACGGGTGTAATGAGATTATATACCCCAAAGCGCTACATAGATATATAATAATACTCTCCGGCTGTGATGTGGGTCAACCCGCGTCTTCTCGAGAGATGACTAACGGATTTCGTCAAAAGATCAGCTTGCAAACGTCTCGATGACAAAACTTTTCTAACGGAGAGGAAAAAACGTTGGAAAACGATCTCCCGCTGAATTGGATCGAAAAGTCGGAAAGTCGCCTCACCGAGTCCTTTCGTTTCGCCTATGAGATGATCTCTTCTCGGCTCGACTTCTGCGACAAACGCGAAAGGAGATTTCGGATGAAGTTAATCTCCGACGGATTAGCGAAAAGTCGATGTCGATGAATGAGAAATGTTTGCAAAACTCGTTTTGACTTTTCCTTCTACGATTTTTAGCCATTTTTCGGGGGATTTTCGATAATAAACGTTGATGGAATTATAAGGAACGTCCTTAGTACAGGATGCGTAGGGGCCACGGGGCCATGGGTCACGCAATTCGGAACATATCCGAGGATAACGAAGCGGGTACCAGTTGCCGACATTGCGCAAGTCGAGAACGAGGGGAGAACAGAAGTCTTTTGAGCAGAACTAAGTTCCTAACGCGTGATGACATGCCTACTTATGCCGTAAGAGAGAAGAGTGCGATCCAACCGCGTGCTTTACACGCTTTACTCTAATACGGACTACTGTTACATAATATACCAACCAATAGAAAAAAAACCCGTTGCGGAGAATTTGATTAGGTCAATTATATGCGGTCCCCGTCGAAATCTTGACGTGAAATTAGATTTGATACGTCATGACGCGAGCCAAACAACTTGTATCTCAATGTAATATAATGGCGTATCTCTCAGCATGATGTTCACGGCGAAGAGACCACACTGTATAAACACATCATATTTTGATTCGTTCACTGTACAAATTACATCGGATTCACTCGATCCGACATGAAGTGTTGCGTGAGGCTTCCGAATCGCAAGCATATCAATTAGACTGATGCTAAGATTTTTCTAACGTTGATCGCAGGACCGTTCGGATTGTCTTTTGCGCAGCAAAGACTATAAATTTGATGAAACGATAGACTTATCAACTTTAAATTATTATTTGGAACTTATATACAGAAAAGTACTGATATTCGCTTGAACTGCGCGGCTCCGATAATTGAATAATTGTTTTTATGCTCCATGGAAATTAGCAATATATTGAGATGAATATAAAATGTATAGAACTCTTTTTCGCAAAATATATGGTTTATATATAATTTGATTGACATGAATATTCTATATATGCGACTAACACATCCATATATATCGGAGATATATTCTTTTATATATTCGGCCATATATATTGTATTTTTATTTTATGGCGTTACTAACGCAGAGAACATGTGATTTCTAAATGCATATTCTCTTTGGCAGTTTCATTATCAGTCATTGTTCAGTAACGAAAAAAATTACATTCATTTACTAACAACTGCATAATAGCGGCTCTATTCCTTTTTCTCGCACCACCGAATCTCAGCAAAATTCCTCGATCTCGTAACAATGCGATGCGCCGTTTTGCGAGATCTTCTTTTTTCCGTATACCTATCATTAGACTGCCATAATACCGATCAACAGTGTTCGTAGCTGTGATCTAATGTGTTAAAAAATGATTCTACGGTGCAAGCGGAGTTTTTGGAGTCCGGAATTCAGTAGGGAGCTTAGCATTCGTTAGCGTAAGTAGAGGGTGCAACGGAGCGCAGGATCTGTGTTGAAGTTTAGTTAGACATTCTGACTGTAGACTGAAACTATATTTTCTAAATGACAGCGAGGGTAGGAGGGGTGCGTTTATTTGCCGTCAGTACCGACTAACATCAAACTTTAGCCCGGGGTAACCAGACCCATGATGAATGAACGTACTTTTCCATAGTATAGCTTGGTGCGCGCTATGCTGTTCGGTTCGCGTTCACCATCGTTCCTTATGCGACCGCTATGTTCATCCTGAATGCGCTACGTAGCTTTGCGCGGCTGCAACAGCAGCTGGGACCACCGCTCTGATTGGACGCGCATCACGCCGCGTTTGTTGATCTTTTGCGAAGCGATACGCGTATATACCCTCGATGCTTGTCCCGGCTATGTATATGGTACGGGGTACCAGCACGACCCGGTGTCTCGATTTTGGTCTATACTCGCACTCGTCTTGATGTATGTGTGTGTGTGTCACAGAGGATAACCGAGAATATAAGAGAGCCTCGTGCACGGAAGCGAAGGGTCCCCGCCGAGCGCGGAGATTCAACCCTCCGACACCCGGCTGTATACATCGCACGAGGGGTTGTTCGTTCCCCGGTTCTACCATAGGTGTGAACCATAGATACAGCCATTTTATATTTCACGTTGTGCGATGGCTACTCGTTTAAAATTTTATTTTTTTTCTCATAGACAAAAAATGATCAAAAAACGAGACGAGTGCAGAAAAAATTACTATATGCAGTTCGATTCGAAAAAACTAAAAAAAAAAAAATTAAGAAAAAACTGTAGGAATTGTTGTTGGCAGATTTTTTTTTTCATATTTATGTTTAAAATTTGTAGTGGAATTCTTATAAAAGAGAATCAATGTATGGGATTAAAATCGAAGAGCGAATCATCTTTTTAACATAGATAAATCACTACTTTTTAGGCGTTCGAATTTTTTAATCGATTTATAAAGTATCGAAGTATCATAATAGAACATTTCGTTATCGTCACTTAGGAGAGATTCTATATCATTAAATTCGCAACACCGGAGACTCGCTTGTTCGATGATACATTTCCCATAGTTAATATCCCCTCTCTACTAGGAATGGACCGGCATCGAGCGTCACGTACGGTTATAGATTCGCGACAGGCCACCCCTGTAGGAAGCATTTGCACGGTTTTCATTGGCTTGGTTAAGTTTGATTAATCTGTTCGGTTATATGGCTGTGTCGTTGTGCCGTACAGCATTGTTCGTAACGGTTTGTGTCACTGCGAGTTCTGATTGGCAGAAATCCATACCGAAATGCACACACATTACACGAGGGTTCCATCGCCATTAGGGGTGCAACGAGCGTCGCATGTATCGCGTGAACACGCTGCGAACTCGGTTTTCCTCACGCGTCTATGAGTATTGTGTTTTTCATTCGATTTATATTCCGCTGTTCGTCATATATCGACTGCATTTTTTGACTTTCCGAGATTTCTGTTGCGTATTGAAAAAAACAGCTTTTCGATAGATTAAATTATAAGAAACATTATTTTTTATACTAATCCTCGACTTCCTGTTAAATAATATACATTTTTTCGTTATTTCATCGACAAAAAGTCGTGTGAGGTAAAGCAAACATCGGTAAACAACTCGGGTGTGCGTAAGCGTGCCGAGCAGTTCTGGAAGCCAAAGTGAACGATTGACACTGTATACAGGGGTAGTTTTGTAACACCGCCCCTCGATTTCTCTCACAGAGAACACGGGGTGCGGCATGAATCTGGGAGTCCGTCACGCCTATCAGCTTTGCCGTTGCCGATACATCTGTCGAGAGTTGACTACACATAGATACAGAGACTCACGAGGGAAGCCGAAATATATTGGTTACTTACCTACATGCAGCAGAAAAAAAAAAAGAATCCGGGTTTTCGAGTTTCGGAGAATCGTCGAGAACAAAAATTCTAAATTCTAAATCTTCCAATTCGAACATTCAGTCCAAACTTTTTCTTCTAATTGTTAAGTTTTAAAATTTTTTCTGAAATTTTCGACAAAATTAAAAGAAAGAGATTTAGTTATATTCATAAGTATTTTTTGCATCAAAGTCTTCCGAGATGGTGATAGGGGTGAGAGGGAAAAGCACATCGAGGACCCCACATATCGCCCTTTTCTCTGCCCGATGATTCGCCATTCAACGTTCTCCGCCCATTTACCAACCCCTATAGTAGCGCTGCTTTCCACTTCGTCGGTACGAGCGGCTCCTTTGAAACTCATGCGTTTCTCACCCCCGAACAGCCCCCAATTCTAACCGTAAACTCGGACCAATCTGTTGCTCTCTTTCTCGAGAGTCAGGGCGCGTATAAGGGTGATACTTTGGTACATAACCCCGCGGCATATCTTCTCACACGTTTATATGCGGTAGGTTAAGGCCCCACACGAACGAGAAGCTCTTTTTTTTGTCGTCAGATCGTGAGAATTTTGAAAACATTTTATTTCGTAATGCTTTCATTTTTTTATGATCGATTCTCCCCAATATGTTTACGAATTCCATATGGAAATGAAATATATACAGCAGAATAAATTAGAAATATATTAAATTCAGCGTGTTCGTATAATTAATATATATATTATATAATTTATGATATATTTGGTCACATATTCGTAATATACCATTTGTCGAGGAAAATATATTGTTTATATTATACATATATTTTCAGATTTTTTTTTTTTCAATATTATATAAAAAAAAATCTTCGGAATATTAGTTTAATTATTAGTTAACTCCTCATAAAATTGGAATCGATGCTTTTAAATTGATCTTTAAATATATATCATGCCATTATAAACAAAATTTAAAGTGCAATATTGAAATAAGGACTCCCAGCTGTTTACGCTTACGAAATGCGGAACATGGAAATAAAACAGCTTATCTAAGCTTCCGAATGTTCACGATGTAACGCTCGACTCGAAAAAATCTTATAATAGCAAAAGTCTTCGTAATATCTTTTTTTTCCCGCGTTTCTAACTAAAATATCCTCAATCCGATCGTTCGTCTCTGCTCTGCGGAGCTCCGTGTGTTAACGGTAGTCTATCGAAAATCCGTAGCAAAGACAAACGTGACGGAGGGCGAGCGAAGGACTTTTGTGTCGGGGCACGCGGCGACGGGGCCAAAAGAAGTGAGAATGAGAAAGCACAGTGAGAAAAGATCGGCCGACCACCTACTAGGGACACACAATGGGTCACAAATGCGTGGCGACAGCAACGGGCAGATATACGGCAGGCTGATTGCTCGTTGTCGTTTGTTCGCCGACGATTGTCGGTCGAGAAGAGAGATCCCGAACCCGGGAGTTTCGCTCTCAAATGACGACGACAACGACGAAGTTCTGGGGGTTGATTTTCCACGTCGTGACTATACATACGTATACCTATGCGCGTTCTGTATCCTTTGATGAGAAACCTATATTCCCTTCGGAACGCGTCGCGAAGCGCGCAGTGACACTTTGCGGGGGCAAAAGTTTTCGAACCGAAGCACAAAATTACGCGCTCTTCTCGTCAGCGCTACGCGCTGCGTAACTTACGCGTCCGCTGTTTCTTATTTCGAAGATGACTGTTGATACGAGAGAACATCGCGACCGCGCGTTGCGTTAACGAGCCGCTCCCCGATTGGACGCGATGCATCATCTTCGCGGTCAACTTTTATCATTATTATTGTCATTTATCACACAAGGGTGAGGAGGGGAAAAGGAATTGTTGATTAAAAAAAAAAATGATACATTTTTTTTTTTTTTTCGAGAATAATTATCGTTTATTGCGTAACGATTAATAAGAATACAGGATCGAATATAGCTATCAAAATTCGCGGTGAGAGAAAAAAAAAAGTTTTTTTTTTCGCATTAATATGTATATACAATGTATAATGACTGGCCAATTAAATAGACAGAGATTAGTAATAATCACAACGAGAACGACTAAACGACTAACGAGTTTTTCTTAAATATATATATATTTATCTATACTAAAAACGATATTTATATATTTACAAGAGACTTACGAATGAAAAATTTCCGATTATTACTAAGTTAGGTACAATAGATATTAAAATTGTGCGGAGATTCGCTCGAGATATGTCGTATGTTTACTACAGCGATAAGGCAATACATGGCATTGGACGTCAAGGCGCTATATAGTGCATTAAATTTTTTTTTTAATTTTAAAATTTTTTTTGCAAAATCACTGGGTAAAGTTCGTCCGTAGAAAACCTTTCGAAATTATATATTTTTTTCGACTTAACCTAAAATGATCGGTCGCGTCTTTAGTTCATTCTACCGCAGACCTGTGAGTCTATACCACCCAAATAAGGATAACCGCTCTTAGCTTCACTGGGACTGTGCGGTGTTACGTGGTGATGTCCAATTCCCATTGACGAAACACCGGACGTGACACCCTGAACCATACATGCGCTCATATTCGATCCCGTAGGGCTTACGCTGCCCCCGAGTCCTCCGAGATTGATGTTACTTGACGACAAGTTCGAGGCGAGATTGGTAGAACCGTAGTGAGATGTATTGAAAAGTCTGTAACATCGTAAAAAAAAAAAAAAAAATTAATTAAATGAGTCGATTATTGATATCAATTATTGCTAATCAACTTGAATGAGACGTTTTTCTTTTCGGGACACATTTTGACTGTGCGAAAATTTAATTTTGCAGATCTGTATGCGTTTTGCGAAAGGGTTGAGCGTCGAGTATGAAAAAAAAAAAACATCGCGCTAACATATCAAAGTAACCGCCCGGTCATTCGACGAGGACATTTCGGTCATTTTACTTCGGCAATAATAATCAAAGTGCATTTTGCGAGAGGCGAGAGTTCGTTTGCAAGCCGATACCTATATCGAATAGACGGCGCGGCGTTTCTCTTATAGGCATTATATATTATATATATATATATATATGTAGGTGAACCAGTCGCTTGTGCGGGTGCTAGTGGAGTCGGCACGGGAATCGGTTAAGGCGTGTCGGACACCCCCTTCTCAACACGCTGGTCAGAAGCGCGCGGGACCCTTTGACCGTTCGAGGGAACGCGCCGCCGTCGCGGAACAGTTAAGAGCTCTAAATCGTAATGTGCTGCTGCTGCGCGTTCGCTGCCTCACTGTTTGCCGGAGGTTCGCGATGCAATGCTCCGATGGTTTTCTAGTAGAAGGTATGTTACTTATTCACCTTTTATTCTCTACACTGACATAGTTTCGCTGCACAAAAACAATGAAAAGATCGAAAAAAAATTCTCGACTAAAAAAAAAAAAAAAAACTTTAATTTTGAAAACAAAACTTCACCATCGAAAAAACAAGAGCGCAACATTAATTTTTGCAACTCCGAGCAAAGTAAGTGAAGATAATTTTCTGATCTTTCGTTCGTGAAAAAAAAATCTTCACTCGCCGATTTTAATAACGTTTCAAGTTGCAAGTAAATTTATCTATGTTTACGCTTTACTTCATCGCGGTCTACATAGTCAGCGCGTATAAAATCGCTAAAGTCGAAGCGTAAATATGATATATATATATAGAGAGTGTAGAGTAAGTCGAGAGCTATAGCGCCCGAAGTGAAGAGACCCCGGAGGCCCCTCGTGCGCTAGTAGATTATTAGCCGGTAGCGTTTCATTACGGGTCCAGCAGCAACATAATTGCGGACCACACCGATGTTGCGCTGTTCCCGTAGTCTTCCGATGGTACCGGGGCGGCTGCGATCCTCGTGGCGAACATCGTGTTTTGCCGCCGAGTTTCGAAGAGAAGCCCCCGGAGAGTGGACTCAATCGGCTCGCGTTTCTCGTTCGACGCCGAAGAAACTCTCCTCTCCGTGTACTCAACTTGTCTGAATCGTCTCGGAAACTTGCGGGATTCGCGCTTGAGTTTCGCTATATTTTACGTATACACACATCCATAGACACACACGTAGACAAAAAGAGAGACGGGAAGGAAACCGATGAGAGGCCGAACTCTGTTGGCCCCTATCCTTTCACTGTCTCACTCGGGCGAACCTGTTATTACTCCACAATGGCTGAATTAATTGTTAGAAACCACGAGAGAGGAACCAAGAGGCCATCTTTCTTCTCGAGATAAAGAAAGACGAAAGGAGAGAAACGAAGATGACGGCGTGAGAGAAGAGATATTACATGCCACAGGTAACTGATCGCGTTGAAGTTGACCGGTTCGTTACCGATGTGTTCTACGTTTTCCTTCGTATATCGGTCAACTTCATCGTACTCAAAGAGTGCCGAGTATTATAGAAGGTAAAGGAGAGGTATATAACATAGGGAGCACAGAGAAACTATCTATAGGCGCTCGAGGAATAGCTATTGCAGTTTTAAACGACCAGAAGGTAATGCACGGAGCTCTTGCGTCGGGGTTCTCGAGACTCTTATACGAAGAGCGATGGCTCGCCCCATGGGGGGTCCCTGTGTTCTTCGATATTTTCTTCTCCCCCTCCCGACCGATTCGTAACCTCAACAACAGTTCTCTTCTGATCCTCGCCATCAGCGATCTCGGTGAGAAAATGATTTCGCGATGTCCAACGATACGGGACAGTCCGACGACTTAATTAGTAGCCATTCAATAGATCGAGTCACGATCGCTACTATTCTATTTTTATTTATCGCTATTTATTATCCGTTGAAGATTCAAATAGAAACAAAAAAAAAAAAAATTGAAATGTTACGATAGAATGAAGACTCACCCGTAGTTGTCGGGGGTTGCTCGGGGCCACTGTTGCTGCGCCGCGTAATAGTTCTCCCCGTAATTGTAGTGCTGAGGGTAAGCGGTGGTGGTCGCTGCAGCTGCTACCACCGAAGCTTGACCGTAGTTCTGATAGCTCTCGGCGCCGCTGCTCCCGTAGTGCTGACTCTGGAATGACTGGAGGCTCATCGTGTTGAAAGCGTTCAATTGCTGACTGTTTAGTTGCTTTCGTAGACGCGCGCGTCTGTTGCTGAACCACACTTGAACCCGCGCTTCCGTCAATTTCGTTCTGTTGTGAGGTAAATGCAAAAAAAAAAAATTTTTAATAAAAAAATCAATCAGCATTTTTTATTTTTTTTTAATTAAAATACGACGAGTCATCGATTTAACGTACTTTTGCGCGAGTTCTTCTCTGGTATAAACATCAGGATACTGCGAACGAAGGAAAGAAGCTTCCAATTGCTCCAATTGTTCGCCAGTGAATGTCGTACGACTTCTGCGTTGTTTTCTCTTCAACGCGTAGCCGGGTTCGCTTTCGGTTTCGGAATCGTCACCACCGCTGCTACCGCCTACGAAAGGGACATTGAACATTGGGATAAATGGTTAATTGGCTTCAAGAAATTTTAAAAATTGCGATTACATTATTTGGGAGAAGGAAAGTGAGGGAAATATCTGTTGTAAGCTTCTCTACGGTTAGCCAAAGGTATAGGGGGGTCATTCGGGGTGAAACGTCGGGAAAATAGGCCTAATAGCTTCGGGCTTCGATCGACAACACCATCCAGGCGCAAGGAGACTCCGAGCGTTCGAGCTGAACGGACATTCCTTCTAATGGTTATGACTATGGAACGATACGACCGGTGCATAAGCGAAGTGCAGAGATCCTTCGAGCGAACGGAGAGACCCCGAGCTAAAGAATTTCAACTCGAGCTCACGAGAGAAGCCGAAGCACGACTGCGCGCACGTGCTGGACGTCAGATACCGAAGAGATAGGAAGCGAGGAGAGTAGAGAGTGTGGCCCGCCCACAGTTCACACGCCCGACTCCACAACCCACCATTAAATCCCTCGTGATTACAGCCGTGTACCGTCGAACCTATACTAAACTAAAACACCGGAGAAATTAGGGTCCGTTCGCCAACAGGAATTAAGTTCTTTGACATGTCCCGTCCCTTTTACTCCGATAGCTCTCGTTCCTTCTTCTCTACTTGTTTTTTTTTTCTATTTATTTTATCTCTCTATCTATTCCAACAGATATTTCCTTGTTCATTCGATATGGTTGGTTTCTGTTGTTTTTGCGGCTAAACGAAATCAATATGCGCTTGAAGCGTGTGATCGTTCAATTTTTCTTCGTTAGCGCTTCGATGTAATTTTTTTTTTTAATTAATTTTAACGCTAATTTTAATTTTACTTAATTTTAACTCTATCGCGAGGTATTTTTTTTTCCCAGAAATTATCATACGCGATGTATGATATAAATATTGAATTATGAGACGACGGTTTTTCGTGTATATAATTTTTATAGAGATATCGGAGAGAAAATTGAATTAAAGAGAAGTCGTTTTGCGCATATAAAAGCGATTAATCAATCTTCGTTGCGCAAGAGCTATGGATATATATTGATATTTATTGGACAGCAAATAAATCGATCAAAAACCCCTTTATCTCCCCCCCCCCTGTCTCCCTCGCCCCTTCAACCTTCTTGGACAGCTTAAATCAATACGATGGAACGGGAGATTTTACAGTAGTGTACACAGAGAATCTCGGCGAAATGTGAGGCAAAATATTATCGAGAGAAAAGCGGAGCGTTTGTCGGGTGAAGCGAGATTAAAGGCCGGGACTCCGGCTCTTCTCTCGCAGAGTCGTAAATCCTCGGCGACGCGGTTTGCGAAGAGATGAGCGTAATACCCGAAGATTTTTTTTTACCGATTACAGAGAGATGCGATAGAGAATGCAGTTTAATATCTCTACAGTAGTGAAACTCCACGGTTTTCCGTGATTCTTCGACGTCTACATATATCTTTATAGTTTTTTCGTTAAAAAATCAGCAAGCAATAACTAAAAATCGTTATGTTTAACAACGTTTCCCGAACGAGAGAAATACGAAAAGCTCTATGAAAAAATAATGACAATACGATGAGAAAATAAATGCGAAAAGGGAGGAAAAAAAAACAAATGTGAAAACGTGTATTCACGTCTCAATCGCGGCAAACCGCAAATTCATTCAACTCACTGGGCATCTCTCTGTCTATCCCTCACGAATCCAATTCGCTAAACGAGCGTACGTCTAAATCAATAGGGGCGATGGTAGAGAGAAAGGTAGCGCGAAGGAAAGATGGAAGAGGACAGGAAGATGTTGTAAGGCAGGTTACAGGAGTGTCCATGGCTGTTGGCGAGAAGAAGATCGGTCAGACTCGCGCGCCCTGACCGCTCGGCGGTTCGCTAGATTAGAGGCAACATCGGGCCACGCTGCAGGAGGAGCTGCACAGGTTGAAGAAGACCACACGCCGCGGTTGCGCCGGGCGCACGCTCACCACCACGATATGCAGTTCACCGGCGACCGAAGTATCTACTATACGCGTTGTTCTGTTCCGATGCTTCGGCTAGTAGGTAATTCGAGGCTTGGTATGCTTGTGTCGCACGTTACACGAAGAAAACAACGTAACAAAGACATCGACCAAATATGCCAAATTTAATTTTTTCGAAAACCGGACGATAAAAATTCCGCTGAGCCTTCAATGGCAATTACCCACATGGAAAAAAGAATATGCAAAAAAAATATTGGGAATTTATGAAATTTGTATTTTTTATATAAGTAATATGTTATTCATATACTTTTATACGATTTTCGACGAAAATATGTCATATCAGATATATTTTGCGATATAATTTTTTTCCTATGTCGATCGGAAAAAAATTCCATTTTTTTTTTTTTTTCTCTTATTTATCGAAACAGCAAAAATAGTCGAATCATTGATAAATAAATGATTGAAAACGAAGCCTAAGAATATAAAATATATCTATATGAAAATAATATTTTTGCTATGAATGATTGAAAAATTATATTTTAGTGAGAAGGTATCCTGTCACTGAAAGTTAATGGGTTAATTGAAGTCAGTATACTGCGTGAGATATGCAAATCGTGATGATCCAAATATCTTATTCGCGAACGAAGACCTCAGCAAAAAAAAGAAAATACTACACAAAAAGTATGAACCTCTGGATAATACTTCATCGGCGATTGCCTCGTACGCAAAGTACCATATACATTCAAAGAGTCTCTAATCAAAACGGAATCTTCCTACGTTGCGCCTGGCGAGAGATAATAAACCCCCAGACGCACGTCCACGCGCACCACAGGGAGTCTAATAATTCTTCGCGGCTGCGAACTCGCGCCTTACAGTCCTAATAAATAAAAGAGGGATTCCCTTGATGCTGACCGCGCTTAGCCAATCCTCTGTATCTCGTCTGAACTTCGGAGTCTCCCTTTTCGCTGCCTACACTCGGAATTTTTATAGAATCGGGAAAAGCACACTGACGAGAGAATTCGGAACGAAAGTAGATATCCCATTCTCCCATTTTTTTTTTTTTTTTTTTTTTTTTTTCATGAAAAAAAACAAACTTTTATCGAACTTACCGAGAATTCCGTTGATCGAATGATTGCGTCGGGGATCATCGCCGGGTCGCATTTGATTGTTGACCGGACCCCGTAGAAGCCTCGATATGCTGGATGTCGAGGGTGCTGACGACTTGTCGCAAACTCCATCCTGCTGGCAAAACCCCCATCGGACCAGTTAGTATAAATTCGTTCGGAACTATCAATGAATTAACTTAAAAAAAAAAAAGAAAAAACAATTTGCTTTATCAACAGACCTTTATCAATTTGTCTCTGATCTCCCAGTTGAAGATCCCCGGATTTTCTCTCTTAACGTCTTCGATTTTAGCTTCGACTTCGGGAGTAGCGACCCGGGGTTTGCTACCACCGATCACGCCGGGCCTTATCGAACCGGTCTCCTGATAACGATTCAATATCTTAGACACGCAACCGTGCGATACCCTCAATTGTCTCGATATTACGCAGGGTCTTATCCCCGCCGCTGCCATTTCGACAATCTTATGACGTATGTGATTGGGTAGTGGACGTCCGTTTATGAAAACACCGCCAAGCTGATTGACGCGACCCTGTCCTGTAATGAGTAAAAAAAAAGCGTACGGGAACACGTGAGCGATTTATCGTGCAAAAACATTTAAATAAGCGAAAAAAAAAAAAATTAAAAAAATTGTATAAACATAAGAAATACAAATATTACGCATTCGGTATAAATTGAATGAGGAAATGAGATCTCTTGCCGCTAAACGGAAACACGACATCGCGTAAGGGAATGGAACGCGAGAATTCTGCAAATGAAACTGCAGTCACGAGGGAGGAGTTGAACGAGTCGCATCGGCACGCAAGGTGCCGCTCGCAAACGTTCATTCTAATTACCGGTAATGAGCCCTCTTAATTAACTTAATTATAATTACGAAGTCAAACAAGTATAATATGCGGGCAACGACGACCGAATACCGGAGTGAAGTGGCGGGTAGGGTTTTCGAGGAGTGACTCTCCTTGTCCCGGGATTTGCTGAGTGTGCGTTGGGTGAAAGAAGCGAATGAGATGGTCGGCGGGGAGGACGACGACGACTCGGAAAGCAAAGGTAGGCAAAGCACACCTCGCGTGCGAAAGACGGACAGAGGATTGCCAGACGGATGGACGGACATCATACCAACTTCTGCGTCCCGTCCAACAGGAGTTACGGCGATGGTTTTGCTACGAGCAGTAAACTCTTTTCGCTCTGTTCCTTCCACTGCTTCGACTACTACTACTACTCCTACAACAACTACAACCCACTGGCGCTTTTTCTTCCTCATCTCGTCGGCTTTATTCTTCCGCGGGATGCATCGAGACTCTTCGCGCGCGATGCTTCTCCCGTTGCCGCGTTTCTGTCCTAAGTCTTTATACGACCTTAAAACGCACGTTAACCATGACTAAGGCGGTTCGCGAGATGGACAATGAGAGTCGGTGGAAGACAGTCATTCCGCGTTTACGCATATTTACATAATCCTACGTTGCCGCACGTATGTGTATCCGTCTGCTTGCTGTGCAACCGGCGACTGTGGACGCACGGTAGAGGAAAAAAAAAAATATATATAGCGAGTAGCTCTCTCGCAGCTTCTGAGAGGAGAGGAGCACTGTTTTGTCTGCCGCTTCGCGTGTTTGCGACATGAATTTATTTACGTATGAATCGTCTCACTTGTCTAGAGTGAAATTTTTCATCTACGCCTCTGTCCCGCGTTCTTGAAATATCGTGGTAGTTAGTTTTCTCGCCTTTCAGCGGTTTAAATGGATTTTTTTTTTTTTTTTTTTCGAATAGAAAGAAAAAAAAAAGACGACGTACTTACGTTAATAGTGATATCACGACTTTGTCGTTTCGTTTTTCATCGTAGGACACTTTTTTTACGTTTTATTTTCGCTCTTCTATGCGCTTCTTGTGAGTTCCAAGTGACCAGTGCAAAAGGGGAGGACAAACCTATCGCGGAATGATTTAAGTTTACGATCTTTGTTGGTATAATTGAACGCGATAAGAGGCTCCAAGTCCATTGTGTTCTCGGCATTTTGCCTCCACCGTGGCGTATATAAAGCCGCGCATACGCGTTATTAGACGTGATAGGCACGCGCGTTACGCGGGAAATCATACGCGATATGCCCTCATAACTGAGGCCCTCGTATACATGAAAAACTCGACGTTTTAAATGGTGTGTTAATGGCAAGACTCCGGTGCCTTTATTTCTTCGTGAGATAAGACCATTCAAGATTACACCAAAGATCGACGTAACATCCGAGGCTACATACATACGAGAGAGGGAATCGAGCGAAGAACATATTAATTTATCCTCGAGGCTTAAGGGATTCAGGCGGTTTCGTCTGGCCGCCTCTGCACCCTCTCTTTCGTTTCTCTCCCGTGAAAAGATCGAACGAAGCGATAACTCGATTTATCCCGATAATGCGGCGAATCACCATCTACCTGCTCGAGTCTCGTCGAGAAACGGCAATGCATTACTTTTTTTTTTTTTTTCATTTTTTTTTATTATTATTATTTTTTTTTATAAACATCCTGCTTCCAGGAAAACTCGAGCGAATATAACGCAGAGAGGAGTCAGATTTGTCTGATAACTTGTCGGATTGGATCGTCTTTCGTAACTTTTACCTATAGAGACGTAGTACAACATAGCGGGGCGGTGCGGACACGCGTGCGTATTATACTTACACGTCGTATCGGTACCTGTACTACGTATATATAGCTATAGAAATTTAGTGTTTTATAGAGAGAAGCGCGTGCTTAAGACGAGGAGAAGAACATGAGCGAAGGCAAACTTGAATGCTGCATATCGTTCACATATACACATACAAATACATATACACATATATATACATATATACAGACAGAGAGAGACCCGAGAGAGCTCGGACACCTCGGGTATGACGTCAGTCAGGCCGCGGGGCCCGCCGGGATTACAGGCAACATCAAAAGGCGCCGACCGCCGCCGCCACACTTGGTCCGAGGAGCTCTCTGGCCGGCTATGGGGCTCCTCTCGCCTGGCCGTATATACGCTCGCAAGCTTCCTTGGTCTCTACGAGAGACTTCGTGGCTTTGCTATATGAAATCCCAAAGCAGACCCAAAGCGAAATCTGCCCGAACAGAACTCTCCGTGAGCTCCGTAACCTTTAGGCGATACGACTAAATATATTTTCGTTGCATTACCCTTTTTCTTAGCTTCGATGGAAAAAACATTAATGTTGTGCAAAGAAAGTTAGTTTTTTCGAATTGAAGATTTATCGTTACGCTAAATCAAAAAAATTAAAAACTTGTTTTTTTTTTTTTAATTTAATTTTTCATAAATTTTTTCGTAATTACAAATCGTTTCTACCATTTGGATTCGGGTTATAATTCCAAAATTAAATGATATATTAATTAAATGATAAACTGTGTAAAAGATGTTTAAAAAAATTAATAAGAAAAAGATGAAAAAAAGCGGAGGTCTGTACGGATAATTTTTGTTTTTATTATTATAACGGTGAGAGGAAATAATTAATCGTTTCGAAATTTCGTAGTGAAACCACACGAAGGGTATATACATTTTTCTGTAACAGTCTGTACCGACATTGGCAAGCCGAGCGTTTACTTCGCGCAATTACAGTAAATTACATTTTTTATTAAAAGCATCCTTTTTACTCTTTGCTTTGTTTTGTAATTATCGACGGTGCGAACGGGTCAAGGAAGCGTTGAGCTCACGGGTATATACATCGGTGTTGCGGGTAGAGAGAGTGCAGTACATTTCGCCGATGCGTTTGATGCGATGCATACGCGCTGAGGATACGCACCGGCGCGGACCAAACTCTCGCGGCGAGATAAAACCGACGAGCGTGTGGTGTCCGATGCGTTAAACATCGACGCGGGTACATAGAGAAAATATTATTAACTAGCAACTCAAATGAGCACTTAAAAGCCCATATTCGCCTATAGTGACGCACTACTATATTTCTCTAAGTACTATTTTATCGCCATTCCTATATGCTTAACGCGCGTCGATAAAACAAATTTATTCACCGAACGAAATGCATTTCCGCGCCATTATATACACGAGGATAAACGTTAATTAACACGATATCGATGAGTCTAATCGACGAACGAATTCAAAAGAAAACAAATATATAACTTAGCTATAGTGAAATATATTACTGCCGAACGCTCGCGTATCCGTCAAAAAGTCGAAAAAACTCTCATTGGAAGGGGAAGAAAAGACGTATGCAAACCTTCGTACGACAGAAGCGCCGCGCTCGTTCATCCATTAAATAACTCAACGCGCGTACTACATACGTATAATTATGGGTTTTCGCGGTATGAAATTACACGGAGGTGAAATTTACAAGCGTCGAAGAGTCCGATATTTTCGGTGGGGGCCCCCCGTTCGAAGAGATACGCTTCCTTCCGCAATTATATTACGTACATACATAGTATATAGCCAACCGTTTATATATATATACATATATATGTATACACCTGTCCGGTAGGTACATGAGTACCTCTAGCCAACGGACCACCCGTACAACGACACGGGACGGTAGGGTTGAAAAAAATAAAAATAATAAAACGACGCGACGCAGCGACGGTCAAAAGATATACATGCGCTCGCGCGGGAGAGGTGCGCCTTGGCATTAAAATGAGCCGAGGAAATAATTTAGAACATGAATTATTGATTACGGGCAATTGATTTTGAGCGATCAGGTTAATGCCCATGATCGAGCCGATGTGACGCGATAGGCCCCTTAAACACGCTCTGATTTGAATTCGCGTCGAAGACCCTCTTCATTGCTGGTACCGAGAGAGGAGTATACACGTTGAAGGCCCCCTCCGCAGCCTCGAGGGCATCGCAGCTTGTACTTACATATCCGTCTTTAACGTACACGCACACCTCCACACACACAGACGTACATTTTACTCGAACGCGCGAGCATTCGACGATAATATAGTACGCGGAAAATCATCTTCCCGAGTGACGGAACATTTTCCGGTTAGTCAATTACACCGATAAATCGTCTCACCCAATATTATTAGTTTGCCAATTCGCGATCTTAACGAGTTGACAACGCCGGCAGTCTCGAGAAAACGATTACGAAATTTCGGAGAGTAAAAAAACACACATTAGGGACGTCGCCTTTGTTGCGAAAAAATCGTATCACCGTTATTTGCAATTTTTTCGGGATATTTGTTTAAATTGCTTACAGAAGATGATTCAGCGGAAGTTGAAGAAAATTATCGAATTAATGGTTCGATAAGAAATCGAATGTGTTTTCTTCCATTTGTAAATACCTCTCTAACCTCCTGCTAAATTGTGCATAGAAATGATAGATACTTCGAAAGAAATAATTGATTCGCACCTCCATTGCGATTGTAGAAAGCTTCCGTTGCAAGTCTCACTTGTGATGAATCAAAATGACAACAAATGCCAAATGAATCATTTGCTAGAAGATTTGATTGAATCTTTGAAAAAAATTGGAGATAAAACTCCGAGATGCTACAGTAGAAGGAATAGTCGATTCGAACCGGTCGTCTCGATTACCGATATCGAACTAAACGTGACCCGCACCGAAGTACCCGTAATGACAACCAATGGATCCGGTGGAGGACACAATTCCGCATCAAAGTTCCACGTCTACCGCATGTAAGGTACGGTGTAACCCTTCGTGCGGATAGATGGGAATGTATCATACAGTACTTCTTCAACATTACTCGCTCTCTCTGTTGCGATGTATACTTGTTGTATATGCGGTGTGAGTTCCACGTCTTGCGAAGGCTTCAATCAACCACTGCCGTCGCCTGGGGCCGATCCGATATCAGACATTAGGTACCCCACGTCCGAACGCGTCGGGTTTTCTGATCCACCGACGCCCACCAGCGTGCATATACATCGCCGGTACATATACACCATAACCGCGTGTCCGTACGATCCCTAAGAGAACCTACCTGCCGTTCGATCGCGCATCATCTTCGCTTCCTAGAACGCCCCTCACCTCTTTCTTTTTTATTTCATCCATCCTATGCACAATACGTCATAGCTGATTTGAGGGATGCTTCGCGAGATTGAATATAATATGGTTTTCCAAGTGATGAACCATTCGAAATCAGTCGAAATCATTTCAACTGATGACGAGAAGCCGTTTATGACTCGACATTATCATTTTATGAGGGCGAAGGAGTCGTATATATCAAACGCCTTGAGACAATTTGGCGCAAAGGAAAAGGTATAGCGAAACTGAAGGCCCCTGCAGCGAACCGATCTCTGCAAGAGAATACTTGGTGTCTCCCCGGGACTCGAAATCCGGAAGGGTAACTTCGGACATCAGGTAGACCGGTTGCCCAAGACTAAGTACCCGAACATCCCCCTCTTACGAAGCACACATCCGCAATGTCTTAAGTACAGAGGAGATAGTCGAGCATCAAGAATCCGATCGACCATGCATACCCGTAGGTGTATACCGGTTGTTCTTCGCAATTTCGTTACGCCCCGAAGTTTGCCGTCGGTAATGTTACACGCGAGAAATCATCGGAATGATACGGGAAACGCGTGAGATTTATGATTGACAATCAGGATATGTCGTTTCGAATACAAACGGTTTATCGCCGTAAAAAAATCATAAATGATTGGTATACACAACAGATATGGATGACTTATTGGTCGTTTTAATAAATATTATCGTGAATCATTGCGAATATTTATTGACTTACCAGCGAAGGGGTATCCAGTGAAGTACGGAGGCATGTTGAGAGTACTGACGGACATCAAAGTTGTCGCGTTGCCGGTTTTCTCAACAATCGCACACTCGCCTTCTCACTGATCGGTAACGACGGAACGGCAGCTAATTTCCTTAGATGATAAATTTTCGCGAAAATATGTATATATATAAAACACTGCGGTACTGAGAACGTAATTGATTGCACTTCGCGGATAACACTGATTCGACGATGAAGCGCTGAAGATCGTTAACTACCGTCGGGGTTCGCCGATCTCGTTGAGGGTACCGGTGAAGACAAGAATCAGAGAAGACGATGAAGAAACTCGGTAAGAAGACTCGCGAACGTGAAACGATCTGATTTCTCTCTTCTGAAGGGTGTCAAGCGTGGACCTGTTGTGCTCGGGGTCTCGACTCGAACTGGTGAGCCAACTCCAGAAGTGGGAACACACTGATGCTCCGGCTGCTGCCGTTCGTATAATATCCGTGACCGGGGGCCCACCGGCGTGTTTAAAGGCAAAGCCAGACTGTTCCAGCAATAGCTGAAAGACGAAGGTTGAAAAGAGACGAGAGATCAAGAAGAGGCTCCGCCTTCTTCGTGGTCGACCACGAAGAAAGTCCGAGGCGCGACCATCCTTCCAAGATACAAAGGCTGCATTGGGCCGTTTGCGCCTTCGTAGACGGTAACTACGGTTCCATAAGAGAGGTGGCCACTCTCATGGCTCCGCCTGCGTACGATTGAATCACTTCGCTGCTATTCTCCACCTACGCTAATAACACCTATGCTATATGTAGCATGCTGTAGGTACGCTGTATACCTGTTGAAATAAACGTCACATTAAAAATGTTCATTTTCCTTACATTTTTGCACATTGGACGTTCCTCATTAATCTCAACAGTCAACAATTAGGTTTTTTTCCCGATTTCCGATTCCGTTCCGATTCCGATTTATGACCGATTAATTTCCATAACTGTCGTATATCTTAATGGAAATCAAAAAATAAAAAAATAAAACCGCTCTCGCTATTTTGCAAAAAAAATTTTCGATGTCACAGATTTGGCTCGCGCGACGAATTCATTGCTGACGGTACGAAAGAATGTCTCTCTTATTTTATTTTTTTTGTTCTTCATTTGCAATAAGGGAAGGCATTAGATTTCGGAAATTTAAGAAGAGGTTCCCCGTAGCGACCGACACAGAGCTCGTCTAACACGCGTGTAATCACTCGCCACGGCGTCGTTATGTTTCCATGTGTTGGCCACATCAGTCTCGAACGCCTAAACTCTCAACGGGTATGACGACGACGACGCCCGACGACCCGTTTAAATGAGCATTGCAATTCGGCACAATGAACAGCGTATTAACATGCATGACACTGGAGCGTGAATGAGTCAAAAGCTGCATCGCCCATTGTCTCGAACTCGTGAATTATGAGTTTTCATTGTTTTCTATGTTTTTTTTTTTTTTTTTTCTTTCGTCTTTTCGCTATCTGCGAAATAGACTTTACTCCGGTGAACTTCGATGCCCGGAAACAAAATTCCGAGTCGGTCTTCTTGTTCTTTTTCAAGGTTGCAATCGTCGCGTATATACGCGCCGCAGAACCAAAATGTTTTAGACGTTGAATAGCTCCGAGTCTTTTCGTTGACAAAGACTACGCTCGACTGTATTTCATTATAGAAAATAAAGTCTTCTCTTTCGCTTGGCAAGAATTATGAATATTTTAACCAGCAAACAAAAGATCGCCATTGTCAAATGATGTTTAGCCTAAATATGAAAACCAAATGATTTTTTCATCAACGTTACTCGGTAAAAATCGTCATCGCGATAGGATTCTTTGCTCAGCGCCCCTTTCACCATCTTCCAGAGCTCTTTGCAAACAGTCTGGCACTGTGGCTGCCTATGGATAATGGGTGGTACTGCCAGAGGAGAACGCGCGCGCATTTATACCCCGTTGGCGGTAAATACATTGCGATAGCACGTGTCGTGATTGTAGTTTATGGGTAGCTGATTGCGGTAGCGTGGGACGGATGGCGGGACCCACCGTCGCCCCCGGTTCGCATTTGCCGGTTCTGCATCTTATGCACACGATCTGAACGCGTTGTCGTCGGTCGACGTCGAGACTGCCAACGCTGTTCGCTCTTCGTGGTTATATACCATATGCCTTTTTGATACAATACGTATACGTATCCCATTCCCATGTCAGTGTTTCATTTAGTAATCATTAAGATATGCATTATCCCGTAATGACGAGGTGCCCGGGCGGCGCATACCGTGACCGATCAGGCACTCCGATTCTCTGCGTTGCTCCCGCTGCTGTTGCTGCCTTTTCTTCGCTCGCTTACTTCGAGAGCTACTACTACCACGCCACTGTGAGGGAACGCGCATAAATTCAATGTAAAACGCCCCTGCGTATGCGTAACTGCATTCTACGCCGGTCGAGTTACTCGACACTCGATGAAACACCACCCCAACGATATCTCGAGTTATTCATCGTTGGATTCATTATTCAGCCAAATTTCATCTTCCAGTCACATTGATGCTTTATTACGATATTGCAAGTAATAATAATAATAATAATTTGTTATTATTTTTATTATTAAATTCATTGGATGCATTCGATCCTCGTAGATCGACGCGTAAGACTGAGGAAAATTTAAACCTTCTTTTGTCGGAGTCAAGAGTGCCGTACAATCGCATACAATGGCTCTCCGCTGTCCCAAGAGCGACTTCGATCATATGCAACCCATGAATAGCGCATATATAACAGTCGTGTATACAAACTACCATCGCTATACCTTCATAATACAAGAAACCGAACGGATATCTCAATCTCCGCTCGAGGTTTGCTTCGAGTCCCAGGAGCAATTTCCAAAGTGAACGGGGTATACATGCGCCGACGAAGAAGAACGTGAAACGCCGTGTATATTGGTCTTCCGCTGATGGTGATTCGAGTTAGCGAGCTGAAAGAAGTCCCGCTGCTCGGATGATCCATCGGCCCCGTCCCATTTGACGTTTACGAATGGTTATACGCTGATTCCCCCGCGTGTCTTCGAAGGAAACAAAAAAATAAGGGAAAAAAAAGACGCTTTACTCCTCTGGTCAGGTGAATCGTATACAGGAAAAGATAGTTTCGTAGAAGGAACGAAAAAAAAAAATTTGTCCCGAGTCCTGTATATACTTCCGCCGAAGTCGGAGACTCGCTGATTCCCGTCTATAAACGATTTCCCATTGGAGAACGATTGTCGAAAGTCTCGGAGTGCCTCGTCGAGCAATATTGCCCCAAGGGAATCATACCAGCCGGCGTAGGATCTTTGGCGAAATTCAATGTAGTAACTCTCGCTAACAGACAACAGTTTAAATTGTACTGAGGAATGGATGGGAGGGAAGTGGCACTGGGCGTGAAGTACCCGCGGGTTCCCTCAGGACTACGATCCACCTAATTGTTCCCCATTCAACCCCGTGGTTCGTCTTGCGTTCGCGCGCGCCAGCAATTGAGGAAAGACGAGGAAAAGTTAAGGAAGAGCAGAGAGTAGAAGAGATACACAGAAAACGAGAAAGATAGGCGTGTTTGGTGACTTTCGCGATGGGGTTATTCTTTCCTTGTTCATCCCCTTAAGAATTTATCTTTCTCTCTGTGGCATAACTATTACTCATGCATTGACGTATTTTGACAAGTCAGTTAGGAATCACAGTGGTAAAAGTTTAACCCACCTACGAGGAGAACGAACATCGGAACAATTTGCTCGCGAGAAGATGAGAGAATCGACGCGCTAAGAAGTGGGCGTGATTCCTGACTCCGCTTGCCTCGCGCGAGGATATGATTAATTTTTCTCTCAACGGGTGCTTCCCCCGCTGTTGATGCTGCTCCTGAAAGTAAGGAGGGATCCTCACGCTGTCAAACGTTTTGCCAAATCCCTCGACGCTTTTTATACCCTTCGGGGATATGTTTGCTTCTCACCGAGAAAAGTGGACACTCCCGGCATTATTTTCCAGGTGTCGTCTTCGTGTAAAACGATAAAAATACGATCGAAGAAAAAGACACAATTTTATATTCCCCAACAAACATATTATTTACTTACAAAAATAACGAATGATGCGCAGATTATCGAGAAAAAGTGGAGTTTCTTTTCTTACAAGTCAATCGTTGAAACTATACTAATAGGTACCTTTCTATCCATTCTATCGGAGATAAGATAAGATAGTCTGCGAAGCAACTGTCCTCTCCTCTCCGAGTCTCGATACAGTCAAAGGTACAGAGAGGAGACTCTTGGATTGGCAAATGCAGGATGTAAACCATTAAAATAACAACTCGCGAGAGGTGATAGATGGGTTGCATGCCAATCGTTCCTGTTGGCAAGGCCCATTAAAGTGCGTGGGCCCCCCGACGAACAGACTCACATTTACACCTGAGCCCTCACGGCGAAGCCGAGAGTCGAGAGCCGATGAACGAGGCGAAGGCGCGAGCCGTGTGTTTCTCTCTGTTGTTCGTTTGTGGAAGAGATCCTGAGCTCTGAGAGGCCCAGCTATAGCGCGGAGACTCTCGCGAGAGCCCCAACTTGGCCCGCAGTTAATTGCCAGCATTTAATGAGCACTCTTTGACGTGCCGCATACCGCCAGCGCGCACCGGTAAGAGCGTTTTGCTTCTATATACCTCACATATAACGCTATACAGCCAATGGTTGAATACCTTCCGGAACGCTTCGTTTCTATCACCAAACGCGAAAACCCCGAAGAGAAGCGCTATGCTATAATACATTCGCAGGTGTCTTTCGAAGAACAGCGAAATTCTATATAAACTTCTTCCACAATTTCATAATTCGTGAAAGAAAATTTTAATGATTTATCGCGTGCGCAATATATTATACGGTAAGCAGGAAAGCCATAACGCGTCAGGACGTTCTTGGTGGCTGCGTATACTCGAGTTATTATTAAGAAAAAGTATACTCCAGGATTTCCAGTGAAATCCATGAGATTTATGCTAATTGGTTGCAATTAAATGAGGATAAACTCTTCGGTCATATAAACTATTCGTTATGGAACGGCGGGGGTAATTGAACAGGTATTACACGAGTGAATTAAGAAACCTTTAATCAAAGGTATAAGTAAGAAAAGATTATTGAAAAAAAAAAATATTATATTAAAAAAATATTATGTGTAAAGATACGGCAAACGCGAGAAAACATAATAGCCGAACACCTGGAAGAACTCCGGGCCGCTTCGTTTCTTGAACAAGTGCTTCCGGAGCCGCGAGGCGGCAATAATCTTTGGCAAACGAGACGAGGTTTATTTTATTTGACGCGAAGGGTATAACAGTGCCCCAGAGGGTGTGCCGCGGTGGTGGCCGCAGAAGGCAGTATAATATAACTATGAGTGCTCGATCCGCACACGCATCGGCCACTCACTCATTTGTATATATGTCTGTAACTAATGTAGATATATATATATATATATATATAATACGACCACCGCCCTCCCTTATTCCCACAATGCATCACACGCTCGCGCGGGTGTATGGACCACACGCAGGTAGAAGTAATTCATGAAACGTTTGGCATTCTCGACTGGGGGTTAAACCGTATATTTGACTACTGCTGCCATGAGCCATTGGTATATACGCGCACGGGCAGTATATCGTCGCAGAACCGCACGGAAGGACGCTGACTTCCATGCGCGTTTGCCAACAATCAACCCATTGACAATTGCGGTCGGTAAATCAAGATGGCGGTGGCTTTTGTCGGTAGGCATCAAAATGGCGACGCGACTGTTAAGTCTTTGTGCACATGCCGACGCTATTGTTGAAACTCAACGATTTGAGTGGAGTCGAACACGGAGCCGACAATAACGGTGACAAAGGGGGGAAAACGAAAGCCACGCGGGCGCAACACCCAACACTAAAATGCCACCCTCGTTGACCACTTTTTTTTTCTTATATTACTAACGGTTCAGGTATCAAAGATACGAATAGGCTTTTCATTGGAACGGGGATATGATATAATATTGGATCGAAGTAATGTAAAGCAGTTGTATTTCCCGTTGTATTTACCGATCATCAGCTCGTATTTTTAAAATAATTTGGTAAAAATACTGACGGTTCATGGAAATACGGATAAAAAGGTGGAAAGATCGCCGGAAGTGGAGGATTATCCGTTTGGTCAACTCGGATAATCTAAGATTCTATTGCGCAAAAAGTGGATTAGTTACGCCGGCTAACAGAGCTAAAAATAGTTAGACTTTCGGATCGGGATAATCGGGGTTTCCCGATAGAAATCGTTTAGTCACAATAAAACAAATCGATTTGCACCCTCCGGCTACGGATGCTGTGAGTCCGATGATCTTTGCCGAAAGATCGTAACCTACGCATCGGTACTCCATCTATCGTCTCTGATGACCGGTAGAGCTGTTTTAGTCGTCGGAATCAATGGTAAGAGACAGAAGTTCTCTTCTGCTGTAACAGAAGCTTTTGTGCATTAGGGCAGTACCTTGAGAGGGTAATCTGCGCAACTGTAGAAAACTGTTGTACCGACAGTTTTCCAACAGTGGTCCAACGCTCTCGAACTTATAAGATTCTTCGTCAGAGGGCCCATTGGGGTAATACACCGATCTATTTAATCATCGGATAGACACGGTGGAGTCTTATAACGCCCTCTTTTGTACATTTTTTTAACTTTTAAATAAAAAAAAAAACGAAAAATTGAGACTCCCTGTATATGGTAAGCCGCCGAAAAGGTGGAAACCTTGTAGGCCACTCCATGATACTGATCATATAATTTTGCTTCTCAAGACGAAGGAGATGAAGTACAAAATATAACATATATCTATACTGTAATAAAAAATGGCAAAATACCAATCTTTAGAGTGCTTTTAAAGTGTAAAATGTTTTTACATTTTTCGCGCTTTCTTTCTGACTATCTGCGAATAGAATAAATTACAGAAACTGCGTGGTAAAGGTAAACAGGAAATAACAACGCCTCCAAATTTAAACACTGTTACGAACGCGTAAATCTTGTATGTTGGTACTTTCGTATTTTCGTGGAATATATTACATAATAAGAGAGAATGTTTAAGAGAATAGACATAATGTCATAATGTCTAAGAGAAATAACCGTTAATCGTCAATCTACAGCGATCATTCTGTCCATCAATGCATCCGAAAAATGTAGTTATCCTATGGGTTCTATCATTCAAGGGTCTAATACCGACGGAAGAGTCTAAAAATACCCTCGAAAAAACTGCCTTATCCTTTGAACAATCTGCGAGTTCATGACCTCGTAGTTCTCTTGAACAGCGCCATCTGCAACAGCCCTCCGAGGATCTTTCTGTACGGTTTTCGGAGAGATTTTTCATTTTTTGAACATACTGATCGTCAAACTAAGTAAAATTCTGAAAAAGTTGGGAAAATCTTTGGCACCTTTAGCAAAATACCGCAATATCTTCGAAAAACGATTAATACGGAAAATTATATTTGGAAACTAAAACGACTGTATTTCCGATTATTAAACAAACAGTCGTTGAAAAATCGTCGTGTGTTTAATTAATTTATTAAAATAATAATAATAATAATGAATTTCCATGAAAGGGCATTTAAATACGGAAAAAATAAATAAGAGGCGAATAGTTTATTGCAAAATCATATTTTTTTCTTTATTTAGCATTAACGTGTATCAATTTATTCTTACGTCTATCACAGGCATATCACGGGTGAATGTTGAGAAAATTATAAAGATAATAATAAATATAATATAACTCGTTAAAATTATTCTAATAGCCAAACGAAACTAAATGAGGCTATAAGTTTTAACGAATTAGTTTCTATCCTATCGGACAGTAAAATAATTAATTATTTCGTGCATTAAAAAAAAAAAGGAATAATAATAGAAAATAAAAAGAAAGCTTAACGATAATGATACTGTGCCCACGCGGGTGCTTATACTATATAACGATTTTCTAGATGAATCTGAAAATGTATATATGATTTACGGTATTAAAGCCATTTACCAAAAATAATTAACGATATCGTATAAAATCTATTCGTTAAAATATTATCCATGCGTGGATTCTTAACATTTACGTCCTTTAACGTTACGTATTCATCTTAAATACTTCGATAAATCTATCGATAATCGAACAGTGTGCGTAACAACTACTTGGAAGTTTTTTCGTTTTTTTTTTTCGATAATATAGTTGCACTTGGGAATCGCAGAAAATAAAAATCACATTTAAAGTTTCGTATATACGTAAACATAATAATATATAATAGATCGATCTCTTAAAACTGTATCTTAGCACAATTTCCGTAATTTATAACTTCCGGAATACCTCTACCACGGCCTCCACATAGGATCGCCTTCGTCGACACCCTCAACGTCAATCTCTTCCTCGTCGTCCACTCCGGGTGCGCGACCGTCGATTTTGACAAATTTATTTTCCGGCATTTTAGTAGCGATCGATTGGTCATTCGTCTCCTTTGTGGAGACCGCGAATTCGGGAACCGATTTTTTTGTTTGCGAGTCGCGATCAACGTTTTCGAAAATGCGCAGGGAATCCGTAGCGGTATTCGGAACTTCTTGATTGTCGGACGAATCGGATATTACGGAATGTCGCGAAGAATCTATCGGTGATTCGGATTCTCGAAAATCTCCCATCGACATAGATATTTCCATTGGCAAATGGGGGGATTGCGATTCGTTAAAATTTACGGTTCTTTCCAACGTATTAACCGGCGAGGGCAGCTCAACTTTTGGTGATACGGGAGGGTTAATTGGTCGGGTCGTTGATTGCAAACCGGAAGCAAGGTGTCGCGCCAATCTTTCGCCGGATTCGCCGGGAAGCGCTGCCAGGTATCTGCAAGCCTCGGCTGCGCAGTGACCGAAACCAGATTGCCATCGGCTCTCATTCGTGGACGCGTCTTCGTTCGGGGATGCGGTTGACGATAGTCCGGATGGACGAGATGCGTGGAGTCTTTGGAGATGACGCACCGTCAACTCGAGGATATCAGCCTTTTCCAATTTACTGATGTTCTCACCTTCGGTCTGCAAAAAGAAGTTATCGATTTTTCAATGTTTTTTTACTGGCGAATTAATAATAAAAAAAAAATTCCGCATATTTCTTCGCGTAGTTCGTCTAATTTGCAATACGTTCGATCTAATTGATTTATTAATTATTTTACAAAAAAAAAACGTATGTCAATATACAAATAAAAAAATGAAATCAACAAATTAAAAAAAAACCTTCGATGGAATAAATGAACTAAGTTATGAAAAAAATAAAATTGTCCATCGATATCGAATATTTGATATCCGATTTTTATACACTCGCCATGTAATGCGAGAAAAAAATCGCTACTGGTCGATATGCGATGTCCAAAGATCCAAATCGCGGTTCAATTATTTTCTTGATCGACCGACGATACGTTTTTTTTTTTTTTTCGTAATTATCAAAACAGACCTGATACAGCGGCTGATTAAAGCGATTAAGTATCTACCCGCAAGTTCCACGAGATGGCAATACCGATTGTTCAAACTCTCGTATCGTCGAGGAGTAATTTATAAATAAATAATGAAGCCGCAATTTAAAAATAATCGTCTTCATCGATCAATCTTTAGAATCGAAGGTTCGTTCTCGATTTAGAACTTCCGAAGTGACCGTGGCGATGTCGCGGGATCACGGGGGTCGCATACCCGACGCGCTCGTGCCACGATCGTTAAATGATTCATGATCACCAGCTATGAGCAACTCTTCTACAATTTATCTGTATGCAATTGCAACTCGTGATTATCTTTCTCGAACAAAGCTGTCGGATCTACCGCGCTATTATATTGTACCGATCCCTTTTTTTCATCTCTGATAGCGTCGAAAGAAACGATGGTTTACCGATGTTAAATGTATTTATTCTATCGCGGTCGATCTTTTTGTTGGATATAAATCGGGGGGAGGAAGGGGGAGGGAGTTAGCCACGACGACCGCCCGCGTCTAGACTGACCGCTCTCGGGACGTTCTTACATCGAGATTCCGCCAATGAAATTGAATCTCTCCACGGTCCGGTTGACTCGAGAACCGCGAGATACTCGCCGAACGATCGAAGGTCTCGCGCGTCCCGTGGTTCCCTCGTCGGTTATATATCTCTGGTACTATCGCCTGACGATCCTGGTTCTCAGGGATCTTCGAGGCGTGAGTCGGATCGCACGGATCGTGCGCGACTGAGTACCCGAAACGCGCGCTTTTTTTTTTTTTTTTTTTAATCACGCAATATCCACAGTAAATCTTTTTTGTTTTTACACTTTACTTACTACAAACGCCGAAGGTCTGTTTATTCTTTCGTATACACGAACGGCACGGAAGATCGCGTGAAACGAATTCGGGTTTCGAGTCGTGTAATCGAGAGTCGAAGCGCGCGGTTCTCTGTAAATTCACGGAGGCTGCACGGTTGGATATACAATTACTTTTGTATGTATTAACAACGAGTGGAAAGAAAAAAGATATCGATTACCAGAGGAGCAACAATCACGCGCTCGTACCGGATGTGCGATGTTTTAAATAATCCGACGATTAAATCATTAATCGAGATCGCGATGAATGAAATGAGTCAATGATGAACTACGACGTTGAAACGTAATACGCAGGTCGACCCCGTGTCTGTTTGGCTTAACCCAGAATTAATTTTTGGCTCAACTTAAACGATGATTCGACAGGGTTAACACGATCTTTTGATTCATCGCCAAAGAAATGATACGGATAGTTCGCGCGCTCCGATAGATCGAATGTTGACATATCAACATTTCATACGTACCTCTAGGGCATCGACCATGAGATCTTTCAATGCGTCCAAACAACGATTTATACGCGCTCGTCTCTTTCGCTCCAACAACGGTTTAGTTATCTGACAACAGAACCAAATAAAATATAATAAAAATTATCGCTAAAAAAATATATACAAAAATTTCGATTTCGATAAATAAATCCATTGGCGTTTCGTTCCAAAATAATTCGATATAGATACGAATCACTCCGAAGAATAAAATTTCTTTTTCCAAATTTATAAAAAAAAAATAAAAAATGTCGTTATTGACAATTTGTAATCGACGCACTCGATGTTTTTATTGCTTACCTTTTTATACTGATAAGTCCTGGAAACTGGATGAGGATAACCGTACGACATCATTGCACGTTTTTTTTTATTAAAAATTAATTAATGGAAAAAAAAAATGTATATAAAATATTATTTCGTCGATCGATGCACAAATGATGTTTAAACTGTGTCAATGTCATAGAACGATGTAATTGGAACGAAGAAATTGATAATTGACAGTTGAAGATTGACGGACATTAGACAGCGGGTGCTCTCGGTGGAGTCCCTACACCAACTGACTCGTTGCTCCGGCAGCCATTCCGGCAGACCCTCCCCTCACTCTGCACTTCAAAACCCTCCGCTAAAGCTACTTTACCATTTTATTCACTGGGTGCTGGGGCCTGAGCTCTCTTGCGCCGCGGTACCGTGTAGAGGCCGCCCTCACGCTCGCTCCGTTCCTTCCTTCGCGCGTCGTTCGTTCGCTCCAAATACCCGTGGGTGGGATATACACTTTAGTACTGTCAAAGAGAGAGGGCAACCAAAAAGGCAAAGTTTACACTTCGATCTCTCATATGCGGAATAATAAAAAAAATAGTAACACCGGTACTACTGGTTTTGAATTCCTTAGATTAAAATCTTACGCCCACGTACTGCATCGGCGAGCGCAGTATTCACGGGCGAACGCGTAATGCAGTTGACACTGCGTACGCAGATTCTTCGGATAAATGTTCTCCCTCAATGAACGAATAAAAACAACAACAAAAATCGTAAAAAAAAAAAAAGAAAAAAATTACGATTAATTTTCAAAATCAACCTTCGGAAGATTTTTTTTTTATTATTCTCTGTGCAATGCGGTTGTTGTCGAGATTCCAGACGAAAGACAGTCATCCTTTGACTATGACGCAATAAGAATGCCAGAAGACAGAGCTCTGAAGGGCACTCAACAGACCTCTCCGGATTATATGAGAGACAGAGAGAGAGTCAAGAGCCTCTTGTCACTCGGCTATCAAATTTTCGGCTGCACACCCATCCTCCACCGCTCTCTTCTCATCTGCGACGGATAGAAGCACCATAAGCGCAGCTTCGCTCCATTAACGTTATCGCTCTTCTCGCCACCATATTCGTCGTAAATATATAGACGAGTTAATCTTAAGATAGAACATTTAAAGGGTGACTTTTTTTTTCTCTCTTGAATTTTTACGGGCTGTTATCGAAGTTCGAAACACGTGAAGGCAATTTTACCGATTTCGTGTAATTCCCCGTGACATTCATGCGTTTGTAAGGTATCCGCGAAGTTCATCGTATCACCGTTATTAACGATTACTCCGTTTAGATCGATACCTTTTCTTTTTATATCTTTAATCCTCCAAGTCGACGTTTATCGAGAATAGTAATTAAACCTTCGACTCAAAGCGCACCGTCGACGTTCACTAAATGGACTGTGAATGTTCGTCAGAGCGCGTCTTCTCTCGTAATCCTTTCTAACGTGAAATTCTCAGCGCGTCACAGTCGCGTCGTTTGTCGGCATTGCTTGTCCTCTCGTACGGTTGCCGCCGTCGCGGTCTTCCTGATTCCTCGAAGGGGAAAAAGGGGAAAGGAGAGCGAGACATGGAAGAAAAAAAATTTAGAAGAGACCAAATCTACTGTGTTGTGGTTGAGATCCTAATTCTCGTGGTCCGACAAACCGAGACGATTCGACGCATGCATACAGCACAAGATACGAGACTCGAACTCTCATCGCTCGACAATCGTCGGCAATTTCACTCACGAACGAAATTTTTCGTTGAAAAATCGTTCTTTCTCATTCGTATCGCACGAACGACGTTCGGTATTTTCATTTTTTTTCATTTTCACTTCGAAGCCCCGCGGGTATCAAATTTCATTTCGCACTTTCGCACGTTCTTTCGTCCAATCGTATTTTTTTTGTTGTTTTTTCGAATCGTTCACTCGTATTTTTTTCGCGCCGTTCAATTTTACAAAACGTCTCATGTAATTCGTCGAAATCGTGAAGATTTCACCGTCAGACATGGTGTAATTTCGCGTTATTCGGTGCGAAAGTCTTAATTCGCGATATTGCATCGTCCGAGAAAGGCCCGTCGGACGGCTCGTGTCGAGATCGATTCCGTGATCGTTTCTCACTCCACTTTATTTTCATTTCACTTTGTTTTTGTTGTTTTTTTTTCATTCGATTATTATTATTGGTATTATTATTATTATTAATGTCCCGCAATTCATTGTGGCGCGCGTTCGTTGTAAGTTGAAGTGACCGAGTCTCACAGTTCTCGCGTGACATTTGGTCGGCAAACCGACGCCTCAACGTGGCGACGACCGAGGCGTATTACCAGGAAGAAAAACAATAATTAGTGATGTCATCGGTCGAGCGTAAATCCGAGCTTATCGCACGAGCTGCGCCACTTTTTATCGCACAACGGAAAACCCGCCGTTCGCATATATATATATATCGTATAGATGACTGGTCGGGTAGAATGTCTACGAGCGGAGCGTGCGAATGTTTACGACTCGTGTCTCGCGTTCTCCGACGGCGTGAATGCTCTGCATCAGCCTGTTGCCGTTACCGCTGCTGTGGCTGCAAGAGAAGAGTCGATGAGAGGCAAAAGGCGTCAATGAGAGTCGCCAGCACGCATGAATGACGATCGTCACGTAATCGCATCTCTTTCACTCGCGCTGCTTACGCCGAGATAAGAATTGTGTGGACGACATAGAGGTTCCCTTTGAAGTTCCAGACCCGCGAGCGTATCGTCAAAAACGCACTCTCTCGCAACGCATGACACTCCATTTAAGATTAATTAAATTTTTTTAAACACGCCGCGCAAAAAAATGTTCATTGATCGCTATCATCTTTCCGGCTGAAACCAATCGATAGTTATAGCAACGAAAAATATTTATCGAATTATTTCGAGATGATTTTCGTTGGCCCCAGAAAACAATATGTAATCCGAAAAAATCAATGTTTCGATCGGGGAAAACGGAGTTAATTAAAGGAAACATAGGAATTAATGTATTTATAGAAGAAAAATTGTTATTCCTGTACGATGACGAAGAGCGAACGTCATAGAGGATAAGACTGATCGTGATAAAAAAAAATAGAGGATAGGAGTGCGAAATAAGCGAGCGGAGGCAAAGAGCCTCCGAGGAGGAGTAGAGTGGGGAGAAGAAAGAAAGAGGAAGACTGCGAAGAAGCAGCAGAAAGGAAAGATCTCGCAGTAGGAGGGTAGGAGGCAAGAGGAGAAACGAGAAGAAAAAAAAAACGCGGTTTGTGTTCGCGGCTCGAGCTCTCCGACGTGTGCTAGTCGCGTGTGGGGCTCGCGCCTCGTTCTGTCTCATTCCCGCTCGATACTCTTGAATGAGGCCCCTCGCCTTCGGGCCCAATGGTTTCCTCTCGCTCTGGTCCCGTGCCGGCTGAAGGGCCCGTGTGGGACGCGATGCCTCGCCTCGTTCTCACGGTAGCCTCTCCGAAGGGGCCCTCTGCTTCCTCCGTTCGTACGTTTCAAACGTTCTACTACTACTACACGAAGTTCTACATCTACAACTCTGCCTACGTCTACTGTACACATTGAACGCATCGAGCCGCTGCTGTTGCCTGCTTGTGGCGTGACGTTCTCTTGTTCGCTTCTTCGTTGCGCGCACGCATACACGCGCCCTAAACCCTCGCGTGTTCTCTTTCTCGAGAGATTGCTTGCTTTACTCGCATCGTTCTATATGGAAGGGGGAGAGGGGGCACGGGCCCCCGTACGGTGTGCGACAGTCACGCGTACGATCGAGCCGTCTTCTCTGTTACTCTCTCTCTCCCGAACCGTTCTCGCTCGATGTTCTATCTCCAATTGGCGCGCTCCTTCGGGCCCTTTTTCATCGAGCAGATGGAAGTGGAAGGATAGAAAGACAGAAAAAAAAAAAAAAAAATGTAGAGATGCGGGAATCGAACCTCTTCCCTTCTGTGCTCAACTTTAATCGATCATCGATTTGCGAATACTGAAACGTTTATCGGACGGTCAGATGTGTTTATACCAGACGAAAATATTTATGCCGGTGACGCTGGAGATTAAGAAGATGAAACAAAAAAAATTGAGGTATCGGTAATTTTTTTGTCTTGCAGTCTAATCCATCATCGATTCGCGATTTGTTCGAACGTTTATCAATTTAGCCGCAGTCGGATGTGTTGATGTATGCCAACAGAAATATTTACGCCCGCGGCGACTTATCGTAATTACTCGGAAATTACATCACGCGAGAGGAGAGTCGACACCCCCTCCTTTTGTTGCCGATCTTTTACTACGCGTTATTATCGCGATCCGATAATGAGGTTGCGTGACGGAGATTTTTTTTCATTTTTTTTTTAACAAACCTTCATTCACGTGTTATAATTGTAGCGCGAATCATATCTACTCGCGATACGATCATTGATACATAAATCGCTGGCAAATTGTGCGGGAATCGGATGTGACGAACGAACAGTGGATAACATTGATAAGCGTTCTTACGAACCCACTGTGAGTTCGAAATAAAAATCTATCGGCGAAAACACGCGATAACATCCGCTAATTAGTTTCATCTACGATCTATTGTTCGACAAATCTATCGTTGACAACACTGATCTATCATCTGTTACCCCAATTACTACCAAAGAATCTTCCAACATCTTGCAGTGGTCTCGTAAAAAAAGGAATCACTCGAAGGTTTGGCTCGTTAAAAAAAAAAAGAGTTTTTTGTTACCCGAAATACGCGATTTCTTTGGTTACACAAAAGGTTCAGTGTGAAAGAGTTTCACGAGAGTAAGTTAAAGGTAGAAAAATTCCGTGGTGTTTTGGGTAAAAATTGAAGTGGGGAGAGGTGGGGGGGGGGGGAGGAGGGGGACACGGTGTTGTGAATCACTTCCGCGATGCGAAAGAAACCACTTTACAACCGAAACAGTCGGTCAGTGTAAACCCTTCGCGTCGTGTTTGCCGGTACTGAATGAAACTGTACCAGCGGCCTCACGCAAAATTTCAATTTCCGGTCCATTAACGCCGGAGGAAGAGAGACAAACGCGCGCGGTCTCACCGTACCCTGTTGTACCAAAACCACATCGGTCAGCACGGTAGCTTCAATAAAACAAAGTCTATTCAACGGTAAACAACAAACCATTGTATCGGGTCCCCCGTACGCATTTATATACATATATATATCTCGTCGGCGTACCGACTCGCGTACGATTCTGTTGTATGAATATAAAATTATAGGAAATCAGTAGCATTGAATGGAGGACAGTTGGTTGCATAATGGTCAGGGATTTTATGAATGGAAATTCTTTCGTGAAGTCACGAGGTTCTCTCGAACGTTCGCACGTTTTGCTTGGGCTGACCGAACTGACTGGCGAACGTATCAGACAAACAGCAGCAAAACAGTTCTCGTGTTCTCTCTCTTTCTCCCCCTTCGGTTGCTTGATGAGGTATTACCGGATACACACCCCCTTGTCAAAGAAAAAGAAAAAAAAAAATTCCCGCTCGCGAACGTAGTGACCGCAGCAGTGGGGTTTAGCCTATAATTTTATTCATTCATTTTTTCGGTACTAAAGGTACGATAATACTCGACTATATTAACTTTAAACGAACCGTGTGACTCTACGAGTGCAAAGTAGTTTTAACCGGCGATTGTCAACATTGATTTATCACGAACAACCGAGCGATATATATCTCGATTGAAATTTCAATTCATCGTATCTCCGCCGGTAAGCGCGTTCGAGAGCGACGAAAAAATGTTCATTTCCGCGATTCGTTCAATGTGTACGATACAAAATTTACATAATAAAGAAAGTTTTTTTTTTTTTTCGAACGCCATGACAATTTCTCTCGAACGCACCTGTTCCTCGAGAAATCACGAGAGATCTCAAAGTTCGGACCAACTGTATCACGAAACGTTAATATTCAACCGAAACGCCCGATTTATATTTCTTTTATCTCCCGCGAACGTTGAAGAAACCCGTGCAAAAGAAACGTCCTGGATTCGCGCGTGCATGCGTAGTCGGTAGCCCTCCGGGCTTCGGATGAAAATTCCAATGTCCAACACGACGAAAAGATATATACCCCCAAAGAGCGAATAACGCGCGCGCACACACGAGCGAAGAGACACGTGCGCGTATCCGGGCGGTGAATTAACTTTTGAAATCCGTACGTCCGGTTATCAACGTTGCCTTCTCTCTCCCGTGAATTGCTCGGGTCGCTTTTTGCGAAGCTTACAGAGTGAACATCTGTAGATATATATATATACGCGTGTAAGTGCAACGTGAATGTATAATGAAGGTAAGGTTTTGCTTCGGTTGTAGCGTATGTATACATAGGTGGAGACGGTATGCATTATATAGTGTGGGGGCAAAACGAGCGAACAGCGAACACGAGATGCACTATATACATATATATACCACATGCACCGAGAGTGGAAGGGCCCGGGCGAGAGATCACGCAATGGATATCTGTCGGATGGCTCTCTCGTATTCGATGCGCCGCTTAAAACGCACGTCAGTCGGCAATGCAACTGCATGCGCGCGCGGCGCTGCAGAAGCAGCCGTATAAGCTGCGGGGCACTTCATCTACATATAATTGGCCTTATGGTTTCAAACGTTTGCCAAGGCGCACCTCGGTACCCTAACTCACGGGAGAGCTACCCATTCCGTCTCTAGTTTTATATTATTGCACCTCTTTCGCTGCGCGAGCGCAAGTCGCTGGAATCTAATTTATTCAGCAATTTACTCCGAGGCACCGCGGCGGCGAGGTATCCTTACACTCGCATTGCTACGATATCTATACGCGTGTAATAGACTGAGGTATAAAATAACAATTACACGTTCATACATCGCGCCTACGATAGATTTTTATATTACAACGCGCACAAAGCGTGTCGCGGCCACACGGTAGATTGATGCACATTGCAAAGAGCAGAGCGGAGGAACGAGGACAATGAGAGAACTGCGTAAGATTGGCGCGTCTGACTATATAGCCGAGTGGTCGACTTGTTCTACTAGCGGAACGTGCCCGCGCACTCGCCCAGCGTAGGTGGTAACCACTGGCGTCACGAGTCCGTGACACACGTGAGAGAAACAGTGATACTATGGTTGCTATATCGCACCGGTTACGCGGGGCAAAATGGACCGGTGTTTATTTTATGCTTTCGACGTTGCGCCACAAGCAGCAAATTTCTAAAATCGTTGCGTACGTACATAAAAAAAAATTCTGGATGTTAGCTTCGATAAATGAAGCCATTGACCCATAATTATTTCAGGTTGCTTGCGAAAAAAAAAGCAATTTACGAGCGCGCAAAGCATTTGTATGAATCGTTGCTTTGTAGTTCACGCTAAATGACTTTAATTTAATCGTAAAAAAATATGTTGATAAAAAAAATCATTTGTACAATACTTTAAGGTATAATCGACCTTTAAAAATTGCAATTTCTTTGTAAGTAAAGATAATGCAACAAAAATATTTTTTTTTTTCGATCGAAAGCGCGTGTTCTATGATTTCTCAAAGCTGATGTTCCATGTTGCCCCCCATTTTCCTGCAAGCATGAAATTGAAGATTAAGCGAGATGTGTGGGCGGTGTCAAAGCGATTGGAGCGCGAAGAAGACCTCTCTGCCTCTCCGAGTACGCGTATTAGCGTACAGAGATTCTCGTTCTGCATTTATGAGGACCTATAGAGTAAGCAGGGCGAGAGAGCGCGCGCGCGAACGAACGTACGAGTTCGAACGTTCCACCGTTCAGCGCATTATATAGTTAAGGCTGTGGGCTCCACGAGACCGGAACGGACTATGCACGCGGGCGCAACGCTTCCTGCAACGCTTCGCGAACAGCTCAGCTTCGTTCCCACGACGGTGTACATTCATCCCCGAGCCGCCCGCGTGCACCTTCCGACTCGAATTCAATGGAGACGGACGGCGCGCGTATACCCGGCGGGGACCTCCGCCACCACCTCCATCGCCTCCTCGTCACGGATACCCGACGTCCAACGAGCGCCGCGATTGCTCGTTCCGACTCTGCCGTACCTCTCTCGTACGCGAAGACCCGCAGGAAGCGTGGCAGACACGTGGTCAAACATAGCGGCTCCGCTGAGGTTCGCGGCGAGTGCCCAACCACTGCTTTATTCCACTCAACTCCGCTCTCGACTCGACTAATACTTACTACTACTACTAACTACGCCACCGACTCTCGCTAATTGCGACCACTTACCGAGGCCATTAATCCGCGAAGACGATTTCGTTCGAACGAACTACGACGATCGCTCTTTGGATACAGGAAGAACCCGAACGACGATAATGGAGGAGTTTGAATATTCATTGTTCAATGAATGGCGATGTATTCTTTGCTGAGGAGCGAATTTTTTTTTTTTTTTCGGTAATTGTCGAATTGCTTCATTTTTTTAATCGATTTATAGAACACTCGCAAGTACAGTATTTTTTTTTGCTGGAACGCTTATTTGATGAAAATAGACTGAATGTAACATTTATGAAAACGTAAGTAAAGTTTCTTTCATTTTTGTGTTAAATTTGAAAAATTTTCGAGTTTTCTGGACCACATGATTCGATTTTTTTTTCCGCGATGAACACCGAAGACAGTGGATATCAGTAATTTGTGAAAAACGACTTTTTTTTTTCATAGAATTTTTTTTATCGTTTCATTATTTTATTTAAATGAATTATACGAAAAAGAAAATTGGATTAATTGCGGATATCGACGATCGAAAGCGTGGCAAACGCGTGGTCAGGTATAAAGCCGCAGTGCATACGTCATGCTGCAGCCTCTTCTAAAATAGAGAGCATATCCCAAATTTTTTTTTTTTCGCTTCATCCTCTTCCAAAAAGCCAAGCGACGGAACGCGAAAAAAAAGTTCCCACGAGTATAGAGAGGCGAATTTACGGTTGAAGGCATGGAGAGCGTGTCCGTCGCGTGGCTTCGTCTCTTCTTCAGCTCTCGAAGTAACTGGACCAGGTGGTCGATCTGTTCGAAGGATACATATCCAAAGGATCTTTCACTGGTGGATACCGTGAGATTCTTCCCATGGATGTCAAAAGATCTGTCCGGGCGCGCGCCGGTCACGATCCTTCTCTTCATCTCGTTCTTTCCACTAATCGACTGTTACGAATGAGATCGACCGATGATGATTTTTGGCTATTCGACTCGTCTCTGTTGCCTACTCTATTCGCCCGCATCGCATATATCCTCCGCAAAATAAAAAAAAAACAATAAAAATTATAATAACCTCCAAAACTTGCAAATTTACTGCGTCACTATTGGAACCTCCGAGAAAACAAGAATCGACAAACATGTAAGACATTAATCTCGGCGTGAGACTATCGGCAGGTCGGAATTCTCAAGTGGTTAAAATCGAAGAAAAAGATCATGTTATTTAAGGATTCCGAGTGGAATTCGTGACGAAATTTTGAAAAAGGAAAAAAAAAAAGGAATGTTGGCCTTTCGAGAGAGATAACTTCGCGCACCAACGTCATTGAATAAATTTACATTACATTATTAGCAATGCTATAGTATTTACCACTAATACGAAGACAGATATATATATATGTATATACAGGAAAGACAAATGCGCCACGGCGCCAGCAGCAAGTCGGTCCGTTCGTCTCTAAAAGCGGCTACCGTATTAACGTGAAACAGGTTGTCGAACGTTTTTTCTCTGTTTTTTTTCCTCCTGTTCTTCTCGCTTTTTCGTTTTTTTTTTTTTTTTCTTTCGTTCTTTTGGAACGCGACGACAACGTTGAACACTCAAATGCTGCGGGCGTCCGTTAGGGTCGACGAAGAAACCAGTGGCGGGATAAGAAAAGCGTGGGAAGATTGTCGGTTCAGTTGAGCCCTTCCCCGACCCGGAGGGGCCACAAGTCGCGAATCCTTGTAAGGAACCGTTGTATACTTCCTGAAGGAGGTGTCCTGCACCTGACGTCTTCACCGTGAGAAAACTTTGACGGCGCGCGGGGGCTTTGCTTAATATAGGGTGGTTGGTTTCCACCGTTTGCTCGCTTACTCTCGCAGCGTTTGTGTAGAGATGCAACTCGGGTTGCACCGGTGAAACCAGGTAAGAGAACGCGTGTGCGTAACCGCCACGCGAGCAGCACACTTTCATCGGCAACTATGTATAGGTATATCGTAGTCGACCGAGTCGTGGGACCGTTTGCTTTTTTTCTCTCATACTCATCCCCCCATTCACTCCCCATTTTATTCTTTCCTTCAATTATTGTTTCTTCTGCCTTTCTTTTTCGATGCTGACTTGTCTGCGTTCACCCGAAGAGCCGCGATGCATGCAATAACCTAACGAAAGTAGCAGTGAGAAAAGAAGCTGAATGTGCGTTACGAAATCTATCCGTAGTGTAATTCAGTCATTTTTGTCGACTCTAAATTATCAAAAGCTTTTCCAGTACCGCAAAAAAAAAATACTTATACGAATCCAAAAAAATTTTTTTTTTTTTTTTAAATAAAAATCAACCATCGATAATTGTGCCCAAGCATACATTTTTTTCAATTTTCATAGAACTCAACATTTTTTCTCGCTATTTTTATAACTAAAAAAAAAAATTACCGACGATAGGTAAAAGAGACTGTAAGATGTGTTACGCAAGTTTGGGGTACACATGTGACGAAGATAAGGTAAAAAAACGTTTGAGGGATGCCGGCTTCTTAACCGACTCGTTCGATCAGATAAATGAAAAAAGGATTTTCGAAATGGAATTCTAACAATTCGTCGAGCTTTTTACACGCGTGTGGGTTCATCTGTGGATTGTTTGTGTCAGCTAAACTATGCGCGTATGAAGGGGGGTGGGGATAGAATGATGCGTGTTCCGAAATGGTGCTACGGACGTATTCGGTGCGCGCGGAGGCAGGGGTTTGGCATAAGTTCTATTTTCGAAGGGGTCCGAGAGAGTAAGCGCGAGGGAGTATAAAGGGGATTGAAAGGGAGTGAGGGTGAGAGCGAGCGAACACATCGTTGGAACGCTAGCCACCTGACGCACCCCGACGGCGCGATTCCGTGGGAACCGAAAAAACTGTAGAGGAATCCTCGCATCCCTTCTCTTAGCTTTTTTTTTCTCCCCCATCGTTCTCTCGAACTAAACCTTTTATGAGTATCCACCACGTGCAACTCGCATGCCTGTACACACGCGTTCGCGTGGGGAGCACGCGTATAATACGATACAGAAAGGCCCACGGGATTCTCCTACACTGATTGGTGTGTAAGGGTACGTCGAGCACACGAGGGTGAAAGACATACTACGCGCATACGTTAGAAATACCCCCTCTTCTCGTCTTTTCTCACAGATTATTTTTTTTTCTTTTCATCTTCTATGCCGTTACGTATTTTTTTAATTATCACCCAAAAGGGGGAAAAGAACAGAGAGTCGATTCATGAAAAACCGGTATAAATCTCCGCGACTCTTGATTTATGTTAATTATTACGAAAAAAAAAAAAAAAATTAAGTCGTTTCGAACTTTTCTGATTTATCTTAGCTATCGGGACGCAATGAAGACAGATAAATTTCTCTTTTTTTTTTAGCAGAAAATGATTATTTCACCGATTAAAAAGATATATATGTAGTCTACACTTTCGAATAAATTGAATTCAATTCATTCACGATGTTTCAATTAATTCACAAATAATAACGTATTAGTCACGGTATCTTAATTTAAAATTCGAATAATAAAAAAAAAATATATATTTTTGCAATTTTTCTACTAGCATTGTGGGTTCTGTGTTTTATATATCGTTATTAATGAAGCATCGATATAAATCTCTCCCGCTGCGTGTCGGAGTGTGTCCGCCCCCGAGATTCTCTTCCCGGCAAATAAGCAGCTTCGGTCAATTAGCCGAGAGTTTGTAACTCCTGCCAACTCTCCCGAGGCGCGCACACGCACTTTCACACCCGTCGTCACGGAGATGTGGGGGGGCTTTGCGCGTTACTGTTATAGCCAACGAGCCGGAGGATCGGTCTCCGTTCCCCTTCGCTCGACTCATTAACATTCGCCAGCTTCCTATTAGCTTTATGGGAATAAAGTGCGTGACGATATTCGTCGGACGGCTTGTATCCGGAAACACATACCGCAGTTTCGTATCCCCCTCCCCCCTTAAGCCACAAAATTTAACCCGAGGTGTCTGCGTGATAGTATGCGACAAGTTGGCCCACGAATAAAAAGTATTTGAGATTCGAGTGACGGCGTCTGGAAAAACCAGCGTCAACCCTAATCGCGTACGCATGCCATGCGTCGAATTCTCCGTGCATTGAACAAAGGCAAATCGGTCTCTCGAACGTGAGAAAACGAAGACATTAAGAAAAGATGTGGAAGAATAAGACGAAAGATAAAGCGAGAAATAACGCGCGGGGGCGTTAAGTTTGTTCTCTTCCTCGGTGTTCCATTCTCCTCTCGTTCCGTCGCGTTCTCCAGTGCGCCGCGAGATCGAGAGCGTGCCGCCGCGTGTGCTGCACACCGGCTACCGGTACCGCGAGAGAGGTTTCGCGCACGAGCTCGACGGCCGGCTCTCCTCGATCTCCGTTCGTTTCGCAGCCACGAGAAACCTCCGACTCGGCGTTCACCGTCGTGTACACTCGTTGACAAAAATCGAGTTTTTTTTTTTTTTTTTTCATGAAGCTTATCGATTGATATCGATAAAAAAAAGATATGGAACAAAAAAAAGTGCGAGAAGGTCGAACTCGTGTGCGACTCGGGAGGGGGGAATCGTGACGCGAGTCATATTGCATCGCAATTCCCCGGTGTGTGTAGCGGCACGTATATCGTTATTGCGCGCACGTCGAGTGTCCACGAGGCGCAATAACCAGTGGAAAGAGCACAGGAGCAATCCAGCCGCAGCTAGTGGTATAGAGAGAGCCACGAGTCACTCGGAAGCGTGGGAACGAGCGCGTTCGACTCTTCCCAAAACAAAACACGAGCCAACGACGAGAGGAGAGCGAGAGAAAGAGTCGAGAAGCGTGCATGAAGCTACCGGAGACCGTAAGAGTTAAAGAAAGAAGGGGCGACGGGGCACGCGACGCACCTGACCACTACGATCCGCTAACCCCTTCCCATCTCACTTCTCGCTTTCTTTTCTCGCTTCGTTCTTTCTTCGTCTCTTCCATCTTTATCTTTTTCTTCTCCTTCTTCGTCTTCGGTCTCAAGCCGTGAACACTCCCGTCCCGCAGCCTTCTTCTTCTTATTCTTTGCAACCGGCCAACGGTTTATTAAGTCGTTACGCCGGCTCCTCCAGCACGCCCCCGCGTTTGCCTCTGGATTCACCAGTGGCGCAGTCGCTGGCACGAGGCTATACTACAGATAGATAGCACAGACTTCGGACCGGATGGAGAGATGCTGAGCGATTCTCGCACAATCTTCTCGGTGCACCAAACGAGTTTCGTGCGCTTTATATATAATATACATATAGATACATAAAATAAATATATGTATATATAGGCGCGAGTTATGTACACTTGAGACGATTCGATTAACGACATATATCGAAGGTCGAAGCGAGTCTCTTACGTGAGATCATTATTTAATATAGTGATAAGACGAGTTTGAACGATGTACAGCCATACGATGGAGGAACAACTTTAACGGGTATCGACACGATTATCGGGAAACTTGCATACCTAGTTGATGGAAAAAAAATAGAATAAAACATTTCATAGCTTCTGGTAAGAGGTTTTTCTCGTTTATCGACGACTTAATCTTCGAACGATCGCACACGCGCAACGAATCGTAAATGTTCATTTATATCTGCCAACAGCACGACATAAATTTTATTGTATCTTTTTTTTTATTTTTTTTTTCCATTGAACGTAATTTCAAGTTCACGCGATTTTGCTTTCGTAATTTTCAGAAAAATTACGATTTTTTTTCGTAATTTCGTACAGCTGTATCTCCGCTCCTCGATTAAAGTAAAAACGCGGATGTTCGTTGTGCTCTACGGAAATAACATAATAGCGTAATTGATGAAATTGCGAAATAATTTTTTTTTACCATTAACGGTCGATGAGAATTAAAAAAAAAAAAACAATAGAAATGGCTTGCAATTTTTTTTCGGTCGAATCGAACGGCGCGAAAAAATATTCCGACCCGCATCGTTCAATTTATTTCGGTCAGAAATTTTCGATGAACGATTTCTAATTGCAGTCTCGTGCGGCGAACGATCAACGGAACAAAGAAAAAGAAAATTTAATAATTTTCATTATTTCACGACTTTTGTTCGAAAATACGACGCGTTACGATATTTTTTTTATATGCCCTTCGAAAGGAAGTTTCTATTTAAATAAATAAGAGAGAGCGGATCCGAAGAATATGATTTCGGTTCTCAGATCAATTGTCCGACTGTCCGAAATTTTTGATCGATTTAAAGACAGGAGAAACACGGAGGGCTATTATGGATCTAACAACCCTTCTTTTACGATCCTTCTACTCGTCTCACGATTACCCGAAGTGGTTCGGGGTCCTTAGCCTCGTAATACTCGCAAAGCCCGTCGAGTATTGGTAAGTAACACCGGAGAGCATTCACACACGAGCATTTATGCTTCGGTATAACCCGACGAGATCTCGTTCCTCTCGCGTATGAATGAAATACATTCATAAAGGCGCGCGATGGTTGACGGAGAAGCACAGCGCGCGAGAGGCATGCCGCGCGGCACGCACGTCACACGTACGAGACTGCAATCTCAATAAGAAAATATGTCTATTATGTTGTTACAATAACGATATCAATTCATTGACTGTCGTGAACACTGTACGCTATACCGTGATGCCCGCTTCTCCGAGGTCCCCCATTGTCTTCAAACGACAGTTAGGTGCGCGCTTCAAATTTTATGAGCAATACGTGTCAAATATTCGTCTCTATTCGATGCATCCTTCTCCGTCGTACCTAAGTTACGCATCTACGCGAATTCAAAAATTCACGATCTTAAATTGAAAACCTTTTCACGACCATCCGACAGTGAAAAACTGTCCATATAGACGAAAAAAAAAAGATATTTCAATGCCGCAATTATTTATAAAAAAAAAAAAAAAATCAGAAGCGAGAAATGATTTCCTTTTAATATTTTCCATGACGGTATTCAACGATGAGGAAGTCGAGTATAACAGGTCGTAGTTGTGTGAGAAATTAAAGTTGTCACGTTTAATCGTACACGAGACGATTAATTGTCGTGGTGAATGACGACGATGTCCATTAATTTTCGTGATGCACCTCCGCGCGATGTCCGCACACTGAATCCCCTCCGTTGTACGCGACACCGCTCGTTCAACGCTATACATATACTTCCTCTTCAGCTTATGCCTGATATATTATCTTTTAAGTGACCGAATAGTCGATTAATTGAATTCGAAGGGCGGAAGCCAAGAAATCTGGACCCCCTTTGTATTAAACGAATCAAGACTCGCGAGTCTCTGTGGGTCGGTGTCGTCTGCCCTGAAGCACTTGTATACCGCATAGTATAGTAACACACAATAGAGACATTAAATTGTCAGTACACATTTATTAACCTCGGCACGTTTTATGACCGTGAAACCCCATAGGATTTCTTCGAGGGATTGCGCACGGGTCATCGTAAGACATTGCACTATCCCCGCCGCACCCCCTTTTCCCCGTTCCCCCTTTTCTCAATCCGTTAATTTGATTTCCTCTTTGTTTAATGATCGAATCAATCATAGAGAATTAAACTATGCGTTGCGACAATCAACGGATCATTCGGTCTGATGAATCCGTCTTGAATTACGATGTCGCGCTATACCATCTTCTGCGCTTTCATCAACCAGTCGGAAGTCGTTTTTCATACTCGAGCAATTGGTGAAAAAATGTTGTCCATTGATGATTATTTTTTTATTGAAATATGTAATCAACGTGAAATAAGGTTAACGCATCGATGATATAAAGAACATTGATTTTTACACGATATTTACAATTTGATCAATATAAAAAAATTGAAGTTCGCAAAATTGATTTATTAGAACCGTAGAAATTTTTTTTCATCGATAAATTGCTGGAGTTGTAAATTTTATTTTCGGCGATCATTTTTTTTGTTCCATGTGCGCGGAGATGAGGTTTATATATAGTTAACGAATGTATATTTGGATATGTCGAAACAAATGTTTATTTATCGTTAACAAGTATCAGTTGACTCAAGTAATATTTTATTGGGCAAAATAAAGTTCGATAATATTCGTTAACAGCTAAAGAATATTAATAACGAAATTAATAAATTCATTTTTTTTTACGATTAACAACACAATATTTATTTGGCTAAAAATAAACTCTTTTCTCAGTGCAACAATCGAATCAAAGACACAGGCGATAGTCGTCTTTTGTACAATAAAATGTTGAAATACAAAAATCGATCGATTATCCTTCCGGTCGAATTAAATGATATCGTCGTTCACTCAAATCTCTCAAACGCAAAATACCGTCCTCTCTGCTATCGCCCGATCCGTAAATTCTCTCCCACGCATCAAGCAGCAAATTGTAATACGTAATATCCTTGAAGTACTTGAAATATTTATGAGTGTCGTGAGTAGGAAAAATTTTCGCAAAGCCACCGGTCTGTGTAATTTCGTCCTCGTAGAGCATCAGATGACGCGCGTCGTCGGACGTCAGAGTTTCGAGTATATCATCGACGCGATAATCGTCGGCGCGAATGCGCTTCCGGGTGTAAAGCATTTGCTTCGTTTTCTCGCGTTTCTCGAGCTCCTTGTCGTGTACGCGAAAATCTTGAAATACATTTGACGTGCGAAGCTCGTCGTACTTCGCGGCCAAACGACGCAACGATTTATCCGGAATATTGGCCGGTAATTGATAACCAACGATATTCAAAACATCCCGAACTAGCGGACCCTTAATCGCCTTGTCGAGACGCGAGGACGTCTGCAAACTCGGCGAAATGTTAACTTCCAGAAGCCACGGTTTCGAATCCTCGTCGAGAAGAACGTCGAAACCCAAAAGCTCGAAGCAACTGTAACTCGAGGAAAGATAAACCTTCGAGAATGAATTAATCGTTGACTCGCCGGATATTATAGTTTTTACGATGAGATCGTGAATTTTTCTCAACACTTTCGCGGTATCGATCCCCTGATCGTTGAGATACGACCAGAGACAAGCGAGAGACCACTTGTGACCTTTGCAAACGTCTACGGTGTCGTTGCTCACGTATCGCGATGAGAATCTGTTAATGCTATAGTTCGTAAGATGCGCGAAACGATTGTCGAGACTCGACGCACTGTTGCTGTAACGATCGCACGCGAAACGCACGAGACCCTCGTCGTAAACGTAAATTCTCAGCGGATCGAAACTCGTAACGAGGACGTAGAGACGAAGATCAAATTTTGTCCCATCTATGAGCTTTGGCCGCGAGAGATATCGCTGAACTATCGTGAGACTCTTGATAAGAGGCAAATGAGCGAATTTGTTTATTAATTTGATACCCCGACCGCGCGAAGATGACGGCGGTTTTAGAATCCACTTGTCGCGTCGCGCCTCGTTCCACGCTAATCGGATCTTTTCGAAATCGTGCGGCAGTACATACGTATTTGGTACGAAGTCGAATTGCTTTTTGCCGTGACGACCAATAAGTCGATTCATGTTTCGGCACAAGCGGTCCTTGTGACCGATCTCGTAGGCTCCCGGAAAATGATTGATTTTTTGAAATTTTTTCAATGTTCTGAATCTAAATGCGAACAGCCCGTCACTCCAAGAACCGCACCAATTTGTCGTATTTCTCGCGAGTCTGTAACCGGTATTCGTGACGATTTGACGTACGATCCGCGGTGTCGCTGGTGTCAGTTCCCATTGTAAGTAATCCGTTAATTCGCACGGGAAACCGATTCCCTTCGAGTTTCGAAGCTGAAAGACGACGTACGGCGACACGTGAGCGAAGAGACTCGGCCGGAGGGGAAGTTTGGCTTCGATTACATCGTTCTCACTGCTACGTTTTTGCGGTCGTAACCGCGGTCGCGACGATACAAGGAACGCCGTAATTTCATCGTAAAGAAATAAAGGATCTTCTTCGTATTCGTCTTCATCGTTGTAATTTTTTGATAAATTGCAGGTTATTCCGCCACCGCATGTTCCCGTCGATATATGCATGATATATATTTTTCACCGTTAATATTTTTTCGATTTTTTTTTTAATTTTATTTTTTCACTCGTTTTTCTTTATTTTTTTATTATTATTTTTTTTTTCACCAAAACCACAGAGTCTTCAGAATGCGGGGATTTCATTGACGCGGATAATGGGCGAACGAGTATGAGAGAAGTTGTTAAAGGTTATTCTTCTTCATTTTTTTTCTGTGCTTCAAATTTGACATTTGGCCGCGAAGAACGGAGACTACAAAGAAATAGCATCGTGAATGAAGGGTTTTTGTATTGTTTGGTTATCGAGGGTCCGCGTGAAGTTCGGAGTCGAAGCGATAGATGTAAGTGCTTCTTGGAACTACAATTTCGAGATACATTAGTTATTTAGTTTCTATATAAGAAAAAAAAAAAACAAAAAAAAAAATACCGTACCGAGAATCGAATTATCTCGACACTTTTTTCAGTGTTAATTAATTATTTTAATCTTTTTGCAAATTGAAAAAAAATGAATTATTACTCGTGATTACATAGGTCGGCATGGGAATTACCGTTTTTAACGTAATGTGAAAACTTCTTTAATCGTCGATTGAGAGTTTCGTACGCATATGAGAGGTCGAAGTGTGTTAAAAAAAATTAATTTCTGGCGAATAGCTTCGACTTTATACATTCCGCGATGTTACACGCCGGGATTATTCAGGTCAAAAAAGCTCGCGAACCGAAGCGTAGCGTCTAATAGTTTTTATCGCCACCTGCATCCGCGAGCGTCGATGACCGCGCGCCGTTATTTTTCTTGTACATACCGGCGAAGCTTGTAAATATAACACGTTCGGGTAGTTTCAACATACGTAAACATATCATCATTATCGCCGAGTCGGCCAGTAGTGGGTCATCTTAAATTTGCCACCGCAGGTGTCCCGTGGGCGTTCTCTCTCCCTCTGTCGCTCACCTTCGTCTCAACGTACCGTTCGAATTTCCATTTTTTCATTCCTCTCGGCCCACCCGAAGCGATGAGAAAACACATTAATCTAACGTTACCTGCAATTTGTGTTGTAAGCAGCGTGGAGCAACAGCAGCGAGATGTTCCACGGCGTGTACCTCTCTTCACCGGAGACAGTAGCAGCGCGCGAGCCCATCGCCGCGTTCGAACCCGAATCGCATCGTCTTCAAGAATAAAAGGCAAACACGTGTGCAGAGTTGCACCCCGTACTTTAACGCTGTCGCGTGACTGCGCGAAGGCGCTCCTCATACGACCTAAATTCGCACAAAAACCGAACCGGACTTGCAGTCGTCGAGCCTTAAAAAAAAAAAAAAGAGAAGACGAAAACCTTCTGAAAAAAAAAAAATGCGTGTATTCGAAAAAATTCTTTATTCAAATCCATAATTTGTTACAATGTGTGGTAATAAAAATCGTGAAACCGTTTGAAGGCACAGACCTTGAATCGCGTGCATAAAAAATTGCATCGCAAACTCGTTACGCGGTATTTACGATTTCACGATGCTACGACAGCTGACGAAAATTGTCAATTCAATGTTAAAAAAAAAAAAAAAGAAAAAAAATGAAGAATCATGAGAAAAAAAAAGAGGCGCGATCGTTAAAAAAAAAAATCGAAAATTTGTACATTGTAATAAATCTTTATAAATTGACTGACGTTAAAATTATGTTTTTTTTTTTTTTTTTTTTTTTTTCAACACGTTTGATACGCGATCGTCACGCATTCGTACTCGATGGCAGTGCGAAGTCCCTGCGACTTACGCTCTATCTAAGTATCGGCAGCGGTTTCGAGATGAAACTTTGTTTTGCAGAGTTTTCGCAGTCGGGCGATGCCTTTCTCGCGATTATCGCCGTACTGATCTTCCCATGCGTCGAGTAGCATGTTGTAGTAGCGTTGAGCATCGAAAAACTGAAAGTACTCGTGCGACGTTGTTGTCGGAAATACTTTCTCGAATTTGTCGACTTGCGTCAACTCGTCTTCGTAGGCAACGAGATGACGCACGTCGTCGGGCGTAAGATCTTCCAGTATGTCGAACAGATAATCGTCGCGACTCGCGAGATCAACGTAAAGCGAGTGCTTCTGAATTTCTTGTTCGGTGAGCGATGTATTGTGCATTTTGAGATCCATTCGAATGGGCAATTCGACATCGTGTTCCTTAGATAGATGAGAACATTCGCGAGCGGTAATGCTCGGCGGTACCTGATATCCAGCGATGTTGAATACGTTTCGGATCATTGGTCCCTTAACTGCAACGTCGAGAGGCGATGATGACTGCAACGACGGCGAGATATTGACCTCCAGTAGCCACGGCTTGAGGTTCTCATCCAACAGAATATCAACGCCGAAGAGCTCGTAGCAGCAGTATCTCGAAGTAGTGTTGCCTCTGGTTAAGCTATTTATCGATGATTCCCCAGCGATCATTGTCTTCACGACAATATCTTTGATTTTTGCCCACAATTTTTCCGTATTAACGTTTTCCTTTTCGAGATACGACCACAATGCTTTGACGGTCCATTTGTGACCTCTGCACGAATCGGCGCAATCGTTGCTCGTGTAAGTTGCGCTCGATTTGTTAATACTGTAGTTCGTCAGATGCATGAAACGATCGCTGAGATAATTTATGTCGTCGGTGTATTTAACCGATGCGAAACGCACGAGACCGTCGGGATACATGTATATCCGCAATGGATTGAAACTCGTTACGAGAACGTAAAGTCGCAAATCGAATTTTGCGCCTCCGATGAGCTTTGGTTTTGATAAGTATTGCTGAACGATAACCGGTCTCTTCTTCGGGATTTGGGACCACCTGTGAACTACTCTGATCCCCGTACCGCGAGCTGACGCTGGTGGCTTTACAATCCATTTCTCTTTGCCTCCGGTCTTTTCCCATACCTGACGAAAGCAACGAAAGTCCTGCGGAAGAACATACGTTCGCGGAGCGAAACCGAATTCCTTTCTTCCGTGTTTAATCATCATACGGCTGAGACTACGCCACAATCGATCCTTTCGACCGACCTGGAAGGTCCCCGGAAAGTGATTCACCTTTTGCGACTCTTTAATCGTCTTGAAACACACTGATTTCATGTGTTTTCCCCATATGCCGCACCAATCGGGAGATTTTTTAACCAGACGATAACCAGTGTTTACGAGCGTTTTACGCACGAGTAATGGCGTTATAGTGGTCAATCGCCACTTTAGATGCTTACGCAGTGGACGTGGCAAATTTGGTCGTTTGATACAATCGTAGGATTGAAAGGCTACGTACGGTGGCACGTTCTCGAAGAGACTACGTCTCAATGGCAGTGTAAAATTCTCGTCGACGCTCGCGACGTTTGTATCCTCGTTGTCGGTTGTTACGACACCGTCTATGAATGATAATTCTTCCTGCTCGTCCTCGTATTGCGAGTCGAGATCCTCACCGTTATCGATATCTCCACCGATGCGAACCATTTCGTGATGATTGTACGCTATCACGTCCATTTTTAATTTTCTGCAACATTCCGACGAATTTTTCCATAAATTTATCGCGCGCGTATTAATCGACGATTTTATTAGTAATTTTTTGGGGCTTAGCGATCCGCGATTTTTGAGGTTCACTTTGCTCGTCATCTCTCGTTGCCGGAGCAACGGATACGTCAAGTCTCGTGTTCTGTCTGATTTTTTAGTACGCCAAGGTCACCGCTACTCAATTCGTTGAAGGTGCACCCTTCATGCTTGCCTTTGACTTCTATACCGTCCAATCGCACATTTCGCGAGCATTTTCGGAGGAATAAGAAAAAATAAAAATAAAAGAAAATTTTGCGAGAGTAGTTAATAAGAGCTCTTGCAACGAATTTGGATGCGGCTCTCAAATTGAACGCGACACGCGAATTCGCTAAAACGTAAATTCTACAAAGGTGCATCCCAGAGAGCTCACGTAGCTGCACACTCGAAAAGGTATAACAAAATTAATGCTTTCGTTACGATTTTTTTGTTGTTGTTTTTTTTTTTCGATACCTTTTTTGCCGATTTTTTTTTTTTTTTATTTTGCGTTGCGTCGATTATAGACTGGAGAAAAGTAAATTTGTAACCCCTTAAAAGTGGGGGAATATTTTTCGAAAAAATAGGATTACACGCGTGACGCTAAATCGCAAGACGGCGATTTTTAACGATCGACCGATCGTTATTTATTCTCACAATAATATTCATTAAAAAAAAATAAATGTACTTTCTTTTTTTTTATTTGCCATTCATTATTTGTCGCGAATCAACAACTGGGACATTCTTTCGAAGGAGAAAATAGTAATTAATGTCTGAAAGATCGTTACCTATCTTAGATCGACAGAATCCAGCATTACGAACGCGGGGCGCAATCACTGAAGTTTCCAACTGTAACAGAATAAACAATATCGAGACTTTATACAAGGTGCAGTGACTCGTGACATAATACGAGAATAATATGTTCCGATAACGAAATAGACGAGGCATAAACCATCGCAAGTGTTTTAAGATCAATAATTATCGATATCGCGACGAGATGACGTTCCGTATCCGCATAATTTGCTTTTAAATAATAACGAAAAAGAGTACAGATCGAATAACGATATGTCGTCTCAACTGTGATCGCATATGACGTACGCGGGCGCCAAGCGTGTGTATACACGATAAGTAAATTGACGTTAATTCTTGAATTATCGAAATCATTATTGCTGGAAGCTGAATTTACTTGAAACGCTCGATATTTTTTCTCATTCGTAAAACGAAAAAAAATATATATATATATATATATATTTTATATCGTACAGTTATAACTGTAGTAGAAGATCGAGATGAAAGTTCGCAAAAGGAGGGAAATGGGATTAAGAGTAAAAAAAATATATATGCAGTTGAATTATCTTTCAAACAATGATTTATTCATAAAAAATCGTGCAATCACCTAACACCATTTCGCGTTTGATCGACGAAAAGTGCAGGTCTAAAGAAAAAAAAAAAAGAATGGTTTCATATTCTTAAACATAACAAGTTAACTTTCTATTAATGATATAATAATAATATTATTACTTTATGAGAAAATATTAATCTCAGGTACAAAACAAACATCCCTATCACAGACATCATTTAAAGCTTCATCACCTAAACGCTTTTTTTTTTTTTTACTTTTACTATATATACTCTAAAAATATCGTGTTTACTCGTAAAATGTGTAATATTCATTATAATTCGTGTATATGCGTGTGTGAGTGAGTGTACAGTGTAATAGTCTTAACAATTGCTGATGCGCGATTTCAAGATACGATAAACAGTATTATTGGAAGACATTGATTTGTCGTTCTTGTGTTCGCTTCTTTCGCTTTCTCGCAACCCGTTCGTTTTTTTTTTTCGCGAGTTTATTCATCTATCTTGTTCCCCGTCTGTTGAGGATTCTCGTATATCTTCAGGCTTCTCCCTGTTTGCGCGCCCCCCGTTGGTGCGCAGAACCCGTTCAATGTGGCATAGTTGAGATTTTCCATGCAAGCGATGCTCCATCCGTTTCAGCGACGTATCCCAGTCGTTTCGGAATTTTTTCGTATTCACCACGGGCGCCAAGGTGCGGCGGAGGACGATTCGGAAGAGTCACCGGAAGAGCTCGCAACGCTCATCGGGCTTTGCGGCGGTGTGTAAACGTTTTGCGGAAGATTTTCAGAAATTTTCGGACTGCCGGTAACAGGACTAACGGTTTGAGTATTAGCGGGTCCCTCGAGACGTCGAAGACATCCACCAAGATGACGCATGAGTTGTGCACCAGCGGCGGGATGAACGGCGGCGGCAACGGGTGTCGACAAGAACGTTGATACTTCTTGCGCGCACTGAGTGAATCCTTCTCTGAATCTATCGGCGTAACTGTTCTCCGGTGTGAGTGTAAGTCTTCGTGCGGCTCTCAGTGTATGAAGATGACGAACGGTGAGCTCGAGAATGTCAGCTTTTTCCAATTTAGCGACATTCTCACCCTCAGCCTGGAGTGCGGTGACCATAAGATCCTTAAGCTCATCGAGACAACGATTGATGCGTGCGCGTCTCTTCCTCTCCAACATCGGTTTCATCACTTTTCTATACTGATAGGTCCTCGAAACGGGTTCCTCGTACTCCATACCGCCGCTCACTGACGTGTAAGTTGTGTGCGGTGCCATTTCGGAATGTGTCTTGTATTGTCGTAAAGACGAAAAAAGTTTTAATCTCCCAAAGGAAGAAAAAACGAAACAACAAGAAACCACTTGTAACACTGATATCACTCGTTGATAGTTTCGACTCGAATTGTCGAAATGAACGATTAAACGATAATCGTTGATATAACTTGAAATCGTACAGAATTCGTAGTTGTCAAATTCTGAACACTTTGAATCTGATGTCAGAAGATTCTTGGAGCTCTGTTAGATGCTTTTGCTTCGGAGTGCCGAGCTGATCTGTGGTTGATCTGAGTTCTGGTGGGGAACTTATACCCGTATATATACGCTGGAAGCGAGTATCCCCCACCTACTTGTTTCTCGCCACCGTCACAACCATAGCTCGCAAGATCCCCCTCGAAAACTTCCCGACGGGACACCGGCTGCACGAGAGTGAGAGGGGTGCCCATCGACACGGTAAAGCGAAGGGGAACGAGTGAGAGAGGGAAAGAGAGGAGCATACAACCAGCAGCTAGCAGCAGCAGCGGTGGCTACCAGCCGGAGGAGCGTATCGTGGGAAGCTCGCGGGCCGAAGCGTTCCCACAGCCCAACAAGCGGCATCAGGCCTGCTGGCCAGGTTGGCCGCTTGCGGGAATGGTAGAGCGGTGATGGCGCGGGGTGAAGGACGATTTCGAGCGACACACCTGCACCCTCTCCGACGTGAGGCCCGCGTGAGGCCCACGAGGATCACTCTCTGTGGCTCTCGGAGAACTCGAGGGGGATAAGGGGGGGATGGGGGGGGGAGGGGAAAAACGTGGACGCACAGCCGAGCACACGCCACGACGCGCGACCAGCACGAGGACGTCTCGCGCGTCCTCCTCCTCCTCCTCTTCTCCTTCTTCTTACTCTTGTTCTTCCAACTCGGACTATGAGAGATTCTCTACCGCAGCAGCAACCTCTTCTCTCTTACCTCTCGGACACCCAGCAGCGAGTTCTATCTAACGTTCTCGCGGTTGCTGCCTAGCGAACGAACGAGCCTTGGCTACCGACACTTGTTGGTACTCGAACTACGGCATAGCATACCTCTCGCGCAGTCACGTGCACACTCGCGGGTAATTGCGATCTCGTGCGCACTGGCTACTTGTTGAACTTTTATTCTGTGTTACATATAACCCCCCGAGCCTCTGATACTTCGTATAGGCAGATTGACGAGAAACGCGGATTGAATGGGCGGGATGTTGCAGCGTTCAACTGAAGGCTTTTCATCTGTGTTATCGTTTAATCGTAGGAAATGGTGTTTTTTTTTTTTTTTTTTATAGAAATGAGAGAACATTGAAGGTAACGCGAAGGCAAAAAAACTGATGTATGTGTTGTTCATAATTTCATTTTTTTTTTTTAATTCCGCGGGGCGAAGTCAATGTATCGAATTATAATTAATGCTCGAGGTCTTACATGACCGGAGTTTCCACCGCGGTATTAGAATATCACGAAACCCGAATCTTCATAATTCTTATAACCGGTTTGCGACGATCAGATCTGTCGCGGAGGACTCTGGGACCGGGACCCCGATGAGGACAACCGGGACGCGGCGCGAGGAGACGACTTTTCGAATTAAACGCGGGCTTTTAATGACCCCGTCTCTCAGGGGGCACTACTACTATCTTTCTCTCTTTCTCTCATCCCTTTCGTAAAGTACCGAAGAAACCCGACGGGCCCTGGAGAGCGAGAGAACTCAACGCCGAATGTATGTACGAGACGGCGGCGAACACCTCGAGGACAGGTTTTACTTGCGGGACTTAACGAGGTGTTTAGGCCCTTTTGAAAACCGATACCCCAAACACAAGTGGGCCGTCTCGTCGTGTCTGGCCGTCCGCAACGCCAAAGGAGCGTATTTACGACTCTTATTTTTTTTTTTTTCTTTTTTCTTTCGAGAAACTCTGATATGCCGAATAATTTGGTGCCCTCTGAGAAAACTACCAACTTACGACACGCTTGTCGCTGGTTTTTCCAACGTGTAGTTGTAAAATAACGAAAAGTACGGATAGACGATAAACGAACCGCAGTAGGACAGCTTTGAAATTCTCAAACTATTTATAGCCAATTGACGTAAAATTTTACACGAACCTTTTTTTCTTTATTTCCTTTTCTCGGCTCTATATCGAACAAGCAGGTAGTTAGAGAAGAAAAAGGTGAAAAAAAAAGAGATAAATCTCGCGGAGGAAACACAAGAGAACACGAGAAGAACTCGGCAATCGTTAATTATCCGGGAGCCCACAGGATTCTTATTTATACTCTCTCGTTTACCTTATCGATGTGGCATGTAATTACGAGCGGAATAGTAATTTCACGTGGAACTTCGCAATTACATAGTCGCGCGTAGATACCAACGCCGAATGTTATTCTTCATTCGCATCGTAGTTACATACTTGTAACATTCCATAATTTCGATTATTACATATACCCGTAAAGTATTACAGTGTATATAGATTCGCTCACGTGCCCGTTTCGTTCGCAGCGGGCGCGTGATAGCTTCGTTAACTGGATTCTCCACCGCGGACGATATTAACGGTTCGATGCTTACTGTGCAATAAATCGAATAATCGACAGGTAGTTCGCCCACGTGTACATGTAATCGTGTGTATTATAATTGCTTCGTAGGAAATAATAAATAGTCGCGGTATGTATACCATCGACGGTTCAAGAAAGAAAAGAAAAAAAAAAACCTCGTATCGTTAGGTTAATAGCATACCAATCGGCGATATCGCAATTCATTCATTCATAACATTCGTGCGTTCGATAATGGAATGTAACACGCATCGAATTCAAAGGGTTCTCGTGTGTCAATTTGGCCACTCGAATGTTTGTCGATCGACCCAGAGTCGCCGCTTGTTTAAACTACTTGGTTACATACAAACGGCGTTATTGTGCCGGAGGAAGTGTCCAGCTGGCATTGCAATTATCGCATTGATCGCTTATTCGAACGCCGGATGCGAACACGTGGGTAACCAGCAATAAAACAACTTTTATTCACTGCCTAACGTTTGCTACTTGTTGCCGCTGTTGCTGGTGCAGCTCCGCTGTTAGTGCCCTACGGGTGTCGGAAGACCGGGGTCTCCGGGGTGGCGGCGCGCCCGCGTTATTACGGACGTGCCGTAACTCGATGGTTCGGCTCCAACGGGGAGAGAGAGAATAACGAACGAACGTACGTACGTACGTACGTACGTACGAAGCTGACGCTGATGTTGGGTGCCACGAACTGCTACATACATCCTCTTGAGAGAGAGAAAGAGCGGAAGGGACGCGTAGTGATTCGGCCACTTGAATCGATTCATTGAGCAACAGCGCGGGAGAAATAGCGAACAGAGACCTCGTTGCCCAACGCAACCGGGGATTCGATAATTTCAACCTCACGTTCAAATTACATCAAACCAATTGTCAACATGCCGCAAAAAAATATAATACATATTTCAGAGTTACGAAAAAAAAAAGGGAACACAGAGCTATCTTTCTGCACCTTGCGGAAGTCGAAGAGAATAGAATATCGTGCTAACGGTTTGGCTCTCGTCCAATGCTAATTCGGTACAAGTCCGCCAAACTCGGTCGATGTTCCGTCCGCTTTCTCGTCTTCTTTTGCGCGAGTTGCCTATTATTCTTCGAGTTTAAGCGAACGAGAGGGAAAGAGCGCCGAGATAAAAGAGGCAGTATATGCTAACAGGAGTTACCGCTCGGCTTTTGGCTTCTCTCTTCAGCGTTGCTGCTTCATTATTCAGCCCTCTCTCGCTTCGCTGACTCGTTCACTTCCTTGCGAACTCTCTCTCTCTCTCTCTCTCTCTCTCTCTCATCGTGGGTTTCTTCCACGGAAGCGAGATGGCTAACGTGCGTTTGTATACTAACGGAAGGGAGATGTAGCGAAAGGGTCGGGAGTATAGACGTGTGCGAGAAGCACACATAATACAGAAGAAGAGCATCAGCCACCGAAATTCCTCGGGTGTACTCGTTGGCTCGTGCTACGCCCGACCGCCACGGTTGAACGTGGGAATATTCTCAGGCTCTCCATCGAGGAGAACTGCCGAGTGAAGCCCCGGCCCGTTCCACCCCGACGGAGACGAGAGAAGGCCCCACAACCACGACCACCGCACACACGGGATGTTCGCTCACGGTTTTTGCTACTCCTCCCTATTCTTTATTCCTTACACTTATAATTCTTATACTGCCTATTTATAAGTAAGTATAAGTATTCCCCCTCCTTACCTAACCTAAACGACTTGGTTTGCTCGCACGTATAAGCGCAAAAGTGTGATTCTGGATGTACCGGTAGACAATGAGAGCGCAAAGGGATGCAATGATTGGCCGTTGAAAAAAAACGGGCTGACAACCAGTCATCGGCATGCCGTCGTCTCTTTTCGTTCGATACGATGCATGGGCATCCCTCGAAAGAGGGTAAGGGATGCTTGGTGACCAATGACTGGTTAACGCTTCGTCTATATAGATCGCGCGCACACGCAAAGGGCCCAAAGATCCATTGTGCGACCAACCGTGCGTCCTCTTTTATATTGTGCACGAGAGTCGAGCAAAAGGGAACACACTTTTCCCATCTTCTTCCCTTTTTTTTTCCTTTCTTTTTGGTTTCTCTTTCTCTCCGTCTTCTTCTAATACAAGCGTGTCGCCTTCGCCATTGGTGTGGTAATGTAACCTTAGAGCTGTTCAGAGAGAGAAAGAGAGAGAGAGAGAGAGAACGTGCGCGCTGTGCACATAATGCGAGACCATTGTGAGTAGCACGGGCCATGCTATTCTTTCCCGGGTCCGCTGCTGGGGACCGTCGGGACTAAAGAAACCCAGAAGCGGAGCCCCTAAGAGCGCAAAAGTTTTTCCTCTTCTGCTGTCTCGCTTGTTCCTTCAACTTCTTCGAGACTCCAAACGGGGAAACGACTCGACCTCAGCTTCTACATCGTGACCTCGTATACCGCACAGTCCTTTACAGCTTCGCAAAGCTTTACTTCCCTCCACCCGTTCGCGCCGCTCTTTCTCTTTCGTTCTTTGCCAACGTCATCATCATCATCGTAACTGGCCTGGCGGCGGTCTTATTTTATTGCACTACCGTGTTTACGATTCGTTCATTATCCGCGTGCTTCCGTTCGTCGTCAGCGTTGGGTCGCACGGGCCGCTATACGAGTTTCTCTAATGAATTGCCGTCCATAGACTTGTTGCTTTTCTTTTTTGTTTTGAATGGATAGAACGGACATATGTGAAGCGCGCGGACATTATAATTATACGGGGTACTCGTGGCCTATGAATTTAAATGCAATATCGAGTATCTTAATAACGATTAATTAAAACATAGCGTAACCAATAACCGCGGCGATAAAACTTCGAAGTTGTCGGCGCGCAGACGCTTTCGTCACGCAAAAATATGTTCGATAATCGAATTTTTTTTTTTATCGAAAGTAAAAAAAATCTTAATGTGAAACGAAGAATTTAAAAAATAAATGGTATTTGTCTGTTATTTCGCTTATAACATTTCTGAGATATTACGAAAGGGTTAATATGCTTTTTCGTAAATTTATTTAAATATTTTTTTCAACCCTCCGTTGAAGGGGGGAATATCTTGTTTATGACTGCGCATCATAGAGTCAAATGATCTACGATCGCGAGATATTTTGGATTCATCTATCATAGTGTACGCGCTTCGCTCCAATAGATCTTCAAGATCGTTGACCTGTTTTGTAAAGTCGTTAATTATTCGTCGGATATGCCTCGTCGTTTGTATAAAGGCGGCTATTATACGCCGGAGTAAATATCGTTGCCGAGGCCACGGGTAGGTGATCACGCCGAGCGCGAAACTCCAATGTACACCTTGTATACGTAATCGCGAGTTTGTGTTATATATCAGTGAGCATTAAATACGATGAGAACTTTGTGAATGAGTGTGTGAGTGGGGTATTGTATACAGCCGCGTGCCGTGGCGCTCGCACGCTTGGCTGTGATTAATTGGACTTGCGCGCCTGTTCGCTCGCGCCTCGATGGAACCGCTTCTTCGCGTACGAGAGAGACTCGATTGCCAAGAGAAGCTTTGGCTCTCGTCGTCTCGGTTGTCGTTGCGCAACCGAACAGACCGACACCAGCGACGGCTCAATCCGTCTGAGTGAAAGTACTTATCCAACGTACGCACACACAGTCGGGCGTATCACGGCGCGAGATCGTCGCGCGCTTCCGCTAAATTCGCGGCGAAGCGTGCAGAGAACAAACACACAGACATACATACAAAAACCATTACTTCGTATGAGGAAAAAAAAAATAAAGTAATAATACTGAACGATCGAGACCGACGAAAGATAAATCGATTCTCAAAGTAGAAAGGACAGTTGTCCGTGATATCTACAACAGATCAATCTTAATCGGAGCTCCCGAGTTACATATAAAAAAGTATCATAAGAATAATGATAGTGTTCGATCTATTGTATCACGACGACTCGATCGGTGGTCTCGTTCCGCGGGCCTAACGCGAAAAGGCTTCGCGATCGGTTCCATTTTAAACAGCTAAATTCGTTTGCTGCCGCATGTAGAATAGTCGGAGAGGATGGAAAGGACCACGGCGTTGTTATTGAAGAGGAGAAAAAACAAAAAGTCATTAAAATAAACGAGTCAGGTAATAAAGTCCACTTGTTCGGGGATACCAGGGGATCGCGCGCGAGCGCGAGATACTTCGGCGATACTGAACGAACAGAAGAAAAGGGATGCTGCGGCGGCTATGGGTATCAGAGGGGAACGCCAGAGATGAGACCTTCGATCTGTTTTTATTTTTTGTTTCCCTCTGCCGCTCGTTCTCCACCCCGGGAGCCCTCCTGTCGAGATAAGCAATGGTATCCTCTAATTAGGATCGAGTTAAACCACTTTGGGTGTAGTATTGGATCCTCGAATCTTCCAACGTTCTCGAAAATTCTGTCGAGCGTCCGACGACCCAATACCGCGCATCACCTGCTTCGTCGCTTTATTTATATATTTTTTCTTTTATTTATTATTTTTCATCCCGTTGTTTACGAAATCCATATACGATTTATATAGTTATCCTCAAAAAAACGGAGAAAAATTGAAAAAAAAAAATAAGAAAAAAAATGCTGTTTCTGTATACTAATTTTCATTCGCAATGTATTTCGAACAAATGTGTAAACTGTTGTGGCAAAGCGAGAATTAAAATAAATTTTGTCACTGCAACGATTTTCACGTTTCGAGTTCGTCATCCGAGAATGATAAACGATTCGAAACGGAGCGGCGAAGTATCCCTAATTAACGCTGAGACTGCAGAGCCAACACACAACCATAGCCCTCGGTGTTGTCCCTTCAAGCGAAAAAAAAAAAAAAAAAAAAAAAAAAACGAACCGCCTAAAGCCCTCGAGTTTTAACTCCAGATGTGGCTTTCCTATCAGTCACTCAACCGTACTACCTAAACTCCAAAAGCCACTCTCCGAAAGCTTTAACTATCTCCGAAGCATCGCGGGGCAAACGTGTCTGTGTTGTTTCATAGTTCGCTCTTTCACGCGGTTGTGCACCCCCGACGCGTAAGTTTGAGAGTAAAAACGAGAGGAGCCACGAAGCGATGAGACTCGTTAAGAGATCCTCGTGCAAAGGATCGTTCGTCGTTCGTCTCATCGTTCTCTCCTTCATTCGAGGAGAAAGAAACACCAATGCACAAAACTCGCATCACTCCCAATTCGTGTTTTCATCTCATTCCCGCTCGCATGAAGTTATTTCCGAAACTGTAAATAATCTCTGTCTCCGTCGACGGCGCTCACTCTCGAATCATTTAACACCCTCCATGCGCCCCCTTTCCCCCGGCCGAGTAAAGATCCGTGCCGTGTCGGGGCAGCTTGCCTTCGGCTATCGCTCTCTTCGTCTCCCTTTCATATACGCTGCAAGAGTGGAGGGCCCATCTCTCTTTCAGCTCACGAATATATATCCCCCCGGTGTTGAAGACCTCATTCTCTCTCTCAGTCGCTCCCCTCGCGTCTTTTAGGGGTTGGCTGTCGTCGTGCCGAGGCACAGGTGGTATCGCAACTCGTGGGAACTCACGGAGCCGAATCTTCCCGTGGTCCCTTCTTACCCTCAGAAAAATACGAGGACGAGCAAAAGCATATAAGGAACAAGCAGCAGCAGTCGCAGTAGAAAAGCCGTGCAAGTGTGTCAGCTCCACCCCCCTGAGGATCGGTCTATTCTTTGTGGGTGTCGGTAAATAGGCGAACACTGAACATACCTATACATCGGGAAAAAAATCTTCTATAGAGAGGCCCCTCACGTTTTCTCGTCACTCTCGCTCTCTCGTCATGCATATCGGGCCCTTCTTCGCCCTCTATAACCATCACGAGCCTCGTTTGGCTCCTTATTGAAGTTTCCCTGCGCCCGTATAGACACGATACACCTATACCTTTACACAGACGAAGGGGCATTTACTATTCAGGGGGGTTAGAACGAGATCTCGTGACTGCCTCGTGACCGGCACGGACTTTGGCCGGCGTGTGTTAGTCGGGATCTTACGAACGCACGCATGGCTCGCTTACGGAGTGCGCTTGTACCGTAGCCACGATTTAGGAAATGGGGCCATATTCAACGAGCCCTTCTTTCCCCCCTTTAAGGCATTTTTGAGACCAATTGCTTCTCGAATCTTTCTCGTTTATCGCACCATTGAACTTTATTCTTTATTCTTATAAATCGAATGTTCACTCGCAGCAGGGGGGGTGGCAACAAATCTCAATGATCGAATTTCGATCTTTCCACGATATTTTATTCGCTCGAATTGATTGTCATTAAGTTTGATTTTCTTTTTATTTTTTTTTTATTTCGATGGAATCGTTAAATTTACGACGGGGACAGCTTAAGGGTTAAAACTCCGCGGGACAGAGAGGCCACCGACGTCGTGCACCCCCTTCGGTGTTTTCTCATTTCTTAGATCGCGCCTCGACTTTGATTTTTTCGAAACGCCACGGTTATCGTATGGAACATCGTGTAGATGCTCTCGTCTTTCTGGTAGTTATAACCAGTTTGCCGTAGAGAACCGGTTAATTACTTACCGCGCGGCTCGCACGCCCGATGGAATATATCTGGCTAGAGAACTGCTCGGCTAGAAGAAAAACCGATTGAAACTATACGCTCGTCTCTCTCTCTCTCTCTCCTTCTCTCGTTCGGCTTATACTCTTAATTATACTCGCTCCGCGGGGAGGAAGAAGCGAAACTGGATGTAATATTAAAAAAGAAAGAAGGGATCGCGTTCGGTAGGACGATGTTTCGTTAATCACTCATCGAGAAAATATAATTAAGAAAACTCCCTCTGTCTCGCTTTCTCGAATCTTATTTAGATTGTATTCTCGAGAATTCATTATTTCATGTCGAAAAAAAAAAAAAAAAAATTTGATCGATGCCGAGACTAGCGTAACAGGTATCGGACGAGTTGCGGTCGAGATAATTATCGAATTTTCGGAACGGGAATTCTTTTGATAATTTGTATTGCGCCAATAAAATTTCGAAAACGGTAGCCTAACGAGAGCGAAGATTGCCTCTTTTATATTACATTAAGTTACTTTGTGCATTTATGTCGCGAAACCGAAAAGAGTCCACGATGACGAGAGAGCAGCGATGAAAGTTCGCAGTCCCGTTTAAATGTGAATATTGCTTATACGTTCGCATCGAAGCCACGATAACGGGCGAAGTCGTTCGACGATCGGCTTTATCGATGGAGAAAGGGGGAGAAGTGGGGTGATAATGGTTTTTCATTAAACCAACGGCGACGCGCGGACCGCGAGAATTTGCAATCATTTGTATGCGAATCGACGAATATGTCGGATTTTTACATTTTATAAAAAACATATCTCCCGATTTTCCCAGCGAAGCAGGCGCGTCTGGTCTCTTTTATCACGGGATTTGGAGTAACGAGGGTCGAGATAAAAGCCACTGGCATCAGCGGTAATTTTTATTAAACGATCCCAAAGGCCCGATTAAAATATTTCGAGAGTCACGATTGCGAGTGGAATAAGCCAACGAACCAGAAACTAACAGCGATCTTAACAAAGTACAAGATATATCATTCTTTTTTATCGCAGTGATAAAAAGAGGAAGAAAAAAAAATACGGAAGAAAAAGTCGCGATTAAACGGACGAGAACGGTGAAGAGAGAAAAAAAAATCGATCTGTATCAGCGTGAATGTATCTTCGAAATTGGCACAACGAATACCAAGTTGCAGAGCCTTCGTAGTTGAAATGCGGGTATATAATCATTGACGAATGATGACGGGTTTCGGTGTTCGCGAATTGGTGGAAGCGAGACGCGAGCGTATTATTCAATATTCATGAGTAGAGGGTATCGGCGCGCCGATGGCGTGATATTGCGATAAATGAAAGAAGTTTCCGGACGGTTTACAATGTTGCTGCACATATTTGACGACCTCGAGAAATCCGCGACTCGTGCCTCGGATGCGACGTTATCCGCCGCAAAAGTATATACCGCCGGCGACGGCGACGACGACACGATCACGTAGCACCTGCGATTTCTTGCCTCTACGCAAAACACTCGAAGAATTTCGCCTTGGCTACGGTTGCCGCGAATGTTCTTTAACCTTGTCGTCTTTTCACGAGCGCGCGCGCTCCACCACACGCGGCATTATAACTTTTAATATTCTCGCAGACTGTACAAAGTATACGATGGTGCAAAAAATAACGCGAATATATATAATCGCGGAGTCGTATGGTTTTCTCGCCCGGATAACCTTGCGTCCGCGGAGATCACGCCGGTCTCCGACACGACGGAATCGTCGAAACGATTTTTTTCTTTTTTTTTATTTTATTCACGCATACCGCATGTAATAAAACTAATAACATGGCTGCGTGTCTCAACGTCCGTATACCGTCGAGTGCATAAACTTAAATTCTTCCCTTTTACGGGAGTAACACGGACTTCACATGCGAAGGAAAAAGTAGAATTCTGTTAATTCTCAGCTGGTCGTTGCTCGCCACTAATTGAACCGGCTACGGAATATCGACGATTACACCTTCAGATACACAACGCATACACGTAAATTACAAAAGTAATTATAGTTGCGAATGTATTAACCAACTTTGCTACAATGTATCCATTAGAGCAATGTGCGCGATGCCTGATTCATAGGACAACCCTTCGAAACTGAGATTTATTGAACCCGATATGCAGGTACCCCGAGACACGATAAACAGGTTTCTCAAAAATCGAACAAAAAATTACTCCGATTACTATCGATTGCCTATAGATTATTGATATTTTTTTTTTATCATTGGAAAAAAAATGTCTGCAATAAAAATCAATGATTGCTTCCCTCGGGGAGGAAATGAGCATCGAATTTTTTTTAAAGTCGTTAAAGCATCTCGTCAACATTTTATTTCGGAGCGTACGGGAACGCGTGTGTTCAACGTCCGTACGCCATATGCCCGAACAGTTTCGGAATCTCGCTTTGCGATACGTGACGCTTTGATATCCGCGAAAAAAAAAAAAAAAAAACACCCGTGCGCGTTGCCCGCGGCTCGATCGCCGAGAAGTGCTGCGAGAGATTGGACGTTACTTTTTTTTTCAACTTCCGTCCTTGCGATTGGAGTGACTTTTTTTTTAACGAGAATACACACGCAACTTTGTAAATGGTACAGTGAGGATACGCCTGTCAAGCGACGAGTCAACTTTTTTACCACCTATATAGCAATCACATACGAGAATCAGAGGAAAAGAAATCGAGGAAAGGATCGCACAATCTCTGGTATTTACTTGATTCGCGAGACCCTAATAGTAACTATAATTGACGTCTAACAACTTCATGATGTATCCCTATCGTGACGCGGTGAATTTTTCACGCACGGTCACGTAAAATTGTCCCACGTAGAGCGGTTACATTCGTTGAAACGAACGTGGCATGCGCTCGTGAGCGAACCGAGTGTAGGTTGATGTGCACCTATATGACTATAAAGATCGTAACCGGCCGTTGGTCATCGACAATCGTTTCCTCCTCTCTCCGCGCGATTCATTCCGACTTGTGTTCGCGTCTTCGGTTGGAAGAACCTTGTGATAGTGTCAACCTGCAACTCTCCCGGGGTCGAGAATCATAAATGCGCGACGCGACACGTCCTCCAACGGCCTCGAGGGAGACGGAAATATGAATAGAATGAAAGAGCGTTAACATTAGTGAACGGGCAGCGAGCGAAGGCAGCGAGCGAAGGAAGGCGCATGCCTTCACACCGCGAGTTCCCATGCGGCTGTTGGAACTCATCGCGGTGCCATTGCCCGGTTGTGTCGCATGTACAAGCATCTCGCTGATGGCGAACGCGCTCGTGCCTTCCCGCTACGTGGACGTTTTGTCGTATGTATCCCCCGTCGTCTATGCCGCGAACGATCGCGCTTCCACGTCGATCGGATTCTTTGTAGTATCTCTACGGGTTTTTTTTTTCCTCTCCCCTCCGGTACCCATGTACGCGGACGTACCAAGCCGAAGCTACGCGTCTCGCATACCCATAAAATGGACAGTGGCGAGTAAACAGCAAAAGGGCCGGCAACCAACATACCGACACACCACTGTGCTACCACCGCCTCATTCGCACAACAACAATTAACCCTTTCGCAATGGCTGTCGGTCAGAAGCATTTAAAAAAATATTTAGTTTTTTTTTTTTTTTTTTTTATACGAAGTCGTAAAATATATATTGGTCATAAAACAAAATAATGCCGCGATAAAAGCAAAAGTCATTGGCCGTTTACGAAGATATTAATATAGCTGTATGGAACGATAGAGAGAAAAAAATGATTTATTTTCAAGGTTTTATTATGAATGTCGACACGAAATTTTGATTTACCGTTTTTCGACGCAATACGAATATGGGCCATAAAATGAAAGTAATACGGCAATAAAAGTGGAAGTCATCATTTTGCATTTTGCACGATGATTTTTAAGACGCATTCATTTGACTGCGTATATTACGAGAAAGAGAGACTTAAAAAAAATTATTATCAAGTTTTTTTTTTTTTATTTTCAAGGTTGATATGGTTGATTTATAGTTTTTAAAATTAATATTTGCATTCGCGATAAGTAAAGTCTTGTTAATTCCACGCGACAGTCAACTTCCGACGGATCAGCGATAAATAGATTGACACGTAATATCTGACGCCGCACGCGTTAATACGAAGGGGTTAACAACTTCTCTGATTCGGGAGTACATTTTTTAGAAACCTGACAATATTTTTTTATCTCGTTTTGTCGTTTTTCACGGCGAAAAAAGCTTCTCAAGCGCGTTTCAGAATTTCATTCGAAAAGCCTCGTGGTCCCTCGCACAACCGAAGCGAGCGTATCTCCGCGTCTTCGTAATCGATCGAGAATTCAAATCACGAAGGAGGTGAGGTGGCGAATGAAAAACCTCTCAGGACTCGTGGCAGTGACCTTCCCGGTATTACGCGAGCGTCCACGTCTCTCCGGCGAGGCTACGGAGATCAAGAGATCGTTCGTTTTCGCTCGATCCTTGGCACGCCGCGGCATCAGCTCGCGTACACAATCAACGATCTTTTTTTTTTTTTACTTTTTTACATTTTTTTGCTTCTTCCTGAACCAACAACGAACGTCGCGGTTCGTCGTCTTCGGTGGGTTCTTTTTTTTTTTTTTCTTTACAACCCCATTGACTTTCTGTACTCAAGACGGTGGAAAACGCGTTTATCCACGGTAGAGACGAGGTTCCCACAGAGCCGCCGAAGCAAAATTGTTTGAGAGGTCGTGTTGGTTTTTAACACCATCACAGTACCTTATACAGTTCGAGAGACGCGGGGTCGCTTATTTTCTCTCATTCTCGTTTCGTCTCGTCGACTTCTCTCGGTCACGCCGTGCGCCGTTGTTTAACTTACGCCCTATAGAACCCGAAGCTCCTCTCTCGTCAATTCGGCTTGTACACAACGCCGGTTTGCGTCGATCGAGACCGATCGATCTGCTCCGCGACGCCGGCGAGAAGATGCCAGCGTCGCGGATCGATTGGACCAACGAACAAAAAAAAAAAAGAATCTTCACTCACCGAGGAAGCTAATCGTCGCCGTCAGCTTCTCGTCTCGCCGCGGAAGCCATTCAGCGCACGGCGCAAAAGAGCTCTTGGTACGACTCTAAGGATGTTTCAATTTTTTCGAAAATACCTTATCCATCATTCGCCATCGTTCTTTTCTATAATTAATTTTTTTTATCGCTACACTGTGTCGACCAATAAAACCGCACATGGGTTCGAATATTTTTGAGACATCGAATCAATTTCAATCTTTTTTTTTTTTCGGACAGATACCAATCTTGATGATGGCTCCCGATAAGCTCGCGAGGTCTGTTCGATTTTTTTTTTTCGATGTTTATGACGCGGTGACGAGAGAAGTTTGAACGGGTCTCGAGGTGCCGCTGAATACGATTATGTTAACGCGCGTCGAGACTAATCGCGTACGTACGATCGAGATCTGTATCGTAGATAATAATGGAAAGACTACGATAGATGAGAAACAGAAAAGAGAGTTCAGTGACCAGTAGCAACGGCGACATTTGTTTCGAAGTTTAACCGTACGCCAGAATGCTGCACCCATATCATACGCATCAAAGATTCCTCATCTCGTGCGGAGATTCCCGAAAAATTCGATCGAAATATGAGATACATGGAAGTCCGTTACCGATCACCATCCCGAACGTATCGAGAAGCTCTGTATCGCTTCAAAAGATATTAATTAGAGTCTCTTCTCCGTGCGTAAAAAAAAAAACGAAACTGAAATTAAAATAATCGATCAAATCCCAACGTAGACGTTGGTTCAGTTCGAATTCTCCGACTCCGTTGATCTCGATAGTAATCAATGCGTCGAACCGACGAGATAGGAGATCGGAATAAAATGATCTTCGAAATTAGTCCGCTTCTCGAGAGTATGAAAGACGAAAAAAAAACAACAAGAAGTCAACGAATACCAGTAGCTACGTCGGAGAAAAAAACTGTCAGTGCTCCCGAATGCCTGCGAGATCTTCGATTGATAAGAGATCCGGGGAACGGATATCGCAGCACGAAGTAAGAGACGAGACGAACGAAACGAAGCGAGAATGAGACACAGACAGAGTAGAGACCGACCGTTAAGAAAGTCGATCGATCGCCTTGGAGTATCTCGAGGAATCGAGGGCGGGGGGGAGTTTATACCTCTCGACGAGAGATAGTAATTAGCAAGAAATCGTCCGAAAAGCGCCTTACGATATACCGAGAGCCGGCAACGATTGAGCTTCTGGTTTCCCCGTGGCACACCGTGAGGAGTTCCGAGATGTTGCGGCTTTTCACGTGGCGTTGAGTGTCAGGTAGATGCGGAGATGCAACATCGACATGATCGACGACGATCTCGCGGGGCGGTCGACTCCACGCGATCGCTCGTATATATAAAACCGTTCGCGAGCGTTCCACACTTGCGAACGTTGGCATAAAACGAAGTAATTACGAGCGCACCGCGTGTACACGTACGCGCACGTCGCGCGGCAAAGTTAAAACCGCTGTTCGATGTCGCGCGCGAAATTCTCTCTCATATACCTCTCTCGTCCGACCGCAGCAAGAGGTTCCGCTCGCGAGCAAAGCGTTAATGGGGCGCCTCCTTCTTTGCCTCAATGTCTCTCGCGGCTTCATCAATCATTCTGCGAATCGTATAATCGCCGTACCACCGAGTCGGAGACTTTACTTCGAGCGAAGTTTCGTACGAATTTTTACAAAGCCAATCGACAAACGCGTGGATACGCGACGATCATTCGGTTAATTGGAATTCCGCTCGTCGATATGCCCCGTTTGACAAATACGTGAAAACAATTTCATTAGAAGATACGACTTTCGATAATCGCAAGAGACGCGAGTCTCACTAGAAAAAAATTCAACAAAGTTTCGATGAGTAACTATAATGTTGTACGATGAGTAACAAAAAACCAAAAAATTCGCGTCACGATCGAGGAAAATATCCTGTTTTTCTACCGCTTAACTATATATCGAGCGATTGTAGCGAATAAGTATTTACAGAGTTGTAGTTAACACCGTAAATATTTATTTCGACGGAAATAGTCAATTTTGTAGCAACTTCCCGTCAATCAACGCAATTACACTTAATCGTGATTAGTTACATCCCCGAGAGGCGGGGGGTGTCGCATCGTACATTTCCCGAAGACTCGCTTGGGGGAATCATTAGTTCAATAATTAATAGCTTTATATATGCGACGGTACATTGTACGCTTGCATAATCGTCGGTTCTTTCTCTCGCCTGCCGTTGAAGATGCGAAAATGGGAAAAACCGTCGTTGAGTAGCGCTACACATAGCGCCCAAACGACGGCACGCGAACGCCTCGGTGACGGAAGGCAACGTTAATACAATTAACTTTAGCAATTATCGTACGTCGTATTTAGCGAAATTCGGGGAAACGAGGAAAAGTAACTGTCGCTATAGCGGCGTCGAGTCATTTTTGTGACGCGTTGATCACTGTCCGCGCTTTTGGCCCGAAAAGAAGAGTTTTCCTCCCATCGCGAGGGACATAAGTTATTCCCGTCGGGTCGCGATCCGTTCCTCATTCACATGCGAACTCACCTGTTCATTTGCAATCACGAACCTGTTTCAATATGAACATCAGCGGAATTCCCGGTGATATAATTGTGTCGGAACACCTGACGATGAATTGATGATGAATTGGGGTCGACGAATCGTTGACATTGACGTCCCGATACGTTAATGTTATTTTAATAAAAAAGGGGTAAAAAATCGTAATAATTTTAATGAAAAGAGAACCAAAGAAAAATTGGTACTAATCAAAGTAAAGTATTATTTAACCAAATCGTCGGGTTGTTTTGTAGATGTAAATGATGACACGACGGAAACACAACTTTACACTCACGAGACTTAAAATACACGACTATTGACAGTGGCAATAGAAATGTATGCAACTCTTGAGTGTACCGTCTGATTTAACGTTGCAAATACATTTATTCTGTAAACGCTTCATCGCGAGCGCTCGTGAGTTCGTGTAGAGTGGTTTAAAATTTTTGTTTTTTGTTTTTTTTTTGTATTAAAATTTGCGTGATTCGAAGCCATTACTCTGGTATCGTTCTATTATACGCGTATAGGATGTACTCGCATGGCTACGTATACTGTATATTATCCAGTCCCATGTGGTAGTTGCGCGCACGCCCTGTTCTCAGTAACGATTACGTTGAAATTACAATCGCCCTCGCGCGAGCGAACTTCGTCTGAGACTCTACTCTCATCCACTTCTTATTCAAAGATAAAAACCCGAGTGAAGCATAATCATAGCTCTGTAGTATACTCTCGCGCGAGCGGTCACTTCCGTCGACTCTCGTGATCAACGGGAGAGTATATTCTATTATTTTTTTTTTCTTTATCCCCAGCGTATTTATACGTATACGCGCCCCGTTGATAGTTCTTCTTCAAGTCGCGTGACATCTTTCTACCATCGCGTCTATTATGCAGATATAATGTATGTTTATAAACTTGAGAACGTAGAGGAAGTATAGATAAAGGGGCGGTCGTTCCGCGGAAAACGTGCAGCGCTTCTATATTCGTGCATTCGAGCAATTGCCCGTTTTCTGCGCAAACTTATTTATGAAAAACCGACTTCTAAACTTCGCGTCAGATTTCAGCACATAAATTCATACGAGAAAATTTAATCGAGGAATTTTGTGAAATATCGATTTTACGAAAAAAAAAAAAAAAAAATGTATTCAATCACTTTGCGAAAGATATTTCGAGCGGTATGATTGATCAAAGCATTTCGCTAAGGATCGTGAAATGAAATAAAAATAAATGTAAAAATAAAAATAGATCGAAGAATGTTGTTTCAAACGATTTTTTTTTTCTCCCACAAAACCATTCGTGCAGAATCGTTCGCCGCGCGCCGAGTACGCCGATATATATTTTTTTTATTTCTATATCTCTCTTATAATAACCCCATTGAGAGAGCAAAATACCACGAGCGGAGTTCGATTCTATAGAAAAATTTTCTGGATCGCCAATGCTGGTTGGCTGCGTGCGTCAGGTACATTTAACTCCTATACGTGTTCGCATTATATGGGATGCGTGCCCCATAGTGGTACAATCTTGTTGGCACGCGGTTTGCAATGTACAAGAGTGCCTCGTACTTTCGAGACGCGCCGGATCGCCCGGTTCAACCTCTATTACGATAGGAATTACTATCGAAGAGTCGCACTGCTCCGGTATAATATAACGCGCGCACGATACCACGGGGGACCAGTTTCTTCTCGCAGTATATCCGACGGTAACTCCGTATATTCCGTAAACCGCGTATATATACTCTTATTTTCATTATTTTCTCTCATCCTCTTCGATTTCAAAGTTGTATCGCATGTGTAACACATACCCATCAACCCTTTACCCCTCTATACGCCAAAGAGAAAACTCGTTATCACGAATACTTCAACTGCATTAAAATTTTTCTTAATTCGAGATTAATAATAAAAAATATATCTTACGGTACAAAATGCTAAAAAATAAATAAAAAGATCGATATATCTTCACGGTTCAACATCTTTCCCCTAACATCCACTGATGTATACCAACCGAGTTGGCAATCCACCACCGACGATCGGTCGAGTGTACAGTAATAAAATTCGAAAGAATAAAAAATAAAAAAAATAAATAAAAAAAAAAAAAACGAACGAACCCCGCGCAATGTATATCTGCATGTGTAAGTGCGGGCCCCGCGAGTTAACGCAGCCGAGTTATCGCGTGCGATCGTGTGCAAGTGTTCGTGATACTTCGGTAGTCACATATATATACATATATATGTACAGAGGCGACGTACTTGTTCGCGTTCGTGGAAGGAGGCAAGAGAATCGCGCGAGGATATATCGTGCAGCCTCTTCTCCATACGCGGTCGATCTCACTCTCGTACATTATTGAGAGGGTACCCACAGAGATCGAGGCCCCACTGTCGGTGGGTTGCCTCGTGTGTACGAAGTAGCAAGCAGCAGCCAAGAGCACTCATACCCCCGCGCGCGCTCGCGAGCGCGAGCGAGCGAGCCGGACCTCGTCGTGACGTCACGTCCGGCGCGCGAGGGCCCCGCAACGAGTGTGGGAACCGGCGGCAGGTGCGCGTCCGAGAGTCAGTCAGAGATCGTGCGCTGAGGGTCGGTCGCGCGATGGACGAGGAGAGGAAAGGGGGGACAAGCAAGAGGTAGAGTAGTCGGGCCGTCGAGGGAGGCAAAGAGACGAGATGAGAGGAGAACGAGGTAGAGAGATGATGATTCTCGCTCTGTTCATCTCGTTGATCCTAAGAGGATCTCCCGGGAGCGACGACGGGCCGGCGAGGTGGGGGCAAAAAAAAAGTGGAACCCGTGCAGTACACACTCTACACATCCTATCCGACTGGTTGGTATGGGTGAAAGACATACATACGTGACTGCCACGCTCGTCGCGCACGCCGAACGCATCTCACGCACTTCTCGTATACGAACGCCCCACGCACACGCGGCAATCCCCGCGTAGAAGTGCGTCACGCACGCGTTAGGCGTGTGTATTAGGCGTGCCAGGTATCCTTCCCTCTTTATTCAGTTATTATCTTTCTCCCTCGAAGGATTTTTTTTTTTTTTTCACCTATTCGTTCTTCGGGCCCTTCTTCTCGACGAAATTTGGGCCGAAGCGAGAGAGCGAGAATCCTCTCAAGAGATTATGACCGCTTCTCGAAATGACGAGAGCCACCGTCGACGCATGGATTACTCATACACCGACAAGAGAAAGGGTTACTACTTTTTTTTATCCGCCTTGGAAGGACGATGGGAAACTATTTAGGTCGTCGAAGGATTATTTTCATTTCGCACACGCGTTTTATTATAATGTGGGATTAATTATTCTTACCAAGGACGCTGGAGAAATTTCACTTTTGTTACAGATATCATCTCGGAATTTTTTCGTTTTCTTCTTTTATTTTTTTATTTTTTTTTAATCTTCCGGCTACTTTCGATGTGCATAATGAGGGGAAGTCCGAGTCGGCACGAGAAAGGATATACGACGCCCGTATCTTGAGCGATTTCTCAAGTTTTTCGTTTGTTCTCCATAGCCCCGTGTTGCCTCGTGAATAATAATCTCGAACACTTGTTACAACACCGCTGCTCTTTCGATCTCTCGAGGTCGCCGATATATGTATATACATATACACTTTTTTTTTTTTTTTTTCAAATCGTTCGACAAATATAAGCAGCTTGATGATATAACAAGTGTCGCGGAGGTAACCGATTAATAATCGCGATGTGAATTCTTTTATTTCCCGCTAACGCTTCTGCGCACATTTCGTTAATAATCGCTTCTTTGTTTAAATGTGCAAATTTCATTGAAATTAATATCCGTTAGGGGACTACGCAGTTACAAGCGCAAAATGTATAGACGATTCATATCATTTTTTTTTTTTTTTTTTACGATTGATAAATTCTCGTCGTTGAAAAAATATCTCTCGTGATAAAATAAAAGTAAAATAAGCGATTGCCTTTGAAGGATACGGCACAAGCTAAAAGTATGCAAATTTGCAGACTCTGCCACCACTAATCTGCATATATACGGCACGGCTGCGTCTTGTACTTGTACCTCCGTACACGAGACACCAATGTATGTACATTCATCACGTGCACACGCTGGTCTACGTACCGTGTATTACTCTGCAAGCGCGTAGGGGTCCATACAGTGGAAACCTCGTATATACGAGGAGGATACGTGTCTGATTTAACGCGTAATCACGAAGCATTCACGTGACAACGGAACGTTACTCCATTCATGCACGCGCAACGGCACACCACATCGGTACACATCACGAGTTACTTGTGAACATTGATCGTGTCTCGTTGCAGCTGTGTCCGTTGTGGCTGCGTGCGAGAGAACGCAGCGAGCATCAGGTGTGCCAAATGGAGATTGCCAACTTTGCTTCTCGTTAGAAATATCGTCAAAAGAAAAATACATGAATGAAGAACGCAGAAAGAAAGAAAAAAAAAGAAAAAAAAAAAAAAAAATGAAAACGCAATGGACGAAGCCTCAAAAAAGTTCGCGGCGTGTAAGCGACGATGAAACAAAGATGAAATAAGGGACGAATGAGAGTATGAATGACGAAGGGAGAGAGGGAGTAAATTCGATTATCGGCCCCGAAACGTAACACGCACACGTTTCTGGCATAACCACACGTATCAGCATAAAAGGGATGCGAGACGAGATACATATACGCCGAGTGCACATGCGTCGTCATTAGCAAGATCCTGCCGGCCACCCTGCAATCACACACTTGTTACTTTAGGACCAATTTTCTGATTTTTGTTCCTGCATTACGTTGTTCCTTTTTTTTTTCGCCCTCGAGGCTCGAAGGTATACGGCGAAGGGTAAAAAAAAACGAATTAAAAGAAACGGGAAAGGGTACTGCAATTACGAAACCGGGGGCTTCGATACCTCGGTGGGATTTGCCGAAAGGAGAATAAAACGTGAGAGGCGCGTAAGACGGTTTCGCTCGGTCAGAAGCGGGATAAACCGCGGTGAATTTATACCCGCCGAGGAAGCTGAAAGTCGGTAGCCGGTGTCGGGGCGCGAGCGTTGTAAAACGAGCTTAATGCGTATGAGGCATCCGAGTCTCGGATAAATTTACTCCGAGAAACATGGATTCGATGTACATTCGCGAGTGTGTATCGTAATGTCGAGGGGGCAGCTATATGGGATAAATAACGAATTTCGTTGCTTCCCCGTATCGTAAACGAAGGATTACAAACGAAAGAAGCAATAGGGAGCTCGGCAATTTTACCAATTACAGAATAAGCCTCAGGGGGGGGGGGGGGGTTGAAGGGGGGGGATCTTGATGATGAGCTCGCGATTTCCCACTCTCGAGAGATACTCAGCTTTATTTCGATTTCGCGGATTGGTCTCTCACGGCAAAACTGTGTTGCGCGCGCAAAACTTAACCAAGAAACCACTTGAGGTTTCTTGCTACTTCACAGAATAATTGGAACCCGAGAGAGTGAAACCGAAGTCGGAAACTATAAATACAGCAAAGCTATTAGTATAATACACAGCACTACGGGTAATCATAATTATGACGGATCTCCCACGAAGACTTCGAAGAACACGTTACCTTTCGCGAGACACACGCGTTGCGCTTATTATTTTTTATACGATCGTTCGTTCGTTTTTTTCTTTCATTGACACATGCGGGTGAGCCACGAGCGCAAACATTCGAAGCTTTGTGTATGTATCACGCGACTTATGGTTCAATTGTAGAAAAACCGAAAAAAAAAAAAAAAAAAAAAAAAAAAACGCCTACTCTGCATGATCTCAAGGCTAACGCAGTGACACGGTAAAATAGCAATAACCGTCCCAGCAATCTGCAGAACGTTCGTTCCTCCAGAACTATATAACGATTGTGTTTTATTGCCGCAGAAACGAAAAAAATGCCACAGTTTTTGCGATGTTAAGCGCGAGCTGCGAGTAAAACGGTTATCGCAAAGCGAGAATATACTTTGCAGTCGAGTGTGTTCTCGGGCGCGTGCGTTTCGCTCGCGTTTATATGTTTTATCTCTATCACGCGGCGAGAAAATCTTTATCCTGGAAGTCAATTTTCATGGAAGTAGCTGTGTAATCATACAGAAGCGTTACTCCTCGGTAAGGCTAATCGCGCGTGCACACGAGCTAATTTTTACGGTGAGCTTCTGGCGTATATATATGCATTGGCTTAGTGCTTATATTCATGTTCTCGATTATCCGAGACATCGCGTATATAGCGTATAGGCGACGTGGAAAATCGCCTGGGAGTCGGCGCACGACAGAGGCGTCGCTTCCAATTAAGGCTTCGAGGCATTTATATATTTCTCCGCGTAACTATCCCGCGGCGAAGGAAACGCGCGGACTTCGAATGGATGCCACGCTGTGAGATTTTTTTTTTTTTTTTTTAAAGACTCTGCTCCCATATCCTTAGCCGCGCTCCGGTGCTCTATAACCAGTTTGGGAAATAGCGCCCGATCTCTTGACTCCCCAAGCATTCGAAGGATACGAAGTTTTTGCCTCCCCTTTGCAAATTCTAAACTTCTAAGACACGCACGATCAATTAAGCACGCAAAGTTATAACCCCCATTTGCGCGAGCAGCCGGATCGCGAACGTCTCGCCAAAAACGGCTACGGACATTGGTGTCGATATGTTTTGCCAAATTTATAAATATCACCGTGCCAATTGAAAATAATCTTATTGGACATATATCGGAGAGGTATTCGTGGCATGTAATTTTTTTAATTTTTTTTTTTTTCATCGAATGGTTATCCTCTGGCAGACAAATGTTGCGACTTCGAGAAGCCCGAATTCTCGGAGTCCTTTCGGTCGCAACGGAATACGGCGCGACCTGAGATGCCGATTATTATCGTCGAACGCGCATCCCCTTTCCTTCGTTCTCCTTTCTCCCAGCTAAGAGAAGATCCTGAGTGAAGTCCCAATTAAAACTACTCGGTGGTATACCAATTAAGCAGTATTTATTTCGTTGTACCGTAGATATTTGCGCAAAAAAGAACGGAGTGTAATACAGTGAACACCTGGCTACTGCCAAATTGGGATAAGAGAGGCGGATGACCGGGGGAAAAAGGGTCGCTTCGTTCTCGATAACTCGCATTAGCGGTTAACCCTGCTGTTTCGCTTCACTGTACACCACGTCCCACTTCGAGTCGTATTCTCAGATAAAATTATATGCCGAAAGGTTTATATTTACCGAATGCAACACTTTTTTTCCATAATTGTTGCGTAGATCGCAAAAAATTTAAATTTGACCTGTAAAACTAAAAGAACGTACCGTTTTGATAAAAAAAAAATCGGAAGACAAAATAGAATTTTACCTCCAATATATCGCTTGAACACGTGTGATATGCAATTACTGCATTACAAGTAGATTGTAGGAGAGTTAGAAAAAAAAAATTGAACTCAGAAAAAAATAATATCGGTTGAAAGTGTTTCGGAGATAACAACATCCGATTCAATATCCGAGACAGTCCAGGCGCCTGTTGGCGTTAAGCCCGCGCCGCGAAAGCCTCCTACTCTCCCGATCGGGTGTCGCGACGCCCGCGCTTTTTCGGCTCGGTTCGCCCCCTCAAAATAGATCGACCGCGAAAGCTCTAGGCGCTTATACAAACGTTGCGGCCGCTGGATGTTTTCCTGGTATCGGGGGCTGTTCGCAAGCAACCGCCGGGTACTTTGTCTTATCGAAAGCTCCCTTTGCTCGGCCCCTCGTAGCTTCACGAGCTTTCCTTTGCCCGACAAAAGAAACGTATTGGCTTCTAACCTCACAGTCTGTTAGGTATGAAAGAAAGTTCGGAGCTTCGAAAAAATATATATAAAGTAACGATAGGTTTGCCGATAGCCACACGCGGATACCCGACCAATCGATAACTCCCCCTTGCAGTGTATACCAACATGAAAAATATACAAGGGGACACGTATCGACAGCTCGTTCAGCCCTCTCTGTACAAATCCGATGGATTTTATTAGCGCGCAAAAACAGCGTGTGTCCTCGTGATATCCTGATATTGCGTTGCGACACCGATCGGCCGACGCCCCAAATGTTTATATTCATCGTGCGATGCATATAGAAAACAAGAGCTTTTATTCCATCGCGTATAAAAACTCCGAGAGCGAAAGAGACGAACGAATGTACGACACATCGGTTTCGATGGATCGACGCATTGTCGGTTCTCGCGGTTCAGTTGAAAGCCGCATGCTGTCGCGGGATAAAAAAGAAACGGGGTGGCCAACAACAGCCAACGCTCCATGCTTTCCTAGTATCGAATTTTTATACTCGACGTCGGTGTCGCAAGTGCACAATACACCTGCGAAGCTTGACAAACCGAAGTGAAAGCTTGTGGTGTGTCCCTAATGATTGCGATGAAAATCATCAATACGCAACGGAGTCATTGCAAACTTTATTCATATCGTCATTTTCTATCAAACCGTTTATGCTATCCTGTTATTTAGTTCGATCCTTTGAAACTAAACTAGAAAGCTTGACCGGGCCGACAGTCGTGGTCTGCTCTCCTGATAAGTAGTACAGCTTCGAAGTGACAACGTTTCGCGTAGGATCGGCCACCGTGTCTGACGTCGGTATACCATTTCTACTGGTGATAAGACTGTCATCGCTATTCCAGTTTCCATAACAATAGGGACATATAATCAAATTGCTCTAAATTAATTACGTACTGAGTATCAAAGTAATTCAGATTTTGCATATGAGGGCATTGTATTGACGAATCCCTTCAAACATTGAGATCGCTCTTTTTTTTTTTTGCAAAGTCTCGAAAATTTTTGAACCTATCATCATCCCGTACGCGGCCGTCTACACATGACAAATGCACTTCTCCATCAATATGTTACCCCGGTGCATTCTCTCGGTGACGACGGAGTACTGCCACTTCCGTCAGGCGCAGAAGCTCCTTCCGTCATTTGACGTTCGAGAGACTCGGGCTTACAGTCGTTCGATGAATTTTCCTGTTCCCATTTCAACCCCAACCGTTTATGCTCTCTTAATCGCAGATTTCGACGACGGCCGACCGCGTAATTCGCACAACGGAAAGCTTCGAGGTCGTTGCACGACGCAACATGACGATAACCCGTCTGAGCTTTCAGGGGCGTCTCCTCTAGCCGGGAGTTTCTCCCCGCAGTCGAAATGTTCGAAGCTGCGAGAGAAATTTGCGTTGGGCACGGCACTGGCGTTGAGCTTTTTCCAGGCTTTCCGACGCCCTGCACCTCTTGATAGGCGCCTGGTGCGGCGCCAGTGCGTCTCTCGACCTGCGAGTCGATCTCGCACAGGTGTGGAACCTCCCGGCAAGCTTTCCCTCATCTGCCTTCCTCCTTTAGGCTTTTCTCGAACCCTCTCGAAGCTTTCCTCCACTTCTCGCTACTGGGCAAATCGGAAGCTCGAGCTTCCACCGGGCGTCGAGGTTATGCGTCGATCGGGACGACATTAAACCTCGACGTTTTGTCGTGTATTCGAATGAGGGCGGGCCAGGGTACTAGTGGCGAATGACCTCTGAACGCGGAATTCGATGAGAACTGCCCATCTGTCGCTCAACGTTTGTCGCGGCTCGGTTGCGGCGGGCTTTCCTAACCGGAGTACATGACGACGATGGAAGTGTCCCTTATCTATGCTTGCGACTTGCTCGCAGGAGGGTTAACAGCTTACGCTGCCAGTGGTCAGAGAGCTTTTCGCGCCGTACAGCAGAGAGCATCGGCGCCGAAGTCTCAAGCATCTCCGGCACGATAGTAGGCTTTTAGTGGCGCCAGTCCTCTGAACTCACTGAAAGCTAGCAGGATAGCAGAGCGCAACAGCAGAGAAAGCTTCGCAAGCTTCCAATATGCGCGCGCGACGCAAAGTCGCCACGCCCCGTAGGCATTCGCAAACCGACCTATACTACTGACTTCACCGGAAGATAAACTCATATCCTAAATCTCTTTGTGTCCGTATACGGCAAACACACCTTCTTTCGTCCGAAGATCGATATTACGAAACTCCGTTCACACGTATTCTCGTCACATGACCGTTAGAGTCGAAGGATTAATCGACAACGTAGGGCTTTTTTCATTCAAATCTTCTGAAATTTCATTCAAAACTGACAACAAAGAAGATAGAATGTTCCGTAAATTTATCCTACAATCATGAAATTAAACCGAAACGCGGGAGAGTTCTTTCGCCGATGAAGTAGTACGAGAGTACGGGTTGGTCGTACACGGGTCACAATCGCCCCTGGAGAAGCGCTGCGGCGCCCTAACATCGCGAACTTCTACCCGGGGAGCAGAGTGCAGCGATACCGAGCTTAGTCCCGTTTCGACGCATAGTCGTATCAAATACGTATACGTATACCTCGCTTTGACGTCTGACAGAGCTGCCCGTCAATTGGAAGACGTCGTCTGACGTACCATAAGCTTAGGATAACACGTTGCAGCAGGAGGATTGAAAGCTTTCCGACGCCTGATAACTCCCACCCCCTGGTTTTCCCACTATATAACCGCAGCTTGCACCAAGTTACCCTGATGCTTTCCGTTTACGTCCTCCGGTACGAAAAGCGCTCTCTGCTCGACGTTGGATCCGATCGCGGCTGCAGGTTCCACAATATAATCCCAGTGGGTGGAGAGATAGTCGTTCTGTTCTACTCAGCATCGCGAACGTCGTCGTCGTCGTCTCTACGGAGACGCCGTGAGAACACGTCGACGTCGACGTCTTGACGGGACCGACGTCAAGCGTCGTTATAACGGAGTTTGGTCAGCGGAGAACAGAACATGCGAGGCAGTTGTCGGCGTCGTGACGCCCTCCTCCGCCGCCCCTATAGTTACTATCTATACCATGGCGCCTCGCTGGTGTATATACACGAACAACATATGGCTTGGGACGATTATAGATTTTCGGGCGTTGCCAGCGGCAGTCGAGTTCCCCCCCAGCGCGACTAAGGGGATGAAAATAGAACGGAGACTGCGCGCTAGGCGTCGAGAGCTCGGAGCGTCACGACGTTGGAGTTGCGCGCGTTCGTAGTGCTCCTCGTTACGGTGCGTCGTTATCCGGCGCAGAGGAGCATTACCGAGGGTTGACTATGATACTATCGCGCGTTGGCGTTTTCACTCTCGTCAAACAAATAAGAGACTATCCGAGCTTGCGGTGTGTTTCGAACTTCGTCGAAGCTTCTGTCCGAGCGCTTTGGGATACCAGGTTGAATATAACCAGCGGGTTACGTTGCTTCAGCTTTCCGTCTCCGTCGAGATACCGCTAACCCATCGGAACCAAAAGTTTCGGAGCTTTCTGACGGTGCCGTTGTACTAGGAAAGCATGAACTCCGCAGGGGGTGAAATATAACGAGGGAAATTCTCAAGTGTGTGTATACATATAGTCTATATCGAGGCGGGATGAAGACCGCTTGTTGCTTCATGCGCCGCGAAGAACGCGGTTAGGATGCGCGTGGAGTTACGACGGCACGACGAGGCGTAGACGCTAAGAGGAACCAATGATCAGCATGGAAAGCTCGTTCGGTTATATGCCATTCAAGCGGTGCTGTTTTCGTTCGACGACGATGCATATCGTAAATAACACGCCTTGCGAAACGTTCGTAAATTCACGAAGAGTTTTATATCAACCGAGAAGTCTTCTCACGGTGGAGTTGCGCGTGTTACACATACATTTTTGCAATGGACTTTAAGAGGTTATTCGCGGAACAACGAGAGACGGCGAGATCATTAAGGAAGCACAGCAGCGGAGAAGCAGTCGCGAGCGTTTGCGAATGATGCGATGCTGCTGCTTCTGCTGCTGGCTACTACTTCGTTCGCTGTCCGACGCTCTCAGGAGTGTACCGGGGCGTTAAATTTATGGTTTCTTTTAAACGAGCGAGTAACTTGACCATCTTCGTACTTTCGTTCGTTCGTAGTGCGAACACCTGGAATAAAATTGTCGGGAGCAAAGTGGCGAGAAAATACACGGAATCTCGGACAACCAAACCGCCATTATTCATTTTAGAAGGGGGTTTATATATTACGGACGTTATACGTTGTACGTAGTGGGCAGTGGCAATGCTTTAATGATTTCGCCGGCGGGAGGAGAGAGTGGTCTGTCCAAAACCGGGTCATTACTACTTGCAAGTAGAAACAAAGCGCGGGCGCGATCCGCCCACCGCGGAACTTCGTATCAAGAGTTCAGAAACGGTACGAAGCTTTTCCCGGAAGAGCTTTTCGTCGGTGGCTCCGCGTTGCCGCTTTGGCCCAATGCCCAACAACACACGTGTGGAAGTTTTTGTTTATTCTTTGCTACGAACGAGATGAATGCATCGATCTTACGTCAATGTGAGACTCTCCCATACAATATTGATACTTTAATGCCTGATATTTTGATGCCTTAATGTAAAAATTATACCGATAATTCAATTTTGAAAAATGTATGATTAATCAGAAATTTATATGGGCGCCCAGTAGCTGCATAATCGTTTGGTAAGACAAATCGCACGTCGCGAAGCGCAACGGATATTCACGTGTAGTCGCAGAGTTTATCCGCCAGACTCGCGTATAAGAGAGACATAAATTTCAAGATGCTGATATGTCCGATGAATAAATCGATTAAAGTCATTAAAATGTATAGACGGCGGTATGGACGTTTTAACATGAATTCATGTCTCTTTCCTTTTATGTCACGCCAAGTTTCTCAGTTGTATAATAATAATACGTTCGATAAAAGACGGTGCGGGTTTCGTATAGTCACGGACTGCATATCATCGCTCTGCGGGTAGCCTGCTATAAATACGATAGACACTGTATCGTATAGATTTAATGTCCTATTTAATGTCGCTGTAAGCGCATTTAATGTTCAATTAATTGGCGCGAGCCGAGTGGACGGCTCGATCGAAATGTTCGTGAGCCCTAGTCGAGCGATACTCACGAAACATTTGTGCGGACACTTTAAGCCTAAACGAGATATTTATACGGATAAATGGCTCGTCGTGCGTTCGCTATCTTCGATGGAATCGCGAGATCTCGAAGCAAACGCCAATACCGGCCCGTATAAACGTGCTTGCCGCGCGCGCACTCGCGTGAGATTCTCACCGGTAATTATAGGTTTACGTGTCGCGCGGCCAAGAAAAAGGAATAATATATCGTTATTTATCGTTACGCCATCGATCACGTGGATTGTATATTTTTTTCGTTAATCGTAAAATCAATAATATCAGATTGCGCGTTTCTTGAACACCTGGTAAAGCCATAATAAATATGATGTACGACGGGAGCATTTGAGAGATTATTTTTATATGTATATATTTTATTCGTCCCATTCGAAACACATCAGATTCGGGCTGTGCGCCAGTGCGATGCCATAAATATACCGCGGGCAGCAAAAAAAAAAAAAAATTTCACTCGTTGTATACTTACACGTTGCTTCTGCTGTGCGATGTGCAAAAAAAAAACGGATGGAAAACAAGCGGCAGCGAACAGTGTCGAGTATTATGCATACGTATATTATTAAAAAAACAAAAACACGACAAGTGGTGGGGCTCCGTTTTTTTTTTTTTTTTTTTTCCGCATACAACAACTCCCGGGGGGCGCGTGTTACTCTCTCGCGCTCAGGCAAAGGGGATTTCGCGATATATATTTTCTTTCTTAAATTTATGGGCGAAACGACTGACGGGAGCGCGCAACCAAGTGCCGTGAGGCTCAACGACGAGCAACCGTTCTTGAATTTACATGACGAAAAATCGACACGTAAGAAAGTAACGGACGCGCAAAAGTACGGCGGAGAAAAGAAAATAAATATGAAAACAAAGACGAGAATAAGAGAGTGCCAAAAAAAAATGTTAAAGAAGGTGGACCACAGCGAGAACAAAAGAACGAGCGAAAGGACGAAGGCGAGAATGCGAAATCGGCTTGAAGAGAAAGAGAACGAAGAAGCGAAACCGTGGGGCCCCCCTTCTCTCGAATCAAAAACGAAAATGCTCTTAGCCCAAAGGGCTCGTACGTTTGCGCGAGTCCCGCGCGGGAGGGATCCTCGAGGCGAGGAGGACCGAGAGACTCCGGAGAATCATGCGAAGAGAGTCAAAGACTTAAGAAAAAAAAATATAGAAAATAAATGAAAAAAAAAACAAGGATCGTTAAGAGAGATCGTGAATCGGCCGAAATGGGTTTCGAACCAATGGGAGAGCCGGAGAGGATCGGTAAGGCGTGGCGAAAGTACGAGACACGAGCCTCGCTTGTTTCAGAACGTCCAATCCCTGCAGTGGATGGTAACTCGACCGTCTCCTGAATTCTCCCAATTGCGGTCACGCGTCCGAGAACGAGCCTCGAGCAACTAACACAGTAGTGTGTCCAACCATAAAGAACTGCTTTTATTCCTTCGGCTCATCTCCCTTCTCCCTGCCATTACTCTTTCTCTCCCGCTCTCTCTGGAACCATTCAAATTCGAGACGTTTTGTCGTCTCTGCACCAAACTAGAACTCACCGGTTTGCGAATTATATACCTCCATATACGCGACTTTTTTATTTCCGAGAAATACACGAAACTTGAGCGCGCGGGCCCTCGAACGATCGCTCGCCTCCCTTTTTTTTATACAAGCAATTTCGTGAGGCAATATAAAATATGCGACGTTTCGTTCGCTCTTTTTTCGTAAAGATATTATTTTTAAACCTTACGAAAAAAAAAAAAGAAACTATAGGACTGTGGGATCCGTGGGAATCTGAAAATGACTACAGAGTCAAATAAACTCCACAATAAAATAAAAGGCGAGATAAATATTTTTAAAAAAACCCTTTCAAGACGCGAAGTAACCCCTCATCTTTTCATAACGTCTACGAATTACGAGCGATCATTTTCGGGACCTCTTCTACAATCAGGAAGTCTCAAAAAACTAGTGGCAGATTAAAAAAAAAAAAAACTATAATTTTCTGACGTTCGAAAAAGATTTATCGTGAATCGTCCCTCTTTTTTTAGTTAGTTGTCCCGTAGTTCCAAAGAGGCAAAGAGCGACCCCTCAACTGTACCGCCATTATGCACTTTACGCACGGATCACAATTCGTCTAGATGGGTTTTCGGTCCCTCTCTCGCGCCCGTATACTTTTGTACACACTATAGAACTGTACATACCAGAGACATAGTGATTTGTGCACCTGCGTGCTGAAGCCTCAAAACACACGCGGACAATGCCACTTGTCCCGACGACTACGACGAGGATGAGAGAACATTTGGGGGAAGCAGGGGGAGCGGGGGGGGGGGGAGGGCTTCAACCCTCCTACAATGGCATTTGGTTATTCGAGATTTTCCAGGCCACGATCCAGCACTGTCTCGCTCCCCCCTCGAGCCGCCCCCCTGAGCACGAACTCGAACACACGATTTCGACGAGGGTTTCGTAAAAAGGGGAGAATGGAAAGGAGAAAGAGAAACGAAAAGTGAGAGCTCACGGATATGTAAGGGGGACCGCGTATATATTATGCATACGATTTTTTTTTTTTTTTTTTTGGGGCCCTTGTAAATAGAAAAACGGTGTGTGGTACCGGTGCTTTCTATACACAGATATATATCCACCCCGATCGTGGGGCAAGCAATGCCTATGAAGGCCAAAGATTCACGTGGAGGCATTCAACGGTAAAGGCCGGAGGCCTGAACACAATGGAAGGGTGGTACGTTAACGCTGAACGAGTTTCACGCGGTAGAGGGTGAGTTCTATGCACTCATTATGTTTCAGAGTCCCGCATACTTTTGAAGTTTCAACCCCTACCTTTCTCCGTTTCGGTGACCTGATACTCTATCCTACGGTTGGGATGTTCCCTATCTTTGCGCACCGAACCACGGTAAATCGATGACGAGTCGGTGTAGCAATTAATTTTCTCCTTTCGGTATCTCCCCTTCGATGAGAAGATACCCTTACGTGAATTTATATACAAATGGGTACTATTACACTCGAGTTTATACCCTTGTAGCTGATACTTCGAGAGAATTAAATTTGTATTAACAGTTTTTTTTTTTATTTATTCGGTTGACACGATTCTCTCTTATCTACTTCTCGATACACCCGTAGCGCTACAAGACGATGCACTTGTACCTGCAATTTCGCGTGTATCCATCATATACATAACGGCAATTAAATTTCTTCTTTTCGACGTCACCCCTTCGGGGACACGATACTCATTTCTACGTCTCGAGTTTATTCCCAATGTTCCTTTACAGTACGATAGTTGCGCATTGGTAATCATAAAGTTCTGTTGGCAAGCGGATTTCACGTCTCGCATGAACTTGCGCCTCTCCGCATCTTGTACATCCGTGGCAATTACATTTCTCTCTCGGCTCCCGAGCCGAATGCATTATATCTTAAGCCCTTTCAGCCCGAGATTATACGTGATTTTTTATTTCCCTTCTTTTTTTTTTCTTTTTTTTTTATCATACGCCGTTTCAGATACGACGTAGAAGTTTCTCGCGCCAGAATTCCTGGAGGCTATCGGTATCAGCGTCGCCATCCCATCCACGGGGAGAGAAGCGTGTCTACAAGGATGAGGAGAAACGGACGAAAGGAACATCGGTGAGACACAACGGAGCAAAGAGATATCGGTGATGCATACACGGAGTGAGAGCGCACATGAAACGAAAATATATCCAAAAATAAACAAGTGCCCCCCTACGGTTTTTCCCCCCTATGGTACACGTGTGCGCGACGACGCCGTGGCGGCGGCCCAAGCCATCGCCAGGCTACGACGCCGACGTCGATGAGGAAAGAGAGAAAGAAAGACAGAAAGGCCTTAAGAAAAGAGAAAGAAACGTTGAGTAGAAAGAGAGCGGGGTGAGCGCGGTGGATGAACGGAGGAAAGATGAGGCGAACGTGAGTCTCGGCGTGGGAATAAGCGGCAGGTGCGCGACGGCGCTACCGGGGAGCCACTTGAGGGGGGCAAGGCCCCCGCTAGCTCTCGATCCTCATTTTTCCCCCCTTTGCACCTCTCTTCCTCCCTTCGCTCGTTGCAATGCACCGCAACACAACACAAAAATAACACAAACAACTGCACACCACCTAAGACTCTCCGTTCTCCTGTAGCCATATATACCTTCATAAAGCAATCAAAAGGTATTGCAGGTGTAAATTCGATCGGCAGCTCTCGGTGAATAAGCATATCGACGGGTCGTCAACCTTCACCGGAAAATCGTAATCAATGCTCAATTTTTTTTTTTTTTTTTCCATCTAACACGATAAATGAAATAAATGATTTTTACCTTGACACTGATCGCTCACACGATTTTTCGTACTTGATATTTTTTTTTTGTTTTTTTTACCGAACAAGTATGTTGCTAAATAAAGTGGAGGGGATGAGGGGAGCGTTGCAAGGCCCCCGAGCCTGTAATTCCTTCGACTACTGCGCAGTGTGCATGTCGAGAATAAAGAAGGGCTCGGGCTGAGGCGAGGTCAAGGATATCAGGGGGGTAAATCCCGTGGTGTTCTCTCGCGAGCTCTCAGCTCTCGTTGTTTAAAGAAAAAAAAAAGAAAAAAAATACCGAGGCATCAGGTGCACAACGAATGCTCTACTCGCTTATACCCCAAGGTGGAATTTAATTGTTGTCGTAAATATGCACGCCAAGGACGCATTCATACGTTTCACAAAAGGGGGGTGTGAGAAGGGAGGTACAGGGATCGGTATACGGCAAGGTCGCGCGTACCTCTTGCTAAATAGATGTCTCTCCGTTAATATCTCCCGTTCTTTCTTTTCTTATCCCCGACTCGGAGAATCGCGGTCTCTTATATTCGCGTATCGGAACCGGATGTCGTGTGTTTGAGTACTGTAATTGCACGCGCATTATAAAATCAATTATCCGACGCGATTTTCTTATAGATCTGCAGTATTGTACACCTGCTGCTCTTTTGACGGCAGAACGGTTAACTACCGCGTTATCCGTCAATGATAATGACGGACAATGGACTTGTCGTTTCGATCTTCGCTAATTTTCTTGATTTATATGCATAAAGAGACTAAAAAAAGAAAGCGAAAAAAAAAAAAAGAAAAAAAAAGTTTCTCGTTTGTAATGAGTATTGCGTGCTCCCGGGGTGTGCGACGCGGTTAGACTCAACTATACAGACAGTCGTTGATTAAACTAATTTATGGCTGACGCAGTTGTTTGTTCCATATTTTTTGTTTAATTTCTCTTTTATTTTTCCTCGTTGTAATGCAATGCTCGCGCACCCGATCGTGCGGACTCCCAGTTATATTTGTCGTACAGGCGGAGTTTACGCACAACGAAGGCACACTGTACGAGACGCTGCGCTCTTCGGTGTCTCCACGACGATAACCGCACGAGAGAAGGTAACGACACTTAATTCTTAAATGTTGGTTCTCTCGGTATTATAACGCATAAGTGGCTATCGTGTCCAGCAGTGGCGGTGCTTAAATCGACATTTTTTTTCCATGTCGCGTATATATATATCCCATAAGTAAAACAAGAATGGTTGGGCGACGGGATTTGCATGCATGCACCACGCCGTCGTACATCCATATGGCTTACGGAGGAATCGTTAAGAACATGAAGAACGAGACCGAGAAGTTTCCATATGCTTTAAGTTGCCGCATAAACATATATTTTATTCGCGCGTAATTTAACAAGATATACTACGACGCGAGACCCCGACTGCTGACCAGCGCAAACACGAAAACATATGCCAACGCGTGTCTAAATAGGGAAATAAGTACGGAGGAGGAGGCCCCCGACATCGGGGGGGGGCATCGGGGGGTGTCGGTACCCGACATTCGTGTTGACCTCAAAGAGAAATACTATACCGGTAGATATATTCAACACGGTAGCCCTGAGACTGATCCTATCCCTCCCCCTCGAGTGTGTATAGTTTTATCGGTACTTTCGATCGGCCCACACAGAAACCGAAATCCACGGGATCTCTCGTTTGGCTTCAGTTTAAACGGTATGCTTTCCCGAGTATCCGAATAATTCGAATCACGATTTCCCTCGTAAGTCAGTCATCAACGCAGAGTATTTCCGGTCGCGTCATCCCGCGGCAAATTCTCGAGGAGCACCCCCTCCCCCCCCCACCCCCCGCCCGCCCGCCCTCACTCCCCCCGGGAGCAAAGAGTTGATATTACCATCAGTGCGGAGATCGCGGGACTCGTTGTTTATGCAGACTCACTTGATTTCTTTCGGCCTACCGGGCATAATCCGGTGCGCTTATTCGCTCATCATCCTTCATGATTCTCGTCTCTCTTCCTCTCTCAATCTCGCGGACGAACGCGCGATTCTTCATCACAGTAACTTCCGTTCGCTTCATAATTTCGTTCGGTTAAATTAATTTCTTCCTCGCGGTGAAAATGCGAGATAATAAAGTATAACGTGAAAGCCGAAGGTATTACAATGAGAAGCGTGAGAAGGCATAAATTATAAAAGGATAAGATGTAAAATAAAAATGATGAAAAAAAAAAGTATTGAGACGATAAGAAACTTGGAAAGTTCGGCGATCGTTGACCGCCGTTTGACAACCCGCGAGGGGGCGGAGGTAGTGGTGACGGGGGCCTTAAATCGCCGCCGGAAATGGCCGAGCGGGGGCCACAACACCGAGGACGCGCGAGAGCTCGCGGGGCCCCTCGCACTCGCGCGCGCGCGGATGCTGTCGAGGCGAGCGATCTCGTGGGAAAAAGGAGCAGGTGTGACTCGACCGAGACTTCGGTGAGCCTCGAACGCGGCCTTACGGGTGAAGACGTGCGAGAGGGAGCGAAAGAGAGTAGAGAAATAAGAAAAGTATGAATACACCGTATGCGAGGGAACGAGAAAGAGAGAAGATACGTGAAGAGCTACGGGGCCTGACGCGCTGCACGCACACCCGTACACGCGCAAGAAGCGTGTGGAACACGTGGTCACGCCGCAGTGGGCGTGCTTCAATGAGAAAGAACAGAAAAAAAAAAAAAAAAAAAAAAAAAACGAAAGATAGAACGAGAAGAGGACGAAGATCGGTACGCTCTATACTAGCTACGTATGCGCTCTCGCGAGAGCCTTATAAACACGAGAGAGCGCTCTTCAACGAGGAAAAAAAAAAGAAATAATAATAATAAGAACGATAGAAAGGAAAGAGAGACGAAGGATCTTTACAGCGGAGCGAGATAAACCGATATAATAGGTATGCTTTTAGACATAGGAATCGAGGTAAAGGGGGACGAGCGATAGAACGAGAAAAAGAACGAAAGGCTGGACGGTTCGCTCTAGCCGTTGGGCTTCTTATACGTTATTATCGGTTACCCCACCATGTATCCCCGGAGCGGATTAATCAACGATTTGTCCCGCGTGATTTAGGGACTCGGACCCTATATACCAAAACCGTCTATCTTTATACGAGATCTCTCGCCTCTACCGCGTTTTATACAGTATATATATGCCGAAACGTCGTTCTATTTTCTCAAAGATTCTTTACGATTGGCGCGCGATAAGCGGTGTAATTGGGAACGACTGTACGAGAGATCCGATCTAAGAAAATACGAGATTTCTGACCTTAGATATAGGATGATATCGGGATCTGTAAAACTTTTACGTTTAACAAGCATCCGATCGGGTGCATCGATTCATATACATTCTTACGATAACGAAGAAAAAAAAACTTCGAAACGCGATAGAAGAGCATTTAACCAACGGCAGACCGGGGCTACTTGACACGATCGATGTTATGATATATCCCGTGTCAATAACTACAATTGACGAGGGAACTCAGTTTTTTTTATTTTATCGGAAGATGGTACTATACTCGATGGTAAAAAAAGGTAAAAAATTGATACATCGTGCAATAATTATGATAATTGGAATAGTCAATTTCGAAATACAGAAGGATACCTCAAGGTAAAAAATTGATACATCGTGCAATAATTACGATAATTGGAATAGTGAATATCGAAATATGGTAGGTAACTCCGATCGACCGCGGTAAGTTAAACATCGTTTTGGTTAGAATACACTTTCTGATTCCCTTGATAACGAGTGTAATTGGGACGAACTTAGGATCGGGCTGACTGATCCGAAATAAATTCTAGTCGACTCGCAGATTCATGCGTCGGAAGTCTCTAATCTTCGCGTTCGATGTTCGTTCGTTTTTTTTTGTATCTCGTGGCCCTCCGAGACACGATCGTCGATCGTTTGGCAATCCCACAATGGCGTTTGTATAACGACTTAATAGCACGTTTTCCCGATGGCTATTTATAGCGAGAGAACCGAGCGCAACAGGTTACCGCCTACGTTTCAGGAACGAAGTAGAGAAACCCCGTCGGTCCATAGGGAGGCGAACACTCGCGCGCGCGCGCATCCTTAATCGAGCAAAGGGCGTTTATATACGAGATCGCTCGGGTGATTACGCCAGAGGGGAAGTTTCATTTTTACCGAATATGAATTATACCCTGTTCTGTGCATTCGTGAAGCAGCACAAGTTGCGTTGCCCAGTACCCCGTCTCTCATCCACTCTCTATGCCCGTTTTTAACTTGCGTACACGTATATGTGCGCCTGCGTACGTCTATTTATCCTATTTTTCCCCAACTCACGTATGATTATACGAAGATAATTTCTTTACGAGGATATGAGCAATTCGAGAGACTTGTCGGATGAAACAAAAAAAATGATATATCTCGTAACTCTTTGATAAACTTCCTTAAAAAAAAAAAAAAAAAAAAAAAAAAAAAAAAATTGTTTAATACCGTCCTATTTCGTCAGACGATGCGCGGTCCATCCTCGCATCGCAAGAAAAGCTTATCTGAATCCAATATTTATACGAATCTCTCCCCATGGCTATCAGGCCGACGCCTTTCTCATCGCATTTTCTTTCACGCCGAAGCGAAATCTCGTTTATCCCGAGAAAGAGAGACGGCAATGTCGCACCGCGCATCACGCAATATTTACGCTCATTGGATAATTATCTCTCGACATAATAAAACCGACGATTTATTCGGGATACTATATACGAATGGTTGTGTCGTTGGGGTGATACCACAGACGAGGGTCGAAGACGTGGAAAACGTCGAGTTTACATAAGCGTTAACGCATTCTCCTTATGGTCGTTCGATCGTCCACCCCTCTCTCTACGATACGCCTTGGTAAACTTAATTATGCACACCGCAAAATAAACTCGACAGATGAATCGTACGAGAGACCGAGTGGGTATATGTCCGTATATACGAACAGAAGCCGACGCCGTCGGATCGGGAGCGAAGCTATGCTGGAAGGAAGCGATGCAGAAATTTCTTATGCTAATTGACGCCAATAACTGTATTTTTTTTTTTTTTTTTTTTTAGCACATAGGTTTGCATATGTATAACCGCGACAGTGGAACATACGCAACACCCGGAGACACGGAGAGAAAGAGAGATGTGATATATATATATTTTCATCCTGTTGTGCTCCACTTGCGGGATACTGGTGCGCGCAGTTGCGAGAGCAAAGACGAGTAAAGTGATCAAGGGCCCAATTATGGTGCTTCTCGTTTTTTGCATTCCCATACACACGCGACCCCGAAACAGCCGTAGCTGCACCATTGTATAGCGAGCGATGTTCCTTTTCTTTTTTTTTTTTCATCTTTCAACTTTTTTTTCGGCGAATATGCGCGGAAGGAGTGCGTAATGCCGCCCTCAGCTCGTATAGCAGCGAAGTATCCACGCCGGAGAAACACGTGCAAGAAAAAAAAAAAAGATCGCATATTTTGGAAGTCCGGACGAACGAACGCGTGTACAAGTCGGGGCTTCGCTTTGCATCGGCTAAGAGGTACGACTGGGGTGCCCCGTTATTCCCAAAGACCTCGTTACGAATATACCCCTCGGTTACAAGAGAATTTCTGCGCGTCTCGACCGCAGTGCCAGAAAAATTCGTGCAAACGAGATCCCTTTCCTCCCAAAAATCGACAGTGGTATACGCCAATTTTGTTTCTCATATTTTTTTCCCAGATAAACGTCGAAATGATCTCTGTGGTTTTAAGGGGAGGACACACACGTTCAGGTTGCGTGTATATATTTCTGCGTATAATACAAAACATGCCTTAGGGGGAACATTGCAGGTTTCGCAGTTATTGTAGAAATGAAGCTTAAGGGGGCAGCGGCGGCGGCGGGGGGAGGAGGAAGGGGGAGGAGGAAGACCTTACTTTTTTGTAAGTGCGCTAGTTAGGGGATTGGCCAATTGTTAAAAATGACAACTGAATACATTGAAAGAGACCTTGTTACCATTTTTTTTCCCTCTCGGTTACTTGTTACACGATATGCATTTTTTGTGTCAGTATAACGACTTCGATAAACGCGATGCAGCATCATGCAAGGTCTCCAAACTCACCTCGCGTATAAGAAATTTATGCATTGGATCATATGCTGCGACTGTGTAGGTACATATAATATACCGAGGATCGCGTCGTCATTCCGACGTTTCTCGAGTGTGCGTCGTTTCACGACGCGTACAAAAGCGAATGTATGGTTACCGCAGAGCGATGAAATGCAGTGAGATCGAAGAGGTTCGTTCCTACAGCGACGAAGAGATCGAACGAAGGGGATAAAAGCCCACAGGCTTGTTCTACCGGTCTTGCGAGGGAACGGGGGACGATCGGACGAGCTGTCCGATCGGGTTGACATACAGGACGCGCGACGCGTACAACCGAGTCATCGGCCCTAAACTGTCTTCCTACTCGCAATACTCGCGTCAGGATATTCCTTATACGAAATATACGACTCCAAGACGCGCATACACATCGCTGTTGAATGACCACTATCCTTCCTTCTATTCACTCTCTTTACTTCATTCTATCATTGTCGTTCTATCTCTTACTATTATAAAATCTCATAAATTAGGCATGAAATTCTTTCTCTCCGTCTCAGTCGCGCGCGAAAACTTGTCCGCGTCTCGTTCTCGTGTTCGCGAGACTCCGCTGGACCACTCTCGTCAAAAGTTGCGATCCGATGATACGCGGATGAATTTTAAAATAGCTTCGACGCGCCACAATCGCATTCGATCGAGAAAATCGTGATTCTCAAATACGAGTCTCATTCATGATTTCGCCAAACGATACTGCGCGTCACTTTATTTATTTTTAAAAATTTTTTGTGATACCTGATAATAAAATTGGTAAAATGAGAACGAGTTCAGGGGACTACGGGAATAAATATGGTACGTTTTTTTGGATAGTGAGAGTCCGTGATGGTATCGACGATGAACGGGCAATTGTATGAGTAAAGTATGCAAGAGACGAGATGAGGTCACGGATGCTGTGCCGAAACATTCTTCTCGAAAAGAGCAAAGAGAATAAAGTATAGATATCTACGGAACAACAACAGCCGCGGTATAACCCCTTTCCTCGTGTTTCGCACATGCGACGGGCGCAGCTCGCTTTCGATCGGATCTGTAAACACGTTCATCGCTGCCTCTATACGTTAGCAAAACAGCAGCCGAGTGCCAGAAGCAAAAGCCAACAACCAGCTACAGCAACATTAATTCGCAAACGTATTTCATCGACAATTCGATCGAACAACGAATCCTTCGCGTACCACCGTTAACAGCGCCAATTTTCTTCTACGCTAACGCCCCAGCCGCGGATATGTCGATCGTTCGCCAAGGCACCTCGTAATTTATACCGTATACACGCGGGAATTGTACCGAACGTTCGCCGATAAATACGAGTTTCCGATGCGATTCTTTGCTGACCACACGGATGGAAAAAAAAAAATACAAAACATTTCGCGGGTGCGATGCAGCGAAGAATAGCAAGTGGAACAAGTCGAAAGATAACAGAAACAAAAAGTATTTTGATCGCTGCAGAAGTATGAGGTTAAAGTATAGTTTACCAGACCTCGTAACTTCAAAATACAATCGCACTAATTTCGTAATTATGCACTCGCCGTTATTACAAGTATCCGCGAGTCCCTACATTTTGCATCTGCTCCATAATAAAAATATCTAAATCTTACCGCGCCGAGACACACAATGTTGTTTATTTACCTAAATTTTTTTAAATAAAAATAATTAACATTTTTATTAGATTTGTGCGATTTGATTAATCGATGTGATAATCGGTATATTGATCGGTATATTAATCCCCTATTTGTCAATTCAAATTTCGAATAAATCGATACATTGTGGTGGTCGCGAAGAGGGGTAGAAAGATTACCCGGCATACTCGACTCCCCCGGAACGTACACGTTCCTCGCACACGACCCCCACGTTCCCTGCACGCTTCCTTCCCGGTATACCGATACAGTTCGAGGAGGAAGAGAAAAAAAAAAGCTATTACAGAACCCACGTGGAGGGATGAAAATCATTCCCGTAGCATAAACTACACGACCTCATAGCAGTGTTAGTAGTGGTAGCAGTGAGAATACAAAAATAGTAATAGTAGAGTATATACCCGGATTTCGTGCGTTGACGTACAAGATGCAAGAGGGTGAGATCGCGGGCGTAAGAGAAGCCCCGTGTGGAGGTGAGAGAGGGTGCGCCGTTGCGAGCACGCAGTTGCCTCGAGACCGGCACGAGGACAGGTGGCGACGGGAACCAGGGAACCTCGAAGCCACCGAGTTCTCACGCGCGAAACTTCCAGCTGCCACGAGGCGAAGGCACCACGAGGAGAACTGCCGAGCTGAGCCCCATCAGTGGTGGTGAACGATGCCTCTACTGTTACTGCTGTTAGCTGTTATGTTACTGCTGTTCCAGCCTATCTCCCTCCGTTTACTCATTCTAACATTATAACCCTCGGCACACCCGCGACACACTCACGACACGCGTATGTCACACAAGCAGAAATTCCTTAAGAGTGTGCGGCATGCGAGTACTCCTGCCTTTACGTTGACGTTATGATGCTACGTACGTAATTCACTCGGGAAGAGGGGAGGAGGGGGGTGGGGAAGGGTTGGAATAAAGGCATTTACATGAAAAGAAGTAGTGAAAGCCGCGAAGTAGACGCGAGAGAATCGACAGATGCTTGGAAGGGTGTTGGGCGGGTCAAGAATCTAAATATTGCAAATGAGCGACGACGAAGGAGAGCATCGACCACCGGCAGCCAAATGGGGGGGTGTTGCCGCACTACTCTCGCTTTACACCCTTTTTGTGCCATTCACCATTTCGCTGTTCCCATTGACCAACTCGCCTGGCGCCGGAGAGAGCCTCGCGCAGCCCCCCTCACCTCGTTAGTCTCATTGCTCAGGGTCAGTTTTACGAGCTCAGTCCAGGGATATCCGGGGTGAAGGCATGTGCTCCTCCCCCCCAGTTCTCGGGGTCTCCCCTTGAGCGAAACCTTTTTCCGAACTAAATAGGTCGTTTACTCCGACGACTATTAAAATGTCGCGCAGGTAAATGCCGTGTACGCTGAAGTACGAGTTAATTGATGAGGTAAGATGATTAATAGGTTAGCAACGGATGTAAACGAAGTCTCGATGAGATACGTAATTACGCAAATAGACGAACGAAACTGATAAGTGTAACGGCAGGTTTTTACACTGCAGGAAAGATTGCGGTGAAAAATAAGAATAAAGAAAAAACAAAAACTGACGAGAAATCACTGCTACCTGACCGGCGCCTGGAAGACGATGACCGGTCCGGCACAGGGGCACGTCGGGCTGCTTGGAGCGACGAAAAGAAGACCCGGACAATTGCCGTCAAATTACCCATCAAATTTACCACCAATTTTTATTACTCCAACTCGTTGAATCATTATGTATTCGGGATTAAAAAAAAATGTACTCGAAGAATCACATATTTTTGCCGATCGAGCGATAAGACATATTTATTTCGCCAATATTTATAAATTTCCGAAGATTCTATCCCAACCCCCATCACTCTTTTTCATCCCCTTACTTCCCGCGAATTATCATCCCTCTCGATTGCCTCGCATCGCATCGTGTCTTTATCTCTCGCTCTTTCCGCCAAGTTTCCTGCCTCATTACTCCGATTCACCGCGCGAGAGAGCATCGCAAAGGTAACTATATCTATTTCCCTCTTCGTTCCTCTCGCAATCGTAAAGTATACGACGAGTCCAACCTGTTCTATCGTACCGTCGACGTCCGATGCATACAAACGCGGACAGAGTGTGCTTCGTCCTTGTCGGCGTAGCCGGGCGCGAGCGCACACGTGCACAAGCGAGGTGGCTTGCCGCGGTTATCTCTCCCTGTTCCCCACTCCTGTATAGAGGCGCTTTACCCGCGCGCTCGAGCCCGGCTCGCTTCCAGCACAAGTCCCAAGCAACCTCTTTATCGCCTTCCTCGTTCGTCGCACGAGAGGCCCTCTCCTCTCTCTCCGCCTATCCGTTCTTTCCCTCGTCCGCCTTGTCGGCATGTGCCGCGCATGCGCCAGTTGGCTACTGTGCGCTGCTCGTGCTGTGCGCACGCCGCGCGCTCGTTTTCTCTCCTTCGGCATACACAAGCGGAGAATTTTTTTTTTTCTTGCTCCCTCTCGGGTTCTCTGCCTATGCTTCGTACTGTAGCAGGGACGGGACACTGCAACTCACACTGTTGCCCGTTACACCACCATTGCTACATTTCTCGTGTGGGTGCATGTCGGACGAAGACTACGACACGAATCTTTTCACCCCCTCGTTCGATTGTGTGCGTTCGCACTGCCACGCTTTTGCCCGACTCAATGACGAATGTATAGGTGTGAGGGAAGCCGAGGATACTATATGGCATCTATAGTACCCTTGGTAGCTTTTTATCCGCAGGTCTTTGGTGTGGGTGAACAAGTTGCACGTGTGCAGTATACCTGCGTATACAGAGACACGGCCACAAATGCCCTCGGCCGCAGCTCTATCCATTGGAAGCTCCCCCGACATGAGACCCGTAGACGCGCATGCGTCAGCAAACGGTATATAAGACTCGGAGATCTCTTCCCAACCCACATTGAATCACACCCACTCGTACGTGAGCACCACGAAGGGAAACCAGTCCTACCGGCGAACCTCGTGCGTTGCCATCGACCGCTCTTTCGCTCGCTTCGAACTCGCTTTGCACGTGTCCGATCAAACAACACAAGACTCGTTGTTTTTTTTCGTCTCTCGTTGTTTTTATCACTTCTTTCAATTTTCTGGTATACACTCGAGAACGCGTTCGCCTTAAGGGTTATTTCGCAATTTCGAGACCAAGACACACGATTCGAAGTTTTCAACACTTTTGCCACTGCTGAACATAGTCGCAGAATCGATATTGTTGTATCACCATTACGATATCTCGATTATCATTCGTTGTTGAGGGTCTCACCAACCCCTTACCCCGAATCGAACATCATGAAGATCTCAACGAGCATTAAGAAAGTGCGCGCTACCGAATCACTCGTCGCTACCAGAGGGGCTAAGGCCGCTCTGGTCGCTTTACGACGATGGTTCAAAAAGTTTCGGGGATCGTCGAGTACCGGAAAAACCGGTGTTGAGATATCGATCGATCGATCGGCCAACCGGGAGAACGAGATCAACGAGGCACGGCTTGTTGTCGAGGAAGATACAGAAGAACGGAAGAGAACGATCCACGCGCTTAACGAGGACGAACTGAGAAACATCACTAACGAGAACCTGGAGAACGAGTTGAGGGAACTGATGTCCGGCATCGGGATGACTGACACTGATCGCCGAGCTTCAACATGAAGAAGTTACTTGCAACGATCGTCAACTACGCCGGGCTGAGCTTTGATTGCTCGAAGAATTCTACCGTCTATCCGGAACTACTTGAACCTCTCGTACTCCGGTGATGTCATTGGAATCGCTGAAGTTTCGAGACTCAACAACACAGAAAACTTTTACAAAAAAGGGCGAGGATGACGTCCACGGAGTTTACGCGAAACGATATTCCGAGAGAAGATCAACAGGCAACTGACAGCCAAGCTGACGCATCGAACAATACCACGAGGTAACACTCAGACGGTACATTATTACGAAACTTTGATGTGATAAAAGAAAAATTTAAATAATCGATAGCTTTAACGTTGACTTCACGATTTATCATTTTTTTTTTCGATATGTCACTTTGACACGATATTTTTTTCTTAATGTTTAAATTCAATGATTTTATCCGATTTTGATATAACTCCTGGTAAGGAGCTTTAATTTGGATACTTTTTCATTTACGACTATAATGGTTTAGAGATAATTGTGTAGATTAAATTTTTTTTTTTTTTTTGGACTCAGTTGCAATATTAATCGAGTTTTAATTAGATCGTGTAGCCAGATAATCATTTTAAGTTGTTCGAATAAGTAGAGATAGAGAGACTGAATTTTCAACTGTGATATTAATTTTTGAAAAATAATCGGACGTCTGTGTCCATCTTAGAGTTTATCGTAGTTTAGACAAAATGATCGAACATCGTTCGACGTATAGGCCGCCCAGTGCATATTATATATGTAATGTAAACATCTGTGATATCGATGAAAAAAAGTAAAAAAATTACTATATTAGTTCGTAGGCGCAAACTGTGATAGAAAGTGGAAGGAAACAAAATGTGATCTCATAGTTGTAGGAAAATATTGTGATAATTGCATCGATATGCACGTGATAAAAATGCTTTAATCAGCGAAGAGAATATACGAAATTATATATCTACATTAAGAAATCTGCGCGTCTTCCAAGCGGTAAAGTGGCAATATTAGAACGATAACATAGCTGAATGATAAAAAATGATAAAACTGTGATAAATGATCGTAATTGTAGATGATAATTTTTTGTGTAAGTGTAGAGTAATTTTAAATCACAGCTCGAGCGATGCATTGTGATACGTAGATCATAAATCGTCGAATCAGCCGATATCGATTGTTCACGGTACGACTGATTTTTCTCTGCCCTAATGTAAAGGGGGTTAAAATTCATTTTGTGTGTCAAAATTATTGTTCGATTGTTTTTTTTTTCTTTTTGTACTCTCTTATCGTCAGTACGTTATAGGGCTCTTATTATTCTCGCACTTTTCGTATTTTTAATTCTAACGCACTCGTATCTAATTCGTATTGAATTTTCGTTTTCATTTTGTATCGTTTTGTGACTGCATGATTTAATTTTTCGATTTGTGTGCTTTAGGTTATTTCATATAATCAATGTTTTATCAATAAATTGTGTGAAAAAAAAATCAATTTTCTTCTCATTTCACGACCCACCCTATTCGCTACACCCAATACTACATAGAAAAAAAAAAAAATGGAGAGGCCAAGTGAATGATCGAAGTTATAATTTTCATGGTTCGAAAATACTTGTGCCTCAGTCTGAAAAAGGTTCATAGTTCAGCGCACACCAATTCGAATTACAATGCACTATATTTAAAATATCAGTTCAATGAAACAATAAGACAAAGAGAAAATTAACGGACATACCTCAGGAACGCCAGCAAAAACGTGAGGAACGTAAACGTTTAGAAAACACAATTGCAGCAGGTATAAGAGGCCAGAAAAATACGCAACAGGTAATGCCCAGATATTGAGAAAGGCGTCCCCCCTTCATCCCTTAGCAGGAAGCCATCGCACCATCTGGATTCGAATTTTTCAACCCTCTCGGCGGCAACGAACCTTAGAGGCTTTCACGAGAGAGGGCGGCGCGATCGTTTTTTTCAAATTTTGCAAATCGCTTCTATACTATATACACCGAGTGATGCTTGCTATCGTTTTTCATTACTTCATCGTAATATGCATTATTTTTTCATATTTCATTCATATTCATTAAATCGATAGAGTTTAATATTATGTTGCATAATTGTAAAGATGGTTAGACAAAGTCAATACTTGCGGAATTATGTACGACTGGGATGAAAAAACTAAACTCTATCTCGCGGAGGTGAAGCCGGATAAGACGGAAGGAAAATTGGGGATCGAGGCATTTGGCGAAAGAAAATAAAGAAAAGACCTTTTATAAGAATCGGCGTTGGGGTTAAGAATATTATTTACCACAAGATGAGACGCGATAGCGGTGCTGCACTACGGATCACTAACCTTTTGCCGTTCATGACTACCGTGAAAAAATAAAATAAAACGGCATAAATTAATTTAAACAATAGATTTTAATGTCTAAAATTTTATCTAATAACGCCGCAAAATGCCGCGGGGAAGTTTGATGGAACGTAAGTTCCATCAAACGTCGGCGTCGGCGTCGTCGTCGTCGTCGTCGGCGTTGTTGTTATGGTACCGCTTTGTGATCTTTATCTCGAACAAATAATGCTTAATAATCGAGAAAGAGCAAAAGAGCGAAGGGAATGAAATAGCAAAAGACGATAAACTTTAATGCCTGAAATTTTAACTGGTAACGTATGAAAATGCCGCGGAGAAGTTTGATGAAAGTTGTTTTCATGCGATATTGTTTGTGACTATCGCGAAAATAAAAAGAAAAAAAAGACGGCGTAAATTAATTTAAACAATAGATTTTACTGTCTAAAATTTTGACTAATAACGCCGCAAAATGCCGCGGGGAAGTTTTATGGAACTTATGGTATTGCTTTGTGATCTTTATCTCGAACAAATAATGCTTAATAATCGAGAAAGAGCAAAAGAGCGAAGGGAATGAAATAGCAAAAGACAGTTTCTTTCGTGGATCGAGGTAAAGAAATTCCTTGAGATCAGATTACTTACATTAACCATCATTATATGGGTAGCCAACTACCTGGAGACTTCCATAATACAATATACGATTCAATACAATTTTCCATTAAGATTATCGTTCTGATCTTTAGTTATCTCCCCCCAAAACGTGCACTCGCATGCAGCCCCGGGAATGCAATACGACACCAGTGTGCCGGAGCCATAGAAAAACATCTTTGCCTCGAAAGATCTTACGCCACATAAAAGAATTTCTTCTTTATAGGGGATCCATAATCTTCCGAAAGTGGTGGAGGAGTATTGGGTTACGTTTACGAAACTTTCGGAAAATATTGTCAAATATTTGGCCCTTGTGAACACGCGAAAAGCTTTTATGTACTGAATCACGACCTTTTTTTTCAATAGCGTGGACGTCGATGAAAATATAAAATAAAGTTATCTTATCGAGGGTAGCAAATGCGTTCGTATCGAATGTCTCAAATACTTTGGGTTCAAATAATCAGCCACTTTTTATCAATGAAGAATGCGTTTGATTAAGATTACTCGCGCAACTGCTCGTTGCATTTGTAAAAGTTAAATTGAGAGGTTATTTATAATTTCGTTTATTCGTGAAAATCAGTTTAAAAAAAACCCTCTTGTACGGCTAAAAAAATGGGTCGTTCATGTGATAAAATTATTTCAAACAATCTTGGGGAAAGGGTAATTTTAATTAATAAATATTCTACGTGAGATACAAAAAAAATCGTGTCGTGTGGATTCTTAACGTTATAAAGTAATAAAACATGACTTTTTTATAAATAATAATAAATTAGTAATAAAAAATAAATAAAAAAAAAGAATAAAATAAAAAAACGAACAAAAAAAAAACCTTCGGTCCTTCGGTGATTAATGGTGCGTAAAAAATGTAAAAAACGTTGCCAAGTATTTTAAAAATAATTGGCAAATGATTTTTGAAAATAAAAAAAAAATCAAAAACCAAATGAGCGAAGTGAAAACAAAAAAAATTGGCGAGTCCTTAGAATACAAATAAATGTAGTTGCATCGAAAGAAAGGACGTGCAAAGTTTTTTTTTAATAAAATGATTTAAACAATTACAAGTTAAATTGTTGGTTAATTTAAAAAAGTTTATAAATATGAATTATTGTCTCGACAGCAAACAATTCTGCTACTACACGGCGTACTTACTGTCCAATTGTTATAAACAATTAATAAAACAGTTAACAAATCAAATCTCTTGAAGCATACAAACGTCACTGAATTTTTCCAAGACTGTCGACTTGCATTGCGTTTACATTTCGTCGTCGCCAATCCTCGTATTGTTATTCACATCTCGTTTCGAAACAGTTTCGATTCCCGGAGTTCTTGAAGGAGGTTTGGCTTTGTCGAAGGGCCGAGTATTATGGAGTGCTTCCCGAGTTATTTCGACTTTCAAAAGCGAACCTCGCCAACAGATCGTCTATTGTGCGAGTTTTCAACCATTGGCGCAGACTCCGAGTGACCCGAAAGAAAATTAAAAAAAAACTTTTCCAATTGCCTGTTAATGATTTAAATGGACCAAAAAAAATTATCAGATCTCTAATCTAATCTCTCTAATACAATGAATTTCTGCTCATTATTTCCATAGTTAGAGGATACATTTTTGGCTTACGAAAAGTTTTTCGTCTTTCCGATCTTTTTTGGTACAGACGCCAATGAACACCGCTGGAATAGAGTCTCAAGAATACGGTCCCCCGAGTTCACCGGTCCGTCACCGAGGACAATATTATACGGAGACAAATTTCTTAAAAATGTACCTTTTCGACTCTTAAAAGGGACAATTATTGTATTATTTGACGCCGTTTAGGCTTTTAGAAAAGCGAGAAAGTCGTCTCACAGTCGGTTTTACCATCGCGACTCCCACGCCTCGGATCACCCGATCAATGGATCTCGTAGACTTCGGATAACATTTTTGAATGGATCACGATTCGTGCGGAATATTATTCTTGGTCAATCCTACGGAAATATTGTCGAGATAAAGGACCCCGAGGCAGTTTCTCGCTTATACCATTCCTATAAACCTTCCAGGTGCCGCATAGCTTATTGGCTTCGATAATAGACATATTAAGTCAATCCTCGACGTCAAATTTTCTTTTTTCGTGTTCCGCGAGACTCGTCCAGGTGAACAATTTCGTAGTTCGTGAGGATTTTCAATTTTGACGCGAGTGAAATATATAATATAACGACCAAACACGATACAAAGCAAACTATTCTACCGTTAAGTTTTACTAATACATTCAGTACGCATAGCCATGAAAGCTAAAATAACATTACTCACTAAGAAGCAATTTCATCTGCGCACGCAAAGCAATAAGTCAGTGACGAACAAATTTTTCGTATTTTTCTGATCGTTTATTCAGCTCACGGGGAAAGTGAAGCGTCAAACCATTGAACAAAGTGCAGAAATAAACACCTCGAAGAAATCTTTTTTATCGACAATAAAATGTTCACCTGGCCAACCAAATGTTATCATCGATGTCTCGGATTGATCAGCGCATAACTCGATGCAGCAGCTTGATAGACCACCGTTGTAATGTTAAAAAAAGTGGGTCGCTTACATCAAATTAAGATGTATCGATATATCGCATCGCGATTAGAGGATATCGAATTATTACCTCCGAATAATCTGTTTCATTCGATCCCTATATTTCGTACTTATCTCGAATCAATAGCCAATTATCTATCGATTGGTATAATATGGGGAGAGTTGCCCTCGGGTAGAATTTCCAAGGCCGATAAATACGATGGCACTCAATGACTTTGAATTCTCGAATGGGGCGTCCCGGCAAGCCGGGTAACTATTACGCATTCTTCACGAGTCGAACGATGGATCGATGTATGGTTCGTCCTTTCCACTTACGTTTCGATTTCTCTACCGTTTCCCGGCAATTGGTCTACCAGAACGACCATACCGAGCCTTTTTTTTACCGTCACCCTCCCACGTATTCTGGCCAATTGGTTCAAAGCGATTCTCTCACACGCAGCGGCTACACATTCATAATACAATAACACAACGTCTATAGTTATACTCTATATATGCATCGCCGAGAATGGCTCTCGGGGAAGGGCCCTTTGAGGCACTGATCTTTTGTGAACACGTGCACGAGAAATCGTAAATCTAACTGAAGAAAGTGCGCGCACACAGAAAAGGTAGCCTATTGGGTTTTTACGGGTCTACAATATACCGTCGGAGGGCTCAGAAACCTATACTAAGTGGATAATGGACGCACTGGCGACTCGATACCTTTTTTTTTCTCAACCCTCAGCTATACCAGTGAATTCTCGTCTTTGCTGCAAAGTCTCCGCAGCATCCACGCCAATGTTTCTGCAGGTACCTGCCTCACCGAGTGTTCTCTAAGGTACTTTCGGTCAATGGGCCGAAAAGGGTCGCCCTCTTTTCCCCTTCAACCCCCCCCCCCCCCCCCCCATTGTCGTCTTTCGCCATTATATCCGAAAGAATGATAGAAATATTTGTATCTTCGCGCACCGCAGTCCTTCAGCGCGAGAAAGAGAGAAATACATATCCAACCGAGATGAACCTCGAGAGGACTCTTGAACTCCGAAGTACATACACTACTCGACGCAAAAAAGATGCCGATCATCCTCCCTCTTTCTTCCCCATCAATATCTCAAAAAAAAAAAAAAAAAAACTTTCAAGAAATCTCGAAAACTTCACATCGAAATAACGATGACCAGGTAAAAAAGAAATTACATCTAAGATGAAGAAATCGTACAAAGTCACGTAATATACTCTCGCGAAATAAAAAAAACTTCTGTATCTCGGACTCTAATGGGTCTCTTCCTCGAACAATCTTAGAAAAATATAAGTGGCCAACTTGTAACGTGATTTTTGGGTCTCTTAATATTTCTTTCTTTCAAACTATCGTTAATCTTCGTGACTGTCGTCCACGTGTTCACATAAGACTAAGAGACGCGCACACATACATAGAAAACTTCGAAGAGCTGTGTCTCGTTTTCTATATATATCCTGCGTCGCGAAGGGCCGATTGAGGGGCCCTGAAAAATCCAAAGGGCCCCCAGAAGTCTCATCTCTTGTTTCTCCTCTCGACGAGTGAGTGCTCCGAGAGGAGAGAACGAAGTAAAAAAAAAAGGGAGAGAAAAAAATCTTTGGGCAGTCAAGCAAGTGTCCGCCGTTCCGTGGCCGGCCACCGTGGCGACAGTATATATATTTGTCCCCTGTTTCTTCTCTCGTTCGCATGGGTTCGTTCGTTCGTTCTCTCGTATATGGCGATACTCGCTGTTGTATAAGGGGAGGCCTCGTACACGTTTCGACTTTCAACCACGTGTGGCTCGCATTACGGACGTGGAGAGATGTTTTCAGGGTACCCGAATTTCGCGCACATGCCCGATCGACACCATAGTAGCAGCAGTAAAAGCGATCGGAGAGCAAAAGCGGAGAGCACGGTGGTCAAGTGGCCACAGAGAGTCAGCGGTGAGCGACCATACAGCCTTATTCGCCTCCCCCTTTAGCGTCTCTCGCGCGCACTCCATGCTTCGGCAATTATTACTTCGGTTTCGAGTGACCACTTCCGTTCGACGAGAGAGATCAAGCTGACTTGTGCGCGGTGCACGAAGTGCGGGATGGGAGAGGAGGGGGAGGGACGATCTTTCTTTCAGCTCTCGTCGAATATTCGTGCGCTCGATCGCGAAACTCGATATAACACTCTTGCGCGAATTTTTTTTTTCATTTTTTTTTTCCCTTAACTTCTTGTGTGCTGCTGATGCACCGCTTTTTTCCCTCCCATCAGCTCGACGCGGCTCGTTACCCTCGCGCTGAGGTGTAATAATGCATCGAGCCCCGGTACAACTCCGGCTTACAACTCTTCGTATCATTGAGAAACGTACGCGGGAACGAGTTTGAAAATTGCCTCGGTCCATCAACGGCCCAGTCGAGGCCCTGAGATGCTGAGAAGCAGAGAGAAGAAAGGAAACGAGAAAAAAAAAGAAGGAATGAAGCCGACAGCCATCGTATAGCTGTATGGAGCGTACACATCACGTGTGCACTTTACTGCACGTGCGATGATGACTTTGCGATGCCCTGACACGCAAACCATTCGAATTGTCGGCTTACTCTCGCGCGATTACCAAAAAAAAAAAAACGATAAAATTCAATAGAATTCCAGAATTCTGCGGTCGCGTAACGTACCGCAAAGTTATTTTTTGTTCTTTGTTATACCCACCGTGGAATGAACAACGCGCACGCGTCTATTAATAGATAATCTCTCTCATCCGGGATAAAAACGCGAGAATGAATGAGAAACGAATGAAAGCGAGATATTGCGCGTGTCGTTCGCGTTTGTTGTATAGGAGAAAGATAAAAAAAAAAAAGAAACGTTGACCACGTGCAGCCGCACACGTGATGTCGTGGGAAACGCGAGAAGCCTCTGAATGTACGATAAAAAAAAACAGAAGATGAAGATGAGGAGCGAAGCGAAGAGAAGCAGCGTAAGGCTGAGGTAATGTATTAGGGGGACTCGGTAAAGCATTAAGGAACCCATAACTTCGGGGTTGCAGGGGGTGCGAGTTTTTTTACGAGGATTTTTTTTTTCGGCTCAGGTAATGCCAGAGTTTTTTGTTGTTGTTACGATCTCGTAACACACACCTCACAGGTGAACCAAGATGATGTCGGTATTAGAAAAAAATGATTGGATTGTCATTTTTTTTTTCTTTTCTTTCGTTCTCTCGGATCTAAACACAATCGCAACTAATTTTCCATGGAACGATGATAAATAAGCCGCGAATCTCGCCGCGTAATCGTCGAGTACATTTAAGGTCCTTTGACCTTCGATCATCTTCAGTAATAAATATACTGCGTCGAATTTCAAAGGGGTTTTACCACCGGGGGTTTCACTTGATTAACAACCCCCCCGTATGGCAAGTGTGCGCGGGGCCTCTTCGCACTCTGTGTCTCTCACACTCCCGAAACACGATATTTACCTGATGCCTATTGCAATTTGAGGAGGAAAAAAAGGTTTCTCCAAATTTAAGTTAGTAACCGATGAAACTGGATATTCCGGACGAATTTACAGCCGGTGTTGGTTCAGCGCGGCCGCGATTGCCGTTCGAATTTCAACCTGTGACCGCGACATGGTAGAAGCCATGAGAAGGGGAGAGAAGCGCATGTGATTTAAACGTGAAACCCCGTCATACACCCTCCGCTCGTCGGCAATGATATTCGATCGAATTTTTCTCTTCATTCGAAGATCTCATTTTTATATAGATTTAATTTCATGGGGGATTAATATGCGGGCGCGGAATATAATGGTTACGCGCCTCATACACAGCAACTCAGCTGATTAATTATCGATGTAGAATCGATTTAATGAAATATTAATCTATTTACATATCGCATAGGGGAGACTGTATTTTAGGCCTCTATAATCCTATTTCTAACGGTACTCGTATCTTTAGCCTATAATCAAGATTTCGATAATAAATTTTCGGTGGGGCACCGGTGAGGGGTGAAAAAGTTCGAATCCATTAATCTATCCACAAGCCCACCTGTGTGCCTTCGGCCCGTTATAGTAAAAGCTTCGATCCTCTAATCCCATTTTTAAATTTTTTTTATTACATCAAAATACCATCCCAATTTTTTTCGGTGTCTCGATGAGTCCCAAAAAAATTAGATCCACGTATTAGATTCGATATGGATTCGTGGCTACCGCTGTTACACCCTCCGTTACTCGGAGCTCGGGATTTTGCGAAATATTATACGCTCGCACCTGCGCCCCCCGATGAAAAAAATCACTCAACTTCCCATCGTCCACCTACGCGTTTCTCATCGAATCTTTGTCCGACGAGAAACGGAAGCGGCCGGGACAGATAACTCACGAAACGATTCCTAAGTAGCGTCGCAACCATTTTAAGTTATAGCACTCAAATTACTACAATTCGTTTTTTTATTTTCGTCTTCTCTTCTGCCCTTCGCTCGATCTCTCGGTCGGGTGGCCGACTAATCCGACGACGGTCCGGTGCACCCACCGAGCATTCGATGCAACGCGCTGCACCGGACAGGAAATGCTTACAATACACCTTTTTTTTTCCTCCATCCCTCTACTCTCACCCATTTTATTTCGCTCCACTTGGCCGCGCCGTCGAAGACCAGCGAGAGTGTGTTTCTTCTTTAGGAAATCTCTCGCGCATGGATTCGTAATCCCAGCATCCGGTTTCGTCTTTCCTTATAACGGTGGGAGGGCATCCCCCCTCCTACCTTCACCCCCGAGTTATACTCTGCCGATTCTCCGCCTATTGTCTGCCGTTTTCCATTTTACCGTTTCGATCTTTTACCGTCGCTACGTCCCCCCGTAACTAATGAGGAAACTAAAACGATGAATCGTTTCGCCACGTCAGATCTTTTTTTGTAATTCATAACCTCGTCCCGGAATTAACTTTCCGTACATCTGGACATTCCATCATTAATATCAATACGCGTGTTAATTATTTAATCAGACAACCGAATGAAGAAACATACCTAAGCGATTAGAATTCTATGAAAAGTAATTAGAAGCAAAATTTACCAATTATATCGATGTGCAAAAAAAAATTCGAACGAATCATGAAAAGAGAAATTATCTAAGAAATTCTGAAAAAAATGATAAAAATCTCCATCAGTAGAAAATTTTCGGAATTTTTCAACAATATCAATTCTCCACAAATTTCAAATCGAATATATATATTTTTCTATTATCGATTCGAAGATCGACAATCGTTTCCAGCGCTCCGGGATTCAAGAAAAAGAAGAAGCAATATATCAGGTTTAGTCCAGCGAAATGCGCTCAACGATTACGCGCGAAAAAAAATTCGCTTTTCATCCATTCGAATATAATACACGAGAGTCGCAGAGGAGTATCGCGTATAGTTCCAATATGGGGCTATTATTACAGCTCTCCTATACGGTTATAGAACGCAACTCAGCGGGGAGTCCATCTCCGCATTATATCCGATCGCTTTACCGTCGCCCCCGCTACTTCGACACTTTCCATCCTCCACGACTCCTCTTCGCTCTCGTATCTCGTAGCCTCTGCTTGGCGGTAAAATCGTTAAATAGATTTCCAAGCTTTACACGTGTATAACCGTTCTATACGTTGAAATAGTCTCGTCAGCCCGTCAAACTACGGTATACGTACAATGCAACGTGTTACCCCCGCCGCCCGTTCTTCAAAAAGTACAAAACGTTTCCGAGCTCTGCGCCTTATACTGGGTAAGCGACGAGACGACGAATTCACAATATATATAATATATATAATACTACTATACTTCGTACAGTGGTATTATAGTACTAACGTACAATATAACGCTACCGCGTACCTATACATCCTTCGCTGGCTTCGTTTCTTTTTCAACTTCTATGGATCGGGGTTTTCTAACGAGTGTATATTATACTACTGTACCTATTATACATTAGTACGGAGGGCAATGCGAGGGTGAAGACGGGGCAAGACGAGGGCAAAAGAGGGCACAAGAAAGGTTAGCAAGGGTCGGGCATCCCACTCCGTCCCACTCGTTTCTTGCTCTCTCTTCTTTCCTCTTTCCTTTCGTCCGACGCCCATGTTTGCTTGTGTTTGCGCATTCCCGCGGAAAATCCATTGGGCTGGTGGCTCAACAGTGCACACACCCGTGTCTAGGATCGCTCTTCCTTTCCTATAACTCGTAGGAAAACTATTGTGGGCTCCCACCGCGTTGTTATGGTTACCCGAAGATCGGTGGGGCCCCCGAAGCCTTCTCTTGTTTGCTCTACGAACTACGGGTCTTCAAACGGTACGAACTATAACGCAGTCAAATCCTCGACGCGCACTCTTTATCCGTACCAACATCGACGGCCGCCACCCTCACGCATAAACCAGGAATACCGAGAGAATACGCTTATTGATATAAGCTATAGCGTGGCTCTCCACTCGCTTTCTTCACCTTCGCACGTATATCCTATCTGAATACGTGATCCTTCGTCTTCCTTTCCTACTATCCTATTTTCTTCATTATCGCTCACGGAAGGAAACTCCTACTGGGTGTTCTTTCATTCTTTTATCGCTCTGTTCTATCAGGAAAAGGTCAACTATGTTTCGGAATTGAGGCAAAGACGCGAAAGCAAAGTTTTAGCGTTATTCTATGAGAAATTAATAAATTCATTTCTATAATAATGAAAAAAAAATTGTGGAAGTTAGAAAAAAGATCGGATTTTCCAATTTTTTTATTGCATCCTTTATCAATGAATGATTTTATTCTATCGATAAAACTTTTAAATTATTCAGTTAATAATCGATGTTTAGGCCTTTTGGGACGCAAAAGAAAATATATAATAGTTTTTTTCGCAAAACTAATTGAAAATACAATCCACTTTTGTTAAAAAAAAAATACACGTCGTGTTATTTGATATTGCTGAATTATTGTTTGTAGGATAGGCGAGAAGAGCAGTTTGGCATTTACGATGCACGCTGCGATTTATTTTTGTCTTTCGTAATTTTTATTGAACGAATTGGAACTCTAATCCCTGCGAACGCGTTTTCTGCAATGAATTCGCGTATCTCTCACGGAATTTATCGCATGCGAATCGAGTGGATTTTTTTTTTTTTTTTTCGTATTCGTCTTGTAGAGACGTTGTCGGTTGAGTAATTCAAGAAGAAGCCAAGACGTCGAACGAAAGTTTATAACTATGCATTCAGTCGTTAACATCGTACGTCGCCGCGTACGCGCAATCGCGACGCCTCAGGGTTCCGAGGACTCCTTTCTCGTGAAATTTTTTGATACCGAATGCGCGCACTCAGTGAGAGACCCTGTCGACTCGATGACGCAAGGAATAAAATGATTGCGTTCCTCTTTCCCGGAGGGAAAGAAAAAAAAAGAGCCGTCAGAGTACCAACAACGTACCCGTTATTGGATCTCCATTCGTCTCTCGGCGATTGGCCCAAATCCTTCACAAATTCTCACCGCAATCGCTACTTCTTCCTTTCGGCGCAACGAAGAAACCGGAATGTCAAGTGCGTTGCGACTCGCGAAATAATTGCATACTTCGGACATACCGAGGCGGCGCCGTCGACGTTACAGTCGAAGAAAAAAACAGCGTAAAAAAAAAAAAACCCGATCGTACCAAAAGCGCAATGACTAATAATTGCCTCACAATTATAAGGCGGCAATCTCGTTAATTCACACCGAATAAATTACAAAAGAAATAAACGATCGTCGCTCATTATAATTTTTATTGAACTCACCGAATCGTTGGAACGGTCAATTATGCCAATGATCGAAGCGAGCGATGAGTATCCAAGCGGGTAACTCGACTATCTGCAAATACAAGCGAAACATTTTTTAAAAATCATAGAATCTGAAAAAAAAAAAACATTTAAAAAAAAATTTTAACCGAAAATATCGAAGAGTATCGATGACGATTCATTTTTTATTTTATTTTCATATTTTATCGTTTCAGTGACGTGTTTCACCCTAAAATCGATATTTCATATGGAAACTCGTATCAGAGCTGAAAAAAAAAAAAAATGATTCTCGTCCACCCGATTTTTTTTTCAGTGTCGAAATAAAAAAATCGCATCATAAGATCTTCGGAGAGCATAAATAGCCGACGAAAATTCGACAAAATGACAAACGTCGAGAATTTATATTTTTCCGTCTGTTCTTTATAATTCTGGAGTTGGTCTACATGCGGGATAGTGAGGGTTTTGCTAGCACCCTGTTAGAGAAATAATCGAACGAACGAAAAAATATTTCGTACACGTATTCGCCCCCGCGGTGCATCGAACAAACTGCTACACACCTACCCGCAGCTAGCGGATACTTTAAGGTTCGACGTGTCCGAAAAAAGGTTCGGAGGATGACCCATCGTGTGACAAGAGGAAGAATACAAGATATCATAAAGAATAGGTCACGTGCACACATTTGCGAGCGGTGGACCCATCGGGCGCATTAGTTTCGATCGAACGTCACAGTTGCCCGTTGGAAAAATTCCGAGAGAAAGATTTCGCGCGGAGATTCGACCCGAGAAGAGTCATCCAGCGCTCTTTCCGTCTTTTTTTCCCTTCAATTCGTCTCTTCTTCGTTTTTTTATTCCATTCTTCTTCTTACGATGATTCTCAGCACGTACCAAGAAACTTATAGGAAAGATCTCCAACGGTGTCACGAACGCGTAGACGTGATACAATAGGCTGCTGGAACAGTGTCGCTGGACGTAACGAGTCCGGAACACATCCATTGACGCGGCGCTAGCGGGTGAGCCGTGAAAAGATTAAGGACCACGACGTGGCTCGCCTTCACAAAGATGTCCCCGGTGACAAAAATATTTAACAACAATCGACCAGTTGTCCTTATGGTGGACGAAGGAGTAGTAGTAGTAGTATAATACAGTTTGGGGAGATGCAGAGGTGAGATGCCGGGGCGTAGGAGGAGTCATTCATCCGGAAGGATCCACCGGGTCTCGCATCCGAGCGAAATTACGGCATTGTGTATATAGAATATATTTCTGACATTGGCTATTGGGAGACGCGACGTAGTCGCCAACGAAGACGTTTTCTTTATATGGCTGTGTCGGTGTTGTATACACAGTATACATATTTTGTACGGTGTCCTCTCGTTCGCTTGACCGCCTCGGGTGGGCCATTTAGCCTTTGGCTTCGTCTTCTTTGCTGTACCAGCAAAGCTGTCTCGGCTCGCTGTCTTGACCGACCAAAGTTTGCCCACTGCTGGTCGAGCCGCATTGACGAAGAACCCGAAAGAAACCGGTCAATCGGTACACAGAGATGTTACGTATTATTTAGAACGTGTTCTCGCACAGTTTGATACCCCGAGGAACTTACGGCAGCGACTAACAGCGAGAACGCCTTGTTCAGCCTTTTTCGTTTTTGCTTATAAAAGTATCGCGCTGCGCGTAGCCGCTGGAGGATGAAGAACACTCGCTGGGCGCAGGGTACGACAAACAAACTTCTTAGGATTCACGGCGAGGTGGCAGCTAATAAGAAGGTGAGTTTGCACCCCAAGAGAGAACGAGAGACGCTCTGCTTGGGTGATGGCTTCTTTGAACGAAGGTGTTCAAGACACCCGTGATTATTGACACCAGCGTGCGAAATAACGGCGTCTTAGCATGGCGCGCAGTCGCGATTGAGCATTCAGAAACGGATCAGCTACGACATTAAGCCGGCTGGCGAAACGGCGAAAGGTGTCATGAAAAACGTCGCTAAAAGTGCGCGTGAACATCCGAAATAAACATGAAAATCTTGGTATGTCCTAAAATATAGGCTATTCATTTTTTTTTGGGAGAGAAAAAGAAATTCCAAAAAATTATTCGAAGCGCAATCAAAGAAAAAAAATGTAATAATTGATTACATCACGTTAATTTGTGTCTATTGATAAAGCGAAAATGAATTCTGTTTTGTGACAAAAAGCGAAAAAAATTCTGTTTTGCGTGGAATCAAATGACAAAAAAAAATGACTGAGAATACTGCTAAATACACTGCAAGATCTCGAAAAAGAATTTGGGGACCATGCGGCATATTTAGTATAAAAGAGAATAGTTATTAGTGGGCAAAACGAGACATCGGTATAAAATGAAATATAAAATTGAGGTACGAAAGTCATTTGGAAGTGACAACAGAAGTATTTTACAAGCGTATCGAAGACTGCGCCAAGATCGCACTTCTTCTCGTCGTTTTCCTTCCGGAGTGCATCATTATCCGCCCTCATTCGTCACCCAGGAAAATTACACGACGGCGGCAAAACCTGCTGCCTATCAATACTCCGACGGATTTTTCCTCCGAGTTAGAAAAAAGAACATACCGCTCGGGCATTATCTTCGCACCCTTAATTCCGGGGGTCTACCGCACACGCAAGATCCCAATGAGAGTTGTGTTTTGCCGCCAAGAAGGAAAAGTTCAAAGATCCGGTCGGATGCAACACCCTCTGACGCACCCACACACAGAGTTCGTTCACATAGGGTAAAAGGACACGAAGCGCTTTTTACGAACGTCGTCAAGTATCCTTGAAGCTCTAAACGCCGCTTCGCTTATACGGCAGCATCGTTCGTCTCTTGTATATAATACGAAGTAGCCGTAAGGAAGAGACCGCGCGCCCGATCTTTGAAGTTTCCTTTGAGGTGCTCGAGCGCCGCAAAACAGGCCTCTCACCGCGATATCTTTCCTACAGCCCAGAGCTTTAAGTCCTCTTCTATATAACTATATCCTTGTTGCCGTTTCCTTTGCTCTGTTGAAAGTGCCAGACCTGCCCTTCCTTTACCGCCCCCGATCTCTCTCGCCCACGTTAAGATATCGCCGTGGCTCGCGTGAAGAGCCACGAGTAGTTTTTTCCTTAGGCGTTAAACACTCCCCGTTAAAATAATCCAACGGTGAGTAGAGGAGCGCATCTCGGCAAAGCTACACCGAAGCTATATACCGTATTATGAAGCAAAAGGGAAAGATTATTACGGGGTCCCGGACACATAACACTCCGTCGAAGATAGTGAAAGAGGCACCACCTCCGCCTGCTCTGGCACTGCACCGCCAGAAACTGAGAGCTTTATTTTCTATACGTGCGTCTGTTTTCGTCTGTATGCGTTTAAGATTTTTACGAGAAAAGAGGACCCAATTACCCACTTGGATAGTGAGACGTTGCGCAGCGGTGCGGGAGCTCAACGCTGACGCATCTCTCGCGATTAGCCACGGTGACGCTATTTTACCCTTGTGAACGGGAGACTTTCGGAACGGCAGAAGCGTAAAAGTGCCTCTTTAAATTTAGAGTGAGGTGTGCCGCTGGTGCGACGATATATTCTTTTGCCGAACAGTTTTCTTCTGGCGGGAGATTATATTAGCGCTTCGTTGACTCGCAATATCGGAAGGGGACGATGAGTATACGAGTTAACTTTCAGCTCCTCGTATATTTATCCCTCGTGAATCGCAACCGCGCGCTTCACCAAAGCCTGCGGCTGGGTAGTGGCATCTTTTTTTCACGTTTTTTTTTTTTTTCGGAAATCTCACCGGTACTTTTTTAGGGACGAGATAATTTTTTTTTCCTTTCTTTGAGAAAGGTAATGGTGAGAGAAACTATAAAAATCATTTCGTAGCACCGTTAGACGCAGAATCGTGGAAATAAGTATCTGTTAAAGGGTGGAAACTAAATCGTCGAAGGAATCTCCGCTGGTCAGTTTTTGTAATGTGGGAATGAAGTATAGAGATTAGTAATAAAGGGTGTTTCATCGTAACCGATTAAGGTTCGGTCGACGAGGAATATCTGAAAAGCCACTTTGAAGAGAAAATTAGAAACATATGAGAATTGGAAAGGGAGCGGCGAGAAGGGTTCATCGTGCCTTTCTATTTGTCTGTAAATGTGTGAGTGCACGAGATACTGTACGGTTTCAAGTCGTTCCATCTCACTTGCTAATTAAGGACTCTCGTGTCGGGATAACCTGTTTCGAGGATCGGTGCTGACGCGCGGCGATCATCAAAAGCATCTACAGCGGTTATAACCCCAACGCTTCCGGACCCGAACCGTTCGGAAAGCATCAAATTAGTGTTGGGAACGTTTCCTGGTCCTTTTCGCCCCCGTTACGAGGGCGAGTTACCTCAGCGACGACGAGCGAAGAGGAGAAAAAAAAAATGAAAAAAAAAAAAAGAAAAAAATTCGGAACGAAGTTCGTCCTTTCGCTGGCTCTGCGGGCGATAAAGCTTTGGGCCTCTTTCGTAAATTAGGACTGAACACGAATTCTATTCTAAGGCCCCACGGGTTTTGTGGGCGGAGTAACCCATAGATGCTACCCCTGGGCAACGAGAGGATAAAAAAAAAAGATCGAAGATATACCTTTGCTCACCTCTACCATCATTACTGTATGGTGTATAACGTTCCTCGCATCTCACGGTTAAATAGTACCGGAGCTAACTAGCCGCGAGAGAGAAAGGAAGAGCAGGTGCTCCAGATTTAGAAAAAAAAAATGAGTGAGGCAAAGAAAATAAGAAAAATTAAACGAGGGCTGGTTAAGAATTACGAGCAGTTTTAGAGTGAATAAATTGATCCATTTTTTTTTACGAATATTTTTTTTTACTAATGTCAAGTAGTCGCGAAAATTGCTATTTAAATTCATGTTATTGAATAAATAAATATCAGATTCCATCGTTTCGGCATAAAATATTTTTGTTACCAAGTGTCGCAGAGAAAAAAAAAAGCTTCTTGGGGAAGCAAAAAAAGAATCTTTCTAATCCTCCGACGCATTGCAATGGCTTTCGGCTTATCCTCGGATTACCCGCATAATTTGCGCGTAGACAGTTGTTACGTGTAGTTGCATATCGTGAAAAAAAAAAAAGACTTGTTTGTTTCCTCGTGTCTGTAATAATATTGCGGCGCCTGCCTACATGTTTTCTACCCCTCGAATTACCCGAGGGAGCATATCATACGAAGAGAGAAATTCCCCGAGCACCAGTAGAGTACGCGGGATATGCTTCGTGATTTTTCGAGAAATGGGACACCAACGATTTTTTTTTCTCGCACAATATCCCGCGCCTACCCGCATGATTCCGCATCGTTTTATATATGTATTGTCCATTGTGCGGAATCGCCGATGTTTTTTTTTTCTGCGGTACAACTCCCTCGAGAAGATTCACGCGTTCGTTTCTCTCGATTTCGAGGTTAAAGAAAAATTGAACGGACTGAACTAAAACGTATTCAACACCTACGTACGCGGGATGTTAGAAATCCGGGTAAAATCGGCATCATTAAATATCTCCGTCGGCGCGGAAAACGCGTATTGCCCAAACACTCGAAATCCCCTATACGAATCTGCGCGAAACATCGACGTTGCACACATCGAGATACGTACAGAAAAAAAAAAAAAAAAAAAAAAATACCTGCATCAAAAATGTTTACAAATTTCGAGCCGTAATCTCGCTCTCGTTTTGGTGCTCGAAGTATACACGAAAAAAAAGAGGGTACTGTGTACAACGCAGCTACATTTCTATGCGAGAGTTTCGAGATGCCACGCATCGTTGATTTTCACGAGACGAGATAATCTTCGAGACCACGTTACGAAGCTACGATATACACGAAAAGAAGACAAACTTGTATCCTGAGCGGGAGAAAGACTCCGAAGCATAGATTTGTTGCGCGCACGAGACGGGGGGAGAACACACGGGAGATGATCCATAAAGGGCGCAAGCAGCTCTTCATGATCTGGATTAGGTCTCGAGATTTCGATTGAATAGGATTTACAGGGTGTTTAGAACACCTTCGGGAAAAAACTCTTCATTCCTTCGAAGATAGAGAAAAAAAAATAAAAAAAAAAAATACGCGCGAGTAGAGATCTCCGGTTAACGCGAAGATGAGGCTGCAATGCGGTCGACGGATAAAGATTATCTCTCTGTACCACGAAAATGTTTAAGTCATCTCCTCAAGTATGTAGTTGAATTATTCTAATCGCAAATTCTCGGAGAGTCCCAAAATTATGCGCACCATTTGAATCTCTAATAAAATAAAGTTGATGAATATTCGTAACGAATTGGGATCACCTTCTCTCGCCCTCTTTTTGTCTCTACTGTTACCGAAACCTCATATCTATCTTTTGTAACACGGAATTATATTATTATATGACACCAGCTGCGGCGACTTAAGAGGATCAAAGATTGAGGAAAAAGATTCGTGTACACCGTCATCGTTATGAAGATATTCTCAGTTAGTAACTATATAACGAAGTGGTAGGTACACGAGAGTTAGTTAGAGTACCGCGAAGAATCATCGTTGGCATATCCTCTGCCGGTAGTCCCCCGTGTAATCCGTGACGATTCAACGCCCGCGGTGAACCCTCGAATCTCATCCGAAACTCTGAAGCACCGTTTAATTCGGGAATTGAGCGTCCAAAACGACATATCCCGTAGTGTATGTATATATACAGCGTGCCGCAAGGGTCTATGGGGTTCATCGTTGTCACAGCGTTATAGCGACCCTCCGGATACAACATCGCGTAAACGAGAAATTACTCGCGTTGTTAGTTCTATATCTAAAGTAAATTTTCACGCGTCGCGACACGGTACGCCGCATGATTTTCGCGGCCGATTTTTCGCGGCCAATCGAGAATATATTCAACGGCATGAAAATTCGTCGTCAACCAAAAAAAAGCGCTTTAAACCTTCTGCTATCCGAGGGTTATGCGGCATTGTCGACGATTATCTACGGCTGGTTCTTCGTGCCGGTGAAACGTACACACGAGATTTATCCTTACGAACGCATTATCCTACGCCAGTCGCATCGCGACTTCTTTTCTTTTTTTCCATTGTACCCGTTTTCTCATAATAAGTCTGTCCCCTGTTATACTTTACCGTAGAACGTTTGAAAACGGTTCGGCAAGGTGTTCGGCTAACGAATGCACTTTTATAGCGATGAAAATCCGCGTTTTCCAAAGAGAAAACGCGTCACGCCGATTTCCGCGGTCTACGGCTCCGGTTCTTTGCCTCGGGCTTCGAAATACTGTCCTATAGGCGCATATACTATATATGTATGAACGGAAAAAAAGAAAGAAAAAGAAGACCGAAAGATCGAGAGAAGCGAAAAAAATTGAAGTTCGAAAGGACCACCCGTTCCGGCGTGTTAGAGAGGTTCCCGGCCCAGAAGGCGAACCTCGCCTTTTATTCTTCCCTTTGACTCGTCACCGATACGCCCGATTTTCTAGTTTCTCGCCCACCGGCCTCTATCTTCCTCTCTTCGCGAGATCTCGTCTATAGGCTCCGAAAGTTGAAAGAATACTACTGCTCCGTAAGGATACAGCACTGTAGCTTTTACGAATGTATATATGCGAATGCTTGTCTCGCGGCAAGAGAAAAAAGGAAGGCGGCACCGAGCGTTACCTTTGTCGCTTTTCCTTTTCGTCGCAAAGAGTAGCGAGAGTATAAATGCACTGCCCTAATATTCCGTGACGACAGGTCACTCCTGTGTGCTTTTGACTGCCCTCTCGCCTCATTCTTATTCTTCTCTTTCTCACCTCTACTCTCTGTACTCGAGACGAGTTCTCAACCGGTCCCTCTCTCTACCGCGGAACAAGCGCGCAACTGCCTTTGTCCACCTTTAAACGTTATTTATAACGAGAGAAGCTTGTGGAACTGACGACGATGAGACTTTGGCGAGAGACGACGAAGCATACAGTTTACGATAGTATCCGCGTATACGTGAGCACTGCGAGAGAAACAGCAACAACGGAACGTTGCAAAGCCCTCTGTTAGAGTTCTCGATGAGAGTGTTGAAGAAGAAACCGATTTCTCGGTGCAGCCGTCGCGGTACATCGAAGCTCGAGAATTCACTGCTTGCACGGTGTGTATGCATGCGGTAAAATATATATACTTTAGCTACCGGATCGTCGCGAGAAGCACCGTAACCGAACGCGTGTTCGCACACAACGAGGCGTCAAATAACCGCGAGAATTCGTTACACGAATTCTCGACGCTCTCGAGATGTATACGTAAATTTCTCACTACCGCGAAATTATCACGAATGGATGAAGGAGACGAATATCCAACGTTCCCTTTTCACATTTCCGAGAATGGAGATCGACAAAATAAAAATGAAAATAATGCTGTGAAAAACGGTGCGCTACTCAAAGATCGAAAACATCGATTTCTTCATCACCAGAGATATCAAAGGATCATTTTGTCATCTTATTTGATCGATGGTTAGTCGTTATATGAAATTGAAGTTGAAAATAGTTCATCAGAACCTTCAATCGCCGGAATAAAGAGCATTTTTCTTTGCTTCTCAATTATGGACATTTTGCGCAACTGTATGCTATAACTGCTGTTGGATCGCGTTCGGCACGAAAAAATACATTGAATGATGTGATCCGCATATTTTTTTAAATCCTTCTATCTAATGCAAAAAAAATCCAAAGTTACCCTTTTTTAACATAATTTTTTAATGATTTTATCGCCGTGTATCGATTTCAAGAAAGGCGCTTACAACACCATCGAGTGATCTATTTTGTGTGTTTTTTTTTTCTTGTGCAATTTTTTTTTTTTTTTGCGAACTTTTCCGAAGGAAAAGAAACATTGGTACCTCGTCGTCGCGATGCTATTTCCAATAATTTTTTTCCCTCGTAGATCGCGAAGCTTTGCTTTATTCGACAACTTTAATATCTCCAACGCACCTATGCGCCGGAAAAAAGAAAATTGCATAAAGACTTCGAAGGATTACTGAAAAGAATTGTTGTTATGATTCCGGGACGATATTTCGATTGGTTAGAATATTTTTTATCCGTTCGATGGGACGGCAGATCACAAGAATACGAAATCAAATAAACCGTAACGCCGTATGACAGGTTCAACGAACCAATTCGAACGCTTATGCAGTTCATTCATTTTCTCTTCCTCGTCATCGTCGTCACGGGAGCGGAAATTGGATGACGTTTGCGTGGCAATGGCGCAAGGTGGGTGGGTGCATAAGCGGAACACGAGAATTACGTTGAGATTTGGGAGAGAGGGAGAGCGTACGAAAAATGTTACGTAAACTAAAAAGAATCGAAAGATCACGAAAATGAGAGTAAAGAATCATCGTCCCGTGAAATGGCCCACCCAAAGCCCAAGAACTCAATATTATCTACGCTGTTCACGAAATTCGGGCGCTTCATGAAACTCATCTCGAATGTGGCATGGGTCGTCCTTCTCCGGAGGTAAAAAAAGCACACAGACACACAGAAATCGTATCTTCGTAAACCGGAAGGCCGGCCGAGCAAAAACATTTCTCGCCGTTCAACGATGATGTCTCAACAACAACGGTTCTTTCAATATCACCAGAAGCAAGTATCCATTTATCTATATCCTTCATTCCGTGTGTATATAAAACATCGAAAAAACGAAAATTCGTCGAAATCATTTCGTGAAATTACTTCCTGAAAAGCTCAGCAGGGTGCCTGTGCGCAATGGTGGAAATTATTACAAGAATCATTGTCTACCCTCAGTTCCGGATATAGCTATTGGTACTTGAAACTTCACAAAAGCATAATTTGAGTGGAAAGAGGAGAAAAGGAAGCGCAGCGTTAAAAAAATGTGTACAATTCTGACCTATAAAAGCGAAACATCGTCGATCCACGAGATCTAACAGTAAAAAAAAAGTCTCAAAAGCCTCTTAACGGAATACAGTTTCTCTGCTCTCCTACCAATTTACACCATTTCCCGAAAATCACCCTGTAATGACACGGAGAATCTTCATTTTTTTTTATCCTCTCTCTGTTCCGAATTGCCATCGGTCCGTTTTCGTTGCATCTCGTGAAATGCGACCAATTTGGGAGAAAACCCGGGAATCATTAGTCGCAACTGTACGAAATAGGAAGGACCGCGAGAGAGAGTGAGCGGTGTGAGAGAGGGGAAAAAAACGATGAAGAGTATCGTCTCTGGGGTACGGTCCACAGTTTTTTGTGACCCTCGAGGGTTTCGTAGCGTTGATGGGGCACTTGTTACGGTGGTGGATGCACGTGTTCTAATGGATACCGAGGGGTCTCTCGTTTTCCCCGGCGGCCCCTTACCTCGCGGTTCGAGACGAGAGGAATCAACGAGGACGAAAGAAGAAGCGGAGAAAAAAAAACCTCGAAACAAGGAAAAAAAAAACGATCAATCTCTATGAGGTCTCAGCGTGGTCCCGGTTTTAGGTGCTGGTATTCCTTATAGCCTACTGGTATATCTAAGCAGAGAAGATAGAGGAGATGAAACAGTCCAAGAGACGGACGGATCTCAGGGCCGCGCTGACCATTTCTTAACGACTTCCTCCGAATTCTATTATTTTACGATGCATCCCTATCTTGTACACAAAATCCAACATCTCCCCAACGAAATCCACAAAAAAAAAAAATCAAAATATTCGAACACAAAAACACGATAATCGCTCCCATTTGAATGGATCGAAATAGCGCGAAATAAGAATACGGGTCTTCTGTGATATTTTTTTTTCTTCATGAAAAATTTTATTCGGGACACACACTGGTACCCCCAGCATTTTCAAAAAGAGAGAATATACATATATAGAGGCGAAGTATTGATGCGGGGATGAGTAGTAGAGAAGAGTGAAAGAATGAGAATTTTTAAGCTGCAGCCCTGGAAGGGCATCGCTATCTGGCATAGTAATCTCTGTAGGGCCCTTACACCCCCCTTCCTCCGCGCGCCTCTCTCGAGCCTTGCAAGGCCCCCTTTTCCCCGATACTCTACAGAGTGAAAGAGGAAGATGGCAATATACGCGTTCTCTCTTCGTGTTTCTCGTCTCGGACGTCGAGGCGACCACCGAGCGGCCTCTGACTCACCCTTTGCACGTGTTCAATTTCTGTGCCGCAGCCCCCTCAGTGGCCCGAGAGTAGTCCTCTTCTCGTCCTTATCCCCCGCGTCTCGCCGGGAGACGACGGCGCAGAGAGGAACGTAAAGAAAGAGCAAACGATCCAACGAAATTTCTGACTGCCCGACTACGTCCGCGTTCGCTCTTTCGGCTCACCGCTCCGCCCACAGGACGACCGAGAGAATCTACTCTATGCCACGAAAGCGCCTTCGAGAAGAAAAAAAAGAATATAACATCGTCCACTCTGCAATAGCCGATGTATATATATTTGTGTGTTATAGCCGAAGGAAAGGAAGAATTAGAGAAAAGCAGAGAGAAGTGAGGATGGAAAGACCCATCATACTTCTTAAAAAGCGCGGGTAGTAACGACAGCTCCGGCCGTTCAAGTTCTATGCCCTACGCGCCATATAGCTGGAGAACATTATGCGTTTTCTCTGCTGCGTTGTCGTAAAGAGAAACGGCACAGCCCCACAGATACTGAGAATAGAAACGGTGAGAAGTCGATTTCGTAGCTCCACATTATTATGTACAGAGATGTGCATTGTCGGCTGGAGATCGAAGGGATGGAAACGCCATCAAGAAATATATCTCGCAATGGTAAGAAACGAACGGGGCTGAGTCGGGCGTTTTGTAGGCCCGACACTACGACTTCCTAATATATAACGAGCGAAAATGTATGAAACCAGGAAGAAAAAAGGTTTTTTTTTTTTTTTCGAACGATACATAGCGAACACGTGCTGTTTGATGACTGAAAACGGTCATTCCAACGTCCGTTCGACGCCACAATTTTAGCGTTGAAAATCAATAGAAAAAAAAAATTGAAATCCGGTCCGCAACGTTTCGTATTTCTTCATAAAAGCATCGGCTTCTTCGGCTTTCGTTTCGATCGGAACGTAAAAAAAAAAAAAAAAAAAAAAAAACCGAACAAATGAAAAGTAATGTGACTGTTCTCGAGCCATTTTTCTCTTCTATTCCGCGGGCACGTCTTTCGGAGGGCCCCGCGATCCGCCGAAGGAAGAACCGAATAGACAGGATACCGCGATGACACGGTCCGACTAATCCCGCGATAGAAATCTCTAAGCTTATATCCCCGGCGTTTCTCTTCGGTAGCTACTGGTCACCCCGTCGTGGCTCGACTTACAGAAGCGTATAAGAAGCGCATAGGAGTGTCGAAGAACACGCGTGCGTTGCACACGTGTTGGTGTTGCAGGTCCGAGGAGAACGGCGGGACGGCACGAAAGGGAGAAATGTATAATTTATAACGATAATCCTTTGAGAATGGATTCTGCTTGAAGGCCCAGAGAGAGAGCATACAGATTCACGGTGCTGCGATCTTCAATGAGCAAATCTCCCGGTGTACCCTCTGTATGCACCACTTTTTTCCTTTTTTTTTTCTTCTTTTTCAATTTCTGCCCCCATCATCCTATTCCTTTTCTCGCTTTCAAGTCCGCCCTCCTACGCAAACCCCTCTTAGTCGCGAGACGAATGAATCTTAGATCGATTTATGTAGGTACGATTTTTAGACAGACACACGAGAGAGGAAGGGAGATAAACGCTGTTAAGTCTAACAGGCCGCCCCGTGACTGTTTCTTGATTTTGTTTGCTTAGGTGCGAGACTCAGAATCCAAGAGCACTTCTGCTCTGCAACACACTAAGCATTGCCCCGGGTACCCGCTCGGTGTAATGTTTACTTAGGGCGAATAATGGAATTTCGTAAATGGAAACGGATCTACGCTCGGTCCACACACAAGCCGCGCGGTGTACTGCGCGCGGAATAAACGCGGTGGAACCAACGCGACGCCGAGGGAATATATTCTCTTACAACTGTAAAACGTTAACGTGGAATATTTTCGGAGATTTTTTTTTTTTTTTTTCAGAGAACGTTATAGACGGCGTACAATGCATTTATGTGCGGAGGAAAGAGAGACTGATGCGTGAAGGACTGAGTACAAACTTGCAGAGATCTCGAGAAAGTTTGTCTTCGATACATTTGGACCACTCGCGCTGTTCTCTACACGCAGGGAAAAGACTCGGGCGATGTTTCCTCTACCGATTTAGAGTAAATTGTTTAATATTTGATATTAGGATGATCGTATTGGACAATTCGATGGGTTAGCATATTGGCACTTGGGGTTACGGAGAAGTGGAAGCTTTGTAACACTTGGCGTATCAATCACGACGGAATTTTTTATCGAATGTTTGTTCTCGTGCGCTTAGTTCGTTTGGATTGACTCTTCGCCGGTTCATCGAACGGTTAATGTTGGGGAAATATATTTTTCTACCATCAAAGAGTTTGGCTCACCTGTCCGGAACTGTACCCAAAATTTAATTAATTTTTTTCTTTCCCTTTCGTATTTATCGCACGTATTTTTTTTTTTTTTTTTTTTTCGAAATAACGGAAGGATTCTTTCGTCACATAATTTGCGGCAAAGACCGACACTTCCTTCGCACGATTTTTCACTTCTCTATTGATACGTATTGCGTTGAAGAAAAAAAATAAATAAAGAAGAGATGAGCACGAGATACGTGACTCGGCATCGAATTTGGGGGTTAGGATTTTTCGGTGATTCTTGTTTCGGGGAGTTCCGGACTTCCCGAGAGTAATTTCCATTTTTAGGTCTCTTTGTCGAAATTCCGCGGCGTGAAGCCCTTCTTTGCTCATCTTAGCGCGTTGGGGGTGGCGGGACCATTGCGAGGCACGAAAAAGCCGCGGTAGGTTCGTTTAGCACGCTTTGCATCACTACGGGTTCGCGTTGCCATTGTGCTTGGGAAAACTCTCGGGATGAGAGAGAGCGAGCGATACAGAGACCCGGATAAAGGCACATTATACCTGTACAGTAGTGCAGTCGCAAGGTAAAAGGCAATACAGAAAGAAACTTCGCGTTAAAAAAAAATCGTGCAAGTTGAAACGCGTTCTCGCGCGACTCTTTGAATGCATACGCGCGGTGTGTGCGTATATAACACAAATTCGTGAGAAACTGGTTCACTCGCAACGAAACATGTCGAAGAAGACTTTGGCTTTGCAGGTTTGAACCTGCGACCAGGTGCAACTCTCGGTTCGCGCGAGATGTGCAATGCGCTCGGAGAGCGTCGCTTCTTTGATAACTTTTTATAAAGCGGCGAGACACGGTTATTATGTATGGGATCGCGTGGACCAAAAAATAACTTCAAGATGGTCAGTTTCGATGGTAACGAAGCGAAGAATAAACTTGTTGGGACCTGCAACGGAGACGCGCACGTGCAACGAAGGAAAGTCGAAGTTTGTCGCGCGATGGTTTCCTCGAAAGCGTTTTTCAACTTATCGATACCCATTTTTTTACATCGAGATTATCGGATTTCAAAAATTTGACTCGATGAAATTCTTTCTAAAAAATATCTCTATACTCACGATAAAAAATTAATAAAACTTTAAATAGAAAAATTTAAAGTAACGATAACGGAAAAATTACGCGCGACAATGATGAATTCACGAAGTTTGCGAATTAAATAATTTCGAAATATTCGTCAACTCTGCGCGTGGAAACTATTAATTTATGGAGAAAATTGAATTTAAATGTTCAGAAATATATTTTTTTTTTAACGAACACTGGGCAATTTGGTAATTATAAAATGAAACAATTATAAAATTATCAAATCGTAAAAAAAAACGATGCTGATAGATGACAAAAATTAAAAAAAACGCCGGCGTTGCGAAAAAGAAAAAAATGCAGATAACGTTTGAGATAATTGAGAGGGCGTAAGCGCAATTCGGTCAAAAAACATTTTTCGATCGTAATCCTCCGATACTCCGTTACATGTATACCTGCGGTGCTGCCACCGGCGAAGAAGTAATTTCCTAACTCTTTGATCCGTTGACCTACAATTCAACCCTTTACCTGCCTCCACGGGGCACCGAGATCACGACGAGCTGCGGGGATCGTGTGGGTGACTGGACCGAGAAAGGGTTAGCGGAAACTGCCGAACAATAGGGTGAAAGGGTTATTCTCAGTGTGCACGCGGTGAAACGGATTCACCTGTGAAAGGGTTGAGACCTCAGTACGAGCAGACAATAGAATAGCCGAACCACAACCAGAACGGGTTAACTCGCGACAAGTGCGTCGTCTCAAAAAACAACGGGAACACTTCTGTTTCGTCAAATCAGAATTTTTTTCCGTGATAAATTCCAAAACATCGCGATATCGAAAAATCTTAACTGAAAATCAACGAAAAACTCGCACCTGGACGTGGAAAGGTGCGCGAAAGGATGTGACATCGTGAAAATAAGTTGAAAAACGAAAGGGAGAAAGAACGGAGTGACAGTACAAGTGGCGAAGGAGAGCAGCTGCGAAAACTGAATTTCTTCCAAAGTTTTGACCCGAAAACTCGTGCGCTAATGTTCAATAGATCGTAGATGCGTGCAACATATTTGACAGCAGGTTTACGTACACGTGTTTGGACGCGGTGTTCGATGCAGCGGACGTGCGTGGAACGAAAATAATAAAAAGAAGAAAAAAATGTTAAATCTTCCCTTTCGTCCCTTGCGTTTCAGCGGGATACGTCGAGATTCAATGGTCGCTCGCACTCTTTCAATTCAATTTTCCTCGGATCGAAATATATCGGATGAGTGGATATATAGGCGGCCCCCCCCATTTTTTTTTTTTTTTTTCTTCGATTGCGTCCAATAGAATCGCACATGCATCTCAGCATCAATCGTATAGAGTTCTCCACAATCCTTTTGTACTCATCTTGACCCTTTTTACCTGAAATTCACCTCGTTCGACACGATCGCATGTTAACCTAAGGGGTTCCGTCGCATTTCCTTCTTCGTATGTATGCACGAGGGTTGCAAGATATTGTGGGGTGAAACTGTATAGCGTTACGGTGCACGGCTCGGGGGAGCAAAACCCCTACGCACACTACTACTTCGGACGGAACTAAAAGTCTATTCAACCTTCTCGGTGATCCCGCATAAGATATGCATCTAAGGTATTACAATAGAGGAGACACACAAAATAACGAAAAATTCCATCGGAGATTTTCGTGATTTTGAATAATATTGCATCCCCTTTTGGTCCGTTGGACGCGGGTCAAAGGATCGAAAGGGCTTCGGTGCGTTATGCGCCCCCCCTCCCCCCCTCCCGTCCCCCTTTTTTTTTCGAATACAAATGCTATATATACTTCACGTCCGACCCTTTTATACGTCTGGATAATCTCTCTCGACCGGTCCAACCACTGACAAAGGGTTCCGCATGCTTTCTCCTCCACGCTATCCCGGTATCCCGAGATGGACAACCGTACACGTGGTAAAAACGGTTTACGGTGTCGCTCACCACCACCGACCCCCAAAAAAAATCCAATTTTCGAACCGGAAAAAATATTCAATGCCTTCCGGCCGAATTTATCATTCAAAAAATAACTCACCGATACCTTCAAATCCGTCTAATAAAATTCCTCGCGTTTACAAAGTTGTTTGGCACCCAACACTGTTTAACTGCACTGAAAAAAAATACCTGTTTCAAAAATCATATTTGAGGCAAATTTTATCTTCCGAATTTTCGAGATTTCTTTTTTTTTCGAACATTTATCTTGATTTATGTTATATATAAAAATTTATTTTGCGTATACAGTTAGAGGTACAAAATGTTTTTACATTATAGACGCGAAGAAACACGGAAATTTATGTGTCAATTAAATTTTCCCCGGATCCTCTTTTTTTTTTCTTTTTTTTTTTTATTGCTGCGAAGGAACGGTTCGGTAGAGAAATTCCTTGATTCTGATTTACCCCTTATGACGGACGAAGCTTAGTCCTATAAATTCACCCCGGTTCTCGGGCGATCTTTCTACCCGCGCATGAGTCGTGAAAGGGAAAGATGAAATTCCAATTATAAAGATTTCTATCTGAGATCAACTCCGCGGTGTCTACCTGCCCGTGAAGAGGAGCGATTACGAGAGAGTCGTAAAAGTTGAGAAACGAAAAAACGAATACCAGTAGTCAGTCCCGGATACTATTTTTATTCCCCGAGGGGCTTTTAAGGATTTTTTTGATTTTTAATTTCTCTCTCTCTCTCATCCCTCTCGCATCCAATCTTCTCCATTTATCCGAGTTTCCTCGACATCTCATCGGCCTCCGTGGCCTCTACTTCGCTCACACCGGTAAAATGTTTCGCTCTCTTTCCTCACCCCCGTTACCTCGTCAAACTTGTTTTATCTGCTTGAAAAAAAACAAAAAAAAAAAAAAATAGCGTCGGACGGTCGAGGAAAGAGTCACCTCGTAGAATAGCTCTTTCTACTATCTGCTAAGGCAAACCTTTACCTTCTCCCCGGTTAGATAAGAAGACAAACTCCGCATATGCCGCACCGCGACGAGCGTTATCTCGAACAAAGAATGCAATTTCTCACGGTCACATGTTACGCGATCGGTATACCGCCTAATTTTATCGCGACAAACGGAAAGCCGAGAGAGGAGTTACGAACGACAGCCGAATCCAGAGAAAAATCTTAACTCAAACGTGACTCGAACCTGTGCCAGAGAAACGAGATTAGGTCTGTTCCGAGTGAAACACCCCTAATCTCGTTCCAATCGAAAGTTGGGACACACGATCGAACGTGAGATCGGACTCTCGGAAAAATTATGACTCAGCGAAGAGCGCGTCTACCCTAAAAGATCGTCAACGTTAGATTTCCGCGGCAATCTCCGAGATATCATTCTGATTCGAGTGGGTGAAACATACACGACACGCATAAGAAAGCCCGGGTAACCCGAATCCGCGGTGGTCATGGGTTGCCGTGTATCTCGACCTGAAAATCGGTACGATTACATGCGCGCCAGCGTGAAAGAAAGGGGGGAAAGAGCTCGACTCGCTCGGCGATGAGGCCAAAAGAACTGAGGGAGTGAGAGAAGGACCAACGAAACAAAAAAAAAAGAAAAAAAAACGCGAAGAGGGAATAAAGGGAGAAGGGTAGAGAAGAAGAGACGAGAGCGCAGGTTGCACCTGCCGCTGACGTCAGAGGAGACTTCTTGTTTGGACCTGCGCTTCGCCAGCCCCGGGGGTCACCACTACTGTTTCAACTTAGCTTCCACTTTTCTCCCTCGGCTCGTTCGCTCTCTTCTGGTACTTCAACGATTCCTACTCTTTTATTTTTCTTCATTTTATTCTTTAATTTGCTGTTTCTTTTGCGAAGAAGCCAACGTTCGTCCGGTCGTCGCAATTCGCACGTACGGCCGATCAGCACTAACACACACGTGAAGTTATACACACCGCGTATACACGGATGACGCCCCGGGGAGCATTGTATATCCGGGGGACGTTGGTGATCGGCGCTCCCGTTCATGCCGGACAAGTATTATTTATATGCTAATGACCAAAGGGTGGGGTATAGGCAAGAAGAAGTTCTGTTGAAAAAGAAGCGATCGTCCCGTTGACTCTCAACCCTAACCGGCCTCGGGGCACACGTGAAATAAAACGTGACAATGAATTTCTCTCCCTGTTCTCTCTCGTCTTCTTCGTATGACCCCTTAATCCCAACGTACAGTATATGCTACCGTGATTCTTACGAGCGAAAAACTCTCGTGTCCCTTACAAAAAAACGCTCGAAAAAAAAAAAAAAAAGTCCCCGAGAGATGCAATCAACATCACGCGATATCTTTTTTGGACACGTGTTTCTCGCAGAGATATTTAAGTACTATATATCAATGAAACTCCGTTCGTACGAGAAGAAAAAAAGCCGTAGTGAAATTTGTAAACAGATATATGTTTCGTGTGCCACGAAGAAACCCGAGACAATAGGATCCCCGTCGTCGTTTTCTCGTATTCACGATGATCGCATGACTTATAGAGGAAATTCGTATCGCGTGCAACCATTGATAAAATTTTAAATATGCCTTTAAAGAGTAATAATAACAATAATAATATTGATTATGGAGGTCTATTTACTCACATTCCCGTATGCCTCGAGGGTATATAATGGCGTTAAGTCGCAAAGAAGAAGAATTTGCCGGGAGCGTCTTCGTCCGTGTTTGGTATAAGCAGAGAGGTAGAAAAGTACTTGCCGATTCGTCGGAGCTCGGCGAACTGAGACTAAGCACGCGGGTAAGAAAGCGCGCTGAGGCGCTCCCCCGAGACAAAAGTACGGAAATATTATGTATACGAAAGCGTCGGGCGGCACGACGGTGCCGAGGAACGGCCGTTCGAGCGATGGAAATAAAAACGAGTACACAACATTATTCCGTGACTGCACCGCCTGGGAAAGTTACTCTGAGTACAAACCAACCCTTCGTAACTACAGTAGTTGTTCAAATGTCACGAAGGGCCACGAAACGGTCACGAAGAGCCAAAGTTCAAAATTATTCGGTACCGTGCGTGCGTTTCGTTCGGTTTGCCGAGAGCACAGGTTGTTACAACGGCGCATAAATTTCACCTGCTAAGAGAACCAGCAAAACGGACTCAGCTCCCTTCGCTGTAGCAGCAGCAGCAGCAGCAGCAGCAAGTGAAAACAAATAGCCGGAGATGTACCTGTTTCTCTGCGCAGGGGAGGCTTGTCTGCCTCCCTACGTCGAGCTTAGCTATGGATGCGAGAGTGGATTCTCGTACCTGAGACTAGAAGCCGATGAAACATCATCCCTGACTCTCCCCAAGCGGGGAGAGAGGACCCGGAACGGAGGTCGAGTCTCCGCTTCGACCCCAGCAGGTTTTTACCATTAGCTTCGCGGCAAGCGAGTTTAACCATCGGCTCAGGTGCGGAGCCATAGTTACTCGATTGAATATTCGAACGACTGCAAAGTGCATTTGCGTGGGACTGCATGCAAGGAGAGTCTTCGACCATTTGCATTTTACGAGTTGACGCATCAATTACCTAATGCCCAGCAGCACTACGCTGAGTCTAACGGTTACGCCCATGAAAAACGAGGCAGCATTTTTCAGCGTCAATTAAGCAGGTTTTGGGAGGAAAAAACGTGAAGAATTAGTATGTAGAAAATGAGTCGAGAAGGGAGAATTTCCGAGGGTTTTTGAGTAAAGACGGCAACAAGAAAAAACGTTAATGGAGTCGAAAATGTGGCTAAAATATAGGCTCACGTGTGGCGAAGGGCTCTCTCGCGGCAGTCGGGAGGGATACGCGGGGTCGACGACGAGACGACGCGTCGTTGAGGGTATCGTTTTTCCAACCCCCTCGGCAACACGAGTTCCAGACGTGCGTAAGAGCAAATGTTAAAAATCATTCGTTCGCTCGTTCGTTGAGCGAGACACGTGAAGGAGCCCCCGTAGGGCTTACGAGGTTTTCGGGGGTCTTGAGTGGCGAGTCGAGAAACGAGGGAGATAAAGATGGAGAAAAAAAAACATCGAACGAACACAAGCCTCGAGGACGAATATTTAATGACCAGCAAGCACAACGACACACGAGGAGCAGAGGGTCGGCGTATCTCTTCGCGAAGCGTCTGGACCTTCGCTCAATGTGACTCCCTCGTCACGTACGACCCCCAACAGGGCGGAAGACCAAGGCATTTCGGAAACGAAAAAAAAACCAACTCGCAATACATAACAACTCATAGCTTAGACAAAACGAGACTGTTTTTCCAAATGTTACCCAGCAGTAAATCGCAACCGAAACCACCAGAATCATTAATTACGAGATGAAATCAGTTCGAGAGATGTTCCAGGAACTAAAAGCCTGTCGAGAACCACTTTCTCGTCTCAAAAAAAAAAAAAAAAAAAACATCGAAATTCGAAGACAATCTAATTTCGCGAAACGCCACCACCCCCCAAAAAATGAGTTGCCGTCATCGTCATTTGAAATGAAATAATAATCGATCGGCGAGGGGCTCTCGTAATTTTCGAGGGAAGATGCTGGGCTCCGGGACTGCAATTTCAATGGCAATTTCGAGAGACGAAGAGATTGCCGGTACAAGACGAGTGGGTGGATCGGGGATGAACGTGTCGTAACAAGTTCGTTTCTTTCGTTGTCGGGGAGCTGAGAATAAGGAACTAAACAGGAACGAACCTGCAAGACAACCCCCTATGCCTATAGGGTATACGGGACCATCGAGAAAATTCTAAGTTTCACAAGAAGAAGTGGTTGAGCGACGCAGAGAGGGAATGAAAGAAGGAAAAAAATAAGGCGAGCAATACAGAGGAAGAGAGAAAGTTTGAAGCGAGAGAGGATCTCTTCGTGGGTCGAAGACGCTGATGGAAAAACGAAACCGGAGACCCTCCACCGGCACCTAAGCTAAGGATGCTCTCGTATTGTAGGAAGTTCTCGCATATAGAGTAGGTATAGTGTTATAGGTTCACTACATCGAGGAGGGTAGGTCGACGGAGAGATAGAGCGAGAGAGCGCGGGGGTGTCCGAGGGGGAGCAGCGCCGAGTATACGAGATGGTTAGGGTGGATGGGTTAGCCTGTGTAGAGTAGGGTGTAGAAGGAACGGAGAAGAACGGCAGATGGTCGGCGTGGACCCCGTCCAACGTGGGAAGCTCCGAATTCTCCAAGTTCCCACAGCCAGAGTGCACCTGCCTTCCCCACTCTGACTCCTTCGCATCGTGCTCGACAGTATATAAGCACCGGGGTTGCTACTCCGAGACATCATTCGCTCACTAGCGCTTCGAGCCATAGCAACATAGAAAAAAATATATAAAATCTTCAACGCACTTTTACAGTTTCCTAGACAACGATCTAGTAATTTCTCAAAGATCATTTCATATCGATCTATCCGAGAAAAATCATCTAGTTTCGTGACTATCTGTACAAGTTGCTTGCCGATTTGTTTTGATATTTTTTCTGCATTCGTGAGCGAATATTATCTACGAAGTAACTCTTCGTATCCGTGAATATATCTTCGAGTATTGTTTTTGAAGATCCACGATAATTGACAAGATGGCCGCAACCATGAGCCACGTGTTCGAGTGTGAGAACGAGCTGAACGACAATCTTTACAATCTGAAGATGTCGAGCTGCAACAACAACAACAAGAAGACAACGAGCGCAAGGAGAGTGAGGAAGATGCTGAAGCCACTGCTCCGTTTGCTGAAGAAGAAGAGTTCCAAGATCGCAAAGTGTCAGAAAGCTGAGCCCCAATCCGAGGTCTTCACCGAGGAGGTCGATAATCAGAACAACTGCAACGAGGCATTGGAACAACGCCTGCTCGCTGGACTCGAACAAGCCGAGGAAGGCGCTGCGATCACCGTGTGCCTCGATGGACAGATGACCGTTGTGCCTGTGGTTCCTGGACAGTGCTACGTTCCCGTGCACTTCGCTCACACCCACGCCGGCGACTTCTACTGGACAACCCTATCCATGGCTGACAGTGACCTATGCTACAAGGAACGTGCATTCTCCCAGAATCAACTTCCCGAGATGCAAGTTGCTTGAATCCAAAAACCAACTACGGAAAAGAATTTCTACCACTATCTACCTCAGTGTGGAAAATAAAACGAAAAAAACAACCGCGCAAATATGGAGAAGCGGGAAAAACAAGAGGACTCGCGATGGTACGCGAGCCTTTCGACCGGCGGACTGTCATCGTCATCATCATCCAGAAACAGCATCGCCACGAGGCTGAACCAGAAGAAGAAGTTGTTCGAGTGTTTCGAGAATTCCGAGTTAATGGAATTCTCGATTCGTCAACCGGCCTCAAGCAACAAGAAGAAGAAGATGAAGACTGTACTCCAGACTTCGAAAAAAAAAAAAAAAAAAACAAAACTCCGAAAAACTGTGATCGATAGTTTAGATTATTAACGAACAAAATAATTTTTTTTTTATTTCCGATTTAAACTGACATTTGCTCAGAGGCATTGAAACGCGAAAGATTTTAAGTATACTCAGTGATACTCGTGATACTTTTGCGCGATAATTGTAACTACTCAAACAAGAAACACGAGTTCGGAACACAAAGGGTTTAATGATAATGTTGAACCAATTTTTTTTTTTTTTTTGTAGAGAAATCTAAATGTTCTATTTTTTTTTTTCATCGCGATTAATGATACGCGATTGTGATAAATGTACCTACTAATAGATATACGAATAGATGATTAAGATAATTGTTACATTGTGATAATGGCTTTAAATGAAATCGGCCCGATTCGGCTGATATCATCACTCATCGAACGTCTTCCAATATTTGAATAAACATTTTATATTGAAACATAAACACCTGATTTGCTCTTTCGACGAAAAAAAAAACCACCTTTACCCCACTTTAGTACATTAAGACATTGCGATATTCAGCTCTTTTAGCTTAAATTTAAATGTGTTCTCTCTGCAATACAAAATATCTTTGCTGCAGAGAAACACTTTAACGATCTTCGAAAAAAAAAAAAAAAAATTCGTTACTCTTATTTTATTTCTTCTAACGGTCGAAAATCTTTGACAATGAGTTCGGGCCGTTAGAAAGGGACCCGTTGGGTTGGCTTGGGGAGCTCATTGGAAAAACTTCGGGGGTCCTTTGAGTTCGTTCTTTCCTTCTCGTAAACTTTCAGAGGACCTTGAGCTCCATTGCGAGATCAACGGAGAATTCCCGCCAAAAGGAGAACCGAAAAAATGTTGACCAACAACACGGAAGAAACGCTTGGAGTTTGTGGACAATACTTAGCGATGCAGTTACCTTGAATCGGGCGGGAAACATTTCTCGAAACTTCGTCGCAATACGGCACAGAAAAATCGAACGTAAACCAACATACAGGTTACTTCGCTTATTTCATTCAATCAGTACGAGAGCTCCAAAAAAAAGACGACAGCCGGGCTAATCTACTCTGAACCTACTATACTCACCGGGGGGCTCGAGGGTTTCTCTTTTTTTTTTTTTTTACCGCAACTTTTATTGTCACGGATGTCGAGATACAATGAGTACGAGAGATTTTGCGAATCTGTCGATGAGTTAACAATAGAAAAATTGGGGTACGGATATGTTGGTAACCCCCCCGAAGGGACAATCATCGATCGCGGAAACTCGTTCCGGCGGTATTGCATTAGGTATATACAGAAGCCGGAGTACACACGTGCGGCCCATATGCGCGTTGCGCTTCGGCACATGTGCACCTACGCGAAACAGGCTGCGGTATACGTGGGTAAATTCTCATGATTTTCCATGCGACCCCACCGTCGTAGGGTCGTCCCAGGAATACCCTCCCATACCCCCGGAATCATATGGCAAAATAATAAAAAGATACGAGTCGCGACTGCGCGCTACGATGGGGTGAAAGTGTTCACTGACCGTGCATCGGACAATAATGGAATCAAAGTGGCCAGAGGGTGAATAATATTAAGGCTCAAACGCGATGGGGTTAATTCAATAACAGAATTTGTGTACTTAACGACAACGGAACATGCCGCGTTCGACGAAATTGTTACTTATTTTCACTGACAACACTGGATGCGTAAATTTGCCGATATTTTTATTGTAAGTTCAATTTTTTATTATATTTGGAACGGGAATATAATAATTTACAGATATCGAAGAGAAGAAAATTAATTAATTAATTTCGCCAGAATGCACTCATTACTAATTTATTTTAATAAATTAAAAATTATTATTATTATTATTATTATATTGTCATTGGTATCATAAGAATTCTTCGGTACGTTTATTAACAAGTAAAGTAATCGTAGTTCAAGATAACATTTCTGCGACCCGATACAAAGTTAAAGATTATCTATATATTATTTATTATTGCTCGACAATTTTGTGTATAACATTGGAATGCAATGGATCCATAAATAATTTTCTTATAAAAGAAGGAATTAAATTTAAAAAATGATCATTAATGGAATATTTCGCGGACACGAAGTCGGGAGATCGGCCCTTCCGCGCTATAGCTATGAGCTCCTGCGCGTAGGCAACCCTCCCTACAGCCATGCATTAGAAATAGAAGGCGAAACGGCAGGGGCCGATCCGATCCCTTGGCGCCTGCGGCGCATCCACGATTGGTGCGCAAACATTCGGCGACGCGATGAACTTGTCAAAAAAATTTAATGGGAATAATGCAGAGGTTGGTTCATCGCGACAAAGTGAAATAAACGCATTTCCACTTTCTCGATATAAACGCCCAATCAATCGATTAAATAAATTGATCCATTACGTCGTTTGAAACGACGTTCGGGGCTTCACGTAGAATTTCGCTCGAGCAGAATCCGCGTGTTTCGTCACTACCGCCTCTTTCCAATCGCTGGTGGGTGCCCCAGAGGACTTTCTGAATTCCCACGGAGAGTGGACAGAGCATATATAGAGATGTACACACAGTTGAGTACACGAATTTTAACGCCGGGGGAATCGCAAGTAATTTTCGGGGCGATGATGGTCATAATTACGGTGATCAGACTCGCCGATTCCAATCGTCGCACGTATCGTGCAACCGAGCGAAAAACTTTCCTTCGTTCCGATACATGTTATTGGCAAATTTATGAGGATAACCACCAGATGTGGTTTCGCGCGGGAGCAATACACGACGATATAACACGATAAAAAAAAAAAAATAAAAAAAACGAAACGTTAAACGATAACGATAAAACGAGTACAACCTGCCAGCCTACCTAACTACGCGGGGATAAATTTGGCGACAGTGAAATATATGGTTTTATCGGATAACCCACTTTCGATAGCGTACGAAAAACCAGAAGTAAAAAAAAAAAAAAACAGAAAAACATGCAAATACGGCAAATTACATCGTATCCAGTAGCTCGCGATTATCGACAAGAAACAAAAATTAAGCATTTAACAAACGAAGTGAAATTTCATTACTAGACGGATAAAAGATAAATAAAGCTTACGTTGTCGAGAAATTGCGATGCTTTAATCAACTGAACAATTAAGAGTTTACTTTCGCGTTATGACTCCCTCCCCCACCACGACGTCACGTCTCCGTAAGTCTCCCGGAATTCCAAGCATAACGAAGACTCGTTCCGTAGCCAACGGGGAATTGCAAGTTAAACGTTGCAATTAAACACGCGTTCAAACATGCGATAAAAAATCGAGGTCGTGCGTTAATTTTCATTTCTCTCGAAGCTCCTTACTTATACGAAGTTACCTGATATATATTATAATACACACTTACAAAATGTACAAAAGAAATTTCAGGATTATAAGAAAACAGGAGAATAAAAACCTCTTTCGTATTACCGATAAAAAAAAACTATCATCTCCGTTCTTACATTAGCTCCGCAAGATATATAATTAAGCGAAATGTAACGAAGGGGAAACGGCAACATCGTCACCGGTAATGTTTCGAAATGAAAGCGAAACGATGTTATTGTAATAAACCGAAAAGCTTCAATTATCATTGATGTATATTGATAAATAAATCCATTTACGTTGACGATTGATTATTAACATAAATGTTTGCCGGCGTTGGCTTCGAGAACTCGTATGTGACTCCTGATGCATTGGACACATCATCGCCGCGTCTCGAACGAACGAGTTGAAGCGATCGTTCGACGAGAGGCGGTCCAGTCAAGTGATCTTTGTCGCTCTCACTCGCGGAGGAAAGAACGACGGTGAGTGCCGAGGCACGCGAGCTCTCTATACAACACTACCTTCGGTTAACTGTGTGGTTGCGTCTTGTCGCCGAGAGCTCGTGCCGTATAGAACGACGTCGCCGTCGCGGGGCTCGCGGGCGCCCGCGCGCGCGCGACTCCGCTCGCTTGCCTCGCGATATCCGCACAGCGCCATGGCGCTCATTCCCACGGCCCCGATCCTCGAGTACTACTCGCGTGTTCACATAACATGTACCTATATATACACACGATACGGGATGTGTGTGTGTGTAGATATTTATATACGCGGTATATGTATATCTATTGGTACAGCAACGAGAATGTATAATGTAAAGACGAACGAGAGAGATCGGCTCCCGTCGCTCGATGAACTTATACCACGAACTGTACATAGAAATAGGTACCGTAAGTACATCGAGACGCGTGTCTCGCCTCCCGGCACGCACTGGAACACCGACTATGTATCTACACTCTACCGTTCTCGCTATATAGCCTTTGATATCAGGAAGAGTTGCTATTCGAATTTCTGTGGCGTAACGCCTCCAATGGAAATGCATATCTTCGGGCGCTTCCAGGATATCTTGGAAAAGGTTATGCAAAAAATGATAACGCGACGTTTACAAGAGAAATTGGAAACAAATTTATGAATCGACGTTTTGATAGATATTCGCGATATGGAAAAAAAAAATAGAGGGAAATTAAAAAAAAAATAAAAATCGTTTTTAGCGTATCGTGAAAATATTGGTCGACTGTTCATTCAGTTATTAAAAAAATACAAATATACTTTTTTATCGCCTCGAAAACCTGAAACGACGTTTCAAAAAATTAACGATAACATTTTCCTCAAAATTACGAAGGGTAGAAAAAATTTAAATGATCGAATGTTTAAAAAAAAAAAAATACGAAGAAAAACGATGAAGAGGGAATACTTACGCCGATATGGATATAAAATTTTTCCGTTACAAATAAACGACATTAGTCATTAAGCGCAAAGTTAACTTCCAATTGTACGTCGAGCGGTTAATTAATGGATAAAAAACAGGTGGTGCTTAGGTAATTGTAGACTTGGCGCACGATTTCTTATTGCTTTAATAAGTAACTCGAGAGTCATAACAAAACGATGTAAAAGAGAATCAACAAGAAGCACGCGTACGGTTTGCCACGTGCATCCGGATAACGTTAGCACCGCTCTTAACATTGTCACGTGCGTGATACGAAGTCCGCGGTGCACGTGGGTCGCTGCACCGACAGAACACACACAGCAGGATGCATTTATCGCGAATCGCGTGAATTCCGTAATGCGGAATATTCGATATACCTATTTAGACGAAGAGACGAAGGAATTCTCGCACAGAGGGAATTATTAATAAGTCAGTAGCGGATAGAGTGGATAACTGCTGTTCAGTCTCATCGTGCAACGAGATACAATCTCCGAGACTTGCCTCGAGGTTCGAACAACTACCGATGATGATAATGACGATAATGATGGCGCGCTCGCGTCATACTCGTGCCTAGCGCTCTCGCGGGCGCGCGCGCGCGCCTATAAAATCCCACTCGCAGCTCGAGGAAGCAAGCCGCGCGTCTCACAAACCCGAGTCTAGTATTATTTTACTAAACGGAGACAGACGGACGGACGGCCACACGGAGAGGCAGGCGGATACTCACGGACACACAGATATTATACGCAAGTCTGATATAAAACGGTCGCGTGTACAACCGCGTGGATGCATTACCGAAGCGAACTGAATTAACCGACCGCGGTGGCTGTACACGATTATTACGAAGAAAAAGAGTACATATGTGCGTAAAATCAAATTGCCTTCTCACGTGACTCGCTTCGTTATAATGTCTATTAATTCAACATTCCGCGACAAGCGGACTAATTGACACTTGTGTCTTCGTTTCTTCGCCATTTACGATTTTATCACTATTTTCAATTTTTAATTATATTTTTCTTGAGGCTTTTATACATTTTTCATTTTTTTTAACGTTTTTATATGAACGATCCGCGAGAGGATTTACGCTTCAACGAGCGCCGAGATCATCGGCGCCAGGATATCGATATATTTATACCTCGGGGTGGAATTCACGAACAATATATTAAATTCACGATAATCTTACGAATACCGAACGGTAATAGCCCCCCGTACACTCGAGGAGAGGCTGGAGTACGCGCGCGCACGCACTCTCTATCGAATGCCCATTACGTACGGATGTGATAGATACGCGAACGTTACGAGACGATAAGATCGTGGTATTTACGAGGAATTTGTCGATCGAGCGTCGGAGCGAATGCAGGGATTAGAGACGAAGATCTCGTTTAAAATTGGATGGTGAAAATTCTCCGAGGCAACGTTTATTTTACACTCCGTGGAGAGAGATTACGGAGTTGCATCTCCGTTAGTGTTTCTTATTTTATTCTATGAACAGGGAGTATATTAATTCACGAGAGATTTCTTCATTCATGAATTATTTAAGGCGCGAAGACTCTGTTATTCGAGTCATTCTCGTATAATTTATCGAAACTCGTCTTATATCGCCGACCGTAAGATCGACAGAGGGAAGTAAAGAATTAAAAAAAAAAAAAAAATTTTTTTAATCACGTGTGAAGATTATCTCTCGCGGAATCTTTCATTCTTAGTTTGTATATATATATATCCTATACAGTATATAGTATATCCATAAAGTTGGTATATGCCACATGCCGAAGGCGTTCGAAAAAAATATAATAAACGAAGAAAAAAAAATTCCCTTGTGCGTTGATCGCGTCTGATCCGACGAAAAGTGAAGAAAAAAAAAAAAAAAAACCACGTGCGAGGGGTGAAACACCGTATATAGTTTGAAAGAGGTGCGGACGCTACCGTTGCGCCTCTTCGTGGGTTATTAAATCGTGCCGGTGTCGTAAATCCGAGCAACAGCCGAGAAAGAAAAAGAGATACCGAGAGTTTATATATACTGTAGTATAATATGCTCTTTGGGCAATGGGCGAACGCGCTCGCGAGGCACCTGCGACTTCGGGACTCGAACTATTATGTCCGGCGTGTCTCGGACGAACATGCCGAAGGGTAAAGACCGAGCGCGATGAGCAGAAAAAAAAAAAAAAAAAAAAACTGTGCGCGTCCGTTTTTGAAGGCACGAAAACCACTGCTCGACCCGCACGGTCTCGTAAAAATAATCAACTTTTCTTTTCGTGAAGACAGAACTGTGGGCCAACGAGCGTCGACTGTATTAACTGTGCACACAATATATATGTACATATATAAAATATACACACGTATATGTGCGATAGAAAGCGCGCGCATTATTCTTATCGAAAAGAAACCGACAACCCTCGCATCATAGACCGGATTTTAATCTCAAGATTCACCGATAGATCGATTGACTCGGTAGATCTGCACTTTAAGCTCATGCGGGTCTTACTATGAAAGGATACATGAACCAACTTCTGGCAGACACCTGAAAGCAGTTAATTATACCTGATACCTGATCTGATCTTCGCATATTCGATAAAAATGATCGCAAAACTAATTTCGAATTATACGAGTTTCGGCCTCCAAAATAGTCATCTGATCGTCGTAAAAATGTATTATTACGAAAAAAAAAAAAAAAAAAAAACTACGAGTCTTTTTCTACTGCACGCCAAAACACCTCAAGGATTTCTCCACAATTTGTCGCAATATAATTTAAAAAAAAATCGAAAAAAAAAGTTAATTTGTTTTTTACGCACACAAATGTACCCGCAGAATCAGTCGTGCCTTTCCACAAGTAACGCGATCCAATGATATTCGTCGTATCGTACAATCGAGAAGCCCAAGCGGGTTTGCCACATAATCCTCCATAGCTAACTAATATGGGATCGATAATAATAAACATGTCGCAGCTTCTATCTCCGTTCTCTTCTCATCGTCGGATATCGTCATTTCTCGAGGCGCGTCTTAGATCCGGAAAAAATTTATACAAAACCCGTGGGCTCGCGCGCCCCGTCGTCTCGTGCCTATATCGTCGTACTTTTTAACCGGCAAATCAATTGACCGATGAATCGCGTGCCGTGGCTCATCCGCGATGGGACAACGGAATCTCGATCACGAGGAGGGAAAAATTTTGTCGACATTCACGAAGGAACGAAGCAAATGAACGGAGGAACGGCGAGGGTCAATACATTCGAAGTTCCCTCGCAAGGAGAGAGAGATTCTCGTGTGTTCCTCGTATCCTCGTGTGGCTCGGCATTGGCTTCTCTGGGTTCTCTCCGCGTGGGAACTTGAGACAGATGCGTCGCGCGTGAGAATCTCGGGCAGATGCGGACTTACGCACCTTCTCAAGTGCGCCACGCACTTCTTCTTCGCGATGTAGTTATATATATATGTATATGTATATTCCGTATATAGAATACGGAACGTGGCGTTTTGGTATGTTATAGACACATAAACAAAGAGTGTCTTTCCATACTCTCGATATACATATTCTATATATACATATATATATAGCCTTATAGACCGTTTCTATCCGCATACCGACGTCTGTGTGCTCTTTTCTTTCGATTCTGAAACCTTGTCGCCCGGTTTTCTTGCCACTGTGATCCCGACGTGATTACAATAAATGTGCGTGCGTCGGGAAAAGAGACAGGCGTGTGCAAGGAACGTGTACGGAGCGTGCCGCGCGCCACTACGATTCTTCTCTTTTCTCATTCGCCTCTTCGGGATCCCTGTCCTTTGCACTTTATTGCCCCCCATTGCCCCTCGAATATTAATAAGTCTTAAGGTATCCCCGAGCGGAGGGAGGACAGGTAGGGGGGAGGGGGGGAGGGGCTATTCTTTTGTATACCCGATGACCAGCGCATTGTTAAGTGGTCGATTGAGCAGTCCGAATGATTTTGCCGGCGCTTAATAGGCTTTAGGCTCGTCGATAAGAAAATAACCCAAACATCGCATTAAAAGACCGCTTTGTGATCTCATCGAAAAAATGAGAGCATTGATTGGACGTCGTTGATAATTAAAAAAAAAAAATTCAAATTAACACCGCAGTTAAAAAATCCATCAGATCGAAAATGTTTGATCGTCGATAGTTTTCCGACAGTGAGACTCTTTCATAAAGCCTTTGCTCGCCTTCCCCTTCGCAGTCTCCAATCGAGCGGCGATAACGCAGTGAATGGGGTTGACATCGAATAGCGTCTTGCGTAAAGATTCAATGAACAATCCTTTCGAGTGTTAACGCGTAACGTGGAAAGTAAGAATCTCTCTCGTTCGATGTCCCCAACGACGTGAACATCCGCGTTATTTGGCGAACGGGGGGTTTGCGAATCGAGAGCACAGATTGAATGAACGGCTCCAGTTTTAACGCGCTAGCGAACTCAGCTCTTCTTTCGCATCAGGTGGTCGGAGAGTATCCGGTCCACCGGAATGCATAACATAAACAACGCCTAAGCTCTCTCGACTCCAATGGCGCTTTAATCATTGACTTCCTCATTGACCGTGAAAAAAAAAGATGAATTACGAGACCTCATCATGTCTCTCCCTCTCCCGATTCTTCACCGATTATTTCTCACGACTTCCGGCCTTATTGCTGCTGGTATGAAAAAGCCATCGGGAGATGCGATCGTCACGCAAACACCCGGAACCCGCATATATCAGTGAAACAATTATATGTCATTCAGAAAATTGTTTATGTCCCATGGATACAACTTGTATTTCTCTCTAACCCCTCGAATTCATCATAAAAATCGGACGAGAGGAAATGAAAAAAAAATAAATAAATAAAAAACTAATTTGAATTCGAAGGAAGAGTGACTGAAGCGTTGATTCGTTCGGACAACAGAAGCACTTAGGGATAGTGGCAGCGATCCCCGTCGCGGTAAAAGGCCAATTGAGGTTACATACCAGTAGCCAAAGTATATGCATCGTCACAGATTCAACGGACTCGTGAAGCCAAAGGATGCATAAACCCGTACGATAGTCTCAGGGTATATGCAACACGGGGTGTGTCTCAATTTTTGAGTTCGAAAAAAAAAAAAAAAAAAAGTCGGGTCACGGAAGCCCATCGGATACTATAATGAGCCGAAGAAGCCAAAAGAGAGAGTGAGAGGGATGAGCGTTAACTCGTGGCGAATAGAACGACGAAACGAAAGTTCGAGAGAACGAGAGAGTGAGACGAAGCAAAAAGATATTAAAAGGGACGAAAGGAAGAAAAGAACTAACGCGTAGAGGGCTGAAAAGTTTCTCGATGCATATGCTCGATATTCCCATGGATTCTCCGTTGCCTTATGGTGGCCGAGAAATGGGCCCCCGGGCATAGGTCCGGCCTCCCTTTCTCGTGCCTCGTTCTTCTTCTTCTCATCTTTTACCCTTCAGCCCCCTTTCCATCTCTCGGATTTCTATCCTTTTCCGTACGAGCGAAGCTTTCGTTCTTCTCGCTCTCTTTCACCCCTCGGGTTGACCCCAGTCACGAGGATATATATATATATATTTTTTTTTCACTCCAAACACCGTAAGATTTCTCTCCGGGACGGGATTCTCGCGCGCATCGTCGCACACTCACCCCCCTTATAGACGCGGGTAGTATTATTACTGTATGGTTATAGTTTGCTCGTGTGCAGACCACGAGTTCGGCGCGCGTTGGAACGCACATGTCCCGAATTCCCACAGTCTAGAGACGTCTCTTCGTCTTTCTCCATCACCCTCCATTTTCGTTCTCTTTTCCTTTATCGCGTCGCGATCACTCGAGATCTTCACCGACGCCACCACCTTGCGGAACGCAACGCGTGTGTACCGGCGATGTTTGTATTATGTATAGCAGTTAGTCTATACACGAGGAAACCGAGGGATGCCCCGTTCGGAAAGTATTCTCACCCCCGTTAAATTTCTCGTCTTTCTCTCCTTCCCCCCCATCGCACGCTCGTAGCACGGTACAACCACGTGTGCTCGCGTGCTGTACGACTTTCGCGCGCCTTTTTTTTCATCCTCGATACACTTACACAAGAAGCTCTGACCGGCCACGTGGAGCTTATCGAAAATCTTTCAACCAAACGTGACTTCGTGACAACATGCGTGACACATGTCGCATGATAAATTATAATTGATTTAATTAAATGATAAAAAAATCATAATAAAAAAAAATTTGCATATATTTTTATATGCAAAATTCTCGAAGTATTTTTTTTTATATAAATGAAAAAAAAAAAAAAAAAAAAATGGATTCTTATCATTGTTGCTGTAAAAACTCGAGAATTTTTAACTGTGAATTACACAATACGCGCGCTTATCGCGTGACAACCGATTGTAAAAAAAAGTCATTTGGAAATACACAGTCAATTATATCGAAGATTGAATCATGTGGAGAGTCCAGTTGTAATAATAATTCAGAGAACAATCGCAATTATACACAGATGCGAGAATGACACGCGAGGAGAACGAATCAGCGGGAAAGAGATTGGTTAGGATACTCTTCGCACACTCGCGAGATTAGTTGCCTATCAGTAAAGTTAGACATGGTATACATATATATATATATATATACGTGTATTAGACGTACGTATTAAACGTGTCGTAAGAGTCACTTTAAAAGCTCTTCGCTTCCTGCGTGGGTGTAAATAATAAAAGGAAAAAAAAAGAAGTACACTTGGTTCACTGATTGCGCCCGTGCCGCGTGATTCCGTTCTGTCCATTGACGGTGTCTACACGTGGTTCGCAGCGCATGTAAAGCCGGTGGCTCTCGCGCCTCCAATCTCTTTCTTTCTCTCTTCGTCTCCGTCGTCGCGAGAGCCACGGCACTAGTCTCGGGACTATATACTTTCGTTCCACGTTACAACACCGCAACGCCTATAAACACGAGAGCACTTTGCAGCGGAGAGCATCCTCTCCCACCCACACACGCACTCTCTCTCTCTCTCAGAGCTTAAAGAGTGTGCGAACCGCGCGCCAGAGAGAGCGATGAATGAGAACGAAAGTGTTTAAGTGCGGGGGTGGCGAGACGACGAGAGTGGCGTGCCGTGAAGCAAATGAGAGAACAAGAGGATGAAGAATTGGGAATGAGGAAAAATAAAATGGGGACCTGCTAAACGACGGATACGAAGATTCAGAGGATTCGTTAATCGTCTTTTGACATTCATTTGCCTAATTAGCACTTTAGTATAAATTATCTATACTGGAAATGTTATTAACCGAATTGATACTTCAATCATTTTGTTTCGTAGCATAAACATCGTAAAAAAAAAAAATAAAAAAAAATGAACGGATTAAAACAGGAAATTGTTTCGCGATAAGAAAGTTGGCAAAAAAAAAGTTCATGGGTTTGTAATCGAGAGGATTAAACGATGTCTTCGTTACGAACGCGTCTATTAATTTGCCCTTTCCTCGTATCACAGGTGTGCCATTTACGGTAAAAATTGAAGCGAATCTACTTGGTAGTCGTGTAGTACCAGCATAGAAGTATCGCAGCGTGTCCACTCACTTAATAAGGATCGCGATCGCGCGTCGGCCACGTGAATGCCACACGATAGGGACGAAGTGGGCTGTAAGCATGAAACTTGCTGCACACTTGTGCGAAGGCTACTACAGGGGGCTGATGTGTAACAGAGTGAGAGAGAGCCGGTGTGTTACACAGTACGTTAGCTTAGGAGGGGTTCTCGTGTTACAAGCCTCATAGCTATACTGACGAGAGATGGAAGGGTGCGCGAATCCGGGAATACGCGTGTGTGAAAGAAAAAGAGAGCGAAGCCGATCTACAAGGCGCAAGGGAAGAATATAAGTGGAACGAGAAAGGGGGGAGAGAAACGGACAGTCGTGAAGGAGACACACAGTATCTCGTAGAAGCACCAACAGATGAGACCGCAACCCGTGGGAAACCTCGACGCCGGTTTCTTCCTTCCTTAGGAAGGCGCGCGTAGCGATTCGTGTGGCTCGCACACGAATCCATACTCTTATAGTGGATACGTGTATAAATATATATGTATAAATGTATATGTATGCCGTATATATACGGAAGGAGGGCCCCTTCGGCGATCCACGACGTCGGACCAGCGAGGCACGATGGGCCATCTGCCCAAGTCTCTCACGACTCCCGGGCCAGCTGCCGATATCTTCGCGCGTTCGGCCCGCGTGTATAAAGCGTGCATCGAGAACACGATATAGTATACTACTCTTTTTTCGATTTTATAAGTATGCTAGTGGAGCTGCCCGAATCCCCTTAGCCTTCTCCTCGTCGTCCTCCTCTCCTTACCTCCTCCCATCGCAACCGAGAATTTCCGAGTCGTCCCACCGTTTGAGAACTTCCCGAAATCGTGACGAGAGAAAGGAGAGGACACGATAAAAGAGAAAAAGACGAGAGGAGATTGACCCTGACTTCGTCGACGGCACGCATTCACGCACAACACCATTTGGGATCAATTCGGAACAACGACGGAGTTTGGACCGCCGTCTATGATGACTCGTGTGCTTGCCGCGTGCGGTGCACGAGTTTGTCCCTCAGGGGTCGCGCCTTCGGCAAAAACCACCCCTCGAGAAATAGTTACGCAATTTTTTTTTCACTTTATAGGCCGATTAACTTCATTAAGCATCACGTACCCTGCATCCCGTAAATAATCGTTACATTTTACGAATCTGCGTAAAAAAAACATTGCGTAAAATTCTCCCAATTATAGAAGGGAGTTATTTTACAAAATCAAAGATCTATAATTTCGAGATTTTAGAAAATAATTTTTTACCGCGTAGGGATTATATTTCTTAGTATGCGCGAGTGCGATAATTAGTCTTTAATTTAATCAACACGAATTAACGCGCGATTTCTCTCTCGGGTTAATTCAATTGCGACGAATGCTATAAAAACCAGATGGCTATGAGTGAGTGACGTGACCTATCGGGAATACGTAATTAGCCACGCGAGAATTCTTCGAGATTCATTCGTGTGAGAATGCAGAAGGAGGGGTGGGGAAGACGTATCGTAATAACAGTTGGCAAAGATAGGGGTTAAAAAAAAATCTTTTAATGATTTGCACGTGCGTCACACGACGGGGAGATTCGTATGCGTCCGTATAGCTCGTCGAGGAACGGTCAAGTGCGCCAGGGGGTTTGACGGACCACCTGCTTTTCCGCCTATCCACTGAAAAATGAAACAGGTAGGTGGGCAAACAATGAATAACACCCGACTACCTTTCAATCATTTTCTCTCGTCGTCATGACGAACGCCCACTTTTTCTTCTCTCACCTTCAAAACTAAATTCCACCGAGAAATGCGATCTCTTTCGGCGGGTATCGCATTTTACGTAGCGATTTTTCTATTCGCTCGATCGCATTTGAAGTTCGAAGGGATGAAAAAAAATAATGCGAGCGAGAAATCCGACACGATTCTGCAGCTACGAAGCTTCAGGGTGGATCGTGGAGAAATCGCTGAAGAATCGCTTACAAAGGGTTCAATCTTTTTTTTACCCCGTTTTTTGGTTCCCTCATACAGGCTTGAGAAAGGGTCAAACGAGCGTTCGTTTTTTTTTTTTTTTTTTCGCAAAATATCGTCCTTCGCCTTCGAAGAGACGCGTATTGGGGTCAAGTTGAAGGGGCGATGGAAAGGGCTCAATGCGGAAACCGGGTTGACCGTTTCGGGGATGTCGAGACCCCGGGGCCAGTGGGGAACGTGGAAGGGAACACGAGTGACGTGAATAACAAGGACACGACAAAAAAGAATCCGATGGTACGAACTCGTGCATTGCACACGACGATTCTTTGCGAGTGTGAGGCTCAGCGTGAGGGGAAAAAACTTCCTGAAAGGAGGACGAGGCGCTTTTAATTTCTATGGATGAAAAAGGGAGGACTGCTAAGCTTATGAGGCACAACCACTGGACTCATCGTGTGCGTTATAGATGCGTAGGTAGTGGTAGTATTAGTAAGGCATTTCTTTATAGGGGCGAATTCTTATGGTGTACGTTTCAATGGGGCGGTGTGGCGGGTTCGGGGCTAAAGCGAGAAGAGAGTGTGGGAACGAAGTGAGCCAAGTCCCCCGAAGAACGGACCCTTCGGGAGACCCGTATGGGGTCCTGTTACGTTTATGAGGGCTCGTGCGCTATAAGACGCTCTGCTTCTGCTGCGCCCTGTTTTCATCTTCCCTATCGTCCTGCCCTCTTGCCTTCACCCTTAACCCCCTATACGCCCTCCGCCCTATTGCCACTGTCGGACTCGACTAATAAGAAAAATCTGGCGAAGAAGCGTAACGGGACCGAGAGACGGGCGCATCCCAAAATAAACCGAACATTCGTCTCGAGTGGGTCGTCGTTTTTTTTTACTCCTAATCTCGGTATTTTCGTGTTTGTCGAGTCTGTTTGATCCCTCAGCTCCCGAACCACTCGGAAATATGTTTGCAAAACAACGATCCTATTACTTTTTTTTTGTTTTTTTTTGTACCAAAAAACCCTAATTTTTGCGCGCGAAATTCTCGAAGCGAAATTATTGTTATTCTAGCAACAAAAATTAATTTAAAAAAAAAGACGATGCGAATGCGTGCAAAAAAATTATACATATCTATACTTTCATCCCTTCATTCGTTAAAACGCGAGAGTAATTGCAAAAAAAAAAAAATTCCGTGATTTTTCTCACTGATGATCAAATCTGATGACACTATTGTCCGATGAGAAGGAGTAATTCGAGTCGAGTGTGAATAGCTTTCCGGACAAAATTGCTTTTTTTTCGTAACACGCGGTAATGAGGAAGCGGCAGTCGCGGTGTCAAAGAAAAATACCGCTTGACGCGCCGGTTAAATGTGAACAGCGCAGAAATGCGAGAGAGTGAAAAGAAAAAAAAAAAACCATCCGGAAGTGTTCTAATTAGGCAATGAAAGAGCCCTTTGTCAACCGCCCCCGCGTGTGTTAGTTCGCCTCGCCTTGGAGCCTACTGTTTGTAAAGAGAACCGATAACACGTGCTGTTGGGAGGTTTAACCGGCGCCCCCTCGTCTTGTACGTACGAAACTCGCACACGTGCGATCGAAAGAAATCTCGTAACGCACGAAACTCTTTCGAGTATTTTTTTCAACGTGGAACGAGACTCGTAAACAATATGCGTGACGAGAATCAACGTCCAGTGAGCGGGGAGAGGAGGTGGCGAATTGGGAAAATGCCCGATGAAATGAATTCTTCGAGTGTAATCCCTTCTATACAGAAAAATCCCTTAGCATAATATAAAATAATCCTGCGCTGTACAAGGAACGCGATAGAGTGCGCGTAGACGGAAAGTGTTTGTCGTTCCGGACGTTGCTTACCGATCCTCTCGACGCTCTCGTCCGCCCGGCCAACACATCTATTAGCCGGATACTCTCGGATATTATTAAGTGAGTGTTGAGCTTCAGAATTATCCCTCTCAAGACGCGTCACTCTCACCGAATATCCACCTCGAGGAAATATCTTTCGGGTAATTCCGTAAAGGATCACGTAATTCCCGGTTGACGGGATACCAGAAGTGACCGAGAAACTACGAGTGCATTACGAATCGCGGCGGAGATTTTCTCGTCTAATCCAAAAAATATGTTAACCCGATATCGCGTCGGTGCACACATGAAAAAATCGAGATGAACACTCGATATACTTCGATATACGAAATGTGTCACACAAACAAGAGTTCGATTTCAAATTATAAATTAATTTTCTCTCCTAAAATCAAGTTTCGTCGATAAAGTAGATAAAAATACACGAAAAAGATTGAAAAAAAAAAAATCCTCGTTTTTTCCGTTATGAAGGATATCCGTTAATGAGGGTTTCGATAAAATTACCATGAGAATTGTAATGCATAAAAATAAAAGAATGACTCGCGACGCACCTGAGAGCCATAAGATCTTATCGTTGTAACTAATAAAAACTTCATCTCCGTTCGTATTCTGCACCTATGCAATGATTCTCCGAGCGTTTTTCGAGCGTAAAAACACGTATACACGCACCCGTTTGCATTCAGTAAAAATTGTCTTCTGCGTCGCTTGTAAAACTTGCGATATGAAGCGAATTATCATTGATCCAATAAAAGCGGTTTGAAGAAAAAAAAAAAAAAATACATAATTTTGCGCAATTACGATGTATCTGTATCTCGTCGGTAACGCGCCGTGAATAATATATGCGCGAAGCAAAGGACGATAGTCATATATATATATACATATATGCGTAAATATACGCAAATTTAACGCGAGAGGTGACGGGGGTAGTGAAGGGAAAGAATAATACCAATTGCGTTATATTCACGCGCGAGCAAATTTTCTCACATATAAAACCGAAGCTATTAAAGTTGGCATAAGCACAAGAGAGCCTCAATGGCGAGAGAAAATCGCAAGAGAGGCGAAGTCAAGTAGTAATAGCAGTAGAGTGGTAGTAGGTAACTCGTGCGAGAATCGCAGAAACGATCAGAAATGATCACCTTTCAATATAAACCCGGCGTGCTATGGTCTGACTGACTCACCCAACGCTTGGCAGCACGTGTTCTCTACCTGCCTCCGAGCCACGGTACTACTTGTCTTTCCATCTTTGTTTTTTTTTTTTTTTCGCATCTCTTACCCCGTTCTCTGCATCTCTCTTCGTCCGCCGCGGCCAGTAAGCAGCAATCTCTATATACCACTCTTCTCTTTCTTTCCTTCTCTCTGCAGTGCAAAATTCAACCGGTCTCTCGTCACTCTTTCGAAGGAATCGTCCAATGTATATATATATGTATACCTATACTATATCTTTCTTTCTCTCGGTGTTCTCCACTTGTTTTCTCGTCGGCTTGTACGTCTCACGTAAACTGCCTTCGTTTCGACAACGACGTCGACGATGTACAATCTTTCCCTCTTCGTTACACTCTCTCGTGGTAAAAGAGCATATATATTGTATAGAGGTATATGTGGGTTCGCTATATCTACAGGAGCTATTGGGACTCTGGCCTCGCGCCGTGTGTCTCACTCCGGAGCACGCGAAGGCCCCGGCTACGGTGCACACGAGCCGAACAGGCGTAAGAGGCGCGTTGGCTCCGAGAGCACAGCTCGTCGTCCTCGTCTATCTCATCGGTATTCGAGTGGTTCGCGCGAGGCTCGTGGGAAAATGAGGCAGGTGGTAGTTAGATCCCGGTGAGTCGAGGCAGAACGGGCGAGGCTCGCATCGAGGAAGGCGCGGAGTGCCCGGTACCCGTGAGCCATTCACGTGTATCGGCAGCTTCTATACCACGGTATATAGTATATATGTATATATATGTATACCATAAAGATATACCACCGTAAAATCGTGTATCTACAACACTTACGCACACATCGATGCATAAACTTCCGACCTATCTGTATCGTTTCACGGACACGCAGAAGGGCATCGCGTATAATCTTCTCTGCCTAACTAATACTGTTATATATTTATATGTATCTCTATCTATTTTTGTTTGATTCACACCGATTATCCGAATGAGGGCTCGCCAATTAACGGGGTATTCTTTTAACGAGGGCTTCCGCGGGCTCTCTCTGCCGCGGAATCACGTGAGCCTTAGCCGATACACATACCGGTCGACGCTACTGTTTTTTTTTTTTTTTTTTTTTTTTTTTTTTTGTAACTGACGGCAACAACTTGTTCGCAACGTGTATCGACTTATCCGACGTTGAGGATTATAATTTCTTGTTCTCTTTGTAGATATTTTTACCATTTACGTTGGACTTATGTTTTTCCGGAGCGGCTACTCTCGATAGAGCTAACGATCGTTTCGATTATAATTGTACAATGGTATAGCAGTAAGTTCTGCGAACAGAACGCTCGACGCTACTCATTAGCCGCTTAGTGTACGGGGAATAATAAATACCACAATTGGAGTAATTAGAGGATTTTACGGATGCGAACGTTCGAGTGAATTTTGATCGATCAATAGTATACGTTTCGGATGATCCATGATGAGGACGAAATGAAACGATATTCGAACGACTATCGATTAACGATCTTTTTGACCCGAAATTAATATTCCTGGAATTCTCGTCGGAGGATATAATATTTTCGTTTATAGCGAAATTCGAAATTTCTCGCTGTATTGTCGATCTTTCGAGAAATTTTATATTCGAGAATTTCGAAATTTACGACGTGGATGTGCTTTATTTTTTAATTTTTTTTTTTCGTTTTATGTACCGATTGCACAATTTGTCGCGAGATCGCGCGGATATTTATAATCGAGCGTCTCAACGACAGCGGGGGACCAGACGACGCGCCTGAGGCATTGACCCTACGAAACCGTCGGCTGTTTATGGAAAGTCTTACGGTTTATAATCCACGTGACCTTCGCTGAGGTTCCAAACAGAGATTATACTCATCGTCCTCGGCGAGGGAGACACTCGATGTTTCGCTACTGTGATTATGTACATTATTTGTACGTCATCGCGCTTGTGAAGGCGAAACAAAAGCGTGACGACAATACACAACGATCGACACGGTACGGTACAATATTGTCGGTCGGTCCGCGAACTATATAATTCTGTCGCTCAGGTAGACTCGACGATTGTCACCGAGCCTCGAGGAGACCTCTCGTATTATTTTACAACACAAACGCGCGCGCCAACGACGGTCTACATAATCGTCGAAGCGGCTCAATGGAGTCCACGAGGCTAATAAGAACACGAGAAGCCGTCGACGCTCACGGTCCGCACGCTTCGATGGTTTTTACTGTACGCCTTGGGTGGGAAAACCCTCATTAACGATTAGCGATTAACGATCCACATCTGCGTGTACCGTCCCTCACGGCAAACACTTTTTCTCGCACGTTTTCCTATTTTACGTTAACCAAACTTCGAACTAATCGATTCATCGTTCATTTTCACTCAAAATAACGTCCGCTCTTTAGCGATTTTTTTCGATACGACGAAGTATACAAAAATAACAGAACGGGTTATTCGTCTCGAAGGCGTTAGAAAAATAACAATAGTATTTTGACTTCGATCAATAGACTGTTCTCAGTAAACTTTTCAATAGAAATCAATAGACTTTTCCGAGAAAAAAAAAAATATATATATATAGTTTAATTATTGAAATTATGCAGATCGTTATGAGATCGAAAGTCCTACTAAACTCTTTTCGCATATTATTTTGTTGCGTGAATTATACGAATTATTTTTCTACGGAGACGCGATAATTGTTGTAAAAAAAGATCGCGATTTTCTCCGATGATCATTAAAGGGTTCGATGATGCAACGTGTATTACGATTTTTGGGCCGTAATACATTATTTATTAACGCAAATACATACTACGAGCAAACGATTTACCAACGGCCACGCTATCGTCGCAATAACCACGTGGAACATCGACAAGCATTCAATGTTAATCGAAACGCCTCGTTGATGAGAGCGCCTACTTTACGTTATCTTGTTTTTTAAACATCGTGGACAATGTAGTGCCGGTAACGTGACAAGTGTAACGACGAAGCGCAACTTTGCCTCATTTAAAAACTACATTAGCTGTGCCAACATATTTTCTCATTAAAAATTCAACACGCGCGTCCGTATATTTAGTATGATAAACATGCAAAAACCGATGATCCCCGGAGCGAACGGTGTAACGAGCTTCGAACGTAACAAAATTTCCATCGAAATCCGCGAACAGTGACATAGCGACGATTTTCATATCATTAACCGCTTTCCCTTAATCATCATCTGCGCGCGTGTATGCGTCTCCGTGATCGCGAACGAAATAGTTGAATGACGAGTCACACGCGTTGCTTATATGCACCGACGCGATTTCTCTCGATCGCGTTATTAAAATTCGCGGCGAATCCGGTCAAACGAGAGTCACAATTTCTAAGAAGTTTTCACACCGACACGATCGACGATGAGTCAGTTTCGTGCGTCGAAATTTAATCGTTTGGTTATTCCTATAGCGTGTTGCTGCGCGATGCTACCTGGGCGCGAGATCGTCTCGTGTCTGAAGATGACGTTGGTGGTCCCCCGACTCTCGAAAGATGACGATACCTTTTTTTTTCCTGCGAACCCTGCGTTCTCCACGGACGTGGAACGCGCGCACTCATAGCGCACGTAAACGTCATCAAACCACTCGAAGAAAAAAAAAAAAAAAACGTTCGCAAGTATACAGCTATTAGTGACTTCTACGAATCGCTCTCTCATCGACTTTTACTAATCAGGAATCTCAGTCGCCACCCACTAATTCCTCGAGCGTGTGGGTCATCGGATCGGATTCGTCGGTTATTAGGTTACGTAGAAGAGGCCGCCCCCGGAGTGGCTATTAAAAATTAACCACAGGAACGACAATCTCTATTACCTCCGGTAACCATTAGAATGCTATTCTTTTTTTTTTAACGAGCTATAATTTTTTTTTTTTCATTTTTCGTTCATATTCATCCGTTCCGTGATAAATAACAATATCTTTTGGATATAAAATAATTGACTCCAAATTCTTGAATCTATCGATGCCAAATAGTCTAATCCATGGGAAGAATTAATGAATCAAAAATAAAAATAGTGACCTATTTTTATTTTTGTGGCGCAATTGATAATTTCCTTTGCCACGGTTCCCTCTCGTTACTGTGGTTATGGGGAATAACGATTTTCGGTAATTTGTACAAATCTCTTGCGTCCGAGTGGCCGAGAGACCCGACGATCGAGCGCGCGGCGTCGACCAATTCGCCGACGTGCGGGATTTCTGTTATGGGCCCACAGTGCGGACTCAGTGGTCGGATTTAATTCGTCGCCGGGGATTTCTCGCAACGAGAGAAAGAGAATGAAAAAAAAATATAAAAAAAATAAAGGAACCTCAGTCGATTGAGCGCGCGAGTGAGTAAGAAGGAAGGGAAGAGATTCGTAGTGTCTCGAGGCTCTGCTCGTGCTCCACACAATGGGCCCGTGGCATGAGGCCCCATACTTGTTTCCACGTTCGGCAAACGTTGAGACCAAGAGAAAGAGAGAGAGAGAAAAAGGGGCAGAAGAGGCCGAGAGAGAGAAAGAGATCGACGAAAGTTTCTTGTTGGGTCCGAGCGAAGAAGAACGCAGGCCGGCTGCGGCTGGGACTCGTGGGAAAACCGAGCACGTGCGAAACCCCGGGGCCCCAAGGCGCCTCCCCCACGCAACAACCGTCGTCGGTTCTCCCTTTACCTCGTCCTCTCTCACTCCCGTTCGTTCGTCTTTCACGGCGAAGAAACTCGACGAAATCTAAGACGTTCGCAAGGGGGGGGGGAGGACCCCCGAGAACGAGAGGCCCCGGTTTGCTTGTCTCGGTTCCCTCGGAACCGAGCACCGGTCAAAACGTCGTGATGCTCGAGGGAACGCGGGAACGAGAATAAAAAAAAAACGACGATGAAGCAAAAATGAAAAAAAAAAGAAAGAAAAAAGAACGAAAAGGGGGAAATGGGATAGGAACAGCATAGAGTCGCCGCATCGACCGAATTCCTTTCGGCTATCTGATCTCTACATATAGACAAACTGGAGCGGCCTCGTTAGAGTGAAACCCTCCCTCGTTCGTCTTTATCCTTAATTATCTTATTTCGCTTCTCAAAATATATACGGGCGAACATCGTTCCCATTTACCAGAGAGATTACCATTGACGCGGCAAAAGGTGTTAATACGACTCGACGGTCTTTCGGACTCTACGTGTCGAAGGCGCCGCGATACGCTCGATCGTTGTCGATTGCGACAAGGTGCGTCCATCCGGCGAGACTTCGCGACTGTAATTAGGGTTTTAAGAATAGTGGGCATCTATTTGTATGCAAGCGGAGGAGAAAAATGACAAAATCGTGATCCGGTTGTGATAATGTCGGCGGTAAATATAAATCGCCGATCGCTGACCCCGAAATTCTCATGATTAAGCGAAAATCGATCGTTTAGGCTGATCTTGGTGTTCGCCGAACGGTGACTCGTGAGCGGCGGTCGATAAAACGGAACCAAGGAAGACCCTCATTGGTCCGTTTCAAGGAATTTCTTCGCGAACTTTGTAATAATCCAGTCAATTTCATCGGCGTGTATGAGTTCGGCTTTGCGCACGCCTCACCGCATCAGCCGAGGCGTCAGCGATAATCGCACGAATATATATTTATATATATATATATATATATAATATAAACTATATATATTATATATTATATATTAAAAAAAAACGACCCCTTGTGTTCGACGTGGCAATACGCGAATGCTTTGCGCCGCTACTTGCTACATCGTTTATTATATGTATTATTAAAGTTACGCTATATGCTCCGTAGTTACTACCGGTCGTAGCTGCCGGCGATACGAGACCCCGGCGCATGCACACGCCAAGTGACTAACGAGAAAATTATCGCGTCTTCAGGCAACGACGGAGGAACGACCACCGGTGATTTGCGTTACCGGCAAACTCACCCACTCGATTATTCTACGCTCGCGTGAGATAGCTATAACCCGAGACAGGACGTGTAATCGACAGGGAGCAACATATACCGATCGTGCAAAAACCGGCGCGGTTCGACGATTCGATCGATAAGATTTTTTTTTTCAAGCAACGATAATCGCCAATCATGAAGCAACAGAGTAGATACGGAAATAAGAAAAATAAAAACATCGAGACTATCGAGGATAATGCTGTACGGAGCCGTGCGTAGGATCGGTTACAACAAAATTGCTTTTCAAGCAAAATATACTCTTCGAACGCCGAGAATTTAGATTCCGAGTGTTTATTGATAATTAAAAAAAAAACAAAACAAAAATATTTCCGGTGCAGAAACCACTCGACGACAATATGACGAAAAAAAAAAAAAATTAATCAAACAAAAATAGTTTCTCTCGGCGCTACGACGATGGATGAGTTTTATTCAATGTTCGTCAATCGGATAATAATCAGTAGCGACAATGCAGATATCATTGTTCTCTCGACACATCCGTCGAGAAAGACACTAATTGATTATATTCTTTAGGCTTATCATTGTATAATCGCAATAAGCTGGAAGTCAGGGAAAGAGATGAATGCAAGTACCATATAACAGCAGCAGCACGTGAGACTCGTCGCGTCACGTGCCGCACACGGCAATTAACGATAACTACGTATCGTTCCCCGTGGCACCCTCCCCCGCCGTCATCGTCGAATCGCGGAATTGCCGAGGAAGAGATCGCGCGCGATCTCTCGCGACGTGCGCTGTACTCGTAGCAGAAAGAGTTCTCGTATAATAATCCACCTCTGTATAACACGAAACGTGTGTTACATCGGTATATATGAGTTAGCAAGTGTCGCCAGCACGTGACCCGATGGTCGTAGCTAAAGTGTGCGAGAAAGAGACGGAGACGGAACACAACGCGCGGGCAAAGTGGCAATCCATGCCGAGCACGTGGCCAAGCGAAGGCCAACTCGAACGTCCCGAGATTTTTCTCCCGTCTCGACCGCGAGAACAGCATCTCTCGCTAGCGTCGATTGCCCAGAGTTTCGGACCCACTGAACAGGAAAAAAAAAAAACTACGAGCGACTAGCGTCGACGAGGAAGAATAAAAACGGTCGAACGAGATTATTCTTTTCGTTCCTCGAACGAGAGGAAATTACCTATTCAAGTTAAGAGGAAGTGGGATAATACTCCGGGATGATTAACAAGCGGCGGATAAGAGTAAATTGCGAATTGATTTGCTCGAACGATCGCTTATCGTGCACGTGGAGCAATTGTGTTCATTCCGCAAGCGTTGCTTCGTGTACTGAATGATAGAAGCGCATTTATTCGTGAGGTTCGAGAGTTTTAGGTAGAAAATTCGCGATAACGTTGAGCTCAAGTGCATATTTCAGGAGGACGTAAGCCGAGAAGATTAAACAGAGAGCCGAAAAACAATGAAAGAAGAACGCGTCACTGAGAATTATTCGCGAATATGAATTGCCGGTTTTGTTGCCTCATATGACGTGTGATTCAGATACCCACTGAGCAACGATACATCAAAAACCGACGAAAAATTGCATCTATTTTTTTTATATTCGCGAAGTTTTTGGAAAATCGGTAAAAGGATCGTGAGAACGACGTCCGGAGTTTCAATTTATGGTTTACGAAAATAATAACGAATTCAATATTCGGATAATCGCATAATCACTAATCAGTGCATTGTTTTCATTGCGATTGTAGCGGTTCCTGTGATTTAACGATCGAAATCTTTGGGGGTCGGAATGGAGCTGATGATGGCGATAAAATACATTAATGTCATATCGCTTCTATGCTACTTATTTCACTCGAAAAAAAAAAGAAATAAATGTAATAGGCCGCTTGGCTGTTCGTGTAAGTCACGGGTCGGAAATCGATAAGATCCATGAGCACGTGCCACGGCATACGGGACAGAGAGCGAGAGAGAGAGAGAGGCGCGGAGGCGCCATACAATTAAAAGCCGCGAGGGGTAAAGCTGCGAGGGCATTTCGGGGTGCAGAAACATTAAAGAAAAAAAAGGGGGAAAGAGAGAGAGAGAGAGATGGCAAACAACCGCTTGAAGGAGCGCCGCGTGTGGTGGTGTGTTGCCCCTTCGACTGGCAGCATGTGCTCTTGATGTGTGCCCCGCGCCAGGTGAACACGACTCCGTGGGAATGCATGTGCAAGCAGTCAACTACCTAGAAGTCTGACTGAGCTTCGCGATTCGAGAAGTATGCCGCGACAATTGTACCTCTCGAGAACGAATCTCGAGAACGCGCCGATCTTTTTCACTCCAACATCCGCCGTCAACTTGTCGCGTTTATTTCAAAACAAAATTATACCATACGAACGAACGATCATTTTATTTTTTAATTCAGTAAACCTAATCGCAAAAAAATCAATTAATAGCTAATTTAACCGCAGCTACGTTTTTATTACATTTTTTTTAAATTGATTAATTGGTATCCAGCTGCTCAGTTTAACCCTCCGAAAGGTCTTGGATACGATTAAAATCAGTGAAACGGTAGCGGGATCGCGATAGCGACGTCCAGTAGCCCACATATCGAGTAATCAGCACGACGATCGAATATCCACTCGTTCTCACGCCTCGTAACACAAATAGCACGCGTTCTATATAATTTTTTTTTTTTTTCATCGATACGATATACATAGTTCATCAATTTCTAGGATCTCGTGCAGTCATTCAATTTTCGATGTTACAAACCCCTCCGTCCCTTGGCGTTTACCCGCATGACGATTGTTCCCGCGAGTCTTCGCTCGAGGCGCACGCGAGTAAAATCGACGCGTGCGACCGAACGTTTCGCGGCTATGTCTATGGGGTCTTTTTCGGTGGGGTAATCGAGGGGGGTACTTTGAAACTTAGGTGTGTCGAGACTTCGAGGGAAACTTCGGGGACGGCATACGATGTTTATACCCCGTGTACTCACGAAGGGGAGGGGAGAGAACAAGGGGAGGAGAAACACGACTACCCGATGAGCTCGTAGAATAATTTCGTGTGAATGTTCGGCACGAGCCGAGAGAGAAAAACGACAGACCCGACATATGTTACGGAAACAGATCGGGACAGCTGATGTACTAATAAGCAGGGATATGGCTATACACACGGCCAATGTTCGCATGCGAAAAGATGACGTTGCGGCGAACTATTCGCACGAGATACGCCTGACGTGAAACGCCTGGGAAGGCGTATAAAAAAATAAAGGGTGTCGCGGTATGTGAGAAAATTCTTTCACTCGGTCTCGACTCTCCGGTTCTAGAGATCTCTCTCGTTTCACGGATGGGTTAAAAGACCTCTTCGTACTCCGAGAGAAAATAAAGATATACGAAGCGAGAAGCTGCATCGAGAGAATTCCACACGTGTGTACACGATACTCATGCAGCGAATTTTTCGTATAACGTTTTCGCAATGTTCTCCTTCACACATTTTAATTGTAATTGCAAATGCGAACTTCTGATATTTGCATGTGAACGAAGCGAGAAATAATTCGTAAATGAGTATTTCGAGGAATCGAACTCCATAAAATATGCGAATGATGATTAATTGTCGAAGGCGCGTCGCGTATTTATTTATTTTTTTCTACGGTGAATTTTTTTTTTTTTTTTTTTTTTCTTCGCGCTATCGGAGTTATTTGAATTTGTAGTATTCTATGCAAATCTACTATCGATTATCGTCGCGCACGCGTATGCGCGAGTTCGACGAATGGAATATTCATGAGACATACATATACACGATATGTCTACTTCGGGGATACGGTATAAATGAACGTCGTGTACTATGAGCTCAAACGGCCTTCAAACATACATCGATCGCTATGTTTGAGTCATTTCCTTCCTTCCGTCTGTCCGATGGCGTGAGCCAAACGATTCACGACTGTGTGGGTAAACCGTCTACATGTATAAATTGTATATTGCGCCGCGTATCAGCGACACGTGCTAAACTTACCGAAACACGTGTCTCGCGTCTCTCCTGTTCCGAAACTCCCCCAACTATATATCTGAGGCAGTCGAACGAGCCGAATATTACATATTATCCTCGCCACGGAAACACAGAAGGATTCTGTTCGCATCACGATTTCCGCGTGTCGCTACCCGCGCACAATTGTATACATCGGACGGAGAGACTTGCGGCACGTGCAAGAAAATTGACTCCTACGGCACGCGTTGGCTCTCGGGAATTCACTTCATCGCGGCACACGCGCGAACGTGACTCGTTCAATTCACCGCTCGACTATATCGTTTTAATGAACTTCTAGGATTGGATATCGCGCACGCGCATCGCGAAATCCCTTAAAATTATTCTCTTGCAATAATAACAGCGAATTCCGCACGAATAAATACGAATTAACCATTTATTTTGCTTCTACATGAAACCGTAAAAAAAAATACTTTTCGTCATTGTCGGCTGTAAAAAAACAAAATTAAAAAAAAAAAAAATTCTCCCGATGTATAGGAATTTTTGTGGTTCGCACAAAAGATTTTGTAAGGCGAATATTAAAACGGTGAAACTATTAGAAATTTTTTGAACACGCGAATTTTTGGAAACACATTAGTCTCGTTTAACATTCTCCGGCAAAGTTTCTATGGAAGCTATTCATTCTATAAGAAATAAATAACGGCGCGATATATGTTTTTTTTTTTGGTCGTTTATGACTCTTTCGAAGAGGGTTCAGCGTCGCTCCAACAAAGTTTCGTGAAACCCTGCTATATAATCTATAAGGTTTCACCCCGTGGGAGCGGGAGTATGTAATTTTAGGAAATCCTTGTAGCGGTTCCAGGAGCAGCAAGAGTTTCGCACATGTGCGTGGCGGGGATAGTATGGAATCTCAGCGTAAACCCAAACCGTTGGCGAAGTTTAAAGGAAAAAAAACGAAGAAAAACGAAATAACAGAGTGAGAGAGAAGTCCATCCTGCGAGGTGTACGATGGTGGAGAACTCACCGTAATATCGTGATATAGCGGAAGACGGTAGACCCGGTGTGTATAATTATTCGGTGCGAACGACGTTTAACTACCGTCGAGAGAGCGAAACGGGTGAGCGAGGGAAGTGCCGGGGTTCGGCAAAATTGGCGGGATGCGCTTCGCGATGCTGCCTTCGATGCCCGGCCCCGGCAGCTACTCGACGAGAGATGAGAACCGAAAAGAAAAAGAAAAAAAAAAAAAAAATGGAAAAAAAATCCCAACGAGAGAGCAACAAGTCGAGCCAAAGATCGAGGGGGAGAAAAGTGTTCGAAGGGAGAGTACGGGGAGGAAGGATGGCAATTCTCGAGAGTTTTGCTTCGCCGAAATAACCGCGTTTCAGAAGTCAAAGAGAGAAATAAAGATATAGTTCGCGATAAAAACGAAAAAAAAAAAAAAGGAATATCAAACGATTCTTCGCACATCCCGATGATGCCGGTAAATAAGGGAGGCCAATGAAGAAAATATATATACACGTGTAATGAAGTGGATCGAGTTCTCGCGGCCGGAACTGGTTGTTTTCCTGAATAGAGAAACCCGCTTCGTTCGTCAGCGAAATTATCAACGCACACATACCGGTCGATAACACGTTTTTATGCTCGAAAATTACACGACATCCGGCAAAAATCGAACAAGTCATCGCGGCTCCGTGCAGTAAGAGTTGGCTGAGTGCTGCGGGAATAAGATGATAGGTATCTTTGATGAGATTTTGCAGACACGAAGCGACAACATCCGGTTTCGGAGTATTTTCTGTCTCGACGTTTTCTCAACAAGTACTCGAAAACGCGATCTTCTAGAGGCTCTTGTCTCTGTCCCATGCGTCGGGAAAACTCGACCGATTGTTTTCGTTATTAGCGCGCTGTTCGTTCGATTGATTAATCGTATTACCGTTCTCGTAATTATATTCGATAAGACACTTCGCCGTTGCGTTCTATCGGTGTTACAAATACAGGTGTATACGTCGACGATTAAGCATCGCGATATGCAAAAGCCCCCGCGGGAATGGATAGCGATCGTGCCGACGCTCGCGACCGTAGGAAAACGAGCCGTGGAAGAGGGTCCCCCGCGTCGAGACTTGTGCTTAGCACGCTTCGCCCGTCGAGAAAGATAGATACACGAACGTTACAAGGCGCGGGAGTTACCCTTTCTCCCGGTTATTCGAATCGAGATACGTGTGAATTATTTCCGCACCTCGGTCGGTCGAAACGTTCGAAGATATACGAACGCTCGAGCGGCGATGGTGATTGCAAGGAGGAAGCCGGCTATCGGCCAATGGTGAGTACGAGATAAAAGGAAGAAACGTTTTACAAGAACGAACCTCTATTATACGTGTCGTTTCGCTGCAGAACCCCACGGAATCAGTGCGACGAAGAAAAAAAACTATCAACGAGCATAGAAAAGACTCCAATAGAGAGAAGGAAAGAGGGTCTCGAGGAGCTCCAACACGGGCGATACGTGTGGCATAAGCCTAAAGTATCTGTATGTATATAATAACGAAGCGGAGAGGGTAATAACGAGTGCGAGAGAGCAAAAGAGAGGTGAGCGGCAAGGAAGAGAAACACGAATGAGGCAAAAGCGAGCCTCGCGCAAGTCGAACGTGTGCACGTAGCGTGGCTGCCGTATAGTTTGCTGCTTGCTGCTGCTGTGCTGCTCGCTTTGGCTTTCGGTTCTCTCTTTCTCTCGTACGGCTCTCGAGCTGTACGCGATGTATACACGACGAGGAAACGGCTATCTGGTTTGTAAAGGAGATAAACGAGGACGGTGAAACGGTGACGATGGCTTGGTGTGGGCGCGTGTCTGGCAGCTGCCGCTTACAGGTGGTGCGCTCGCTTGGGAACCAACCTCTACGGAGCGTTCCCACGGAAGGCCCGTCGTCCCCCATCACGAGGCCCCGGTTTTACCATCCCCTCACCGCACCCCTCCACCGACTTAGCCGCTATATAAGGCCACCACTCCGTCTGCTACACCACAATTTCACATTGACTCTCGTACGGCACGCATCGCTACGAACGAGCGAAAAACCCCACGCGGTTTTATAACACAAAAATCACTATCGTATTTTTCTATTTCGTATTTACGAAAGAAAAATAAAAAAAAACACGAGTGACATTTGATTTTTATTATAACAAATCGACCAATTATCGAAAAGTGTTTTTTTTTAAAATCGATACTCCGAAACGATACATCACGAGTGTTTTCGCGTAATTAATTATTGTGCGATATATCGGGAAAAAAAGAACGCAAAAGGACTTTGGTGATATCAGTGGATTCGTGATTCACCAATAATTCAGTGAATACAAATAAAAAACAACAACAATAAATCCAGTTACTCACTTCGAGGATTTATTCAACGAAAAAGAAATAACAACAAATCAGCAAACATGCAAATGCACGAGCAGATGATCATTGTCGATGGACAGGAGCAACCGATCTCCAGAACTTATCAATACAGAAAGGTAGGCATCGTTATATATACGGAAAAAAAAAAAAACAACGGAAAAAATTGATTTTTTATTTTTGATATTTTATTCGAAGACTCGTAGCTATAATGTTTTTGTTTTTTTCAATTTACAGGTGATGAAACCAATGTTGGAACGCAAACGACGCGCGAGAATCAACCGGTGTCTCGATGAGCTCAAAGACCTCATGGTTACGGCATTAGCCGGTGACGGTGAGAACGTCGCTAAACTCGAGAAGGCAGATATCCTCGAGCTGACAGTGCGTCATCTACATAAACTACAGCGTCAGCAGAGATTGTCGGCTAATCCGGTTATCGACGCCGATCGTTTCCGCGCCGGATATACACACTGCGCGAACGAGGTGAGCCGTTGTTTGGCTGCAACACCCGGAGTCGACGTAGCGCTCGGAACGAAGTTAATGACTCATCTTGGACACAAATTGAACTCAATGGACAAAACCGGACCTTTGACAATTCACGTTGCGGCGCCTCAACCATCGCCGTCGGGTAGCGAAATGAGTTCCGGCGACGAATACTCAATGCCGCTTACGCCAGCGTCGAGCCAACCATCGCCGGCAGCGCGCTCCGAAATCGATTCGGCATCTCAGACTCATCAGGGACTTCTCCAAGTCGCAAAACCATCAGAGTCCGTCTGGAGACCGTGGTAAATTTTTTTCTTCGAATTTTCATTTTCGAGAAAAATTTTTAAATCCACTGGACGACAAGTTTACGATGTCTCGTACGATATGAAGCCGACGAGAAGATGCATCGATGGACAACGAGAAACTACGAGGACGAGGACTGCTAAAGATAAAAGCGGAGATCGTCGAACTATTTCTGTGATCCGAAGAAAAAGAAGAAGAAGTAACGTCCGTTTTCCCACACGTGGACGTGAAGAAACGAGTAACAGCAGCTTTTCGAAAGAGAGCCGAAAGAGAAGAATCAAAACTGAGAATTCACTTTAACACGTCGAGGCAACGAGGAAAAAACTCAAGAAATCGTGTGTAAGGTGTGCGTCATCGGGATCTCTGCCGGTCGTTGCCGGAGAGAAAAAAAAAGAGTGGAGAGAGAGAGAGAGAGAGAGAGAGAGAGGAGAGAGACGAGATACTTCGATATAAAATTAGCTGTTAAGACACTCAAGTTGCTCAAATCGCTCGGCCGACGAGCCGATGGGGATATCGCGTGTTCTTAATATAGCCGAACTTCGAAGGCAATTACGATCGAGTTAATCTCAGATCTCGATATATAATATTATAATAATGACGGGTGCGAAGCTTTAATTTACCAACCCCCCGAGAGTTGGAATTTTTTTTTTCTCTCTATTGTTTATTTCATACTTTTTATATGAGGTTTTCATTCATTCATTCAATGTTTTTTTTTTTTATTTTTTTTATTTTGAACGCCAGAACTCTCGAGTCGAACGTTTTTATTAACTGTGCAATGATAATATTGATATTTGCGCTGTTGTTTGAGCGCAACGCCGAAAGTTTGTTATACCTCCTTGCGAAACGATCGGATAGATCACTCGTTTATTCGATGATAAAGAAATGATAATTAATGAGAGTTCGAGGGATTCGCGATGATTCTTTGCAACGGCTCTAAATAATACGAATATATAGAGTAAATATGAGAAACAATTTAAATGACTGAGCGGGGAGGATCTTGTGATAGAGAAACGTGTACCTGTGATATTTACTGTATGTAAACAGAGCTGAAAAGTAATTGATAGTAGATTTTTAAAAAATAATCATTAATAAAAGAAACGTACAATTTGTCGATAAAACATGACTGCATTATTTCAACGAATATATCCCTGAAAAAAAATATCACCTATCCTATCACCTTTAAAAAAAAAAAAAAAGTGATTCATTTGCGAATCGATGAAAACTAAACAAAAAACCTTCCGATCATGAATTGCAAAAAAAGGCATTAGTGACTGACTACTTACAGTGCCCGAGAGCGCGCGCGTGCGGCTTACCGACTCTCGTCACGAGTCGTATTTTTTTTTCTCCGGTTTACATAGCAATAATTTTATCCGAATAACCGGTCAAACGGGTGCGCTTCATTGGTAACGCCGTTAAATCGACGACACGTTTCGGTACACACGCGAAACTTTCAGCGTATAAACACGTTCGCGAGCAAAAACACGATAATCTCGCAAACTTTGAAAACTCGTGACGTTTTAATTTTTTTTTTCTAATCGCTTCCGCTCATCGAAAGATAACGCGACATTGAATTAATCGCGTCACAAAGATCGCTATTAGCGATAATCGATATTGACATGAAAGTTCCGATGACGAAAAATCGAAAGAATTTTAAATCGAATTAACGAAAAAAAACGAAAACAATCGAACAATTGACATACCTTGAAATGGCGTGTCAAGGAAGATAGTTTGATTGGTACTCGTCGACAACCAAAATTCGAACCTTGTAACCGATACGAAAATTGTTTTTCGAAGCAACAGTGGGCTCACCACGCGTGATGAATAAACAGGCACTGCGATCTTATTACGCACGGTTTGCACATATTATTCGCGATTAAATACGCATCGATCGATACCGAATGAATGATATTCGTCTGTATTACACGTGGATGTCGAATATATGCCGAAAAAACATGCTTAGAGCTCAATAATACTCACTTTTACGAGGACAAACGCGGCGCACAGCTGTAGCACGTGCTGTCAGTACAGCTGCACCATCGCGCTACGCGGCCATCTTGCGCCTTTTATCGTGAACCCGCGAACGCCCCGTACGTCGAGCAGACCGACGCGCGCGCAACCGTCCGCGTCAGTTTCTCTCGCACGGTAAGAAAAGTTCCACCGTGTCATAAGATAGGAAACTCACTTGCCGCCTTACACAATAAATCCGTGGACTTCGCGAGTGTTAAATATAAACTTAAAACAGGAATGAACTAAATACTCGACGACAGACGTATGTACGAGTGACAGACGGCGTTTCTATAATTACTGAGTGGATTACACGCGTACATCGCACAACGCTTGAAACGTGTTTGCGAAAGCGTTTGTCGTATTCGAACGCATATGATAACTATAGGTGACCTTTCGTTATATTCATCGCCCGGAACTATATTTTTATCAGTTTTTTCGTTTCGCGATATTTACATTATTTATCCATTTAACAGTCGTTATATTTTTGTCATTATATTTTCAATGATCGGAGTTATTCGAGAGATCGAAACTTCGAGATATCGTCGAGTATTGCACGATTTTTATTTAGTTTGAGATTCAGAAAGTATATTAGTACTTTTGTTAGATCGCATTCAAGTCTCGAATATGCAAAAACATTATATTGTTTGATTGAGTTCAATCACAACGGTTTATTGACCATCGCTAACTGTTTTGCAGGACGCGCGCAATTATATTTTTGTTAGTGACTGCAGGTAGACGAACAAAGGGAATGTTGGCACAGCGGTTATTCGGCCTCTCAAAGAGGCGGCCGCCTTTACCGTTTGCCGGGACCTAACGAGTCCCTGCAGTGCCGTAGGAACGAAAATTCGTCATTAATTTATTTATTACCTTGGTAACCGATACTCTTGTCGTCGCGACATTACAGTCTCTAGTCTCGCAATCCAATTCCGACAGTCGACATTGCCTGTCAACTTTTATTACTTCAACTAATCGAATAAGTGGTCAACCGAACCTATAATTGATTTTTTAATTAAAAAAAAATGGTCCGACACTACAATAACGAATCGAGTCCCAAAATGCGTTCTACTTATTATTTGAAACCCGGGCAAACCTTACAAAATACAAAGGTACGTTGATCGACGAAATGCTGACAAGTTAAACGTTATTTTTTTTTATCGAGAAAATTTTTCACAAAGATCGCGGATAGATCGCTGGCTCTGCTGGTATCGAGAAGCGCCTTCGATCGTATGATCGATTACACAACCGAAAATGATAGACTTGCCGCCATCGCCGAGGAGGAGGCGGCAAAATTCGCAGCACGAAAAAAAGCAACGTACGAAATGTCCAAATCCTGGGACAATACTATAGCGGTAAGAACTGTGTCCCACATAGAGAAAAAAATATATACAAAAATGTTATCGAAATATATGAAATTTTGCATTTTTATATTATTAATATAATAATCATAATTTCATTGTATTCATTAATTTTTATCATATATATTTAGTGATATATTTTTGTATAAACATATTCTACAATATATTCGATATATCGAAGATATATTTTGCGATATATTTTTCTCCACGTGCGCCATCGGCCATTAATTAAAAATTGTCTACGATTTAAAAAAATGTTAATCTCTGAATGTCGATTCGTTAGAATATCACGAAACGCCGAAAATTCGAGCTTTTGAATAGAAAAAAACGGGAGGACGATTCTCGAGTTCAATTCGCCAAAGACTTGGCATCGAGAAACGCCGCCGAACGCGCGGAAATCGTCGCCGAAGCTAGAAAACTTTTGTTGTGGAGAAAGCCTCAGTGCAGAATGATAAACGGAGCTTTGCTCACTGCTGAGGTGAATCTGATTTTCCGGACTTAAATTTGCCATTCGACAGACGCATCTTTTCATAAATATGAAAAATGCCCGATTTCGTCAGTGTTACAGGCAATTGGAGGCACAATTGGCTTTTCAAAAAACATTGGAAGGCATCGACAGAGAACGCGATATGGAATATGCGAAGATTATGAAAGAAGATGTTGAGAATGCGATGAAAAAAGAGAAAATGGAGGCGGAGGAGCGCCTGAAAAAAAATCGAGATTACGGACGGCAATTGAGGAAACAGTACGATTAATTGATACAAATAACAATTAGAAGACCTCGAGTAACGCAATATCGCAATCGTTCTTTTGCAATAGGATCGAAGGAGTAGGCAACGACATGAAGCGATTGGAACTTCAAGAATTGGCAGTCGAAAAGCAGGACTTGGAAAACATGTCGAAAGAGATCCGCATGATCGAGGAATGCGAAGCCGAAGAAACGGCGAAGAGAAAGAGAGAATTGAGAAAAATTTTTACTGACACTCTCGAGGAGAAAAAACGCAACGAGATGGAACTGAAACGCAAGGAGGACTTTGAGAATCAAGCGCTGCAGGTGTTCGCAAGATCTAAGGAACGTATTAAAAAAATTGGAAAATTAAAGACGAAGGAGATGAGGGACGAGAAGCTGCGCCATTCGGAAAGTCTCGGTTAGCTACGTTACCATTTTTCTTTTTTTTCCAAAAGTGATTATTAAAAAATTAACTTATTTATTGAACACTTAATTATTGACAAATAGCAAGGAGATGCGCCGCGATAAGGCACTCTCGGGACGCCGAAGAGGCCGAAAGTATGCGAAGAGCGATCGAGGAAAAAGAAGCTTTGGAGAGAGAAAGGCGAGAAACAAAAAAGAAACACGAGGAAAAGATTCGCTCCGATATGGAGAAGTATAGAGCGGAATTGGCAGCGATTAACGAGAGTCGCGCTAATGAAGAAAAAAATATGATGACGTGGGAGACTTTGCAACGCTTCAAAAGAGACGAATACAACAAAGAAGTGCAGTTGGAAGAGACGAAACGCGATTGGAAAAAGAAAACGGAAACGGCGCAGTTTCTTCGAAAGCAAATGGTACAGAAATTGGTTATCAAAATTGGATGAATGAATTTTTTTTCATCTCAATACTAATCAATTTTGCTGCGAATAGGCTGAACGAGCTGCTGAACTCAAACGCGAGGGATTGATGGGCGATGATGCCGTTCGGACGAAGGCAAATATTCAGCGTACCAATGAAAAAGTTCTCGCGTACGGCGAACAAGTTATAGAGGAATGCAAAACTCTAAACGAAGCCAATCCAACAGCGCCGGCGCGACCGCTTTTTCCGATATTGAAAGCTATCGAGGTAAATAATCGATTGCACAACAACTTACGTCCATTTTTTCTAATTTTTTTTTCATGCTATCAAAATGTGTGTTTCAGCAATTTAAAAAAGAAAGCGGTCTCTTACCCCCAAAAACTTACGAAGAGCGCGAACCCCCGAAGAGACGACGACGAAGAAAACCAATCTGTGCGAAACCTTTGCCACCCGATGAAATTTATTATTTATAATCCAAAAATTCCTCTGATTCTTCAAAAATGTAGAACGATCGCAATAAAGTAATGGCATCAAATTTTTGGTAAAAAAAAAAATTCGCTGCGAGTATTAAATCCGAAATTAAAAGCGAAATCAATCGCCAAACAATCGACGGTGACTTCAACGAGATCAACGCCAACCCTTCAATGTCATCGCGGATCGTAAAATTTGAAACTTTTTTAACCGCTATTCCCAACGTTGAGCCTCGAGAATGTTAGTTAAAGTATCCGAATCTCGAAATCCCTCGGATGAGAAGCCAAAACCGAAGAATCTTCCGCCAGCGATAAATTTCCTCAATGCGGGTTTATCGGGGTTAGTTTTTCATTCGTAAAACGAAACACGAGATATCTAAGATTTTCTTCTGCAGAAAATTTGTTTGCCATTTATTTCATCAGAATGGCAGCTACCTGCGTGGTGCATCCGATGGACGTTATGAAAAATCGTATGCAAATGAGCCAAAAAGTCGCGACGATAGGAGAGACGGTTTCTTCGATATATCGAAGCGGTGGTATAACGAAATTTTACGCCGGTTTGTCCGCTGGATTGCTGAGACAAGCGACTTACACAACGGCACGACTAGGAATTTACAATCAGTTGAACGACATGTGGAGGTAGTTTTGCGAATTAAATTGTGTTTCGGTAGGTAACCATTTTTTTACTTCACGACGATTCAGACTTTCCAATCCGGGAACTCCGGGATTCGGGACACTCGTTCTTATGGCAGCGACCGCCGGTTCGACCGGCGCGTTCGTCGGTACTCCGGCGGAAGTGGCGCTCGTCAGGATGACTTCGGATGGCCGATTACCACCGGGTATACCAACCGTCATTAGCATAAACCCCTTTCGTACACGCGGCATAAATACGCGTCCAGAATTTTCGACCAGTCGTTACCTTTAAACAGCCCATTTACTTAACTCCAAAACATCGCGAAGAAATTCTAAAAAAAATTGTAGAATAACCTGGAAGTGTCGTTGTTTCGATGGTTCAAAGAATCATTTGTTGCACACTTTTTCATTATTATTGGTTATGAGTAAAAGAAACGAGCGTTGTACGTAGTGTTGTTCGCGCGGTGAAAAATCTCCCGTACGTTAAGGGTTAACGCAAATCTTTTCATATAACGATCCATATTACAAGCAATTTTCTCAATTAGAGAAAAGAAGAAATTACAAGAATGTGGTCGACGCATTTTTGAGAATAATTAAGGAAGAGGGTGTAACGACACTGTGGAGAGGTAGCGTCGCGACAATGGGGAGAGCAGCGATCGTCAACGTATCGCAACTCGCCACCTATAGTCAAGCGAAGATTCTTCTCAACGCGAAATGTACGCTATTAATAATGACTGTAAAGTTAGATCAGTGAATTGTGAATGAAAAATCGCATTCTACAAGAAATTCATCGCGTAATCCATAACGAATGTACGAGTGATACATTTTTTCGCAGTGGAAATTCCCGAAGGAATCGGTCTGCACTTTTCAGCTTCGATGCTCTCGGGTTTTCTCACGGCTTTCAACTCGATGCCTTTCGACATCGCGAAAACGAGGTTCGAAAAATGACAAAAAAAAATCATTCGCCAATGAGAAAAATGTTTACAATTTCTTATTCTTCTCGTTTTCGAAAGAATACAGAATCTGAGCGGCAAAGGAAAACCACCGAATATGCTGAACGTAATAATGAAGATCGCCAGAGCCGAAGGGATTCGCGCCCTTTGGAAGGGTTTCTGGCCGACTTACTGCCGAATAGGACCGCATACAGTTATAACGTTTATTTTCAACGAACAATTCGCTAAAGTCTACAGACAAATGTTCATGCAACAATAATCGTTCGCGTATATCTGTTCGATAATGTGTAACAGCGGAATCACGTGAATACAGAACCGTAGAGTAACGAGAGTTGATCCATTGTTATCATAGTGATAACGGTATTGGGACCGGCGCGCAGGTAATAGGGAAGAAGTCCGCGCCAGAGGCTGAAGAAACCGTCGGTTCGCGCCATGTTTATCAGAGCTCTCGTCATACCCGGTGGTCTCGTTGGCGCGTGCCAACTCTGTATTCTATCGGGGAAAATACACGAATCGTAATAATTTTTTACCGCCATTTTCCCTCGGATTTCAAAAATAAGGATTCACGATAACGCACTCGGTTTTCGCTAAATCGACTGGCATCGACGCCGTGCAGGTGACAACACTGGAGATCATCGAAGCGCAGAATTGCAAAAACACCCCATCGGCAAAAAAATCTTTAGAACGAAAGGTATTTGGTATTTTTGGTGAATATGGTGAACGGGGATTTTGGAGGAAATTTTTTAATAATTTACTCGTATCTCTGAGAAACATTTTTGTTCGCGAATACGTCCCGAGCTGAGCTCCGTTAACGATAGCTGCTCTGCCCATTGTGGGAACGGCACCTCTCCACAAACTCATGAATCCATCGTTACGCGCAATCCGCGAAAGTCCAGCAATCGCATTCTTGTAATTTCTTCTCTTTTCCGGACATTTTTTTACGTCGGTTATCATTCGTATCATTACAAGATCGGCAGGTGTGCCGACCAGAGAACCGAGAATACCGGATATCATTCCGAGGCTCACTAATGCTGGATAATTCAAACGACCGAAACGTTCTCTTGAAGGAACGAAGGAAAAGGTGCAATGATAACGAAAAATGGTAAAAAATTAGTCTCGATTTTACGTTTCTTTTAAATAGACGAAAGTTTTTCGATCAATTGAAATACTCATTGTTGAATCACCGACAAAATTCCAGCATAGTATTGTAAGCGCCGAGTCTCGTTGTCGAATATGTAACTTGACGAAGCAGCGCTGCCGTTAATCCAACGTAAAAACCGCGCCAACCAGCGTTTCTTGCTGTTTCCTTCGCTGTTGTGTACAGCGATGCGTTCGTCATATGCATATGGATTTTTATAACATCCATTGGATGAGTCGCTATCTGACCAGTGGTTCTGTTTAATCGATGGATATCTTCCGAAATTAGCGATCGAATTCGCTAATAACTAAATTATCATTTTTTTAGACAATCAAATGGTTTATTTACCCGGCTATTCCACCGATTACGAATTTGGCGACAATTGGTACTTTGGGACGTTTAACAGGATTTCCAGAGGACATTCCTTTTTTATTTTCCAACACAAATTCCAATTATATTGATTCATTTTGGAAATTGATTCGTCGCGGATCTGACAACATCGTTAGTGAAGTTAGCCGAAGACTTTTTGCACTGATCTGAAGTTTCTTACAGATCGCGCGACTTGAATTCGATTGAAAAGATTCATTTTTGGTTCTTCGCGGAACTGCATATAATCGTTTGTACGTATAAATGCGATAACGAAGACATCTGCAGTCTTTAACCCCTTATATTATTTTTTATGATAATATATTTAATTATTCTATATTATGTATTTAAAATATATGTTTATTCGAATTAATTAAATTTGTTTATAAATTAAAATTGTCTCATTTATTCGTAATTGAAGAATTAATAATAAAAAATAAAAAAAATATAAGATCGCTATAAATTGGTAAGTTAACAAAATATGATTTGATTTAGGAAATAGAAGTTTAGTGATTAATATTTATTTAATATCGATAATGGCGTAAAAAATAAAATAAAAATCGGTATAAGTAACACAATTACACCACCTAATTATCAGCGATCGATCATATCGCTCCAAAAACCATTTGAATTGCAAAAAACGAATTAATCATTCGATTTCGATGCGCCCAACGAAAAAATGCGAAGTCTTCATGTTCACGAGCGTCCAAACATTCGAGAAAAAAGCGACTTTCGGCGGTTATGAAAAAGCAGCTTTGAGAATTTTACACGCCGACATTGAGTGCATAACTCTAATGATGCAAAGGTGGGTTTCCCTCGTTCCGTGCAACAACTTCCAATTAAAATGTTTCATCGTACGAGCGAACGTTACCGGAGTTACTTGTACACGAAAAAATTTGATACATGTGAAATACACGTATATGAATTCCACGTAAAAGTTATACGTGCGAATCAGCCGTCGATGTATTATACCTATATATCTATCCGTCGACTGCTTGTCCAGTTCTACGATAATCAGGCAAAATATCCTCCAATAATGACAACGGAACTTAGCCGTCCGATCAATTATCGGAATAATGCCTAATCCACACTTTCCTATCGAATTATTCATAAAATCAAAATAAAAATTAATATATCGCAAGAAAACTGATTCGCGAAAAAAAAAAACGAAAAAACGAAAATTCTCTCGCAATATTATCGAATTTAATGTCGAAAATGTGCGTATCGCTCGCAATAGATAAAGAAGAGAATTGCGTAGACGCCGGTAACGCGGAACAGGTGAGGAAAGGCAGTGGGTGCGGCCATCGATGACCAAGCGTGGGCCCACAACGGATCAATACTCTCCCCGGCTTCTTCTCGGTACGCGAACCGCCACCGCGAGATTTACGGTACTCGCGCCGCGACGTAGTCGACCTCGTGTTTGGTGCGGCTCTATCGCCGGCATTTAAAGTCCTTCGACTTCGTGCACTCATTCGAGATTCTGCGTTGTCAATTGCATTTACGAACTCGCGAATTGGCGATAGAGTCTTTTTCGACGAGTTAAAAGTTGAGGGGTGACCGTCGGTGTCCGTCTCGGAGGGAGTGAGCAACGGTGAGTCAACTCTCCTCTACCCCTATCAGCCCTTTGCGATATCTCCGGCAACGCCACCCCGTCTAGTCGAGTGAGTTCCGGACGCGCAACGAAGCGAAAGCATGCAGCTACGATATTGCGTAGTATTTCGTACCACGAGCTTCGAGTGAAAAAAACGCGAAGACTAAAAATTGATTGTTTCAAAAATCGTTGTTTCGTTCGAAGAATCGACTCGATCGGACCGGAGAGTGAGAGGGGTTCGGGGGGTAGAGGGAGGAATCGACACGACGAGAACAGTGACAAAGATACCGGAGTGACAATGACTTCGAAGGTACTTGTTAAACTGCCGACAGTACCGTTTTCTCAAGTACGTATAAAAGATCAAAGAAAAATCATCGTAGAAAACGATATTACGGAATTTCTGAGATGTCGATTCAGCGAACTTTTTTTTTTTTTTTTTTTTTTTTTTCATTGATTATCAGGGTCAAAAATCGCCACCCGAGTTGATGACATTGCCAATTAAAAATGAGGGTACCGCACAAGTTCGATCGCACCAGACTCTCAATGGCGATAGAACAGCTCAGCTGGAACAGAACATGAAGTTCCTTCAGGAACAACATCAGGCAACTCTGATCGCTCTTCATAAAGAGGTCGAAACGCTTCGTCAGAGCAATCGCGGTAAAAAAAGAACAATTGCTCCGAATTTTTTTTTTTTTTTTTTTTTTTTTTTTTTTAATTCCGATCGCTACGGAGGAATTTCAACTTTTGATTGATTTAACACTCGCAGATTTGCAATTTCAACTGGTTTTCACCAAAAGCACAAACTGCGTGCAGAGCACTCCATCCTCGCCGGAGGACAATTCAAACGGGTTTGTGAAAACAAAGGTACCGATTAACTCGAAATTCCGTTAGTCATGAATTTTCGAAACTTCGCGAAATGTGTGGGGAAATATATTCGATCGAATACCGAATTGCCTGTTGCACAGGGAAGCCCGCTGTGCGTCAACGTGACGCCTCTACAGGTCGAACTACTCGAGAAAGATTTGGATGAGATAAAATCGTCTTTCAACGAAGTTAAAAAGCACAATCAGTATCTGCTGGAAGTAATCGACAAGCAAAACAAGTAAGTGACGAACGAAAGCGCTTCTGATCGCGGTTCAAACATTTTTTCTTTTTTTTTCCAGAAAATTACAACAATCGGAAAAACGTAAGGAAAAATCCGAAATGGCGGACGTTGGTATTCAAGTGGGCGAAACAGCGGAAGCTATCGAAAGCGAATTATCTGTGCGTCTCGAAGACGCCGAAGCGAAGGTCAGACGTTTGCGTCGCGAGAACAGAGATCAACAGAGAGAAATAGCAACGATGAACGGCGGTAGTAGAAACGGTAGCGGTAGAAATTGCGGATACGACAATGGTGGTCATTATAATCGCGGTGGTCAGTCAAACGCGGGACAGGGACTGTGGTTTCACAAATTTCCACCGCTTCGAGGGATTTGCAAAGGACACGAAAGGTGATGTTCGCGAAATGTTCAATATTAATAAAATGTCAATAAAATGAAAAAAAAAAAAAAAAGGTAAAAAATCAGTTTTTTTTTATGTATGTTGATATATAAATGGCGTGTATATCGATAAGATATTTATGTAAAAAAAAAAAAAAAAATCCGAAGACTAAACGTTTTCGCATTCCGTAGTTTCAACCAAAACACAGAGTATCAACGAAACGGTAGAAGACGACAGGACAAACAACAAGATCGCGACACCGGAGGGGACGGTACGGTTTTACCACAGCTACGTAATCCAATGCCAGATTCCTCCAGTCATCCGCGATTTTACCGATCGCATTATCGCGATGAGGGCGGCGATTATTATCGCGAGCGCGGCAATCGAAAGTACAGAGGTCACAGATCCCAGAGAGACACAGATTCGCAAGAACATCGTCGAGATTTCGAAGAAAGCAAACAGGACTAACAGCAAAGAGACGCAACGACAAATAGTTCGCAACCTCCGAGGAAACAGTAAAATGATTATTATTATCATTATTATCATTATTATTGTTATTATTTATTATTATTATTTATTATTATTGATCATTATACTCTCAACGAAGTTGTATTACGTTGATGCATATATTGCTTGCGCGGCAAACTCTGTGTTTTAGTTCGTCAAAAATAGAACGAATATACACTACTTATCCGGAAAAAGTAAACATAAAGATAACAATGGTAAAAGAAAAAAAAATCTTCAGTAGGGGTATTACAGACGAAAAGTCACGAATACTGAGTGATCAAGAGGGTATTTCTCGTATGTAGCTCGGTGGCTAATTATGTAAGCCTGGCATCTGGTAGGGTAGCAGTCATAAAAAATATATTGAATATTTACAATCGTGTTAGGCGGGTTTACGTCATATATTACATCATTTTATTCATCATTAGATCGTGTAATGAAACAAAAAAAAAAATGAAAATGATAAAAAAAAACAGAAGTTACAAAGAGGTTCTAGGGAGCACGTAAAAGTAACTACGTCTAATCGATAATATTCGGGAAATTTAGGAGAGAGACTGAATGAAAACAAAAAGGCTTTGTGGATGAGCAGAGATCACGCGGTATCGCAAGAAAACTCGTGAGACTAAGTGATACGAAAGGAAAAACAGAAGAATGTTAATATTGATGATATCCTTGTGCTACAATAATGCTCTTTATCTTCTAATGTACGCAAACGTGTATTCTCCGTGTTGGGTATATTCTTCACATAGCCATTATTGCCGAAGATTGCGGCAATGCAGGGAAAAGTTTTACTTCGCGTGCAGGCAAAAAAGTTGCCGAGTTTGATATATATACATACAATTTCTAACGATGGAACCCATTTATCGTATTTTTTTTTCTCACGTTTCGTAATTCTTTCAATTCATCGTATACGATTTCAATATTTCCTTCTCACTCCTTTACACGCGAACCAGTCATTTTTTCACATCTCAGGTTTTATCATTCTTCCCAAAAATCGTAAAAAGAACATAATAATCAACGTGTCAGGTTATCCGAGACTCGAGAGAGATTACTCAGTATTTTTATTCATTAAGTTTACGGGAATTTACGTGTCGATCGACAGACATCAATGTCGTGTTGCTCTACGTTCAATTTTTATGCGATGTATGTTTATGTTGAACGGAAAAAGAGCAAACAAAAAACCATACTAGCTTTCGCTGGAGATCTACCTGTTGATCCTGCTTTTGATTCGCGAACCACGCTTGTAAGAACATTTTCTGGTCAAAAAGTTAAACACTTGTCGGTTTGTATCTCGTACATTAATCGATTCGTCGATCTTTTTTTTTCTTTTTAGTTCATGCAAAAGTTTGACATGCATACTGAAGACACTGGATCACGATCTCTAAACTTCTGTTAAGTGTTGAACAGCGTTTTTTGTCCGAAGTTAAAAAAACACTCACGCGCCCGAATAATACTCGTCTATCGCGCGTTTTAGCTTGCAGAAGGATATGCCGAAGCAAGCGAAATAAATATATGCCTCGTGTATTAGCCAGATTGAAGTATACAAAAAAAAAAAGAATTATGAGGTACAAGACTATATGTATGCTTGAATGGGTGATATATATTAAAATCGATTAAATGAATATTGCACTAACCGAGAGTTTTATTTCTTTGCGCTCTCCTTCCAAGGTTTCTCGATCGCCACACTGTCGAAAAGTTTCGTCGCATTAAACCGTTTTATTTGAGAAATCCCGTTCTTTTCGACTCATATCGACCTGCGTCAGCCAAATTCCCACAACGAACTGATTCTCGGTTCCATGTTTCTCGTGCGGTTCAATACCCCCCCTTCCCCTCTCCGTCGCCCTATTCACCCACGTTTCGCATAAAACCGACAAAGCCTATCAACGAACAGTTTTTGTAATATCTAACCGGCATTTACGACTTTACGATTACAACAATAACAAACAACGTGTTTCACATCTTTTCTCGTCAATTCATCAATGAAAATCGTCAAGTGAATGAAAAGCAAGAGTGTTACGAGATTCGCCGGAGGAAACGCACATGCCGAAAGTCACCGAACGAGTCGAGAAAAGTGCTCGAAGGGTTAACAAAGCTTCCGATCGAGTATGACGGAACTAACGAATTCGGGATGCAAAGAGTTGCTTGTGCGGCGGATGTTCATGGCAATCGCCTCCAGCATAGTCGCACAGTTTTTCTTCGTCAGCTGCGTAATACTGATAACGAATTTAAGTGTCACCCACCCGCTCTCATGGATACAAGACACCTGGTCGATCGTAACGTGTTTACGAATGTGGTGTTACTTTCTCGTCCTCGCGGCAGTTATACTTCTACAAGGAATAGTGTGCAGCAAAAATTATCTAAACGCTCCCGTTTACGTGAAAAGTAGATTCGACGCTTTTCGCGGCATGTTTACGCCGCACAATTTCGTCGTCGGCGGCCTCTACGTGATCATCGGCGTTGTACTCGTCTGGCTGCATCTTTCACTAGAGGACGGAGAATACGGATCGCTTATAAAGCATTGCAAAACTATCGGTGGCTCATGTCTCGTCGAGGAACACTATTTTCTCCTTCTCGGTGGTCTCTGGATGGGAATCTACTACTTCGCCAAAACGAATTTTTTCGGACTTCGATATCTGCAATTCCCAATTATTCCATTGTCAAAATTTGTTCAAGTAAAACGAGGCATCGGCGCTATACTGCCCTCCGCTATGCTAAGCGCCGTTTGGCCGGCGCTTTATCTCCTCGGATTTTATTATTTTCTCGGAACTTATTTTCGCGGCATTGCAGCGTCGACTCTTTTTCTGACAGTGGAAGACGAGCCTTTGGACGGAATATCGAGATTACTGAATCCTTCGCTAATTTTTCACATTTGGCTGTACGCAGCGCTTTTCGTTCTCACAATGAACACAATGCATCTGCTATTTCAAGCTTATCTCACCGAATGGATGCCCTTTGATATCACGCGGAGAGCCGTTTTCAACAACGAAACGACAAACGTTACGCTATCGGAAGTTCTCGCCATGGAAAAGGTGCCGATAATGCAGCATTTGGGATATTTGGATCTCTTTACTTTGGCGCAGAAGGACAAGACGCGAAGAGCTTTACTCTTCTCTCTCAGTCAGCCGGGTGGTCATCCTTACAACTGGAATTGCATTGTCGAGAAATGCGTTACATTGGTGAAGAATTTCGCCGTCGAGATAAACGACGTTTCCACGGCGAAACAGGAGTCCCGACTTCCGTCGACCGTGAAAACGACCGCCGATGTTTTCGACAAAACTTACGCGTATCACATGCGCAATCTGGTCGCCAGTCAGATGCCGAGGAGCGCGACGAATGAAGAGATCGCAAAAACCGACGCGACGAGCGAACAAACTATCGTCGGTTACTTTCGTAACAAAAGGGAAAATTTCGTCTCTTATTTGCTCTCGAAACCTCTGATATTCTATTTTTTCGGTAAACAGAGCGACAGCGCAATTCGTCACTTGTTGATAAACGGACAAACGGTGATTTGGGCCGCCGATGCGATATCGTCGCTGGCCGTCGTATCGCTTAAAGAGGATCCTTACGGTATCGTGCAAAAGGATTTGCCGTCCATCGTCGAGGCTCTACTGTTGCTTAAACAGTCATTGGATAAATTGCAAAAGACGAATTTGTTGATGAGAAAACCGCAGAACGACGATAAAATAATAAGGCAAATATTAACGTCATTGAGAATGGCGACAAAGCGCAGCGTCTATAGAATCGTAGCGAATTTCAGAGATTACATTGAGGATCTCGCGCTCGAGCCGCAAATTCGCGATCAGTTGCAGAGTTTTCTCGCTTACAGAGAATAACGACGATGCAAATAAAAAATGTGCCAATTTCATACGCTTCCTTGAACTTTAATTTATTTTTCACGAGGTATTAATCGCGTTAACGCGAGTAACTCGGAACTACAAGTCGAACGTTTACGAAGATAAATATTTTTTTTACTGCAGCGAGCGATTTACGACTTAAAAAAAAAAAAAGAACATCGTCTTCTCCTTTTTGATAAAAGATCTCTTATGTGTATTTTTTTTTCATGTACCAAACTTCGACGGATTGTCCCCGCGGGTCAATATAATTTTTGTAAGATCTATTTATGTACAGTAATAAAAAATGTAACAAAAAAAAATGTATATTTGTACAGCGATTTATTTATGAAAAATTATGTTACATTTTCTTGAGATGTTGAACTACACTTAGATTATAAAATAATTTCTCCCTCAGCGTATTCCAACTGCCGGATTGTGTGTCTTGCAAATCTCCCAAATAATTCAGTAAACTTTTCTTTTCCATCACTGCGCTACCGTGAATTTTGAGAAAAACCGAAAGATACGCTTGCGAAAGTTCAAAATCTCTTTTTCTCGCCATCATGTGTTTTATCATTTTCATAAATTGCAACAGCATCTCTTGAGAATATCGAAGATCCAACGTCAGAGATTGGACTTCAAAATCTATCGAACTCGGACCGAGAGATTTGAGTCTCTCGATGACTTCGGTGAAATCATTGGTAGTGCAGGTTTTTTGCAAAAGATTGCCGAACGGCGTGAGCATTTGAAAGTCCGGATGAACCAAAAGTTTGCTATTGTCGTCTTCGGTTCTCGCCTGCGAAAGATCGAACTGTATATCAAGAGCGGGAATCGTTGGAAGGAAGAAAGGCGCTGCTTCCGGTGCTTTTGGCGGTTCCTTCGGTTTGTTTCGCTTTTTCACGATATCGATGTTCAGCAGATTTTGCCAACGTGAATTCGGAAGCGAAGACATTGTTATCAAATCGGCGCTCAACTGATCGGGCGAAACGTATTCTTCCGGTAAGTCTTCGTTCTCATCCTCGATAGCGATCTCTTCCAAAGACGATTCCAAGTTGATTTCTACCGTTGTACCCGGAAGCGTAACCATCGGTATAGCCGCGTCGGGACGTACGGCTTTCAGGGAAACGTGAGCGTACAACGTCCGGTTCGACCACAAATAGATTCCCAAGTTGCATACGTGAGCGGAAACAAGATATTCTCCAGTTGCCGAGAAATGGAGCGAAGTACAAGCCTCGGATACCTGAAAAAACGATTGAATATCAGTAATTATCGATCTCTCGTATAATTCCTTCTTCTCACGATCTCTATCCTCGATAACTAAATGTACAAATAAAAAAATATGATATCTGATAATTTCATTAACAAAATTTTAAATTGACGAAAAGACGAATAATGGCGAAAAAAAAAAAATTAACGACGAATTACCTGATAAACATCGATAAGCTGACCGGACGGAATGTCCCAAGTTCTGATCGTGCAATCCATGGAAGCGGTTACCAACCATCTCGCATCGGGACTGAAGGTAGCATCGGTCAATTGTCCTCTGTGTCCTTCGAATCGTCTCACAACGACTCTCGTATCTAAATCGATCAGAATCAACGTAAAATCTTCCAGAGCCAAAGCAATGAGAGAACTTTCGCGATGAGTTCTCAACCATTTAACCGGTTCCTCGAGTTTCAATACGGCTGATGGTTGACTCTTTTTTTCGGTTTTGAACGGCCAGAATTTAACGAGTGCGTCTTGTCCGGCGGAAACTACGTTTTGATTGAGCGCATCGACCATAACTCCGCGGACCGGACCCTCGTGTCCGCCGTCTTCGCCGCCGTAACTCGCCCTATGGATACCCGACTGTATGTTGAATCTCTCGATGTGTCCCGTGTTGTACCCAATAACAACGAAATTGCCGCATTGCGTTAAGCAAATACTCGTCGCCGTTGCATTGCGATCTCCGCGAAAACGTTCGTGAAGAAGTTTATGGTTTCCCATCCGTAATTTGTCGTAAGACCACGTGGTAACGACACCGATACCCAGATGCGCCGCGGCAATGTTGTCCCAATCTTTTTCGCGTGTTTTCTCCGCCGCGAATTCTACAATCGGCGGCATTATCAACGGATCCTCAACGAGTCTTCCTTTCTTTTTCGACGCTTTTCTATCGTACGAAGCTCTCCCGAGACTTTTATTAAACGTTTCCGTTATCGTCGAGAATATTCTTAGCGACGAATCGCCGCCGGCCGTTAATATATTGTTACCGTCGTCGCCGTAAAATCTCACGAAACTCGGCGGCTCCGCGTGTCCCTCGCGAATTCTCAATAATCTTGCAGAACCATCCGCCTGATCAAATATCCATAATTTCAATGTATTGTCCGGCGATGAAGTGACGATTAGCGGCTCATTAGGCAAACATCGCATTCCCGTTACCGCATGGTGGTGAGCCGACATTATTTGACTCTCAACTTTTCGTTTTTCGAGATTCCAAATTACCAAATGACCAGACATACTTCCCGTCACCATTATGGGATTTCCATCGCTACGAAATGATATCGACGTTACTAATCCCCAATCTTGTATCAACTCAAAGAGAGTTTCGTCGACTGTGAGATTGTGAAGTTTTATCATTCCGTTCGCGAGACCCACGGCAACTACGTCAATCGCCGGCGCTTGTTCCAGTGCCGTGACGGAAGAATTCCAGCCGTGGAAAGTGTATATCATTTTTGCTGTTTTTATATTCCACAGCTGAAGACTTCCCTGTTCACTGCCAAAGAGAATTTTATTCATGTAGGTGTTGGGATGAAGTATCGTTGTTATTTTGAAGACGCTGTTGGAAAAGTTTAATTCCAACAGTTGTTCCTCCGTCTTGATGTCCCATACTTTGAGAGTACTGCTCTCGTCGACGGAGAGTAAGTGAACGCCGAACGGTAATAATAGATGAACAGAACTTTCGTGTCCCTTGTAAGTGTGTTTGAGTTCTGTACCTCTACGCCAAGCGTAAACATTGTTTTCGCTTGCGGTGTAAATGTGAAAAGTATCCGCGGCTAAACAGTCGATATCGCCGGGATGCGCTCCCGATACGCTGAGCAGAGTAAAATGCGAACAACCGTAAGTGTGAAAGGATCTACCGACGCACGTTACTATTAAATTTTCTTTTCGCCTCTGAATGTATCTCGTTACGAGTGGTATGTGATTGCTGACATAACCAAGAGCCCGGTTTCTCGAGAATATTTTACTCTGCGCCATCGTTGAACGGACGCGGCTCGCCTTTCTTTCAACGAAACGTTATATACTTTTGTCACTTTGTTTTTCTTTATAAAACACTTAAAGATGCAAGACGATTGTTGTTTGACACCACGTGGATTGCCATTTCTCGAGAGAAACACGAGAGAAGTTGTCGACTACGCGCAACACGTTGAAAACATGCGGTTTTCCGTCACGCGCGGCATAAACTCGCGTAATCCAATCGCAGATTCAACATTCTCTTTTATTGACTGTCAGAAAACTAATGCTGACGCGTGATTGGCTAGAATTTAGTTGTGCGCATGCGCGTTACACTCACATGTGAAGGCACCTTGAGACGCGTGTTGAGATTCGACGCGGAAACTTTTGGAATTCAGTTTTCTCAAGCGCGCCACATGCACCGCATGGTTACTTCGATTAACCAAAAACAATAATTTTCACGATCCTGTTATTTTTCTACTGTAAATGAAGTCATAATGTCTGTACCGGATAAGGTGTTGATGAGAAAGATCAAGAAGCGCGAGAAAAATAAATTGAAGATACTGCAACAGCGAGAATCGTCGAAGCCTAATGGTGAGTCGTAGCGCGATGTGCGCGTTGTTAACCTCCTATAGCTGACAAATTTTGCAATTGCTGGATATTGTATATAATTTTATTCTACCACGCCGATTCCTCGATCTATAGTTACAGAAGACGAATTCTCCGAAGCATCGGAAGTACCCAAAAAGACATTAAATAAAAATGGAGTTGGAAAGAAGCGTCCGATGATGGAAGATGGCCCTTCCAAGAGTAAGTCGTTACTTCTCCATCTTGACATCGTAGACGGAGGATATCTCAAAAAAAAAAAAAAAACAATTAACAATAACTATATTTTTTTCTCAGAAAAAAAGAAAAAGGCTCAACCAGTAGAACCTGAAATTAGTGAAGAAGAACCGTTGGACAGCGGCGATGAATCGAGTATCGATGAGGAAACTAGAGACGAGAATGTCAAAGAAGATTTATCGAAAAGCCGTACGATTTTATCGATTCGTTAAGATTAATCACACTGCTTTTCTTTAATTTTGTAATTAAACATTTTTTTTTTGTTTTTTCTTGTTTTTTAGTACCGGGATCTGCAGTGGGTTTAGAAATTCTAAACAACGCGGCATTTTCATCTCTGAAGGACAAAGTTTGTGAAAACACGTTAAAAGCCATCGCCGACATGGGTTTCGAAAATATGACCGAAATCCAAGCGCGATCTATCCCTCCCCTTTTGGAGGGCAGAGATTTAGTGGGAGCCGCAAAAACGGGTTCCGGCAAAACTTTAGCGTTTCTCGTACCCGCCGTTGAGTTGATTTATAAATTGAAATTCATGCCGCGCAACGGTACCGGTTGCGTGATAATATCGCCGACGCGTGAATTGTCGATGCAAACATTTGGGGTTTTGAAAGAATTGATGAAGTATCATTATCACACTTATGGACTGTTGATGGGTGGCGCTAGTAGACAAACGGAAGCGCAGAAGCTCGCCAAAGGCGTGAATATCGTTGTCGCAACGCCCGGTAGATTATTGGATCATTTGCAGAACACTCCGGATTTCTTGTTCAAGAATCTACAGTGTCTGATTATCGACGAAGCCGATCGTATATTGGACATCGGTTTCGAAGAGGAACTCAAACAGATTATCAATATTTTGCCGAGTAAGTAAACTCGATAAGTCTCCGCGGAAACGCAGCGAGCTTTAACGTTAATCGATCTTTTGCTGCTTTTTATTTTTCAAGCGGCACTAATTGTGATAAAAAGATTTAGACACTTCGCACACAGATACTAACAATCGCGCAATGTTTCGCGTTTCAGAGAGACGACAAACGATGTTGTTCAGTGCAACACAGACGAAAAAGATTGAGACTTTGACGACATTGGCTTTGAAAAAAGAACCCGTGTACGTCGGCGTTGACGACGAGGAGGAAAAGGCTACGGTTGAGGGCCTCGAACAGGGATACGTTGTTTGCCCGAGTGAAAAACGTTTTCTACTTCTTTTCACTTTTTTGAAAAAGAATCGCAAGAAAAAGGTGATGGTGTTCTTCAGTTCCTGTATGTCCGTCAAGTATCATCACGAGCTTCTCAATTACATCGATTTGCCAGTGATGAGTATTCACGTAGGTATTTCTATAAAAAAAAAAGAAACAAAGCCACAAATGGAATTTGTGCAATGCTCGCAAAGTCGCATTCGTGACGATTCAAGTTAATATTAGAATATTAATGATTTAATCCAATGATTTTTAAACAGGGAAAGCAAAAACAAACGAAGCGAACAACGACATTCTTTCAATTTTGCAACGCAACTTCCGGTATTCTGTTGTGTACCGATGTGGCAGCGAGAGGTCTTGATATTCCGGACGTTGATTGGATTGTCCAGTACGATCCGCCCGACGATCCAAAGGAATACATTCATCGAGTCGGTAGAACGGCTCGTGGCGAAGGCAGCAGCGGTCACGCGCTTCTTATTCTGAGACCCGAAGAACTCGGTTTTCTCCGATATCTTAAACAAGCGCGCGTTCCCGTCAACGAGTTTGATTTCTCGTGGAATAAGATCGCCGACATACAGCTTCAAGTGAGTGAACCACTTTGATAATCCGTACAAATCCCTATCTCACTTCGCCTCATTATCTCCGTGATTCTGACACGAATCCTGAAAGCTACGCGCGCAAGTGGTTTGCCGCAATTTCCGTCTTTCAACTCTCGACTATACGTGCGCCGCGCACACTCTGCCAACGGATCTATGAGTCACGACACTGTACTGTAAGAATGTTCTCGTTGTTGCGCATTTACAGCGTCTCAATTAGAATCTTTCTATCGAGCAACAGAGCGTTCTTATTCGTTGATCTGCCAGTTCTTCGTTCAACGATAGAGATCATCCCGCGAAATGGGCACTCGACTGCATCTATAAATTCACGTTATTTTCCGATTTCACGATATAAACATCGTAAAAAAAAATTCTACAGTATATTAAAAAAAAAAAAAAAAATGTGCTCCGCGTAACTTCGGATTATAGTTTCATCTCTAAAGAAAAAAAAAAGAAAAAAAAAGTATATTGGTATCGGATAGTTGAATAATAAGATGAAAATGCATCCGGTGCGTTCGAACAATTTTCATATTTTTTCCGACGACAAAGTGACGCACTTTTAATGATCGCGCGATCGAGTTGATGATGATATCAAAGTTAACTAATATGATATATTCCGATTGAATTTCCATCGATACGAGCTGTTTATGAATTTGCAACGAAATTCCGCGTTCTATTGATACTCTCTTACGGCGCGAGTCACGTGTCTAATGAGCGTCACTCGGCACGTCCTTCATCAGCGATTCATAACGATAGTTGGTTAGCCGTAAAATTTTATGCAGCATTTATCCTTGACGACTAAAAACGATGACAGAGGATGTCGGTTGCAACGCGATTCTATTGTTTCTGCGATGCAATGGTAACGCACGACGTTTGCAGGTCCAGGAAACGTGCCATTGGAAAATAAATGAAGAGCTCTTCCTTCCCCTCTCGTCCATTAGTCGGCGAGTTAGTTGACCTTATTAGACGACAGTGTCTAATTGAAACGAAGCCACTTACCCAGAGGCACGTTAGTAGCGCGAGGGTTCGAACTCCAATGGGTGAATCGATCCTTTCATTCGATAAAATGCATTAACGACGAAATTCTTCGCGTGGGTTTAGCGCCGAACGAATAACATTCGGAACATCGAAATTCGTGTACGAAAAATTTATAAGCAGAAAAACCGTATAAAGAAGAAAAAAATAATCAAATTAAATACCGGATACTTAAGAATTTTAGTTTGAGTGACGAGTACTTCGCACGCGGTATATTAAAACCTTCTAAGGAAGTTGCATCAACAAAATGCAGTTTTTTTATACATTTAGATATGAAAAGATAATTAATTCACACGACGATAATTATAGAGGCATAAAAAACTAATTGCGCAGTCCCGTCATCTGGAGACTTTTGTATTCTCCGCGTTGGCGACGATATAATGAGTTTCTTCTCGTGGAGCTGAAAAAATAGAGCATCGCACTGCGATTTCCTCGGATTATGTCGGTAGTCGATCCGGTGATTCGACTCGTGTCTCAACAGGATGGAGGTCGCTGTCTCGACGATATCTCCGAGTCGGAGAACGACGAGCCAACGATGTTCAGCTAAGAGAACTGAGAGAGGTGTCTATCGTCCGGAGAGACTGCTTTGTCGCCCACACGCGTGATTCACGCAATACCACTCCGCTACCTTCATGACGGATTTATTCGAAAAAAAAAAAGAAATGCTGCGCAGTTTTTTCCATCGTATTCGTAGACGAAAAAGGAGAAATGTAAATTACGGCTCCGATAGCCCAATTTCAATCGAGTCGTTTATCTTGCAGCAGCGAAAAATAATTGGTATTCTTTTGCATATTTCGTTAATATACTTTTATCAGTTTTTGCGTCGGAATTTTTTTTTTTGGATTATTGCAATCCCTTTGTTTGTTATGGATTACGCGTGACTCAGAGGTCTAAACTTGTATACGTAAAAAAAAAAAAATCGTTTCCTTTAGTCTGTTTTTTTTTCTTCGATATTTCGTATAATACGTTTTTATCAGTTTTTGTTGTCGAAAAAAACGTGTTGGGTTATTTCAATCGCTTTATCTATTATAGATTATTGATAGGCGTGACTAAAAGGAAAATATTTTTATTGGTAATTTTTTTTTACGTATACAACTTTAGACAATAGATTCTGATTTCAGTCGCGCGATAACCGAAAGGCACGAACACGATTCGCGGCATTCAGATCCCCAGGAGCCCTATGGTTACCTCGCCATTCCATCGCTACCGGTTTCGCACCGCGACATACGCGAGAATCGAGTACTTAGTTTACTTTTGTTTCTTTTTTTTCGTTTTTCACCGACTGCCATATTCCTCGGCGAAAGGCCAATTTATGAATTGCGCGAAGCAGCACAGGGACGACGATGCTAATCTAAGTCGAGCGCGCGAACGAAGATATTTATGCCACTTCGAGCGATGCATATATATCTGCGTGTCACGTATCTCGAACCGTCGGTTGGCGACTTTGTCGGAGTTGGCATTCCCATTAGACCGTCACGAATATTTCCATTATACCGTTTGCCAGACATTCCAGCGCCGATCCCGCAGGCTTGCGCGATGTTTTCCTTGCGCCATAATTTACGAATAAGTTTTCCCCCCACAGAAACAAAGATGCTATTCCGATTTCCATTGAATCGTATAGAATTCTACGATAAATTAGGCCGCTGGAAAATTCTCCGGAATTAAGAATTTCTTCAGTTTCCTCGTCAAAGGTCACGTTAAGATTACACTTTTTTTTTAATTCGCTTATTTCGTATTTCAATCGCGTATCGTAGCTCTCTCCGTTTGTCAGCTGTACAGAGCAGGAACGCACTTTGACTTGGAATTACTTCCGCGTTGAGATTTTTTCATCCTTAGCGTTCGATCCTTGGAATTGAGCGTAAATTTCGCAAAAAGAACTTCTCTAATATCAATTATTATCATATGCAAAATTGTAAGTCTTCTTTTTTGTCCAAAAGTAACGGAAATCATTTCCAAAGGGTAAATTGCGACGAATTATTTAAAGTAATTTGCGTTATACTTTTTAATACTTTAGCCGCATATCCTTTACTATCCCTATATAGAAAAACACCATAAAAAATTCCTATGCATTTTCGCTCGTAATATTAAAAAACAAAAGATCATCAAACATCTTCGGTAACATCGACGCTCCAATAAACAATCACAACACGATCTTTATATCTTGCAGCTTGAGAAATTAATCTCGAAGAACTACTTCTTGAATACGTCAGCAAAGGAAGCATTCAAGGCGTACGTGAGGGCGTACGATTCGCATCACCTCAAGCAAATCTTCGATGTCGAGACGCTGGATCTCGTCCAAGTTGGCAAATCGTTTGGATTCACCGTGCCACCTGCGATTGATCTAAGTATCCTTTTTTTTCTTCGCTGGTGCATAAATCGCAATGCACTTCTCGATTCACTAAGTAATACCGGAGTTGCAGCGGCATAATTAATGATTGACGACACGAGATAAACCATAAAGAATATCCTTGAATCGAACCACCCACGCAGAATTCTAAAACCATTAGAGTTTCCGTTTCTTTCTTTTTTATTCCCCATTTTTTTATTTAAAATTTTTTTTTTTATTTATTAAAATTTTTTTTTTTTTTTTTTTTTTTTTAAGACTTATTGAGCGATCTCTCCCAAGTCGTTACATTCAGCCTTTCCTTTTGATGCTATAGTCACGCGTGGGTATCAACAACCGAATTTGGCCCGTTCTCCGTGAACTTGTCGAGCGGTGACGACGCCCCCCTTTCCGCGTCCCGTCGCCCGCAGTTACATACATTAGATTATTTTCTTTTTTCTTTACCTCTCGTTGTGGTTCCTTTCCACTCTTTCTTCTTCCTTAACGAGAACGACACAGAAGTGGGAGTCAGCAAGGATTCGAGACCGCGAAAGCGTCTCGGCGGAGGCGGTTACGGATACTACAAAAATATGAACAATACCGGAGGTGGGAAGCAAATCGAGAGAAGCAAAACCTTTCGACAGGTGGGCAAGCGATCCAAGGACTCGCGACAATTCGCGAGATAATAATCCTCTTATCGACGGTTTACGTGGGGAGACATTTGTGGCATTGCGCACAATCGGAATCCGGTAAGTTCGCTGATAGATTCTCAACAACGCTGATCAATGGGCCATCAATTATAATGCAATGTTGCATTTACTAAAAAAAAAAAAAAAACTATTATTGTACAGTCGAATGTGTATTGGAGACATAATTACTGCGTTGACGATCACTTTGTTCGTTTTTCATCGTCGATCCTTTTCTCAATTCCTAAATAATTTTTGTACCGTTGATATAACACTTTCATAATTACGATAGTTATTTCGTAGAAAATACAACGGTGGATCTTAGTAGGCGATATTTTCGATTTCCGGTCCATCGGAGCCTTTGGACGAAATTTACATCGATTCAATGTTAATAAAAAAAAGTCACGTGAAATGTGACCGAAATCGAAAATTGTTTCGGTGACAAAAAATCCTCTCCTGCGTTCTCTCGTGCAATGAGGAGTCGCGCTCTCTCTCTCTCTCTCTCTCCCGTAAGCGCCTACGCATCAACGATCGTCAAGATACGATCTTATATACGCATTTCGTCGTACGCGTTGTCGCGAGGGTTTGTAGGTCTCTGTTGAAGCGGAATAGAATGTTGCTGCGGCAAAATAGGCATATAATTTATAACGTTCGTCGCGCCCACACTATCCAGAGCTCCGAGTAGCCATTTATGGCTCGTGACGTGACGTCAGCGGTTACTTTACATTAACCAATATGTGTGTAGGCGCCGTGTGGTGGTCCCACTGCGGTGCGGCATAGAAGGTAACGCCCGTGGGATCGCACACCGTCGTTCGCCAGCAATCCAAGGATCAACAGGCTTCGATCGATGCCCACATACTAGTGGAAGATAAGTAGCGGCGGAATTACGATTTTTGCTTAACGACGAGAGTGCTGCCGCTGATGGATTCGAAGGATCGTCATTGAGCTGAACGACGATACCGACTCACTTTTGCATTACGATACACAATCGCGATGTTCAGCAATGCATTTTTTAGCGCAAAAAAGTGCATTTCGATTATTGACTAAAGATGAAAAAAAAAAAAAAGAAAAATACGACAAGTCACGTTATTTCGTTATTAAAATTGCGTTAGAAGTTCATAGTTGCTATCAAAGGTTTTAACTGAATAGCGATATTTCAAATTATCGATTAAACTCCGAAAACCGATGTCTCAAGAAATGAAATATAAAAACTTACGACTTCTCGTCTACGGTTCTCATAGACATTAACCGCAGTAATCGCGTGAAAACGTATTGTGGCGGAAACGCCGGCGGCACTCGTAGAAACTCATTTCCGCTTAAAACTACTGCCGGGCGATTTATAGAAGTTACAGCGCGCTATGGGTATTAAATTTGCTGTTCTATTCGAACAAATTGACGCATGCAATTCGGTAAAAGTGAGAAGAAACCTTAGGGAGGTCAGTCGAGTTACGATTTCAATTATAAGAGACTTTCCTCTCGAGTAATTGAACTGAAACTTCGCTTCGTTAAAAAATCTCCTGTAGAAAAGTTGTAATTGCGCTCTCCGGTCGACACGGTTTATCGTAAAAGCTGTGAGTACTACTTGTCGATGTCGTCGATGCCGCAATCGTTCAGCTTCTCCTCATATAGCTATAGAGTCCCATAAGAGCGAAGATTGTCGCGTTATAATAGTCACGAGTGCGATCAACGCGGCGAAATAATCGCACGCGATTGTCGGTCAATCTGGTGGCGGTAAATACAAATTCGGAAAATGTAACGAACGAATATACTTTTTTCTTCCCCATGGTGCCTATTGGTTCTCGAAATTCCGGAAATGTCCTTAAATTTTTTTTGTCCGAGAAAAGTCCTAAAATGTCCTTAAATTACCTCGCCGACCCTTGCATTTTTTTTTATCCCCTTAAAAACCGATTTTTTAAAATACTTTTGAACTTCTCGCGTATAGGTGACGTAAGTATACATCCGGATTTTTTAGCAGTCATTACCTTTAATTTATTTTTATTAAATAGCTTTTAAGATCTCGAAAATGTCCTGAAAAGGTCCTTAAATTTTTTGCCGGCCATTTTTCCGCAAGACGATAATCATTTTTTTCCCCCAAAATTAAAATTTATCATTGGTTTTTTGTTCGCGCACTTTGCACTTAGAAATGCGCGCGCCCCCCCCCCCCTCTCCCCTCGCGACGAGAAACGGCGGATAAGCCTGCGGCTGATGATCTCAACCGTCGTGCATGAATCCTTTTGTGTATTCTAGCCGCTTACGCGACCATGACATATCCCATTCGGCATATTGGTATACATATTCCGCGTAACCGAGATCGTCATTCGAGTGAGAAAACGTGAGAAATAATAACCTATACTCCGCGGAATTTCAATAATTGACCGTACTTTCTTATAATTTGTCGAGGCATAATATGAAAAGACGTAAAGGACGTCACATCGTCATAAACATTATTGTGTACTTTTTTTTTAACATCGAGCAGCTGAGAGGCGAGGGAGCGGTTTCTTTATATTTCTCAACGATCCGGTGAGTACAGCATACGTAGCGAACGATTAAGGCTGACGGAAGCCTGCAATTCAGTTTACTTAGACCGGATTAACCGGAAGTTGCCGCAAGATTTGAAAAATAAGAAAATAAAAAAAATGATGTGACGCGATGTTTTTATTTTCTCCTCTCCCGTATTTTCAATTAATCGATAATGAAGATGAGAACCCGCCATCAAAATTGTCGAGTCGTAATTCACGTTTATAACGGATACTCGTAACTCTGGATTCTCATTGGCGCGAGTAAATCGTCAGGTTCACGATTGTGGGTATAAGGTAAGGATATAAAACGGTATAGCGAGAGCGGGCGCGTTGAAGATCGAGTTGATGCTGCGAGAGCTCTTTTGGCTCTCTCCCTTCTTCATGTGTGTCCACTCCGGGGGACACATGGCCACAGGGCACTTCTCGCGTCGTTCGACGATAACACGCCGCGCGAGACCAGCGAGAGAACGAGAGAAGTATACTATACCCACGCATAATTTAGCTTTCTCCCACCGTTGTTAGTGTATATCTTTAAAAGGTAAAATCTCCGAGTGAACTCGGTGCGACTGTTACGAGCGGCGCTATAGCCCGGTTGTCGATTCATTCGCTCGTGTCTTTCGCTTCTATGACGCAGCCGAGATTCGTCGATCCGCCGAGTGGCGCGCGCATGCAATTCGCGACCAAAACTGGAAAAGTTATCCGACCCTCTCGATACCGCGACGAATTAATTCGCCCCCTGGTAGCAAAACGAATCTATGATTACATAGAGATTGATCACTGTGACGGAAGAACGCGAAGTTAATTCGTAGAAAATGATAAACATTTTATAATACGCGGCTTTGCAGTAACGCCTCGAAGGTGTCACCTTGCGCTCGTTTGAATTATGTTACGCATTATAAGCTCAAAGGGGGGAATTGATCCTATATAGCGTTGTCGGAGATGTAGGTAGAATTATGAATTATACATCCCAACGAGTGTACCAGTCGAAGCAATTGTTGCGACGGAGGAATCTGGCATGCGGTTGCGCTTGCGACGCACGAGAACGTTGGAGAGCCTAATGTACATTCGATTACGAAAAATCTGTAGGCGTATTTCGAATAATAGCACTCTCGATTATGCGCTCGATGTTTGTCACAGATATTATTTTTTTATCCTTGTTTTTACGAGAAAAAAAATGAAACAAATATTTGTCGATTAATGAAAACCGTATATTGAAAATCCTTTAGTTTACGAGATCTATAATAAGTTCGATTATCGATAATACTAACCTCGTTCGATTCCCGATGTATTATTTTTTAATGCAAGTTAGTAGCGGTCTGTTTTTCAAAGGTTTTAATAGTACACTTCGTTAGTCAGGGTGCATAGCTAAAATTGAAAATAATAGTGTAAAGTAGAACTCAGACGCGCATCGTCGTTGTCCTATATAGAGACGACCCGCGAGTCCTTAATATACTCTCATCTCGCTCTCTTTCTCGAGTCCGCCCTCGCTTTAAATAACTCTTCTTGTTTTGAGGTAAGGCAAGGCCCGCGTACCTATGTATATTTCCATCGAAGAAACCCGAAACTCTCTCTCACTCTCGCGCGCGAACACGCGCGTGCTTACTGAGAATGTTTGACTCTTCTCTCGACACCCGGCACCTAAGAATCTACGATGAATCAAAAGCTCTTTCCGCGGGAGTTTATTATACTCTTTTTGCTAGATAAAAATCATGTTCGCGCATGCGTACCATCGTTTTCGCGTTATTTGCGTTTTTAATGATCGAACGTAAAATCGGACGAAATTCCGTGAGTAAAAACCCAGTAAAATGTGCATTATAACATATAACGCCTCGAGGGCGTATCCCCGCGCGCAACAGCGTGTTTTTCACGCCGCGGCTTCTCGTCGGGTCACGAAACGGTAATTAACCGGGGTTCTCTCGAGTTACCCAGCATCGGCGGTGTGTTCTCCGCGTACGATACTCCACCGCGTCTGTGCTTTTGCCACCGCAGATCAGCAAACGTTTTCGCCCGAGGCTCACGTCCGAATTATACGGATCTCGCGCCATTCGTGCTTTGCGCAGGTGATACTCGCGTGTATCCGAACTGAGGAAGCAACATTTCTTCAGATTTGGGTCAGCGCAACAGCGCAAACGTTGGGGATACTTCCTCGAATAATGAAGAAAGAGAAGAGAGGAAATACGCGTTCGTTTTCTTGCGAACTCTTCAGGGATTTACCCGGGAGGTTTCAGACGCTAATTAATCAATTAAATAATCAATTATTTTCATTCTGTTATAAATTGATGAGGAACTTCCGGTGGCAAAGACCGTCTCTACAGTCAATAGATGCGCTGATTATCAATCATAACGCGAGTAATCAATTATTACGATCGATCGAAAAAACGTATACACAGTTGATGATAAAAGTAAAGTAAATCTCGTAATTAAAAAATCGATTTAATATAATTGGCATTTATAGGTCAATAATAAATTTAATTTTCAAAAAATTATATTGTTACATTTTTTTTTTATTATTATTAGTTGCACGTTATGAGAGTTTCGACCAACTGAATCGTTAATTTTCATCGTAACCCGATATTTCGTTATTCACACCGAAGTGTAATAGTCGATGCATATATACGCACTATACTTCGCAGCTTTACCCGTAGCTTACGTAGTGTAGCTGGTATATCTGGTATCTGGAGGGAACAAGTAGAAGGAGTAAGAGGTGACTGCGAAACAGCCCAACCCATACAACAACGGCATCTACAGTATGATATCCGAGATTTTGCCACGCAGGGAATTGTGTTTGATCGGCTCGCGGATCCCCGAGACACGGAGGCGAGTAAGCGCGAGCCGCTGGAACGCGTCCGAGATTCTCACGTGCAGATATGATCGAACGCATGCAATGGACGTATCCACTTACAAACTTCATATACACGAACTATACTCACGTTATAAGTGTGTCACGAGAGTGAGGGTGACTGCATATCTTTTACAATCTTTAATTTACGTTATGTGCACAACACCCCTCAACTTATAGTCCCTTAATATCGACAAAAATAAACAATTCACCCCAATATTTTTCGTTACACAACAATAGTTTAGTAAGAAAAATACAGTCGAAAGATTTTCCATTAGAGATTCAAGTATTGGAAAAAAAATGGATTCTACGAAAAATGTTATCGCTGTAATACTGTACTCGATCCGTTAAATCTACGGTAAAAGTTAACGGTACACTAAGTGTACACTATCACGAAAAAAAAAATATATATATACTCGGCGGATTGTAAAACACAAACTGCAATACGCGAAGCATCGCATAGAAGTGTCAAGTACTTTTAATAAAATTTACCGTCTGCTATAAACATAAAGATGCAATGAGAGTCCGGTGTGTCTGAAACACATGTGAAAGTCAATTCTATCGCTATAGAATCCTAGATAACGTATAGCGCATTCTGCATAGTGCCTCGTACTGTAGATACAAAAATGTAATTGTGTGAGGCAGCGAGTCGAGTTGTTCGTACACTCCAGTCGATTTCGTGTTATGCTTCAACTCCACAAGTGTGTTCGTGCGCACGAACGAGTTTGCTCGACGTTGCCTCGAGCATTACGTGTGTACATAGGATGCAGTACGTAAATGCAGGATCGGAGCGAGAGAGCCATGGAGTGGTAAAGTGAGAAAAAAGAGTCATGTCCCATGCGGCTAGTGGTATGGCGCGGTATCTCGATGCTCGCGCGTATGCGGAGGCCGTATATGGTAGTGGGCGGGAAGCATGGTGGAGGAGCTGCGTTGGCGCATCGTATCTGCGCCAATATGTCACTGCGCATGCGCGAGCCCCAGTCCGGTGTACGGGTGGCACGAGCGAGCACACGCGGATCAGCTCAGTAGAGAGCCGAGAGTCCCGTAGTGCGTGCGCGTTTCTTACGTTTCGAAGTTTAAAACGCATTTGAAACACGAAAAGAAAAAAATAGAACAAGTACGACCGCGAATCGAACGGATAATAGAGACGTATAAAAAAAAATAAACGAGAAACGTATATAATCGAGTTTTATCGTACATTATTAATAATCGACGGAACCAACGAGAGCGATAAACGCGAGCCAGCGCGCACGTATGATCGTCGCGCAAACGCGAGCTCCGTTATTGCCGATTATATTACTAATTTAAAAAGAAAGAGTATCTATATGCGATATTTATACTCGCGGTGACTCGGTTAATGCGAAAACAGTGACAGACGATCGAACAACATAAGCCGGAAAAAAAAGGAGTACAGATAAACAGAAATTATACGTATTGGCGACAAACATTGGAAGTCTTGAATTATCATACGAAGCGGTATCGATATATCGAACATACAACTCTCGACGTTTCGTAAACATCGCTCGTTCAAAATGTGTGATAATACCAACACGACGACGCAAAGTATAGCGGACTACCTGTCACAGTTACTCAAAGACAGGAAGCAACTCGCAGCTCTGCCCAATGTCTTCATACACGTGGAACGACTACTCGATGAGGGTAAGTTCGACATTTCTTTTATTGTGCAATTCATTTTTCTTTTTATCGTGAAACACGGAAAATGCAAATTTCACTTGGCAACTGAAAAAATAATAAATCGAACGATCGAGTATCTGCCATCTTAGATAGTTTTCGCATTCGACGTGATAGGAATTCGCGTGCAATCGAGTTTAGATGCAACGTAGCAACCGATAGTTAAACTTTCTAGCGTGTTCTTCGAAAATATAACATTAAAATAAAAAATAAAAAAAATAGTAATAATAATAAACATCGAGAAAAAAAAATCGGTTAAGCCGGTTTGGAGTTGAATATTTTTAACCGCCGATCGGAATAAGTTGATAAAGCTCCAGTATTGGGTTCGACAAGGTCACTCCAGCATGCCGCGATGCTTGGAGACGCGCGCGGGTCCGTGCGTCGGCCTCCACGGCGAACCTTGGCCTCGCCAACCGCGTGTGTCACGTGCAACGGGCAACAGAGGCTCTCTTGCGGTCGTATAGCATATATACATATAGGAGTTCCGTCTTTCTCGTGTAGCGTGGCGGAGAGAACACCGGCACCGGACGCTCGCTTGTTCTTCGTTTCTCGAACTCGAGCCGCTCGATTATCGCAATCACGCGAAATTAGAAAACGATAATCTTAAACATTGAGTTTATCGAAGGAAATCGGATATTCTATGCTATCGTGAAAAACATTCTCGCCGTGGAGACTTGACAAAATATTATGGGAGTGCCAATGGTATATAATAGCTATATATTACGATATATATAGGTATATCAATGGCTCTCGCTTTATTCACTTCGCAGCGTGAGGTTATTTGCACGGTAAACACGAAATAATGCGCCTACGCGTGAAATCCCGAGGCGCTTCTCGGGGTTCAGCTTCATTCCTATTTGACTGCGTAGCCACAGTTTTTAACAGTAGTAGGAAGCCGCGAAGTAGCGCCAAGTCCCTCGAACGACGTTTAGGGTCAACCGGGCAATCGCTGATAACGATGTTTTTTTTTTTTTTTTCCACGATATTTTTTTTTCGCGTGACAAATAGTTTTGAATTCTCATTCACTTCCAGTTGCAAAATAATTCCTACCGTTTCTTGAACTCGCGTAAAAAAATATGAATGCAAAAGAATTTGTCGAAAATGGAAAACATCTATAACAAAACAATGTCGATAACTCCGAACGACCTTCGAAATCGTGGGTATTCGATTTTTTTTTCGATTTAAAAACAATCGAGCGATTTTATGTCCGACACGCGTTCTTCATTGATAAAAAACGATATAGTATGGGCGTTAGCGCGCGACGATAGTCAATATATCTCTCACGGGCCCCGAAACGAATTCGCAACGTTTTTTCGATACAAACGAATCGACGCATGGAGTGGGGGAACGTATTTCGTACGTCGACAAAAGAGGCAGTCGCGCGAATGTTTCACTCCTCGCGAGTTCATTGAGCTCCAGTGAAATACCCGAGCGCAAAATTTTAGTTCTATCCACGAGGTACAGAGTTATATCGAGTGACCGCTGCGAGACGCGCGAAACGCGCGGACAGTATGGAGACCGTACGCGCCGAGACAGACGACGGCCTTGTCGCGTATACAAGAGAAGCACAGGCCCCGGGGTTAGGAATAGTATATTTCTCTCTCTAAGTAATAAAATTTCTACGACGCCGATGTGGCGGCCAAAGACACGCTGGAATTTCGCTAGAATCGCCGCGTGTCTCGTCGTCCGAACGAATAAAAATTTCGCTTCAAGTATCGCATCGACCACCGCGTAAAATAACATCTAAAATAACTTCGTTAATTTTGTTATTATCCTTCAAATATCTTCATTGCTTCTATTCACGACAAAATTTCGAAGACCCGCATTAATTTTATTATTATTATTATTATTATTATCATCGTTTTCTTGTCTCGAGCGACAAAACAGAATTTCGAGTGTTTACGAGTGCTCGTCGTAACGTTTTTGCTTGCGTCATAACACGCATCATTGGGCCCTTAAAAAAAAAAAGAAAAAAAGGCACTCGTCTCCGCCGAATGTTAAATACCTGTTGTGTTACACACGTCGAGAATTTCTAATGGTGTGTTCTTTACGGTTCGCGAAGTGGAATATAAACATCGCGCGGAGATTAGAGCGATGAGTCGAGCGTAAAAAGAACGATCGATCGGTCACACGTTCCATCGGTATATATCGGCATATTTCGAAAGTCACTTCAGCGAAACGAACGCGAGGTGAAAGTACGTCCGAACGCATTCACTCGCGATTTTTTTTTCTTCTTATTCTCTCTTCGTTTCATGCAACAAGTAGCAGTGTACATATACTTATCGCTCGTAGGCGCGAATCACTGAATCATAAATCTCGTGTGTGTACTTTCATTAATTATTCACAAATATGGAATGAAAAAAAAAAAAAAGAAGATCGCGCGGCAATATTGCGAATTCTCCGTGCGAGAAAAACGATTTATTTTTGGTAGAAAATTTCTTCGTGAACACGCGGAAGCCACGTGTTCGCCGGGTGGTCGACGCATTTTTGCCGAAAAAACTTCGCGATTTTTACAGATTCTCGTTACTCGTGAATTTCGACTCGGAATCATTTTTAAAAGTCTACGAAGATATCTTTGGCCTCTGTACTCGCGTGCGCGCCTCCCGAGCAAATCTTCGTGATCGGCTCCCAACGCCCATATTGCCAACTAACACCACGTGCTTGTGACGCTTAGCCAGACATTTCCACGCTTCACTGAATCACAAAGCTTCTGCTCTTATTCTCGCTACTGGAGGGGCGGGGGAACGAGGGGAACAATTAACGAGACGCCTTCTCTCGCGTGTCTCGACGGAATGCAATTATACTACGATGGTAATTAACTCGCTCTCGGTATTCCGTTCGATGTCGAGTTTAAACCCAAACGAGCATTTGAAAAAAAAAAAAAAAAATCTTCATTTTCCATTAAGACGACGATCACTCGCGTCGATAACGAAGTTACGAATGTATCTCGAGCCTCGTGACTCTTGATTATTTATTTACTTGTTTTTGTTAAATTCGAATGGCAACATTTACATCTCTATACAACACTCCGACGATAAACATTCCCCTCTCTCGTCGAAGAGTTATAATAAGTAAAGTTTCGTTGTCTTGTATTTCGGTAGAATTTTCACTCGTAGATATTCAAGTGTCCCTTTCGAAATGTTTTTTCTTCCGTTCCCCGACAACCGGATTACGGTAAAATAAGGTTCGGGGGAAAAAAAGCGAAATCCGAAAAAAAAAAAAAAAAAAAACATCGCGATATTTGAGTGGCCGCGATGGGGCTTCGAACAATTCTCAAACGTCTCGAAAGGGTTCTATTTAGATAAGTTGGGAACTGGCGCGGTCGTGCGCTTCGTTCGTCGACGAGAGGAACGAGTTTTCTCGGTGACCTAGTGGCGCGAATAGAACTCGTCGTCAGGCGCTCATCGCGCATAGTTCTCACACGATACACAAGTAGTTCATAGTCGACTGTTCATTCGAATGTCCTTTCGAAACGCATTTCCGCGCGCGGATCACGAGGACCGCGATAAAACGAAATCTTTCGTCGGCCGATCGTTAGTTCGAACGCTCCGAAATTTCCAATCTCGCGTCGGGCATTTGCCGTCGCGAACTCTCGGCTTCGCATCTCCTCTTCTGGCGCATCCTGTCCAAGTGACCGCCCCGAGGAAACGACTCCTACAACCTCTCACCGGGGTCTGTCTGTAATTTCTCCATCAACGAAGAGAGCCCACTGTGCAATGCGCATATATGTACCGCAGAGTAGTACCATATCCACCTCCGCTTGATAGCAGGATGACAAAGTGGTCGGAGACTCTTCGGGAGATTAAACTCTCGCAGAGTCAACTTGCATTAACCGGTATAACAAACGAAATAAATAAAAGTCCGCTATTAGCGACTACGTTCGTAATTCTTTGCGTACGTGACGGCAGTTCCATGTATTCCGCGAGTGTTTTGATTCTTAATGACTTTTTCATAGATTTTTTTTTTCGTTATCTATACTACGAAAAAAGTTTAATTCTGATTAATAAATGGAGAGTTCAAAATGGCCAAATAATTAAATAAAAATAAAAAATATTATCGAATTTTATTTTGCTGAATTAAATATTACTTAACGCAACTGATATTTTTTAAAAATCATTATACATTTATTTCGCTATACAAAACTATAGATTTGCTAATTATAAATAAACCCTTTTTTCAGGGCAATACTTTCATTTTTTTTTTTTTATTTCTCACTTTGGCATTAAATTATTAATTTCTGAAATACAAGTAGCAATTAATATTTTACACGCGATTAATCGGCAGTTTAATCGGTAAATTTATAGTTCGACTTCGATTAAATTAATTCGATAAACATAGTAATAATTATGACAAAAATAATGATTAATATTCAATCTCAAGGACACTAAACCGGTACAGAAAAGGAGTTAACAAAAAAAAAAAAAAAATAACAATATTTTATTTCCATTAGACACCATTATTGATTGTGTCAATAGCGAGTCGTTGCAAATTTGTAAACGGAGTTCATTCGGTTTTGGCGAATCTCGTGGGGTATCTTGACGCGACGGCGCGATCGTTCGGAGCAAAAGAAGTTAGCAAAAGAAACATCAAGCGCAGGAGTCGGTCCTCGACCCCTCCCACCCCCCCGAACCCTCGGCCCCCTTCACTCACTGACTGCCGGCCAAGCAGCCAGCAACTCTTTTTTTTTTTTTCTTCTCTTCGCGTCGTTTTCTTTCTCTTCTCTGTTACCCCGTTCGCTTGCCCTCTCCCCGGCCTTGCGAGCGGTCCGCCGCACTCTCCGCCCCGCATGCCGCCGGCCAACGCGGCCGCATTCCTTCTCGTGAACGGTGAGGCCCGCCGCAACGCGCCTCTCGTCGAGTGTACCGACCGGCTTCGACTCTGCTCACCGTCTTACTCGCTCGTTCGTTCCTCAAGCGGCTCAACGGTGCTGCTGCTGCTGCTGCGGCATCGCTTGTGTTGCATCGCGTAGTCGTCGTCTTGTCCGAACCACGAGGTCGAACTCTCTAACACATCGGAGTATTAACCAACCATCAGTTCTTTATTTCTATCATTCTATTTGCACGCCGTACGCGATACGTTCTTTCCGCGTGTATCGATGTACGAACGATACAGTCATTGGCCACCCGATGGCGTGTCGGACATCGAAAAGCGATAGATAAAACATAGTTTTCAGTATTAATTGTGTTCACATAAACATTTTTTTGCATCGACAATAATGCGATTTGAGATTAATTACGAATTTTTGGAGCTCATTTTTTTTTTTTTTTTTTTTTTTTTTACTCCGAAGGGCTTATAACTGTACTGTTCGAGACGTTTTTGCATTCCGTTGCCGATCGGAGATCGCGTTTTTCAGACTCCGTTACAAAAACGTGTGCGCGCGACATACCGACATATAAGTTCCCCCCTTAGGCTCGCGAAACTGTATTATCTTGTAGCATTATACTGTATGCGCATATATCGCAATGGATCCGTTAGTAATTGTCGGCATAGCTAACCACACGTTGTGTCTGTTTCGTCAAAATGTTAATGAGATTCTTGAGAACTACGAGACAGAGAAATATAAAGAAAAGTCTTGAAAGATAATGTATGTATGCGGTGGGCGGTACGACGACACCGTTTTCTACTTACACCGGGGGACTCACTCGTGTCTGTAACAGCGCGCGCGCCCGCGCGCACGGGGACACCGATTTTCCCGCGAACACGAGAACAGACCACGAACAGCGCGAGATCTCAGCCCGAGAAATTAAGTAGTATCCGTGCTGAAAACGTTCGCCACCGGTTCGCCAATTCGCGTTCTCGCAACTTCGTAGTTTACTGACGTACAGCGCGTTCATCGGCACGTAAGAAGTACGCGAGACACATCGATACTTATCGTAAATACAATCAATGAACAAATCGTCAAAAACCTTTTTTTTTTACTGCAAACAGTTGATAGAAGCAAATTAATAGGAAGCAACGTGACAAAAAAAAAAAAAATTATAAATTATAGAGACTACGAACGTTTATTCGTACGAATAAGACGCGAATTTATCGAAGAGAAATCATCGGTAGTCAATAACAAATGGTATACATTAAAATGTACGGTAATCTTGGCGATTATTCTTGTTTTTTTTTACCGGTGATTACAAAACCCATTGGTGTTGTCGACTTAAAATTTTTTTTTAAATTGATCATAAAATGCATAATATGCGAGGGAAGTATCAGAGTACTCGCGTCTCTCTGTATGTTCGCTTATGACGTACGCTCGTCAATGTATGCATTTTGTTGGGATATATACCTATACGCGTTCGTGTTTATTGGTAAATGAAAGAGAGTCACGACGGGGCATCTCGCCGCGATACCCGAAGTTTGCCCTAAAAGGATATAGTCGAAGAACGCCCGCGCGATAGTCTCTCTTTCGGAGTCGCGCGCTTCTCTGTCTTATTTTTTTCTGTTGTTTCCTTTTTTTTTTCACCGAGAGAGATCCCCGTGGGTTATACGACGTTCGTCCGCATGCACACCGGAGAACGACGATACTCCCTCGACTATCGTCGCCGATGCGCCTCTCTTTCTCTCGCTAACAATATGAGAGGACGTGAATGGACGCTCGCGAGTAGGCGGTGAGCACCGTTGCTCCGCGCGAGACCTCGAATATCTCTTACGTTTTCTCTCTCTCTCTTTCTCGTTCTTCACGATCCTCTTCGGGTTCGAATGTACTCTCTCGCGAGGGCGCACGGCACGCTCGAGATACATTACACTGCCGAGTTATGATTCTTTGTTTTTTTTTTTTTTTTTTTTTTTTTTTTTTTTTTTCATTTCGTGCTTCACTCTCGTCAAACAAATAACAAGCCGACGCGTGTGCGGCTTCGACGACGGGGATAACTTAGATAAAATATTATACTTCGTCTAATTATAGATCGCGTCACATGCATGACGCAGGAATACGCGAGTCTTGCCGAATTCGGGACTCACGGATATCGTATCGCGTGAAATTTTTTTTTTTTTTTTTTTTCGGAGCGTCGCGAGAATTCAAAAAGTTAATCGTTGGATTCTTAAAAGAAAGTACCAGAGACATGCGCACAGAAGTAAGAACTTGCATACGTACTCGTTACCGCGTAATCGAGATCGTGACTCTCGTATTCCGTTCACGTACAACGCCACCACAACCTTCTTGAACCCAAACGGCACAGCCTGAAATTAATATTAACGAGGCTAAATGAATTCTTGCTCGTTGCTTCTTCGTTGGATTTTTTTTTTTTTTTTTTCATTCTTACATTTCGTCTTCTCGCTTTGTCTTCCTCGGGGTTTTTCGTCTCGTCGAATCAGCGTTCGAATAACGCGATTCTGTGAATTTTCTTTCCAACGCACTTGTTCCTCAATGAATTCGACATGTATTCGCGAATTAGCGCGAAATCATTTCCGAACGATTGACGACTCAATCGCGCGCAATTGTTCACTCGGTCATTAAATCGCTTATGGGTTTCTTTTTTTTTCGAGAGACAATTCTAATTTAAATTCGTGTCATCAGTTCAGTTCGCGCCAAACGCCAAGCAACAAAACGGCGCAAGTCGCGCGATTTCGTACGTTAAATTATTTGGGTCATTTCCTTCTGTTGTTGAGCAGCTCTTCTCCGTACATTCACATGCGAAACTCTCCATCTCAACGTGGCTATCCATCGCTGTGTTCAATATGGAGAGATCAGTTATCAATAGTCGTGCTATTGCAGTTTATGATTGACTATCGTTTTACGACTTGACGCGAGCGAACGATAACGCTCTCCCGACCGTTACTACACGATCTACGAACGATCTACCGATAGCCAGGGAAGTCGATTACTTCGTACCGAACCATCGCGTGTCCTCTTTTATTATACAATTTTTTTATTATTTTTAATCTCAATTTTATAATCTCGTTAGACAAATCTGAGAAGAAGCCTCGCAGATGTTCTCACGTCTGTGTATAAAAACGGTGAGCTGATTGAAATTCATCGTTCGCCTCAAAGAAATCGGCGGCGTCGAAAAAAAAAAAAAAAAAAAAAAAAAAAAAAAACTTATCAGTACACGCCTCACGCTTTGGGTTCCAACATTACTCACACGCGAAGTATTCACTCACCGGCTCACGGCTCCGAATCGTCGTAATATTAAATTAACGTTAATAATACAATTTTTATTTGCCGAGAATTTTCCTTTCACCGCGTTGGCTTGCCGGGGATTGCGATTTTCTTTTGCTCGGTTGTAAATCTACTCGATGGGAAAATCCGTACATCGTAAATATGTTACGGTCGTCAATAGTGCCGCACGGGATTTCCGTTGTAGCATAGGGTTTCGGACGATCGGGGAAAGCCTTTTCCGGTGTGGACTACCGCCGTAACTAGTGACTGAGGTCGTTGAAGCTAACAGCTGATTTTTCGTGCTCTCAGCGCGAGAAGATAATATCCACATGTCGAATACTCTCGAAAGAAAAAAAATACCTACCGGTCGCTCGGTTGTTCCGATCGTTCTTAAATGTACACACCGGTAAGACGGTTTCTCTTCGCTTCTAAATAAGGAAATGTCGAGGCGCGAAACTCGTGACTGCACCGGTCGAACGCACTACTCTTGTCCGTGTTGTATCTCTACGCGGCAAATACCTACGTGATTCTTACTCGCAATCGTCGCTCCTCTACCTTCCCACATCGTCGTAAACAGTTTGTAAACAACAAAAAAAAGATACACGACAAATTTTCATAACAATTATCAACTTAAGTATAATAATTTATCGTTTACGCACGAATTTATCGAGGTGTATGCTAATTTTTTTTGGGCGTTTATCGATATAAATTAAAAATTTTCTTCACCGTCTAAAACGGGTTGTGAAATATTGAAAAAAATCTAATCGTCTCAAAACGTGATTTTTTTTTCTTATTTATTTTTTTTACGTAAATCGATGATTTATTTATAAAAATGGAGCAATTAATTAAAAAAAAATTTAAATGTCCTCCATCGCGTAAAATGATTTGCGAAATATTGAAAAAAATTTGATGGTCTCAAAAGTAATTTTCGAAATTTTTTTTTGTTTATATAATTCGACGATTTGTTTATTAAAATCGAACAATCAATAAAAAAAACATCGTGTATCATTCATATGTGCGCGTGTGAGCGACTGGACCGCGATTGAGGCAGTTGCCGCGAGTCGACGTTGATGACGACGATCGGAGCACACGTCGGCCCTCCGAAGGGCTGGGGATCTCGTCGTCGTGGGGGCCGATGACCGGGTTGACCCGTTCTGTCGAGCGCGCGCGCCATCGCCGTGGTTCGCCATGCGCTCTCGTACGCCGCAAGCGTAGTGTGTACATCGACGTATAATACGTATACAACACTATAGTGCAGATTGGCGGTATATACGTATACACGATATAGTATCCAACATCGGCGGCCGTAAGCTCGTGCCGCAGCGGCCGCAGTCGGAGGAGAGCGGCTTTCACGATTCTCCATCTCCGTGTCTCTCTTCGTTCCATCCGCAGAGCAACGTGCGCGGTGTTGTTTTCTCGTGGTGGGAGGTGAAAGGAATCTTCTCTCTGCTCATCTTTGTCTTATGATTTTTTTTTTTTTTTTTTTTATTAACTTTTTTCGCGTCTTCCTCTTCTCGTTTCATGCAAAGTTACGTTTCGATCGATCTTTCGGTCGATTCTCTCTCTTGTATGATATTTGATGTTCATTGAAAATAAATAAAATTTCGTTTACTACAAGGCGAAAAAACATTTTTTAAAAAGTTGCATTTTGTGATCTATCGCGCGGCTGCCGCAACGATCGTGCCGAACAGGACGCCTGCACTCTACTCTCGCCGCGCGCTCTTGCAGTTGCGGCTGCAAGGGGCCCTCTTGATGCTCGTGGCCCCCTTGCCGAGAGTCAAGGGCCCTGACGGTACATTCTCTCGCTCTCCCAGAGAGCCACGAGACACGCCCAAAAATTCTATCTTTGGTGCTCATCTTCCAAGCAGAAGCAACGGCTCACGGGCAAAGCACATCGGGATAAAGGGCTGAGAGGACCCGAGAGACTCCCGTTAAGCAAAACGCATTTAAAGAGTTTCTCCTTTGCAGAGTCGATTAAATTCTCGCGATCGCGTGTTTTTTTTTTCTCTTTAATATCGCGCGTTGAAATTTTTTTTTCTCCGATTTTTTTTTAATGAATTTTTCGGGATTCGAATTTCACGTTATGTAAAGTAGAAAAAAAAATCACGAAACACGTCGAAAACAGAGGAAACTCCGTTTTGAAAAATGAGTGGAGAGAAAAGAACGAAAGCAAAGAACTTCCGTAATTATCGCGAACTGTGAACATCGAAGATAGTCATTTTGACCTCTCGTCGTACGAAAACTCTTGAAATCGCTTTAATGCACAGACTCTCGGGGGCAATTCCGCTCGTTCGCACGTAAAAGCCGAAGAGCGAAGTGGGATAAACGCCGCAGCATGTGCTCAACGCGTGTCTCCACGGTATACATTCACAAACACATTGTACGCGAGTCGGTATATACGTACGGGTAGCGCACTCACGGGATGAACAGAGTCGAGAAGAACCCCATTCGGTTTCCGATTACTTGACGACCATGAGAAAGAGGCTACCGCCTCGACTCGAACCACACTAACAGTGAGGGAAAAGACTGGAGCTGAAAGATGTAGAGCTGTATTCTCAAACCGCGTTTCTCATTTAAAGTATCACGTGTTGCTTCACGAAAAAAAAAAAAAAAAACAACGTGACCCCTCGAGCTTTTCGTACGGATCTTTGAGACTTTTGAGACTGAAAATGATTAGAAATTCTCCAAAAATTGGATACATCGTTTAATTATCTTTTTCGAACGATTTAAGTCTAATGGTATTATTATTGTCGGACGTGAAAGTCTATCGGAGTCGAAGAAATTTTTTTTTTTTTTTTTCTATTTTTTTTGTGCTACAAAATGCTTCTTCGGCTTTTCTTCGGAGGTTAATAACGGTGTTGAAACGTGAAAGAATTGCAGCTAATAACAGGCGAAGGAGAGGGCCCCCGAGGGTAAGCGACCTCTTGCAACGTAAGCGACCGGGGCGTTTAACGTTTTCTCGCCAGAGGTTCGCGCCGTTAAACAGCTTCATCCCGAAGTCCGAACACGAGGACGCGATATATTTTTCTTTCGTTGATTAGAGAGTCACTGAACGAAGAGAGGAAGCCTCTGTCTACCGTCCGTTTAACTGTAAAAACTTCGAGGATGCGACGCGCGCGCGCCTTACGCATCGAAATATTTCCATATACAGCATTCGAGACGTACATTTCGAAAGGCTACTACTTTGCTTCGGACATCGCTTGCTTGCAGATATCCGTTAACCGATTATCGTTAAACATGTTAAGTCCGTTTCTCTACCTCCTTTCGATCCGCTCGAGAGACACGAGAATAATATACGGATATACAAATAATGAATACAGAGATCGATCAATAAAATTGTTGATTTTTTTTTTTTTTTTTACACGGGTACTCGGGATTATCGGGGTAACGCCTCTAATTGTATAATGACTTCGTTGAGAGAGCCGGATAATCACGAGAGATCATGAGATTATCGTCAATATGTTTGTACACTGCAAACATCGGTAGCCACTCGCACTGTGTCTATAGACTTTATACCGATAATAGCAACAGCGTCAAGCGATTTCAATCGTTCTTGACAAACCTTCAAATCACAGTAACACATGTTTATTACCAGATACGATTGACACGGTCCTTCGATGTTTGGATACAATTTTTCACGCTTTTTCGAATTTCTCATTAATCTAAATAAATTTAATTTGCAAATAAAATAAAATTATTGTTAGAGAAAAATATATCATGCGTATGTTATTATTTATAATAATTTATAATAACAATAAAATGTATATAATTATTATGATATGAATATATTATTAAAATAATAATAATGCCTAAAAATTATTAGCCATATTATTATATTATTAAATTATTAAATATTTATTCATTATTTTTGTAAACTCTTTTTTGTATTTTTTTTCGCGACAATTCTTCCCCATTATCGGTCAATCGTTTCGAAATTAAAAAAAAAAAATTCTACAAAAAAATAGTGCCGTCGATGATATTAACCTCTGGACTACCAGCATAAAATTTAACTAACTTTGAGGGAACTACGAATGTAGGAAATACAATCTACCAGCATCGTTATTTTTTTCTCGGCGTGAAACGATTTATTTTCGATACAACGAGAGTTCAAAAGTTTCTCGTGGTTCGGGAGGCTAAAGAGAGTTTTCCTCGTGGGAAAACTTCGTCGGTCATCCGGGGCAGGTATCTGGCGCTCGGGGAAAGTCAATGTTTTGCCTTCGCTGCGTGTTCGCATGTGGGTGTGTTATTTTTTTTTTTCTTCGTTTCTTCGGGTTCTCGTCGTTCCCCTCCAGGCTCCGGAATTGACGTTCGATGGGTCTGAGATATCGTTAAGCGCCCGTGGGGCGCTCCCTCGTTCTTTTCCTTCATCCGCGTTGGTATTCTTACTTACGATGCGTGCACAGCGTTGAATAGCTCTCAGCTCTTCGGTTATATGCCCCAAAGGAATGAATGGAACCTGTCGGCGTGGTCGGTGCACCTGAGGCGACCTCACGAGGGGTGAGGACGACGACGTCGAAGAAGAGAGCCGTGAAACAGCGACGAAGGGGAATCGAGTTTCGTGGCTCTCTCGCTCACTCGCGTCCTCCCCTTTCGAAGAACCTGCGAGCGGAACGATCTTTTTCATTCTCTCACTCATTCTCACCGTCGTGTATATTAGTCCTTCGACACAACCCCTCGAGGTCATTCGACCTGCTGCATCGAGAGAGTTTCACGCTCGGTGTATCCAAACGAAAAAAAAAAAAAAAAAAATCAGCTTTTTATATTTCTCGCACCCCCTCGGAGAGTATCCGAAATCCTCGCGGTAGAACTGACCGCCTCACTAAAAAAAAGTCTGCCCAGCATTCCGTAACGGGAAGTTTCATCATTTGAAATCTGTGACTCACGAAAAAAAATAAAAAAAAAAAAATCCCCTCGTCGAAACATCTTTCACTTTTCTGACTTCTAAAAACAGATCGAAGAACATTTCGGAACTGTTTCGGGCTTTGAATTTTTATAAAATTCGTACATTAAAAAATACAAAATATTGTGTTATCTTTATAATTAAAGAAAAATAGGATATAAAAGGGGATGAATATGAATTTATTGATTTCATTGTTATTAATCGTCGTTTTACGTGGAGGCTAACGAATTAGCGCGGTTCACCTCGAGCGAAAGTTAATTTATTGAAATTTTTATTTTTTTTTCTTATTCGCAACGAACGAGATTTCGATACGATATATCGCCCTTATAAATCGAGCGAAATTCCATCGTATAGAGCGAAGAAATCGCGGGGCGTTAGTTCTCTGCGAAAGTAGAAAGAGAACGAAACATACAGATGAGATTTATAAATACGAAGCTTGAGTCACAGGGTGAAAATAAGCGAGTTGCTCAAGAAACCGAGCGTCCGCTTCGGAAGCTATGCCGTTCGAATGCTCGTTGCTTCTGCTTCTCTCGCGTGTGTTATTGCTTCTCTGTTCTCCAAGAGATTCGAATCGAGAGATCTTCGCTAACGCAACCCAATCCCTCGCGTCTTATTCGAGAAAAACGATATTCTTCTCTCGGTGTTTTTTTTTTATGCCGGTAATATACTTTTCTCACGATACATATTTCCGCCCTTTCGTCCCGCGCGTCGCCTACGCCTCGGGGGATGATGATGACTCCATACGACGCGCTCACCTAAAAATATAGTAAACCTCTCATCCCTCGCAGTCGCGTATTCCCGAAAGATTTAACCAGCCAAAAATTCATCGTCGTCATAGACGAAGCGAATTCATCGCTTAGTCGTATATATATCTATATATATTTCCATCTCACCACCCGCATAGATACGCGACATAGAAATATATAGCGTCCGACACAAAATTGCAAAATCTCCAACTTTCCGACGTGCGCTGTCCACTAAATGGGAGCATCGCGAGAGTCCGCGATGTATAGCCACTGGACCGCGCGTGCAGCCGAAAATCCCGCGAGTCAAGCAAAAGCTCCAACGGATTATCTAATAAGACGGAACTGCGGGGAAATCGAGGGGAATCGCGTTCTCGATATTACACTCCCGCGCAACACCGTACATACACGACAGAGTTTTCCTCGTGTATCGTGTAATCACGTTGGCCGTCACGACCGAGTTATCATACTGTACTATAAATTCAACGCGTCCCGGGAGTAGGACGCTCTCCTAACCGGTATAATATGTATGCGAAAAGTATATATATTGCACCGCGACTAACAACTCGCTCATCCGCGAGAAACCGCGGTCGACGTTATTTCAGGTTATGTCAGAGCCCCTTGCGGTCTTTTAGACTCAAATCTTTAAGACACATATACATGGTATGTATGTATCTATATACGACGATCCGACGATGTATATATCTTATATATAGCTTCAACTCTCGTAAGTCGACGGCGGCGAGAAATGCGATGATTTTTAAGGCCGCGAGGCAACGTTACAACTCCGAGCGTAATTGGTTTTCATGCGCGTAAACAATACCCCCGGACTTCTAATCGTACTGAGAAATTTACACGATATGTATGTATATATATATATATATCTCTCATATCCCCGCGAGCATTGTATTTATATTATAGTTATTCCATCCCGAGAGATTCTTTCGCGATGTTTTTTACTCGCGATCGTTATTGTAAATGTATTTTTAATTTTTTTTTCATTGCTCCTCAAACGTTCCGAGGAGTAAAATGGAAATAGAAAAATTAATGAAGATCAAGTACAATGGCAATTTCCGTCGCCTCGGAGTTTACACTCCGACGCCTCGCGGGCTGCGAATGCGCATTAAATATCGTTCTCAAGACGCTCGTATGTTCCAACGATAAACTCTCGTGCATCTGGATTTTCGATTAGTTTCTTTACCAACCGTAGTTCTCAGAGCATTTTTTTTTTTTTTTTTTTTATGGTTTAACTTCGAAGTTCTCGCCTTTTCTCGGCGCGATGTGGCGACTATCGAAGTTGCAGCTGTTCATTTCCGGCCCTCTCTCTGGTCACAGCGCACCACAGTGCGCTTCTATATTTACTTCTTTTCTCGTCGTCGTACACGACGTGACTTCGACATCTTCGTATCGGATCTTTAAGTTTGCGGACAGAAACGAAATTCTCGACGTGGCAACCATATTATTTTTAACCGGTAGATTCGGTGACCGATACTTCGAAAGCCTTTCGCGAAACTCCGGGGATACAACTCAGGTAGGAATCGTGAACCGGAAGTGACAAATCATAATTCGTGAGACGCATGATACGAGTTAGTCTCGTGGTAACAGGCGTAACGCGGTGTGAACGCGATCTTCGCGGGCCAAACGAGACGAGGGGCTTTTTATTCACGGCCTCGAAATGTCGGAAATCATCGACCCGTAGAAATATATAATAATACATCCACGATATCGCCTTTGGGTTAATTAACGCCGCAACAGCAACGATGAGCTTCGACCGGATTGCGCGTGCAACTCGATGCTTCTTCGGTACATCGAAAATTACGTTACATATAAATGCCGAATCGTCGTAGCAACAAGTACTCTCGAAACGCCTCACGTACGGACATAACACTCCTTGTAGGAATTCGAAACGCTTCCTGTTCCTTTGCGCTGCGGAACAGTATGTATGCGAAAAGATTCCTCACCGCAACACGATCACCGAGAATCGACGGCAACCATTTTTTTTTTTTTTTTTTTTTCGTTTCTTGCGCTCGTAAAATCGACCTCTTCCGCACCCGCGGTCTTCTAGTTGAATAATAAACCGCTCACAAGTACAGGTAGACACACACCGGATAGAGTTGCGAAAAAAACGCTTTAAATTTGCAATTCTTGAAATACTTATCGAATTAACAATGAAAATCGAGAGAAATAGAAAAAATCTGCCGCGGCAAATGTGGAATTAACGGTTCGTTTGGTCGATACACGAGTCGTGACTGGTCAGCGTTACAAATTTTTCCGAGTAAAGCTCCATCGCGGTAATGGTGTGTTAGTCCAATTAACGCGATCGATGCGGCTGATATCCGATTAGGGCAATTTAACCAACTGCACCGGCGTTCATTGTAGTTCATTGCAAGTTACAAATGTTCAGTTGATCGAAGCTAAGAGGTTCTCTTATTCGTGATACACGAGAAACAGAAAGGAGAATCGTAGGATAGGCAGAGAGCCATCGAGACGTCTTCATCATCGGTTGACGTCGTTCCGTTCCTCGTTCATCTGTGTCACGGTACGCCACTCCAATGATTACGACATCGACGATGATCTCACTGCGGTGCTCATGTATTATAATTTACATTAGAAAAAAAAAAAAACGAAACGATGAGTAAATCCACACCCTCCTAGAAATACACCGTGATATCTTCGATTTTATAAGAATTACGATACGACGATGCTGATCCACGCAAATCTTCATCAATAACAACGAATTTCGTTAAAAAAAAAAAAAAAATCTCGGAGACCCGACCGGTGACCATTAATTTCTATGTAAATTTTTTCTTTCGATTCACAATATTTTTATCTACGAAATAATCTTTCTCACGTTCTACACCATTATTATATCTACTTTAGCGGCGCATACTTGAAAAAAAAAAAAAAAAAAATTATTGCATCGATGAGATCTTTAGGATTCTCGTCATTGCGGTTTATAATGTATTAAAAACATTTATGCGCATCGGCTGACAATCGAAATTGCTGCCTATTGGCGCGTGACAGCCGGTCATTAGGTATTTACCGACTCCTTAATTATATGTAATCGTCTCTCGATTATTCTCATCCACCCGATAGATTTTTATTTCGAGATAACAACGCAAACGACAGTCAGTAATCTCGGAAATCAGAGACTCCGGTGAACTCCGACGAGTTTCGTTGAATCGCCACGAGACGCAACGACGTCCATCTGTCTCTTTCGTTAATTACTTCATTTATACATTAAATAACCATTACTCGTCGTTTACTACTTCTACCGCGTTAATAGTAACGTTATATTAGTGCTGTAAAATTTTTATCTTTCCCCGTAACACGACACACTTCCCTCGAAAGCTGCTTTTCGTTTTCTCATATGTGTATAATACGCGACTATCTCTTCCGAATGCTGGGAAAACTAGTCTTGCATCGCGAAGAGACAGAGAGACGGTCACGAGCCAAGATACCAGTCGCTCGCGAACTCGTGTGCATCTAAACAACGTTTAGATGCACACGAATCTCGTGCGTATATCGTTATATCGAGATGCAGAGAGGTAGAGAGGAGGGCGGGGGTTGTGGCATATAATTGATCGGATGTTGCGAGTATCTCGCGCCAAGTATATGCGGCGGAGGTAGTGGACATGGAAACCTTCTAATAGTGGCCATGAGCGCGAAATTTCGTCTGAACATAAACTGCCGTCGGAGATAATGCGACACACACTCGCCGTCAGCCGAATATCAACCGCGTATAATTGCGAAGCGTCGCTTCTCTTTCTCTCTTTCTCGCGTTCCAGAAAATATTTCATTTCAATTCGCAACCGAAACGAATCGGACGTGAGTGCGAAGGCGAATGAGGAAAAAACAAAATATTCGTTGCGTATTCTTGGCTCGAATTATACGCGATATATATATTTTTGCTCATCGCGCCAAAGATCTGTGGCACATAACAATTGTCGTGTTTCGCGATGAAATTTCACGTAAAAACGGCAGCTTCGAAGTTTCTCGGGTAAGTTTTTATCCCTGAGACATTGCGGGGTGACTAATCAAACGGGAGTAGAAAGCCAACGGTTGAGTCTTCGAGAACGAAAAAAAAAAAAATACAGCGCGTGTTAACGCGGTTGACAACGCTTCGTCGTCTTCCCCCCGCGCGGTAGGATCGCCCTGAAGAGACGACAAAAATATCTCTCCCGATATAAGATCGGCTCTCCACTAACGTCGACCAATTTATTTTTGGATTCCCGGAATTTACGAAACACATCGAATTTTTTGGAAAATTTTCATTGGTAGTCGAAATTTCCGTTGCTTTTGTAAACCCTCCGGGGTTTCGCTCCGTGCAGTGAAGTTTCGTAAAACCTTAACTTTTTAAAAAAATATTTATCGTCAATTTTTTATACATTTTTTCTTTTTTACAAATACCAATACGATATTGTGGTTTATGCAGTTTCGCGAAGAACGAAAGCGATCCGTAGTTGTATCATTTTTACTGCTTCACTGCTCGCGTAAAAAAAAAAGATCTTTGATCCTTTTAAGGCTCGACCTGTATTTCTACGTACAGCTCGTAAAACTCCTTATCGAGAGCGCGAGAATCGAGAATTCGAAAGAGACTCGCGTGTGCGTGTGCGCATGTGTGTTTTTTTTTTACGAGAAGGGGGAAAGGGCTGACGGTGACGTAACGCGAGAAGCGGGAAGACAGTTACGAGATATATAACTCCGCCAGAAGAAGTAAGCTATCCTCCAGCTTCTATTTTCGACTGCTGTCTCTTACGCGCGCGGCTAAAACCAACGAGAATCTCTTATTCGAGGTGTGAAATTCGAGAATTCTAATTTCTTCCCAAAATCAAATCCTCTCGTAAAACAATAAAAAAACATTATTAAAACGAAATTTCAAAATCAATCGTAAATTTTCTCGTTTTTTTTCACAATAATCAATCGATAAACGAAAAAAAAAAAAAAAAAAATTGAATAAGAATAATGCGCAATGTCATTCGAACAGTTGAAAGTCTCTAAGCAGAAAGTATAATTGGTAATTAGTGTTATCGCAGCAGACGGTAAAACTAGGCGTTCGAACCTTTCCCGCTGCCTCCCCCTCACCAATGACGTAATACGCGTAAGCGAACCATAATGAATTTATAGTGCGCTCGTGCCGCATACAATTCGGAGTTAAGCGTCTGTCCCACCGGTATAGTCGTATTTCGGCCTTCTGGTGGTCATCTGTTTTGCGCGAGCTTTCGTACAATCGGTTTAATATGGTTAATACTATCAGTAATAATCGAACGCCGTTTTAATGTTCGTTAGTTAAATGACATATATGTATATATATATATATATATATATATATATATCTCGGCTCCCTGTCTCATCCCACATATGTTAAACCGCTGTTGTCGCCGTTGATGCGTAGCAGAAACGAGCCGACTGCGCGGAGAACGAGTAGAGCTTAAATACATCGATATGTACATATATACTGCATGTATATATATATATACGAGAGAAGGAGAGGATATAATATACACATACGACATGTGGGTAGTCATCGCGTACCGTGCCGCATCGCGTTCTCCACGGCTAAAGAGTAGGTGGGGTCACCGGGCGTCTGTCACAATCAGCCGAACGAACGGGTAACCGAGAGCGCACGGCGACGTTGTCGTCGTCGTCGTCGTCGTCGTCGTCGTATGCGAGGCCGGCTCTTGCGCTTGTTTTCGAGCCAAGATAGCGAGAGCCAAGAGCGTCAGTCAGCTGATGTCATGCAGGCTGTCTAATGCTGCTGCTGCTGGTGAAGCTGAAGCTTCTGTTACTCGCGATCGAGGCGAAGCAACGAGCAGAGCTCATGTGCGCCGCTAAATGCGGCTATGATCCCCCCTTCCCTTCTCTCCTATATCTTTCTCTACTCATTGCTGTGGTGAACGCGTCGGCCATTGACGCCGACGCCAGCCGCTGAGATAAGGGCCACACGGATCCTCTCGTATATTACGACAATAAAAAAAATTAAAATGGTCTACCAGTTTACCGGGTTTTCGATAAAAAAAAAAATAAAAAAACAAATTATGATCCGGAAAGCAGCGGATACAAAAATGTTTTATTTGAATACGCGAATTGGAGTAAATGAAAAAAATAATTACCACTAAATTTTTTTTAATGGAATATTGATATAAATTAAAAATTTCAAAGTTACGTCTATAATTATGTTCATTGATCGTAAGATCGCGGGGACGTGTAGCTAAGATATAAATTCGATGCGTTGCCGCGATAATTTTATATTAAAATACAAGCTTTCGCGGTCCGATTTATCGCCGGCAATTTGTGATACTATCATTGTAGAGATAATTATTGTCGGATACGACTAGTCCCATGGATTCCGTCCAACTTACTCGACCTACTGCCGTGAGCTACCAGCACCATCTCGAAATCCGAGATGGCTGAGAGTCGCTTTTAACGTCTTTTACAATCGCGTCGTATTTTCATACGTGTATACCGCTGGTATGGAGTCACAGTCATTCGTATTATGTGTTGACTATCGCACGCACCCCGCAGTTGGCATAGACGACTGCATACATTTATTATATATATATGCAGAGTGTTGGCCACTTCAGCGCGTCTGAACTTCTTCTCCACTGCCACTGACCATTGAACGAACGATTCGCACACCTCGACCGACTTCTCTTCGTCGGTTATTCGCTCTTCGTTCCGTAGTTTTTTTTTTTTTTTATAACGCTTTGTTGAATTTTTTTTCTCGCTACTGAACCGCATGAAGAGATTCTGGTTTCGTGTTTCTTCGCGTGCAGCTTGAAATCCCTCGCAATGATTTAAATAATCACGATACCGTTGTGTATTGTTTGCGTTTTTTTTTTTTTTTTTTCTTTTTTTCTTCGGAGAAACACGAGATGCTGAGCGATGACGCGCGACCTTGCGATACAATTTCAATAATTCTTTTCTATAGTGCAATCGCGATTTCTCGAAACTTTTGGCACCAGTTTGCGAAACAGCTAATGCCGTATAAATTCTGCATAGCTAGAGGAGCCAAGTGAACAAAAGAGCGGCACGTTTAAGAAGGGAGCGAGCAATTCTGTATTATGTGTTCCGTCGTCGTGTCTGACGGCACGCGCCAAGTCAGTAGGACCCATTAACCATTCAGGAGATTCTATTATTTGCTGCTAACGCGACCTACTTGCCTCCTTCATATTTCCTATTATTCTTCCTTCTATATAACACTCTCGGGTACAATCCGCTGTCGCTGGACCACGCAACGGGATATTCGTGCGGTGCATGCGGCCGAGAAAATCCCTCACAACTTGTTGCGGTTCGCCAATAATAATCTCTGTCTCTCGCGGGCGGTCGTACGGCGAAAGAGAAAGGTGCGCAGTCGAGAGGTGAGAATTATCCTCTGTATAACTTCCTCGAGACTGTTTTCCATGTAATTTCTAAACACAAAATGTTTAAAGACTTTCTTTCAATTTTCTTCGATACACGATCCACCAAAACGTTTTCTATACAATTCATTTTTTTTTTATATTTAACCTTCAATTTTGGAGTACAATTTTTGTTCGTTCCATTTAACGATTTTTTCTCACGTTACCAAACTCCTCTTCCATTCGTCAAGACGACGATAAAAAATGTAAAAAAAAAAGGTAATGATTTATCGTCGTTGCTTTCGCGCGTTGCTCCAACCTTCGGTTTCGGACTGTGAGTGCAATTGCACACACATACATAAGAACGATATTTCGTCGCGGAGGCGGGGACCGGCTGCAATTTTACTGCATCCGAACTCACGCGAGATTGCAGCTGTAAATCTGTCGTCTCTAAATTATTCGACAGTATTGTTGCGCACACATCGAACCAACAGTTGAAATGAGAGTTTCGCGCCCCGGTATACGTCATAAATTTGTTAGCACACAAATTTCCAATAATAATTTGTCTCACGGGGGACAGAACCCTTCGTTTCTTGTGCAATACAAACCCATCGTCTCTCAACTTAATTCTTCTTAACTCTCCTTTTGCGCAACTATCGCTCGCAGACGCGCGGACTTTTGCAAGCGCAGTTCCCGTACCTTATACCTTGCGTATCGCTTGCGCATTGAGAACCGCGGAACTCCTTCGGCGTACAGAGACGGTACAGAAACCGGAGAACTGCCGGGTACACGACTTTCTGATTTTGCCATACGCGGCGAATCCGCGGAGGCGATACTAGGGACGGTGAATTCTTCGATGTTTGGAATTGCCGGTAGCCCTGTGTTGGGAGATTGCCGATTGCCACACATTATCGTTTATGTATCGCGCAAAACCCGACGGGATATTCTCAGTAGGAAAATTCTATCTGTAAACTCACCGCAAGACTTGAAAAGTTAAATTATCAAAGATACCATTGCCGCAATCAGACGATGCAATTGGGAGCTCGCAGCTTCCAGACTGCTTGTCGATATGTTCTTCTATCGCTGAGGTATACCTTTTGCTACCATTCAGCTCCTGCGAGAAGATATCGCGGGGCGTTCGGTAGGTGAACGCGAGAACTCGTAGTTGTTTACCGTCTGTACAGCGAGTAGCGCAATTGCAGACTTCTCGCGTTGGGACGATATTCACGTTGTTTGCAACGGGACGACGGCGGCGAAGAGGTCAGGCATCCGAGAAAGTGGGGCACACCGGGAACGTTAACCTTTACCGGCTGTGTTTCTGTTGGTTCTTCTTCTTCTTCGTATTCTTCAGGCCGATGAAGCCGTTTTACCCTCAGTAGACACAATCCCGAGTTCCGATTACGACGAACATACATCGTGAATTTCTTCGCGCGCACTTCGCTGCTGCATTTTTGCTAATGTAGAATTCCTTTTTTTTTTTTTTCACGATGCGATTTCGTATGGTAATAAAGTAATGTTCAATCGAAAGAAACTCAATGTCGTGTGTAATACAGGTTTGCGTAGTTGCGTATCCACTGATCGTGGATACATAACCCGTTAACGTGATTGTTGGAGGAACTTGATTTTTTTTTATTTTTTTTTTATTATAAACGCGTCGGGCAGCTGTAGGATAAATCGATTGGGTGAGAACTGGAATGATCTGCTCTGACGGACGCGAAAGAGAGAACCGATTCCTCCTCTTCATCGATCAGTTCTGCTTTACTATTCCGGATCATTTAGCATAGCCTCGCGGCATAGTGGTTAGCATAATCCTCGTGTACATTATCCCTTTATGTATTAGATATATATGCTTCGAATATGCGTTTAACGCTCGCGAACTGTTTTTCTTCCCTTCCGCAACGAATCGATGCTTATTTAATAAACGCCATTAAAAATTATGCTTCGGGTAAATTTTCCCAAATCTTACGGAGTTCCGATTTTTTTTAAACTGACAAACAGGTTTTAAAAAAATCTTGTTGTTTATTTAAATCGAAGCGATTCGCCTTGACAGAGTCACGAAGTCTCTTATCGCAGATCCGAGTGGATTTGGGTCAATTTCTTCGATGTACAAAATTTCGCGTATCCCCGCGATCTCTCCGATCGTCGTTGAGCATAAGAATAATAAACCGTGAAGCTGCGCCATAGCACTCTCCGGAGAGGTGGGATTCGCCAAGTGCACAGCAAGATCGCCGCAACAAGGTGTGTCCTCGTGTGTGCGAGTTATTCAAATGACGTCAGATACTGAATAAAACTTTGCGGTTTGAAGCGCGTGCGACACACACACATACGCACAGCGTCGCAGCAAAGAGACGAGCGAAGTTGCGTTGTTCCTGTGCGACTGTACAACTTCTTGAATACATCGTATAGCTGCTACACACGGGGGTACCTTACTTCGTCGCTCCTTTTTAACCCAATGCGTTGAGGTTTCCACGGTGGTTACGGTTAGGTGGAACGCGAGCCACGCCCAGTCATTAGATTTGCAGCAACGCACTCAAGGCCTTTGCTTCTTATGCCTATCCAACGTACAGACCGATTCGTAATAAAGACGTTACGCGTATCGCATGCAAATCTCGATTGACGAAAAAAGAAAAAACCCCATAGAATACGATTTTTTCTAACTCGTTGTGCGTTATATCGGCAAAAATTCGCTCCAATTCTTCATTTTCACTTTTGTTTTTTTTTTTTACCTTCGATAACGGTTTTTAAAAAATTGCAATTCATTAAAAATTAAAATTAGTTATTTATTTAGTTCGTTTCGGTTAGTAACTTTTTTTTAATTAAATTTTATAGAAAAGAAAAATATATCCATAATTTTTTTTTTTCGACAAACAATTACGAAAAAATCAAAGGAATCGGTCCGTACTTTCCGAAAGCAAAGACGCCACGATACTCAGCAGATATCCATATATCACACGTGAATTCTTTCTTCCGAACGCATCCACGCCTAGCAAATTATTACCTGTTACGTTCTCAGATTAGCATCTACCATTTCTGTTACGAATATATTTTCATACCTTCGGACACTCGTCTCCTTTTTACCGGGAGAGAACGATTTTAACACGTAAGATTCAATTGAGTTGAAATACAAATTGGAAATTTCGTTTTGGTCCGTCGAGCGTATCTCTGGGATACGTATACATAGGTATCTTTGCGAGTAGTAAATATCAGGTGTATGAGTTTCTCATACTAATGCGAGACACAGTCAATTCCGTTACGAGAATGTAACATTCTCTATGAATTCTTATCTCCTTCCGCGTAATTCTCGTGGCACCTTTTTTGCAATCGTCGGCGATTAACATTCGCATTGACCAACCGAGACGATGTTAAAGTAACCGACCGCGTTATAGCCGAAGTGTTTCTCCCTTCGATGCAGGAAAAACCCGAGAGACTCCTCAAGCCGCGCCATGAAACGACGGAGCTCCGTCGTCTCGTCCCGTCTCGGTGAACGCATCTACAAGGGTTTTTAAGTGGTGGGTTGGGCTCCTCTTTCCGTACCTGGATGGCCAACGTCACCGGGAGACTTCCAATGTTTCTCGATAGCTATACACACACGCAGCATCGGTTATACCTGTGTAGACATTCCTCTCTGTTTCTCTTCTTCTTATTATTCTTCGTCACGGGATATTTTCGGCCTGTGATTACTACCGCCCCTGTTGATGTTTCGTCAACGCGTTAACCGAGTCGAGAAACTTTCGAGTTTAAACCCCCGACAAGTATATATGTCAATCGAACGACTCGACGCTCGTGAAGTCTTAAAAGTTTCGGACACTCGACATTCCTTTCGATGAATTGTGGAACCAAACAGCAAAGAAGTGTTAATAAACAGAAATCATTGTAGTTTCGAATTTTACTTTCTATAGAAAAATAAAAAAACGTACTTTAGCACTGGAAAAAACGCAAAAAAAAAATCTTTTTGAAAAAAATAATAAAATCATAGGAGACAAACGGAAAAAAATGTATAATTAAAAAATAAAAGAAATACTTGCCGCGTCCTTGGATAGAAATTAATGTTTTTCATTGCATCAAAAGATTGGATATGCGAATTATTTTTTTATTTTGATTTTTGGGTTATCATATATTTTTTTTTTTAGTTACGATTGCATATATATAAATATCTGTATTTTCAAGGAGATTTTTGTTAAAGCGACTATTTGAGTATTTGGTTTATGTTTTTATCGGTTTTGAAAAAAAAAAAAAAAATATTGAGTTTTGGAGAATTTGACTTATTTTTGAAAACTGGTATTTTACTTTCGAAAATAGAGTTATTAATTTAACAAATATCTGCATCCGTACGCTCAGCAACGCGAGGGTCCGCCAGCTATTCGAACTCTCGCCGCGTGGCTATTTCAAACGATCGAGAGGTCTTTTACACCGTTCGAGCGCCACGTATACTCCCTTAGAACACTCCGGCGTACGTAACGTCAACGTTATTTTCACGAAATGGTTATTCGAGCTGCAAGCCCCACGCCAAGCGGCGATCAAACGGTATATTCCCTGTTATTTGTTTTACATATCGAACACGTGTAACCGCTCGTCTTTGATGGATCACATAGTATCTGATTATCCCATTGGGAAAGATGCCCAATCGCCTAAACTACATATCTATATTGCTATATATATATGTATATAGTATATCTTGCTGTTTAAATGACGCAAATATTTGAATCATCACGCTAAATTATGATCTCTGCGATCATCGAATAGATAATCGATTTAATTTTCTATTTTTTTATCTTTGTCAATTCGAGCGGTTCGATTAGAGACGACATCGAAGTTCCATCGAGAGATTTCGCTCGGAAATAACTGAACACAATCTGACCGTAAAATTATGGTATCGTGTCAAGGATAGCAGATTAGTCATCACGACGCAAAGTTCCTACAGTAGTTATCTCTCTGCAACTATAATGCACGCATTGTGTTTACACGCGAGAGCGATGAAACGGCGCGTCGCGCACTGAAAGAAAAAAAAAACATTAATCGTGCGAAATCATTTTCTGCATTCGCCGTCTCGTTACACAAATCTTTCTCGTTGCCGTTAAACGCTCGTTACGCATACAGCGCTTAGCTAATGACTTTTCTTCGCGATGAGCTAATCCCGTGAAATACCTTATCCATTCAACAATCTCTCACCCGCGCGACTCCGTAATATATAATCCTCGCAGACGGAGACGATTAGTCGATATCTCGACGAACTCCGAGAACTCCAATCGGCGCCTTTGCCTCCGATCGTTAACGAATTTTACAACCAATTTGCACTTCCGTAATGATTTTTTGTTCTCATCACTCCGGCGGTCAATAGAATTCACGGAAATATTTGATACGCAACTTACGAATCGTTAAAATGCTATTAGCGAAAATCGAGATTCGTCGATTTTGTGATTTTTTTTGTTTTTGTTTTATGCAATAAGAAATATAATTGAGAATAAGACTGACTAATATTAATTGCCGAAATGCATCATTGTACACAACGAGCAAAGAGAATGGGAAAAAAAAAAACGATGCAGGAATCGGTTAGAGTGGGCGGCAGTCCCACGTTTCATGCTGCGTCCTCGTTAATTATTTCGGTCCCTTGAGTCCCTGAATTGCCAATTAGCCACATCCGAGTGGTACATACGTATAATAAACGGTACTCTGTATGGACGACCTTGAAATTTTTTTTATTTCTTTTTTATACACATTCGTTCCAACGTTCGCATCACCGCGTGATGAATCGTTGACTTATATGTCGTTTCGTTACGTTTTTTGTTTACAGAAATCGCAAAAGTACGCGCCAGTCTCTTCCAGATAAGCGGCGTCAAGAAAGAACCACTCATACTTCCGGAACCCGAGGGTGACATCATGACGTTAACAGAAAAAGTTTACGTACCCGTCAAAGAACATCCCGATGTAAGTCAACTTTTTTTTCTTCTTTCTATAACTCAATTGTTACCAATAATTAACGTCAGTTAATTAGGATCACTTAACGTTAATTAACATCGATGTTACAGTTATCGATTGTCTTGAACAGCGAATTATCCAATAACAAAACCCGCGACACTCTTAATTTTAATTCACTTTTAATCGGTAAAAAAAAAACAATAAAATACGTTCGGTAGACTTTTTCTCGAAGCGAAAAAATAAAAAAAAATTATTTATCAATTTAGTTCCGAGTCGTCGACGTTACCACTTTGTCGACATCGAATTTTCTCGGTTTCGTCAGACTTCCACCGAATCATCGTCACAGACGAGACCGACGTCATTAGCGACAATATTTTTTTTTTCCGATCGAATTTACTAATGGCGGCTTTCCTTCTCGTCCCTTGTGCGCGGAACTCGTTAAATCCGTCGCGATTACTTTTAAACTCTCGTTTCAGAGTTATTTTTAAAGTATATTCACAGCATTTCCAGCGTTAGCTTCGTCGGCTCTCCTAATCAATCTAATCATCGCTAAGCATGCGGCGGCGCTTCTCGTGTCCCCTTTCTTTTTTTTTTTAATTAATTTGTGAACATACGCGATCATTATCCACTTGCGTAATTTCGTCGCGCGGGCAATGATGAACGTTTACTTCATCGGACTTCGAAAAAAAAAAAAAAAAAAAAAATGTATGGTTTGCAAATTAAAACGGGTCGCGATATCTCGCGTTGCATCAACATTCTATAAGAGTCACTGATATATTTGATCGTAGTAAATAAACGTACGGTATCTAACTCGTGACATTTATTCTCGCGCTTGCAACACGCACGATGAAATTATTTAGCGCCCTACCAAAGCGCGCATTTCAGTCGTAAAGCAATTATATACAGTTTAACGTTTAGAAAAAAGACGAAGAAGAATTCTTCGTTGCGTTGTCGCGTTCGTAGAGTCGAGATATTTCAACCTATAAAAGGTCCCCTTGTCATAGCGTCGTCTAATTCACATAAATCGTGATTAAAGCTTTGCCTCGTAGCGGCGCTTCGTACAATACGAAAAAAAAAAAAATTCATCGCGAGAGGTGGTCATTTTCTTTGGTCCTTTGAGCTCATCAGCGCCTCTTATTTTTCTCTCTTTTCGAACCCTCGTTAATGAGACGCACGAGGATAATTCAGCGAACAACGATTTCACGAGAAAAACTCGTCTCGTTTTTCTCAACTTCCTCGCGCCGTCCAGAAAACAAAAAAAAAAAAAACACACTAACCACAGAGAAGAAAAAAAAAAAGAAATAACACTTCGTATCGTGTATATGTGCGATCGGAGGAGCGAGAGAGTCAAAAGCTCGTCCGCCCACGCGCTCTCGACACGCCTCGTCGCGCCAACCTCGAGATGCATAAAGACACAGACGCGGAGAGGTATAGAGAGAAGAGAAACACATACGTGTAGGTAGTATTATACCGAGCGGCAAGTAGGACAACAGCACAAACTCGAAACCTCGATGACTCGTTGCCCCCGCGGATGGTTATCCACACAAGAAAATTCCCGTGACAAATTGTATTGTAAAACATGCGTATGTATAGGAGAAGTAGTTATATAGATGAGAAACTGTACAACTCTCCAGTTGAGAGAAGAGAGAATATCAACGTCGAGGAAAACGCTGAGTGAACGAGTGAGCAAACGAGCGATCATTGGCTGTTGGCGATTCACTCGACGCACTCTACTGCGCTCGCCGATGATCTAAGAGACTGTTGGGGCTCTCTTTGCGCGCTCCGTGCCTCTCGCGTTTCGTAATGCGGTCAGGTCATAACTTTTGTTTTTCTCTATTCTTTTATTACAACCTTCAGTTTCAAAGTCACGTTTCTACCCCAGTTATCGGCGAATAGCCTAAACACGAGTAATCGAGAAAAAAAAAAAAAAAAAATTTTCACGCTCCGTAAAACACACATTATTTCACATTCTGTTGATAAACACTTTTCTCAAAGATTGACTGATATCTCGAGAAGCCTGAAATAATAGAGCGAACTTTGTCGGTCCATTTGTTGGTTCTTCGGCTCTTAGATAGTTTGCGGAAGATCTTCGATGTTCTTGGAACGAAAAAAAAAAAAAAATATAACGAAACTGACGAGATATTGGAAAAGCAAAGCGGAAGGGAACGCGCGGGTTTATTCGACGTTGATTTTAGTCGGATCCAAGGTGGTCTCTATCGTGTGTGTGTGTCTCTCGGGCAGTTTCTCTTTCTCTTCTGGCATGAGATAGGGTGCGAAATGAAGAAGAGGGAGTCGGAGGAAAAGCAGCACGAAATGTGTACAGTAAAGGGGAGGGATGGCTATTTTGGTCGGCGCCAAGAATAGAAGCCTTCTGCTTCACCACTCGTGAAACACGCACTTGCCGAGATACGTTGGAGCCCTCGCCTCGTTTCTGTAGCCGACTTCGACGGTTAGGCTCTCTTCGCGGCGGTATACTCGCTCGCGGGGCCGACAAGTTATAATAACGAGGCCGAGGGACTGCTGCACGGATTTCTGGCAGCCAGGATGTTAGTGTTTGGACACACATACGCACACAAATCCCCGTCCAGCCTCTTCGTTTTCATCCGAAAGATATTGTTCTTATGCCCACATTTTCCACGAGTTTATTTTCTTCTTCTTCGTCGAATCTTTTGTCGTGCATAATAATTTAACGCGCTATTTTACTCCGTTTCCCGATGAGACGCTCGAAGATATATATCTCGAAGTTTTTACGACTGCACAGCACCGATCTTAGAAAGTTTAACGCGGGTTTTAGCGGAGTAAAATCGAATTAGAGAGATCGACTTTGCGTGGAAATCATTACGCGCGCGAGTCTCGCCGCGATCGCGCAATGATCTCGGCGGGGGCTCTATAACGGGAAATCTCTATGTACGGAACTCGATCGGGAAAGTCTTTTGGCGAATCCAACAACGGTCATTCCCGTTTACTCGGGTAATTGCCTGATATTCGAGGAAACGTTGGTACCCGAAGGCCGGGTCTCGCTGAGGTTTATCGTCTTTTTTTTACAGCACTTGACTACCGTTGCGAATAGTTGCGATAATAAATGTTCTCGGCAAATAATCTCTACCGTAAATCGCTCAAAAGAGTTACTTAAATTATCTTTTACACTTAAAACGCCGATTTTTCATTTTTTGGAGTAATCGTAATTTTAGTAAACGACGAGCAACAAAAATTCCGTTGATATTCTAACCGATTATTATATAATTCACTCAACATGGCAGAGTGCAAGAGACGAACTGATTTATTATTCTCGAAAAGATATAAATTTCGTTGCTATTTTCGTCGGAAAATGGAGAAAAAAAATGAATAGAGGGTCAAATACATCGTAATGTATGCTGCAACGCGTCATAAAGTAACGCGTTTGTAAGCGGGCAACCGAAACTATATTACGTCTTAAGTCAAGAGAATCGCAGAACGGGAAGTGGCTGTCGTTGACGCCAAGGTATCCATCGCCGGTCGTACGTTACCGGTGCGTTTATCCATTCGAATAGCTCTGCTTGCCAGGAACGGCAGCGGGCCATTTGATTTATACGCAGTTTGCCAGAGCGCGCGTACGATTTCTCTCAGGCGGCACCTATTATAATGACGCGGCGCGCCTTCCTTCGCGTCTCTCTGTCTTTTCTCGATCGCTTCGACGGTATACCAGCGTGAGGAAGGGAAGGGCGCACAGAAGTGCCTTTCGAGAACGCGTCGGGCATTACTTCACATCCTGAACGCGAAACGCGTTTCCCGATTACCTTAAGTATCAATTCGCGCAACGAATATGTACACAAGAAAGGATTCTTGAATCACCAACCCTCTCGCGACGTTGATGTCGCTGATGCAAACGAACAACGATATTTGTCGAGCTAAATATTGAACTCCGGTCGTTATGCCGTCATTGGGACCATTTCCACAATCCATTTAACACCTTTTTTTCGTACACTCGCGTGTTATTGCGTTCATTTAGTTTTGCAAAAAAAAAAAAATGCCCGGTGCATTCTGTCGACATTTTTTCGGTATCGAGTATATGCAGCTCGGCGCTCTATTTGACCGGAACTCATTGCTCTTTCGTATTGTTTGCTCTCGCGACGGAAGTCTCCTCTCTCGGTGATCGTTAAATTCGCTTCGCGAGTTTCGACTGCAAATTTTATGGTTTACACTTTTTCTTTCATTCGGTGAGAATTCTCATTGTATTAGTTTTTTTTTTTTTTTTTTTTTCTGTCGCGTTTCTCGAGTCGAAGGCGACTCCACCCATAATTGCAAGAGATAAATATCGATATTTTCTTGTCCACTCGAGTTTCGTATTGTTATCGATCATTTTTTTATCGAGGTACTCATTGAGTCACAATGCAGTTGGTCGTAGATTATGACTTATCAGATTTATTGTATCCTTAACGCTACGATTTCTCGAGCATCTATTGGCGCATTTGAAACCGATATCTTTCGAGATATCGAAAACCTGCGACGCCTTTAGTATCGATAGGCCGTTCGAGGGGATTTATCAAGACGGCATTTATCTTTTTAGACGGCATTGGGGAATCTACCTAACCGTTTACTGCTTGTAAAACGTTATCACGTACTCGGTAACCGAGTCCGCGCAAATGTAATAATCGGTCATTATACCGGTAATATTACTCAACGAGCGCATTGACCCTGCGAAATACGATTGATGACTTGCTGCTGCGTTACGCAAGTTCGGAAATCTCGATGATTCATAGGAGGAATATACATTTGTGTAACTTACTGTCCCCGACTTACCAGTTTTACATTTAATAAAATATATCAGAAATATAAGAATTTCGGGGTTTTTATATAATTAATATATTTATCATATAATTTTTTATATATTTGCAGAAATATATTCTAAAATATATCCGTAATATAGAATTTTTCGACGAAAATTATATTGCATATATCATCGATACATTTACAATATATTTTTTTTCTATGCTTCTATATTTTTTTTGCATATTTTATACATGGATGTTTAATATTTCGCAAAATTACATAAACACCAATTGTAATTTGAATTTTTTTTATATTTAATTTTCAGTTCAACTTTGTCGGAAGGATTCTTGGCCCTCGCGGTATGACCGCCAAACAGTTGGAACAAGAGACGGGTTGCAAAATAATGGTCCGAGGCAAGGGATCCATGCGGGACAAGAAAAAGGTAAATTGAAATTGAAAATTAATTTTATAAAAATTCGATCGATATTCACGGTACTCCGGACCTTTGGGGATAAAAAAAAGTCATCGGTAAAAATTCGAAATGATACAAAACAACGGAAAAAAAGTCGTGAAATAACTAATTAACAATTGTTCTTTGCATAAAGATTGTTAATTTTGGTAAATTGTCTATATTATCGATAATTCGGAAATTAGAAATACAGAATAGGCGCACCATATATGTGCAGAGGTTCAAAGGGTTAATTCGTGTTCGCCAACTGGAGTAAAGAATTTTCTTACGGGTTTTCGCGTTCTCCACGATCTTCAGTCCGAGTTATTCGCGTTCTCCTCGTGATGCCCCACGGCAAGCGGGATCTCGAATCCTTCGAAGCTATCATACCTTCGTCGTCGTAAAGGAAAATTCATGCCGATTAAGGTATCGTCTCGAGTTGCGGCAGCGGTAAGAAGGGAAGAGAGGCAAAGAGCGCGAGAACGGTCGTCAGTGGACGTGGTCACTGACTTTTACCTTATAGCGCGCATCGTGCTGCTCGAAAGATTCTCGAGAGTCTCCTCGATGCCCGGTCACACGAATACAAGCGATCGTTCTTCTCGTCGCACGACCCCGATCGCTCCTCTCGATTCGCCTTTTTTTTCGCCGCTCCCTTCTTCCTGAACGTACGGACGTCTTACCATACATACGCGAATTACTTGCGACTCTCGTTGATACTCATCGAAAAACAAAAAAAGACATTTTTTTCATCTCGTCAACATTGAAAAAAACATTTTTTTCATTTCGTCAACACTGAAAAAACATTTTTTTTTTATCGCGTTAACACTGAAAAAACATTTTATTTCATCTCGTCAACACTGAAAAAAACATTTTTTTTATCGAGTTTACACTGAGAAAACATTTTATTTCATCTCGTCAACACTGAAAAAATAATTTTTTTCATCTCGTCAACATTGAAAAAACATTTTTTTCGTCGCGTCAACAGTGAAGAAACATTAAAAATAAAAACGCGGACCCATATTTTTTCTTGAAACGGAAGAGCAAAAATGCTCGCTTTCGATCTGATAACAAAAAGAAATGCTAAACGGAGTCATCAAAAAAAGAATATAAAATGTACCACTTTTTTTTAAACGAGTACAACGGCGATTATTTCCTGCTACTTAACTAAAATTGGTCCCATTTGCTTTGTACGGAATACCGAGAGAAGGTGTGAATGAAAATTAGTCCCATTTACCTTGCGTCGCGAACCAAGAAAAAACAAATCGTCGTGGCGTTCCACTAAAAAACCTAAAATAGAGATACTTTTTGATGTCGTTGTTCCACGCTTTCATGAATATATAAATAGGTGTGCCGCATTCACACAGAATGAAATTTCATATATGTTCGACATGCAACGAACGACTTATCAAACGATAAAAAATTAACTCGACGCCGATTGTTTGGGCAGCTGGAGCTGAAAACGTAAAGCAGCGACAGTTATGCTATCCGCGGCGCGAACGTGTTTCCTCGCGATACGCGTGAAAAAACGCATACATACGGTGTATAGTATACATCTATCCTCGACAAACCTCTTGGCGAAGAAACGCGCGTGCTAATCGTCGGCGCAACGCTTCGTGCACTCGAAAATTCTCACTCTGTGCACTGCGCACCTCTCCGGAGCGTCACGAAAGTGAAACAAAAAGAAAAATGCTATTCTCTCGTCGACTTTTCCTTCTCTCCGCGATTTTATCGTTGTTTCGTGCGGCGCGCGTGGAAAAATTCGTTTCTCCGACGACAAAAGCCGTAAAGCCGTAAAGAAAAACCATTGAGACGAAACGATGAAAATACATAATTTTAGTACATATGGTAATAATTTTTTCAAGCTGCGATTGGAAATTGAAATGGGGCTCTTGTAAGTACAAGTGTAACGGTCAAATACGCCCTGTTGAACAATTTCCTTTTACTTAAAACAATTTTTTTTTTTTACTGTTTTCTGCACCCGTGATTTTTTTTTTGTATTTTTTATTTTTGCTCGAAATTTTACGATTATTTGTTTCAAGAAAGATGTGTAGATTCTTAGCGTACACGTTTATTATAGTAATTTTTTTTATTAACGACGATTTTAATTCGCGAATTTTCGCAATTTTTTGTTTTTTTTTTTTTTTATCGTCCTAATAGGAGGAACAGAATCGAGGAAAACCAAATTGGGAACACCTGACAGACGAGTTACACGTGTTACTTACGGTAGAAGACACCGAGAACCGAGCGACCCTCAAACTCGCCCGCGCCGTCGAGGAAGTGAAGAAACTTCTCGTGCCCGTGGTGAGAGAGTTCCAACTATTATCTTTACTCCTCTTCCCCGTTATGAATTTTCCTATCCCAAGCTTTTCGAGACGATGTAAAAAAAGATACGTCTTTCGACTAACAAAGCATTTCCGAATTTTTGTAAAAACGAAAACCAGTAACGAAATTGTTTAAAAATAAGCGTTGGTTACGCGGTGAAAGCGAAGTTAATTTTGGGATGATACTGACGGTGATATCGATTGTTAGCAGGCCGATGGTGAGGACGAACTAAAAAAGCGGCAGCTTATGGAACTCGCGATAATAAACGGCACCTACAGGGACTCCAATACGAAGGTTGCAGCTGCAGCAGGTAATTAATAAAAATCCTCTTACGACGAAAAAAAAAAAGATGAACATCCTTCGAAATCGAACGACGAGAAAGTATTAAAAAAATGGAGCTTATCGAAGCAATCAATACCCCGAAACTCATCTTCGTTATCCGAAATCACTAATCTCAACAATCGAAATTCAGTAGTCATTTTCCTCCATTCAATTTTAATGAATTTCAAATATCTTTATGATTTCATAACACTGTGAAAAAAAATTTTTATGCATAAACTGATACATTAGAACTAATGTACAATATTGATGACCAGTTAATGCATTTTTATAGTAAAATTAAATTAAATTTAATGTATCAGTTTATGAAAAAAAAAACTTCCGGTACTCAACATTAAATTAAAATTCCGCCATTTTTTTTTAACTGCAATTCATACATTTTCATAAAATTCACGATTTGCATGAATTATTTTCATTTTGGAGTAAAACTCCGAAACGCACATATTTAATTTTCTTTTTGTTAATCGAAACTTTTTATAATATTATCATTTCAATCAATCGACTTTATTCGAGTTCAGCCTAAAGAGTCAGTACAGCTTTTGACATTGCAGCTTGCGACGAGGAATGGAGGCGCGTGGCAGCGGCCGCTGCCGAGACACAGCGTCTTCTTCCAGGACTGGGAACGCAAATGCGAACCCAAAACGCTCCCCTCGGAGCTCCGCTAATACTCTCGCCGAGAATATCCGTCCCAACGTCCGCGGCATCGCTTTTGAACGGTTCGGGTCCACCAGGATCTCTCCTATCGGGTGATCCTCATGGACTCATATACACGCCGTACGCCGATTACGCCAACTACGCGGCTCTGGCAGCATCTCCGCTGCTCACCGAGTACGCCACTGCTGACCATTCTGGTGGGTTGTTTGCTCGCTGACGCTAGGCTCGAGCCCGAGTTCTTTATATTGCTTACATTTAGCGGTCAACTGTCGAACCGTTTTTATTAGGCCTTTGAACGAAGAACCGGGCAGTCAAATTATTATCGATTACGATTATGATTATTATTATTAATTATTATTACTATTATTATTTTTCTATGACGATTACGATTGTTTTTTTATTTTTTTTTTTTTATTTTTTACGAAACATCGCTCGATCAACCAATTATCAGCAGTTTTCTACGCGTTGAGGCAACGTGTAGGCGATCGTAGGATTTTAAGGAAAGAACAAAAAAAATATCTGAAATCAGTCATATTTTACTAGTCGCGTCATTTAAATCGTTAGCGGTTACAAACTTTCGTGGACGCAACGTGTTGTCCATTCGTTAACGATAATACTGGTCGCAGAACGTTAAGGTTCTACCGTTTTTTTTTCCCCGTTCACAACGTTTCTTTCGCTCTTTACTTGCATTTTTTTTTCTTTCCGTATGTTTTATCTATTTCACTTCGCGAATTTGTTTTAACGTCATTTGTATTTGCAACTTTTATCTTTTTACGAAAGTCGCAAACACGTTACGCCAGTTTCCACCTGCAATGAGAGTTTTTCAGGTGCTTTGCGCGTCAGGGAGAGAGATTTTATAGAAAACAAAACGTAGTTGTGCTATTGAAAGAAACGAGAATGGAGAGAGATAGATATACTAGTCGAAAAATGGGTTTCATATAGCGCCGAGATAAGAGATAAAATTATTGCTTTTAACGGGATCGCCTCTACATGTCGATTAATAATTTACGTTACTAACTTCGACGTTCTCGGATTTGTTTCTCGGGGGTTGCCATGCCTCGTCCACGACGCCTGCACAGTTTTGTTTTTATATTTCGTTTTTTTTTTATATATTTTTTATTTTTATTTAAAAAAATTTATTTTCATTTATTCGACTCCGCACAGTGATGAAAAAAATTCTTATATATTGAGAATAATTTGAAAAGAAATATTTATCTAGAAATTTATCGAATATACATGTAAATGTAGTTTTGTCGCTTTAACGAACTCGGGTTGGGAGCTGTGTGTGTTATTCAATCGATAGACTCAAAGATACATTTAATGTTTTGCTTCTTTTGAGTCTATTTTATAATTAGATTAATATTAATTTCAATGCTGTAAAGCATTGAAAAGTGGCGCATGGTAACAAAGTCAGTTGAACAATTTTCAGCAATACGTCGCGCATCACACAATTGGCAGTGGGATAACACAAGAAAAAGTCCGTATTCTCCGCGATAGCGCACAGTATTCCGGTTACCCCTGTAATCAATTTCTTCTTTTTTTTTTCTTTTTTTTAATTATCGCTATTATTACATAATAAGCATGCGATCGCATACTTACCCGTAACTCTTAAGTAACGTTGTTTTTACATACCAAACGGAAATATACTCTCTATTACGGATCCTCGTGCTGAGAAGCTGTAAAGCGCCCCTTTGCCCGATGGCGTCCAGTCGTATGGCACATTCTCGTGCATTACTCAATGCAATAATCAAAGGCCATTCAATTGTTGTAGTTATACAAATCTTATATAAATATTATAAACATATAGATACCATTATATTTATATTTATTGAAACAAAAAAAAAAGAACATAGCAGGTTAGTGAGTATTAGAATATTAGCTTTTGCAGATTTTTTTATATAATTTTTTTTTGTTTTTATTTTTTTTCTTTCCGTTTGTTTTTGCTTCCCGACGTATAATGAATTCAAGAGAACACACGCGTTGATATCTTCGCCCAGAGACGCGATTAGCAAGTTTGTTCTACCGACATGTAACTCTCGACGCGAAGATGATTTTTTTTTATTTTTCTTACATACGTACTAATTATACGTACTAAACGCTCGACCTTTCTCTTTCAATTGTTTATCGATAATACGGTGATGGGTCATTAATGAAACTTTGGTACTTTTGCATTTTGTATTTATGTTGTGTTTTTTTTTATCGTATTATTTGTTTTTTTTTTCGATCATTAGCGTCCGATGCAAAAGCAATTTACCAGTTAACACTACAAAGTACTACTAGAATCTCGAGTGGATATCCCTAGGGTTGGTCTTAAAAAAATAGAACTAAAAAAAGAAAGCAAAGTATAACAATTAACACGAACGGTTCCCCGCCTTACCGCGAGACTCGCGAAACTCGCGTTTTTCCTCAATTTTTTTTCGCTTACTTATTTTCCGAGATCGTCGAGTCCAAGTGAAAATCATAGACACGCAATGTAACACAGCAAAAATTTCGTTCATCCCTTTTGGCTTCCATTTCAAAAACTTTTTGTTTTTTTTTTTAATTTGCCGAAGAGAAAAAAAAAACATACAAATTGTGAATGCCTCCTTTTAATCCGACAGATAACTTCGACGAGGAGACATCTCAAAGTGTTCATTATGTGGTTCTGCACAACTACTGGCGATACTGGGACGGCTTTTCGATCTATACATTAATCCGGATAACGTAGCGCTGCGCGCAGACGATATAAACAAAACGAATCTAATCAATTTAGTACGATTTATATATCGTTCGATGCGTTAGGACAGGAGTTACGAGTCAAATGTAGAGTTACCGTAGGTTGTCGTATATCATCTTAAAAAAAAAAAACAAAAAAAAAACAAAATCGGTTCGCAGCACTTCGGGATGTTTCCTTGTCAGTTTAGTTTCGTTGATTCTATACTTTTTTTTTTCGTAACAAACTTTATTTTACTTTTTTTTGTTGTCAACTAACTTGGCCGGTGATAGGTAGGCGTAGGGTTTTAGGCAGACAGTAGGTGTAGGGAAATAAAAAAGAAAAAAAAAAAAACTACCCAGGGACCAAACAACCGCGTTTTCAGGACTGATGGTTCTAGCGTATACTTGTAGGTGTTTAAGCGTATCGAAGACTACACGTTGAAAAAGATCCCAATTAATATTACAACGCTTCCGCAACGCCAGCGCTGCTTTTGCAAACGTAAACTTATAAGGGAAATAAAAAATAATGATTTCCGACTCGTGAAAGATTTGCCGAATTGTTGGATACTTTTATTTTATTATCCAAAAGAAAAGAAAATAATAATGTATATCTCTCGGTTATTATTAGCGGGTCATGCGAGAGACACGACAAACAGCGACGGATCAATTTTTGACGAATAGTCTTCGATCGACAATGAAAAATATGCTATTACCAGAATCATGTACATTATTTTATATTATTTTATATCGATTATTTAATTTTATTTTTTTATAAAGATTTAGCCATATTTATGCGAAGGGTAAAGAGCGCGCGTAAGGATATAGATATTAATTTTAAAAATACTCATTGTGACTTTGAATGAGTGTAAATGGCTGGTTACATTTTAGTTTACGTATTACGAATTTTTACCTGATTTCCGTGGAGAATCAAACATGAAAAAGAGATGCAGCCATATATATATATATATATACATAAATATTATATATACAACTGAAATCCGTTTCGGCGGAAGTTTATCGATTATTACGATCTTTAGGTAATAATCGGCCAATATATCGATCGTGTTACGACTTAAATTTTGTCTGACGTATATTATATATTTCGCGCTTACGTCCCCGAGATTCAGCAAACATTTTTTTAAGTCATTTAGCATAACATTTTTTTTTTTTTTTAATATCACAGACTCGTTCACTGAGAAAACACGAATTTTTCTCTGAACAATAAACTTTGAAATTCGAGAACCGTAACATTACGAGCAATAGCTCCAACACGGAATAATGACAATGATATTGCGCATTTAAGAGAAAAACGAAACGCTTAACTCCGTCGAGAGTACAAAACTTTCTAAACACTTTAATTACACCGACGATGTTTGCTAATTCTGGAACGTAAGTACGTGTGCCATTCTGCCGTTGCGTGTAATGCGAGATAATTATATATCCATATATATATCTACAATATATATATATATATTAAATGCATAATTTACGAACAAAGATCGATTTACAGTAACGAAAAAAGTTATCTCGCAACTTACGCTCGGTAAACAATGCAATGAAGAAAATAATGTTTCTATAATTTTCTTTTTTCTTTTTTCGAGATGACGAAAAAAAAAAAAAAAAAAAAACAACCCCCAAAAAAAAAATATATTGTTAGCAAATAGTGTGGCAGAAACGACAATGTGGTTGTCAACGGCTATGGAAATATTGGCAAAGCACGTAAAGCGAGTCGATTACTCACATTTCTATGTTGGGGAACAGGTGCAGCAGCCGCTGCGAAGCAGCGTAGGCACTTGGGTCAGATTCGCGAGCACCCTTATCAAAGGGCCGGCGCTCTCTCGTGAATACAGAGTTTACAGTCGCGCCTCCGCGGAAAGGTTAGTTGTGCACAAACCTTCATTTACGTTAAATATATCTATTTTTTTGTTTCTTCTCGTACATAGAAAGAAATATAAATATATATACCTATATTGAATCTGTATCGCTTACCAATGTATGCGAGAGCCCACATACCTCGGTACGTTAATGAAAAAAAAAAAAAAAAAAAAATTGACGAACGACGTTTGCGGGCTTTGCACTGTGTACCTGAAAGCCCACGTCCATCGATTCGGCAACTCATCGAAGTTCCGTTGATTCGATTTTTCTATTAATTAAACTGTTTTTTCTCTATGCATAATCAAAGAACAATAATTGCCATCGTTTGCCGGTCAAAAACCGGACGTCGTTTTAGTTCGGATCACATAGTCCTCTTTAGCCGGGAGATACGCGCCTGCAGTATTACATTACACGATTTTTATTTTTCTTTCGTCACTTTTACTTTCTGTAAGTTACGCGCCTCGCTTTTCTTTTTTCTTTTTGTACGCGTAAATAAAATTTTCGCGGGACAAAAAGAAAGATCGAGGATCGCTAATGTTCCCGTCCGCTTTGACGTCAATAGATCGGTTATAAGCGAAGTTTATATGTATCTTCGGTCACATTTCACTTCGACGAGAATCAATGGATAGCAAAATCATACATTGGGAAAGCAAACAGCGTACAGTGTATGAGAAAGAAAAAAGTTTTGGAAAAGTATTGTCTTCCAGTGAATATTGATTATGAAAATGAAGGATTATTGATATTATTATTATTATTATTATCATTTATTTGATCCTAAATACGTTGGCGCAACTCCCCGCTCTTAGGTCTAAGCAACAGAAAAATGGTACGGGATGTATGAGAAGTTGTATGAGAAAAAGGTCATTCGATTAGTTTTGTCTTTTTGTTGTTTTTTTTTTCTTTTTTTTTTTTTTCGTCGTGCTGCCCACCGTCAAATATTGTACGTGAAGAGCACGCGGTGTGGGTGGGCACCTCCCGACTTCATAGATGAGACAAAAAAAAAAAAGAAAATCAAATGTATTTCGCATTCGGAAGCACTGCCCATCCGAGAAACGCACGAAAAAAATAAAAGATGTGCTCCTCAAAATGAAAATTGCCAAAATAAGATATGTTAAAGAAAAAAAAGAAAGATGTGAGACGTCCAACAGATTAGGGGCAGTGTGGTGTTGGCGCAAAGGCATACAATCAATTGAGGACCGGTGCTTTAATGTATCCATAAAAAAAATATGAATCACCGTTTCGAGTGAAAAATAATAATAAAAAAACAAAAACAAAAGAAAACGATTAAAGAACCAAACATTTTCCAGGACATTATATACATATTTTTCAATTTGTTATCACTCTTTTGTTTATTGGCAACTTGTGCCTGTGGAACACTTATCGAATTTCCATTTAAACTGTATATAAATTTATATACAATATATCATTATGTTATATGATTTGAATAAATATTTATACAAAAAAAAAAAAAAATAATAAAAATAAATGAAACGAAGAAGATACAATTTTTGTTCACGAATAAAAATTACAGGGGTGGTAACGCGGTACGACGCGAAGATTTCTTTTTTTTCGAATCAGTTCGGCCAAAATTGATTAACCGTACGGCGTCGGATCAATCATTTTTTTTTTTTTTTTTCGATTCATCGATCGCGAAAAAATTTATCGATGAAATTATTTTTTTAGCATTTCGGCTCAATATCGCGTGATAATTTAAAATTTTTTTCCTTACCAATTTTTTTAATATATTACCATAGTAATTCCAATAGATGATCCTACGAATCTACCGACGGTTAAACAATGAACGGTGCAATCCGATCGAAATAAACGGAAATTAATGTCTTCAGGCGAACGACGTATCACACGGCAAAGCGTAAACGCTGCCAATAAAAAGAAAAAAAAAAAAAAAAAAAAGCTGGCGTCCCACACCCTTTCACGTATTACCACTAACATTCTTACGTTATATTTATTTATTGACACCCGTATCATAGACGCAATATATTTTTTTTTTTCATCCATATCACATAGTCTGCACAACAAGCACCATCTTTTTTTTTTTTTTTAATTTTATATTTTTTTTATTGAACTAACAAAAATGCTCCACATGGCCAAGTTGACACTAACGTCTACACATTTATTTAATTTTTATTTTTTTTTAATACTGTTAAATAATATGCTTCTGAAATGCCTGGAACTGTATGATAGATCTGTCCTATATGGCACGTGCGTAACTCATGAGCCTCTGACACCCGCTTGCTGATGGGATATTAATAATTATTATTATTATATCAAATTAATATGAAAGCACATTACAAATGTATACAAGGCATTGAAACGATTGTGCATCAGGTCCTTGGAAAACAAAAAAAAAAAAAAATTTGATACAAAAATACAATGTCACTTACTTAGCACTGCTATGTGGTGGCAGGTGCACACCCCAAGCTGCCTCTACAATCGGTGGATAATTTCGGAGTAACGGGTTTTTACTCGCATTGGCAATAACTATAAATAACAAAAGGTTCTTTAATGCCTTCGGTGTTCGTAAATCAATGATCTCGTGCATAAAAAATAGCATCCAATGGGCTGCCTGGACGCAACCCATACAAAAGACAATGTTACGTTCTAATCGCAACAAACGTTCACAATTTTAAAAAATTATTATTATTGTTATTATTATTATTAAAAAAAAATTTCAAATCACGAAACCTAAACTTTAATATTTTAACATCTCTCATACTTAGACTATTCTTAGTCTCTTTGCCTGTCCTATGCGCGGGGAGGGTACACGAGCCATATAAATACAAAAATATTGAATATTATACTTGTCGAATCTCTGTCGAGAGTTGCCTGCTACAGAATATAACAATACGGCGGCAGGCAACTCTTTAACTGTTGTAAAGAAAAAACTTCTGTTCGTTTTACATTTCATTTGTATACATCAAAGACAACTGCTTTAAACTAATATATATAAATTTAAAAAAACCAATAATTTAATATACGATTGTGTAAAGCAATGCATTTATCGTAATTCTCTATCTTTAACATATCACGAAATTACGCGGCAAGTAGTTTGACAAATTTTTATTCGGATGCTGAACGTCCAATATGAATGTTATATATTTCATTAATTTTTTTTTCCTTTTTTTTTTTTTGCAAGAAAAATTTATCGTTAAAGGCATTGCTTTTCATTAACCATATTTTCTCTCAGCTGATAAGCTATTTAGATACAAACAAACAAAAAAAAAAACGTAATTTTAACGTCGATCAATCATAATCGAAAGTACTAACAAAAACTGTTTTTCTTTTCTTTCTTGTTAACCCCGGTTGTCCATGGCCTGTAGGCTTGGAGTGCTAACAATGGAATCCACTCGCCCCGTGCTAACACCTGGACTCTGGAACAGCATCCGCGTATGATTGGTTCACCACTCCGCCGAGCGTCTTCGCCGTCCGCGTCACCAGCCCTGTTCGTCAAGCTTATCCATCCTGTATCCCATCAATGTCCAAAGGATTGTACTTTTTAGGCAATTTATCGATATATCGATTAATCGATTTATCATCCGAAACTACGAAAAATTTAATCCGTCGCGCATCGACCGCAAAAATTATGCGAAATATTAATGCAATTCACGAAAATCCGCGCTTCTCGTTTTATATTGAAATTTATCGATGCGAAACTCAATCGCCAACTGCGAATAATTTTTATTTAATTTTTTCCTTCAACTATCGCGGTTTTTTCTCAGTACTTATTACGCGCAGCAGAGAGCACAAACAATTTATTATTCGTAAATCGAGTGCAATCTTTGGGTCCATTACACATCGTCAAATATCCTTCGACTGCTATTATTTTTTCTAAAGAATGAAGATATCATCGAGCGAAATTTTGGGAAACACATTTGCGACGCGAAGCGCACACGACAACCAGGAGCCAAATCACATCTGGCGATAATGAGGTATTTTTTTTTTTGTTAATAAGATTTGTTTAGTCCGTATTAGTGCGATAGTCGCGAGGGTGAGACGATTAGCCAAGCAATATGCATTTCTGAATTATTATTTTTTTCTTCATCTTTCGTCGTTTTTTTTTTTTTTTTTCTTCTCTTTCGGATAACTTTATGCAGGATGAAATAATTGAAAAAAAAAAAAAAAAAAAACGCGTACGGAGAGATCATTCGTCGGCATAGGGTTCGTTTGCATATCTCATGCTGAAACTAATATATAAAAGTGCAATACATCGCAAAAATTCTTCGTGGCGCAATCAGTCAATGGAGCGCGTTGAATTTCCTTATAGTATCTATTATTAAAAAAAAAAAAAAGAAAGAAAAAAAATTGTTTCGAAATAATATACAGAGTATATTTGAGAATTGTAAAGCAGAGATAACGGAACCGTTGATCTTTAATGAATTATAATATAGTAGACAAGCGCGCGGATTTATCGGCGAATATCAACAGTGATGAAAGGAAAAAAAAAAAGAAACAAAAGAAAAAAAGAGGATATATCTGTTGTTAACACTTGTCACTGCGAAATTATTATTTCATAAGGTTATAAATATTTGATAATTTGTATGTCATTTGTTCGCAAGTGGATTACGAGAGCGATTGCGTGAGAGATTGATTTACTTAAACGTTGGATTTAACATTTAACATTTAATCGCACTTCGTTATAATTTTTAGATCTGCCATATATGTAACTATAAGAAATTTTAGTTATATGTTTATCTGTACAATTATTTTCATGGTTCACCCTGTGACCATTGTTTATTATTTCTTTTTTTTTCTTCTGCGAAACGATTATTACTCGTGAATCGAGGAAAAAAGTATTCGCTGTTATCGGTAGCTCTCCTTTTATGTATGAAGGCATCGAACCAGAGACGATCGGTATGCATAAAAGAGTGATCTGCAATCTACTTAAGTTTATATATATATACATATATACCGAATCGTTTTTTTCGGAATTATATTTTATTATTGTACGTAACTGTTACAAGTATGAAAAATGATTTATATTATGAAAACTCATGTTGGAGAAAAATTCGCACACGTCTCATTTATGCGAATTGCCACTCGTGTGCGAACGGATACTCACGTCGGAAGGTACGCAATTAATTAGAGACTATTGGCAAAAACAACAAAACAAACCAAAAAAACAATCAATAGTGCGTTGGAGTTTCTGATACTCCGATTGAAATTGCGTCTATATAACGTAATTCTACATTTCATTTTAATGCTATCGAATACTTTATCATCGCGCAGGATAACGTGGCAATATTTCATTTGTTAGCAGCAATTGAAAATTAATTTGGACTCTTTTTTTTTTTTTTCTTTTTCTAATCACTTTATAAAGATCTGATTACGGAGTATAGTACTTCTTAATGTTTACATCAGTATATAGATTGTTATCAATCTAATCGAATCGTAAATAAAAGAATACGTGTAGATATATATATATACGTTTATATATATATAAATATATATTAAAATACATATATAGTATCACCGATACCATGAGTGACTTACGAGAAATAGCTTGAAACTTTCGTGTCGTGTAAATTCATAGTACAAAATAACTTTTGATGCAGACAACTACGAAAGTATAAATTACCGCACTGACAATTGTTTGTAAATCTTTATTTGGCCGAAATCACGTTATTGAAATTGACAACGAATCTGTATATTTTAAACAAACGATTAATATTCAATATTCGGACATTCTGTTCGAAGAACTCGTATCAAAGGCCAAAGGCCGTATCAAAAAACAAATCATAGAAGGAAAGCAGCTGTTATGTTTAGAAAAAAATGCCAATCTTCACGTCTTATCGATATAACTTTAGATAATTGTACTGTTTACCGCGGCATTAAATAAAAGTAAAAAAAAAAAACAAAACAAAACACGAATGCAAAAAATTATGAAACGAGAAATGTACGGGTCGGGTGTTTCAGTATCTACATAATTTCTTGTTGATTTTCATTTAAAAAAAAAAACTGGATAAATTGAAATTTGATTTTTGTTGTAAGACGCGTCAGGTAACATCACCATACAAGACATGTATATGATATGTGTTATTTAAAGATGGAAAATGTACTTTCCATAGGTGCCACGATTACACAAACATATAATATAGAACATGGGATTCCCCTGTGTTCCGTTCGGACGAGAACGATAGAGACATATTTTTAATACTCTTGTTACACTGCAACCGTTCAACACTTATAATATTATTAGAAATAATAAATTACATCGGAAATCAATATTTTGTTTATTTTGTATTTATTATCCCTTATCCACTTCCCGCTGTTACGTAATCGAATTTGACTATTATTACGTTTTGTTTCGTTACTTTCGTATGATATACAAGAAATGTGAAAAAAAAAATCCAATCACGAACTACCAGCTGTACGAGAGAAATGAGAACACAAATAAAATTATGTCGAAATGTTTATTTTACTCGCTCTTACCTAATGTTCATCAACGCGATTATGTTCAATGAAGTTTTTTTTTGCATTTCGAATACCACGTTGATGAACATTAGGTAAGAGCGAGTAAAATAAACATTTCGACATAATTTTATTTGTGTTCTCATTTTAATATTACAGCTGCGCCAAACTGGAGATATAAATTTGTTAAAAGCCTTGACCGATGTTATAAACTACGTAATTATCAAGGCACTTATCGAAAAATAATTACGTTGTTTATAGCGTTGGAAAAAAAAAAAATTTCGCACTCGTCTCGAACTGCGAATTTCGAGGTGCAAAAAATTACGCCTCAAAACGCTCCGCCACCGCTTCATTCGTAAATGTATATAGATAAAACTTGTTGAAAACGTGTGAACTCGCTTGCTGACCAAATTGTGTTTGCAATCGGCAAACTGTTTATATTCGATAAATGAATCAATTTTATGCCACTACGTATTCATTTTATGGTTGTTATGTATAGTTTTATTGTTTTTAATATCTAGCTGGCTGACAACTATTTATCGTTTGGGCATCATGGCGGCAGCGCGGCAAGGCGCGTGAGAGCGAGTGAGACGGGAGATGGTATCGCTGTGTACGTTAACACCGATACATCGCTGCGCGAACTACTGGCGGCGGCGGGAACTATCTTTTCTTTGCCAAAAGTTAACACGGGACCTGTGCTTCCATGTACTTCTATGTTCTCTGGCCACGGTGACGAACGGTTCTTGCGCGTTTAAATCTTCATCCTACTGAGTGAGTTTCCACCGAGACTGACCGTGTCAGAGATCGAACTAGAAAGAGTCTGGATCTAGTAGCGAAATTCTTGCAGAACCGATATTCGAGTCCGTTATTGGCTGCTTGCTAATGAACAACCAATTGCGTACTCGAATTTCGGTTCTGCAAGAATTTCGCTACTAGATCCAGACCTTCTTTAGTTCGATCTCTGACACGGTGGAAACTCACTCACTGTCAACAAGTGTCTACGAAATCGCGATTAACAAAAAACCCGCGTATCTCGGTTATTCGTGCAAAAGATTGACAGCGTTGTTCTCACGATCGTCGGAAAATTGAAATACTTAAAATGAATCCAACAACATCGACTGTGAAGCTGTCAAGTGGCTACTGCATGCCGCTCGTCGGAAGTACGAACACAACTTCGATATAAAACACGATAAAAAGCATTATTATTTTCGGTATATCTCGTACGAAGAATAATTCGTTCGGATTAAAACTGATGTTCTTATCGTTACAATATTTTCAGTCGGAACTTACAAAGCCGTCGGAAGAGAAACTATACACAACGTCATCGACGAAGCATTGAAAGTTGGATATCGTTCGATCGGTATTATAATTTGCAAAAAAAATTCGTTAAACCAATCAATTCACAATGTATCGTGGATTTATATTAACGTCGATTCGTTTTCGTAGACACAGCGGCTGTGTATCGGAACGAGGACGATATAGGTTATGCACTGAAGACGCTGTTACCGAAATACAATTTGTCGAGAAGCGACATTTTCATCACCACTAAACTCTGTAAGGAAATTTCCATTGATAACTGTATAATTTACGATTTAACGATTAAAAAAATATATATTTATCGTTTGAATAAAATGTATGAAAATCAATTAAAAAATTTGCAACCATTGTGCGTCGTTGCAGCGCCCAGTGATCACGGTGACGCAAACAAAATTCGTAGAGCCGTGGAAACTGCTCTTGCGGCGCTCAACGTTTCTTACATAGATCTCTTTCTGATTCATTGGCCTGGAAAACCAGGAATTCCAGAGAGTTCCGACGAGAATTCAAAACTCCGAACGCAAACTTGGAAAACTCTGGTGGAATTAAAATCTCAGGGTGTTCTGAGATCCATTGGAGTTTCGAATTACAATATTAAGCATTTGGAACACTTGTTGCAAAATTGCTACGGCGTGAGACCAGCCGTTAATCAAGTAGGCGCAGAATTTACGCATTGTATTGTATCCCAAAATGTATACAGTATTCTTAAAGTTCGAATTGACTCTGCAGGTTGAACTTCATCCTCATTATCGACAAGAGGAACTCACAAAGTACTGCGATAGAGAAGGTATTCACACGCAAGCGTATTCCTCTCTTGGTACAGGGAATTACAAGTCTCTTCTGAAAGATCGGGTCGTTTGTCGAATCGCAGAGGAGCTGAATGTTTCACCAGCAAGAATTCTCCTCAGATGGGCCACTCAACAATCGAGAGGTACACATCGACACGATTGAAAAAAAAAAAAAAAAAAAATTCAAAAATATTCATTACTTTTCGATCTCCAAACGTTTCAGGAATAATTCCCAAAGCAGTGCAGAAAGTCCACATCCAGGATAATTTTAAACTCGATTTTTTAATCGACGAATCGCGAATGAAAGAATTGTCGAGTTTGTCGCAAACGAAATACGCCTGGGCTCCCGACAACGTTTCGTAAAAATCCCGGCATATCGAAAAATCAGCGCCAAATCGTCGTTAAAAAAGATTACATAAAGAATTAATCGTTTTTATACATTTAAAAGTTGAAAAAAAGAAAAAAAATGCGTGAATTTGCCGACGCCGTTGCAAAATTGTGCATAAATAAATACAACTCACTGAAAAAAACCGGAAAACCAACCGATAACGAATGGACAGTGTTGGCCGGTATAATTTTAAAGAATTCAAACGAAGTTTTATCTCTGGTATCGTTAGCCACGGGTACCAAGTGTTTGGGTGGTACGGAACTAACAAATTCCAATATTTACGAAATAGGCAATAGATTGAGCGATTCGCATGCGGAGATTCTTGCGAGGCGCGGCTTCCTACGTTATTTATACGATCAAATAGATTTATTAAACGCTTCAAATGCAAGCGATATTTTTACGATGAATACAAACAAACGTATCGAAATAAAGTCCGGTTTGTCATTTCATTTTTACTGCAGTCAAACTCCCTGCGGAGATTGTTCTATAATACCTATGAACGAAGAAGAAACGTTTGTTGCGAGTAGAACAGCGAAAAAACGAAAGGTTGAGGGAGAAAGCGACGTAAGCGAAAATGGCTCGATATTAGATATTCACAGAACCGGAGCAAAATGTCTGGCAACAGAATCTAAAAGAGATCTTCATCTCTCCGGAGCGAATTATCACGTTACGGGACCTCTGCGGACAAAACCGGGTCGCGGGGATCCTACGCTGAGTCTATCGTGTTCCGATAAAATAGCAAAGTACGCGAAGATTCTAATTCTCACGGGGATATAATTGACGATGTTTTATCGAAGGAATCTTTCAGATGGAACGTCATTGGGATACAGGGATCATTCCTATCGTTATTCGTACCTTCGTTGCGATTGGAAAGTATCGTAATCGGAGGGGAATCCCCGTTTTCTCGTGATTCCATGGAACGCGGTTTGTACAAACGATTCGGTGATGGCGTCGCTGAAATAAGTATCTTTCAAGCTAACGTACCGTTTCTGCACAAACGGAACGACCGGCGGTCGCATCCGTGTCCTTCGAGTATCGTATGGTGTGCGGTGCGCAACAGGTAAATTAATTTTTTAAAAATGATCACATGTGACTTTAACTTCAAACGGAGTTTACGTTTGTAGGAACACCGAGATAGCAGTCGAGGGCCGCAAACAGGGAGCAACGAAAAGTAAAAAAGGAAGTGAATTGCTCGTGAGCCGAAGAGCTCTTCTAAGAACATTTCTCAAGACAATGGATAATTATTCGCCGGTGAAAAATATACCGTCGCATCCGAAAAAGATACATTATCATCACTGCAAACAGTGGTGCGAATCTTATCAGAAACGATGGAAGAGTCTGAAGAAAACGATTTTCACCACGTGGCCTGATAAACCGATGGCGCTTCAGAAATTCTCACTTTGACGAAATTTACTGCTAATACCTCGTTTACAGCTGCGTGAAAAAAATGCCTTCGTTTATAGATATAATCATCTCGTTGCGTTCATATACTGTTTTATTGTAATGACAAAACTTTTTTACAAATATATTTCTATGTACAAAAGTGTATAATTACCGATCGTTTCAGTTTACAAGATTCGGCGACTCAAATTAGTGTATCCTATACCCACGCAAGTCAGGTGAACTTGTTGCTGTACCTCTTCCTCCTCTTCGTCATCTTTAACGGGTTCGAGTTTAAAAACTATTCCGAAAAAGTCGCGAAGATCGCGAAGAAATTGGATCCTATTAAAAAAAAAATCATAATATATTGGTAAAGATACTATGAATGATTTCATTAACTTTGAAATTAATCGATTCTTACATCGTTTGCGTCAGTGGTCCAACGATCATTTTCGATACATCTTTCTTTCCAAGTGCCATGAATAAGGCAGTCATACTTTGAAAAGCCGAATCTACGCAGCCGTTTCTGTATATCTCGTCGAGAAGCCTGTGGGCCGCTTCTCTACCGAGATCTTCCGGCACACAGGGCAGGGAACCGGTCGTCATCACCGGCGAGAAAGCATCGCTCGCGAGAAAAACTCCGTTTGTTGTTTCCGCCGTTAAACTTATGCCGAAACCTAATTTGAAAAAAAAAAAAAAAAAAATGTTTACGAGGAAAATATCGGCAATGAGATAAGCGGCGATATCGATAATAATTCGTAGTAAAAAATCATTTTAACGCTTTTACCTGGAGATTTTCCACTCGCTGCGCCACGGCAATGGTCAGTGTGGATATAGATATCCGGTATAAAATTAAGTAATACCTCCTTTGCGGAATCAACCATACGATTCGCGATTGCCGGCGAGACTCGTATACTACAAGCAACTCCGCGAATTCTTTTCACCATACCACTGTTCTGCGACTGTACGGTTTTGATATTTCGATATATAGGACACTTGAAGTGTATTTCGCCACCTCCTAAGGGCGCAGCGCCGCGTTTTTTAATAGAAAGCTCCACATCTGTGTCTATCAGCAAGAATTTCTTAAGGACTGGAATTCCCGCCGATTTCATTCTGTCTATCGATGGATCTTTGAAGAACACGTTTAAAAAAAATTATAAACATAATAATCATTATAAAAAATATTTTTAAAAAATTAAAAAAAAAAGGAAATAATACGAAAAAAAAAAAAAAAATTGTGAAGAATTAGAATATGGAGCAATCGTAATTTTTTACCTAAAGTATTATTCGTCACACCTCTCAACTTTATATCTATAGGTTTTTTGCAAAAAGGTGCGAGTGCCATCACGGCTTCCAAGTAATAAGAAACGCTGCGCTGCAAACTGCAGTCGTGTTCCAAATCTCCGCCGACCAAAAGTCCAGGCGAGTAAAAAATACTTGTACCAGTTTCGTTCAATTCGATTTTTGTGCCGTTTGTCAATCGATCCAATAAACGAATCAGATTGACCTCGTATTCTGTGAAAACAGAAAATAATACGGATTTAACGACAAATTAATTAACGAATTAAAATTTGCTTTTCTAACCTCTCAATCCGGGATCGTCGTCGTTTGTTCTTATGTCGGTGACCCTCACAGGTTTTCCCGACAATGTCGAGAGCAGCAAACGATACTTCAAGTAATTACAACCCTCGTAAGTTAACACATTGTTTTTTAGTTTCGCTGGCATTGTTTGACCGACGATGTGACAAGAACCCGAAGTGTTTGGAGCAACAAAACGACAATAACACGTGGTGAAGCGAACGTGTGACAACAAGCGGCTTCGACACCGACTTACTAGGGAATTATATAGTTCTATTAAATGATCGCGGGACATTTTATATTCAAAGGTTTGTAAAGCCACAGCCTTCGCGATACTGAAAATGCTTTCCCGCGCAAAACAAGCGCCAATCGAGGAGTTGCCGCTAAAATATCTGACACTCGCGCCGGAGCTCTTCACATAAACGCACGTAACGCGAAAACACTCTCATTCTCTTCTCCGGTATCGACAATATAAAGTCGCAATATTTCATTTCGAATTTTTTTTTAATCAAGTCTTAAAAACTCGTTAAATATGTCTGGTCGTGGCAAAGGCGGTGGTGAGTATTCGTTAATTTTTCGTGCTTATGCACGAGATAAATACGCGATCACATACGTGATTATAAATTTTGTCGCGTTTTATGTTAAGCTGGCAAAGCTAAGGGTAAGCAAAAGACGCGTAGTAGCAGGGCAGGGCTTCAATTCCCGGTCGGAAGAATTCACCGTCTTCTACGTAAAGGAAACTATGCCGAACGCGTCGGTGCTGGTGCACCAGTCTATCTCGCAGCGGTTATGGAATATCTCGCTGCCGAAGTCCTCGAGTTAGCCGGCAACGCCGCCCGCGATAACAAGAAAACGAGGTAAGTACACGTCGAGTAAACACTATTCCTATTATTTTCGATTTACTTTCGTTTTTTTCTGCATTTTTAATTGCTACAATATACGCGAGTAGCTCTACCCGAGGCATCTGAAATATTCATTTTTCAAAGACATTCTATGTATCGTATCAATGTCACTTTTTTAGAACTACAACTGTGTTATTCAATCACAAACTTTTTTTTTTGCTCTTTGGATTCAGGGAACATGGCGAGCGTTGTATCTGTAAAGCGGACGACAAATGTTTACGTCAAATTTTGTTGTTGAAAAAAAATTCATTTTTTTTTTTCAAATTTTTTAAAAAAATTTTATTGCTTTGTACTTTTTGATCGGAATCTATTTTTTTTAAGTTTATTAAAAAACTCAATATTTGAAAACACTTTGTATTTTTTTTCAGAATTATTCCACGTCACTTGCAGCTGGCAATCCGTAATGACGAGGAGTTGAATAAATTGTTGTCGGGCGTTACGATTGCGCAAGGTGGAGTATTACCCAATATTCAAGCTGTGCTATTGCCCAAGAAAACCGGTACAGCCACCGGGTCTGGAAAGAGCGACAAAGCTTCCCAGGAGTATTAAAATATTGACAAACATTCATAATTAATTTTAAGACAATTCCAAAATTTAAAGCTCACAAATTTCAGCGGTTATTCAATTGTGAGGAGAAATACACTATGTTAACTATTATTAACAAACAGAAACACACATTACATTAACACTGCTTACTGCACGCAGCTTACATTTAACTATTAAGTTCCCTGTATGATTGTCTCTTTATATTTATAACGTCACGAATTTTTCATTATCAGTCGATTGTGATGTTTTTTTTGTCTCCAATTTTAATTTGCATGTTTCTGTAGTTTATACTCTTCTTATCGTTATCGTAGATTCTGTATGAACAGTCAATTAAACGATCAAAAGTTTATATTAATTTTTAGACACGCAGTTACGCGATCTCTGTTATGTATCGACGGCTGCATAAATTTTTGTCAGAAAAAAATCAAATAAATAAAAACGATTCATTGTCTATTACAAAGAAGTCGCTTTTATAATTGCGTTTTCGTAGTCTGATCGATCTTTTTTTTTCCTTTTTTTTTCGGTATAAATATATTAATATATGTAACAGACGATTTATTATACCGAACGGCGGGTTGTACTCGATATTTCTGACATTTAAAAAATATTCGTTGTAAACACGACTTTTCATATCGTTGAATATTAGAGCTTATAGTGTTACGAGAGATCAATAAAATATCTTGACCTTCATATGATGTATTCATTCAATTAATAATTTTTAATTAATTAGTGATATTCTGTTATCACTTATTAATAAAAAAAAAATTATATTTCATATTAAAGAAAGTTTTATGAATGCATTTTTGACGAATCACTGCCAGATAAATCCTCACATTGAAGAACAAATAATAAATAAATTTCACTATTTTATAAAAAAAAAAAAAAAATTGGAATTCCCTGTGTCACGTCTATTCCGGGAAATATTCTAATAATCGTTGTCCATTTAACATTCCAATTTGTTACTATCTGATACTCTGATGATAATGATAATTGACTGATAATTCAGTAAATCTTATCGTTTTTACTTACCGTATAAAAAATAATCGAACCGATCGATTACTGTTCTTCCTACTTATTTGATACCATTTTACGAACGTTTTACGAACTATAATAATAGCAATCGTAACCCAATGTGTGCGATACGCAATGTAATTTTTTTCACGAGTCCTGAAATTTTGGTGTTCAATGAAAAAGGAAAACAGAATGCTACTGCGTCTCAATCGAAGTACTTGAAAAAAAAAAACAATGTTTTTTTTTTATTTCCAAGTTTCTGAAGTAAAAGTAAGTTAAAGGTAGAGTAGAGTTTTTGTAAAAAAAAGTATTTTTTTTAGTAGTAAAGACTTTTTTTTCATGTACTTCGGTTGAGACGCTACCGCGCCTCTTGATAGACGCACTGGTATTCCGTATTAGTTGGACGTTGATTTTTCAGAAGTCACATGTACTGCGCATATATAGCCAGAAAAGACCAAATGTAAAGACACACGATCTCTATATTATTAATAAATCGATTTTATATTTGCACATTCTTCGCGGAATTAATTTGCAACCAACCGAACCCAACATTATTAACATAGCCGCGGCTGCGTTTGAAAAAAACGATAAATATTGGTGATGGATATATAACAGGGTAACTAAAATTATTCGGGTCAATAAAACGCCCGCATTTAATCGAATTATATATATTGTTTGTTTCATTAAATTGCGGTTCGATCCTATAGATATCAACTACTATAAATTTTTTGTTTGTTTTTTTTTTTAATATGTTTTATTTCCAATGAAAAGATGTCGATATATATATTATTCTCGTTATATTGACAATGAGGCAATATCGAGTCGGCGATCTAAACAAATTATACATTATTACACTATAGTATAACTGCCGTCGTTAATTCATTGGTATTTATATTTATTACACACTCCGCGTTCGGATTCCAACGAGGAGAATACAATTTTATTTCATTTTTCGAACGAATTTTTTTTTTTTTTTACATCGCAACGGTGTTTCGAGTTTTTCTTTATGGCCGCTTTCTTTTTAAGTTATCGACAAATTATTTTTTGATCGAACACCGTTTGGATCGTCTCACGCGAAAATTCAACCCTTTCGCTCTTATTGCGATATTTTTATATCTACGATTTTATTTTTCATCGAATTATTTTTTCCTATCTAAGAAACGAAATGAAACTATTGAAATTTTATCACCGCTCTTCTGCATTTCGATCGTAACACAATTTTGCAGCACTACAAAGTGGGGTTTTCATTATTTTTAAATACTTATAATATTCTTGTTTTTGTTTTTTTTGGTTATTGCGCCGTCAATGTATCTGCGATTTTCGACTTCATTGCTCATCGATTTATTCCGCGCGGCGATCTGAACGGTGGAGACAGAGACCTTTTTCTTTTACTCCGCGTAAATCTACAATCGCCGAGCGAAAGGGTCATAGCGTTCGGCTGACGCGATAATCGTCTGTTAATCCTAAGGCTAAATCTCGGGTTTTCTCGGTGAAAAAATATTGCCATCCGACGCGATAAAACCCATCAAATTGGAGCACATAGATTATTTTTTTTTTTTTGCAAATCGCCACTAAAAAATATGCGCGAATACTGCTCGAGTACGTCTCCGGCAGTCTACTTTTCCCCTTCTACTTTTTTTTTACATCAACCTTCGATCAATCAAACGAATTTTTTTTTTCAACGTAAAAATTAAACTCTATCACGGCGGTTCTCAGCTTTGGCTGTAAAATCATAATAACAACAATAATGACGATAATGATATATCAATGATAATAAACGTATACGACAAGATTTTTTTTTTCCTACGAATACGAACATTTATATCCTTAAGACAATTCTTCATTTTTTTTTTGTTGTTTTTTGTACATAATGTTGTTTAGTTCGAACTAACGTTATCTACGAATGGAAAACATTGATTTTCGGGTGTTTGCAACTTTTAGCTGGCCATTGAGATTTTTTTTTTTCGTTCTCTTCGATCTCTACAATTAATACTCGCATTGCGTACAAACGTCTATCGCACAGTCTTGTTGGTTAGGGTACACCGTTTTATTTTTTATATATCTGGTTCGCGTAAATACGAACATGAAAATTTGACAGAGAAAAAAACTCGATGGTTCTTGTAAATTACGTGTATTTTACTATCTAAACACATACATACGTATTGTCTAACTATTAACTTAGGAGACTTCCGTAGATAATTTATTAATTTTCATTATTTCGATATGTTCGATAGTTAACTTCGCATCGCTCAAAATTACGTTTGCAAACGCGACGATAACTCTTTAATTACATAAAAGAAAATATTGCACATTATTTCCCGCCAAATAAATTGTATTCAGTTTAGTCGAATTAACGACAGACGAAAAAATACAACGCTCAAGATAACACGAAGAAATTACGCGAATACATCGAGGAGAATTAATTGATAAAAATTGGAAAATAATGATTATTAACAATTATGCAAAAGAGGTCGTCGTCTCAATGTCCAGCCGCAGTGCGATGCCACACCGAGCTTTAGCTACTTATGGATGGATTACATGTATTGGGCCATCGCGGGCATAAAAATTCTAAACGACAAGAAAAAAAAATCGTTTACTTCCTTCCGTATTTTAATCGTCTATACAAATTAATGGTTTATCAACTACATTCTTACGTATATTACTCTGGCAACTATTTAATGTTTGGGAGAGCGAAAATCAAATCCGCCAACGGATCGCTTTTTTTTTGCTTCGATTTCTGTCACGAAATCAATTTTCACAATTGAGGTTAGGAACGCAATTCTTTTTTAATTTTTTCGACTTCTCAAGATCGAAGAGTGCGATAATAGAATAATCATTCAAGATTATAGATGTAACAAATTAATATTGGAGATCGAAAATACATTTGCGAACGAAAGCCGAATGGAAATATTTAGCTCTCCCAAACGCCATAACTGTACGATCGTTCGTATTGACGAATTTTCGAAGTTTCAAAATCCTTACGATCGCACTTCGCTTTTGCACCAAATAAAACTTCACTCCAGGCGACGAAGAATCGTTGAGCAAGTGCTTCGTCTTTAATCTTTCTTTAGTAAAAAAAAAAGTAGTGTGGCACGTCGAAGTTTGGTTATCGTATGAACGCCATTTTTAACTTTTCGAAATATAGCTTCTTTATTAATTGATTTTTTTGTTTGATGCTTCATCTGTTCTTTTTTTGTTAATTTTTCTTTTTAAGCGATCCTCGACTCGTTATTACATTTCTCTGTCCATTTCGAAGCAACGTGCTCACGTCCTTCTCTTAGCATTTTCATCTCATCGAGTTCCGTCTTTTTTTTCTTTTTTTTCCGAAAGACCATCCATTGATCTAAACTAATTCTAAACACTTCGTTCCATTGAAAAACATTCACACGATATTAGTTAATACTACGAGCGTTAGACGGGTACAAAAGTACGCGCTTACTGCGCCTACCATAATTTTTTTAATAATAATAATAATAATACCTCGGCGTTATACCCGCAGGAGAAGACTTCCTGTGGAAAAACGTAACAAGAAAGAATTTTCCTTACAATAACGTGTCTTCCGGACTGTATAATCGCTTTTTTTTGTCTTCATATCAATTTACAAACTACTATATAGTGATACGAAATTTTGTTCTGTATCTGAAAATATCAATTTCCCTTCTGTTTTTTTTTTCTTCTTTTTTTTTTTGCCCCCATTTATTAACGATCATTATTTTGAACAGTATACATTTATGAGTAGCGAATGTTTTATACTTTTGGTCACTATAGATGCTCTTGAGGGACGCTAAGACTGTCGTATATGCGCACAAAATTCGGGGATAAACACAATCCGAGGATCTTGGAATTTGGCAATTTTTTTTTTTTTTACTTCAATTTTTTCGGAACAGTTTAGATAAGCGCGAGGAAAAATGAAAGTGACGAATAAACAGTCCATAACTAATCGTTACTTTGCTTATGCAATTTTTACATTTGCGTATATCGTCTCTGGATAAATATAGTACTGTTTGTGTTCTAAATCGTTATGTATAATGCACAGATTATGTTTCTAAAACTAAGCAACTTCCGTCATCCTTTCAGTCCTTTTTTTTTTGTTTTTCGTTAATATCCTCACGTCATATCTCGTGCGCAATATTTATTCGTTATAGTATTACTACTATGCGGTGCACAATACTTTGATTTTATTTTATTTTTTTTTTTCATTGGAAGTTCGCGTCTATTACTCCGCGCTATGCGGACACTGGTCAACAATTTTGGTTTACAGTAATCGCGATTAATTTGTTGCAGATATTTTTTTCTTCTTTCTCAATACTTAATCAATCAATTGGCATCATATTTTTTTTCTTTACATTTTTCACGTTACCGTGAATCGTTAATTCGTCGTTGCGCATCACTTCTCTCCGTTTAGTGACGATATCTCTGTCGGTAAAAGAGTGATTTCAACATTGAACGGCGCTTTAAGGTGATGTGAATTATCACCGTCGATCATACAAATTTTAATGACTGCCATTTCGTAACCATAGATATTCGAGAAAAAATCATTTTTTCTTTTCCCTCAAATGTCTTTGATGTCGAAATAGCGTGCGTCGTTTTCACATTATCTTAATGTATCATGAGAGACATCAGGTATACATATAGCTATATGCATGTACCTATCGAATACTACGATACTATACGCGGTATAATAAGTACTTTTGTCGGTCGGTTTCGATATCAATATCTTAGTTATATGTATACACACGATGTTAAATAAACTATCACGTTGATATAATTTGGCTTCATCGAGTAACATACACGTGACGATGAGACACACGAATTTACAGAGTGCTCCATATCGTTCAGACGGTCATTGCCCTTACAAAAAAAAATCATCGATGAAACGCCAAAAAAAAAAAGTATTCGAAAAATCGTCAAATGTACCAAATTTTTTGGAATCGCATCAATAATTTTTTCGTTAGGGTGGGCGGAAATATAGACGAATAAAAAAATTGCAATGTCTGACGAGAAAATCAGAAAATAATTGATATCTTAGAAGATGTGCGGTGCCAATTGCAATTTCCATAGAGAAACCGGTCTCGCGAATACGGTTACTTGACCCTTTTCCTTGCCGCCGACTAAGAACACGTAAAGAGGCGCTGGTCCCGGTGTACTGGTTTCGTTTGCCGCCATTTTAGCTCGTTGCCGTTCAGCCCTCGACGCACTAACGGCTCTTCTTGATGGCGAACCAAGCGCCAGACTCTTCGGCGGTGCGCGGGGTTTGATCTCCTGGAGTTCGAGAAGTTCCGCGAAGGTTTGCGATGCCGATCTTCCAGGTGCGTCTTCGAGAACGCTGTCGGGTGGGCTGTTCAGCATCTTCGCGTATTTCGCGTCGTTGTTCGCCTCGAGACCGAGATAATTTGGATTGCAGAAGCCGAATTGTCCCTCCCGTATCGTTGGGTTTCGATGCTGTTTCAGGGACGGCTTTCGCGGCCAATCATCGTCGCCTAAAGGATCGCCAGGACTTCGCGCCTCTATACTCGCGTAGTCCGAAGTCGATTCCTCGCCCTCCTCGAGATCGGCGAAACGCACCGACGCTGAGGTCGGCAGTTTCGTGGTTGTTGGAGTTTTTGGCGTTTGCACGGCTTCGTAGAGATGAGAACTGTAACTCTCACCGCGGGTTGGCTGACAGGCTTGATGGAGAGCAGCGAAATCTCTGAAATTCGTTATTTAGATCAGATAGAGAAGAAACATCGGTATCGTTATTCGATATTTTGGTTTTAAGGATGTATTCCATGTACATTCCGAACCGAAAGATTAAGACGATGAAAATTTCACTACTTCGTGGTACAGTAAAAATTTGAAAAAAATCGGTTCATTTTTTTCAGATTTTTATACAATTGGTAAATACTTGAAATTCTCGCGAAATCTCTTTTTTGGTCGGAAAGGTACGTGTGATGCATTTTTAAAACAGATTTTGATAGGTAAGAATAGCCAATTTAGACATAACGATTTGGCAAAATCCATTCAAATGTCTAAGACCTGTTTTAACATCCGAAACTCTTATAGATATTTGAAAAAGTGTTATAACTCGTATAACTCGTAAAAACAGATTTTTGGATTCTATAGTCATTCTCATCGGTCAGAAATTGTATAGTGGCTGATAAAAAAATGGATTCTTCAAGAATTCTTAGACTTTGTAACATCCGGATCCGCTCTACCAGTTTCGAAAGTGTATTCTAACTTCTGAAGACAGTTTTGGACATCCAAAGCTCATCTAAACTTCCAAAACTCACCCTTTCTCCTCGGCGACTTCTATAAGTCTCGTGGTCGGAGGTTCCCTTCTGTCTTCGTCGCTATCCTCGTCCGGATCAACGAAAACCAATCTCGAAGCCTCGACCGGTGTGAGGACCGGTGTTGGCAGTGTCAGAGCACGAAAATTCGGCACCGATATCGGATCTCTCGTCATACCCGCCCGCGAAGGTTCCACGCTGTTGTTCTTCGTCAAGCTTTCCGGTAGCTTCTGCCTTCGGCGCGCTATTGTATTGGCGCTTCTTGACTTCACCATTCCCGTTGTTGGCTCCACAACCTCGCCGTCGACTTGCTGAAATGGATAATAAGAGTTTGCCTGGCGTGCAGGCGTGTTGTGATTCGCCAACTAAGAACTCTAAGTTCTTTAATGTCTTTTATAGTCTCGTCTACGTTTTGAGATACTATTGGAAATTCTACTTCTTAATGGGACGGAAAAAGGACATAGCGAGATTCCACGCTACCTGTTCGTTATTTACCTCCTGCGGACCCTCCTCGTTGTCGTCGTGACCACTAAGGACGGAATAGCTGCATTTGTTCGGATGACTGAGCCGCGAAAGATTGATTTGCGAAAGCTTCGAGATCTCCTTGAGAAAACTCGGACGCGCCGGCGCCTCTTGGGGTGATATTCTGTTCGCGTTGAAACGAGTCTTCTGATTCCGTTGCCGGGGTCTCGGATTATCCGAACCGGGACCGCGAATCAACAATTCAGAGACCGCGAGAGCAACGCTCTCGGCTCTCGGTTGGGGCTTTGGTCCCGGAACTGCTAATCTTTCCCAAGTTTCTGTTCCTGGAATTTAAAGAATAATCATTTCGTGCAGATTTTGTGGGCATTTTTTTCGCCGCGGTGCGAAATGATTAGATTTGAAGTTTCGTTGGGGTTTTTACCGAAATGAAAACGCCACAATTCGTTGGTCGCGAGGCCTCCGCTCTCACCGCCGAAGATTAGCATGCAGCTGGGTAACCGGCAGGCTGCGTGTCCGTGAAGTGGTCCCGGACCCGGTTTGCTTTTCAGCAAACACCACGATGCAGTGTTAACATCCCATCTCCAACAATCGTTTCTCTCTTGAAGATCTGTCATACCGCCGTAAACGTACATCGCGTCGCAGTGCAACACCGCCGAGTGTTTGTGTCTCGCTGCCGGACCACATTCGCTCGACGATAGAAGATGCCACGATTCGGTCTCTGTAATTATGTTAGGCATTTTTTTTTTTTTCTATGTCCGAAAATGACGACAAAGATTATGATTAAAATCGCATTTATCAATTTTTAACGATGCGAATTACCAAAATGAAAGGCCCAAAGTTCCGGTGAACTTCCGCGCAAATCCTGATAGCCACCATAGATTAGCATCTGACCGCGATGAACGAGGGCCGTGTGGCCCCTTCGTCCTCTAGGAACTGCGCAACCCCGTTGTGCTCTGATTTTCCTCCAGGTATTGGCCTGCAATGATCCAAAAAATCCAAAATCGAATTTTGAAAAATGGATAAACCGACGCGATAACGGTGGATGCGCGGTTGGCGCGCGGTTCTGGTGATCACCCAAGTCAAACAGCTTTGTTCGCGGACAGTACTTGGATGGGTGAACGCTTAGCTGCGCGATGGCTGAGGCATTAATCGTTGAACGGGAGACTTCTTCTGAGACTGTGGTGTTCTCTGCACTTTACGCAGATGCAAAAAATACCGAAGAATCAGTAGAATATGGTTGTCTGTACCGACTTGAGTTTTCCGCAGTTTTCCCGTATCCCCGGCAAATGCGGTGCAGTGTAGCTAAGTTGGTTGCAAACGCACAGGAAAGGTTAGGTAGATTAGCTGAGTGCGGGTAGGAAATGTTAGGAGAGGGGAACCGTAAAAACCCGGAAGGGTATACGGCGAAAAAAAGGGGAACATTACCTAACCGATCCTATATAAACCGACGCGATGAAATTAGGATATTAAAATACTACGATAGCTGATTGAAGCAATTCTATGAAATTTTCGCGAATCATTAATAAATAACATGTTTCGATGGATTGTACAATGGGGGACTAAAGAAGATTCGGCAATTTTGCGATGAATAGAAACGAATGTTCGTGTACAAAGGGACATGAAGATTCGCCACAAAAGCCATAGAAATCCTGCAATTTGGGACGTCCCTTATTTCACTCGTAGAATAGTCGATAGGGACGTAGGTGAAATCCCGCCTTTGAAATCCCGTTGGGTCTCGACGTTTTATCAAGTGCTATACTCAAAGTTGTAAAGCAGAACTTCTCGGCGACGGCTTTTCGGGATATCCTAATAGCTTTGGAGCCGATAATTTATTAGTTCGGCGCCGTCGCGGAATATTAATACGCGCGAAATTAAGAGCTTCTGAAAGTTTCGATATAATAATAATAAGTTGTTTTACAATCGCAAAAAAGAAAAATTGCCTTTCACCGAAGTTATTAATCTTTAATATTATCATCAACGAAAAAAAAATGTTCGTTTTCAATACATTTTGCGAAAAAATGCTATTTTTGATATTTTAAAATATCGATGTTTACCGATGGATTATCGGAAAATCTGAGGTATTTATCGTTTTTCACGGGGAAAAATACACAAAACAGGGCACTTGTTGATGTTTAAAAAATGTGTTTTTTTTGCTGTTACGGCGGTATGAGTTACATACATCCAAAAATTCCTAACCGAAGTCTTTCCGATATTTTAGTTAGCAAAAGCACGCGAGAATCAAGTGCAGTATAGTACGATCGTTCAGACGAATTTATGACACTGTCGGATCGAGCGAACGCCAGAGTAGTTACTATGATTGTGGCTTTTGTGGCACTGTATGAATATTTAGATTCCGGTGAAAGTCATAAACAACCAGCCGCGGGACTTCGTCAATTTGCGAATGGAAAATGACTTCCCTTGGAGTTTCAGTCTCATCAGAAACTAGAAGCAATTTTTTTTTACCCTCTAATAGTCTTTTCTTTTCTTCTATACACAAAAAAAATGTATTATGTATAATTAATTCTTCACTAAAAATTCATGGATGTTAGAAAAAAATAAAAATTATTTGCGTGATTAATTTTTCGGATAAAATCCATCCGTATTATCTTTATATTTCGAATAAATTTTTCATCGCGAGTTCGACCTTTTATGTTCGGTAGAAAGAACGTATAATTTAATACACGATCGATCGGCCAATTTGTAAGTCTAAAAGCCCCTCTCCCGCGAGCCAAGCCTCTTTTTATTCAAAGGAAAATCCAGTGGTCCCCCTTTTTGCCCATCCGGGACTTTTACTTTATTCCTCGTTCAATTGTGCTTTCACTCAACTCCAATTTAACACAAGTCCCCTTCTCCGTTGCTCACCCTTTGTGCTCTATCTGCAACCCGATTTCTCCCTTTACTCTCTGAAATTCCCTCCGAACTTAATGATTGCTTCGTTATCTTCCGAAATCTTTCCCAAAATTTCGCCTAGCAACTCGATTATCGAGTTCTCATTAAACATCGTAAAAAAAAAAGTGAGACTAAAAAGTTCTCGTTGATCTCGAGTGTCCGCAGGTATTTTCTACGAGACAAAATGTATAATAAACTTTCGACGTAAAAAAGGAGGATATCGTTAAAAAAACGAAATCTGTGTTCCCAAAAACTTGTGGTCCTCAAAAATATCGAAGAATTTATCGCAAGATAAAAGTTCATAGCACAGTTTTTTTTTTTTTCCAAAATTCAAGATCCGTTTAGCCGAGAAAAGCTTTCGTCATAAAGACATAAAATAAGGGTAAATTGCAGAAAGTTTTACTGTGCCTTTCTTTAGCGTTTAAATATTATCGAAGGAGAGAATCTCACGCACGCTGCGCGTCGAGTAGCACGTAGAAACCCGAAGCCAAACGAAAAGCAAACTGGAGTATCACAAAACGCAGGCTGAAGGAGATTGCGAGCGGGAAGGAGGAGAGCGTCAAAAAAGCTCCTTGCAGAATTGGCGGACCGTGTCCTGGAATTAATCCCTCGCTTGGGAACCCTCGCGGGACGTTTACTGATCCTACGTGTGTTTGCCAATCTGCGTAGAATATTCTATACAGAGCAACGAAGTAGAATACGAACGGGGGATCCGAAAGATTGAACGCGTAGCACCGTACGCGATGTATCCTTGAAGATTTCTTTTTTTCTTGTCAAGAAAAATGAAGCGAAGAAATTGCTCGAAATAATAAATAAAATTCATAATGCAGGCGGCAAAGATACGAATCCGAAATATGTGGCGAAATTTATTTAAAATATATCTCTATATATGGAAATATATACCGATAATTGTCTTTATATAATCAATATATATAAGTTATATAATAATTTGTCATATAATTGAAAACATATATATGCAGAAATACATCGTAAATTATATCCGTATTATACAATTTTTCAACAAAAATCTATTGATTATACATATATGGATACATTTTATGATATCCTTTCTTTCCGGTGGAAAGGCTTTGCGTGAGCAGAACACAAAGTACAACACGTGGTATTTATGCATATCTTCATCGTTTTATATTTCCATACAGCACTTGCCTACGTACTCGAGTTACCAGCGCATTGCGTCGCGACGTGTGAACGAAGAGGAATGAGAAAAAGAAGAAAAAAAGACAAAAGCGAAGAATCGCGCATTCGCCCCTTTGGAGTTTTTAGCACACGTATAGCGCGGTCGAGCGGGGAGCTTTTTCGCTCAATCTCGTTACCATGGCTACCTTTGGTCCATTTGTTTTTAATCACTGGACCATAGCTAAATCCCCGTGAATCTCTCGTTCTCCCAACTCTCGCTATTCGCTATTGTATAACACGCTGTTTCGGGGTTCACCATCCTGACTCCTCCGCTCTTTCTCTCTCCTCCCGTATGCGTGCGACGCTCTCTCGGTTCTGGTCGCCGGGCCTTGTATTATTCAAATCCCTGGTTACGCAGAGACGAGACAAACCCGATTGGTTAAGCCGCGTACACGCGGGGTGCATATCGCCCCCTATGCAGAAACATATCCCTTTCCGTTTCGTCCGATGATTCATTATCGTCAGCCTTCTGGTTCGTATTACGAAACTTTTCATTGGAGAAAAAAAAATTTAAAACGAAACCGTCGATGAAGACACTCCTGTTTTTTAATCGAATCAATTTACTCGTTTATTGTCTTCAATCAATTTGACGATTTAAATATAATAATGTATGATAATAATAATAATAATGAATGATTATTCCTATTATCAATTTTTTCTTTCACACCGCCGGAAAAGGCGCTGTAAGGTCGTTGAATTTTTTTTTTTACTTTCGTCTTTTAGTTACGTGTATTATTGAAAATTTGTTTAAACTTCAATGTTGAGATATACATTTAATTTAATAAGATTTCCTTTCGCGGACTGCGGCGAAGGATTTATTAACGCAACAATAAACCTGAATCTCGGAAGAACATTATTCTTGAATCGAAATTATTGCCGGAAGTCTTTATTGCAGTCGTCTGACTCTCCGGTTATGCCGTTGGTTCATAATTTGCAATTCAGATTCTCTTTTCCGGTAATGAAATGAGAACTCGCTGCGTCGGATGACCTTCTAGAAATATAAAGGCAACGAGGCTCGCGGTATACCGTTGTAATCGCGTTTTTGGAGCATTGCACTTTTTTTTTTATTGTAATGATTTACGAACATTTATGCAGTTTTTATCGTCGAAAAAATCCACCCGAGGGCCTTGCTGACGCGATGCCGCACTGGTTTTTGCAGACTCCGAACAATTCTGCCGGTTACAGTCGCGCGACGCCACAGCTGACCGAGGAAACGAGTCTGTCGGTGGCACATTTATCGACAATTTTTCATCTCACCCTCGTCGCGCATCCCGCGCTCCTTGTTCGACACCCTCGAACTTTATATCGAGCGCTTCGGTTACTACAGTTTTCATACACACATACAAATCGCACGGGAAACTAAGCGAAAATATCATGAGAATGGAACGCTTCCGAATAAAACATCAATTTCTTCGCGTATTCCGACACGACACGGATTTGCACTTAAGATTAGTTGCTTAAAAGAGTTCACTGCGGTGCATTTCGCGTAAAAAGAACGTTTCTTAGAAAGACGAATAACTACTTTTTATCGAAACGTTCAGCTAAAACGTTGTGAAGTTTATTCAACCGCAATGACGATTCGAAATGATATTTCGAAAAATGCACGAATAGCTTCCGCGATCTTTAAATGATGCAAAAAAAAAGTATATCATCAATCAAGATTAAACGACGTTATCCCATATGTAACTCATTGTATGATGATGTATTCGATCGCGTGACGACACCACACGGTGTAAATGGGTTGCCATAAACATATCGGAATTCCTTTTCTACTGCCTAAATGATCGATCTTCTCGGCACCTCCGTCCACGGGTCACCGACTCTCGTATTCGCAGTACGGGCGCTAGTGGCTCCTTGAATTTTTAAACGCGCCTCATTGGTCATGATATCTGTTCACATGCCTCGAAGAGCGAAAAGTTTGTCGAGAGGAAAACTCCTTGTCGCTCCCCCACCCGCTTCTTACGGCTGTACAAGGGTCTCGTGAAAAAGCTTTCCCCGCATCATAGGATTTCGCCGGGTCTTGGAAAAGGTACGTCGTATGAGACGGCGAGAAGGGAGAAGAGCTGTTGACACCAGATGTTGCCAAAAACGACCCTTGCCTCACTCCCCCTTCCGTTCTTATGCGATCCCGTAGATTGCACTTCAGAGAGCCGAAAGCGAGAGCGTGAAAGCGATATGCCGTTACATCGTCGAGGGAATAAACGGAAGAGGAGACCCTCTCACTGAATATTGGATAAACTTGAAGTGGACATTGCCGAAAATACCAGATGTTTCTTGGCTTCGATCTATCGTTATGTGTGCATCGCCGGGCGATTATTATCGATAGTTACGTCCCGTAAATCCCTCCGTTAAACCCGTTAAAAAAATTCTAAATGAAAAGTAAAGGGTTATAGAAAAAAGTACGAAAGTACTGTCTGAAAGATTTTATGCATAACCCGATGACTTGAATATCAAACAGACGCAAGATTCAGTTTTAATCATTTATTATAATTTATCGGCAAAATGTATAATTTTCACGTAATTTTTTTATTTTTATTTTAGGACAGATTTTTTAATCTCCAAGTGTAGAATATTCGAACTCTCGATTACTTTACGATAATGGTAATAAATAAATTAGTAAATTTGAATTTCTGGATTTACTGGAAAAAGATTAACTTTTTTATTAACAATATAGTATTTTTTACGATGTTACAAATATATGATTGATTTTTGACGAATTTATCCGTATTTATGAAAAAAAAAGGCTGATATTTTTTTTTTACACTCGTTCATTCGATATCTGCATGATTGATCGATTACAATTACACCGATATCGATACGTATTTACAATTAAATAATTAATAGTTTCTACTGACAAATCGTCAATGTTTCACACGTGAATACACTACGCCTCCAATCCAGTGGTTCGTGTTAAAACCGGTCATTTAGACGCACGCGTAATTAATTACAAAATTGGCAGGTGGGTTTGAAGCGGTACGATAATCGAACGTGCTTTCCCGTCATCGCGAACTGTACATCGTAAATAAACCCGGGAAATACTCGCAGACCATTGAATATACATTGAGCAACGAAGGGAAATTGGTATTGATGCCGCTCACTGGGAGTTTCGATCGATCGACTATCGTCACAACTCCGTGCATCTCTCGTCGAGTCAGTCTCTCGCAGTACAATGAGAAATTCCTTCGATTACACTCAATTAAACCGGACAACGGCGGAAGCGAAAGATAATTGGAATTTTATTGTGTTTGAAAATGAGAGCATCAATTGATATGACAATGAAACCCGCTTTTTGCAAAGTCAACGATATGAGTGGTTTTACTAAATTTTGTTTCTTCGAAATCGTAATAATTACGTTCTGCAAATTGCTCTCGAATTTTTTTGCGAGGTTAAGGTTGACTTTGAATGCACTGGTTGTGTATAATCTCATCACCTTAACGTCACTTAAACTCAGTAGTCAAAGGGTTAATAAATAAAACGAAGTTAAGGCTGAATTTTAGTGGATTCGGTGTATATAAGTTCGTCAGCTTTACGTTTTCGCTTTCCCCACACTCGGTTATCACTTTTCAGTGATTTATGAAGCAATATAACATGAAGTACGATCTCTCGAAGGTTGCAAAGTGCCTTGCGTGTCGCGATATAAGCCCTATTAATTTAGGCGCGACTCCTTGGCCCGCAGCTCACTTTCTCATGGGTTCACGATTGATAACGTAATTGAGAACTATTATTTCTGAAGAGCTATATATATACATGTATATATATATTTATATACCGAGGTCTCCGTTAGAGTTCGTAGAACGGTGGCTGTCTTCTATTCCCTCCGTAGCGCGCCCGCTGTACCGCAAGAGGAGAAATCACGCCTATAGGACTTGGAGATTTCAATTTCGCGCACGAGTTACATTTTCCTCGCCCTCTTCCCTTTGCTACGAGAGACGAGTTATATTGAATTCCAGCAACGCGGTGCCTCTCGAACCAGAGCCTCCGGGGGTGTAGCTAACCCCATGCAAAAGGGGATTGAACGATCATAGACGCGCCTGTGGCGTTAACATATTTTTTGAATATTCATCTCACGAAAATTACATTTTTTCTCCGGATTATTTCGCGTAATTCTTCGACGATTTTTTTCACTACAGATTTTAGTTACGAGAACCGGTTAACGTTAAGAAATTGTGGCTATTTTGATTGAATTTTTTTTTTCTTTTTATTTTTGCGTTTGAATTTTGTTCGAGAAACTTGAGAAGGCGCATCGACTACGAGGGTTGTGAAGAAAAGTGTCATATCGAATGTCGAAAGATAAACGACGCCATAGTCCCCCCGTCTTTGGTCCATTGTCGTCGTTTCACAATAATGACCATCGGGACTTTCGTACATGGATTTTCCTTCGGAATACACCCGGTGCGAAGGTAACGCTTAATTATGTCGAGCGTCGTAGTAGTAGTCGCGGTATCTCGTCGTTGGAAGCGAAACGGTGGCAGTGGCGAGAAGGGCAAAGAGTCGAGAGGATGCCCATTGGGTTGTCGTCGTCGTCGTCGTTAGAGTGGAGAGAAGTGGGGGTGGGGATGAACAAGAGCACCCTGCAGTGTTAGAGAAGGGGACAGTATAGCCTATATGTGCTCTGGGCACCCTCCGCAGAAACCGCTAAATCAATAGCTACGTCATCGGTAACAAGTTTTACACGTTTTATCCGTTCCCCCGCGTTCCTCTTTCCATTTTGCCAGCTTCTTCCCTCATGGCAATCTACGTCGAGGGTGTCAACCCCGGAGTTACGAAGAGGAACTACCATATTGGGACAATAGTGCGGTCGTAAAGGATCCAAGCAGTTGTGTATTACCAGCAGTAGGTATATATATATTGAAGGTACGAGGGTTCAATCAATCCCTCCCCACCCCAACCCTCCCTTTCTGACGAGAGATACGTGAGGCGTGAACAAAGTATTAAGAGAATTTTAAACATCTTCTTTCATTTTATCGAGAAGGCAAACCGTTGCGAATTATCAATAAAAGATAAAAAGTTGTTATCAACTTATTTGGGTACTTCGGCAATTTTTTTTTCCCTTGTCGCTATTTTTTGCCATTATATTGAGAAGGTGCGTCGTGAGTTATCTTTAAAAAAAAAAGTTGGACTAACTTCTTTGGGTACTTGAAGATTTTTTTTTACGTTTTTGCCATTTTTTTTTTTTTTTTTTTTTCATTTTATCGAGAAGGTGAGTAATTCCGAGTTATCTTTAAAAATAAAAAGTTCGGTCAATTTATTTGGGAAGTTGGACATTTTTGTTCTTTTATACGTTTTTTCGTCATTGTTTTGTTCTGTTTGATTCTAAGTCAACGTGGAATGGACGTTTGATGTGAAAGGACACTTCACAGGGTCATCAAAACGCCATTACTTTGGTCGCCTCATGCTACTATAGGTTTGACGATAGGTAGATATAGTATGGGGAGAAACGTCCGTAACGAGGTTTACCGATCCCAAGAGCATTTGGACGTCGAACGAAGGGAAGAGGCTACACGTAAGAGGGGTAGTTGCGCAGGGGAGAAATTCTGTAGTGAGTCTGAGAATATACAGGCATTTCCTGCGGGCATTCTACCATATTGGGGTAATAGTAGTTAGGATCGACGTGCTCAGCTTCACACCGCATGCTGCAGGAAAGGCGAGACGGTCGTCCTATTACTACGTAGTAGAAAACGTGCCGCAGAGAGAGAGAATTCTACGACGGATCTTCGGCAATAGAGTCGCGTCGTGGCGAATAACAGGGATAGATAGAGCCGATGGAAGAATCCTCAGGGAATTTCGATTTCAGCGACGAATTTGTCTCATCGTTGTAGATATAGATATACACGTCTACGTTTCCTGCCACGTCGCTTTTTCGACGGAAGAAAAAAAAAAGAAAATGCCCCCAGCAGCGGGAAATCCTTGTCGGGATAAAAAAAAACGCAGTTCGCTACGATAAAAATGACGGTGAATCGAGAGTTGCAATTTTTTTTATTGGCTTTGGCGATCTATGAAATAAAATTCCCAAAAATTGATGCGATCACCGATTTTTCAGAAAACAGTGATTTTAGTTATAGGAAAATCAGCTTCGATCTGTAAATATACTAAAGCGTAGTCGGACCTTTGAAATGTGTTTATTTCTCGATAATCGTCTGAGTAATCGTAGAATTTTTTTCTCGCTCTCCGTATCTTGGCAAATGGCGAAATTTCGCCCTTCGCTAAGCTTGAATAAGACGAAACAAATATCTATCGAACAGTCGCGTTATTGCACTGTCCTGGTGAGCCGTGCCAAGTTGTACGATACACGATAACCCCGATTCGACGATCACGCGATCATACGTAAGTGGCATGAGATTGTGGAATATGGGGATAGAGAGTACACAACGAATTGTTCGATCCCCCGGTTCTTTCGTCAAAGGAAAAAAAAAAAGAAAATACACAAAGAGAGCCAAAGAAAAATGGTATACCAGATGTGGATCGGAAAAAAAGAGTGCCGTATATCCATCGAGAAACTCATTTTTCCGGATATCCTTCAGGCAGTATTGCGGAAAGATATTTTAGTTCTGGAGTTATATATGAGTGAATTTGTCGTTGGAAATGTCGAAAAGTCGGCGCTACCCAAGAAATCCAATAAAAATGTTAAGCAGATTGCTCGTTCTTTCCTTCTCAAGGCGGAGAAAAAACTTTCCCGTTGGAAATGTGATTTTCGTGGATTATTTTTATTTGTAACTTTTTTTTTTTCGTATGTACGTATTACGTATGCTTTTCGCTCGGTTGGTTTGTCGACGATGGAGATTTCGTAACCCCCGGGGCTTCGACGCGAGGGTTGAGAAAACAAAAATTGAAATGTGAGAAAGCAGCGAGAAAAAAAAAATACCACATAAATCTCTGAAAATTCCGCGATTTTTTTTTTTTTACGATTCGCAGCGCGGATTTAGTTGCTTTTTTATTTGTCGCACTTTTTCAGCTCATGGAATTTTACGCGTTGATTAAATTTTTGTTTTACTACGAACAAAATGAGATCAGGATGAATAGAAGGACAGCAGCTTCTTCGGGCTCTTCTTCGGAGAGTCACGCGTCCCAATTAAGTAGATTAGCCTTCTAGCGAACAGACGGTGGATTTTTTTCTTTTTCTTCCGATTCCCGGGTGCAGAGACGCGTGACTCGAATTCGGAATAGTTTTAATTATTTATCCGAAAGAAAAACCGAGGAAGCGGCGCGGGTTTTGTAGTCACCGAATTTATTTAAAAAATAATAGGTCATCGGGAAATTAAGATTAGTTAAATTTCATCGTATTTACGTGCACGTCGATGATAACATTTTTTTTCCTATCTTATCTTAACGGCGTATGTGTACAGATTGCTGTTTTACCTTAACAGTGTAGACCCAGAGAGGTGTTTCGGTACCAGCGGAAAATCCGAGTTCGCCACCGAACACGTAGAGGCAATCCTTGTAAGCGACTGCGCTGTGTTCCTGAAGGGCCGGCGGTCTCTCGCCACCGGGATGCAACTCTTCCCATCTGCTTTCGGCTACAAAAATTAATAAAGATAGTCATATTATCTCCATTCGTAGCTTTTTTACTCTCGACTGCGCTCACGAATGCGAAAAATCTCAGGCGAAGTTGCGGAAAAAAAATATATTTCAACAGAATAAAAAATGTCCATCTTAAAGGATATTAATCCTCAATAGTATAGTAAATGCAATAATAATCCAAATAACAATGAATCTATAAGAGAACAATTCCTTTACGCTGTTCAAAATTACCGCTTCATTGTTTAAAGGGTTAATAATAATATGTATTTAAACAGAAAGTTACAAGAGATGAGAAACAATCCAATTAGTTTTCCCTAATTAATTTGACTTATTCGTCATGTTTATCTTGCAAACTACGGCCTCTCGTACTTCCTGTGCGCTGCAGTGTATTACCGTGCCGTTCGTTATCTTTCACCTTAAACTTAAACTTCAACAGCTATATAGTTGCAACTGCGTTAATACGACAGATATGTATATAATGTATCTATGGTAGAGAAACAGTAGTGCAAACGATCCTTTCGCATTGCGAACAAACATACAACGAGGTATGTCTTATGAACCGCATAGAGAAAAGTTGCCTTGGATATTAACGTTTCACGACTCCCCGGCTAGTCGACCTTAATGCTTTATTTATGCTCCCCGAGCTACGAGCGTTCGCTTTTTACCCGAGAAACATTGATCCGCCAAACCGTATAGTAGCTTCTTCCTCTAGTTGCGTGAAAACGTTATCCCGTGTGTTGTACGCTCTTGCAACTTCGAGTACCGGCTTAGGACATTAGAATCTTATATAGAGAAAACGGAAGTTCATCGTTCCTCTTGTGTTTAGATCGTTGCAAAGATCGCCGAGGAGATCCGAAGGCGATAATGACGATTACGTCGATGCGACCTTCTCGTGGCAATCGTTGAAAAAGTAGGACACGCAATAAAAGAATGGATATCTCTCGATTCGTCTCTCTTATATAAGTAATTCCGTTTGCGAATAACCGAATCCTCGGTACTAACTCCAGCGATATCATACGAAATTATTGCATCTATGATGCGTCACGCCGTTTGGAATTTTCTGAATGCTTGCCAATGGAGTCACTTGAGAGCGGAGTTACAACGTCTGTTACAACGACACTGAAAATTGTAGCTTCCGGTGACATTGGCATTGATACATTTTACCCACTTGGATTGAAACGCGGAACTACGAAAAGGTTGATGGGATTAACTCGTAAGAGTCTCAATTGATTCTGAATTTATCGAAATTTGATATCGATGTTTTTTTTTTTAACAATGGATTTTTTTAAAATTATTATTCCGAATAGCAATATGTTGAAAGGTTAAAAAAAACTTTGGATTGACCAAACGTTGCATATCGATTTTAACGTTTTTTTTTAAAGATTAATACGATAAAAAGGTTTTTAAAAAATATGTGCAAAACGTTTAAATGTATTACAACATTTTTTGAAAACGTTTAAATCTTTAAAATCCAATAATGACACAGAAATGGCAACGGATTGAGAAACCCAAATTGAAAATGCACAATTCACGAGAGACTATTTATTGCACGCCTCCGACAGGTAAGAGAGATACACAGGCGTGAGAAAAGCACCCTTCTCGGCGCTTTAATTTCTCTTTTCTCTTTTTCTCACGGGGTTTCCCTTTGCAACCCCTGAATCACGTAACTCCGCAGCTTTCTCCGCCCTGGCAATCTGCAGTTGAGAAATAAATTCTCAGCCCGCGCATGCCGAGGGAGGCCTCGGTAGGGATATACGTTGAGGTAGAAAACGAGACGGTAGAAAGGAAAAAAAAGGTGAGAGAGCAGAAAAAAAATCAGACAAAGCTTCGGTTCTGGGAAACGACGAGTGGACGTGTGGCAAGGATACGAGAGAAACCGGAGTAACGGAAATGTGAAACCACCAAAGGAAAACGCTTTCGTCTCGCACGCGATACGAATTAAGAAAAGAGAAATCGACCTCTGTGTCGATGATACTGTACTTTTCTTTGGTTATTCTGTATTTATTTTTTTAATCGACCGGCTGGATAAATACGAACTCAATTCGAAGGAAAACGTTTTTGGCGGTAACCGCGCATTGCAGAAGTTTTTTGTCACAAAATTAAATAGTTTTGATAGAAATTTTATCGAAATTTTTCAAAGGAAAATATTATCTTATGCCGCCGACTGGTAGTGCAAAGCGTGTCGGCAATCGTGTAGACATTAGTTTTTAATTCGAGACGAAATCGGAGCTGAGAGACGCGAGTTGTACGTGCCATGCAACTTTAACTGCGCGGGCTGCGGCCATAGTCGCGGTTTTTTGAACGACCAAATTGCGGCCTCTGTGCGGTGCGGTCCTCGACGTTTGCTGACTGAGGCACGGAAAACCGATATCGGAAAAAACGCGAATGTTATATGCGATTTACGGCGACGCCTCTCAATGGGATCGAGAGGTGTGCTGATTCGAATTTCGCGCATTGATCGATCCTTTTACGTCTGTCATACAGAAACTAACCGACCTCTTTTTCTTGCCACATAAAAAATATGCAGCTACATACATACATACGAAAAACCCCACGGTCTGGATATGGAAAAAGAAGTTTCGGAATATAAAAAAAAAATTGATAAAATAATGAGATACTCAATAGTTTTCCATTTGTAAAATCGATTGTAAAAATGGACTTATTATATATTGGACTTGATATATTTTTTACGGTCTATTGTAATAAATAATTTTGCAGTCGTTTGTAACTTAACATTTTTTTTTTCGGTCAACGTTTCGATGCTTATGATACAAAAGATTAACCATATTCCTGAGCACATGTACGTCTTTAACATATCGCGTGACACCGAAAATAAACCCTTCGGCCTTCGAGCACGCGATACCGGCGTATTTATACATATTCATGAAATTTCTTCGATGCGCATGACATGTGCATATGGAAAGTGAAGATAGTGCAGAAATCGGTGGATAGGTGTCGCGGTATCAATTTCATCCCTTAATCCTCAATCTTTCGAAAGATTGAGGAAAAAAAGAAAAATACATGGAATTTTTGTAAGAAATGAAAAAAAATATATATATTCATAAAATTTCATGAAAAAATAAATATATATATATAAAGTATTTATTACATAACAGAAAAAATAATTGTTTGAAATTAAATAATTGCGTTATTTTTTAATATGGAATAAATATACATTATTTATGATTGTTTTTTCCATATAATATATACATACGTATATATTAAATAACGATAAAGAGGAATTTGAAAAAAGAGCAAATTACGAATACGAGAAAATGGAGATGCAATTTGCGAGTCTTGAAACAAACGAGAATCTGCAGCAATCATAAGGGGTTCTACATTACATAAGTATATATGTATATACATGTATACATACATATGTATCGACGGATGCAGCTGACATCGTGGAAACTGCGGAAGGCGAACGGGCGACCGACAATTACAAAAGGGCAAAGAAAGAGGGAGAAGAGGAGGAGAACCGCTCGTAAAGGGAGGAACTGTGCACCGGCTGTGGGTGTTGGGGGATAAAGGCAAACCGAAGTTTCGTTCTCATTCGTTCCACCGAGGAAGACAAGAAAAGTGTTGAACAGACGCGAATTAGACCACTCGCGAGCATTCGTAACAATAGAAACTCGTCGAGGGGGCAAATCCAGTTAAATTGCTCGAAGGACGAAGAAAATCGGTGAAACCCAATAAATAAATAAATAAATAAACAAATGAATGAATACATAAATAAATTGCTGATTGAAAACGATTCTTGAAAATGAAGTGTAAAAAAAAAAAGCATTCAAAAGTTCGAAGAAAAGTTTAATTATAATTTATTCACAGTATAATATTATTATTCGCATAGAAAGATTGAAGACCCGAGAAAAGGGAGACTCGAGGTAATTTATATATTCAAATTGATCGTCTAGCGTTGTCGAGACCTCTCGCACAAAGCGCGAAGAGAATCCCGTGGGTTCGTGGTACTTTAATAAGAAGAAAGCAGCAGCGGGAGCGCAGTCGAATGAATGCGTTAATAAAAGTGGAAAGAAATGAAAGAAAGAGGGGAAAGCTTCGCAGGGGAGGGATGGTTGCTTCTACTGCTCCCCTAACCGCAACGGAATATGTCAAAGTAATGGGCACCAGTCGTAAGAACGGGGGTAGAGCGCTGAGAGCTTACATTTTTCAGCTCTCTCACACAGGAACTTCGCGAACTGAAGGTCTGACTACCAATGGATGTACCTACTGCAGTATCCACTGCTCAGCCCTGCGCACCCTCCTTGGCTTCGTACCTTCCGCACCGCGGATTCTTCCCTTCGCTTTAAAATAGGGTGAACGTATGTGTGAATGAAGCATGAATATTAAAGGCAAAGAAACGAATTACAGCCCGTGGATCAAAGAGCCTAACGATTATACAATTCCTGGTTTACGCGCGTTTACGAAATTTTTACATCACGTTTGTCTTATGATAATAATCACTGCGAAATATGCGAAAGAAAGAAAAAATGAAATGCAAGTGAAACATCGCGAACAAGAGTTCGATTTCAAAAGAATGATTTATTGGGAACAGTTTGAGAACTAATAGAATTTTCTTTCTTTCTTCACAATAATTGCAATTTCGCGAATCTTCGAGTGGCGGCGAGTAAATCGCTGCATCGTTAGAATAACCAGATTATTCACTTGTTTAACCTATAAGTGGACTCTTTTCTTGGCTCTAAAGGAAAGCCAAGTGCAGTTTGGTTGTTGCAACCCCGGCGATGCTCGAGGGGATGGTTGATGAAGAAAAAAAACCGCTTGATACAGACAATAGATGCTATTGTTTCGAGGCTAACGGCAACAGCAGCACGAAGGAACTCGCAGATACGACACGTGTGTATAATCAATGTCGGGCATCTCTAGTGTCGGGTTTACCAATGCGCGCGGGGACGTTCAAGCTGAGCGTTTTCCCGAAGCTCCGTTGCATTATTGGTCTCAGCTGACATTCCATTCAGGTCGCCTTTGTCTCGGAACACGTTCCCCCACCCCCCACACAGAAGCATCAGTGTTCTCGTTAAATTACGATTTTTTTTCACGTTCTTTTTTCCTGAAGAAATATCCATCGACACATAAATAGGAAGCAACGTAACCGAAATATTTTTTTCTTTTTGTCAAAAATTCGCTATTTCATTCATATAAAATAGGAAAATTAAAAAAAAATCGTAACGTACTGCTAAATGTATTTCATTATAGATTTTTTTATATCGAATTCGAATTACATTTGTATTTATATCGGTAATATATTTACCAACGTTAATATTTATTTTGGCCAAAATATTTTACACGTACAATTAAAATGTACAAAATACACCTACAAAATTACCAAAAAAAAATGTTCGATTTTTTTTTCAAATATTCATTCATCATACGAGGATAAAGGGGTTGTTCCGAGTCTCGACCTAAAAACGTGACGTTAGGTCCGCTACCGTCAGCACTACATTCGGCTCAATAACCCCGAGGGGTTGGCGTACTCTTCCCTCCGTGTTTTCGTCACAAGTTTTCCGCCGTCAGTCGCGAGCGTTGGCTTTTTTTTTTCCTCCCGATTCTCGGTGGAAGATCTTTCTTCGTCTGCTGTCTTGTTTATATAACGTTTGCCGAGTTTCCACGGCGAGATACTCGACGAGAAACGCGGCGTACAAGACGAGAGAAGATACACGGAAGCGCAAAACCTTCAACTAACGAACGAGACTCTGCGCTCAATGGTCGGAAGCCCCTCGTTTTCTCGGTGGATGGAGCCGCCTGGGGAGAACGCACACATAGACACTGCCGATGCGGTACGCTTCACTGTTATACTTTATACCACAAAATGCTTCATCTTTTTTTTTTTTTTGTTACGTCGAACTCAACAATTATCCCGGAAGTGTAAAAAAAAAATTATTTTACGGAGTTGAATGGTATGTCTCACGTTGAATAATAATAATAATAATCATTATTATAGTTCGAATTATTATTATTATTTCTTACTATTAATAATAATGATAATAATAATAATAATAATAATTTCTTACTATTAATAATAATGATAATAATAATTATTATTATTATTATCAAGACTAGCAATCCAAAAACGCTCACGTGCTATGTACCGGATTTATTATTCCTCAAGTTGGACATACCGAGCATCGTATAGCGCGGTCCACATTTCTTCTTTTTGTGTCTCATTCGCCTTCGTAATTTGCGCACCGATCGTTTCTTGCATCCTGCACGCCCTCGGCTGCTTCTTCCGCGACGACGCGAACTCGATCTACGACTTTTTCTTCTACGACTTCTTCCGCTCGCTCCGCTACGTCTGCCCCGACGTCTTTTGGTTCCACATCCCGAGACTCGACGTTTTTTGCTTCCTCCACGTCGCTTACTTCCCGTTCTTCTTCTACTTCTTCGGCTGCCGCTCTTGTTTCTTCTTTTGCTACCACCTCTTCGGCTTCTTCCTCTTCGCCCGCTCGCGCAACCCTTACTCCCCCGGCGCCCGGTGCTGCTTCTTTTTTTGCCGGACTTTGGACAGTAACCACAAGCACCGGTGCAGTCGTTGCAGTCGCAGCATGAAGGCTTCCGACCAACGATCTCATTCGTTCGGAACGTGTATTGACCGTTTCGTCGCTCAAGAACACCGAAATCTTCGCATCGCTTTAATATCGTCGCAAGCTGCGTCGTTAAAACAGATGTAACCGTTTATCGATCTTAAATTACCGTTTTATCGAAACAAAATCTAATTAACGGCTTAACAATGTATTACATTTGTTACGTTGGTGGAAACGAATATTAAAAAATATATACTTTTTGCACTTTTTATGAAAAAATTTCGGTGAAAAAATTTTGTGACATTTTTTTGAAATTTTTCTTTATGTAGGAAAATCAATGAATTCAAAAAACATAAATAAAAATATAGACATTTTTTAAAATTCATAACTAATATTTGCTACGAAAAGTCGTATATATGTTTTTTTTCCGATTATTTTTCTTGTGTTAAACCGACTTTTAGTTGAGAGCTCGGCGAAGGCTACTTGTACCGAAATAAATATCTTGCATCTCAGCACGAATAGTTACCGGTCGTTTGATCGATTCCTTGGATAATCCATATTCCGCTGACAGGTAATTCAATATTCTTTGCTGCGAGGAGCCTTGCGCTTCGCTTAGCTTCTTTATCGCTGAAACAACGAGACCGAACGACCGCAAATCGCAATCGTCTTTCCCCATCGCGAAAAAAATTCAAAATCCTTTCGATGATTTCGAAAATACACTTTCGACAATACGAACTAAACAAAGTTAAATTTTTTCCGTTTTTATTTCCATTATTTCATTTTTCCTCGAGGTTACATCATCGGCAAATTATTTTCACGAAAAAAAAAAAATCATTTTTTCTATACATCGCTGGACATTTTTCAGAGATTTAATTGTTCCATTTGTTTAGGGAATTATTAATTACTGACTTTATCGCACGATCGGTGTTTTTTTAAATTTATTTATTTTTCAACAAGAATTTTGCGCAGCTATGACAGCAGCTTGTCGGGAATTGATGATGCGAATGAATTTAGTCGACTGTTGCAAACTTTTGCGTTTAACAAGCGACGATCGATTGAACATAGCCGATGTTATAAGGGAAGCGATATTTGCATCTCGCAGAGGTTGTTCTCACAGAATTTCGCCGACGAACAGAGTTTCCCCATTTCATTGAAGACGGAATTGTGATGTCCCAAACCCACCTATTCCCCCGACGCTGTTGATGGTAGAGCAGGAAATTAAAATTCGTTTTGATAGAAACCCACCGGGAGGGTTGACGATGTAAAATGTAAAACGCAGCGAAAGAGGAGAGAGCCTCGATATCTCGACGACCTGTCGAGGGCCCTTGCGCGCGCGGGGGGGTCTCTTTTCTCTTCCCTCGCAAAAGGGGTGAGAAAGCATCCGCGCGCGCGACGCAACTTCTCACAATGAAGAGCGCCCGCGATTCTTTCACGAAGTGTATTATACCCACACCCGCCGGGGAGTTGTCACAATATTTTACTCCGGAGATCGCGCTGCCGAAGGGGAAGTGATGAAAAAAATAAAAATGTAAACGCGGTCGAAAAAAAAAAAAAAAAAAAATGCCAGTGCTATATTTGTCGATAAAAATGAACGAACTACTTGTTTAGAAATGTTTCCGTAGATCTTGTGATTTTCGAGATACGAGCAGTGAGCAAATGGAAAAAAATATACTGCAAAATACATCTATCGTATATGCAATATATTTTCCACAAAAAATAGTATATTACGTATATATTTCGGCCAAATATATAAAGAATTATATAATTAATGTATTAATTATATAAAAATACTGAATTTCATATATTTAATACATTACTGATACATTGTTTGCATATACTTTTTTCCATGTCGGTACCGGTCGATCTCATTGCAAAGCTTCAACAATTTGTAACTTGACAACTATGAAGTCTACAAAAATGTTCTAAAGGAAGATTTTGTTCGATTTTCAATCGTGAATATGTTACTACGGTTTACGGCACCGGTGCAACGATGCGTAGCAAAGCGAAAGGTAAAGGAAAGAGTACATAGTACGCGATGCACCCCTCTCGACGCACCGAGTTTGGCCCCAAGAGACAACGTCAATGGATCAGAACCCTTTTGATAGGCTGTTTTAATATTCACCCGGAACACCAGAGCGAACAAACCCATTTGATTGATAGTTTACCCAGGGGATTTTTTGGCTGCGTCTGTCTACTGCTTGGGGCCCTCGCGATGTTCTACGCGGCTTTAACTAATCCACGCCTCGCGTCCAAATACATAGACTCTTCTAATTTCACGACAATGAAGTCGTCAAACAAAAAAAACCCCAATTGGTTGAAAACAAAAAAAAATTCTTTTTTCCATTACCGTTTCGATTTTTTTCATTCTCTCGCCTTCGAAATAAAAAAATGTTCATCAACATTTTCAAAGTATCCGGTTTTTTGTGATCACAGGTACTTTATAAAAAAAAATTGTTTTCGGATTCATTTTTATATTAGAGATATTATTTCAATTTTTTTTAACGATGTAATTTTTTTCTTTGCCTCCAGTCTTTTTCGCGGGATTAATAACTGAATTTATATACATGTGGTTACGATTTTTGGAACTCTGCAGATGGGATGGTGTTGTGATGAAATTGATATTTCTCGTTTTGAAGGAACAGGGCATTGAACCAAAAGCCCGAGACGCGCGAGAAGAAAAATATGGGGGAGTGAAAGGGGATGATTTGTAGTGAGTGGATGAACGTTCAACGGTAGTTGGTTACACACTTGCTATTGACTTTTTCTTTTCCCATGTGTGTGTGCATTCGAGTCTCTCTCCTCTTTTCGCCTATCTTTTCCCCTTTACCGATATTGACCGAACTGACCCGTAGGGGATGCTGTGTACTGGTTCAGCACGCTGCGGCTACTCGCTAAGACCCCCCTTCGCCACCCCTTTTCGAACGAACTCGATGTACCCTCGCAGTTTACACGTACCGTAAAACCCCGAAGTAGTTTACTACCGGAATATATAACCTCTGTGTACACCGGGATAACTTTTGCGGACTGTCGAGATACACGGTGGGAATATCGAATGAAAATGGACCGAACGGCAAATTTATTGAAATTTGAGAAACTTAAATTTTTCTCTAACTTGGATTGAAATATGGTTTGCAAGTCGTTTGGAACTTCATTAATTCCTTAAGGGGATAATATTCAATATAAATCTGAAGAATGAAATTGATTTGGTTTTTTTTTATGTATTATTTAATCGCGATGTATAGTATATATAAACTAATTGACTAAAAGTGCGATCACGAGAATTGTTATTAATTTTTATTTTTTTCATCAACATTAAATTATTTATAAGTAACTGTGGAAATTATTGACAATAAACGGATATTATATTCTTTCGATTTTACTGGTAATTCAAACTTCGAACCATAAATATCGCCTCTGTTATCTCCTCCTTCGGGTACATTTATAATACGATATAGCCGATCCCCTTATCCTCTCGCGTTTCATTGAATTGTATTATACACATATATTGTGGCAATATCGTTGAAGTAAAACTCACGGAGCGTGAATAACGCGCCCTCCTCGAGACTGAAACGCCGATCAAATCGCTTGGAAACTCTAACGGCAGATATATTCAACAAATACGTTATCATATCTCGCGGAATTGGCCAATATATCGAAAGAAAAAGTTAGTAGGGATTTAATAAAAAAAAAGAAAAAAATAAATTGAATTTTTGAAAAAATAAAAAAAAAAACAATTTTTGTTTCTTTTTTACAAATATTTTAACGTCACTATATCTATATAAATCGTTATTATTTCTTCTGAATAGTGCCGTCTGCCATATGCACTTGACTACCTCATCATCATCATCATCATCCACCACTTCATCGGCCATCATAAACCCTCTTAGCCTCCCTTCGTCATTCAAAATGTCGAAGGGGTTCAGTTCGAGTGAGTTGACTGCTCTCGACGTTTGTTATTGACGTGCAGTGAAATTAATTGAAATCACCGATTCCCATCGAAATATCTATAGCGCACAGTGGTTGCTACGATTCCGTAATAACTATCGCGGAACTCATACCTATATCGTTATAGTCGATATACCACTAAAAAGCGGAAAGACTCATCCAACGATGTGTTAGCATCGAAAAAACGATGTGAGATGCGCCCCACTGATTCTCAATAGTCGATATACGTATATCGCGTTGTAGAGAGCGGAAGGGAGGGCAATCGCATCCCTCGGTAGTTTGCCATTACCTTCCCCGTGGGGTTTAATGACGTCGTATTATTGATCAAGACTCGGAACCTCGTTGAAATTTCGGTCTCCAGCATTCCACCATAACGGGAAGCACCCTTGCGGCACGCAAAATTCTTTGGGGTGCGCAGCCCCGATGGGGGTTTACCGAATGGTCAGTAATGTTACGTCGTATGCGCGTATATATGTGTAGATATGCGAGTGCGCATTCGGGTGGCGTAGAATTGCAAAGCTCCCTAATCGACCGCCACTAAAGTCGACGGTAATTACAGGATTTTCCAGACTTTGGGCTTATCTTTCCCTCTTCTCCCCTTCGAAAGGACCGTTGGGCGAAGGTACTGAGTCGTGATTAACGACAATCCGCGTGGTTGCGAGAGAAACAATATTTTGGGAAAATATGAAAGGAATAAAACGTTTTGGAAATCATTTTAGGAAAGGGATTTTCATGCCGGATGGACGAAAAATGGATCTTAGGTATGTCGATAGGAAAATAATCGAATTTGGACTGAAATAATGGTGATGGATACTCACCGAGACTGTAGCGCCATAGATCCTTCAGTGGTAAATTGCCGTTGCGACCACCGAGAAGATAAACGTGTCCCGCGAGAAGTGTCGCACTGTGTTTACTTCTGGATGGTGGTGCGGGACCATTTTCCATTCCAGCCGCGGTCACCGAGCTCCACATTGTCTATCTGTCGACAGAAGAAAGGAGAAAAAACTTTGATTCAACTGTTCTGTTGATATTAAATAGAAGATTATCCTAAATAAAAAAACATTACTTAAAAAACAGTTCGCTGCCATATTATTTAAAAATTTCGATAAATGGCAAGAAAAATGGCAGAATCGTATTCGACAGTCAAAATTGAACAGATTTTTCTTTGGACAAAATTTGATACGGTGTATAGTTTACGAACTACGAGCTCTCGAAGATTCGACCAATGAGGCGAGGAGCGCACAGGCCGCATGTGCGCTCGAGTCATCCAATTGGCTGAAACTTTAACATATCGTAACTCGGAAGCAGCGCACTCGAGAAAAATGTTTTAAAGAGAAAAGTTGTTCAGTTCTCAGTCGTAAATGTGAAGGCGACATTTTTTTCGGAAAATTTCGCTCATTCTCCACACGGTAAAAACATCATAATGATATGTGGAATGGCTTTTTTAAATCATATAATATAAGTGTAAAACGTGAACGAAATGAATTATCTTTGCGTAGAAAAAAAAATGGATGGTTAATTAATGTCTGCAGAAAGTTCGATCGATGTGGCTTTGTCGACAAACCACCCCTCTCTTATCTATATGCGACTTATCCTGTCGCGCATCCCCTGCAGACGCGCTCTCGCCAAGAGAAATAAAAGCGCTCGTGGCTAATAGATAGAAAGTTGCCTGTAATGGTTGGAACTCGGAAAACTCCTCCTCTACTTCCCGTTTCGTCGGCATTTAATTGTCTTTCATCCCTCCCCCGCACGGCGACACGTGTATATCAACTCCATACAATAGTAATATCCGGGAACAAATGTCCCTCGATCACTGACTAAGCGTTTTCCAGATTTGTGACTTAGCGATGTTATCGCGACAGAACAGGACCGTTTATCCGGTTATTTCTGAATGAGTTCGTACTTTAGTACGAACTTTTATTTCTTATTAATTTTTTTTTTTCAGTTTTTCCTGCAACTCACGCATAAGGCAAATTAAGTAGCTTAAGTTCTATCTACATGTACCCCTTCAATAAACAATACATTATTCCATGCTATAAAAAGAGAGTTTTCCTTCGCTCTCGTAATTTTACAACTTTCGAAACTCCCGTAACGCTCGCGACGAACTAAAATCGTGTGTCTGGTTTATGGCTTTTGAAGTCTCGGATGTTTGTAGATTTCTCACGGAACTCGCACCGAAATGATCAGAAGCTCATTGAGGATCATCGAGGCGTGCGATAAACTCCCACAGGCGCCGTAGTGAGAGGCAGGAGGCGAAAGGAACGAGAAAAATGCATTCGTGTAGCACGCGTCGGTCGCACTTTTTTCCGCCGCACCAGGAATTGAACAAATCCTTTCAACATTGCGGAATGGTATTGCGAGGGAGGTACAGCGGTGAAGAGCTACGTCCACATAAGAGAAGTAGCAGATATGGATATGGAAGGGCACGAAGAGCACAAAGGATGTATCCCTCGCGTTCTTTCTAAGGGGATTGGATAATAGCGAGGATACAGCATTCATTCTTTGCAGCAACACGAAATTCTTTTTTCTCCTTTCATCTTTTCGTTGTCTTCACACCGACTTAAAAAAATGTGAGAATAATGGATATCCGGAAAAAAAATGTCGTACCAATATAAATTTTATTTCAATATTTTCATTTTGAATTTCATCCCAAGTGCCAACTTAATCTATTACGATGGTCTTTATTTTTTGTCACAAAGCTCGGTTTTCAAATAAATTTTACTTCCTCGCGACATAAACCTCACGGGCTCTCTTAATTAATGACGAAATACCGGGAAGAAGACGATTCTTCCTTTCCCCGGTCAATCTCTCTTCTGAATGGGATGAAAATTCTGGGTTCGATCTGCTCTACCCAGAGGCGAGTATACATACAAGGGCGGTACCATGACGACTGCAGGGGGTTGAGGGTTCGAAAACGCCGAAGGGTAGCCGTTCTGAATAGGCAGGAGTTGGCTCGTCCATCTCTTCGCAGTCCTCGGGATTCGCTCTCGTCGTCTCCCCTTTCGCAAGATTACGTCGATAATGATATCGGGCAAAAAAAAAATAAAGCGTTGGATTTTCGGAGCACCGAGAAAAGTCCCTAAGCCGCGTAGATATCGATTTGTCACGAGAATTACGAATTTTTTTTGTGGAAATTTTCAATCAGAAAGGAAACGATGTCCAACATTTTCTAGCATTCTTTTAAATTCTTTTTTTCATCCCATATTTTTTACATGCAACGAGAACTGCACCAACATTCACAGAGATATGTGTTCGTTGACAATACCAGAGTACGTTGGAAGGCTTTCGGCAGTTCTCCGTTGGGAATAATCCTTGCCTACGGACTATCCTGTGTAATATCGTAGTCCCAAAGGAGACATAGAATACGAAGCGGATCGTGATAGATACAACGACACATAGCAGCAAATACATCAGGAGCCCCTTGCCACCTGAGGCCATTAGCCAAATGCAAATGTACCAAAACACTCGGGCGGCCTTCTTTAATTCCGCGAAGCAATGAGGGGGCGTAAACGATGAATGTAGCGACACTTCACCCCCTCTTGCCAACGCCTTTACCTTTTATTACCTTTTCCCATTGTCTTCGAAATTTAAGCAATTTTTTTTTATTTTCTAAATTACTTTACATATTGGAAGTACCAAAGTTATGGTATTCAACCCTTTCACCCTTTTTCGAAAAAAAAAAAAATTAACTTGGAGCACAAAAATGAACACAAATCTGGAGTTTTTTTCGTCTTTATCTGACTTGCCAGTAGTTATATCCTTTGGACATAATAAATTACTTTCCCCTTCTCGCCCTTCCCATCTTCGATATTTCATACGCCGATAAATACGTCGACTTGAAACCACCCTATGCGAATAAATAGAAACTTCAATTTCGTTCAATAGGAATGATACCAAAAACGTTGAAAATGTCCTTCACGTATATCATTCCCGACTTTACTATACACAGAACGTAGGAGGGCGAGTAAAAGAATGTGCAATTTCATGTGAAAAAAAAAAAAAAAAATCCTTGAAACTGTGCAACGATATTTTCCAATATTCACAATTCCAATATATGTTTTCGACGGTATATAACGCACGTAACATTACTAGTAAGGTTCCTACATCAATATTTTTCGATCACACCCTCTCTACTCTCTTTTTCAGCGTTGCCTATGACGACCGGTTACACCGCGTCTCCGCCCCAAAAATTCCATGCAGTCAGTCAGTTGCAGTGAAGGAAATTTCAGCAACGATAAAGCTTCGTTTTCCCCAGAGTATCTCCCCTTCCTTTATTTTTTATTTATTTTTTTTCTTCCATGTATATAGTATGCATATATATCGCACCACTACAATCGGAAGGAGGGAAGACACCTATATATATATACTTATATATAGGATGATAATATATGCATTCGTGAGCGAACGCAGCATCGCGTGACCGGTCGAAAAAAAAAAAACGGGTCTCCGCGCTTTATCTCCGTACCAACGCTTTCCACGGGCGTTTTTCACAACAAAAAAATTACAGCGGTGTTCTTTTCCACTACTATTTTGTGTTTTCTCTATATACGTATATCTTCAACGCGGTGGGCGGAGGAGGGTTTCTGGAATGGAGGTATTGTGTACGAGATGCGTAGCCAACCGCCACGTCGGCGTCTGCAGAGTCTACAGAGTGTACAGAGGGAATGCCGGGAAGGCGGATATAGGGGGTGCGTGTGTGTCGCCGCACGAAACGTGCCAATCAAGAGCACAGAGAATTCTCACTTTCCCCTCCTCTCTCTGACACTGTTGCTGGTTAATTGTCTCTTGCATGTCACACCACATGTACGCAACAGCCGGGGGACACAAAGAAGGGTACGTCGTTTACAGATTTAAACGTTCCACGAGCCTCCGTCGCGACGAGATTGGACTTTTCGAGGAGATCAAAAGAAGGATTTTGCTCATTTCATTGAGAAAGTCTGTTCGGATTTTTCTGCGAAATTTTATATTTCGCTGACATAAAAATGTTTAATGCGACGAAACGATACTTTCGCGAAAACGATCTTTTTGAAAATCATAAATGAATATTTTGTAGTTTGTGGAACTCGCAATTGTCCTCAACTCGTATATTTCCGGTTCAAAACTCTCGTTTTGTGTCATTTTTTTTTTACCATTTTCGTAATATGACTTTGAGAAATAACAATTTATATTTTTTCAACTTTTATTGTGCATAATTATTTTTAGCTCGTAGATTTCCGGCTTAAAACTCTCGCAAAACTATGGATTCAATTGTCGTTTTTCAAATTGCCGGCCTAAATGACCTTGAAAATCACGTTTCGTTTTTGATACTTTTATTGATTCATGCATATTTGGCTTAAAATTCCCCGAACAAATTCGTTTATTTGTTACCTTCGAAATCTGAAAACGCGATGACCATAAAATACATTTTTAAAAATGTCACTTCCACTAATAATCGATTCATTGAACTCATAAATTTCCGGTTGAATATCGTCGCTTCCCGCCAATTTATTCCTCGATCAACCCTCAGCTCTGTACACCGCAAAATTGGTAATTTATGATTAATTATTCGATGTCCAAAATTGGAGGCTTTCATCACCGATAAAAAAAAATACGTGTGACATTATCGTCACAATGTCCGGTCTCTCTATACGCAGCAATAATCCCACCTTTCGTTCCCTTTTCCCTATAATTTGCAGATGGACAGTTGTCACGTGAGTGTTGTCGCGTTTATATCCCATCCGCTGCGCTAAAACCTATAGGTTAAGAGGCTTTTTTCCATCGGAGCCGATACTGTCACAGGTATAGAAAAACGATGCTCGCTATCGGCAGCAGTAACGCGAGATTCTACCACCGGAGTGCTCACCATCGGTCGCGTGATGCTGTGTAACGCGTTTGTTGAACCTTTTATTCTTGTATCGGGAAACCTAGACGGGGAGGGATCAATAAAGCGTTCTCGGTATCGAAACGATACCGATCTTCCGACAAGAATTCACCGTTCGATTTGCTCGCTCCGTAACGCGAGGCAATCTCGTATGTAGGCTCGAGCTATAGATATATCTTGAACTCGGAAATATAACCAGTCCAGGTGCTTCAATTTTAAGGATGTTTCAGCTCTACGGGTGGTGGAGGTCGAGGAACTCTCCGAGTAATGGACGATATTAGTCTGCAAAAGCCACCCCAAGCTATTACCCGTCTATAACGCCTCTGTTTCACCTACTGGGTAATCGAGTTTTTCGACAGACTCACGTCCATCCGGTTAATCGGGGTAATTTTTTTCTACGGTCCCCTCTCACTACCCTCCTTTTTCACCCACCCCCTTGCAACCCTCCGAAAGCACACGCTTCAATCGTCAGCCACTTTTTCTCACACCGGCGCGGGACATGAGGGAGAAAATTGCTTTATTTTTTGCCCTTCAATCTTAGTCCCTAATTCATTCAATCAGTCGACATTGACGGTATGAGGTGTATAGAGGGGTATTAAGGATGCCGCGCATGTCGCTTCGTTGTAAGTAGTAAAACTCGTTATGGATCAGACACAATAGGATTTAGTCATTTGAGGCCTTTTTATAGCTTCGACGACATATCCGGAAGAGCAAGAGACGAACTTTATTTTCTCTTCCTACCTATACAAAAATGCACGTTAACAGTGAAAAACATAAAAATATCGAAAGATTCTGTTTTCACTGTATGCATTATTTATATAATCCGTGTCATTTTTGGTACCATCGTAGTGCAACTAAATTATTAGCTTCTGAGAAGTTCAAGAAGTTACGAAAAAAAATTTTTTTAAATATAATTTTGTCCAATGAGAAATGATAGACATAAAGAAAAAATGTTACAAAAAATATATCCATTATGTATCCAATATATTTTTACAAAATAATGATATATTACGTCGGTATTTTAAATATATGAAAATTATTATATGATATAATATAAAAAAAAATTTATTATAATAATTAAATTTATTAATTAAAAACATTATATGTTATAAAAAATGGTCAATAATATCAACGAAATAATGCCGAATTTCATATATTTCTAATGTACTTTTAACTAATACTTTTTTCTTATGTGAGCGCACCTAACGGTCATAGAATAAATAAAATGGTGAGATGTTCGATTTTGCACTGAATAAAATTTCATTCTTTCCTCCCGATATTTAGCAAATTATTTATCATCGATGGCCAATCAAACCGAAAGAAAGTTAATCGTGAAAATATTTCGATGAGAAATTAAAGTGCTGTAAGTCGCATACGAAGCGGTACGTGCGAAAGGGACCCGCGACGATTGTCAATTAAAAAAGCCCATTATATGTACAATATGCGCTCATTGTGCCGTCATCCCCTTAGCGTGCACCGGTAGGTTTCCATTGTACTGTATCCTAAATGCCGTTGCGACGCGGAAGTAGCAACGGAAAACACAAGCCGTCCCATGAAATGGAAGTGAGAGCAGCTCATCGTCAACTGAAATGTGATTATCGAGTTCCCTAAATCGAGTTTCCCCGAACGAATGCGCCCTCACGTTTGCCAAACACGTGTACGCAAATACACGCGCAACGATATATATGCGCTCCGCTGACTGAATCGACACAGGAATATACTCGGCTCGTTTTCCCTCAGTAAAGCAGAGAGAAAGAGGGGATGGATATCGTGCGATGTGACGACTGCGTATGCATAGAGAATTTCGATCTTTCGTCACTGTCGACGCGCTATACGATGGTGGCTTTCGCCGCGAGTTCGCGAACCTTTTAGGGGTTGGGATAAGCAAATACGAACTATCCGGGGAAACTCCGCGTCGAATTTACTCAATTTTTACAGGTGTCTGGTAAAGCAAAATTGTGATAAATAAAAACGGCTAAATAAAGATCTTATCCTGTGATCTCAAAGAAAAAAAAGTGATTTCGTCTCAAACAATATTATACAAATATAAATCATTTTGCCATTTCGGAAGAATGTTTCATAACTTATAATCGAAGTTTTAGTAATTTTTTTTCGGTGCCGTTCTCGATTCTAACGAATATTTCTAACTAAAAAAAAATCTAAATCGCAAAAAATGAATGGTACGAAACAATTTGAAAAAGCTGTGAAACTGATTTTTTTTTATTTCACGCTCGATAAACATCAAATAAATGAATGAAAAAAAAAAAAAGAAATTTACGCTCGGAATGTTTTACACCCTTCCCGGTTAACCCTTCAGCCCATCACATCTCCCGGTAACTCTCCTACCAGAAGAGTGCAGTTGTTTTTTCAATCCCGAGTTTTTTAATCTTCTCGAGAGCGAAGCATCGTCGTCTCGGAGATGCCGGGGAAGGGACAGCCTAAAGTGCCGCGTGCAACGTTGTGAAAATGACGGGAATGATTAACGGCGCAGAGAGCCGGAAAGTTTCATTTCTTTGTCACTCGTGCGTTCAACCCTCCACACGAAGCTCCGCGCTTGTAGCTCTGCTCTACTTATTTTTCCTCGCCGTTTTCACATTCTTACAATGTGAAACAAATATTCTCCACCGTCGTTGACACTGTACCCGCATGATACGATTTTTTTCATTTCACCTCACGTCGAAACTGTTTTCGCCTTTTTAATTTTTTTTTATTTTTCTTTCTCGTACTCACTGACTCACTTTTTCTTTTATTTCCCGTGTGTATTGTACGGCGGGAGAGGCAGGCATCCCTTTGAGTCGCGTGGATATTGAGGGCCGGCCCCCACCCTCCCCTTTTTCTCAGTTACAAAGGAAGTAGGTGAGACCATTTTTCATCGGGAACACGAATAACTATGTGCTCCGTTGAGCTCTAAATCATATCGCTTTTCTTTCGAAAAGTTTTTGAATTTTTCGAAACCAAAACCGGCAATTAGAAAGCGAAAGATAAGATTTCCTCGCGCTCGTTGCAAAATTATTTTGCGATCGTTCGCATAAAAGGATTTTTTTTTTAATTCTGCGAGTAACAAGATTTTGGTCATAGAATTCGATTAATCGAAAAATCACGACGGTCGTCGTCTCGAGACGCGGTTCGTTGAAGTTGTATTGTGTTGTGTTGTGTATTGAAGTGTATTGAACCGAAAATATTTAATGATTAAAACAAAACTTGAATAATTAATAATTGAAACAAAAATGAAATACTTTAATGATTAAAATCAAAATTGAATAATTTAACGATTATAACAAAAATTGGATATTAAACAATTTAAAAAAAATGAAATAATTAATACGACCAAAACTTTGTCTCGGTAATAATGCAGTTGTGGTTCGATAACGATTAGGCAAATAGTTTATCATAGACGTGCCGCATAAGCTGAAAGCTACACGCGCGATACCAGAAAAGTTTCGACAATATTGTCCAGTGGCCCGTATAACTCAATGGAAACTCCGTCGTGTAGTAGTTTCTTATTTCGGATATTTCTGGTTAAACATGTGCCGAAAGTACTCGAAGAAAAAGGCCGAACCGTGTGTACTCTCCGCCGCAGTTGCCTCCTTACTCCCCACGCCATCCGAGATGCGAAATACGTGCTGAAACTTTTCGATGCTTTTCGCTCTCTCGATGCATCCGCGAGAGACGGAGAATCGGCAGTAGAGGAAACAGCGGAAAAGCGTATAGAAAACCGTTATATGAACCCGGGATTCTCGTATTCCGCGAGTGCCGACGTGATTCATCATAACTGTCGAGAGGGTTCTCAGGCGGGAGCGATGAGCTTTCATTCTCGTGGCTCAGCGCTACTCGCGAGACTTTTTTTTTCACCAAAGGGGCGCGAGGCTGAAACTCTTCTCTCGTTTTGATTTCGAGTTCAAAGTAAAAAAAAAATACGTGGCGAGACTCGTTTCTGCTTGCCATGCGAATATGAATTGAATGCGAAATCAGTGCATACAGAAAAGAAAAGAAAAAAAGTTCCCAAGCAAATCGTAAAAGAAAAATTAAATTATAAAAAAAAAAAAAATGCCATTTCGTTTATTGGGGTTAAAAAAAATCAGTTGAGGGTGAACTGAAAATTCAATCAGCGAGTCGAGAGATAAAAATTCATGAAAATAAAGTCTCGTAATATTATTCCTTCTGCGATTTTCATTTCGGCACCATTTTTTTTTATCGACTCTCGTTAGGCGAGTGAAATCAAATTTAAAAAAATTGTAATTGAAAATTCCGTCGCGCCTCATATAGTGCGAATCTCGCGTAAAATTGTATGGATATTTACAGAGTAAAAAAAAATCAAAGAAATAGTGTCGTTTACTTTATCGAGCGCCCAGTTCGTCCGTAAAATTATTTGCCTTTGACCCCTCACTCACCCGAGGAACATTTCTGAATTCGTGAAATTTCCTGCGGTGCTTTCTGGCCTTCGCCCCCGAGCAGACGAGTTTATGTACTCTCGTCGTCCCGGAATCAAGAATTCGACTGTTTACACATGGCAAATCATATAGTCCGAACGTTGGAGAAACAGAGAAAAAGAAATAAGAGCAAAAGTGTGCGAGTGAGTTAAAAAAAACATCAGGAGTATAAAATCCTTTGGTAGGAAGTTATCCGAGTCACGCCGGAAGCGTTTTCCGATACGGAAAGCTGAAATGAGCGGATCGATCGAGGACGGTGCGAAACGTCGAACACGCGTAAAGAAAAACGAAAAAAATGGGATATATGTTCGCTCCGAAATACAGTTGAAAGGTGCAGAGTCGTATTTATACGACGGGAGGAAACAAAACGATATCAATGCGGGATGCACGATGAAAGCAACGAGAGAAACTCGAGATAAAAGGAATAGCATTGATACTATAGATGTATATATTTCCAACAAAGTGACTTTGTGATTCTTTAGCACAATGCCGGATCTCTGAGGAATCCAAACATGTCATATACTATTGTTAAGACTCGTCTGAGCTTTTCGTTTCTTTATTCCAAAGGCATAGTTGCTGATGTCAGCAACGAATGAACAGTTAAGCAGACGACAAAATCCAGTGATTGAACGTTTTTCATCAATGGACTTTAACGGCAGGTGTTCATTTACCTTTACCTTTACCTTATACCAAAAAAAAATGGCAATGTTTTGCCATGACATTGCCATGACCATTTTTTGCCATTTTTGTCCATTTCTAGCCATTTATTTTTTTTCGGCAAATTGTATCGAATAAAACCCCCGAAATGGAATGAAGAAAAGGAAAATTATAATTCTTGACGATTATTAAAGTCGTGTTTGTCATTTGAAAAAAAAAAATGCCCTCATTCATCCGTGTCTCCTATTAAAGCGATACCTACTTTTGTTAGTCTCGTGCCATTTTTCTGCACTATGTCTATTCGTTGATTCAGCACACGCTACTGTTATATCCTCGCAATCTTCAGAATTTCTTTTCTGCCCCGGATTTACCTCGTAGTAATGATAGCCACGCTTGGCTCAGGCGCGGAATGAGAAGTAGTTACAGCGGTATATATAGTATATATACCTCTGAGAAGGGTGAAGGGAATTTCTTTTTTTCAGAGTCGCCCCTAACATCAGTGGTTGTCGAAAGCAGTCTCCCATCTTCCGCTTCTTTCTGTACAACAACTATCGTACTCTCTGCAGTATAGACATGCATGTGTACTATATGGTGTATATAGATATAGCTATAGACGTTGTGTTGTACTATATACGAAACTGGAGCGTTATCGACCGTATACGACGAACTAGCGGGCGACTTTATATTCTCGGGGATTGGGATGTGCCTCCGGGATATGGCAGTAGCCGTACCACTACCACCATAAAGCTTACATGGGGATAAGGGGAGTAGAAGATCGTTTTATCCCTCAGTCATTTCCAGTGCCACGAGGCACTGATGTAAGGGGATATGGACTCTCTTCTTAACCAAAGTCACGAGGGATATTCTCTACTTGCTCTACATTGCTTTTTCTTTTGATGCCTCTCCCTCCGCTCAAAGTCTCTCTGCTACTAATCCTCATTTATTTTTATTTTTTCTTTCTCTGCCAAAAGAGAAATGGCTTCGCTGTCACTCTGGATTGCAAGCTTCTGGCTAACTTATTCTTGAATTTTTCGTCCTCAAAGGAAAAGAAACTGTGCTACTTCCAGTAATAGGGAGAGTTCAAGTATGTGAAATATTTATTCGATATATTTTGCGGTTCTTTCGTTCGATAGTTCGATGAAATAAATTCGGAAAATATGGGGTTTTTATACGAACAAACAGTCTACATAAACAAATAACATATCATTAGTTGCAGTGATGTTCGAAAAATTGAAAAAATATTACCGAAAATAGTACAGTCATTGGAATTACGCCGAATTTATATTATATTATTTGCGATAAAAAATATGAAAGTAAAAAAAAAAACGATAAATTGCTGAAAATTACAATACGGAAACTATACGGAAATAAACTCGACACGAGAAAAGACGGTGAAAAGTAAACAAAAATGATGAACTGTAATAAAAAAAAATGAGCCGAAAAAACGGTCGATTCAAAACTCAACAAATTTTTTAAATGTATTAAATATAATTGCGCAACTCAGACGTAAAATTAGATATAAAAATCAACGATACTCTGTGGCGTGTTTTACGAAAAAAGAAAATCGAATTTATCGATAGCAATAGCACTACCCATTTATTTTCACGCAGCGCGGCGTTTGTTGGTATTAATCGAAAACGACAAAAAAATCGAATGTGGGGGATGCATTGTAGACTGCGCCCTGATTTTACGGTGGGGATGCACATCCGCGCACGTGTCCCGCCGGGGCGGATTGTACCTATTGCGAGATTCCATCATCCCTTCTGAAAAAGCTTTATACAGTACGCGATGGGCAGCAAAGCACGAATGGAACTCGAGGTCTGTAAACTGCCGGGCCAATCCCACGAACGTTTCGTGATAATGGCTACGGATTTCCGTACACGAAGTTTCTCGTCCCGGAGGGTCGCTTTTCTCCCTTTGGACTCTGAGATAAAACGACGGGATTAACTCTGTCTGCAGCACCGCAATTTTTCATGCTCTCGCGAATTTGCTTGCGTCAAAGAGTCGTGGATTTTTTACTTCGCTTCTTTTTTTCAGAGATTTACCGGCGATGCGTTTTTTTGATAATCGTATCGTTGCATATATATGCACTATAGTTGTGTGGAAGGAATTTTCAAAAGATCGCTCGAATCTCCAAATGCGTATATTGCAATTTTAATAACAATAAGTAATTTCCAATTAAATGATAACAATAATAAGTATTGCAATAGCTATAACTAGCTGCCTGTATCTATAGTAAATATAGTTAATGGATATCGTAATTTTAATATTGATGCTATTCCTGAGTGCTTCACGTCTTCAGTTCGTTTTCTTTAGAGAGTATTATTTTTTATATTTTCTTCTGTTGGCCACTTCCCGCTAATCTCAATCCCGGATTAGCATTAATTTACTTAATAGTTTTGTTCATATCACCGCAAAGTCTATTAGTCGTTTATAGCCGAAACAGTTGCAGAGCTTAGAGAATCGAGTAATCTACATGTAGTTTGCAAGGCGAGACGCGAGACAGCGAAGCGAGGAAGACAACGCAGTAAATTCCATCGCCCAACAATGCGCAATTAAGACGACTGGTAGGGAATCTCTATAGATACGTCTATGTCATCCCCCACCACCCTCGGTATCTAACGTGAATCTCGAGAGAGAAAGGTTAATACGAAAGGTTGTTGTATCGTCGGAAAGACGGAGAAGTAACCGTATAGCAGAGGGTGCGAAGGTTCAACACGTGTCTATAGACAATAGACGCGCACCTCCAGACCAATCGAAAATCTCTCTCGTCATTTTCCCCTGGAATCCGATTGTCATCTCGTCCGATGTACGCGACGCGGAGACGTGAGACGAACGGAAATAGGTATTGGAACGAGACGAAGCGAGAGATCGAGAATTATTAGAGGGGAGAGAAAGGGGTTGATATCCTCATCTCTTCCTCATCAATATTCGATGCCCATTGTTCCAGGGGTTCCGTCATTGCAATGTTTACAATGGGATACGTGTGTCGCGTTCGCGAAATTAACGAGGAACGAGTCAAATCGTAATTAATCATTGATCGAGCCGTATGGACGTTGAGACGATTTTCACCTGAAGCGAAACGCGGAGATTCATTTTTGCAAACTTTTTTTTTCGTAGCACGCGAACAATTTCCCTATTCGACTCGCAGGAAATAGAATTTTACTCGAATCTCGTAGGCGCACATTGATGATGAAATTCTTGATGAGAGAATTCGAATTGACGTCGAAGTCGTTATCGATCGATAATTATTTAAACTTCGATATTTCGGGGAGTTTGGAAACAGTGTTAAGGAGCTCCATATCCAACGCTTCGAAATTCGAGTAAAATTCTGATATTTTTTTCTCAGAAACTATAGGAGGTTATAAAATCATTTTTTAACTCTAAAAGATCGATGTATGCAGAGTTTAAAGACCATTTTTCGCGGTTAATTACAATGACTTACGTATTCATTTAATTATCGTTCAAAATTATAGATTCTGTACTGATTGAGGTACAGAGATGTGAATATTGTCAAACCAAAACGACTGGTTAACTATTTAGTAAAAGTATTTATTGAATATTAAGGTTCTGTGATTGATTTTTAAAATTCATCGAATACGTATTTTTGTTCGCGAGAAAAAAAAAACCAAATTTTTTGTAAATTCTAAATATTATCCGGAAGTTCGAAACACGAAGGTCAGTACAAGAAAAATTGAATTTCGAGTGCCGATATCGTTTATGTTTGCATAGAAATACGCTACAGAAACGGAAGATATGTGAAATTGAATTTCGGTGATTTTTATTGGACAATCCCCTTAATAAAGTCGCATGAGAGAAAGAAGTATTTTTTTTTTCGACCCATTGGCCTTTGTTCCACGTCAAATAACATGGTATCGTTCGAGATCGTCTGGCAAAAGTAGAGGACACGCGAGAATCCTTACGACAAAAGGTCCTCAGGGAGCAATGAAAAGCTGGAGGATAGAAAGGATAGGGTATTGAAACAAACGACCTCCACGATGTTCCTTTGAACTCAAACGCAGTATCATCCAAGCATTGGCCTTTCAACGTTTGTTTCTCGTTCCGTAAAAAAATAAAAAAAATAACGCTGAAGGTCTGCGACTGTCCCGAAGCAAAGAATTTCGCTGTGAGATGATTCCTTGAAATTCTCGATTCCATACGATTTTGATATTCGATTTTGAAATCGTCATTCCGATGTTCGAATTTCCTTTTTCGCAGTAAAGTTATCAACGAAACATTGGATCGATTACTCAATTTAAATTAAGGAACAAAAGGTGTAGTGTACGAATCCGTGCAGTAATCTCGTCCGTCGAGAATAAGATCCTATCTCTGGTTTAACTGCTAATAAATCGAATGTAATCGCTTAATTCGCGAGATAAAACGATTCGTAGTTAACGCCCAGTTCTCGTTGAATCCGGAGTATCAATCGGGGAATGTGTTTTGCTCGTATTAGTAGAGAAAGAGGAACACGAGAAGGTGAAAGAGAAAGAAGAGGGTATCTATGTTGGGTGCTGTACGTTAAGGAAGGTCGGGTTTCGTATCTCGTACGCGGTAAATCAAGTTAGCGGCTACACTTTCACCGTCTCGTCGTGTTGAAGGCAATGTGGGCGTATAAAAGTTCCAATTAAAGCTCAGCCTGGACACGGCGATAGTATAGAGAGGGCTATAAGAGAGGCGTGAAGAGGAACGAGGAGAGCTTATGCTTTGCTACCGCGAGTCATGTATAACTACGACCCACAAGAATCACTTCCAATCGACTCGAGACTATTACCAGTCTCCACGGAATTCCGATTGAAAAATCGCTTGATGGCGAAGTTTATTGACATTACCCGACGAACATTACCACGTGACCTGCGGACTTTTTATTGCTCTGGAAGATCCGGTATACTTATTGCGTCGCCTCGTCTTTGTCGAGGTATTGTTCAGCCAAAAATTACTACTTTGAAGAACATTTGTTATTTTGGCCAGAAATTCGTGTTTTGGCAACATTTTCGTAGTTTCGCCAAATTTTCGTATTTTAGCAAAATATTCGTATTTTCGCCAAATTTTCTTATTTTGGAATTTCTTTTTTATTTTGGCCGGTAATACAGCAATCATAGGTTCCAGTAGCTGGAATAAAGTATCCATTTTTTTATCCGTTGGATGTTCAATGTCGTTAATTAGCGAAAAAAAAAAAAAAAAATGTCAAAAAAGTAGAAGAGTTATGGATACAAGTGCATGGAAATAATTTCTTTTTTTTTCGTATTAAAGCCCTCATTGACTAGGAGCTGCGAATAAGGGTAGCAGCCATTGAAAAGACGGGGATGCTTTCGCGTTTCACGAACACGCTTTTTCATTTAATTTAAAAAGAACGTGTTCTGCGTCGGAGAGGTGGCGATGGAACCGTATCGACGACGATACCATCACAGCTACTCTGCTAATCTAAACTTCCACAACTTTTCGACCCTCCCAATCCCACCCCTTCGAGGCTTTCCCTTTTCGAAGGACTAACAGAGATCGAACACTCGAGAGGGTTCTCGCAGTTACGAGAGACTCCCCTCGTCCTGTGGACTGAAGCAACAATGTTTCGATGCTTCTTAGGATTTTCTTTTTTTTTTTAGTCGAAAGTAATCATTATTCCGCGGATAAGCGTCTCTCGACACATTTCTGAAATTCAATTATCTGACTGTCACGAGATTTTTCGGGACAACGCAATGATTTTACGCGATTTTTCAACGTTTAAAGTCCGAATGCCTAAAATTCGACTTGATGCATTTCGTAATTTCGTATTAAAATTTTTATTTTTACCATCTGGCGACGAATCAATTTGTTCTTTGGTACACATGCACTTCATTCACTTATAAAAAAAAATCCCGATATTTCCCGGGAGTTTTATTGTTTTTATCGTGAGCGTATAAAGCTCTCGCGCGGGTCTAGTCTCGGTCTCTCCTGCGTTCCATTCGTATCCTGTTTACGTTCGTCGATATTTTATGATTTATCAATAAAAAAAAATCTGCTCCCTCTCATTTTTCATAAATGGTGAAACCACCCGAAAGAAAACGATTAATGGTGAATAACATTCGTTGAATGAAAAAGAAATGAACAAAATATGAATGTTATTTATTCGTTCGGCGATGTAAAACCGCGTCTCGTCCTATTCATCTCTATCGCGGACAATTAACTCTGCTCCACGGCAAAATATATGCAATTTAGTGTCGGAAAAGTCTGGAAACGAGTTGGTATTCGTGAAGCCGTTCAATCCTCGCAGACGCTCCTGCGGCGAAGTGTACGGGTAGCTGACGCGCGCACGTGCATTCAAAAGGACTGCGGTCTCTTTTGCGGACCGCGGATTCTCCTTCGTCTCCTACGTTCTGACTCCCAAACCCCTCATATCCGTTCTTCTAATTGCCAATTATTCTACCACGTTCCCGCCTGCACTCGTGTGTGTGTACGAGTTTTCTTCATCGCGAAGCTCAACATATATTATATACAAATTGTTGAATTGAATCAAAAGTTACCATTCAGCTTCGTTTCCGTTACATTAAATCGAATAAAAATGTCGACGAAAAATAAACGATAAAAAAAATTAGAGTTCATTTAGTATTCGTTTAATAAGAAAATTATTACGATATTTATTATTATTATTATTATTATTATTATTATTATTATTATTGTTGTATTTTTTAGTAGTTTTTAATAGCTGTACGTTGAAAAAAACATGTTGCGATTGTTGCATCCTAACCTTTACGTCCGAAAAGTAACACGATAATATACACATATATCAAAGTACCTCGAAAACTGCCTTCACAACTCGTTGTATATCGGAAAAAACGCCAAGTCACTTTTTGTAAGCAATAAGAATCGTGCGTCTCGTTAGTAATAAATAATAACGTTAGCTTACCGTTGTCTATCCGAATTCTCAAGAACAGCCGCAAATTCGCGTACATCTCAACTAAGTACGGTGTGTCGCGAAAGTTTACTTTCACAGTACGATGAGTCGAAGTTCTATAGATACACATGTATCTTAGGCTCGACGTAAGGTAGCAACGAATTTGCGATGTTTGGGTTATTAGGCTCGATAGTTTATTTTCGGATAAATTCAACACGAACACTACACTGACAACGACGATATAACGACAGGGACATTCGCCGCGTCGAACTGATCAGCTGATCTGAACTTGCGGGCCCAAGGGACAAACGTTGAGACGCTCTACCCATAATTCTGCGCGCGCGCGTGTCAGCTGGGTCAGTGTAGGCACCACGACGCCAAGTGTGCCTCGATGTTTACGCGTAGCGCGGGGTTTTGCTTCTCGTGCTTTTTTTTCGATAAAACGTGGCTGTACTTTCAATTACGTTGATTCCAGTTGTGAATTTTATTGTCACCAACGTGATTTCGACGATCCCTTGTACTGTGAAAATGTTTCGGGATATTTTTGTCAGAAAAACAGACGCCACGTGGTTACCTTTTACCGTTGTTACGGGATAAAATTATCTCCGATTTCGATCGGTTGATAACAGAAATGCATATTAAAAACGTCTTCGGCGGTGCAGCGAATCGGATTATTTCTTCAAGAACATCGACATGGTAAGTTCAGTTCGATACATGATAAGTAATGGACACGAAAAAGCACAAGCGAAACGAAACTTCACTGTTATTATTCACTGAGAACCAAAAAGTTTATTTACGCCACTCGAAGTTTGAAACAATATCTACATATATTTATCGTTTCGAAGATAACTTTCTTTATGGGATATTATCGAATCCGTATCGTGTTGTTTGCAACGAAAATAAAGCAAAAGTATGATCTCCGGTAAAAGTTTTTCGTAAGAAACGGACTACTTTCTCATCTCATCTCTCAGAATGAGGTTTTTTTCTTTTTCTAAATTTCGTAAACCGAATGTGCAATTCTCGAAAACTCGACTAAACAAATATTATTTACAATATTTATTATTATTATTTATTTTTGTAACGCTATTATCAACGAAAATGATTTTATCGATATTGACAATTTTTTCGTGGTACACGAATTTTATTAACGGTCTCAATACGACTCATCGAACGAGGCGAAAAAAAAACGAAAGAAATCACAGACGGACACAGCCGGTCGTTTGGTATCGTGCGCCTCGAACTTATGCAATGTGGATGTTGGATCGTAATTCTTAATAGGCTTACCGCAAGTCTCGGTAAACCCTCCCCTATATATCTTGTTAGCAAGCTTGCAACTTGTGACCCACATGCGAGCAACGATTAATCGAGACTTCAAAGCTGATTTACGGGTGCACAACGATACCCTCGCATTTTCTTCACCGTCATCGAATCAACATATTCGCATGTACCTCGTCCTTACGCGATTCAACTAACTGCTCGTTCGAACATTTTTCGAATAAATCGACGAAATATAATAAAAAATAATAAGAATAATAATGCATACATATATATGAAAATTTGTATAATATTCCGTGCGAAGATTTTTATAAAATATTTATTGATGCGAACGAAGGCGTGAAACGGCGAACGACGTGCCTATGAAACGACCTATACGTCGATGTTCACACAAGGTCACGTGGTGAATGAAAAGTTACTCAAAAGAATGCGTTTTCCGTAAAAAGAAATGTATATATGTGTGTGTGTGCGCCCGCGCGCGAGTGAATATGCGTGCGTGTGAAGGTGCACGCCGCGCGGTATTCAAAGCACTACTTTTCTTTTCATTTTTCATTTCTCCCCATTGAAATTTTAATAAGCTACTTAAAGAGAGATCGCGAAAGCCGCAAGGGGAGGAGGTGTTCTTTCAGTTAACTATTCTATTCCGCGAAACTCAACGGCTTAAATACTATTATTACCTTGTCTCCTTTGTATTTCGCTTGGATTTTGCAATCCAAATTAATCTTTCAGCATTGTCTCAAAAAAATTCTTTTCGATGATTTTTTATTCGGAAAATTGTCGTATGCGAAAAAAAAAATTGACGACTCAAATACAGATTTTCCAGAGTTTGTCACTATATTTTTTCCAGAGTTAGCTAAACTCTGTACGGACGAATTTTATTGAATGTATAGCGCGTTTTATTGCTGAATAACACGAAAAAAAAAATTCCCCTTTGATCGGACTTTCCCAATTTTTTTTCTTCAAAATGTGTAAAAAAAAATCCAGATACATGTTTCTTGGGTAAGAAAAAAAATTGGTATATCCGAGATGCGGATGCAAATCCCGGAAAAAAAATTCCAGACATCCCATGCAGCCATCGTAATAATTGCTACGAATAAAGTAATTAATTCTCGTAAAAAAAAAAAAAAACGGAAGAAGAAATCGTTATTGTAAGTACCTCGCTAGTTGTTCAAGTCTCTCAATATCACCGGCATTCCAATTACAATCGACTATTCTCGTCAATATCAACGAGCCTCTTCGGTCATACCGTCTTGTTGACACATCACAGATCGTCGATCGTCATTACATCAACTACTCCACCGCACAGACACTTAACCGCTGCCGAAACTCAAGAAAAAAAAAAAAAAACTTGCAATCTCCTTTTCTCTGTACCCTCTGAAAAGTCCATTCACAAAAAAAAATTAATATCCATTGCATCGAAAAAATGCAATATTCATTCCCATAAAAACAAATGACTCCAAAACAACAATTTCTTATTTTTTTCACGCGAAATCACCAGATCTTTTTTTCCCACTTCTAAAAACCGTTGCAATTACGTATTTTCCGATAAAAAGAATTAACACACTACGACGCAAAATTCGAATTTTTTTCTTCAACGAAATATGCAAAACATTGATACGCTACGGTTACGTCAGTCTTCGACAGGTAAAATGTTCACACGACAATTTCTCGATGTTTTTTAATCGTCTATTTGTTTGTCATCGATGATAATTTTGTTTTTATTATCGAGTATTTTTGTCGGGAGTATCGGACAGGGGGACGGGGGTTTGTTTTAGTTGAAATTCGTGTGGTTAATTTCCTGTGTGTTACGTGGATGAAAGAGGGTTTTCCGAGCGTTGGGACGACACTGCGCCGTATGTCGGCTCGGTACTGCGTCCGGGTCGAGCACCTACCTAGGGCATCGTCATTGGGGACTCGACGCAGGCGCCTCGGAAAAACTACCCCTGTGATGCACGGTTTACACGACCGCCCGCGCGCGCATTCATCCCTTCTATCGCGACGCGGTGGATAGAATGGGACAAGCGAGTCGACTGGGGTGAGAACGGTTGGGGATACGGAGATATGAAGAAGAAGCAGGGAGCTTTAAGTTTGGATCGAAGGTGAATTCGATTTCAGAAAGAATAAGATAGAGATGAAGAAAAAAAAAGAAGATACAGAAAGGGTTATAAGTTATAAGGGATGATGGAGGGTAGACGTGGATCACGGGCGCGCGAAGATATCAACGTCACGATTTCTCTGTTGAACCGCAAAAATGTTATCAGAAATTCGATCTCTACTCTATTTCGGTGATACGATTTTTTTTTTATTTTCGTGACGAAAATACAAATGTATTTTCATATTTCTGGCGGCGATTTTTGGGATATAAACTCATTGGGTTGATTTAAGAACGATACTCAGTCGGTAACAAAAAATGTAGAGCAGATTTTTTTCGATTACATTTTTAACCTTTTGGAATCGTTCGAAAAAAAATTATTGTGGTTTTCTTTATCGACCGGATCCGAATACAAGGATGAAAAAGGATTTCACATAGTCTTACAATGCTGTGAAATATCACTTCGATCCATAACGAAATTGATCATCGATTTTTTTTAGAGTGCCGATCATTTACGATCAAAAGTGGATTGTTAAACAAGATTCACTCGATCTTTAGTTTATGTAATGATGTACATCAGATCCCGACTCGGTCGGTAACAGACACTGTACTCCATTATTTTCAATTGTCCTAAACATTTCTGAGACAAACGAAATTACTGCCGTCCGCTAAACCGTCAAATAATGAAGCTAACAATTTGAATTTAATACAAAATATTCAAGAATCTTGAAAAAAAATTGATTACAGTTTTTATTACCGACTGCGCCGCCGGCAGCTCTGCTTCGCAGTTCTTTCAGAAATATACCTTAATACATCTTTATCTGCAATAATACATATATTACGAAAAAAGTATATAAATATTATATATACATTAAAACTGTACGCATTGTGGAAAACATTATGGTTCAAAAATGCATTACGTAGTTTTACAGCCTTTCGCAAATTTTTGTAAAATCTGAAGAGACGTTCGCACGCTCTTGCGCTCGTCCTATCCGAGTAGCAACTGAGTTGAACCGAAAGCGATCCCAGGATTCTCGGTTTTTCTCGTGAACAGATATGTAACACGCGTTCCACTGTGCGGAAATGGTCCATCGTACGCAAGCGTGGGCGTCGGTTGCCAAGGCTACGAGGGATGCGAGCCGCGTGTGAATGCGTATTGATTACTCTCTCGCCATTCGACGATCTCTATCGCTCCGTATCTTCTCTCAACTGATGTCCGTGTCGGTCTCTGCTTCTCTCTTCTCTCTCTGTCGCCCTTTTCTCCACGCGCACGAGAACCACGATGCCTGCTTTTTTTTAATATTTATTTTATATCTCTACGAAATCGTCGGGCTCTCTTGCTCTTCAACCGCTTCGCTCTGAACCACCAGCTCGAGGGTCGCCCGAATTATCCCCCTCTGGAAGGGGAGCTTTTTTTTTTTAAATTAACTCATTCCAAAACCCTTCCAATCTGTCGACTTAAAACTCGACGGCGTCGCTCTTCCACGTGAGGCTAAAATTAAATACAAAATTAAATTGTGAAAGGTAAGGTGTCTGGAGTCGTCATCGAGAAAAAAAAAACAAGATATGGGATCCTTGGAAGAGTTGCAAAACCGTTTTTTTTCGCGCCTTTACACTTAGAAAAATTATTAACTAAGAAAATCAATAATTCGGGTAGACGACTATTTCTTCAGAAAAAAATTGATTTTATTTATTAACTATTAGTTTTCCAACTAAATATTAATTCTCCAACTAAATTAATTTTCGGCATTCGGTGGGGAAAAAAAATCGATGATTCAATCGATGTGATAAATCAGTGTATTTAACTACAATTATCATCAATACCATATCTAACTCTTTTGTAACATTCTTGCAATTATTTACGAGTACTTCCGTCGAATGAAAACTGCAAAATCCGGTCGAGAAGTGCGGAGGGGAACATGCGACTAATGAATTCCCAACTTTGCTCATCGATGTCTTATTAGCGCAATTATCGTAACCGAACTTTCGAATTAATTACATTACGATTCGAATAGTAGTCGCTGCAAACATTTGATCTATATATTTGTTTAATCTATAATAAAAAAAAAAAAAAAACGTTAAGGGATCATTTTAGTGTGACGGGCAAAAAATAGCTGATTTTCACGATTTTTTTTCGATGGATAAAATACGCTAATCAGTCTGATTTTTTTACATCAAATCAAAGCATTAATGAAAAACAGGACAACAAATTTTAAACGTTTAAAAAAAAAATACAGTTTTTTTGGGCGCTTGAAAATGGCTTGTAAAAGAACTGTCTCTTGACGCTGTACACTCCTCTAATCGTAAATATTGTCCAAAACAAAATGTAAAAAAATATTATTAATCAGCATTAAAGCCATTATCGCGCTATGGAAGATTTTTTTTTTCAATTAAAATTGACAAAATGGCGGTGATTTGAAAGAAAGTATCGAATTTAGCCATTTTTTCGACAGTTTTTCGTTAAAAAAAATATGCAGATTGTAAAAAAAAAATAAGAAGCTTCCACAGCGAGATAAAGAATGATGTGAAGAATGTTGTGTCAAAATTTGAGATGGAGAGCTTGAAAACTCTTCCGTTGAGAGTGCAAATCGTGTATACCGAGTGTAAAAAGATTTCTTGAAAAATGTACACTAAAATGATCCCTTATATACATTTTGTTTACAAAGAAAAGAAATAACAATATATGAACCTCCATGCAATATATGAAAGGTATTGAAAGTCGTGCTTCGTACATTATGGAGTTTGCATAGTAAAAAAGAAGAGCGTTAACTTACCGCCGACAGTAGAGATAGTTTTCCTTCTTTACGTGCCTCTGCCAAAAGGCGTCGAGAAGAAAACGAGGCGATAGAGAGGCATAGAGGCATAAAGAGAGAAAAATAGATCGAAGGCTGTACGAGGGTTAGAGTTCAGGGGGAGGTTTCCACTAGCGTATGCGAACGACTACATGCCAATGATGTCAGTTCCGCTCGGCGAAGCATTAATACACACACGTTGCATAAAACTACGCGGCGCACCGTCAACGGATAGAGAGGTACATGCGTTCGATCAGATTCGACAGGAACACGTAAAATCGTTCGAAGCCACGAAGTCCTCGCAGTTATCAATCATCAGCACATCCGCGTCAAAGTTAACAACGGAATTCCGACGCCGTCAATTAACAATTTTTCACATGAATTTAATTAATTTTTTCTAACTTTATTTTTGCAAATAAATGTTTGCAATTGCGAAAAATACGAATTTTTTTTTTTATCAATGTCGCCGATTTAGGAGGGACGGCGAAATAATTGATAATAATAACGTTTTATCGAAAAAACTAAGACGACGAAAAAAAAAAAAATGTCCTTCGCCTCAATACACTTTAATTTTTTTTATTTTATATTTTCTAAATATAGAATTTCTCGAAAATGCATGTCTCATTACTCAGCGATTTCTGTACCCTCTTTAAAGACCAAAACGCATCAGCTACCCAGAGTAACGAGAGTTCCATTGTAAAAAAAAAATATTCCTGAAAGACTTCTCGTGCCTTCGTACCTTTTTTTCGTCTTCGACATTTTATTTCTTTCTTCTTCCTTTTTACTGATTCTTCGTTTCTCCGTTCCTTTTTCTCGTAGAGCTAAAACCTCAGCATCAGCCGCAGCTGCAGGTACGACGAAAACTCTCGTCAGGTCGCCAAACGGGTCAACGAGCTTTCCAGTTACTCTATGCGAAAGATCTCTCCTCTCTCTCTCTCTCTCTCTCTCGTTCGGTCGGTTTCTTTCGGTGAATTCGCCGTCGTGCACTTTCTTATTTCAGTCTTATTCCTCATATTTTAAACTGCATATGTATAGTATATACGCAGTTTTATTGTACACCTACTCGGTACTTCGGGACTTTCGTGACTATTGCGCCGTCAGGCTTGTTACCTTCTCTCGCTTCCATGAAATTCAATGAAAAAAAAAAAAAAAAATGTATCCAAATTATTTCTCATTGCAAACCTCTCTCTGACTCCTTTGTTCAGCCCGTTTCATTGCTCAACGATGATGCCTTTTGTTTTCGATCTTCTATCGGAGATAATTTTCGCCCGACGCGTGTTACAAACAAATTTTTTTGCCGGAACTAATTGAGTGGCTGCGACACACAGTACACCGGAGACCCGGAGCGTTTTGTAATTCTCGCGGCAGGTGCGTGCGATGTTTAACCACAGAAGCTGTATGGGATCTCGCTAATCGGCGACGGAAGTGTCGTGTAATATTCGTGGGCCCAGTGTACGAATTAGGGACGAGGTCGCAGATTGATTGCTTCTGTAATTATTTTAGATTGGTTTACCTTTTATTAATTTTTTTTTTTCACGATAAACCAAACGTAAAGATTATCTATAAACTGCTATCAGATCGTAAAAAACGTAAATTATACACGAAAAAACAATTTTTTAATTAAATTGCAAAGATTCGAAACTTTGATTGATCAGAGGAATGTCGATTGCATAAATAAAACCCGATAAACGCAACTTGTGTAGATTTTTTGACGATTTTTTAAATACCGTATTAACTTTTTTTAAACATTTTATACATTTTTTTTATTAATCTTATACCTGATATTACGCCCGGAAATAAATAATAAAATCGCCTTTTATTTGTATAATGAATACATGCAATATTTTTTATTCAAAGAAGATCGATCGTACGAAAAGAAACTTCGAGAGGAATAGATTTTGTGTAAATAAAAAAGTCCGATCGGATCTGCAGAAACTTTCATGAAAGAGCGACTTGGCTTTCGGGGCTTCGTTTAGAAAAATTTATCGTGAAAATAAACACGAAAGAGTTTTTTTCATTCGTTTCTCCCGAGAATCGAATAATAAAAAAAAACTACTTTTGCTGTTACCGCTTAAGTTTTGTCTAAGAAGACGTATACCGAAATAAAGTGTTAAAAAAAAGAGTTGTAAAAGTTACACCCTTGAGACGAAAACCCGCAACAAGTTTTAAAGTTTATTGTTATTGCCCCCAAAGCATAGACAGGTGTGAAAAAAAAATGAAAGTAAAGAATTGTCACACTTATTTCTTCACTTTGCGATTACCACAATAATAATGATAATATTTGATGAACATTGCTTCGTTTCTTTTCACTTCTCTCTGTGCCGCAATCCAAGACGCGTTGCTGAATTACAGTTGAATATATTCATCAAGTTTGTTTATGTTAAATTAAATATATTCCATACGTTTGTAAATATGAATTTCCGATGTGGAGATATATCAAACGATTTTTTTTTTTTTTTTTTTTGGGATTGGAGAATCGTCGTTTCTGTGGGTTTATCTTTGAGGCGAGTTGCCTCGTGAATTATGAATGTGGCGGGCTAAGGGGTCACTACCCTTTCGAGTAGAGTCGCTTCGCCTACTACTTAGCTACCTCACGGCAAAGAAAAAACGAAAACGCTCAGCGTTAAGAATTTTCGATGATATTTTTAATTTTTTTTTTTCATATTGCCCATTTCGATAATAATGATTTAAAAAAAAAATCGGAATTTAAAGTTGCTGACAAGTTTAGTGGCGACACGATTCCTCGAGGAAGAGATTGTCGTTCACGGTTCGCGAAAACGAACGTCGGAGTCTCTTATCTTTATTAATTCACCTTCTTCCGTTTCCCGATCTACGCTTGCTATACATATTACTGTAGTCGGCCCTGTATATCGCTATATAACTTGTCAGCATATGTGGAAAGCTTTTCCAAGCAACGCAATAATTTCAAGTCACCTATGCATGTCTTCGTACCGTCCAGTATATTTGCTCGGCATTTTCAATGTGACGTTACCGCCTTCCCAATTAGAAGTATGGCGTGACAAAACAGGGAGATACGCTTGCATTATGCGTGACACTCTTGTTTTCACCCGGACTCATCATTTTGTCACACTTCGTGAATACAGGGACGCAGACTCTATCATTATTCGTAGAAAAACAAAAAATTTCAAAAAAATTCGATAAAAGAAAGAAAAAAAAAACTGTAAATCCGAACATATCGCAATGCGAATATGATTTTCGTCTCGAGAACAAAATTAATTACATTTTTAATGAATTTGTTGGTTAAAAAAACTGAATATGTGTAAAAATTCGGGAAGATTTTCGTTGACGAAAAAAATGGCGTCATTACGTGCAAAAAAAAACAGAACGTTCATTAAAACATCTTTTTTTCGACAAGTTTAATCCACCAATTCTATATATGTCAAGTGATTAAATTGAAGAAAAAAAGAGAAAAGTTAAAGTAATTTCTCCATCTTAGCAGAAATAATAGAAGTTTAAATGAGCATTTTTTTTTTTTTTTTATGAAATAGCCTTAGTCCGTACATCCCTGAAGGGCGAATTCAGCGCGATAGCTCATGTGTGACCAGCATATAAATGGTGAAACTCGGCAAATTAGAGAGTCACTTCTGTACTATCTCTCCGACGTCGCGTACACGCGAAAGGTTGCAGAGGCAAAAAAAAAAGTATTTCGAGTTTTCGCGATTCGAGAAAGTGTTTTTTTTTTTTTAACAAGAAATATTTAATTAAATACGTTTTCTGTTTTGTTTTTAACAATAAATCGGATCAAAATAAATTTCGGGCCAAATGACTTGAATATTTTTTTGCATTTTTTTTTTTTTTTTTTCGATCTACAAATATGTATTTAAATTGTGTGCTAATTATCGTGCTCGCGACAACGATTGAGAGTTCGAAATCCGTGCTCGCTGATAAGGGCAAATTTGATCCGGTAAAACCATCGCCGGTTGACGAACTCCCGGAGGAGAGACGTTTGGTAAATTTCAAAGATCAAACTGACGAGAAACCGGTCGATCGTCATCGCAGTGAGAAAGAAATTAACAAGGAGAGTGAAAAAACTCGGGACAGCAAACAAGAAAAGCAAACAAGAACATTTTTGACAAGTCCCTCCGTTTCTAACAGTGCAGATAAGTTTATTTATCAATTTCTTACGATTATAATTATAAGCGTATCGGGATAATCAGCGTTCTCATTAATTATAAAAAAAATACTTTTTTATCGACTGTCTCCTCTAAGAACTTTTCAAAATGATGAATACTAAATTATCTGATTATTCGGTCATGTTTAGCCAATAAAATACTATTGGTGAGGATTTTCACGAATTTTTTTTTCCATCCTCTGTTTTTTAGAAATTCTCCGATTTTTTTTTATTTCGATAAAAATAAATGATATTTAAAAGATCGACTCATGGGAGTGACACCCTTTTAATTTTGAATCTCAGTATTAACAGAGAAAAAAATTGCGCATAATAATAATTATTTTATGTCTGCAAGCGCTAATTGTTGCGGATCAAGGTACGACGGTTCGCCAGGTCGACCGGAACCTGATCGGGGTAGTAGCAGCGGCCTTAGGGGTTCTTTGGATCCTGGAAGATATTCGACACGTTATGGCATCCGTCCAGAAGACAGGTCACGAGACTATTCTTTACTTCTCACTTAATAGCCCTTTGCGTGGCACTTATCCAAAAAATAAAAAATAAAGCCACACGAATGCAAATCTTATTTGGGTCGAGAGAAAAAATAGAGACAAAAAGTGCCTCCATCGCGATGAATGCTTAGCTTTCTCCTTCTGCACGATGATGTGCTACTCGCAGTGTGTCGTACAACGCAACAACAAAAATTTCACATAATAATAATAATTATCATTATTATAGATATGGATGGCAGAGTTACACGCCTGGATCTACCGGAAGGCGGGGAACTGTCGCCGCATCTTCACCCGGATCGGGATCGAGTTCTGGTGGGGGTGGTGGTGGTGGACTCTACGGGGGCAGTCAATCGGGTGGAGACAGGTTAATCAGTACTTTCGTCTATTATTATAATTATTATTGTCATTAAAATAAAAGAAATTTAACAAAATTACCGTAAAAAATCAAATAATAATAATAATTATTGATTTAATTTTTTAATTAATTTGAATCAACATTTGTTTTTTTTTTTTAATAGTACTAATTATTATTATAAAATTAATTTTTAAAAGTCAATTTATTTCTTCGTAACCAAATAGTTTACGTTTGCTAACTTTTTAGTTCAGTTAGTATTAGACATTTTTTTTTGAATTTTCGTGAAAATTATTGATAAAAAAATGTATATAAATTAAAATCCAACCGTATTTTTTTTCGGTTAAATTATAGAAAAATTTGAGTTTAGTCTTACGAATTGAGTAGAAATTTAATAAAACGACAAGAATTGTCTGTTATTTTTTAAATTTATTTATTAATAGAAAATAAATTCGCGTAGGCATGGGACGAGACCGTCTTATTATGGGGGTGATAACGAGTACGACAGACCGAGCAATAGCGGCAATCGACCTGGTAGACCAAGTTATGGATACGGATACAATGATAACGGAGCTTATGGTACCAACGGTTACGAAGTGAGCCGTCCGGGTGGTTATGGCGCGAATAGGCCATCGACCGGCGGAATAAGTTTCGGCGGGTCGCGACCCGGCGCTGGAACATACGGAGGTGGAAATTACGGAGGTGGAACTTACGGGGGTGGAACATACGGCGGCGGCGGCGGCGGCGGGGGTGGCGGCGGTCATGGAATTTATGGGAATATAGGCGAAGATGGCGAATTTCCGGGACAAGAAGGCGATGGTGGACCCGATGGTCCGCCTCCACCCTCGCCGGGCGTAACTAATCTTCAAACCCAAAAGGTCATCATTTTTTTTTTTTTCAATTTCTGTGTTATTTTTATTGTGTTTAATATTCTTCTCAATTTCGTATTACTTTTTTTTCTTCCATTTTTCAGTTTATTTTTTTTTAAGTTCTGTTATAGTCGTCTTATTTTTATTTCTTCTCATTTTTTTTTTTTTTTATTTGGTTCTTAATTTGTGAGTTTTGTAAATGTTTTTACTAAGTTGTGTTATTTTCGTTTTTTTTTTTTTTTCTTAAATTTCTTTATTTTTATTCGTCGTTTAAGCACCGAGTAATTTAGGGCGTTAAAATAGTGTGATCGTTAAATTATTCAGGCAGTCGCTCTCAAAGCACTGGCCGGCGTCGCGCTAATTGGTGCGGCAGCTGCGCTGGCGTCGAATCCCGTTCTCCTCCCAATCGGTGTTTTAGCGGGAAGGAAAAAACGAGACGTCGATTATTCATCGGTGATCGGGGATATTGATGTCGGAGATTTGATGGAACTCGTGGAAGGTTTCGTGCCTAAAGTAAGTTTTATCAAAAGATCGCGTGTCGTTAATACATTCCGATAAAAAAATAAAAAAAACTATAACGAGTACATTCTGTAATGCATCCGATACCATCACTGTATCCTTGTAATATCTCGTTAAAGTGCAACAATATCGAATTTTTATTCGTTTGCATTACCGCAAAATTCATTCAAATTTCTTTGTATGACGAATGTTTTTATTAATAATTAATTGCGCCAATTTTTTTTGTTTTCTTGGTTCTGCGCAGATTTTCAGGGGAAAGATAAATCACGAAGTGCTAAATTCGCCGTCTTGCGTTGCGAGACTCGCTTGCGGAGTTCAACAAGAATTTATCTCTCAGCAGAAAAAAAATAATACCAACGATAACGAGACGTCGAATAACATATACAACGGTCTGAAGAGGCGACTCGACAGCCTGTAAGTCACTATCTTCAACGTCGTTTAATGAAATGATTAATCACTTTAATCTTTACGCAATTTTTTTCTTCAGAATGCAGAACAAAATTCTTCACGCCGACGCGCGCTACAAAAATATCCAAAAATTGGTTAAATCGGCCGAAGCTTACGACGGCAATTGCAACGTTTTTGTCTGCGATTTTATAAAGGAGTGATGAAATATTTACTTCTGCGACGTTTCGAACCGCCAAATCTATTCACGAGATGATAAAAAAAAATGGTTAGCGGTTTTTATTGCTGAGGATTTGTGAATTTCAAATTGATCGTTATAACAATTTTTTTTCCGTCGCCGTGATACTGTAATCGTATTTAAAAAAAAGCTAATTTCATTTATTTACTTTCCAAAGATGGATACTTTTTTTTTACTACGAGTTCCGAAGTTTCCTTTACTATGTGTGATAATTAGTATTATTCAGTATTCTCAATACACCGAATTAATGGTCCGAATATCTACTAACTGTTTATTCTTTTTCCGTTAAGCATTTCGTATCACTCCGTTTGAAATTAAAACTTTAAATTTCTTTCTTGTCACCCATTCTTATGTCATCAAACGCTCGTTTTGTCAACGAAAAAAAAAAATTATGAACAAAAAACAGAGCTGACATTACGAAATAATTGTATTGTGAGTAATTTTGTTTTTTTTTTTCTGCAATACGCGCCGATTCAATATTTCATATTTATTCATTACAAAATAAGTGTTTATCACGAATTCGTACGACGCTCAGAAAAGTTAAGTACCTATCGACGAGTTTTCACTTTGTTATTTCATTTCATTCTTATCTTTTTATCTTTTTTTTTTAATGTATTTTTCAAATAAACCGATGAGCGAAAAAAATATGATTTTTTTGTTTAAATGCTTTTTTTCTTTTCTTTTTTTCCTTCCGAGTTAGTGAATGACAATAGAGGACAGTTAATCGATATTGTTTTTAATGACGATAGCTAGTCAAGTTATCAATTAGCAATAATTATAATAGATTTTTTTTTTCACTTATATAAATTCATATTAAAAAAGAAAGAAAAACGGGCTAAGTGAGTTTCTTGGCTTTCTGATAGAGGGTGTCGACGACTTTTCCCATGCTGTGTATCGTATCGAGCGCTATCTCGTAGGTCTTGTCGCGCGGCGTGTCCTCGAAAACTATCAGCACCCCTTCGCCCTGATCCAATACTCCCAACAATTTTTTGTCAAGTATCATCTGCGAAAGTTTCTTCTCCACTTGAGCGATCGGTAATGTTATGCACGACGCTATGTGACCGACCTGAACAAAAAAAGACAACAGATTGTCATCGGTACAATAAAAAACGTCTTTAATGTCGAATTATGCAAATTCAATGACAAATCTTTTTTTTTCTTATTTGATCGATCGATTTAAAAACGAGATGAAGAAAAATAACACGAAGTTCGGATAGTTTTTTGGTAGTTTGTTGGGACCAAAAAAAAAAAATGTTTGGTCGCAGAATAATCCATTGGTATTCTATTATATCATTTTTTTAATTGGTTTTTTTAACTCACCTGCACACGAGAATATGGCTCGACGAGACGGCAAAGATTTTGCTCCAGCATAGTGTCGTAGAGAGAGCCGAGATGAGCCCTAACGATAACGTCGTCCTCGAGTTCCTGACGATACTCCTTTACGGCGGCTTGAAAATCGGCAAGCGAACGTCGATGACTCGCCTCGGCAACGGATTTCATCGCATCCAAATCGCGACCGGCGTACTTTACTGCCAATTTCCCGGACATTATTGATTGTACGTCTTCGGGATTGCGAATCATTATCTTTGACAGCAACATGTACTTCAAGGCCGTCAATGCCTTTGGGCTATCGACACTGTCGTATCTGAAATGATAAAAATTCATTTTCATTTAATAACGATACATCATTTTTGTAGAAAAAAAGTTGTTTTGATACACTTTCCGTAGTTATTTGTAACTCGTATTCTCAGATAATAGGTATCGTTGATAAATATTGCCGATGGGTAATTAACTTTAAAATGATTACTAACATCCGTTCATATTAGTTATTAGGAAAAAGTGTTAATGATAACTAACAATGATTCAAATAGTAACTAATGTCGTACTATCAAGCGATATTCGTTATTATTTGCATCTGTGGCACAAAAAGTTGGAATTTTGGCTCATATTTTAATTTGTTTCTAATGCGATCCAATTAATGGAACCGAATATCTCGTTACTCCATAACTCGTTAAAATCTCAATAATGAAAACGAAACGTTATCCTCGAACAATAACGAAATTTCATCTCTTAAAAGAACAAAAAAATGTATAATATACCCTTCGAAAACTTCATAGAAGTAACAATAGGCCGCTGAATATCTCATTACTCGATAATTCGATAAAATCTCAACAATGAAAACGAAACGTTATCTTCGAAAAATATCGAGATTTCGTCTCGTAAAAAACGAATCAAGGAAAACAAAAAACTTTATAATGTACCCTTCGAAAGCTTCATAGAAGTAAAAATAGCCCGCCGAATATCACATTACTCGATAATTCGATAAAATCTCCACAATGAAAACGAAACGTTATCCTCAAAAAATAAAGAGATTTCGTCTGTTAAAAAAACCAATGAAACAAAAACAAAAAACTTTATAATGTACCCTTCAAAAGCTTCATAGAAGTAAGAATAGGCAGTCTTGAAGTCTCGTTCATCGGCGGCATGCAAGATACCGGACATCAGATCCAAAGCAGCTTGCATTTTCGGCGGACAGTAAATGGCGTTAGCGGTTGTTCTAGCGCTGGTAAGAGCGGCTCTGGCTTTAGCCAGGTTGCTGAGAGCGTGATATGTTTTGCTCTCTAGCAATTGAACTTCTACTAGCAGTTGCTTGTCGTCCAATTTCTTGAGTTCTTTTAGCAGCGTTGAGCCGAGTTGCAGAGCGTCGCTGAACATTCCGGTATCGAAATACAGGGCTATTAGCCTCGTCTCCAGCGATTGCCTGAGAAACGTTCTTCGCTCCTCCTTTGCCCATTCTATACACTCCTTGCATAGTTGCACCTAAACAAAAATAAAAATATTTTATAAAAAAATGAAAAAAAAAAAAAAAAAATGGGAAATGCATTTCAATGAGTCGCAGAGTGGGTGCGACTGAGAGGTTAGAAAACTCTGCTGCGTCATGTTACCGAATTGGGAATATAAAAAAAAATTGTATCGTCCGGTAAAAAATACATAATAAAAATGTTCGTTGTCCAAAAATATAGAATTTTTCAATATTACGATTCTGCAAATAAAAAAAAAATTAATAAAAAAAGCAAACAAAAAAAATTAGTTATCAGTTGCGCCTTTGATTTGGAGATGATGAAAAAAATATTGGTGTAATTATTATTTTTTTTTGTAATTGTAGGTTTTGTATTTAGAATGCGGAACGTTAAAAATAAGATGAACGGATTCCAAAAACAAATAACGACGAGAGTTTAAAATTAGTTGTTTTTCATTCGAAACGGTTACATGACAAAAGATTGATAAAAATGACGCATTACTGTCGAATCGTAGTAAGAATTCACTAGCGAAGCTCTGAAATCTCGAAAATTGTATTTTGGAGCCTTTCATTTATTATTCATATTTTTTCTATTGTGTTTTTTTTCGGAGAATCGTGCGAAAGTTTCCTCCGTACGGCTGCAAAGGGTCTAAAAATGAGTTGCAAGCCTCAAAGTTTATGACAAAGAAAATACGTTTACCTCGATTCCAATACCAGCTTCGAGATCGAGAAAGAAATCGACGAGGGAGCGTACAAGTTTAGCAGCTTTAGCCTTGCTGATGAGACTGAGAAAGGGTCTCGTTGCTTTGATAAGATCGGCGAGTTCCTTTGCCTTGCCTTCCTTCTTGTAAAGCTCGCCGAGCTGTAGTATTCCTTGTTCCTTGACGCGAATGTTTTCCTCGTCGTCTTCGTCGATGCCGATACTCGGATCGGAAACAATTTCGTTGAGTAACGATATGCCCTCACTACGATTGGTCATCGACACCGCCTGCGCCCGTTCGAACAACATCGCACCGGCCATTACAATTCGCGAAAGAAAAAATAAAAATACCTCAAGAAATTTCGAATTAACGACACACAGTTGCCGGTTACGGCTCGCGAAAAGTGTGTCTCGACTATGAACGAAAAAAAAATGCTCTCTCACACGCGCACGAAACACCCAACGACTGGGAATCGGAACCAAGAAAATATTTGTTATTATTCAAGTCTCTCGTTGTGCAGAAACGTATGATTTACTCTCGCACGCGAGTGTTCGCGAACTGGGCGCGCGACGTGAATATTACTCGCGGATTTATTATTCTCGTCGGTTTACTGTAACACTGACGAATTTTATGGACCGAACGACAAAACTCGTGTCATGCTGAGTGCTACGGGAGTCAAGCGAGAATACACCGCGAGAGACGCCATACTGCCACAGTTTTGCGATGAAAATTCCCTAGAGTTGGTTTGACGGCGTCGGGGCCTCCGATTGGTGGTCTTTTCGATCTTTTTCTCCAGATTTCAGTGACAAAATTCTTGACCGAATGCGAGGCAATTTTGAAATGTAGCTTCAGCACGATAAAAATTCTGTAAATTTTTATTAACAACTGAATCCCTCCCCATTTTATTTTAAGGTAAAATGCAAGACACAGAAATGAATCGGCCGAGAAATCAAGTTTAATTGATCGAAAAAATTAATGAAAAATGAAGTACCATGTAGTAGCACTATCGAATTCTTTATTTTTTCGTCTTCATCGTCTGATATTTCATCTGAAATGAGGGGAAAAAACGCTGAAAAAATAAAAATTAAAAAATCGCCAAAAAATACGATAGAAAATCGTTTTTTCATAGTTATGATAAACTTTTATTGACTCGTGGTATTTTTCTCACGTAAAATGGTCATTTTCGATGTAACATTAAATATATAATATGCGTACTATTATTACACTTATACGACTTCATACAGCGTACATTAAATTATAAAACGACTCGCTAAGCCCTAAATGGGGAAAACAAATGTATTTACATGTGGCAAAAGGATTTAAATTAGTTTAAAAATAATTACAATAAGCTTACAGACTCGTAACAACGAAAAGGAGTCACGAAATTACTTGTGACACTACGACAGATCATATTTTCGGAAAACGTTGAACGTCGGTCGTGCGTGTTTGTCAAATGCTTTTACAGTGCATAAACAATGATCTCCCAATTCTCATCTTTTAACGCAATCGATTTTTTTTTTTTTTTCATTTTTTCCTTCGATTTTTTCATGACATGCGACGCGTTTGTCCAAACATCGAAACATTTTCTAACAACGATACGTAAAATTTTGTTTTTATACACTTTGCAACGTCTTTTTTTATACATATACTTTGAAACTTACATCAAACAGATTCGCAAATTTTTCTTTTTTTTTTTTTTTCACGAATTAATAGACATCGAAAATTCATCGGCGTTTACGCACCAAAATCACACCCTTTTTTGTTTTTTACCACAAAAAGCTTCTAAAAAAAACGACGGGACTCCAAAGGCCTTTTTTTAATTGTTTCCGAATAGCGCAGCCTTCTCTCTGAATTGAGCGCGTCGCGCCGCTCTTTCCTCCTCTTCGCGTTTACGCTCCTCCTGTTCCATTCGAATTTCGTCTTCAAATTTGTTCGCCTTGCGGAGCTGTTCGATCTAAAATTTAAAGGAAAATGACAATTCTTTATTAAAGTTCGTTCGATTCATTCGACATTTTTATTTTCACGCAAAAAAAAAAAATAAGTTTTTATATGTAACAAAAACTGTATATTTCGTAAAATTTACCTTTGCTTCGAAAAAGTGTTTGGCACCCGTGACTCCGACTTCGTCAACGTCAACTTCGGTGAGACGCGCCAATTGTCCGAGTCCCGAGTCTTGTTCCAGTTCACCGGCTCGTGCTTTCCGATAAATCAGAAGAAACTGCAAAAATAACAATAAAGTTGGATATTAGAGAAAAAAATAAGGAAACGAGTTGTTGGAACAGATGCCGATGGTTTAGATGCGAATGGGCCGATAGCGTGATTGTTGGATTCGTGACGTACGCAATGATTCAACGATGTGATTTATCGTCCTGTGAATAAACCAGGTGGACGCTAATTGAGCCTTTCGTAGCATGAATCACACACGCTACTGACCATACCTCGCGACGTGTTCCATACACACGTGTGTTCAATGTCCGCTCCGAGTTAATTGCATTCTCAGCTGTTTTTACGAACGCCGTTTCTCTGCATCTTTTATGGCTTCCCATTTAAAAATAAAAACGACCCGTTCTATTTTTGCCCACAAAATAGAACGAAAAAAATGTATTTACCGATAGCAAATGAAATATATATAATATAATATAATAATAAAACGTTATATTATATTATATTTGTTTATATTACTCGATGGGTCGTTTAAAATATAATTCATAACACAATCAAAATTACGCGAACCTCAGAAAAAATCTCGAAGTTCACAACGATTTTTATTAATTTTTTCTATAAACTCGTAAAAATGTATCGCAATTCTCCAATAATGTATTATTCATATTTTTATTAATTTTTCGAACGTTAAATGGTTTCTTATAGTTGTAATTGAAAGTTTCACATTTTCGAGTTTTTTTTGTGAGACATAAAAACCTTAGGAACTCGAATAGCCGCGTAAAAATTGCATCAGAAACAATTCCGCGAAACTGGGGAACGTAATTTTTTACCAAGGCGATAAAATTTTGAAGATCTTTATCCGGATAATGAGGCAATTTTGCGGAATATACTTTTTATCTCGGCGCACAAAAATACAAGTGAATTTTATTTTTTAATTTTTTTTCATTGTTTTAAAATTTTATCGTTTGTTACGAGCGAATAACGCGCGAGGCATGTCTCTCCGAGAATCGACCTTTTCGCCTTTTAATACCGAAGGGAACTCGACATTTGCCCACACCTTTTTCCGCGGGGCTCCAGGGCCTTGGAGAACATGCAAAAATGACTGTTAGCGATCGCGCGGCGCGGAGTAATCGAGAGAGGAATCGTTTTCAGCGTGGGTGCGACCGGGCGATTCTATATATGGAAACACTTATAACTATGTATATTGCATATATAATACCGACCTCGCGAAAAGAAATGCGTCCGTCTCCGTCCTCGTCGACTTCCTGGATCATCGCCTTGAGACCCAAATGCGTCTGTGGCGCACCGAGAACCTCCATCATTCGTTTCAACTCGGCGAGATCAAGAAATCCGTCTTTGCCATCGTCGAATCTGAAACCACGCGAATTATCGATCGATTAAAATCGATGTTTTTTTTTCCACAAGTAAATCATCCATAATGTGCCGATTCGCGCGGAAAAATAAAAAGTTAAAACCGAACAAAGATACAACACGATTTCGATTTATTGATAAACACGAATCTCATCTTTGAAAAAAAAAAAAATATCGAATTTTTTTTTCTGTGTCGAACTTTGGGACTTCGAGAACTCGAATGGCTGATTAATTCGTCGAGGAAAAATTGATAGAAAACTTATAACCTTTAATTATAAAATGTATCCAAAGCAACGACTAGGAAAACTATCTTTCGTACTCTCGCGTCGTACGGCATTACGCAACACTTGGGACAACGCGAATAGCTTTTTTCACGAATGAAAGTATTCCCAGGTGAACCGATTGAGGGCGATTCGCGTAACAACGTTTACGTGCCTATTATCCTTTTTGTCCCGAGTCTATTGCTTCGCCAATCAGTGACTGTTTCGTCATCGAACAACGTTCATTCTTTTATTACTCGCGAGAAACGCAACTGTCTCTATTGCGCAATGAAAATATCGAAAGATAATTAACAAGTTATGAAAATTGATATTTTCCATAATTCCGTAAAATTTAAAAATTATTGTAAATAATTTGCTTTTGTATTCATCATAAAAAAAATTTTGTCTCATATTCCCGAAAAATTTTCATATTCGGCAATGTAAAATAAATGTTGCGAAAAACGCAACTGTCTCTATTGCGCAATGAAAATATCGAAAGATAATTAACAAGTTATGAAAATTGATATTTTCCATAATTCCGTAAAATTTAAAAATTATTGTAAATAATTTGCTTTTGTATTCATCATAAAAAATATTTTGTCTCATATTCCCGAAAAATGTTCATATTCGGCAATGTAAAATAAATGTTCGTGTTTAAACGATAGCCACTTTCCTTCGGGAAGCCACATGCGAGTGACCGGAAATTAAATCGATTATCCGTTGTGAGGTTTCTCTCGCGCAGAGATTAATTGCGTTATGAAAGAAATTGATAACACCGACGGTTTCGGGTCGCACAACACGATGAAAAAAAAAAAAAAATGAACACGTGCGACAAGGATCAGTAAATTACCGATAATAAACACGTTAATAAAATGTTCGATATCCGATAAACAAATAAATAATAATAATAGGTATAATTAAAAAATAATTTTTTCTTTCTTCCTGACTGTTATTAATTGGCACCAAGCGATTCTCCGAATGTTAATATCGTCGAATATCATTTCGCGACGAAATTTCCACCAAAGACGCGATGCATCGCTCTCGACGATTTCAACAACGTATTCAGACAGGAAATTGTCTACGATCGATAATCTATTTAAGCGTACAGCCAGATGTGAGAGAGACAGCGTGAAGCTATTGCGAAAACGATTTGCAGGGTAAACCTTTGGAAAGCGAATTTCCAGTTGGAGATTATTTCCTGATCGCGGAAACGGAACGCCGGCATTATTATCCGAAGTTTCTGTAGACGAATTTATCTAATTCGTCGTACGCGCCGAGTTCATCGAACCCTATTATTTGCTGTATTACTGGTTATTTCTATCGAAAAAATGCACTTTGTCGAATATATCGAAATATCGAATATCGTTTCTATATGCGTTTATCTCCTTGAATCGTATGCGTCGCGCACTCGATACAATCCTCACGTATTTCTACAACAGTTTTTTTTTAATCGAAAATCAAATTCATATTACGTAATGTATTGGAAATATCGAAAGTCTCTTGCATTCCCGTGTTCAACGTCGCGTTACCATGTCAAGCGTCGATCTTTTTTTGCCTCTTTGTAGTGCAATCGATACGGCAGGATCCAAGTAATACTCGTGTAGAGGTGCCGTGTCGATTCATTAATTGTTACGAGAATTAGAAACTCCAGAAGTTTTTTGATTCGGGTACATTACAGCTATTGACGATCTTTAAGGCACAAAAACAAAAAAACTATACGAACAACTCGCGTAAACCTTTGGCTACTTTGCAGTTGATGAAAATACTGCAGCAACCGATTGCCAAAAGTATGTTACACACAGAACAGCCGGCAATGCTCCTGCGTTTCTACAAGTGTACCGACAAAAGACTGCGGCTCTCCTTGACCGAGTTTTCGACGTATACGTATAAATATCCAACAAAGTTGTATTGGAAGTAAAGTAAAAATGTATACAAATGCACGTAATCGTGATTCTCGCGGGAGACATAAGACATATCGACCAATCTGCTACATCGGACAAAGTCACGACGAGAGTGAAGAGAACGAGTTAACGAGATTTCATTTACGATTGGCAATCCAACCTCCGACAGTAAATTGCATAAAGCTTTTCTTTCCACTATCAAAGTGATCGTAATTTATTTTTAACATTATTCCCGAGAGACGGCGTATTTCGCGTACGGAAAAAAAAATGTTTGTCGATGTTTAAAAATCTGTTTTATACATCGAAAAAATTATTTTTTTTTCTGCAATCAAACTTATCAGTATTTAATTTTGTTTGAAGTTGAAACCCCTCGCGGAGAAAAAACTTTTTTTTTTTATTAACGTCAGAGAACTCCAAAAAATTGGGAAGAAATTCTATAATACGGATTGATATTAATTAAATGATGCAATAGTTTTTTGATCTAAAAATAATAATGAAATATGTTTCAAAAAAAAATATTTATTGCTTTTATTGAAAAACTATTTTTTTGGAGTCAAATTACGAGGGTTTTGACTGTACGATGGGATCTTTCAGGGATGTGAATGCACGCAAACGAAATAAGAAATAGAAATCAATGCAAACCCGCTGACGTCGTATATTTCAAGGCTCTCAAGGTTTATCGATTAAACAGTTTTCACTCTGTGTGCGTCGCGGGGATAGCGTGGGCTTTCTCCTTCTCCGACCTTTATCACATCTCCCGCCAACGCTTTTGCCGCTGCTGCTGCGGCTGCAGTGACTTTTGCTTTGCTCCTCTTTCTCTCTGTAGGTCAATCCTTTATCTACAAATCAATGACAAAACACAAACTATTTTCTTCTCGATAGGCTTTAATATGCCTAAAATGTTTACCGTTTTTTTTATTACGAATTTTTTATTAAAGTTTTTTAATAATAATAATTAATATTAATAATTTATCTTCGGTATTTTTTTCGCTTCTTACGTAAACGTATTTAAAAAAAATCCGCTTGAAAATAATAAAAAATGAAAAAATAATAAAATCACACGCGCCGAAAAATGTATGATAACTTAAAAACAGAAATTAGTTGAATTTATTTGTATTCCAAGAACGCGCGAAGTATTTTTTTATTACAAATTTTTTTCCAATTACCATTTTTTTTTAATAATAAGTTTATTATCGGGTAACTCTTTAGTGTATGCGCCGCGAATTTTTCGTGTTTCGACTACTCGTATTTACGCAAAGTATGAAACGAAAAAAGTAACAAACTTACGTAAAAGCTGTTCTCGAATAATTCATCGCTTACATTTTTTCTCGTCGTAAACAGATGCATTCTGTTACTATCCTTGACCCGCACTCAACGGGTCAGATGTCGAGCAATTATTATTACCTATCCCCGAGTCACGCTACTCCGGCCAGCGGCGTCGGGTACATCGTAACTTCGCGTTCGCATTTCGAGCTCTTTGCTCTACGAATTTTTTATGAACTTGGAAAATACCGAATGAAAAATATATCTTTGAAGATTTTCCTGAATATTACGGAATTCAATTTTTCATTTCGCGGAGGATCACGGGCTCTTTGAAGTTTTTTTTTTTTTTTTTTTTTATAACGAGACGCAATATCTTATCCTCACCGACGTTATATAAATCAGTCTTTCCGCATAGAAGTTCCGACGTCCAAGATTCTGTCATCGCACTATATCTATATATGTATACGAAGTGTTTGCGGTGCACGTGATCGATAGGTAAACCGCCGGGGAAAGTTTAATATCCCACGCGAGAATGCGCTCGAGTATATAAAGAGGCCTCGATGCCTGTGATTTCCTGCGAGCTTCCGGTTCTCGCGTCATCGAGTACATTGACATGAGAACTCGGAATTTTCTTCAAGATTTTTTTTTTTTTTTGCGATATTATTCGACCCGAAATCATTTTTTTTTTTCAATTTTATATATTCAAAAACTCATTTCATCTCTGTTCGACTCTAATGAACAGCGTAAAATTTTGTTAGGGAATTCGTATTTAATCTTTCGAAATTTTAATTCTGAATCCTTCGTAGGCATGGATAGCAAAGAAATTGGAGCGTTTATCCGAGCGTGTCGAGTGTCGGAACGCTAAATACATAGTTATAACCATCGACGACAGCCAGTCACATGGAATTACCGTTTAATCTCGCGCCTCGAGAAGCTCGCCGCGTTTAGTTCGTCGAGTCTTTCGAGCGTTGCGTGCAAACAAAAAAAACAATAAAAATAGTCGCGTTATATCGACTAGACACGAATTATAGCCGAGAGCTGCTATAATGATAAACTATACGTAATTTTCATTGCCCGGAGACTTTCGACGAAAGTGAAATCTCATCGAGTTCTTTGCAGCTCCGTGGAAATACTACACGTCTTAGAGTGGTAAGTATCTGCATGCCGCGTCGTTGCATGGTCCTCGTACACGTGCAGGCATCGGGAAGAAAGCGAGAGTCGATTTGTATGCAACTCTCGAGATTATCGTTTCGGAATGTAGCAAACTAACCGCTTCCTTTGTTTTTTTTTTCGAAACATTCCGAAGCGCCCGGGGTGCGTTGACACTGTGGCGCAGTTTACACGATGTATAAAAAAATGTTTCGGTTTGTCAACTATCGACGTAACGCAAAGGCAACATAATTGACTCATTAGCAGCGTCCATGAACCGGCAACGATACAACAGTCGCTCTCGACGTTTTCTATAACCAGTATGGAAATATTCATCCATAGATATCTCACATTGTTGCCGACTTTCCGATATTTCGCCTATAGAATACCTGAACTACTCGCGTTGTTGAAACATTCCATCCAATCGATGAAACAATGCGGCGAGTATTCTATTTTTTTTTTTACTCACATACGTGGCTTTTCGAATTTTCCAATAGTATCGAATTCCAATTTGCAGCAGACGAGGCACGTGCGAGAATAATTGAATATTCGATAAGCTTAATTTAGTTCGAAATAATATTTGTACAGTTTGGAATGAAATACGAAGTAAAAAATAATGATTTTTCTTGGCGAAATATTCCCTCGAAATGAATATTATTTTATTGATGATTTATTTTGTTTATTTTTTGGGTTAATGGCTTCTTTGCAATTTCCATAAAATTAAAAAAAAATTTAATACAAAAAAAGTGCCTGAAAAATGTTTGTGTTTCGTAAATTCCTTCCTATTCGACGAAACAATGCGAACGAATTTCAATAATTGAATATTAATTCGCAAACGTGACTTTTGCGTATTTTCCGATAATATCGAATTTCAATTTGGAGCAGTCGAATGCATATGTGAAAATAATGAAAATTTCAGCAAAAATTTTCGTCGATCTATATCGGAATTTTGCTCGAGGCTCTCGGCTCGAGAACGTTTTTTTAATACCCGATAAATGTTTGCGACACAATTTAAAAAGCTATTATGTTTTACACGAAAAGTTCGTGCGCAGAGTTGGCACTATTTTAATTAGTTACGGTAGGTGGAGAGATAGGAGAGATAGGAAGAGGCGACAGCGTAACGTTTTCGGAGCACATTCTCTCGAGACGAGCTCTGCGGATAGCCGTTGAATAACGAACGATCCGGTAGGCGAGTTACGAGAATCTTGATAACAGTCGAAACAAAATGTGGGCGCTTATTGCTGAGTAATTAAAATTCTATTAATAATTGTACATTGTAATGTGTTTTCAAAATATATATATTTTTTTTAAGATAACGGAAACGAAAATAACGAAAACTTGCAATACTCGAACAGAGCGACAAATAATATGGGTAAAAAAAAATTGCAAAGTGTTGTATTTTTGGGGATAATTTTTTTTTTTTGTTTAAACAAAAACGGAAAATTAGTCACAGAGTTTCGACGAAAATTCGTAACAATTTTTCGAGATCGCATGGCGATATTTTAAAAAGTAAAAAAAAAAATGTCATTCCGCAGGCTTTATAACTAAGCAGAGCAGTGGCACTACAATGAAATGCTCGCGTGTCGCGAATTGGTACGCGGATAATGCTGAATCGCGGCAAAATATACCGGAAACTGCAACCGCAAGCGAGGAAACCGTACACACGGAAAGCGAGAACTGTTATTACGAAAAAGCATAAGCAACGATTTCGTAATCCTCAATGACGCGTTTTTCACGAAATCCGGGAAGAAAACTCGCAACGCAAAATAATTTAATCAGGTGTAGCAGGTGGCAGAGAAATGTAATCTGCGGGGGTCAGGTTACTCAGACAATAATCTAAACAGAAGCGACTTTTTGTTAAGGTATTTTTTTTCTTCAAATTCTTCGCTCCGTCGTTTTTTTTCTACTTTTCTTTTTTCGTTAAAAAAAAATTGAACGAAAAGGCTTTTCTAATGGCAGCTATAATTTTGCGCGCCGTCTTTTATTTTCTCTATTTTTTGCACCCGCATTTTATGCGGTATAAAAAAAATTAAAAATATCGATTTTTAACATTAGTAAAAAAGAAAGATTTTCATTGAAATTTAGAAGGAAGAAATTCGCGGTATCGACGAAATAATTGACAAATATTTGGTCGTTAAAGAGCCAATGACCGGTGTCATCGTCATTGGTACGTTAAAACGACCGCCGGTCTGTAAGTTCATTCGCGGAGCTGAAATTCACGATGTATTCTAATCACGCAAAACTTTCATTCATCGACTTAGCATTCCGAGCAGTGGGCCTTCGTCGCCAGTCGTTTGCTGCTACTGTTGGCATTTAATGCGAACGGTGTTTTTTTCACTCGAGTCGAAGTGTGCATTACGGCATACATAAGATCTATCAAGTGTATCGTATTATCGAATTCTCGGATGACGTTCCTCGCGTTGTTTAAAGTTTCAACGGGAGGGAATGGAAAGCGAACGTGTGTCGTGGGAAAGCCAATTAAATTGCTATATTAATGAAACTTGACAACGCTAATGAAGAGTCCCGTGTAAACTTCCGGCAAATTTCCGATATCTCGTTGGGGTAATAATTATTTTTCAAAGTACAATGCGAATATATTACACTCGCGGAACATCCTTGAGATAAAAAAAATCAATAAAAAAAGAGAGAGTCGAAAAAAAAAAGAAAACATTGACTAATTACTTTTTAGATGATTACCAGCAAATTAGGAAACATTTTCTACAGCAATTTGTAAAATACGATAATTTAAGCCTTTCGTTTACAAAACTCATTATTTTCGATCTCAGTTACCATAAAAAAATAACAAGTTAAATAAAAAACAATTCTCTGTTTATTATTTTCCAAGGAAAAGAACGCCGCGATGTATTTTCAGCGTTACTCCATTACCAAGTTTTACATACCACCCGCATGGAAAACAGCAACATAAAAATAACTCCGAAACTCCGAATAACTCCGAAAAAAAAAATCGTAAAGGGGACTCCAGAACGGTATATAGGGTATTAGACAAAAATAGTAGGACAGTGCAAGACCACCGCGAAGAAAAGAACCCCATGCGAGGGGAGGTTACCGGTGGACGTGACGTCCGAATTTTAGTATCCAGAGCAGCGCAGCCTCCCACAGCACGGTTCCAGGCAACGCGTAGATATCCAGAGGTTACTACGCAACGCGGCACCGGCGCGACGCGGGGCCGGTGCTGTCGATGCTGAGCTAAATTTGGCCAAAGCTTCGAGAACTCCAGGGCACTGAGTCGGTTACACTCACGCAACCCGGAGGACTGCATACACCCGACGCCGCGTAAACCATTTCTCTCTCCAAACAGAAAGTCAATCGGCGTTCGCCCCGCGATGATTGACTGATTTATTATTGTGACGATTCGCTGCAACAGAACTCCGCTTCCCTCCTCCCCGCCCCCTCCGCCCCCGTGCCGTGCGAAATTTAGATTTTCGCCATGTGGCAACGTTCGTTTAATCGCAACGATATATGACGATTTATTGTGTTAACCTTTTTTATCGACGATTAAACAATTTTTTTGTACTGATTTCCAAGTGACACGAAACTATTAAAATTATTTATTTTTTTCGATTTTTTCGATTCGCATTCGATTGTTCTTGATATTTTTTGCTAAAAACTGAAAATTGATTTTTCGAAAAATTCCAACTTGTGCGATTTGTTCCATATATCGATTGTACTGCGGTACCAACTCACGTAATTATCAATAACCCGGTCAATATTATTTCTTTTGGTAAACACGACGGATATGGAGCGATAACGGGAATCGTTCGATATTGTCAAAGTGTAACTCGCTGTTGTTACGGGCAACGCGTTGCGCTTGTCACGAATGAGACGGTATAACGAGTTCACGAGCTTTCTTCGCGGTCGAAAATGGCCAACCGACTGTCCGATACATTCGCTCATTGTTTTTTCGACTCACGTATCGGCTAACGGAGCGACAAAATTCGCTATCCTGGTTTCGGTTAAGCGAACACCCAACAACCGCGCGATTCATCGTGTGGGAGTCACTGAAAAGGAATTTTTTCTTTTTTTGCTCTCGGTGCAGAAAAAACGTTGAAATATCCGATATAAATTCTAAAAGGCTAAACAGGCAATTTATCCGCCGTTGTAGTCCCACAAACATTTAGACTTTACAGTTGGAACAAAGTTTGCCATTGAAGTCAATATGAAAAAAAAAAAAAAAATCGCGAACTATAATAATGATATATCCAATATATTTTTGTGTAAATAAAAAATATATATATTAAGAAAAAATAAAAATATAAAAATGTTATGTATATTTATGATTTTATTTCATTTTTGATATAACTATAGATAAATGTATTATCTTATTATTATTTTTTTTTATTAATTATATATCCAATATATTTTTCTGTAGAATTTTTTCGAATCGAATGATTCAGCAAAACCCAATTAACTTAATGAGTTCGCAAGGTAAATTATTCCGCATGACCCATTATTTGATTTCATGAAGAACGAAATTTAAGTGTAATTCCGATAATTCAGTATGAAGAATTCATAAATTGCATAGTTTGGAAAACCCACGATATTGAAAAGAGAGTCGAATAATTTGCGTCGATTATGGTATTTAGAGAGTCGAAATGCGGGTGTATCGAAAAGTAGCGTATACGATTTCGCGAGGTAGAAAAGAGGAATGAACTTTCACGTTTAACGGGCAATCTTCCGGAAAGGTGGGGTTCAAGATGCGGTCAAACCCGTAGCCTATGTGCCCCCGGCGCGACAGGAAGTGTTCGAGAGATAAACCGCATCCTATGTCGTGTACAACGCAGTCTCGTCACATTCAATGTGAAACCGCATCGCGCTCGCCAGACGACACTTTGCAGTAACTTCGTGTGTATATACTGTACAGTACATTATATCAAATATCACAGCGTGACAACGACCGCGCGTCTTTATGTAGCGGGCGCGCGCGCGTTGGATGAATCACGCGAGAATAATAAAGACGAACGGTACTGAATCATTCGCAAGTAGAATATCCAAACGCGATAAGTAGTGGAATATCCAAAATGTCGATTCAACTAAGGAAACTCTTAAATTTTTTCCTGCTTAGTCACATCAAACGTTTTTTTTTACCATTCCATTTTATTTTGTATCGTACATTGCGTTTTTTTTACGAAAAAAAAAAAAAAAAAATATGCAAAAAATCATTTATGATAAATTATTCACAAACGTGTTTCGATCGTGTAAAAAATAACAGATCTTCTAAAATAAAAAATTTTGGTAGAAGCTCGATTTTTATTAAATGGAACACATAAAAAAAAAATTTGAAAAATAATGATAATATTATCAGATTCTCGCGACTTTTTTCCGAAGAAGGAAAAGCTGAAAAACATTGATTTTCATCTGACTGAATATCTCGAAGAAGCTATAAGTGCAAAATTGTGTATGGAATTTCAGGTCAAATCACCGAGATTACGAAGGATCGCATATAGGTTTTCCTCGTTCTATCTGATCGCAGCAACGAGTGCATTAGCTTACGTGTATAACTGATAGAGACGACTGTAAGAAAATACATAGTTACGTACGTACCGGCTATACGGTAATCGCATGCGAGGAGTCTAAGTCGCAGTCGTGCACTCGACAAATCAGATTCTCTGATAAGCGAAACCCGAACGATTATCCTCGACGAACGGTAGTTTGAGCTTTGAACGAATGATAATCCCTGCGTGGTAAATTGAAACTACTGGCGCGCACGATACGGCGGAAAAGTCATCTCCAACTACAGTTTAATCAACGATCCCAAATCGACAGTGTGCACCGAGACTCACGTTTAAAGTGCGCGTCATATCGAACAAACGACGAGTATACGAGAACTAAAAGATTTGATGGGTTCTTCGAATAAAGTTTCAATTTACTCGGGACGAGAGTGGAGGTCGCGCGGGACCAGGAAACGTTCTGCAGTCGCAGGCGGAGAACTGGAGGATCAGCTGGGTCACGGGTCACCAAGCGGGCCAATTATGTATCACATCGTTTGTGTGTAGTCGGGTGTTAGCGTTGCGTCACGCACTTTAACCGCACGCAGGGGGGGCGCCCCCGCGTTCGCTCGTTTCGGAGTCGGAAGTCAATGAATCCGTGTGCGACTTCGTCAAACGAGGCGCGTTGCGCGATCGTGATTGGCGACGAAAAAAAGGGTCATCGGGGGACGGAGCGCCCCAATTGATGACCCGAACAAGTATTCATACATTAGTAGTACTATCACAGAATTAATAGATCGAAAACAGGTCGAATATCAATGTTTTCTTATTTTATTATTATTTCGCGACGAGAGTGCCATTGCATGTTCTATGTAACGAAAATTCTTAGATTCGAACATAAGAAATTGTGAATGCGATTTATTTCTGTTATGTGGAAATCCCTTTAGCGGCATTTTTTCCACGAAAAATGGCGGTAAAGCCTTTATTAGGATTTTGAATATTCGAAGGGAAAGAGGTGGCGCGGGATTCTCGAGCTTTTGAGACGTCGTCTATGTACGCAGTAAGTCAGCGCCGAAGAATACACACGGTAAGGAAATAATGTGCGGAAAGGCCGAGAAGAGGAAATAAAGGAAGCGAGCGGTTCGCCGCATCATAAAAGACTTTCGGACGGGCACTTGGTCATGTACCCGCGGTACAAAAAGAGGTGAAGTTACGTGCGATATGCGGTCACGAGGGAACGAACTTAGATAAGAAAAAGTGGACGTTGAAGCTGCTGAAGTCTGAAGAGAAGGAATACGGAACAATGGAAATATGAAGAATGAAAAAAATTATAACCCGGTAAAAGGTACAGTTATTGGCAGTTTTGTATCGTTCGTTGAGAAAAAAACGTTTCGAAAAGCCTAAATACAAATTCTACGGTTATAAACACACAAATGGTGTTTTTTCTTCACTACGTGAACTAATTTCCAAGTTTTATACTACGAATTTTTATTGTTATGATTATTAGAAATTACTCGGTTGATAATCACGTAATACATCGTACATAAGTACAGAAGACGTTTTTATTGGAGTCGCGTTGGCTTCTTTGCTTTAAAATAAAAATTTTAATCTTTAAAGATTAGAATTTTTTTTTATCTTCATCAACAATTTGAGATTATGTACGATTTTTTTCCGAATTTTTTCGACTACATTTCGTTACTGAATAAATAGCTGGAAGATTACGAAAAGACGAAGCTTTCGTGAGCTCCGAATTCGAATCGCGTGACGCGAATGATTAAATAAGATAATTATAATATACTTTTTTTTATGTACCTATAAGTATGAAAGCTCACAAAAAATGATCACCTTTACTTAAGTATGAAAATTAAATTGAGTTATCCTGCCAATCACTGTGCCAAATGATCAGAAATCGTTTTTTTCTCTTCCAATTATTAAAATTCGATTGCAGAACGAGAAAAACATTTTTTTCTTGTTTTATGGAGCGGCCAATGACTGTATGGAGCAGTTAATAATACAAATTCCCTTATTCTTTGAATATGAAGACGACGACGACGACGACGAAGGAGCAGAATAAGAGAAGAACTCGAGGTTCGTCGAGCCCACTTGGCCTACCTTCGCGCCATTCGCTCTCTTCTCTTCTTTTCTTTCTCGTGGCCTCCCGTCTATTACTTTTTTCTACTTTTTCTCGTATCGCGGGCGCATTTTTCTTTTTTTTTCTTCGCCCAGCGATATTTTGAAACCGGGCCTCGCTGCGGCTTTGGGGTCTAACAATGCAGGAACGAGAGAGGGACCGAGGGGGGGGGTCGTCTCTATACGCTGCGGTCAGGTATTCTCAGGGACGCACACTTTTTTTCTCGTTCTTTGAACGATGAATTTCGCAACGAGTCACCGCCACGGTTCTCCGCAGCAGAAGTTTGTCGTTAAGATATAACGCAAAAAAAAAATGTGCGATACAAGAATGGAATACAGAGTGCATAATTTAAGGCGAGTATGCGGTCTCATGTACCGTGTGCAATATCTCGAGAAACTCTTGACCCCTTGAACTGTGTAAACACAATTTACTGCGCATCACGAAAAAAGTTATTTTCGTGACAATTAATTTCGCTTTAAGATCGAACATCGTTGCAGAAAATTATTATTATTGTTTTGTCGATAAAATTTTTTTTAAATAAATGATAATGAATAATAAAAAAAAAAAATTAAAATGATTGATGAACACCGATAAATAATTTTTTTTACGAAAAATTCGGCAGACGACGCGATGTATATAAGAAATAAGAAAAAAAATTATTATAAATCGTGGAATTCTGGGAATCGCATTCAAAAAGTAAACGTATGATTAGTTAATGAAAACGAACGGGTTGAACAAGCCATAGGTTTTTTTTTTATTCCTGCACCGGTGACCCAGTAAATTTCATAGGTGACTTTCATTAATTAACTAACCTACTGGTGTTCTCCAACTGTGAGAGTACTAACGAACCTCCGCATGATAATCAACTTCTATGTCGGTGTATTATACTCGGTTTGCTCGGTGCAAATATACGTGTAACTGATTCAGTTTGCTTGGCTCGTTCCGTCTCACCGAGTTCCGCATCGTTCGAGATTATGTGATCTGATCCGTGAAACGGAACGTTGTGCACGTTCACTCGAGTGCATTTTACTTCTCGAAGAACACGAGTGCGAGAGAACTTTGTTTGGTATACACTTGAGACGAAATTTTCGAACTCGAGTTCGAACTGGTGATGGTATTCATTTTTAGGTCGACTAAGTGCAGCCGATCCACGTGATACTCTTCCGAAGCTTATAACCTTTTTTTAAGTATTTAACATTTGGCGCTTCAATAGTTTTGAAGAATTATAATGAAAAGCTATCGAAATATTAATTCGAAGCTCTTTTGTACCGCATACGCGCGTCTAAATTGCGCTGCGCTGCAATTTGTTACCTGCCCTCGACAGACAAACGAAAACATCGATAGTGCAAATTGGATCGTTTGACACGTAGTGCATAGTTGCACGCGTCTCGCGACTACCGCCCAAGAGGCCCGAGAAAGGGAACAAAAACAAATGAAAAGTCAGCAGCAACGAGTAGATGCCATTTAAACTGAAGGGGGACGTTCGAGTCAAATTTCGATATGTTGTTTTTTTTTTCCGAAGCTTTACGTGATATTAAAATGATTTTTTTTTTAACGAAAAAGTACATTTGTTTAGAGTCTCTCCAAAAAATTGAAGTAAAAACAAATGAAGACGATGCATTGAAAAAAAAAACGAGTTATTGATAATCGCTGATATTTTTTATCATTTTGTTTGGAGTTTTTTTGGAGTTTTTGGAATTGAAAAGCAATTAAATAAAAATTAAAATCATCAATGACTCGTCATTCTTGATAACTTGAATAACTTTTTTGTTTTTTGTATTTCCACCGACAAATTCAAGATTTGACTCCGTTCTCGAACCGCCAGTTAGACTCCCTTAAGGTTTTATGCAATATAATTATATCAGAATTCACATTAAAAAAAATGTATGCAATTTAAATACAAAAAAAAAATAAAAGAAAAAACAATCGCTAAAAACTGACATCCAAATTGCGATATTGAGGGATCGGCGACTGCGCATTATGGGATTATTGAGAAATTACATCGTGTTATCGATCTTAAGTTATTTTTCGTATGTGATACGGGAAACGTCGAGAAAAGTCGCTGGAATAGCGTCATTCGATTAAACAGTCGTTTTCTCTGATTTTACTAAATTAACAAACGAAATGGAGCCATTCGAATATTCGATGTTCTCGGCGCGAAATGCAACTTTATATGGTAGTAATATTAGAGTGTCGAGAACCAACAGAAATCGGAAGCAGCAGCAATGAACCTAAACCTCTCTCACCGGGGGGGTCGTCAACCCGACGCTCTGCAATAAATAGCATCTCATCTCATGTATATCCACGCGGTTTCTCATCGTCATCGTTGGCAAGACTGACGGTGTGACTGTTCAATGTTTACGAATTATAAATTCCGTAATAATCGTACGAGTAATAAAATTTTGGTTCACGAAAAATTCACGGATTTTTCGAATAAAAAAAATTCAAATTCCGCGTTTTTTCGGTAATTAATTTTTCTTCGCAATTTATTTATTTCTTTTAAATTTAATAACGTTTAAAAATCAATTAAATCTCTTAAAGTCGTTCTTCAAAGTATTACCGTAATTTCAACTTTAATTAATCTGTTCGTCGCGAATGAATATAAAACTTAACTGCAAACGTAATAATTGCTGAATTTTTTTTTAGTTTTTTTTTCGCACAATTTTAAGAAGTTAACATTGGCCGTTGATGGCGTTTTTTTCATTATAACTTCGAACTTTCGATTGCACGAGAAAGAAGCGGACAAAAGTTTATATGGGCTGCTTGTTCCCTGACAACTGATACCTGTATCGCATCTCCAGGCGAGAAACTCGGCTCTGCCGTCACGACGCTCTAAGATTACCCGGCGACGCATTAAGCGACTAAAGCTCTCCGCCGACGCGACACAGCTGCTGGTTATCTACAAAACGGTTATAAACAATTTCTGCCGAGACTGAGATTTCGAACAACGAAGCCGCAAGTGTGACGCAATTTACGAGCATTTAAAAACGTTTGTTTTGTACTCCAATTTGTGGTCATTAGTCACGTAAGTTAAACCGCTGAGATCCTCAGTTGAAAATGATTTTTCCGCGAAGCCGCGACCTCGAACGGCGCATGCGCGCGCTTCCGTACTCGAGAGTCACGCAGACTTGACTCTCTCGATTGTCCACATCGGGAACTTTATTTATTTTTTCCTTTTTTTTTTTGTAGATAATCCAAAGTTTCCTTTACTCCCGATGACGTAACAATAGTTATTTTCGTAACGGAGGAAAAATGAAATAAAATAAATCTAACTTCGCAAGACGTGATAATAGCGAAAGTTTTTTTTCCCCGGAAGTCGAATGAAATAAAAAATAACTGTATTTATCGCGACGAGGTAACGAGTTGCAATTCGTCGTTTTGCGGAAGAATCGGTGAAATGCTTCGTAATTCTTATAATGATAATTTTTAAAAATACTATTTTTTTTAATATTATTTATTTTTTATTTTTCATTCGTAACAGTTTTTGGTAATATTCGGAGTTCTTCATTAAGGGAATGAATTTTGAAAAAAAAAAAAAAAAATAACGTTAAATTTTCCGGGACAATTTTGACGATGCGACACGCGCTAATATTTTTTTTACCGTATTTTATTTCGATTATTTTATTCCTCTCGTTATCATAACGATTTACAGTTTTAACAGAGTCGACGCTCTGATTAATGTTCGATATACATCGCAAATGCGGAATTATCGAGTTCCATCGCGCTGATCCACTTAAGTCGATAATAAAGATAAGTGGAAGAATTATACTCGTTATTTTCTATCGGATATTTTTTTCTGAGTAAAAAAATATATCGAGAATATTAGGAACTCGTAATAACAGAATTTTTTTATTTTAATATTACCTGACGATCTTCAGAAAAAAATAAATAAATAATCATCCATCGTTTTTCCCGGAATTAAAAGCCTTCGAGACATCTTCGCGATAATGATATATGTACTTTGATAAAATTTCCGATATTCGCGATATGATTTTTTTATTGAACTAAATAAAAAAAGAGATCGCGCGATTTGTCGCACTTATCGTAGAGGTGCTTTGGATCATCGCACTCGAGAACGTTAGTTCTTCGCCGGATTGATTTTCGAGATTTTAATCATTATATCAACGCCTTGAAAACTCCGAATTTCAACGGCAACGAGAGAGCGATAAGATAAACGAAGTATACATTAGTTATATAGCCGGAAAAATGTTTTAAAATACGAGACACATAGGACCGTTTCCCGTGTCATCGGCGTTTCTTTTTTTTTCTTATTTTTTTATACTTTTCTCTTTCACTTATCATTCGTTCCAACGCGACACGCGAGACTCTCACCTTTCGATCTTCGCTCTCGCGCGCGACGACATTAAATTATTCCGTGGCCTCGATCGACGCACTCGTGCGACGCGAAAAAAAAAAAACGAAAAAAAAAATACGTCAACGCCATCCCGTTATCATTTTTTCACGGATAGAATTCGATATGTCGATCATTTTTGGCGATTAAGAGTTAACAACTATAACGGCGTATCTCATGCCATTTAAAATGTAAAAATCGCGCGAGATATGCTTTTCTGTTTCGCCGAATTCATAATTATATTGAAATAATAACTCTGCCGAAAATCATGGAGATTCATTTTTTTTTCTTTTTTAACTAATGAAAATGTAATTCATTTAATATACAATAGTTATATGTGATGTCTACCTGTTATTTCTAGAGAAAGTTTTGAGAGAAAAGCGCGCGCGTCGCGAACAGCCGTCGATGCATCAGACGCATTGACCGAGAGTTCGTCAACATTTTCGATTAATAAGAGAAAATTTATCTCCGAACTGCGAATATCCGCAATCTCGAATGTATTTAATTGATCATTATGAAAATTTTGTTCGCGAAATAACATCGGCTTTCTACCGATCAAATGTCGCGTGTATTTATTTATATTCCTATTTATCTCGTGTCGTCTTCAACGCACGAGATTACAACTCGCAGACCGCGCAGACAAAACAATTCTCGCGATAAGCACTTAATACCGAGCGGACGGACCATGAAAGTGGAAAATATTTTTGTTTTCGAGTGTTTGGAGACTATTTATGGTGGTCGATGGTACTGCGCTATCGGAGAGATACTTTTTTGTGAAATTTTAATGAATATTGAACGATGTATTTGATATTTCAGGGGAAATATTCTCAATGTTGAGACGTCGATAATTCGATAATCCGATAATCGATTTGATCGATAATATTATGGATTCGAGTCGATCCGATCCGATATTATCGATGCGATTCGATAATATCTCTGAATGTATTTTTTTATGTCGTCGCGTGTCATATTATGTTTCATTAAAAAAAAAAATGTCGTCGACGCAGACAGATGTAAGTTCTATGCAATTTCAAACTAACAATCAATACCTTTTTTATCGATGGCAATAATACGTTTTTTTTCATCGATCTTCCCGATACCATTTCTAGCGGGTAAACGGGTCACATACAGAAAAAAAAAGATCGAAGATTTCTCGTTCACACATATCCACTATTTTTTTTGTTAATTTTTCAAAAAAAATTAATAACTTGCAATTTTTTTTCGAATTTCTAAATATTTTTTGTAATAATAACAATGATTTATTTTGGAAATTTACAAATAAAAAAAAATTGTTAAAAGATTAATCATTTTTCACTGTGCAGTAACCGGAGTAATTCGCCGGAGATATCTTAATTATGTAGTCAATTATGAATGTAAACGTAAAAAAAAAATTAATTCCTAAAATCGATAAAATCGATAAAATTGATCGATGAAAATCGATATAAACAATATGTCTTCATAGGTCAAGGCGTAAAGAATAATTTAATTTTTCCAAGAAAACGACGAATACTCGTGACGTTCTTTTTCCGTGTGTCTTATTCTCGCGCTTTTATGTTTCCTCGTTATACCTCTGTGCTCACAGCGAGAGAACGATCACGAGATATCGAGAGAGAGACCCGAACCGGACACGCAGCAGCAGCACTTGTCCGGACAAAGAAAAACCGACTCCCAGGATCACGTCGCGATGTGTGTGCGTGTGGCTGCGTACGCGCGCGCACGCCACGACGACGAGCCCGCAGGACAAAGATCGGTTTACGGAAAATACAACGCGAGGATCGTTCCTTTGTATACAGCGATATACCGATCGTTCACTCTTCTTGAGTCACAGCCTTTTTCGTCTCTAACCATATTTGACGAGAAACTCGATGAGAATAATGCCAGTCGTACGATATTATCGCGAAAAATATACGATCGTCAGGAAAACAATAATAAAATAATCAAATAATAATAAAATTTCGATTAAAAGCAAAAAAATATTTACTTTTCATATTTCGAATTTTCAAATGCTGAATTCAACAGATTAGCCGCATAAAGCAAAAAAAAAACAAATTTTATCGAATTTTTTTTTTATTTACGTGAAAAAAATGCGAATGCGGATTTTTTTTGAGAGAACACTTTCGCTACGGGAAAGGTCAGGTCAGGTCAGGTCGTCATTAGGTCAGTCGATTTCCTATTACTATATTTCAAAAAACGATCCTTCGACAATATCGATAAAAGAAACAACAGAATAATCGATCGGGATTCGCGGCAATTGACAAACGTCGATATCGAAAACGAAATTTCATACGATTAAATATTTGAAAAATTCAAATTTTACACCGATAAAATGATTAATTAATGATTTGCAAAGATCGTGAGGGTAAACAAGGATAGTTGAATTTATTTTCTTTTCGTAACTCACCGATTGAACGTTTGTTCGTATTGCTTGATCTCTCGTCTCGTCAGCTCGTGAAATTCCGTAAAAACATTGACGAACTTGTATTGTTTTTTGACATCTTTGCCCTCTTCGAGTTCGTCGTTTATTCGTTGTCTTCTGTTGAGAAGAGTACTCAGTTCGGCGTCCGCAGGCATCGCGTTTATTCGTTCCGTTTTAAATCTCCTGTTTTATTATTGTTTTCTCAATATTTCGTTTTTTTTTAAAGAAAAATCTTCCGCGGTTCCGAGTGCACAAAATTTTCTCGAACTCTTGCCGCAGTTATCCTCGTTCTGTTCTCGATTGTTGTTCTCTTTCGTTAGTGATCCTTCGAAGTCGTTGTCTCTTCGTCTCTCTTCGGACTTATTCTTCGAGTTTTAACTCTCAAGGCCAAGGCGTATCGACGCTTCGCCTGGAGGTGAGACGGCGCGCGTTCGATATTATGTATGTACAACTATTTCGCACACTCGCTGCTGGCGACCTTCGGCCACGTGGTATCGCACCCAAACGGTTTATATATCGATCGACTTTCACGTGCGCGACGGAATGTCCTTTTTTATTTTTGTTTAGATTTCCTTTTTTATTCTAACCACTCAGTTAAAAGTCGATAACCTTTGTGACCAAATCTTCCGAATTTAATCGGTTTTTTTCTCGATGTTTCATTTAAGATTGAAAAAAATTGTTGTAGCGTCGCGAGATACGGAAAAACCGGAATTAGATATGAATGGAAGATTTTTTTGTTTACATAAATGCGATTCGATAACTTTTTCGCGTCTTCGAGTATTTGATTTTTTAGTTTTCTTTAACAATTCGTGGAGTCGAGAAATATTGTTGTTGTTTTTTTTAAATCGTATAACGAGAGATGTGAAACAGTCGCAGAGACGATACGACGTCTTTACTTCGCGGCAAACGCGCGTGTACTAAAAAGTGAGCTGCTCAGCTGCTGCTGCTGCGGCTGGCGCTTGACGGCTGACCTCCCCGCGGAGCCGGGATTCCGGACCCCGCGAGACACGCGCCTGCGCACTGTGACACCTTATCCCTCTGTATAAAAAACACATTTGATATTTTAAAAAGCTTTTTATTATTATTGTTTGAGATTCAAAAACATTACTTTCTGACTCCAGATTCGTTCAACAGACAAATAGACATCGATATTTATGCAATGAAATTCGAGGTTTCAATCGATGTTTCGGATGGTTTAGTTGCGTTAAACCAAATATCCTAATGTTCGAATCTTTCGTTAGAATTTTTTTTGCAGTAATTGATATGTTATTTTTTACGAGGCAAACCATTATTAAAAACCTTTTTGTTCTAAAATGAAGACAAAGTTTTTTTTTTTTCAAGTTTTCGCCATCGTTTTATTTTACGAAGAAACTTCATTGATCCTCTCGAAACTGATGTGTCCTCGATATGTTTTTATCTACCATTGTATTGTTGTCATAATAACGTTTTTTTGATATCCAGAGAACTGCCATCGTGTGTTTTCTTACATACCGTAACCCGACATATAAATCCATTGAAGGGATAAACACCTAAGATGTCGGCGATGTTTGCCGTGCGAACAATTTTTTTTCTTCTTCCACATTTTAATCTTCGTGAGACTAGTAAATCCGTCTCTTTCTCTTTTTTTTTTGTTCTTTCTCTCAGGGATTGGGAAAACGAGGGCCCGCGGTATTTGCTACTATTGTAAAAGATTTTCTCGGGAAGATCGCGCGATCGCATGCACTGTTCCGGTCTTTGCCGAAACGGGACGACACCTACAACGCATGGTTAATGTATATCTGTACATCTATTTATACGTTTCCACGAAGAATATATAAAAGAAAAAATTAACAGGAACACGAGAGTGAATCTATTTAGTATTTATGAATGAAGCCTTCGTGCGCGCAATGGACACGTGTGAGAAAACGTTATTTTTTCGTGTGAATGCGAGAAAGAAAGCCACAGAGACGTTCGTACCTAAACACACTCAGGGGAACAATAACATCGTCACAATAAGTGTTCTGGAATCGTATTACATACCTTTAAAATATAAATTATCATTCGTATTCTAATTTTTTTTCACAGTAACGAACAAATATATTAATTTTTAAAATATTTCTGGACTTATCCCGTGGAGACTTAATTATGTTTATATGTTTCGCGAAAGCAAATTTTTCGTAATTTTATAGATATTGATATTAATTTTTTTTTGGTCGATAACGTTTTTTTTTTTTACAAAAATAGAGTTAATAAATGATTATTCTATTGTAGACAAATGAATAAATAATTTCTTTTTATTCTCCAAAAATAAACATTTTTTGGCTTTTTCGTAGCGAAATCGATACGACAGAATGATACCAACATGTCTGTCGAGTTGCCATATCGATATAGCGTGCGATTTAAAAATTGCAGGCTGCAAAAATCAAAATGGATTCAACCCTCCAGACTCATTATATTTTCCAGGATTAAAAAGCTTTTATCATTATTATTCCAATAAAAAAAAAACTGAGGCTTAATAAAAAACGACATTTAGTGTCACAGAGCGTCGATAAGCACTTCGAAATATCGTGAATCGTCCGACGCGCTGCGTCACTTACTCGCGCGAGTGAGTACTACAAATCGCGCGAAGATAAAGATAACAGCACCTCCGCGATGTTCGATAAACTTGTGTTACTCATCCCCCTCCCCTCCCCCACCCGCAGTCCCCATCCCCCGAAATCTCCGAGATAAAAACTCTTCGCTGTACACAAACTTCTGTACTCCGAAAACAAGCAGCGATAATGACTTTCGGAAGTTTGTACGATATTTCACGAAATTGAATTACGATGAGCTCTCCTTTTTAATGCGAAACACGTGTGCGCCATCACTTCGCTGTGCTTCATTGATTGTATGAAACGCGCGATATATCGTATCGTCAGTGTTTTATACTTTCCAATACGTGGCATTTTGTTTTTAATAGTGTTTTGAATTAAAAAAAAAATGTTATCCTCGGCTACGAGTTTTTCGAGTTATTTTGTTTCTCGAAATTTTATTTCATTATATTATTGAATTATCATCATTGTTATAAATAATAATTTAGAAAATGGAAATAAATAATATGTATAATGTAATTTTCACGGCAAACGCAACTCCGCCCACGCAAATGTGGGAGAAATAAATTAAAAATGCGTTTTTTTAAAGTTACCATAAAAACTTTACGAGAAAAGGACGTCGTGTTACATAACGCAGAGACGGTGCGAATTCGCGTCTGGTTATCATCGTTGTGAATTGGTTACCGGCGAAAATCAATAAAACTCATACGCACATATGTATGTACGTGTATATGAGTCATCATCGTCATGACGGAGTGACCATCCCCGCGCGTACCATATAACATTATATCAATTACCATGAAGCCGCGGCGAAAAGGGGTTCGCGTTCAAGCTGCGACGTTGCCCGGCCGGACGAACTCCCGCCCTCTGCGGCCTTTTTTTACCCCCTCCACTTTGCAACAATCCCTATGTAAATTATAGACTGATATCCTTATATATCTATATACATGAAACGAACGCTATCGCGCGGTAACGTCTCGGTGAATCATCCATTCGAAGGGGATACGCTTACGCGAGACTCGTAATCATCATTCGCGTCAGCGATATCCTATATGTATCTCCATTGATAATATTTCTACCATGTTACCGTCACAGCTATCGTATTGTTTGATTTTTATTGGGATGAAACGGCGAAGGAATAATTTGCGAAGCAACGAAAAAAGAGACGAACTTTTAGACAAATTAAAATAGAATAAAACTAAATTGTAATTTAAAGAGAAATAAAACAATAATTTCGGTGGTCTCAACTTTTTTACGAAAAAAAAAAAAAAAAAAAAAAAACGATCAGTTGGTTAAAAAAAAATCGAACCGCTTTGGTGTTTTTAATCATCGGATTTCGCAAAACATTCGTTTTAGTTACTTTTACTGCGTAAGATGAGAAGTAGAATACAAATCTCTTCCATTTCGTATCGACGAGAGTTGGAATTTTGAAAAGTATATATGTATATTATCTGTCGCTCATTCGACCCTCGAAGTGTCGAGTGGTCGAAAGGGTCTTACCGCGGAATGTTGAACGATAATATTTATTATTTCACCGAATTTCATACCGTTTCTTTTGCTCGACAAAGTCCGAGAAAATGTTTCGCTGTATTGGAAACCGAAAGAAAAAATCAAAATATTCGGCGGAATATTCGACTCTCTTCGTGTCTCATGGGCCTTTGAAAGCATTTCAGTTGCTTCGCGTTCTCGAACGGATACAGAATAATGAAAAATACTTCATACGATTAAATCAATTGATTTAAATAAAATTGCTATTGTTGTTCAACTGTCGTGTAAATCAGAATTTTTAAAATGACTGTAATGTACTCGTTTATGTGTGTCAAAAATTCGTAATCTAATTGAAACTAACAATCGTAGTTAGCGAATAAAATGGCAGTTACCATTTAATTCTCGTGGTAATTTTGATATTGTGATTCGAAAACGAAATGATGAAAATTCTCGAAGCGACTCTCATTGAATTCACTCATATCTGCCAATAATTCGAAATGTAATCGATAATAAAAAGAAAATAATAAATTAATTGCGTAACTTTATAATGCAATGTGAATTTCGATTTTCTCAAAAAAAAAAAAAGCACGAATAACAAATAAGATGAGTGAACGGGAAAGGAGGAGAGAGTCTCCACGGTACCGTACGGAAAAAACGAAAACTATCGGAATACTTACGAATAGGACTTTATCGACGATCCTTTCGATGGATGTCGATACCCCGTCGTCGCCGACGAAAGCGTCGCCGAAATCGAAGAAATCATCGTCGTCGATGGGTGCGTCGGGAACATCGAAGAAATTGTCGATGAGTGCGTCGAAAAAATTGAAGACATCGGCGTTATCGACGGGTTTGTCGAAGAAATCGTCGACGTCGATGGGTGCGTCGGAAACATCGAAGAAATCGTCGACATCGATGGGAGTGTCGAAAAAGTTAAAGACATCGTCGTCGTCGATGAGTGCGTCGAAAAAATCGACAAAATCGTCGACGTCGATGGACGCGTCCCAAAAGTCGAAGACATCGTCGTCGTCGATGAGTGCGTCGAAAAAATCGACGAAATCGTTATTAAAATATCCATCGGACAGAGATATGTTTGAATCTTCGAATGCGTATTCGGATTCCGATGATTGGTTAACCGAAGAAGTGCAAACCCTTGTGCCGGAAGAAGCAGCACTAACTTTGGAACTATCGATGAATAAAAGTTCTGAATATCCGACACGATCCCCGGAGCGCATCCGCGAAGCTTTACCACCCGTTCCCGATATATACTATCCGAACGATTCGCCGTTGCGGATTGACCAGAATTTTAGAGTATCGAAGTCACGGAAGAATCATCATATTGTCGACGCATACCGTTGCGCAGAACCATCAGCGATCTCAGAATCGTCGGAAGTTGCGAGCGTCCAGACGCCAATCGTTGCGGAGCAAAGTTTGGATCTGTCAGATCTCAGCGACGCCTCGAGTGGATCACGTGAGTAATAAATATGTTTATTGTTATCATTATTAATTCACATATTATTTATATTAGAAGTTTGTGTTATGATTCATTTATTTATAATTGATATTTTCATTTATTTATTTTTCATATTAAAGAGTTGGGGGTGTAAAATGGTTCGGCCTCGTAGGGGTGGAGGCGAATTTTATAAATTATTTCAATTCTACAAAAGATTTGTTATTAATCTTTTTTTCAATCCTAAAAATTACAGTACACGTGCTTCGCGACCGAAATGATAAAAAATATTTGGCACCGACTGAGGACGAAACGTGGAACGAACGCTGGTATGATACGAGAAAAAAAATATCCCCGAGGCGCAAAAAAAAATGGACAATAGAAGCTATATGTATGAATTGTCAAACAAAAAAAGATATTCTTTCGTTTTCACGCAAAATAACATTGATAACTAATTTTTTTTTTTTACGAAAGTCGGAAAGAAGCGGCAGATTAATACAGAGCCGCAAGAAATCAAATTCCACGAAGCCGATCTTCGAACGGCTAATGAATTGTGGGATGATTTCATGGCGAAAGAGTCCGGTAATTCTGTTCCTTCGTGTTCCACGGTAAAAAAACGCAAATTTTTTAAGGGGAAATCAAAAGGTATGATAATTTAGTATATTGATTGATTTATTGATTGGTTTATTTATTTATGGATGACTCCTTTTTAAATGATTAATTAATTAGATTACTTAGTTTAGATGTGTCCTAATTCTATTATTTAGCAAAACGGAAAAAATATTACAACTTATTTTCGATATTGTTGCAGATAGTGTATCAAAGAGAGTAAAAAGTGATGAAAAGAAGTTGTTTTCTCGCCATCTTTCTCCACCCCCGCCGGGCATGGTGTGTGTACGCAGAAAATTACAAGATGCACTGGATTGCGATTCGGATAGTAGCGGCTCGTTAAGCGCTGCCAAATATCGGTTACGAAAACGTCGAACAACCGCCGCCCAGTTGGTCGAATCAACGAGAAGAGAGAAGTGGAGCAGTTCGTCCGACGAATCTTAAAGAGTCTTGAAAACGTTACATTTTTGTTGTTTGTTGAAATAGTCTGTTATAATTTATACTTATTTGCGAAACGGTTTTCATTAATTTACGAATTAATGCAGGAACATTAATCTCGAAATATTTTGCAAAATGTTCTGTGTCACGTCTAAAAGTGTAATTATTTATGAAAAGCAATTTGTTCGGAAATTGTTTTGGTTCCAATAATTTGTTCGTTTACACGTTATGTAAGAAAAAAAAAACAAAACGGATGCTTGTTTGAAGAATAGAGAATGTTAAACATTGAAAATTGAAATTCCTAGAATATATATTGTTTTCGTACGCACAGGGTCTATACAAATATTTTGTTATTGTTCTATAGTTGCATTGTTAAAAATATAGTAATGCTACCCTGTGGGTACACTCAATGGCAACACGGAAATTGAAGTTTATTTATTTACAAGATCACAGTCTTTCGCGCACACGAGTCGTATCACACACGAAGTACACGAGAATATATATCGGAATCTCGAAGAATCGATTATCGAAACAGTACATATTGTTCCCTCTGTCGTCGACAACCGGAAGTCGATGAAAAAAAAAATTCGAGTCGGCGGACATCTTGGCGTCTCGTATTTGCGCGCACCGGACCGACAATCTCATTTTGACGCTTGTCTCTTTCAATCCTAGAAAAATAAGATTATAAACCTACAAATCGCGCGACAAACAAGTTTCGCGAAAATTGCGCGACAATGGCGGAGTACCTAGCCTCTATATTCGGTACCGAAAAAGACAAGTAAGCATCGTATCACTATTATTTTTCATTTAATAATTTTCGTAACCCCGTTTGTTTCTCACTTCGTTAAAGCTTTCTGACGCAAAAACGCGCGATTGATCGTTCTCTTCGTTTCTTGTTTCTCTTTGCAGAGTAAATTGCTCGTTTTACTTCAAGATTGGCGCATGCCGACACGGCGATCGGTGCTCGCGAATACACAACAAACCAACATTCAGTCAGGTAAGCAACTTTCTTACGCACGATAACCTCAAAAATAAAAAACAAAAATGGTTTTGCACCTATCGCGTTGTCGAATTACGTTGTTCCTACAATAAGAACGAAAAACAAAAAAATACGGCACTATAAAAAAATGTATTATTATTCTTAATTACAGACATGTTTGCTGCAAAATCTCTACGTCAATCCGCAGAACTCCGCGAAGAGTGCGGATGGATCGCACTGTAAGTAGCACAGCGTCATTTAGACTTGCGGCATCTTCCGGTCTTTACAATTTTTTCATAAAAAAAACAGATTTGTACAGATATTTTTGTACGCGACGCTGAGATATCTCAATAATTTGTCATAATTTGTCTCATTTTGTCTCAAGAGCCGTTGGTTGTTAAAATTGTTTGGACGCATACCATGAAATTTTTGTTGCGCGATAACGAGTCTCAAAATGTTCAGGAAGATTCCGCATATTAACGATTTTCATTTATTATGAAAAAAATTATTTTAATAAAAAAAATTGAATGACGAAAAAAAATGTATGATTATTATTACGATGCAATTTAATCAATTACTGAATTGATAACTTAATTAAACAATTAGATATATTCCATCGGAATAAAGAGATATATTTAATTCTCTTTCTTTTCCAGACATTAAGGATTTTCGTTTACCATACAAAAATTAATATCAATAAAAAAGAAAATTTTGATTGACAAAAATAAAATATATATTTATTATTACGATTTAATTTGATGAAATACTGCATTACTGAAGTAATATGATGAAATGTGTTTAATTCTATTTTTTTTTAACTGCAGTGGTCGCCAACGTCTCCGACGAGGAGATGCAGGAGCACTACGACAATTTCTTTGAAGATGTGTTCGTCGAGTGCGAAGACAAATACGGCGAAATCGAGGAAATGAACGTTTGTGATAATCTTGGCGATCATCTCGTCGGTAACGTCTATATAAAGTTTAGACGCGAGGAGGACGCGGAAAAAGCAGTGAACGACTTGAACAATCGTTGGTTCGGCGGACGACCGGTTTACGCCGAATTATCGCCCGTAACCGACTTCAGGGAAGCGTGCTGTCGCCAATACGAAATGGGGTCAGTTGAAATACCATTTAATTACCTTTTAATTCCCAAAACTCCGAGACCTTCGGTTGACCGCAAACGAATCATTTTTTTAACATCCCACTTTACTGAAAATCATTGATTTCATTATTTATTTTGAGAATAAAGATGAGACGCGGATTCGCCGATTGAATTCCAGCGATAATCAATTGTATTAATTAAAAAAATAAACTTTAATGCATTTTTTTTTTTCGTGAGTCGACGTGACGATGGTCCATAATACCAAATGTTTTGCTACGAAATTCTCATTACAGTCTGAACATCTTATAAATCAATAGTTAATAGTCGAAGCAATATTTATACCATAATTCCCGCGAAACTTCACCGATTACTCATCGATTAATGTGTTTTTCTTTTAATTTCACAGAGAATGCACGCGTTCCGGTTTCTGCAATTTCATGCACTTGAAGCCGATTTCTCGAGAGTTGCGTCGTTATCTCTACAGCCGAAAGAAGGGCGGTAAGAGTGGCGGTGGCGGCGGCGGAGGTGGCGGAGGTGGCGGTGGTGGAGGAGGCGGCGGAACTGGAGGCCGTTCGCGTTCCCGTTCGAGATCGCGGGGTCGCGATCGCAAGCGCCGTTCTCGTTCCCGCGAGAGGAGATCCCGATCGAAGGAGCGTCGCAAGGGCGGCCGCGAGGACAAGGGAAGGGACGGTCGTTCCGGAAGATACTGAGCCGATACGTACCAAATTAAAGATATTAACCCACTAATCCTGAATTTTCTTTCAGCGTTATGCGCGAAAGCAAATCAATATTTTATTTCTTCTTTCCTCGTACGAAGCTCGTTCGTTAGCAACGCGCGACAAAAAAAAAAAAGAATAAAAACGAATCCCCGAAAAAAAAGAAAAAAAAATAATAATAATCGATGTTCGCATCGACGACGAAAAAGAAAATCTGCATAGACCTGGTTTGGTACAATAATCGAGTTTAAGAATGATTGATAAAATGATTTCGAAGGCGTTAGTTAGAAATACACAGTGTCAATGATTTTTCTTGATAAAGTATTTACCCCGCGACGTTGGAGAAATTATTGACAAGTTGAGAAAACGGTTAATAATCGAGATAAACACCGTAATTTGTCTTAGTCGTTGCAAAAATTCGGTGAATCTTAACTACGCAATTGAGAAGTTTTTCTACTTAGACATGTATATGCAGCTGCCGATAACTAACGGATGAAAAATACACCAATGAAATGTTTCAACGAAGTTTTACATTTCGTAAGTTTCATGTTATCCTCTTGAGGCTGTTTGCCGATAAAGAAAAAAAAATACTTTTACATTATCTACGTTGTCGATGATTGTCGTCGATCCGTCCGTCTGGTGGACGTTCGCCAACTTACCGATTGTTCTGAAAGCCTTTCTTCGGACAAACATCGTTCGAATAAAAAATAGCATCCTAATTGTTAGTAACGACCGGAATACAAGACTTCCGAAATTTAGCTGAATTGCATTGACTCTTCGCGTATCCAATTATTTTTTAGAGCATAATGCGGATTTCTCGTTTAAATAATTTCATCCCCACGAAATTTGGATTTTCTATTTTATCTCCGCGATGCCATTTGCCAATATAAAAAAAAAAAAGAAATAGCAAAGTTTTTATCGAAAGACGATTTTATTTTTGGTTTGTTTATCGATTATCGATTGCCAGTAACTCGGCTGAACAACGTGAAAAAGTCGGTTAAGACAACGTGAACATTGCACGCGTCTACCGCGTGTCCAGTAAGAAAAAAACTGTAATTAATACATTTTGTGAATCGCAGACTTTTGAGAAAAAAAAAAAAAAAACGGTGGGTATCACTGCACGCGGATTTCATTAATGCAGTAAATGAAACTTTTAATTTTTTTACAAAGTGTACGGTGGCTGAAAACCATTCATTACATTTTTATTGCCAACAGTCGATATTTCACTTCTCCTTACTGCTAATTTTTTGTTTCGGGTTCGCGGCTGCCACCGGCGTAAAATGTCGATGCAGAAACTCGTCCTTTCCTCGCCAAATTAACATTAGTTTTTTTCCAAAATGCACGATGTCTAAAGACCATTAATTACTATTTTTATTACCAACAGTCGGTATTTCGCTTTTCCTTAATCCCAATTTTCTGTTTCGGGTTCACGTTTTGCCACTGGCGTAGCATGTCGATGCGGAATCTCGTCGGATATCAGATTGCTTTTCTGCATTGATCGTGTGATGTCCTTGCGATGTTGCATAGCGTTCAACCGGCGGGACATGTGCTTTCCTCGTTTAGACAGAGACTTTCACACCCTTTACTTACCGTCGAACGATACCTGTTCATCCGACCAATAATAACCTTGAACGACTAGACGATGTCGTTTAGTAGATTCATGACTGTTGGCCTATTAACATGTCTATAGTAATCATGAGTAAAGGCTTCTAACACCATATTCGTGATTCGTCCAACGCTATTAAGGGTACGCGAAATGTCGCCGCCGAAAAGAATAGAAAAACTCTAATACAAGTTTTTTTTTAAGGGCGGTGAATATTTGGATACTAAAATTCAGGAAAAAGTTTAAGGGAATAGGGTTCCCCTGTTGAACTGGCGAACGCAGTGCGCATTCTATTTCCGCTGAAATATCGAAGGTTTAGCGCTCTCAAAAAAAAAATAATAATTTTACAATTTACATCGTCGACTGGGGGCGGATTAGTCTGGAAGTCGAGTATTTTGCTTATCTTAAGTCCTCGTAGGTCCTACAGAAACAGGGATTTTAACCCCAAACGCATTTTTGGTACGTTTTCCAAATCGGCCTTTCGCGGATTTGGGACATTACAGTTTTACACGGCGTTTCGCCCTCAATATTCTGTTTCAAACAAAACAAAATATAAAAAAAATCCATAGCAATAAAAAAAGTATGCGTTGAAAATATTATGCTTTTGCTGATACGCGTGTAGACTGTTATTATTTACACACGAAGTTAAAATCCGTTGGGGATAAAAATGGTCTCTTTTGTTACTCGCTACTCGTTTTTTTTTTATTATAAACATTTGAAAAAAGATAAAAATAAAAAAAATCGCATGCATCGGAGATATTGTGGCTCTGTCTCTACGCGTTGAAAATTGAAAATTCGTTAACAAAAAGCCTCTTTTTCGAGAACAATGTATCATATTACCTGCATATGCGGATACCGAAACAGTGCATATCCCGCGCCATGTAAAATATTCAGTAAGATGAAAATGTGTCTCTCTCTCTCTCTCTCATACACGAGCAAATTTACCATAAACACGCTTCTGAATATTCCTGCAATATGTTCTCAGGATCGCCGGGGTTAATGAATTCATTAAATCGAGTTTAGGAGGCCACAGGTACCATACTGATCCGTGAAGTTCGTGATTTACGGTTGAACAACAAATTTACCGCATAAACTAAAAGCATTGGCGCCAAAAACGTATATTATTTTTTTGATAATTGTTTTTAATTAATTTGTCTCGCGCAATCATATTTGTCATTGCGCTACTCTTCCAAAAACTAATTTTTTTTAGCATTTGTCGTAAATGAATTGACGCCCCCGATAACGTTTTGTTCTTAAGATTGCGACAATAGCTCGTGATAATTCGGCAAGTAGTTGTATAATTATAACATTATGATCCCTCCGAATTTCAGGAACATAATTAGTAATTTATAGGTAAAAATATCCCAACAGATGGTGTAACATAATAACGATGTTTTTTTCTGTATCGGAAGTTTCCGCCGGAATAATGATAAATAATCCCAAATATTGATTTTCAACATTTACATAAAATAGAATCTATTGAAGACGCACCCGAATGTAATACGAAATCGTTTGCACAAGAACGACAGTTGATAAGAATCTATTATCGTACTGTTGCCAACAAAAATGTGTTTCTACAAATTTACTTCATGAAAGGTTCCCAAAATAAAACGTTGCGCGTCCATATCATCGAAATGCGATGCCAGTAGGGAATTTAACGCACAGGCCATTCGCCAACTGTTGCTAAAGGTGTGTCGATACAAAATAGGAGATCAGTTCTTTCGAAATCAGAGTAGAACCATAAAGAGGGCAAGGCAAGGGTACAATATCTCAGTTATAAAAAAGAAAAGATAATAAAAAACCAACATCAACGGGTCGTAAAATCAACGTGCATCCGTTGTACGGCGCGCGCGCGTAGGCACGTGTTTTCGACAGCATCTAATTGGCAGGGCTTCGGGGTATCGACGTTCCACGTAGTAGAATCGAGGAGAACAGAGGATAAATAAGGTGAAGCAGAGTGGGAGGCCTCTCGGTTTCGGGAAGGTCCACGCGGTTGCATTTCAAGCGCGGCAGATGGTCGTCCGATCGTGATTGCAGCTGCCCCGCGAAGACGAGCACCTGCCGTACGTTCTTCCTTCGTACTTTTTTGGAGGGGGAGGGATCCCAAGCCGTGCCTCGGACTTTGGTTCACCAGGGGCCATTATCGCGATACGACGAATCAGTGCGCGGAACACCTCGCGTTCCTGCTGGTTCCTCAATCACCGTTGCGCCTGGAGAGAGGAAGAGAGTTGAAATTTATATATTTTTTTATATTCTGTTTGCACGGAGATAAGATACAGGCAATCGGGATCGTTTCAGCTTTCGTTGAGATCATAGAGAGATAAGGTGCACATGCGATTTTTACATAGGGTTCTGAAAGGGTCTTTTAAGGTCAATAATAGTCGAAGCGATTCCACGTTCGATCGTCTAAAACAGAGATACGATGTATCTATTATTCCATTGGAGAATAAAATTTTTCGTTGATTATTTAACGATTTTTTAAATGACTACAAAGCCGGGAAGCTTTCTCGTTGAAAAAAAAAGTATCTCTAGACTATCGGGAGTCTTCAAAGAGAAAATATTAATCAAATGGGATAGCAGAAATGATAGTACAGTGGAACCCCTCTTTTCTTAACTTTACTTGACTCAAACGCCCGCTTATTTTAACTCGTTACCATGGCAACGTTTTCGGTTAACTGTATTTCCCCTGAGACCGTTCGCCCCACTATGAGCGCTGCACACGCGTAGACTCGGTCACGTGTTCTCCTCGTTACCCCTACCGGCAGCAATTTACTGGGAGTGGGAACTGTAAGGGAAATACAGAATAGCGAATGCGTCCGGTCTCGTCGAGTTAAGAAAAGAGAGGTTGTGCTGTAGTCACTTATGTAGACTGTAAAAAATAAAAATCGGTAAATGAAATCTATTCGGAAATTAAAAATTGTAAAACATCGTACATAAATAGGAAATTAAAATATCCTGACCTGTAATTTCTCTAAATATTCATGGAATTAAAAAAAGAAATTACATTAAGATTACCAAATTCGTCGCTATATTGTGAAAAATTTAAAATTCCAACACATAATTTCAGTGATATACGCTAAAAAAACATGTAGCAAATTACATTATACTGCTACTGGAAGCTTTTATGCAAAAATCGTGTAATAAACATGAAACAAACACCCGATGAAATTTTAATCAATTTTTTTAATTACAACAAAAGATTCGGTACTCTTAAACTAATTTTTGTTTATTTTTAAAAGTATTTCGCAAAATTACAAGCAACGATATTTTAATTTACGATTGATGTTCCATCGTTGTCAATTTTTAATTTGCGAGTACATTACCTTTACCATTATTTTTTAATTGGTATCCATGGGGATAAGAAATCTTCCATTAAAAAAACAATTCTATTAACCACGTGAATTTTCAGAAAAAAAAAACAAACATTTGACTCGAATTTAAAGCCCTCAGATAGTATTCCGCGTAATGAATCTTTCGTAGAATCATAAAAAAAAACTTTTGTCTCGTGATGTTGGCTGTCGATGCCGTAAAACATCGAGGCATTTTCCGTGGCTATTTTTGGTTTCGCGGCGATGTAGGGTGTCTGCGAATCGGATAGTGGGGCCATCGTTGACGCGCATCACATTGACAAAATCGTAAGCGACAGGGTGTAGAGAAACTGCGGGGTCTGGTTTTGTCCAACATCGCGGCTATGGCATCTCCGGCACATAGAGGCATAGCTATCGATGTAACGAACCCGCCGACGGAATTATTGCGCGCGCTCGTCCGCGAGACATTTGACAGCTCGTTAGCTCGTTTCGTAGGGATTGCCGCGGTGTCGATTCCCAACCGCCACCTGTCAGGTCACGGGAAAGCGTTCTCTCTATCTGCGTTGTTACCCCCATCTCCGTCACGCCGATTATGTCCGCAATATCAGCCCCTTTTGCCTTTGCCGTTGCTTCTCTCGTTCGGGGTCTCTGTCGCGATAGTTCTGGCGACGCCAGCAAGAGGAGACGAGGTGAGCGCGCGTGCCAATCGCCCTCTCATCCTGCCAGAGATCCTCTACGTTCGACGGCATTCCCAATGCTCCCTTCCGTTCCCTGGTTGATGTGTTTGGCTGCTGTTGCTCGTTTGGCTCTCGTGAGAATCCTCCGCGTACCCTGATTTTGGCACACTGCCGGGGATTAATTATGGTCCCCGAACGAGCGAATCGCCGATCACGATTTCAACCCATCACCGCAACCACCGTCATCACGCTGGCGAACAGCGGGCACTATGCTTCCGCAAGACTCTAACGAATATTGTCTGAGTCGCATTTCACTATCCATTGGGCTGACGTTCCACTTTACCGATGGCCACGCGACACGAACTCAACGACATCTAACAAGTGTGAACTATTGTCGCAAATGTCGATCATCGACGTGGAATATTAAGTGAGTTGCCAATGGATATCATCTTAATTGATCTCTTTTAGTTTGGATTGGGAAATTGTGATTTTTTTGCGACTACGTTGCGAAAGCATTCGAAAATTCTATTACAGACTTTTTCTTAAATATACGAAGTTCGAGGCACTCTTCGCGTCTGAAACACTCGTTTAAAGCGTTCAAAAAAATTGTTCGGACGATGTAATTGGTACCACTAAATGGTAATCGATATCGATGGTCACGTATTTTTTTTATTTGCATTTGAAAACCATTTGACGGATGTTTTGCTCATTAAACGGCGTTCAATGGTTTTCGCCTGCTGTGTAAATTTTGATTTTTTTTTTCGCTTCCGGAGCGAAAGTGATTTGACGAAAGAATGGGGAGAATAAAAAAAAGAAATGCCATTGGATTGGATTCTCTTGTGAGTCAGTTATGTGACGAAAACTGCATTCTAACGGAGAAAAAAAATTGAATGCGTCGCTCTTGAATAGCGGACGGTAAAGCGTTTTTCATCGTTACAAACTCCGTAAAATTTTTGAAGATACCATCATTTGTGAATATACGATTCTCGTGAAGTTATTTGCATAAAGTATAACGCCACAGTTCGTTATGCTTTTTTTTATCGATAAGAAAGACATCACTCATCAATTTTTCGTATTTGATGTTCCAATTCCTAATTTGCGAAATATAAACACATGGAGATTGATTTAAGCTTTTTTTTGTTATCGTCGAGATAACACAAGATGACGATAATGATTCCGTCATTGATATTTAATCGCTCACACGTGCCAGAAACGAATCATCGAATCACCGGCAATAGACATCGAGAGACCGACATTTTTACGAAAGGAAAAAGAAAATGCGTTGTTTTGTTTTTGTGTTTCTGGCGATCGCCGCAGTTTCCGGTAAGTGTGAACGGGTCCGATAATCAACGGGATTTGTCTTCAATATTATTAATTGTTGATTATCGAATCGCTATTTTTCCGTTTTCTCATATATTGCGTTTTTATCGTTTTAATATTGATAACGGCGAAGTACTTGCGTCGACACAGCAGTGACTTTTGGCGTAATGGAATATAAATAAATCGCTTGCATTCGACATTTTATTACAGTTGTTCAAGCGAACAATAAGGCAAAATGCCAACCCGGAGAGCTTGTTGCGAGTTTCTGTAACGCGTGTATCTGCAATGCCGATGGCATGAGTAAGTCGTGTACAAGGAAACGGTGTCCCGACGGTGTTTATAACGAGGACGGATCCTTGAAAAATCCCAATCGTTCCCTCAAGAATTCCTCGTCGAGAGTGAAACGCGAGACTAACAATAACACCGAAGAAAATTGCGAGCCCAACGTGCTTTTCCACAAATTTTGCAATACCTGCATTTGTACTTCCGACGGTAAAAGTGCCGCGTGCACTAAGAAGGAATGTCCTGAAGGTGTCTACAACGAAGATGGTTCTCAAAAACCTGGTAAATAATTATAGCTGCAAATTGAATAGCATTGAAAAATTGAAAAAAATAAAAAAGGAATGATTTCAGTTGAAAAATCACCATTATTGATGTACTCAAGACGAAAGTTTTTTTTTCTTTAACTTTTTTATTGTTTCAGGCGAAAAAATTTGCGAGCCATTCTCGCACTACAAAGAGGATTGTAACGATTGCTGGTGCGGCGAAAGCGGAAAGTTGGCACTGTGCACCGGCCGCCCCTGTGGTGAGACGTTTCACATTTCGCATGAATAGTCTCGCAACGAGTAAACAAATAACTTTCGTGCTATTGATTTTGCGGAAAGTTTGTTGCTTGTCGATTATTTTAATTGGCGGTATTGTTGCCGCGTTTCATGAGGGAAATCAATGCCCAAAATCGCGTATTTGGCGGAGTAGCGAAACATTTTTTTTCAATCGTTATTAGAATTATGAAAATCGTTGAAAAAATGTGATGTACGATTCCTGCATTAAAATGAGATAAGAAACGTGACGTTTGAAGTAATCGTTTTGTTTCGTGTTTTTTTTTTTAGATAAATCAACTTGAGAACCGGCAAAGTCACCAAAAACGGTTGTGACGAGTGCACCTGTAACAAATCAAAACAAAAACGGTCTGCATAGCAAAATTCTGCTGGGATGCCGGGATGCCGGGATGCCGGGATGCCGGGATGCCGGGATGGATCCCCGGAACGAGGATAATGGATTCTCACAAATTTCAGTTTATTTAGAAACTATTCATTTGCTGTGAATTAAAAAAGAAATATTCAAACAAAAAGAAGTTTTATTCAATGCATGTACCTCCGATTTTCTTAAATTTTTTGAGGAGTGTTCCTACGTCAGTCCTCGCAAAATCATCTATATAATTAATACTCGTAATTTTTATTAGCTAACTATTTGGTTTATTATTATTCGCACGTATTCTCATTTAATTCCGTGAGCTCATCAGCTCGTTTATTTATTATTAGCCCTATTTAGGGCACTTTTAATATTCTTACCTACGTTCGAAAATTACGCTGCACTTCGGCTTTTCATTACTCTGTGTATATATACACATATTCGCTAAAAATTGATAATCCGATTATCAATGACTTCGGCATACAATGGCGCAATGGATGGAGAATTTTAAATGAAAATCCTCTGACCAAGCAGCGTAAAAAGAATTCTCCCTTTGATACGAAATATTTATCGATTGATAATCGCCAGAGATTACAATGACGTGCTATTCGATGTGAGAAACGACGACATGGGTAACGGAATGTAGAGGGAAAAGAGATGCATCTGTAATGTTCAGGATCTGCTGTGTGATTTAATCAAAAAAGCATTTCTCGTTGTTAAATATTCACTGCGTAGAGATTCCGATATATGTTGCAACTGCATAATGCCATATTTTGCCATAATAACCGTGAAGCAAATGCATGTTGAAATTTTGAACAATTTTTTGCATTGTAAAAAAAATTCGATACTCTTAAAGTAATTTTTGTTTATTTTAAAAAATATTTTGCAAAATTACAAGCAATGATATTTTAATTTACGATTTATGGTCTATCGTTGAAAATTTTTTATTTGCAAGTACATGACATTTACCATTATTTTTTTAAATGTATCCATGGGAATAAGGAATCTTCTATTAAAAAAACAATTTTATTAATCCCTTATAGTTTCTGAGAAAAAAAAAACCATAATTTGACTGGAATTTAAAGCTGTCAGATAGTATCCCGCATAGTCAAACTTTCGCCGAATCAGGAGAAAAAAAAAAAATTCTTGTTCCATGATGTTGGCTGTCGATGGTGTAAAATAAGGAATTGGATGGTGGTACCGTTGTTGGTTTGCATCATATTGACAAAATCGTAAGCGACCGGGTGTAGAGAAATCGCGGAGTTTGATTTCGTCCAGCATCGCGGCAATGGCACCTCCTATAGATAGACACATAGCTGTCGATGTAACGAAACCGACGACGGAATTATTGCGCGCGCTTGGCCGCGAAACATTTGACAGCTCGTTAGCTCGTTTCGTAGGGATTGCCGCGGTGTCGATTCCCAATCGTCACCTGTCAGGTCGCGGGAAATCGTTCTCTATCTGTTTTGTTTCCCCCATCTTCGTTGCTCCGATTATGTCCGCAATATCAGCCCCTTTCGCCTCTGCCGTTTCCTTTCTCATTTGGGGTCTCTTTCGCGATAGTTCTGGCGACGCCAACAAGAGGAGACGAGGCGTGCGCGCGTGCCGATCGCCTCTCATCCTGCCAGAGATCCTCTTCGTTCGACGGGATTCCCAATGCTCCCGTCCATTCCTCGGTTGATGTGTTTCGCTGCTGTTGCTCGTTCGGCTCTCGCGAGAATCCTCCGCGTACCCTGATTTTGGCACACTGCCGGGGATTTATTATGGTCCCCGAACGAGCGAATCGCCGATCACGATTTCAACCCATCACCGCAACCACCGTCATCACGCTGGCGAACAGCGGGCACTACGCTTCGACAAGATTCTAACGAATTTTGTTTGAGTCGCATTTCGCTATCCATTGGGCTGACGTTCCACTGTACCGATGGCCACGCGACACGAGCCCAACGATATCTAACAAGTGTGAACTATTGTCGCAAGTGTCAATCATCGATGTGGAATATTATGTGTGTTGCGAATGGATATCATCTTAATCGATCTCCTTTAGTTTGGATTGGGAAATCGGGTTGTTTTTTGCGACTATGTTGCGAAAGCATTCGAAAATTTTATTCCAGATTTCTTAATATACGAAGATCGAGGCACTCTTCGCGTCTGAAACACTTCTTTAAAGCGCTAAGAGGAGGTGAAACACGTTGCCGAGTGCCTCTCTTTCGCTCCGCCGTAAGCACCGATCACGCTCTCTCTCGCACTTGATAGGGTTTCACCTCCTCTTAAAAAAATTGTTTAGACGATGTAATTGGTACTTTTACATGGTAATCAATATCGATGGTTGCGTACTTTCTTTATTTGCATTTGAAAACCATTTGACGTATGTTTTGCTCGTTAAACGGCGTTCGATATTTTTCGCCTGCTGTGTAAATTTTGATATTTTTTTTTCGTTTCCGGAGCGAAGGTGTTTTGACGAAAGAATGGAGAGAATAAAAAAAAGGAATGCCGTCGGATTGGATTCTCTTGTGAGTCAGTTACGTAACGAAAATTGCATTCTAATGGAGAAAAAAAAAATGAATGCGCCGCGCGCTCCTGAAAAGCGGACGGTAAAGCGTTTTTCATCGTTACAAACTTTGTACAAATTTCGAAGATACCATAATTTGTGAATACTCGATTCTCGTGGAGTTATTTGCATAAAGTATAACGCCACAGTTCGTTATGCTTTTTTTTATCGATAAGAAAGACATCACTCATCAATTTTTCGTAATTTGATGATCCATTTCCTAATTTGCGAAATATAAACACATGGAGATTGATTTAAGCTTTTCTTTGTTGTCGTCGAGATAACAAAAGATGACGATAATGATTCGTTCATTGATATTTAATCGCTCACACGTGCCAGAAACGTATCATCGAATCACCGGCAATAGACATCGAGAGACCGACATTTTTACGAAAGGAAAAAGAAAATGCGTTGTTTTGTTTTTGTGTTTCTGGCTTTCGCTGCAGTTTCCGGTAAGTGTGAATGGGTCCGATAATCAACGAGATTTGTCTTCAATATTATTAATTGTTGATTATCCAATCGCTATTTTTCCGTTTTCTCATATATTGCGTTTTTATTGTTTTAACATTGATAACGGCGAAGTACTTGCGTCGCCACAGCAGTAACTTTCGGCGTAATGGAATATAAATAAATAGATTACATTCGCCATTTTATTGCAGTTGTTCAAGCGAACAATAAGGCAAAATGCCAACCCGGAGAACTTGTTGCGAGTTTCTGTAACGAGTGTATCTGCAATGCCGATGGTATGAGTAAGTCGTGTACAAGGAAACGGTGTCCCGTCGGTGTTTACAACGAGGACGGATCCTTAAGAAATCCCAATCGTTCCCTCAAGAATTCCTCGTCGAGAATGAAACGCGTGGCTAACAATAACACCGAAGAAAATTGCGAGCCCAACGTGCGTTTCCACAAATTTTGCAATACCTGCATTTGCGCTTCCGACGGTAAAAGTGCCGCGTGCACTAAGAAGAAATGTCCTGAAGGTTTCTACAACGAAGACGGTTCTCGCAAACCTGGTAAATAATTATAACTGCAAATTGAATAGCATTGAACAATTGAAAAAAAAAATAAATAAAAAAGGAATGATTTCAATTGAAAAATCACCATTACTGATGTACTCAAGACGAAAGTTTTTTTTTCTTCAACTTTTTTATTCTTTCAGGCAAAAAAGTTTGCGAGCCATTGTCGCACTACAAAGAGAATTGTAACAATTGCTGGTGCAACGAATACGGAGATTTGGCACTGTGCACCCTCATTGCCTGTGGTAAGGCGTTTCAGATTTCGAATGAATAGTCTCGCAACAAGTAAAGAAATAACTTTTGTGCTATTGATTTTGCGGAAAGTTTGTCGCTTGTCGATTATTTTAATCGGCGGTATTGTTGCCGCGTTTCATGAGGGAAAATCGAGTATTTGAGAATCGAGAAATGAGAACCAGAATTATGAAAATCGTTGAAAAAAATGCGATGAAGGATTCCTGCATTAAAATGAGATAAGAAAATTGACGGTTGAAGTAATTGTTTTGTTTTTTTTTAGAGAAAATAAAGTGTGAACCGGGAAAAGTCACCAAACAGGGTTGCGACGAGTGCACCTGTGACAAATCGGGTAGACGAATGATCTGTATAGCAAAATTCTGTCGGGATCCGCTGGATCCCCGGACCAAGGATAATTGATACTCACAAATTTAAATTTATTTAGAAACTATTATTTTGCTGCGAATTAAAAAAGAAATATTCAAACAAAAAGAAGTTTTATTCAATGTATGTACCTCCGATTTACTGCAATTTTTTTAGGAGTATTCCTTCGTCAATCCTCGCAAAATCATCTATATAATTAAATCCCTATGAAATTTGAATCTTCCATTTTGTCTCCGTGATGCCATTTGCCGATACAAAAAAAAAGAAATCGGTTATTTTTTATCGAAAGACGATTTTATTTTCGGTTTGTTTATCGATTATCGATTGCCAGTAACTCGGCTCAAGAACGTGAAAGAGTCGATTAAGAGAAAGTAAAACACTGCACGCGTCCACCTCGTGTCCAGTCAATAAAAAAAAAATAACTAACACACTTTGTGAATCGTAGACTTTTGAGAAACGCGGTGAGTGTTATCGCACGCGGAATGCATCAATGCAGTAAATGAAACTTGTAATTGTTTTCCGAAGTGTACGGTGTCTGTACACCATTCATTGCAGTTTTTATTATCCGCAGTCGGTACTTCACCTCTCCTTAATAACTATTTTTGGCTTCGGGTTCACGTCTTTCCACTGGCGTAATACGTCGATGCAGAAACTCATCGTTCAGTTTTCCCCAAAGTGCGTGCTGTCTGAAAATCATTAATTATAGTTTTTATTACCATCAGTCGGTACTTCATCTCTCTTTAATCTCAATTTTCGGTTTCGGGTTCACGTCTTACCACTGGCGTAACATATCGATGCAGAAACTCGTCGGATATCCGACTTCTTTTCTGCATTGGCCGTGAGATGTCCTTACGATGTTGTATAGAGTTTAACTGGCGGGACGTGTGCCTCCCTCGTTTAGACAGTGCCTTTAACACCCTTTACTTACCTTCGGACAATATCTGTTCATCGGACTAGTAACCTTGAACGTCTAGACGATGTCGTCTACTAGATTCATGACTGTTGGCCCATTAACATGTCTATAGTAATCATGAGAAAAGGCTTCTAACACCATATTCTTGATTCGCCTAACGCTATTTAGGGTACGCGAAATGTCGTCGCCGAAAAGAATAGAAAAACTATAATAGAACTTTTTTTTAAGGGCGTTGAATACTTGAATACTAAAATTCAAGAAAAAGCTTAAAGGCAATAGGATTCCCCTGTTGAACTGACGAACGCAGTGCACATTCTATTTCCGCTGAAATATCGAAGGTTTAGCGCTATCAAAAAAAAAGAATAATTTTACAGCTTATATCGTCGACTGGGGGTGGATTAGACTGGAAGTCGTGTATTTTGCTTAATCTTAAGTCCTCGTAGGTCCTATCGAAACAGGAATTTTAATCCCAAGTGTATTTTTGGTACATTTTCCAACTCGGACTTTCGCGGCTTTGGGAAATTACAGTTTTACACGGCGTTTCGTCCTCAATATTCGGTTTCAAATAAACCAAAATATAAAAAAAATCCATGGCAATAAAAAAAAATGCGTTGAAAATATTATGGCTTTGCAGATACGCGTGTAGACTATTATTATTTACACACGAAGCATAAATCCGTTGGGTTAAAAAATGGTTTCTCTTGTTACACGCTACTCGTTTTTTTTTTTTTTTACTACAAACATTTGAAAAATGATGACAATAAAAAAATTGTATGCGTCAGAGATATTGTGGCTCTATCACTACGCGTTGAAAATTGAAAATTCGTTACCAAAAAACCTCTTTTTCGAGAACAATGCATCATATTGCCTGTATATGCGGATACCGAAACAGCGCATATCCCGCGGGATGTAGATTATTTACCAAGCAGAAAATGTCTCTCTCTCTTATACACGAGCAAATTTACCATAAACACGCTTCTGAATATTCCCGCAATATGTTCTGAGGATCGCCGGGGTTAATGAATTCATTAAATCGAGTTTAGGAGGCCATAGGTACGATACTGATCCGTGAAGCTCGTGATTTACGGTTAAACAACAAATTTACCGCATAAACTAAAAGTCTTGGCGCCAAAACCTCCTATTTTTTTCTATAATTTTTCTTAATTAATTTTTCTCGCGCGCAATCTTATTAGTTGTTGCGCTACTATTCTAAAAACTGATTTTAATAGCGTTTGTCACAAATGAATTGACGTCCCCGATAACGTTTTGTTTTTAAGATTGCGACAATAGCTCGTTGAAATTCGGCAAGTAATTTTGTAATTATAACATTAAGATCCGCCAGAATTTCAGGAACCAATTCAAGAAAATCAGGAACAATCTATAGATAAATATATCGCCACAGGTGGTGTAAAATAATAACGATGTTTTTTTTTTATCGGAAGTTTCCGCCGAAATAATAAGAAATAATCACAAATATGGATTTTCAACATTTAGATCAAAGGTTTAATCGTTGTTCTAATTTATCGGCAAACGCAAACGCACCTGAATGTAATTCGAATTCGTTTGCATAAGTTCGACACTTGATAAGGATCTATTGTCGTACCGTTGCCAACAAAAATTTGCTTCTGCAAATTTGTTTTCTGGAAGGTTCCCAAAATAAAACGTTGCGCGTTGATATCATCGGAATACGATGCCAGTAGGGAATTTAACGCACAGGCCATTCTCCAACTGTAGCTAAAGGTGTACCGATGAAAAAAAGGAGATCGGTTCTTTCGAAATCAGAGCAGAACCATAAAGGGGGCGAGGCAAAGGTACAATATCTCAGTTACGAATAAAAAAAAAGATAATAAAAAAACTAACATCAACGGGTCGTAAAATCAAGGTGCATCCGTCGAACAGGCGCGCGCGCGTGGGCGCGTTTTTTCGACAGCATCTAATTGGCAGTGCTTCGGGGCATCGACGTTTCACGTAGTCGAACCGAAGAGAACAGAGAATAAATAAGGTGAAACAGAGTGGGAGGCCTCTCGGTTTCGGGAAAGGTTTACGCGGTTGCATCTCAAGCGCGGCAGATGGTCCGATCGTGATTGCAGCTGCCCCGCGAAGACGAGCACCTGCCGCACGTTCTTCCTTCGTACTTTTTTGGAGGGGGATGGATCCCAAGCGGTGCCTCGGACTTTGGTTCACTAGGGGCCATTATCACGATACGACAAATCAGTGCGCGAGACACCTCGCGATCCTGCTGGTTCGTCAATCACCGTTGCGCCTGGGGAGAGGAAGAGAGTATAAATTTATATTTTTTTATATTTTCTTTGCACGTCGATAAGATACAGGCAATCCGAATCGTTTCAGCTTTCGTTCAGATCACAAAGAGAAGAGGTGCACATGCAATTTTTACATAGGTTTCCGAGAAGGTCTTTTAGGGTCGATAATAGTCGAAGCGATTCCACGTTCGATCGTCTAAAATAGAGATACGCTGTATCTGTTATTCTATTGGAGAATAAAATTCCTTTCGTTGACTATTCAGTCATTTTTTAAAATGACTACAAAGCCACGGATGCTTTTTTGTAGAAAAAAAAAGTATCTCTAGAATATCGGAAGTCTCCAAAGAGAAAATTTAATTGAATCGGATAGCAAAAATGAGACTATAGTCACTTTTGTACACTGTAAAAAATAATGGTAAATTTAATGTATTCGGAAATTAAAAATTGTAAAACATCGTACATTAATAGGAAATAAAAATATGCTGAAATGGAATTTCTCTAAATATTCTTCGAATACAAACAAGAAATGATATTGAGATTACCAAATTCGTCGTTGTATTCGATTTATACTATTTTTGTAGTAAATTGAAGTACATTATTAAAAAAACAATATCTGTACGGTTTTCAATATACCGTACATTCATGTTTCATCGTAATTTTACATGAAATTGAGTGTACGAGTTTATGCATAAAAACTTTCAGTATCAGTAAATCGAGTTTATTGTTTTTTTTTTACAGTGTACATTGTAAAAATGTCTTTCTATGTCGGTATATAAAGCTTTTATGCACAAATGGCGTAATAACCATGAAACAAACGCACGTTGAAATTTCGAACAATTTTTTGCATCGTAAAAAAAATTCGATACTCTTAAAATAATTTTTGTTTATTTTTAAAAATATCTTGCAGAATTACAAGCAATGATATTTTAATTTACGATTTACGTTCCATCGTTGTCAATTTTTTATTTGCAAGTACATTACATTTACCATTATTTTTTTAAATGTATCCATGGAGATAATGCATCTTCTATTAAAAAAACCCATTTTATTAATCCCTTATAGCTTCAGAGAAAAAAAAAATCTAAATTTTGCTCGAATTTAAAGCCGTCAGATAGTACTTCGCGTAATCAACCTTTCGCCGAATCAGGAGAAAAAAAAAAGTTTATTGTCCCATGATGTTGGCTGTTGATGGTGTAAAATGGGCAATCGGATGGTGGGGCCGTCGTTGGTTTGCATCACATTGACAAAATCGTAAGCGACCGGGTGTAGAGAAATCGCGGCGTTTGATTTTATCCAACATCGCGGCTATGGCACCTCCTATAGATAGACACATAGCTATCGATGTAACGAAACCGACGACGGAATTATTGCGCGCGCTTGGACGCGAGACATTTGACAGCTCGTTAGCTCGTTTCGTAGGGATTGCCGCGGTGTCGATTCCCAACCGCCACCTGTCAGGTCACGGGAAAGCGTTCTCTCTATCTGCGTTGTTACCCCCATCTCCGTCACTCCGATTATGTCCGCAATATCAGCCCCTTTTGCCTTTGCCGTTGCTTCTCTCGTTCGGGGTCTCTCTCGCGATAGTTCTGGCGACGCCAGCAAGAGGAGACGCGGCGTGCGCGCGTGCCGATCGCCTCTCATCCTGTCAGAGATCCTCTTCGTTCGGCGGGATTCCCAATGCTCCCGTTCCTTCCCTGTTCGTTGATGTGCTTTGCTGCTGCTGCTCGTTCGGCTCTCGCGAGAATCTTTCCCGTACCCTGATTTTGGCACACTGCCGGGGATTAATTATGGTCCCGGACGAGCGAATCGCCGAGCTATCGCTGATCACGATTTCGACCCATCACCGCAACCACCGTCATTACGCTGGCGAACAGCGGGGCACTACGCTTTCACGAGACTCTAACAAATTTTGTCTGAGTCGCATTTCACTATCCATTGGGCTAACGTTCTACTGTACCGATGGCCACGCGACATGAGCCCAACGGTATCTAACAAGTGTGAACTATTGTCGCAGATGTAGATCATCGAAGTGGAATATCATGTGAGTTGCCAATGAATATCACCCTTAATTGATCTATTTTAGGTTGGATTGAGAAATCGTGTTGTTTTATGCGATTAAGTCGCGAACGCATTCGAACATTTTATTCCAGACTTCTTTTTAAATATACGAAGTTCGAGGCACTCTTCGTGTCGGAAACACTTGTTTAAAGCGTTAAAAAAAAAATTGTCTAGACGATATCTCTAATTGGCAAGCGATATCGATGGTTGCGTACTTTTTTTATTTGCATTTGAAAAACATTTGACGGATGTTTTGCTTGCTAAACGGCGTTCGATGCTTTTCAACTGCTGTGTAAATTTTGATTTCTTTTTTTTTGCTTCGGAAGCGGAGATAATTCGCGAGCGAAGACGAAATAATAGAGTGAACAAAAAAAATGAAATGCCGTTGGATTGGATTCTTTTGCGCGTCAGTTACGTAACAGTTGGATTCATCTTGTTTCTGGCGCAATCGCATCGATCGCGAGAGAAGCACTCATTCGCATAGGGGTTCGAGTGTTTGAGATGCTCTCGAAACGAGTCTGGTACCGACGAGTCATATGCCGGGCCCCATGGGGTGCGTTGGGTAAATATGCGAAAATTGCTTCCGAACGGAGAAAAAAAAATTGAATGCGCCGCGCGCTCCTGAAAAGCGAACGGTAAAGCGTTTTTCATCGTTACAAAGTTCGTACAATTTTTGACGATACCATAATTTGTGAATATCTGATTCTCGTGGAATTATTTGCATAAAATATAACGCCACAGTTCGTTGTGCTTTTTTTTATCGATAAGAAAGACATCACTCATCAATTTCTCATAATTTGATGATCCAATTCTTGATTTATCAAATATCAACACACGGGATTGACTTAGGATTTTTTTTTTTATTGTCGAGATAATAAAAGACGACGATAATGATTCCGTCGTTGGTATTTAATCGCTCACGCGTGCCAGAAACGTATCATCGAATCACCGGCGATCGACATCTAGAGATCGAAATTTTTACGAAAAGAAAAAGAAAATGCGGTATTCCGTTTTTGCGCTTCTGGCGGTCGCCGCAGTTTCCGGTAAGTGTGAATGAGTCCCATATCAACGGGATTTGTCTTCAATATTTTTAATTGTTGATTTTCGAATCGCTGTTTTTCCGTTTTCTCATTTATTTCGTTTTTATCGTTTTTACATTTATAACGGCGAAGTACTTGCGTCGCCACAGCAGTAACTTTTGGCGTAATGGAATATAAATAAATCTGTTACATTCGTTATTTTATTACAGTTGTTCAAGCGGAGAATAAGGCAAAATGCGTACCCGGAGAGCTTCTTATGAGTTTCTGTAACGCGTGTATCTGCCATGTCGATGGCATTGGTAAGGCGTGTACGAGAAAACTGTGCCCCGACGGTGTTTATAACGAGGATGGATCCTTGATAAATCCCAATCGTTCCCTCAACGATTTCTCGACGAGAGTGAAACGCGAGGCTGGCAACAACACCGTAGAAAATTGCGAGCCCAACGTGCTTTTCCACAAATTTTGCAATACATGCATTTGCACGTCCGACGGTAAAAGTGCCACGTGCACTAAAAAGGAATGTCCTGAAGGTGTCTACAACGAAGACGGTTCTCTCAAACCTGGTAAACAATTATAGCTGCAAATTGAATAGCAGTGAAAAATTGAAAAAAATAAAAATATAAATAAAATGGAATTATTTCAATTGAAAAATCACCGACTGCGATATACTTTTTTTTCTTCAATTATTGTATTGTTTCAGGCAAAAAAATTTGCGAGCCATTCTCACACTTCAAAGTCAATTGTGACGATTGCTGGTGCAGCGGTGACGGAGAATTGGCAATGTGCACCGACGATTCCTGCGGTAAGACGTATCACATTTCGAATTAATAGTCTCGCAACTAGTAAACAAATAACTTTTGTGCTATTGATTTTGCGGAAAATGTTTCGCTTGTCGATTATTTTAATCAGCGATATTGTTGCCGCGTTTCATCAGGTAAATCAATATCCAAAATCGAGTATTTGGCGGAGAAGCGAAATATTTTTTTTCAATCGTTATTAGAATTATGAAAATCGTTAAAAAAATGTGACGAAGGATTCCTACATTAAAATAATATAAGAAAATTGACGGTTGAAGTAATTGTTTTGTTTTTTTTTTTTAGCGGAAGCAAAGTGTGAACCGGGAAAAGTCACCAAACAGGGCTGCGACGAGTGCACCTGTAACAAATCGGGTACACAAACGGTCTGCATAGCGAAATTCTGTCGGGATCCGCTGGATCCCCGGAACGAGGATAATTGATACTCACAAATTTAAATTTATTTAGAAATTATTCATTTGTTGTGAATAAAAAAAAAATTACCAACAAAAAAAAATTTTTTTCAATGTATGTATCTCCGATTTTCTTTAATTTTTTGAGGAGTTTTCCTACATTATTCCTCGCAAAATCATTTTTATAATGAAAAACCCGTAATTTTTATTATTTAATTATTTGTTGTATAATTATTCGCACATTTTCTCATGTAATCTCGTGAGCTCATCAGCTCGTTTATTTATTATTAGCGCTATTTAGGTCATTTTTAAAATTCTTATCAATGTTCGAAAATTACGCTGTGCTTCGGCGTTTCGATACGCTGTCTATATATACGAATATTCGGTAAAAATTGGTAATCCGATTATCAATGAGTTCGGCATACAATGGCTCAATGGACGGAGAATTTAAAATGAAAATCCTCTGATCGAACGGCGTAAAAAGAATTCTCCCCTTGATACGAGGAATTTATCGATTGATAATCGCGGGAGATTACAATGACGTGCTATTCGATGTCGGAAATGACGACATGTGGGAAGGGATGTGGAGGGAAAAGAGATGTGACTGAAATGTTCAGGATCTGCTGTGTGATTTAATCAACAAAGCATTTCTCGTTGTTAAATATTCACTGCATAGAGATTCCGATATATGTTGCAACTGCATAATGCAATATTTTGTCAAATCCCTATATTAAAAAAAGAAAATCGATTTTTTTTAAATTTCCTTTCGCTTGTGTTAAATAATAGAGATTGCATTTTGGAAGAGATAATTATTGTTTTTGATGGTAACTGGAACGCATGATGATCGATAAATCATGGAAAATAAATTATCAGAATATTAGTAGGGAGGGAAAAAATGACTGACGATATTATTTCACCGTTAAAATCGAAATAATCGATATGCTTCGTTCGTAATGTGAAATAAACATTTTATTTTTTCTTTTTAACGAAATCTCGAATTTCAATAAATCGTCGCTTCCGATGAGAGAATCAGTGCGTAGGGTGCTATAAACCGTTGAGCGGAACGACGGCGAACCGACAGAAGAATTCTCGGCTTCGTGCAACGATCGCGGGGAGGTCGAGATACGAGGGAATGAGAGGACTGTGGGATATCCGATATCGTCGGGCTGACGACTCTCAGGAAATTGGGAACTTCCCCACAATCGGAAAACAGAGTAGAAAATCAAAATACCACAAGTAAAAACAAACAAATCTTTTTCATAGCTACAGGAACATTCATGACGATGTCATATCAAAAGAATTTCCAAGAAGTCCCCTTCACGTCCGGATGTTTTATTTATTTATTTATTATTATACTATTTGCTGCCGTATCTCGACGACTCGGCCTGTGGTTTTATTTCTATTCTTCCATTTAGGAATCAAGGAAATTCGTATCGAGGCTCTGGTCAATATATTTAATTTTTCCTTTTTTTTTTTAACTATTGGTAGAAAAACTCCGGCGAAAAAAAATAGAACAACGTGACACACAAAAAATAAAAACTTAAATTTTAATGCGATTAATCAATAAATCCCAAAAAAAACCTCATCGCTTCTGCGAAAAATGTTCATCGTCTCTAAATAAACTAAAATCTTTTTATTTTCTAATTTTTTTTGTTTATTATAAAAACAGTAATTTTTTTTATTTTATTGCGCAAGTAAGGAGCGGAAGAGATCGAAGTGCGATGTCGATTTTCCGTGTTCTCGTTCGAAGCCCCGTACGATGTCGACGGTGCATAAATCTCCGACGCCAATAAAGCTCCGGTCCGAAAGGTCTCCCGCGTGTGTGCGTCCAAGAGTTACGAGGACGTGGATTTTAAGCGGCGTCCGGGGACACACCGCGTCTCCGACTGTCTCTCCGTCTCATCCTCCTCGTTCCACAAGCTTGTGGCTTGAATGCCTCGGGGATATCCTTTTGCCTCGGTAAGCTTTGGTAGTTTAAAGTCAGAATAGCTTAAGGTATCCGCTATCATCCCGTTTGCCTGTTCCGACCAAATTCGACCGGGTGAACCCGATACCAATGAAGATTGGGTCTTCATCCGTCGAGAATGACGCTTGATGCGGGTCTTCGTTTGTTCTTCAGCCTCAAAGCCTCTTCGAGAGTTCTTTTAGCAGTGATTTTATGCAACGAATTAGACTAAAAGCGCCACTTGTCCAAAATAAATATTGGAATTTCTTTTTACCTCCCCCTGGCGCCCCTAACCCCTTCTCCCCTTTCGCCGAACTGTTCTACTTTTACTAGTGGCGCAAGTGCGTTCGCTCTTTCGGAACAATTCGGATTTATTTCCCGAAACATCGAAACAAAGTTTATTTCAGATTTTTCACTCAATCATATCCACTTCATCGCGAGTATAGATATTATCAAGAAAATAAAAATGTATAGAATCAGAAGATCGTCAATTCTGCTTTTTTGGGTTTTATTTTTATAATTTTTTTTATTTTACATTTTACAAAGAGCAAAAAAAATTAAAATTTAGGGATTTTCCGTCGGCGTAATATAAATTTATTTCAAAAATTGACGCGGCAATAAGATTTTAATGCGATTCTAGAATTTTACTGGCATCTCTGCGCATTGTAAAAAAATCTTAAATCCTTGACGATATCGAGACGCTAATGGCATTGGCTGCACGAGGCAACCTGTCGTGTGTCGTCGAATCGTTCCCGTTCGCGCATGCAGAATCCCTTTTTCCATTTGCGTACCTGCCAACACCTGTTCGAGAGTCGATGCGCTTCGTTTTTTTTTTTTGTTTCGTTCTTTTTTATGCCGTCGCTTTTCTACCTACCGACTTACCCACCTAACTACCCACCTTTACCGGTGGTACACTACTCACCTCTCTTTTATCGAACTACACGTTGCCGGTGCTCTTCTCTTCCTTCACTCGACAGCTGTCATAGCAAGAGCCTTGTGTGCTCTAACCGGCCCGTTCGACGGTATAACGCAATGGGCATATCGAAGCGAACGACGACGCGCTCTCCTGGCTTCGCTAGCCGATTCTATCGTGTGGCCTATGCGCACATAATAAAAAAAAATGCCTTCGTTTCTATCCGAATGGGGGACCCATTCGAATAAAAATGAAGTCGTTTTTTTTCTCATTTTTCATAGCAATATAACGAATGATATTGGCGATTTTACAGTCTCGTTATTGTCTCGTCATTTATCTCAAAGATCGTTCTCAGTTATTGCATTTCATTTTTTGTCAAATAAAAAATCTATTTATTATTTTGGACGGATATTTAAGAAAAAAAATGATAGGTGGGTTGGATATACATCGATAAAACGTATACAAAAAATTTGTCGGAAATATGCGAAATTCGGCTCTATTATATAATGAATTATTAATCATACAATTTTTGACATATTTATTGTTATATATATGCAGAAATATTTTCTAAAATATTGTGATAGTCTTAGTTTTGTTAATTATATTCGGTCCTCTCGTTCGTACTTTACAACGTGCAAAATTCCGAAACAACTTGCATCAGCGCGAAAAATTTGTGTTTTTAGTTATCGAAGAAAATTTTCAAGGCGAAAGATCGAAGTTATTAACGAATAGAATAGGGGGCATTGGCGATTCGATACTCAGATTGCATTCTATTTCTTCGCAATCTTCTTTAACCGTATTACGCAGCGACACATATCGGCTGTGTCATCGGAACCGCTTCGAGAATATCGAACGGATTTCTCATGGTCCGGTTGTCGAACGAAATTTCAAACTGCGTGCGTATGCGCGCGGAGAAAAGCCGATTGCGATATACATATACCAACCCTATTCCTTCGTCATCGTATGCGGACAGCTGCCGCCGATCCGAGAGAGGGATCCAAGCGTAAATATTCCGCTGCTCGTTGCCCGATATAGAACGATCCGCGTGGCTCTTCCTTCGGACATATTCGAAGGGGGCGGTGCGTTGTCCCATCGTTCAAATTTTCAGGCCGAACGAATCTCGACGTTATCGATCATTCTTGCGAGGCGTGAGAGACGGACGTTCGCGCCATGCCACACGCCAGTTATATACACCCCACGATTCGCATTCGCGAGCTATGAAAACCGGAAGTATCGAACGAAATCATCGTCGCGTCATTGACTTCCTTTCGTTCGTCAAACTTTTTTTTTTTTTTTAGTACACAATAATATCAACATAATAATAATTAATATCATAATAATGGTTATAAACAATAGCCATGGTAATTATAATATTTTTTGTTATTATTATTCGTAATCATTTTTAAATATAAAATAAACGATTTTTTTTAACGATTATTGAAGAATTGATTAAACGATCGAATTTGCAGGATACCGTCTTGACGTTAGTCTATATCTTACTACGCGTATTTTTCGCTCAATTCTACATATTATTCAAATTTTTTCTCACATATACATATATATATATATTTTTTTTTTTTCGATTCCTGGGGTCCCTGCGACCCTGCAGTGATATTACAGGATTGAATGTAATTATTTTAAGGACATCTCCTCTGTCCTTCAATTATTCTCGAAACTGTAGAAAAGCTTTATCTAACTTTACAAAACAAACGGACATGCGACATCTGACCGGTCCCTGTACTAGCGAAGTTTCACTGTATTCATTCAATCAAACGAAATAAAAGGGGCTTCGAACTTTTGCCAGACGGTACTATATCTGCATACACAGTTTTCTCGCTCTCCCACGTTACTTTGCGCGATGCGAAGAGCGCCAGAGAGCCGTTGGTCCGGGGATATTGGGGAATCGAGAGACTCTCGGGAGTGCTAGTCGTCGCTGTAAAGCCCCGAACGCGCTCTCGGGGGAAAGTGTCGGGACGAAAAGCCTACTGGCCCCGCAGGCAAGCCTCCTGTGGAAGATCGACTACTCACAAGGGACACTCCTATAGTGTTTCTCAAACATCCTCGTGAGAGATAACGCAACCGCGTAATGCTTCAGCCCCTCGATCCATCGCGACCCACTTCATTCAGTTGGGTTCATTTGATCAACAGAAACGAAACCACATATATACACACACGATGGTCGTCGCTCGGATATAACCAGCGAAGCACGTGCCCAATCGTGCCTCGTGCGCCTCCGCTCTCCGGAGGATCGAGCGACGCGCATGACGGCAAAAAACGACAAAAAAAAAAAAAAAATCACTGATTTCTGTGAGAATACCGTTGACCCGATATACTTATTGAAATTGCGTATCATGTTTTTTTAATAATAATAATAATTTGATTGGTTGCATAAGGCGGCAAAATGATTTGTGAAAAGTGTCGCAGTCGGTTAATCTACAATTTTTTTTACATTTGCGTTAATCCAATTAACAAAAAAAATATTGTGAGTCATCCGCATGGAAGTTTCAAAATTTTTCTTTATGGAAACATCGCGGGTACTTTGTTTCCGGTTTTATCGTACATCAAAAACAAGACTACTATTCATTTTTATAACGCATTCCGTCATTTTACTATCGCCTTGAAATCTCGCGGACGTCGAGTATTTTGAGAAAAAAAATGTTATGCCATTTTAAACGACTTGAAAAATCGGAACTATAATCGCTCTTTACCGGACTCTTTTGGCGAATAGGTTTCCGGCAAAGATTCATTTATATTTACATAATAAAACTGTACAGGAAAACTTTGAATCCTGGAAGTGTTTTGGATTTAACGACACTGTGTATATATACGAAATCCATCGCCCAATTTCATCGTGGCGCGAGATGAATTCTCGCAGCATCCGAGAAAACGGCTATGGAAAGAGCGAATATAATAATATTATCAACGAACGGGTGGAGAGAGACCACCCGCATCTCGCGCTTGTGGTACGAAGAACAACCGCCCGATTCACAGCGAAGATCGCGAAATTCAATTTAAATTATAATCATAAACCGTTGGGTACAGAGGTCTCACTTCTGTATCTCGTTTTCTCCCTGCACTCTCAAGTTTTCCATACAGTATAATCTTTCGCGTCCTTTCATCTACGTGGGCTTCGCTTTCCCGGGCCCTTTCTCAGAAACGAACACAACGTCGCCGCGGCGAAAATTTAATTAATAGTACCCCCCTCCGCCTCACAGCGCAACCCAACGCTTCCCTCGCACCTCAAGAACTCATTCGCTGTAGGAGCGCAAAAGGGAAAGAGCCACCGAGAGAAGAAACTCAATGAGATCACTATCTCATTAGTCGCGAACGAGTTGGACGCAAACGAGTGGGAGAAAGAGCAAAAAAAAAAGAAAAAAAAAAAAGTAACGTAACTCCGAGAGTTCCATAGTTGAAATACAGAAGACGAGTAAAGGTCGGCGAAATGCGAGAAACGGAGAACGATGAGTGAGAGTTTGGATACCCATTGCAGTTGGATGTGACCTCCGGTGGCAGAGATGTTAGTTTGCACGATCTTATAATACCGCGCAACCCACCGAGTAATGAAAAACGTGGCTGTGTCAGCGACTGTGCAGAGATTCGGGATATAGTCAAGTCGAGCCAAGCAGTCGCGCACTGGATTCGCGACTTGTTCGTATGTGAACGCGCAATTTGTCTCACTAACATTACCGAGATAACCCAGTTAGTGGATGAACCCTGTCACGGCTGTCCCGGATATACGTTCTTAGGTTGATGTCCTCAACGAGTTATTTTTATGAAAAACTATTTTATTCTACTATTAACCCTAAAATACCCACACATATTTCTGCACCTCTTCAGCGGCATACGTGGCTCTGGAAGAGCCGATGTCTTTGTCGTTGCGAAACTTTGTCGGAAATCGATATTTTTTAATTTAGTAATAATGAAATCGAAATTTCAAGATTTAAGGAATATTTCTGTTAAAATGCAACGTCGATGGAGTAACGATAATAAAAGTTACACGTTTTTGAATGATATCTGAAACGGCAAATTTCTAAAAATTCGCGGCAATAAAGTGAAAAAATAGTTAGATGGTCAGACGATGCGAACATTACGATTCCGTGAGATTCTCTCGCGTGATTCTGGTAATAATATTTTCCGGCTTTGTTAAGAATTTTACACGATCGAGTTGTATTTTTTAAAAATTATTTTTCTAATGTTTCTGATCACATTTTGGTACCGAATCGCAGTTATGAATTTTGCGTCCAACGCTTCGATAGAATTGAATGTTTTCGAAGCTTTGGTTTTCTCTCGGATGGTAGCAGATGAAATTTCAGACTTCATTGTTTTCCACTATCGTTCATGTCAAATTGGATTTTACTAGGAAAAAAAAAAAAAACCGTATTTTTGTTCCATTTTAATTGACGTTCTTTGATATCCATGTATCGTCCCTGAAATTCAATGTAATACAATGCCCCACCGTTACGTCGTGTAACGATAAAAATGGTGAATGTAAAAGGCGGATCTGTGAGACACAGATGTGGCATTTCCGTTTTACACTTCCGTGTTTTACTACCATCCAGTGATGGATGGTATGGGGCCCGAGGGATCAATTTTTGCTTTCCCTCCCTCTCTCGTATTTATCGAGATCTCTATTTTTACGCCGCGCCCTGTAAGGTTTAATCCATCGTGGGAAGATTGTGAGGTAACGGGAGATAAAAGATGAGAGTGGAGAACATTGATGCGGGACATAGAAGACATTCGACGGGGTGTGGGGGCGGGGGGCGAATGGAGGACAGAGAACAACAAGAGGACAACAAGAAGATGCCGATACGGCAAGAGGTGCGGCGAAGAGATAGAGATAGAGGTTGGATGGACCCTCGAATCTACTAGCCGCCCAAACGTCTGCAACCGGCACCTAACGGGACTAAACATAAAATATAGCTGTGGGTTAACGCCTCCCCTCCTTCCCTTTGCCCCTCGCGCATCGTCCCGGGTTGGTGTTGCCCGTTAAATACCTAAATAGCGCTCGCAATTCCCACTACAGAAGCGCCCATACAACTCGATGGTTTGGATCGTATATGGCCCACTACTACGAATTTACGTTCGGACGTATAGATAACCTATATAAAGCGTATAGAAGGGGAATGGAGGTAAATGGGGCAAAATGAATCATTGGCAAAAATTGCCCTTAAACTGCGCAAAAAACTTTGATGGCAGAAACGCGTGGAAGACATTTTGTTTTCGTGAAGTTATTTTTATTTTATTTTTTTCGAAATTTTCATGCGAAAGTTTTATGAAAATATCAATATTTTATGAAATACGTGAAATTTCTTATTTTTCCGAAAATGGAATTTCGTATCTTGAATTTAAGAACACTTTTGTCTATAGAGCTAAAACTTGATGAATCACGCAACAAATAATTTAGAAATGTTCTGAAGAATCTTTTTTAAATCGACACTTGTCGACTTGTTACCACGTTTTTCGTTTATTGAATGGTAGCTGATTATTTTAGATATTCGTTCAGTCGACATTTTATTTTATTCATCAAATTTCGCTCTGTGAAGAAACAAAACAACGACTGAAATTCATTTTTGTATGAGTAGCTATGCAAACGAAAAAAGAAATACGTGAAGAGAAAATGTAAATTTCAGGATATTTTTTAGACGATACGAGTGCTCTGTTAACACATTCATTAAGCAATTTTTTTTGACTCTGGTCTGTTTTACCCCGGAATCCAATTTCGCCCCGTTCGCCCCCTACAGTTTCGTATATAGGTGCTCGTGACATGTTAAGCGATTAATCCCGCTGATTGGATTTCAATTAGCCTGCTAACGACATCACCAGCGGTCTAACGCCGTACCATCGGCTATTGCACGTTCACCGGAAATAAATCACAAGCCCTTTTCATTACAATTCTTTGAAAATATCATCAAAGTTGTTCTGTGTCTCGAAATGATGGATGTATATTTGTTAAGTACCCATTACCCAATTAAAATCATTTCATATGATATCGAATCGTCGATTAACGGTGAAATTTCGTCACATATCAAGTATTAGTGAATTGTTCACATTTTTTTCGCATTCATTTTAAACACATTTGTGATATTTCTGCGGAATATTTTTTCTTCTTGAATACGCCATTTTTTTCGATTAAAGTTGACACATCAATGAAGCATCACGCTGAATTTTTCGGGCGGATCACTCTCACGCAACCTCGATGCGTAAATGCCCTCTGGTATGCGTAAAATTTCTTCGCAGTTGATTTAACGCGGAAATTCGGCGTTGCATAATCGAACGAATGGATGGAATTGACGGGAACGAGGTAGAGTGTTGGTTTCATTGAAAATCAGTAATTAAATATAGAGAATTAAATTAAAAAAAAAGGTACACATAGACACTTATATAATAAAATACCGAACACGTCCGCTTATCGAGTGAAAAGGGTACGCTGAAAAATTTATCTCTGATAATAAAATTTTTTTATAACGATAATTACCTCGGTATCTATCCCATTAATTCGCGATAGGAAAAATGAAAAGATTTGTCGTCATATTTCATTATTAACAATTTTATCAACGCTCTCGCTACGCTACATAATTGATTTTCGTCGTCAATTTTCACTGTGGCGTATTTCTCGCACTATATAATAACGCCGCTTCGGAATATCGACGAAATAATTCATTAAATATCTATTCCAGTATTTTATCATTGACCGAAGAGAAACCAAAGGATGTTAAATTGTGAATTACGTTCCCTTTGATAGACAATATGCGATTCGCGATTTCATATTATATGCGGCATGTGAAATCATCGTTATAGAATATTTTTGAGAATCAAGAAAAAATTGGTCGTCGATTTTTTTCGAAATTTTACAATTTCAGGTATTTTAATAAATCGATATTTCTACTTTTGGATAGAATATTTAAAAATCCAGGTATACGTTTCGCGTTTCGTGAAAAAAGTATCTTTTTTTTCGAGATGCTGCAGTGGCGATAAAAAAAAAGTGGAAAAAAAAATTGACGTAGGGTATTCCCCAGTTTTGCACAGCTGGTCGTTCGTCTCCTCATTTATTACCAATTTTCTCGCAATTCGCCGGTACGAACGATCGAAATCATCGAAACTTGATCTTTCGACATAAAAATAAAGCCATATTACGAGTCCTGAAAGGGCCGATGATCTCTTCTTCTCTTCGGTTATCTTTTATCGCGGTCATTATTCTTGCGGGAAAAACCACCCCGCAATATATATCTCGATGAAATCTCATTCGCCCTCCACACTCCATAAGAGTTTCTATACCCGATTGTCCGTACGAAAAGACTATAGAAAAAAACAGCTATGTGTCTGATGGGCCTCGTGTTCAATGTAGTGTGTTACATACATATGTACAGTGGAGCGTGTATCGTGGTACAGAAGTATTGATGCTGCTGCCGGCTATCCATCAAAGAACATATACCATCCCTTCGACAGGATCTCTCAATCTCTCCCGGGTCCGTCACGTCAACGGCGAAGCAAACACGTTATTTCGGGATTTAGAATTCCCTCCCCCACCCCCTCCCCTCTCCCCCCGGGTACGTTTCCCCCTGTATACGTTCATCCCAACCGGGAAATACAATCTGCAAGAGAGCATCGATAATTCATCGAAAATCTGGTGCTCTACGGAAACTTCGGCGCGTCAAACACGCTCTCTCTGTTCTGCGACGCCGGAAACTTTCGAAACGTAACCCGTTAAATTAATTCTCAACAGTACCCGGAAATTCGAGTATCGCCATTGTTCGCGTCGGCGTATATTTTGTGATCAAGTTTCGTGGCAAAGAAGCAATCGATGAGTATTCCAATGACGTCGGTTTCGTGATCAGCGGAAAAAAAATACATAGGAATACGCGATTTGAAACATTTTCCTTCAACCCCTCAATTTTCATATATAAAAATCGTATGGGTTAACTCACCGAATCGATTTTACAAAAATCATCTTAACTACACTCTGCTTGCGAATAATCAAACTTAGAATATTAAAATTTTTTTTACAGAAGACTCGATGTCTTTATCGTTGCGAAACTTAGTCAAAAATCAATATTTTTAGATTTAATTATAGATGTCTAATTTTTTTATTTTATCTAAGATTTTCTTGAAAAATCTTTCGGGTCCAGCTAACCCATTGGCAGCGTTCCAGAGTTAAAAATTATGACATTAAAACGATCCAATTTTTGTTCGCCAGTTTTAGATATTTTCCAATTTAGTTTCAACCGAGTCGTCGATCCAATTTTCATAAGCCAAATATCTCGAAAACTGATAAATACACCAGTCCCTTGTACCCCATAAATACCGTGTTCAATGAAGACGAAAAAAAGAATTGAATTAAACGAAGCGCGTAATGAATAGATTGATCATATCGCAAGCTCGGCAGTTCGCCCTCTATAATTACTTACGCGCCGGAATGAAATTGTCCCCTCCCTACTTTTTCGGTTGGGGTGAATTTTATTAAAGTTACCCGGCTATCGTATTATTATTCATTGTTCTCTTGTTTCATTAACATTAATTCCTCCGGGTTGGATCCAGAAAGCTCTATCTATCGCGGCTTTACTCTCCCTTTCAGGGACTCTCTTTGCCCCACCTACCCTTATCCTCGCCTTATAATACGTGAGCGTAGTACGAGACGGTTAATATATTCGTCGAACGAATTGTATACGAGTCCTCGACGATCCAAGCTCGCGTAATGGCTGTTGGGGGAGAGAGTAAGTCCAGCATATGAGTGCACCCCGCGCGCGTGCACTGTACACGCTATAGAATGATGTTGCCGCTGTTGAGCTCGGGAAACGGATCCGACCCTAATGGACATTGAATACGTAATGCTTAGGCGGCACTTGGCGAATCGGCTAAGCCTGGCTAAGCTTTTGCAAAGTGTTGACGAGGAGTCGAAGTGTCGAGGGTACAGTATCAACCCTCTTACTACGGCCGCATGTTTGTACGTTGAATATACATATATGCGATTGTGTGTGAACGTATGTGTGCAGAGTAGACATAACTGTTGTAGATAGTAAGTATACCATGCAGAATAGTTATACCACTCGTAATAGTAGCACTCGATGTGTCATGGAGACCCTTCGAGGCGCAATTCTCCTTTGAATTGAAATAAGAATGCTGCGAAAGTAAATGGAACTTTTGTCGAGTCGATAAACAGTTTTTTGGGAATTTATTAAGGTCTACATAAGTGTTCTGTCGCATTAAAAGTGCAATTCGTTAACTCAGAAAAAATGAGGAGAAAAAAATAGTCGAAAAAAGAGGATTTTTTAGCTTATTTTTGCGGTAGCATTTTATGTATTGTTCCTTAACGTAAATTGTATTTATTCCATCATCTTCGCCTATAAATGCTCTAATCGAATCGGATGGGAAACAATTTTATCCACGCGGTATACAAATTAAAAAAACCAGACCTTCGCTCCTTCTAAACGTTGATCCCGTAGAGGGCTGTTCGCCGATGAGTCACAAATTGCTTCGCGCCGAATGCAAAGCAGCGTGTCCACGACATTCGATGCTCCAAACTGCAAAGAACTTCCATCATTCGTCGTCGGCCCCTCGAAACTTTTCACCCTCTTCCGAATTTGGCGCCTATAGTAGTATATATCTCCGAACGCCAGCATCACCTTTTCTCCGACACACTCTCTCATCTAAGCCATTCGTTGAGTCGTACCACTCCGCTTTCTCAACGCCCATTTACACCCTTCGTTCTTCTTCTTTCTACCCATGTTATTCTTTCTTGTTTGGGTTTCGTATCCGTTATCCTTTTCGCTCTTGTTTGCCGTAACTCCAGAAAACGCCGATACGCAATACCGTGTTGTTGCGACGCATACAACGTCGTAGGAAAATGCGAGTAAAGGATCTTCCAATGACAGTAGCAAACAGAAGAGAATAGCGTTGTCGTCGAGGGATCGGGAATTCTGTACCCTGAATCTTCGGGCGTCGTAAGCCAGAGAACGTTTCCGCACAGAGTCTCGCGATTCGCGGATCCTTCGCGTACCTATTTGCGTTGAATTTCGTTGGAGGGTCCCTCTCATTCTCGAGGCCCCTGGGGGCAAAATAGGGACTCGTGGAGAATGGTAGATTGTACTCACTGCCTTTCCAAAGTTCCCGTCGTACCTTTTGGAACATCGGGGACGATCTGGCTGAGCGAGTATTCGCAAACTAAACATTAGTATCGGTGAAGCAAACCTTGTCAACGCTTTCTCGTAGAATGTACGCTCCTCAGATTTGGCTTCCGAAATGTTTCGGTTCTTTTGTTTCTGATTTCGAAAATTCTCTAAATGTTCTCGAAAAAAATTGATAGCGTCTGCATTATTTATCGTTTCTCGAAAAAAAAATGAAATGTGACGTAGAGACGGATAACTAAAATGTAAAAAAAATCGTGTTGCACTAACTCACGAGTGGGTTCTCGAGCGAAAAGTTTTGAGGGCCGTACACGGCAGAGCTCGTTCGTCGCATGAGTTTTTTGGCGGCCAAGTCAATTGACATCGTTTGCAGGAAACGAAAGTGTCAAGTAACTGAACAACTGCCTCGACGCGATTGGAGCAAAGAAAGTCGGAAGAAAAAAAAACGAAATTGACGTGTAAAACAATGATTGACGTTAAATTATAGTTAAAAAGAAAGGAACACTGAATTGCGATGTTACTTTTTTCTTTTCGTCTATAACGAGGCGAACGAATATTAACGCTGAGAATTTCCTCGGGGATTATCGACACCTGGGCGGAGGATTGAGAAAAAACCTCAAACGTTTTAATAGAGAAACGCGCATACGCGATGATTATATCCCCAACGGGCTTCTCAACGATAACGAACGAAACAAACTCACGTGTCTTCCACTCTAACATTGTTTAATTAATAAAAGGCATAGAGTGGAATGGAAAGATTCTACGAAAAATATATCCTCGTGTACCTTATTGATGTTGAAGCAGCTTTCTGCAGCGTGAAAGTATCTGAAAAAAAAAAAATAATATATATCTATAAAAAAAAAAAAAATTTCGAGTTTTGCGATCGTGACGATTTTTTTTTGCCAAACCTTCGCTCAGGGAAAAGGGGATGAGATGCGTTTGACTCGGACGCGAAGTTTGTTGCATTTTTTCGTATAAATTTCGTATAATATTATTAAAAAATTCGTATAAAAAATGTACATATGCTGTTGTGAATGTGCAATTTTTATTCCAGAAAGCGTTTTGGACATATTTTATACGATGTTTTATTGCACATTTGCCGGGTTTGAGATTATATCTGACTCATCAAAGTGATGCATCCTTTAAAATACTCGATGTATCATTACGAAATTTGTATGATATCCTCGCGGGATTAACTTTTTTTTTAAATCTCCCGTTTCGAAGAATTTGATAATAAAAATAATAACTTCTGAGTGAATTTTACGTATGGTAGTAATAGATTAAGTGGATGAGGGGTGAGTTGGATAAAAAATGTCAAATAGATTTATCGGCCCTCCGAAACAGGATGTTATATCTTTATTGTCTCGTTAAAGTGTCTTTTAAACGAGACGATTAATCGTAGCGAAATTTGTACGACATTATTCGGGGGGTCAATACGTATTTTCGAGAATTCTTCATCAAATTTTCATTCCAAAATAATATTTTATTCTTTCGTATTTGAAATACTTATACGATGTACAAAAAAGGGATTTCAAAGGCTTAATTAACGTGAATAGAATTGTTTCTTTTGCTGACAGTAAAAAAAAAAAGTGTTTGCCACTGTCGAGTCATGAATACACTAATTATCTTGAAACAAAGCGTTAATTTCCACGGGACTTTTGTTATTCTTCTAATTTCACGGGATTAAGGATTCACACACCGAAAATTTCACGAGTTGTTCGAAATCCTTTTCGGAATTTGTATAAATATAAGATACTCACGGTGACAACTCGTCTCGACGGCAGGAAATGAAAGCTTGTACACCACTCCCCCCCCCCCCCGGCCCCGTGGCACTCGTTGTAAACTCAATTTCGTTCGTTCGTCCGTGGAATCGACGCCTTGGATTTGTAAAGCCGGTGAAGCAGCAGCGTCTACTGATTTGCTCCCGAAGCGAGCTCCCGGGCGAAACGAGAGTGAAAGGGGTCGAGAGAGTAAAACGTCCGAAGGCGACGTGGGCGAAGACGCGATCAAGAAAGAGTACAAAAGACGAGATGAGAAAGTGACGAAGAGTCAGAGACCGGAAGTTTGCCGAGTTTCTAGGCTTAGAAATCGAATAGACGGACCGCGCAACACGAATAAAAACAAATTACTTTGACTGTCGCAGATATACGATTTTCTTGTTTTTTCAAGAATGATATCAGGCCACCGAAACTGGGTCACGTGATCATTGTAAAACATTTGCGTCACAAACTGAATTAAGCTGTGAATCCCTTCTTAGAAATCGGTATCAGGATTAATATTGATATTACATCGAAATCGTGAAATCCGTTTTCGTAACCAATTGCATGCGTCCATTTAGTTAGCTTAAGCTAAGAGCGTCTGCCGATATGGCAAAAAAAGTATATCGCGAAATATATTTATGATATATCCAATATTTTCAAATATTTAACAAATTACGCGATTTATATATTAATTACATAAAAATTCCGAATTTTATATATTTCTAATATATTTTTTGCATATACTTTTTTTTCACGTGGGATACTATGGAAATGAAATACATTCTAAGATATATAGAAAATATAAAATTTTTACCGGAAGATATATAATTTATATGATATGTTCTATATATCCAAGATATGTATGATACTTTCGGCGCTCTACATAAAAACATCTTTTTTATATATTCTACATATATTTTCGGGGGTAAAAACTCGCATTCTTGGTGAGCCGCGGTATGAAAGTAACTAAAAAAATGAGCACAAGCGAAGCGAGTGCGTTTGTTGCTAATTAATTTCAATTTGTAGTCTTGAAACACGAGACTTGAGTGGAAAAATGAAACGTTGATGTCCATAGAGTTGAATAAGAAGAAGCGGGCGGCTTCTTTACCATTGAAGGAGGTCGCGAATAAGTAAATATGTGTGCGTGTGTACCGAGTTGACCTCGTGCCTGGAGATCTCCCTCTCGCGGAAATTTTTAATATTTAAAAAGCTCCCATATTCTTCGTTCCCCTCGAGCCAGTAAAGTCAGAAGCTCAAGGGAACGTGTTGCACCAAGAAGCCGGTTGTACACGGACAGTGTAAACTTGGAGAAAAAGTCGACCATCCGATGTGTAATTTTTCATAAATTCCTCGACGTTTCCATCCTCATTCTTTACTTCTACAAACTTGGACAGCACTTAGAGACTCCAGAATTTCTTTTTATATTATGCACCGTGCGCGAATCCACGGGAAAATAGCGATAAATTTCGTTGTCGTGGAAATGAGAGAAAGAATTGATTTTCATTAAATTTAATCGCGGAGATTTATCGTGATAATCGAAGTAGTGGAGGTGTCGGTCGGATTTTTGCATTCTATTTTCGTCTAATTCGATTTCGGGTTGACTATCTCGTAACGTTTGTGAATAGAGGGTTAAAATTATGTTTATTCTTAATTGCAAAGTCGTTAATTCGTTTTGTATAGATATCCATCACATTTATTGACACACGGAGGATGGGCACTTTATTTTTCGAATTCTCCGATCATCCGGAGCACGAAAGACGCGAACAGTATAATAATTACTCGAGAGATCGTACACGAGAGATATAGGTAAATTTAATCGTCATTTGTGAGAAGAACGCGAGAAGAGAGCAAATGAGAATATTAAGTAAAACATAACTCATTTGTAAATGCGCTTACGCGAGTTCAGATGTCTGTCGGTAAAATAGGGATTTATCATTCACTCATTCGCGATCGGGACGGAAATGATGAATTCGTCTCGGAGTTTTATTTCTCCAATTATTCAGCAAAATAAAACAAAGACCACTCATTGAATGTGTTTTTATTTCCTTCAGCGGCAGTTAATCCGAATTTTATTAAAAAAACGGTCACTCGAGGAAAATATCTTGAAAGAACAAATTTGCAAGCATTTCGACGGACTTTAGCAATTGATGAGTTTCGTGTAACAACGAGTATCGAAGAATCTTCTTCTTCAATATATTGCTGAGAGATGCGGAAGGACAATGCTGGCTCTCGTTTCCAATTAGAAATTGCTAATGACGTAGTTCGGGGGGGAGGAGGAGGGGGGAGTCGCGACTTCTCGAGGGGCGCGAGAGATCACGCCTCTCGGAGCTGCGTCGGGATATCTTGACAAACGACTCGACACTTCCGTTTTCATCGCTCTCTCGTAATATAGCGATATGGTTGATGGTTTCCTCGACGGACCTCCGGGAATTTTCGGTGTGTGGGGGTGAAAAGAGGGGTTATCGAGAAGGGTGGGAAGGACTCTTAATAACGCGACGAAGCAATCCTCACCCACGAAAAATCTACCCTCGCGATTTCGACTGACGGCAAGATCACAGGACGAACGATACGAACGATAGGAAGTGTCATCGTCATCGCGATAAAAAAAAGGCAATAGAGCAGAAAAAAAAAAACGAAAATTTAACCGATGATTCATCGCGACCCCGATGCGACCTCCATTATCAACGTTTGACATCCAATCCTCCGTATCGTCGTAAAAAAAAATAAAAAATTGGTGACAAACATCGAACGGTGTATTTTTTTTTCTTTCGTAATATTGAGTTTCTTATTAATATTTTTTAAAATTTGCCAACGTTCGATTATCGACTATATATTATGTAAATTGTGCAAAGTCAACGTTCCATTTAGGTATTATGTACAACAGGTCCATATTTTAGATATGACATAAACGATGTACAGGCCGTTCCCATTTAATTCAGAGAGCTGTATAAGCACTTTGGGGAAGAGATTGTCGCTGTTACATTAACGAGAGTCAGAGTGAGAAAGACCATCAGCATAGCATAGATCGAACGTTCGAACGAGATTTGGTCGAATTTGGTGGGTGAGGCATTGCGCCTATAGCCGTGTCAGCCAACATCGAACATTCAATCGGCTCTCTACGGAAAGCAACGAGACATTGACAAATCGAGACTAATTACGCGACGTAGGTGGTCGATGCCGTTGCGATTCCTCTTGATGCTGGAGCTTATTGCGTGTACATAAGCCCGATTTATATATATATATATATACACATTTATGTGTGTCAACATTCAAAGGGGGTAACATTACACGCTAATGGCGAGAAACACGTTCTCTCGTCCTGCAATACATGAAATCCCGTCGTTCATTATACGTATGCCTTTGTATTGAGCCAAAACATCAATGAATTAAACACTATCTGGGGAACGACGGGGAAACGAGGAAGTTGTCGATCAGCACGGGGGACTCCTGGAATTAATTTTTTTTTTTTTCGTAACCAAATAGCCATTCATTTTTTAACTCTCGACTGCTCGTCAGGGCGAAAAGACGGATGTTATGCGTTTCACGGAGACAAGCGATTTCGTCCGGTATGTTCTCGAAAACGGCTGAAAATGACTCAATAGAATTTGATACAGCGACTCTATGACGTACGGTCGATGGCGTTTGCAATAGAAGATTTAAATTAGTTGAATATTCGTAGAGAAAAAAACATTTTGCGGAATAGTCCTTTAGATATATCGAAAATTGGGCGCCATTTTTGGCGATATATTTTTTCGACTCCCGGTGGCTCGCAAGGCGCTCGATCTCTGTGCGGTATATAACCTCAAATTCACGGTAATCTAAGTCTTAGTTAAAATTTGGCATTTTTAAAAAGGAGGAAATAAAAAAATTTAACAAAAATTAAAAAACTCCCGATGGTAAAAAAGAGTGAAATAACAATAAATTATTCACATGTTATAGTCGGGGGATTTCCGTACTCAATGAAGAAGAAATCGCATGAAAGAAAATCGCGAAGAAAACCAACTCTGGTAGAAATTTTAGCACCGATAAAAAAATGTCGCCTTAATTTTTTTTCTCCCCGAGAAAAGTTAAAAAAAAACTTGCATTCACTCCAATTCTCGCTGAATTCGTTATCACGCGGTGTGGTGCGACCAAATCCTGACAAAAGCCTATGGTATAGCCGTTAAACACCGCGGTATGCCGTGAATTCGTAAGGCTTGAAGCTTTGCAAACTCGTCAAACGCGGTCTCGGCGAGCGATGTTTCGGGCGTCGGCTCTACAGTGTGCACGAGAGTTCAATGAGGCGTGCATTATGCTGTAGTATTATGCCGTGAGCGTTGCTCTTCGTTCCCAGAGGCCGCGTCGTGCAAAAGTCCTCGCGAAGCTCTGGTATTGCCGCTATGTCGATATCTTGGAAACAGAAGTCCGTATCTCTCGATCTTTAAAACGTAAACCGATGCGAGATACGCCCTTCAGTTTCTTATAAATCGTTACGCATATTGCAACAAAGTTATATGCACGTACCGAGTTCAACGCCGGGGGTCCGCCCCGACACAGGTTTCACAACTACTCCACTCTTCTGCTCTAAGTAGTTTAGCACCTGGGAATTAATTCTCTCTCGTCGAGCAACGGTAACTCAGCTCGTTCATTCTCCCGCCACGGATTCGCTCTCATTTTCTCCCTTTCCTCATACTATACTGGATTTTCTCGCTCTCGCTATACCCTTTATCGGAAAATCTTGCACGGTCCCGAATCCGTCATAATCGGCGAGCGCGAGTGCTACTAGAGTTTGGAGCGCAAAATGTGTTACCCATATCAAAGATTGACAAAGGGCGCGGGTTCTCCACCTTCTGCTGGTTCCGACTTTGATACAATGTGTGTATCAACGTAATTACAAGCGATCAACTATACCGCGGCGATAATGTGCGGTTCTCTCGGTACACGAACGAAGGTCGGAACACGAATAAATTCGTAGATTAATGGATTATTGACAATTCGGATACGAATTAATCTTCATGAAGAGTCTTGGAGGGGCTTCGGAGAACATTTGTTTTTTTTATTCTTTCTTTCGTGTTACAAAAAAAAAGAAGCATTTTTATATTCTCCTTCGCTTCTTGAAAATGAAGTTAAAATTAGTCTGAAAAGAATTATCGGAAAAAGTTATCGACTGGATCGGGTACATCATACAAGTTCCGTGGTAATTTATTGAGCCGTTCATTACAAGGTACAGCACTTAAAAGCGGATGTAGAGATATACATACTACGATACTAAATACGAACTTACGCCTGATGTGTTTTCCTCCTTCGGATGATCGATGGTATTGGAATTAATTTTCATTATTTTTTTTTTTCATCCCCCTTTCGGCCCTTTCCCTCGAGTCTGGTAACGGCCCTTTTATTCATACCGATGTGGTCGTATCCATCGACAAAAATGTTAACCTTCGGCAACTCTGTAAAAGTTTGAGGTTCCGCGGATGATGATGGATCTTGCTTCGCGAATGCTTACGAGCGACACGCTTGTATTTTTCATCCGAAAAAATCCTGATATTAAAATAACAAAAAAACAAAGTCCACACCATCGAGCGTTGAGCTTTGTGTGTCAATACTGCAGTTTTTACGTGACGGAGAATTTTTCAATTTTTATTTATCTCGGTGAACTAGAATGCTAACCTTTCGGATCCGATATAAGGCGGAAAATATCGACATAAACAAAAATAAATATAAAAATAACAATATATTAAGACTAAATGTAATAGTAAAGAAAAAGCAGATTCGGATGGGAGAGCAGACGAATTTTCAGATAGGAAAATGTCGATTTGGCGAAGATAAAGAAGTAGAAGTAGCAAAACGTCTCGAGAGAATAAACCTCCTGTCTCTCAAACAGAAGGGGGGGGTGTGAAACGATGGCATCTTGACGTTGAACCTCATTCCCTCGGACGTCAGATTTCGTCATCTAATCGCCAAGGCCAGCGTAGAATGACACGTCAAGATCGAGAGGGAGGGGGTGGAGGGGGAAGGGGAGGCTGAAGCCCGAGGCAAAACTCCGATATCGGCATTATATCGGCTGTCCGCTTGCCTTTCTGTCGTTGACTCTAACGATCCGAAGCGAAGCTCGACGAGTCGAACGAGAGATGCCTGAGCTCTGCTCCTAAGGGTGAAAGCTCTTTACGGGACAGTAACGGCAAAATTTTTCTGGTTTTTTTTTTCTTCTCTCAATCTCTGCCAATCACATCGGCGAATTGAATAAAGATCGATCTTTGAGTTAATTAAAAACATTTTCCGTGTAGTTGAAAAATTGAAATGTTGGGGAAAGAACGACGCCGGGGTAAAGGGCATTTTAATCGATCCTCGTAATTTCTATTGGTGAAAAGACTTTCGGAATTTTTCGATCAAATTGGTGAAAAAAAATGATTTTACATTAATAAATACATAATATTATTATTCATTATTAATAATAATAAATAAATAATATTTGTAATTATTATATCTTTGGAAATAATTATTTCCTCAACAGCGTGCAGATGCGATGTCGTTGGCGATTTTGAAAGGTTAAATTTCGGTTAGTTGGACTGCGGTGGGTAAATTCGAGCGGATTTTACTACGAACTAAAGTAGAGACTCCGCGGCATCTGTTCCACGAGTTAACACAGCAATAATATTCACCGCGGCATTTAACTTCCGTTTAATCTTCACCGATGTTCAGTGAGCTATCCGCAGCCCTTTAGCGATCTGCTCCAAGAACGCGCGGCCGCACCTCGTGCGTTGACGAAGATTTCGCTGCTGCAGGATTGCCATTGAACATCCAGAGGATGAGAGTAATAGGATAAGCGAACGGGGAAACATCGGAAACTCCGGTCGCTCGCGAAAGATAGCCAGAGCTCTACGTTCACTCTTGGTGCCCCCCGTGCCGCAGCAATGATGAGAGGAATATTACTGTTCGGGGATTTCCTTCGTAACGAGCGCAGCTGTAACAGGAAATCTCGGCGTTATTAACGCAGTCGCTTCGCTTCCTATATTAGAGATCATGACTATGGACATTAATTTCGTGCTATATATACACGCAGCTTGCACGCCGGCGATTTGAAAGACGCGAGGAAATGATGATTAATATTCGTTTGGGTTCATTTATTGATCAAATAATTTGGAAAAAAAAAAAATGTTTTCGCTTCGCTTTTCGTTGAAAGGATTTATCGGTTATAAGACTTTTCTTTTCATAATGTGGGCTGAGATTTTAATTTCCGCTTTATCACCATTGATAAATGGATTTTTTTTTTGTGTACGGAGTTATATTGAATATTAGTTAAGGAAGTTCCGACGTCGTATATTACTGTTGTTATAGTCGAGAGTTTTCTACTCTCAATGACCAATTAATCTCTATTTTATAAAATGCCAATAATAATTTATTATTTCACTTTTGTTGGTTAATACAATTTGCTTATTATACTCCCTTTTACGTCGTAAGTTTTTTTTATGTTTGTCATTTTTTGTTTACTCAATTGATTAATCTCCGTCAATATCATTTTTTTTTTTTTTTTCGACAGAAAATATTACAAATTCATTTGTCAACATTTTTCGTAACGATTTTTAATTGACAACTACCTTATTCGGGAATTAAATCGAATTTATCGTTTGGGCATAAATAAGTTCAATTAACACTCAATCATTATCCATCGGCGAGAGACTCTCGTTAAAAAATGAAACGGTCATCGAGAAATAAAATCGAACAAAATATCGAAAAATTCTGGAGTATACGAATTCCCATAGTTCTTTACTTTTATCGAATTTAATTTTTTTTAATTGCCATTTAATTATTTTCCATTTGTGTGAAAGTATCGTAAAAAAATTAAACTGTGATCGAGGGCACAATTAAATAAAATATTTCCAATTTTGCCGACATCCGTCAGACTTTTAACTTTTTTTTTTTTCAATTTTAATTATCATCAAATAGTCCTTGATTGAGGATAACATTTTTGAAATAATGAAATTTGCAAATTTTTTTTCGTTTCAACATCGGCCCCAAAATTTCACAGTTTCCGCCGAATATCCTGGAATTTCGAAAAATCATATCCAATTCGCTGCAAACGTATAGAGAGGACAAGAACTGCTTCGTCGAAATCGTCGAGCTATAAATGCAATCGGGCAACCGAAAGCCAATTAGCGTAAATTTATGAAAATAATCAGAGCAGGTGTATGGATGGCAGAGGGTGAGAAAAGAGGGGCGGGAGGGATCTGCGTATGCGACCTTTTCGTGCTCCCCGCACGATATTGCTTTCGTTTATTTCATCGCTATATAACGTTCTATTTCAATTTCCATGAAGTTGACCGATTTTCAACGATTTCAACTGCGAAATTGCCAAAGAGAAATTGTATCGAATCGGTTAATTTCACGTTGCGAAAGAACGAAACTTCTACACTACGATACATTTACGTAGCTCGGCTCAAACGTACGATCGATTGTTCGATTTATATTTGCGGCGAATAGGGGGCGGTGGAGTGGTCGTGAAGGAAGCGAGAGAGCGAACGAGAGTTTATTCGAAATATTCTCGAACGGCCGGTAACAGGGAGCATCGAACACGATCGATTAATGTATAGTGCAATACGAACGTTTTAATATCTGGTCAATCGGAGGCATTGGACGTGGTTATGGAGGCTCGATATGTGTGAACAGAAGTGTTTGTTTTCGCATAAATTAACCCCCACACTGAGAATCCATTGTACTGTACTTTCATGCATTATGGTAAACGTAATGTACGTGATTCGTTGGCGGTAAGGTCAATATTTTTGTTATTTTTTATTTCATCAAATTTCTATCGATATCGTAACTAATTAATTTCGTATTCGATTGCTCTGTTTGCAAAGTTCAAACTAATAACGGAAAGCTCTCGTTGGTTCGATCGGGAAATATGTGCACGACAGATATTGCATGCAAACTTTGTTCAAAGTCGTATTCGCGAAGTGAACTTGTAATTTTTTCATTGTGCCAATTTTTGTGCAATTTGTGATTTACTCGGGATAACGTGGGATGGTGAAATTGGGGTGAAATACTGCTAATTGAGATAAATCCGAAAGTTCGATTGTTGACTAAAAAAAAAAAATTGTTTGGATCAATTATATCGACGGAATTTTTAATTAGCACGAGACAAATTTTGATTGTTACATATTTTTATCGACTGTCGGTAAAAATCATTGAGGAAACTAATCGTTTAGTTTTATTAACTAAAAATAACTGTAATCTATCCAAATGTTTTTCTCTCGCATCTCGGGGGATAAAAACAATTCAATCTTCAAAATCTATACGAGACATGACATTTTTAAAGCGTCTATGACGCTACGGATGCGTAGCGGAAAATCTTTGCATACATTTTCTTCTCGGATCTCTCTGAGCCCTTAACGGTTCGATAAATTATACTTTGTTAAGTTGGCGAACTGCAGGGAGGAATGAGGAAGTGGACGAGTTTGCATAGAAAGAGCCACTCATAGACCAGCGGAGCTAAAGGATGGGTTCGTCCCTCTTGCCTCCGCGGTTCGGTCAATCGTCGGACGCTTATGCCGTTGGATTTAAATGGAAAATCTCACCGTTATAATTTCAACTACTCGGCCGATTTGACTTTCGAACGACTTTTGCGGTCGCGAACCTCAAGTTATAGTACAATATCTACTGGAGGCGCCACGCGGTATATATATATATATACACACACACCTATATCTATAGTTATGTAGTTTGAAGGCTTATAGAGAAGTACAACGGGGAAGACACTGAAATCTCTTGAGTCTTGAGAACTCTATATACACAGAGACTGGTGTTGGCGCTGTCTGTAGTATTGTATAGTTTCCCCACTAAGAGAATCCATATTGTAGAATCTCCTCTCAAACGCTCAGTGAACTTTGAACTCACCGCGGCGATGTTATTGAAAGTTAAATGCACGAAAAAATTTCGACAAAGCGAAATTATATGGAGATGGATAGGCGGGGGTATCGACCTTATATAGCGCCAATTTATATGTATATCGAAACTCTTGTTACCATACGAATTCGAAAAGTGTCGATGCATTTTTTTTTTCGAAAGTTCCGAAGATGAAGATTATCAATAATTAATTAATAATAAAAATTAAAAAATGAATAACAAAAATAATTAATATTATTATTTGTTTCTTGATTACTATTAATTATTTGACATTTTTTTAATTGATATGATTAGTAGAAACGGAATTCAAATTGTCGAAGAAAAAAAAAATCATTCACTTTTTTTTTTAATACGTAACTACAAATTTGCATATAAAATCGGTGAGCAGTTGTCATCACATTAATAAAAATAAATGAATGTTTATCCATTTCTTGGAAGAGAGCGAAGAATTTTTTAATTTTAATTATGAATTAATAATAATTTGTCTCAAGTGCTCGACGTATTTTTCCTGTTCCTCCGCCACTGCAATTTTCCTCTCTTCTCAGTGTATTTCCAATTCGTATTCGTACTCCAGATCACCGTTAGTCAGGTACGCATTTATGGCTTTGCGATTACCCCGCGCTGTCCGGATGCCGAACGCATGAAATATATTATACGCGCAACACATTATTTTCCGAACTCAATTGTTGCCGCACGTGCGCGCAGGTTGCGCATTATCTATCGCTACGACCTGTTCGACGCTGTTGGAACGACACTCGAGGCCACCATGACTATAAAAATACACGGGGGGCTTTTGCAGCTCGCAGACTTTCGAGTTCAAGCGGAAGATCGGTGGAGCTAACAAAAATATGAAAAAAAAAAAAATTATCCGGAGAAGGGAGGATAGGAACAATGGGGTTCTTTCGTTGCTACTGTTCCGATGCTCTTCCACCGTTCCATTGCTCTCCATACCAAACTAAACTACATAGCGCTTCTCTCGACTCATCTTTCATCTAGACGTGGCACGCGCCGCAGTCGCATCTGGCGTGTCGACGGGGGGTCAATTGAAATTGTGACGACAAGGGGTTCTCTCACCATCACCCCCCCTATTCGCTAAGAGCAACTTGTGAAGCCTGCTGGGTGAAGCGCTTTGCGCACCAAAGCCACCGAGTCACACAACTTATAGCCCGGGGGAACGGGATCACAGTCGTGGCGCCTATAGCCCGCGAAGAACCCTTCGTCTCTCACCCTTCTTTGTTGAAACGAGAACGATGACGATACAGCGTACGAGAAGCCAAAAAGCCGGAGGGTCTGACGAGTAAATTTTCACTTGAAACTTTTCTGTGTCGTAAGTAGCCGACAGTAAAATTTCAAAATGTCGGCGTTATGTTGATTTTAAAGTTGCAACAGAACCGAATGTTTATTGCGTCGTTCTTTGCCATAATTAAAAAACCGGTAGGGTTGGAGCGAAGATTGAAGGGTTGGAAGGAAATTCAATACTTTTCATTGCTCTAACTTTCTGGCGGCAGCAAATTTTTTTATTTGATTGGGCGCGATGTAGTTTTTTTTTTTTTTAATTATCATAGTATTTAGCGATTTTTGGTATTTCTTGGTACTTTGTGTAGAAAGCGTGAAAGCGGACTTAACACGAGGTGAAGCCGAGTGTTGCTTGTAGCGCGAGAGAAGGCGGAAAAGTATCGCATGATACTTTTTGCTACAAGTGCACGAGAAGTTGCCGTGCAGAAAATTACCAAAACGCGTGCGACAAGTACTGACTTCCGAGAAGTAAAATTGGGCCGATGAGCGCATGCGTCCTGTCATTACAGTACGGCAATCTATAACGCGCCACTTACGCCACTCTTGGCAGGAACGTGAAGTAGCACTTCTCATGCACGCGTTGCAAAAAATCTATTTTTTCATCTATATTTCGATGTAAATTCTAAAGAGCTACGCATCGTTCGTAAAGGCCTTTAATATGGATATATTAACTGTGGAATAAAATTGAAGTGAATTATATCGCGGAAGGTTTTTCCGGGCGAATAAATCGTTGGACGGACCCACGCGCCAAGAACTAATGGATTAGACGTGCTTGCTGTGGGCTCCGCGCACTCGTGCGCCTACTAAATTCGAAGAGGGTTCAAGATAACTGAATAAAACAATTGTGTTCGTGTGTATGTGTGTGACGTATCCACTGCATTCTAATAAAAATCTATTTTTCATAGCAATTTTATACGAAATTTGTCAAAAAGTATAAGAAATATAAGTATAAAGAAATATAAACCCTATATTATGGAATTTTGTTTTCTCTTCTCTGCAAATGATTTCAATTTTTGCGCGGGAACGGGGGTTCAGAAAAATGTTTAAAAAATTTCGCAATACAATTCACATTATTCAATTTAAATATACAACACATTAAGTTTTTTTTTTTTCAGAATATTCCACTTAAATTTTACGAACATCGACTTGTTTTTTAAGGATAATTTTATCGGAGCTATCGATACTAAAATTTCCTTTATTTTGTCGATTTTCTCTTATCGCTCTCATTAGAATTACCTCCACCCGCCGTGGCGCAACTAGTTAACAGAAACCATTTCGATTGAGTCGTAAAAACGTAATATCTGCATGAAAAAAGTTATTTTTTTGTTGTTGTCGGATATATATTTTTTTTTATCCGTCGAAACTTTAATTTCTGCTTGGCTACCTTCGCGGTCGCAGATCTCCTTATACGTGACCTACGGACCTATCCACTTTACCTTGTGCATTCTTCTCGCCATTCTCTTCAGGCTTTACTTCATTTCTTTTTAGCACACCCTTCCTTATCTTGCGATATTTCTTTTCTTTTTTTTCAACCCTCTTTTTACCCCCTCTTGACGTACATCTTTCCCGTCTCTTATCGTTTTTTTTTCTTTCATTCAGGGTGCGATGCTTGGTGCAGAGATCCGCGACTCTCACTTTCGTCTCTCATCTTGCACCAGGGAAGACGTCCTCTCGTAGCTTCTTCTTCTCTCGTTTACTCCACGGCCTCCAGACTTGCTAGTCGTCTCTTCTTTTCTCGGTCGCAGTTTCATCCTCCTTCTCTTCGTCTTCTTGCTCTCCCTCAACTCGAGACGTCTGGCACTGGCGGTCTCTGATTAACTCGTACTCCTCCTCGACGGAAAAGTTCGCCGTTTCATTCACATTTTATTTCTACTCTTTTGGCATCCCACCGTTTGCTGTCGTCGCGTCCCTTTTTCTTGCGCCTTCATAGCTGTCCTTCGGTCTTTCTTCTTCGTACTTTTTTTTTTTATTTATTTTACTTCTCTCTGTTTTCATTTTAATGGTAACCGCCTGTAGATGGTAGAGACAATGGTGCGGAGAGCGAGAAAGAAGAAAAAAAAAAAGATCGAAGATCCGTTCGAGAGACAAATAATGATGAGAACGGATAACGATTTTCCGTCGCTGTTGCTGTACTAATCCTTCGCAAATTTTATTGAGGAAAAAAAAATAGGAACGTGCAATTTTTTTATTTAAAATAATTGTTTTGGAGTTCTCGACCCGAAGGACCCGAAGGATCATTTTTCACCCACTTTGAGCACAAAGTCCACGTATAGCAATTAGAAATCCGGTGGGACTTTGGCATGCAAAGTAATCGGCTCTTCGTGGCTGCTGATGTTGACGCCACATGCTTCAAAGAATTAAAAGCGTTTTAATTGAATTAACACCTCTGGTTTTCAATTTTGCGTATAAAAGCGTTAAATACTCTCACGACATTGCTAAATAAAGAAAAATTTAAGAAAAAATCGAAATAAAAAAAATTTAATTCAACGACAGGACAATTTTACGCGATTCGTAAGCGATGAATTCTGCTGCTCGAACAGAGCTGGAAAATTTTATTTCCGATTCACCGATTCACAGATTTCGCGGAGCAATACAACATTTTAAAAGAAAAAGAAAGAAAAAAAATTGGAAAAATGTATAAAATGCCCAACCGAATTTAACCCCATAGTGATGACGCGAGTGGTATCGGGTATATAGTTGACAATTGGTACAGATCGCATGTCAAACAGAAGAGTGGAGTGGGAACAGCGGGGGAGGACGAGAGCATTTCGTCAGGCAATATCCCCGCGGAACGGGAAAATTGATACTTGTAAATTAATACGGTATATCGATATCGGCCTCTGGCATCAGGCGTTAATCAAATTATGTACTCCAACAATGTTTCTCCATGATAAAATACTTCGACTACACGCAAAAAAAAAAAAAAATGCATTGAGAACGAAGCATTTGCTCCCATTTTTGCCAATGTTCGATTTCTCCCCCCCCCCCCTCCGGCCTTCGGGCAAAACAGCATCGGTAACTGAATATTTTTGCTTGTCAAAAAAATATTGTAATAATAATAATAATAAAAAAATGTAACTTGTCCCGTGGGAACTCGTCACACGGTTACAAAAAGCGAACAAATTTATATTCATATTTCGAATAGATCGAATGAAAAAAAAAAAAAAGAAAAATGGTATCGCGCTATCATGCAATATTTGTAAAGTGAGGATTCATTCCCCGGAGACATCGCGTATGTTCGAGAGTGGGATAACATCCTCGAATATTTCATCGCATATCCGTTGAAAATAATTCATATGTTTAGGCTACTGTACTACTATGGCGTTTGCTGGTACCGTTGAGAGAGTTGACGAGGGATGAAACGATTAATTATAACGCGAATTTTCGCGAGGATAATTGAATTGCGTATCGTGCATTATAATTTATAATGTAATGAGGAAAATAGCGGTGAGGTAGCTTTGGAATATTATCGAAATATTACTCTGCTATGCAAGGTGTTTTCGTCTCGGCAATCTCTCTATGATCGGATTATTCGTGCGCGACAGTGCTTGGCAATGCTTCCCTCTGCGAAACATTGAAATTAGCAATAAATTCGTTTTATCACTCCGTGCGCTATAACATTGTAATCGGTGGACAATCCAATTAATAGATTCGAACGCGTGTTATACACGATGGTACATTTGTGAATTTCAATGAAAATATATGTATATATATTTTTTTTTCTATAATAATAATAATGGAATTAATTAATCGACGAATCGTGTCGCAAGCTTGAAAATAAATTTATTGTATTGTGATCGGTAATGTGCGCGATGTGGTGGAGTACGTAAACTCAATTTTTCGATTTTACGATAATTTTTTTTTTTTTTTTTTTTCACCTTTAAAAAACATTGAATTTTGTTTTTCGAGGTCATTGAATTTTTTTCGTTTTCGTTAATTTAATCGTCGTAATTGACTAGATGTATTGCAAATATTTATTTAATTTTGAACAAAAAAAAATCAAAAATAATTTTTTAGTTTCGTAAACGAAACCCGTGAATGAACTATGGCGATGTCAATTTTCAATTACCGGAGAACAATTTCTATTTATTTAGGTAGGAATGCACGAGAGACCGGTAAAACTCTCGATGTTTTAAAACAGTCGCAATATCGGCAACCTCATGGAAAACTTACAGTCGTGTCTATTATTTCTGCGCTCGGAGCTGCGAGCGACTCGAGCACTTCGGATAGGGGAAGCGCAAGCCGACATCCGCTAGTGGCTGTATTTAAAGAATTCAGTATGGCTGTCAAGTTGAGTTTTGGTTTATTCTGTTACGTTACATCGAAATCAAAACGGTTCAGTCTGATTCCAATATTTATAACACATCCAGAACAGTTTTTCCGGCGATGTATAAAGAAAAACTGTTAATCATCTCCACGTCTTTAATTCACAAATAAAGGAATAATCCAATTTCTGAAGATACATTTCGTTTTTTCGTAGCATGTAGAAATTTGAATGAAAAACGACCGATAAAAAGAATTAACGAAGGTTTTCACGAAGCTTTTCAGTAATTCATTAATTATCTGTTTCCTGTGTCCGATTTACCTCCATATAAAAAAACGTTTGCATTTTTATCGAAGACCAACCCGATGTTTAAAAATTAGCAAAATTGGAAATCACCGTTATTTGAATTTCACTATACGTGAGATTCCATAAGAAACATCGTAAAGAAATAGTGTTTTTCTTTTAGATTAAGATTATCAGGTTAAAGCTGTGATAATTCTTCTAAAATCTGTTGAGGATCAGTAAGAAATTGATGTATTAATCGACGTTCAATGAATACGATGGAATGTCAGAAACAAGCGAAGATCTATTTCCAGATTACTCACAGATCATTTGACAGAACCGTGAGCCCCATTACCCTATTCTTCTCCGGTACATTGAAGATTTTTTATCCATCGAAACTTAATATATTCATAACTAAGATATTAGGGTTTTCCCTTAGGTGGCCGGTACATGCGTCCGCATTCGTCGATATCCGCGGCGAGTTTGCGCGGGGATTCCCCCGAGTTTGCACAACGGAGGAAGAGAGAACGCCGAGAGGCCCGATGGGGGTTGATTTAATTCATTTACCGCAAGGCACACGCGCGGGGTTCACGATAGTTATCCTCCCTTTCTTCGAACCTTTCCATTTCACTCGCTATCGAACGCCGTGGCTTTTGGCAAACATCTGGGAGCTCTCTTACTCGATCCGCTTCTGTCCCCAGAGATTTTTTTTCGCATTATTACCCGGTATTAATAGAGTTTGTGTTCTCAAAAAAATTGCTCTTGTCAAATCGGCAAAAATATGTGCAATACGTCGTGTCACATTTGGTAACTAATTCCTTATCGCTTCGATACGAATTTTATTTTTTATCGTAAAATGAACGAAATTTGTTATAAAAAAACGGGTTAAGTGATAACGGTTAGTAAAAAAAAATCTGATAACAGATGTTTTATCGGTAAGCTATGTTGGGAAAATGTCGGCGATATTCTTAGGGGATTCGGCTGCGGGAGAGGCTTTGCTCCGCTTGTTGGAGCGTTTCCCTGTCATTCTGCGTCTGTAATATAGCGGCATCGAGTCCTGCGGCGACGAGGCTTTCGGCAAACATCTGGGAGCTCTTGCGGAGGCGCCTACGTCCCTCGGGATCGTCCATATACTCCATTCTCTATCCACGGGTTTCTGCGTATTAGGTACAAACATATATATGATACCAACCAGCAGGTTCAGGGTCTTCGTGAGAATTCGCGATATACTGTTTTCACAGTGCGGATAGATCCCACGGTCTCAATTAGAAGAAAGAAAAAAAAATAGGTATATATCTCCGTAGATAAATGAAAGCGACAGTGTTGTATGAAACTTTTGAAATACACTTTTTTCTTTTAACATCTGACAATAATCCACCGCTAAATTATGCTCAGCAGCCAAATTTATGCATAACGAAGCCCGAGGTCATCGGTAGCACAATATTATAATGTACCCCCCTCCCTCGCCACACCTGACCCACGCACCCAGCACGTTAGCTCGTTTCCGTATAGAACTCGCGATATGTATGCTTCGGCCAAAGGCTACAGAATCTCGTGTAGTTAGAAATGCAGAGAGGCAGGTAGGCGCGTATGGTACTCCGTCATACAACGCTAGCTGAAAGCTGGTGTATCTGCACTTCCGTTATACACGCTCGCGGGTTGGGGAGGGGTTTGCGAATTCTCGTACACAGGAGTGGATACGAAGAGACTGACAGAGGATCCGTGGGTTAGCCAGAGCGTGCAAGAGAGAGAATTTACCGTTGGGACTGTAGGATTTACTTAACGGGCGAGTGTTAAACTGTCAGAATAATCCACGGACGAGAGTAATAATGGACTCGAGTGCAAATGCGTCTCTGCGGGACTGGTTCTCTCTTATTGCTTCTATAGCTGTACTTGGGTTCTGGTGAATTCTCCACTGTTACTCTCGCTCTCCGGCTCCGGGTTTATACGTACAGGAATACAGAAATACAGAGACGAACGTACAGTAGAACCTCTGTTAACTTATATTTCGAGATATTGTAGAAGAACTCGAAATATAATGATCTTATGAACTTCGGCTCAAAGGTAACGCAACCATCGACGTCTTACGGAGGCGTCGTCATCGGGTTTGCTGTATCGTTGTCTCGTGATTGATAAAAATTATCGGTTTTTTAGATCGAACAAATGACTGCGAAATCACTGTCAAGTGACTTTTTAACGTCGTTTTCTTTTTTTCGAAGGCGAAATGACGTTAATTTCGTAACGATTGTCATTAGAAATTGATCGCTAAATTACAGAAACTGATTACTGATGATCTTGTTGTGGTATGGCGATAATTTATTGGTTCGTGACGAATTCATCACGATTTTGTATTGTGAAAAATATTTATAAATTTAATGGACTGATACGTGAAATTTTAATGCATAAACACGTACAATTAATATAATATATTATTGTCATGAAAAGTAATGTTCTTTTACACGGAAATTAGAGTAAATCATTGGTTTTAAAGTACTGTTACAGTAAAATTTAAGTAAATTATTCATTGAAACTAAAGTATCGACTGCAGTTTTTAACATACCGTACATGACTTTTAAATCATAATTGTACATTAAATTCAATGTACCAGTTATGCATAAAAACTTTCACTATCAGTGCATTACATTCGCAAACAATTTTTTTTATTGGTTATGAAAAAACATTATTTAAAAAAATACAGTAATTTAGAAGTTGTTTTTTGACAACTTCACGTGACATTCATATATTGTTGGCAGATCGTCGAATTTGTTCGGTTAGAAAAACGAAAAAAATTGAAAATGTGGAAACTATAGATTTAGAGAGGTTGCTGATCCGGAGCTCATAATAAGCTACGCGAGGTACCACTGTATATACTGTAATAGAGTTTTGGTATAGAGATATATATATGTAGTGTATAGTATATACAACAATATAGTAGCTGGTTGTCCACGTTGTGCTCACGAGTAAGGTAAATAATGCACGCTTTACACCAACAAGCGTTGTCGCGTGTCGTCTCTATCTCGTACGATGGGGTTACCCGTCGCTGTGGAACCCGAGAGTGGTGAAAACCAGAACGAAAGACTAGGTCTCGGGGATGGCAGCGACTACCAGAGCTATAATGCTACACACATTGCAGTAGCGGAACATTAGCCTTAACAAACGACATATACGGTTTGCATACGTAATGCGCGCATTGTGCGAGAGCCAACGTGAAAAATCCATGACATCCGACACCAGCGGGGAAAGTCCTGGAACAGGACAGTGCGCCTATGCACTTTCGGGGGGCATATGGAATACTTTGTAGTTCGGAATTGGAGATTTTGTAAGGTACGTTCTCACTTCATTTGAATTTCCCAGTGATGAAAAGCTGTGTTACTTTCTAACCCGCATGGAAAATAAAATATACGCGCGAAATATATTAGAAACATATGAAATTCAGTGTTTGAATATACGACGATTTTTCGACGAAAATATATTGAATATATCAAATATATTTTGCGATATACTTTTATTCCATATGGAAATCGACATTACATATTTGTTTAATACTTTTTAATAATATATATTATTATTGTGATGTAATATCACAATCGATCAATCAATTTATTTTCAAGTTAAGGCGAGTTTTCTCGCTTTTACTATCTTGTATTTATTTTTTATTGTATTTATTGTATTAAGCAAATATAATGACAAATAATAAGAAATGTAAAAGAAACTTTTATTCGGGATATACAATTTTCGTTGTCCACGGGAAGCGTGTATCGTCCCTTGAAACACATGCATTCTCACAGAGAGCCCTTTTGTCTTGCGCGCGTCGTCGTTGAATTTCGCTTCGGTTCCACGTCATCCACGGAATCCGAATAAACTTCAAAGCCCCACTGAGGCGCGCGCGCGCGAGTACGAAATTAGCGTGAGCGGTTTTTTTTTTCCGCCCAAAGGACGACGGTTATAATGAGGAAACCGGGTGGACTCGCCGAACGGACACCGGTAGAATTTCGCACAGAAGCTTATGCCGGTCTGCGAGGTCAGCCATAAAAGAACGAATGAGGGAATGAAATAAAAAAAAAAAAAGGAAACCCAACCGCGAGAGTAGTTAGTCAAACGGGGCAACGGAGAAAACGTTGAAGCAAAGAGAAACGACGGAGGTATATATTATACGATGAGGGAAGTGAATGAGAGAAATCCTGGCGATGAAATAAGCGAGCGAAAAGCTATTAGAGGGTATGGCAGGGAAGCGAGAGAGGTAGAAATTGTGAGAAAATCGGACTAATTGCTTTGTACGGGACTACGTTTCAACTCGATGAAAACGGTGAGACAGAAAGAGAGACACGGCAATGACCAACGTTTGTTTTCTCAAATAATCTCTCCGTATCTTTCGAGGCTCACTACGCTTTTAAATCCGCATCTGTGGCAAGTGGCGTCGGAAGCTTCACGGTATGTCATCCGGATACATAGTGAAAGGAATATTTCGTTCGTTCTTAGACGCCGTTTGCCAGTGAAAATTCGACAAAGTTTTCCATCGTCCGTTGTTTCCATTGGTAGCCGTTGTCGGAATTGGACCAATCAGATTCATCAAAAGCTGATGATGCACCTGAAATCTGCGACGATGGTAACCGATCGCTTGTCTTATTTTGTCGGGAATGGTTCATTGTTGATTTTTTTTTATTTGTCACATTAACCATCCGGAAAAAAAATGGGGACGGCGATGTATTACCGACTGAGTCTGTAGCACTTGTTCTTAAGACGATGCAAAACCCTCTCCTCGCTACCCCTGTCGTGTCAGTAACAAAAACTGTAACCCATTTTTTCAATGTTGGCAAACTGATAAAACCCAAATGATTACCTTTTACTTATATTACAATTAATCACCCGACATATATAAATGCGTGGAAGAGTACTGTCAGAGGATCGAAGTTTCCAGTTATATGCCGTTCTTCTATTCCGCAAAATTAAATCGAAAGGGTTTTGCACGGAGCCGGGAATTCGATCTTTCGCTGATTGCTATATAGCGAGTCTCGAGAATACTTACTTCCGGGAAGTGGACGGAAAAGGGAAAAGTATTTTCGCAAGAAAACTCGCGTGAAACCTTCCTGGTTGCGTTTTCCAGCATCACGATTCCCAGAAAGAGGGCTGAATAGCCTCGGCTTCACCGACAACGATCTCCCGTCGATTGCCGTACGTTTTTCCTCGATACGAACCCCGAGATCTGCGGACGACGAAGAGATGAGGAAAACATATTGCAGCTAGTAGTACAGAAACACGGTGACTGCAGCTTATTTCTTGAGAAAAATGTGCGAGCAGCCGAGGTCAGCAACCATTGCATGTGGTTGTTGGCGCTTCGATCTTAGTTTTCGTCTTGGAGAAAGAAAGAAAGAAAAAAACAAAAAAAAAGCTTTCGTGTTGAATTGTTCGGGGTTCTCAACGACGATGATTCTCCAGTGGGTAGTCTTTCAATATACTCTATACGCGAGTAATACGGTGTTTCAGAGCTTCGAGATAAACGGATAAAGGAAACGAGAAGTGGAGTCGATACTCTCGTATCGTCTTTCAATCGACAAAGATATTTTCGAAGAGCTGCTAGTTTTCGGAATTCTGTTGGACGATACGCGCTGAGACATTCAGGGTTGATGGTTGGAGGGGCAAGCTATATGATAATTGAACTATGCGAGGGTAGTTCTACCTTCGGTTCTGTTGTTTTATCCTTTCGAGTTGAGTAGATTCCACAGCTGGCGTACGAGACGTGGAACAGAGAGAATCGGGGCTATTTGACCCACGAGATCTTGAAACGCTACACTTCCGTGTTGACCAATGTAAATGTACATTACAAAAAATGTCGGAATTTTTTTGTGATCAAAGGAAAGATCATTTCTGAATGTGTGCAAATGCACAGATTGATTTAATTATACGGTAAGCGGGTAAAAAAAAAATTATAATGTAAAATTGAAAAGATGTGTCAAGTTACCCCGGTGACTGTGATCCATGTACACGGCATAAAAAATGCTTCTCCCAACGAAAGGACAATCCTCTCGGTACCAGGTGAAGGCTTGACGATTCTATTGTTACAACATCCAACATTCCCTGACTGGTTCATCGTGACTTTTCAATGCTTTTGACGAGCTTACGACTGTCGCGAACAAATTACAACTCTCCGCATGATCTTTCAAGCCGTGCAGGTAGTTTTATGAACTTAGACAGCTTGTGTTTACTGTCGGATAGAGGCTCTCGGAATGAACGAAGATTGAGGGATTGCCTTATATACAATCATAGTCAACACGCGTGTCGTAACGTTTTATCCTTTCGTATATAGGAAAGACGCTTCCGGGTAATGCCGGAATTGCCTTCCTCCACTCTCCGGTTTCGAATGAATCAACGCCAGAGAGCACCCATGTATTAACTCTTCTTAACTGTATTCAGCGAGTAGACTGCAAGCAATCGGAAAATTCCCCGAACGATGGTACAGTCGAAGCTCCGTTATTGCACGCAACGTTAACAGAGATACCGGAAATCGATTGTTCGGTACAGAAAACCGCGGTTAGTTGAAACACGGAGAATTGGAAGGCATACCATGGTGAATAATTCTAAAGAGTGCCATAGTTGGTACCCGGAAACTGCGTTTTTTTTTTGCGTGCCTTCCAATAAGACCCGATCTCCCTATTGCAATTTTGGGATCTATAGATAGGTAACGGTTTCTATTCCAAATGTGCTCCGCGCATAATTCATAGATACAAACTTCCGTCCTCGACATTCGCTTCGTTATCGTGGGTACAGAATAGTGCAATAACGGAGTTTCCACTGTACCTGAGAAAATTGAAAATAAACCAATCGCAACTGGTAAGGGTAGCGAATATACCAGCAGTACGAGGTATTCAAGTAGTTTCATGGTCAAGGTATATATTCCCTTCCGCGTTTGATGCTTTTCGCTCGCAACACTTATCAGCTATCTACCCCTTTCGTATGAACTCTGTTCGAACTTCCGATTCGAACGACTATACGTCGATCAGGAAGCGAATAAAAGTAATAGCGCCCAAGTCTTTCTAACTTCAAGTAGAAAAAAAAACAACAGTTCGATGCTATATCGCTGGCGATCTATAGCTAAGCCTTACGAGTCTTTACCCGTTCAATATATATATATATACATTTTTTTTTCTTTCTTTTTTTTCTACAACGCGTACGATCAGCAGTCTCTCAGCCTTTTCTACGGCCCGTGCTGCAGCACCCTCCCAAGCAATTTTCTTCGCGAAGTGCGAGTTCGATTCCGGGTAGAGATCTGATCTTTTGCGCGCCGGGCGGCGAAGTGGTGAGTATAGATGTTTGTTCTCTGTTCTTACAAACCGCTGCTGCACCGTTATAGACTCGCGGAGTACATCGCGATAAAACATCGATAGTCCATAGTCAACTTCTCGACAAGTGTGCAACTTTCGATCTTTCGTATACCTACGCGTTAGAGCCGCTGAGAGAACACACATTTTTATTATCATTCAGCAATATCAGCAGTAGAGTCCAGAATTTCGAATTCATAACTCCGGGATCTCAAGGGCCTTTCGTAAACCGAAAAAAAATCCGTACAAAAAGTTTGAAATAAGAAATAAATAAATTTAAAAAAAATACGTAAAAAGTTTTAATGTAAATTTCCACGCGGGATTTACGATTGGAAAATCGAACGCTGCGGCAAGATCCCAAGTGTGGTAGGAAAATATGTGATGTTCAGATGGGATTATGATTAAAATTTGATGAATTTGGCACGATTCAAGTTGCTTAAGGGACCTCTGTAACTTGACGGTTTCGCGAATTGGCGTCTCGAAGCTACTTTTCCATCGGTGTTAACCTTACATTCGACGCTCCTACGTACGTGCGATTTTATACCGCAGGGGGCAGACCTACGGATTACGTTCCCTGGCAAAGCTCGCGTCGTTAATAGTAATAGTTCTCGGGTGTGCACTTCCGGTTTCTCTCGTCCGACGGGCAACGCTCTTGCACCTTCTGTGCAGTCTATTTCTCGATGTAGCTATAGACTCTAATACCGTCCGTGGGTTGCACCGCAAGCCAGAAGCTTCAAATGTATCAGTAAAAAAAAAACAAAGAAAAAAAAAGAAATATATGAAGAGTAAACTATCACTTCGAGTGTAATGCTCGTACAGCATGGCAGCTTCGAGTGTAAGGGGCCCGACTTGCGCATAAACTGTAAATGTTCGAACGTAAAGATCTCACCCTTAACGAGGGCGAAATATCTCATGGGACAGTGAAGAAGATGCGATGCGGCGAGGGCAACGATGTAGCAAGGAAAAAAAATTACCTTTTTGTAAGGCCGACGCGCGAATCGTGTTTTGACGGCGCCGTGCTTCGGAAGTTATAAAAGAAATAAAAAATCGAAATATATTTATAAATAAAAAAGATTAAACAAAAAGTTATAAATCAATTATAAAATAGACATTTTAAAAAATTTATGTTTTTCTAGAAATTTATGTAAAAAGGTATGTTGTTACGTATTCCCAATTGGAATATATGAATATATAAAATATTACGTTAAAATTAAATTAAATTCAAAGCCGTATTATTAGAAAATATGAGGGGTGGGAATGTTTCTCGGAGGCCGCGATAGGGTTGGTGAAAATTGATAAAAATATTGTTACGACACTTGTTTTAAGTTTAAAATCATCGCCATTCAGTAACGTCGTAGTATTGTATGTTATAAGTTTATAGTTTTCCTTTAGACTTTTTTATACAGTTGTACCACTCAAGCGGAAAAGTTGTGTATAGCCGATCTTTAGCCTATAATTTGTTTACATATAGATTTGGACATATGTAATTAATGTAAAGAGTATATATAATATATCTCTTTATATATTAAAAAAGATTTCGCCGCTGTCGCCGCCGTGTACAAGAATCGGAGGGTGGAAGGGGAGGGGTCCGCTTAGAGGGACTTCTTTCCATTTAAAGAGACTTAGTTTCTTAATTTTCTTTAGAGGGATTTAGAATATATTTTCGCTCCCTACGGCGATCAAATCTTTTTAGAATATATAAGCGCCGTTGTCTATGAAACAATTGACCAGGGGAACCCGGGGAACCTTTAGTATATATATACAGTATACATCCTTTATTCTTAAATGTTCTATAAATAATCAATATAAAGTTATATCCATGACCCATTTTCGTGCAGTATGCTTTATCTCAGTTTTGAGAAAAAAACAACTTTTACTGAAAGAAATGTAAGTTATGTACCGAGTTTTCTTGCGTCTGAATTTTTTTTCTTCATTCTCTCCGTACCTTTGTATTCTCGCCACTTTGTTACGTTTTTCCTCGAGGGATAATCCCTATCGGCTCCACCGATCGAGAACTGGAGAGTTGTGCGGTTTTCTCGGGATAGTAGTTGCCTCTGGATAAGATGAGAATTGTGCCGATGCGCGTTCAGCATGGTGGTGTTTCTGGAGCGCCGAAGAACGCGGTGAACTCGCAATGCTCGGCGAGAGAGTCGCAAGGGACAGGAGAGTCCCATCGACGTAGCGGTCCGCGCCCGTCGAGAACACCAGAACGCAACGGCGAAATTGCGTCCGGGGCTCTGGCGAAGGCTCTCCGTTGGAAATTGTAGAACGCCGGTTCTATTACCGTACAACGAGAGAATGAGAGAGAAAGAGAGAGATACTAGAGAGTGAAGATCGAAAAATCTAATCGCAAACTTTTCAACGTTTTCACACTCTCCGTCGTACATAAATGGTAGAAGCAATTTGACTTTGGCGTATATGGGGTTTAGGGAGTTGAAGGAGAAGACAATTTCACTAGATATTGAAATAACTTTGTATATTCCGCGAATATGTGGAGAGTTTTGTTTTTATTTCTCCCAATGCTATTTTTCGTTTGACTCGTAACATTTTATTTCTATTGTTTCTAATCGGTTACCGAAATGATTGAAGGTGGTAGGAGTCGTCCGCGGAATTACTTATCCCGTTTTGAATTTTTTTTCGCAACGTAACGTTCGATTTGTATAAATTATCGTTTTTAAGGTATTTGTCCCAAGTTTTCCATTTTTTAACTGTTTTATTAACATTTTTGTGGTTATTATTTAAGACTCTACCAGCTGATTTGCAAAGAAAAAAAAAACCACCGCTCGGAATACGCGATCTTTTTTTTATTCGATCTTTATGCATACACTATCGTCTATAACAAGAAAAAAATTGCTCTTTTGCAAAAAGTAAAAAAAAGCTTCTTACACTTTAGTTAAAAAACGACTATAAAATGTAATATTATACAAGTAATTTGTATACAAATTTTAAAACTATACAGCGTCGCCTTTTCGACATAATCGAATGTGCTAACTACCTATTAGTACCCATAACTAAACGTTAGTTCTCCCAACTAATTACTTTTCTCAGTCCTGAAGTTTTAAAAAGAACAATCTCCACCCTGAGTAACCTATTAAATCTCGAATTTCGGGAGTCAGATAGGGATTGACGAGATCTGAACCTTCATGAATCTCTCTGTCACCGCCTTCCCAAGCATCCGTCCAAGAATCAGGGTGCCAGGTGCTCGTGGACCTTTCGACGGTCACGTCCACAATTATTACGAGTCACGTAGAACACCGCGGTACACCAGAGCCCTCGGACCTCATTGTGTTACCGGATTGGCATTATCATGACGCACCGTGGAAGCGAATGGATAAGGGCTGAGAGGAGCGACTTCACCCCCGTTGAAACGCGTCAACGCCAACGGGAAGGGGGTAAAATCCAACTGTGTACACTGCCTGCACCAAGAGAATGGAAATCTCACGGCTTGGGCGGCACGAACGGTTTGAGTACAGTAGTAACACAGAGCTCCAAAGAGAGACGATAGGGAGGATGGTGCGAACTGGAGAATAATGCAAATTATCCACGCGCCGACGAGCCAACGTGTGGGCGGAGGCAAATGAGAACAGACACAGGAATACCTCTATATACGGCAGAAACGAGGAGAAGGGAAAAGCGGGGGGATGAAAATAGAAAAGGGATGATGAGAGATTGAATGAGGGTGGATGAGTGAGACGCCAAGGGTTCTCACACGCGATAGGGGTTGGGGGAGGAGGGGTTGAAGTGCCAGGATTTGTCACGGTTTATACGAGCGGAATTTGCACGGTCTACGGGACTCTCTTCACTTTCTATCCTATCCCTCGTTCACGCGTCTTTCCCAACCTATAAAGTTATATATATAGGTCGTGTACAAACGAATCATACTCGGGCCAGTAGTTTCAACCACGCGAAATTATTAAATGAGCCACAGGCGCCAAATTCGGTCACCGAGAGATGTAAAAAAACTGAAGGAAAGATGAAAAAAAAAAGCGCTGAATGGAACGAAAAAGCAGTGAGTCGGAAAGGCAGAAGAAAAAAAAAGCGAAAGGGAAAGTCAGGGAGGGTAGGATGAAATGAGACGAGGAAATAAAAAAAAAAAACAATTATAACGAAGAAATGATGACGACTGTGTAATCTCAGTGCGATGGGACAGAAGTGGCAATTTTTAGGTCGCCGTTGTAAGAGAAAGGGGAGGGGAATTTTTATCGTACCCGCACCAGCGCACAGAGCGACGTCATGAAACATTTAACAGGGCTATATTCTCTCTCGACTGTCCTGGATGGGAATGGGCGCGAAGAAGAGGCAAAAATGTTTATTTCGTGGGGTTAAAGAACAGAATTTCGTGTTGACGCGCTTCGCGTGTAGGAGTATCGCGGTGAGGTTTTTTTCTTTTTCGGCTCATTCGGTTGGAAGATTACGGCGATCCGTGATGGTCTGTAAATATGGGGAAAGTGTTTATTATTACGGGTTGAAGTTAATACTGACGCCCGAGTTAAAAGCTACTTAATGGAATGTTTTCATAGGCAAGTTAGGTACTGTTTAGCACCCATTAAATAGTTTCGAATTCAAGACTGTGCGATGAAATAGCGTCAATAGAGTTTTGCGAGGCAATAATGAATTTTTTTTAGTTCTTTGTTTGCAAGCAAACAAACGAAACGTATTTTTTGAATTATCATGATCGAAGGTACTTTTCTTTTAGTAAACAAAAAAAATATGATAGTTTAACTACTGTCGCAATTTACATTTTTTTACTGTAATCCGATCGCAATAAATCGATATATTATCACGTAACGCGTTGTTCGTCGGAAATAAAGGAAAAGCTTAATTTATTGCACATTGACGATAGAGAGGGGGCATTGAGAAATTGGGTAGAAAAGACAGGAAGCGCAAGTGCATCTGCGGAAAACAAGCACTTCATTATATCGACGCCACAGAGCTTGCGATAGAAATTTCATGCTTTCAAACTATAATTTCCGGCGGATGGTCGGCAAAGTTCTACGCCAACCGAACGCTACATTCTACTACGTTCTGAATAATTATTAAATGGAGAGTTTCCGACGATTAGAGTGTCAGATATTTGCAATTTAGTTAAACGTAATTAATAATCCTTCGCTTATGAAAGATTAACGATTTTTCGATAAAAATCGAAATTTGGTTGAACAAAATATCAAATTAATAAACAATGCGATGTTCAAGTACAGCTGATTTTGCTTGAAAGTCGAAGAAAATCAGTTTTTCTTTATCCTCCGATTATTTTCGTTGTACTTTGTGAATTTCCGGCCTCGTCTAATCCCCTTGGCGAACCCCAGCGGAGGGACAGCGTCCGTTCCCTTCGGGATTGATATTCCCCGCAAGCTTTCCCCGGCTTTTCTCAGCTTTCCGCGTCTTCCTCGCTAGTTTCGCCAGTATACACGAAACTCGAGTGCATCCACAGAACTACAAGAAGGAGGTAACCCAAAGTAGTATCTTAGAGTTTATGTGCCGTGGGTAATAGGCAAAACGGTTTTTACCGTCGGATGTTCGCAGCCGTCGTCTTATTCCCCTACCGCATCATACCGTCGAAATAGCACTTCCGCTCATTCTTCGCACTCGCGTGAATTTCCCAAGATCTCTTTGCCTCTACCCTCTTGTGGTTCTTTCCACTGTTGCAGTACCGCGACTTGCCCTTTCGCGTTTTCTTCTTCTTCTTCTTCTGGTTCTTTCAGTTGATATTATGTGTATCTTCTTTCGTGTGAAGTGCTGCGGTTTTTTAATACTCATTTACCGCCATATTCAGCTCGAACACAAAACGACGCCGTTCGTATAATTTCGCGTAGAAAGAAGTCGTATGGAAAATACTATTAATCTGCGTATTACTGCGGAAGAGAGTCTTAAAAAAAATTAATCTCGATGCATCGTTTTTTTCTGAGATTTTCTGCGATTACCGCGAAACTCTGCGGAATATGGAAACGGATTAAATTCCATATTCCTATAATACTCCACTCAATGCCATTCGGGGTTCAACTACTGTAAGTACTTCCAAACTATCGTAAAATTCGGGGTTCGTATTCAATATACATTATAGATACATCACGTGCTGGAGATTCGATCTGAAACTCTCGTACTGCGATTACGTCGCATGTGTACACTTTGCACTTTGCATTTTCCACAAGTTATGAAAAAAAAAATCTATAAATCGACGCAAAAAATATTAGTTAAAAAAACAGATGTAGAAAAATTGCGAAATCTAACGACTGAATATTTAGCCATTAAAACGATCATTTTTTATCTCCGCCCCTCTCTCCTGTTTCCTTTACTTCCATTTTTCCATCCGTTTCGCGATACTGTTACACAGCGCCACGTTGCCCCAACTTTTTGATGTAGAAAATTGAGTTCTTTACGAAGGGAGTTTCGCGTTATATCAACTACCAGGGAAAGGGCCACAGTGAGTGGTCATGCAATCAGCTCGAAATGCCAATATTGACGAGTTCGACATCGAACCTTCGCTCCGAACTAAAAGCATGAACCACGAAAAAAAGAAGACGCAAAGACACAAAGACAAACAGAGGATTAAGTGGAAAGCCAATGGAGAATCGCAGTCACTTTTTTTGTATTTCTTTATCCGTTTCTAGTCTTTGAAATACAGAAAGCGGCGAACTGATGAGGATACAGTGGAATTTCTCACAGTTTAATCAATGCGAGAATTAAACGGTAAGCTCCGCAGACGGCCAATAACACGCGTGAAAAACGTATCTCTCGACAGACCGATTGCAAAGACGAATGGAGAAACAGGGGAAACAGAGAGTTCCCGACTATTGAGAGGTTCTACTGTACTTTTCATGTTGAGAAACCGAAACTTCTAGTCGATGGCCGTAGACGCGGGGATACCGTCAAGAGGACTCTTAAGGCTACGCACATGACGTAGAAGAGAGAAAAAACAAAAAAAAAAAAACTCGTCCGAGTGATCTTGCAGCGCAGTTTAAGGGTGTCGTATGACTCGCATGCCCGCGGGCTGTAGACGGCTACAAACCTGCTGTTTCTAGACCGCAGCTTCAGCCACAAACTTCAACCTTCTATGTGCGCGACTGCACTCTCCGGTGCCTCAAGTTTTACGCGTGTATCTTCACATCTTTTATTTATAGCTGCATTCTTTCTTTTTTTTTCTTCTGTTTTTGTATGCCACACTTTTCTGAAAAGAAAGCTCCGTGAACACTGAGACGGATCGGGGGGATTTATATCTACATACGAGAGCGACTCTCGGTGTGACATCTTATTCATGTAAATTCCTCGAATCTCTTTCTTCCTTTCAGCTTGGGCTTCGGAAGCGGGAAAAATCTCGACCTCGTTCTTTATTTTCCTGCTGTTTTCTCGAATTTTTACTGTACAGTATATTTCTTTTCGCGATTTTATTATGCGTTTGAGGCATATGAAGCGAAATGTTTTGACAAATTCTTTCATCGATTGTTGCGCCTTCGGTAGATCATCCAATTCGGTTTTACTTATTGATAAATGCGCGTCAATTCATCGTTTTTACTTGCATGCATTTTTTTTTTATACTTTAATAGCAATATTGACGCTGCAGCGATGACCTATAGTGGTTACAAATACTACGTTTTACATGTCGTCTGAATATAATAAAAATTATTTTTATACGAAATTTCATTAAAAAAAAAAAAACAAATAATTTTTGATGGCGGATCAAACGATTCAGATTTAAAAAAAAAATTATTATAAAAAAAATGTAGGTAATATAATCATCAAACAAATTTTCCCAAAAATTAAATAAAAATTACAAATTTCGACGAATTGAAAACTCGCCAAAGAGTGAAAAAAAAATGAATCCAAAAATCAGTGAGTAAAAGCGTATTAAACTCGTTGCTCGACTAAACCATTAATCCACTGTGACGCTTACCCTATTCGTGTCTTGTTTCTCGTGTTCGCTGCAACACAATGTGGCATAATTACGGATAATAAGACCTCCAACTAACCCACCCAAACAGGGTAGTTCTCGTGCGATCTCGAGTGTCAAGTTTGTATCCCTTTGCACGCTTCGCGTAGGGGGTTATATAAGTAGGTACGGTACAGTAACACGCCAGGATCTACTGCGTGTTGTCTCGCGTCTCATGTGGCAGTTCTCGGGGGCAAACTATAGCAACTCATCCCCCGAGGCGACGCACAGCATACTGCAACGAGAACTTACCCTTAGCTGTAAACATTTGCCCATCGCATACGGCAAAGCCGTTGCCGAATGAGGGCAGCGAGCTAAGCAAACGTTTCAACGGCCAGCACTGCGGCTCACGTGGCCGTGCGCTGGAGATTATTCGCAGTAGAAATGTATACATAAATACAGGGAGGAAACGCACAAGGCGAGAGGTGTGTAGGATTCATTCACACACCACAGCAACTGCAAATAAACTGTATACATTACATAGAATGTATACGGAGGTCTAATAGGTTCTTGTCCGTTCGGATTCGTCTGCATCGCTGGCATTGTAACGTCCGCACGCGTTCAGTCGACTGACACCAAATCCATTCAGATTTCGACTACAGGGAACAAGGGAACAATGCGGAGTTTACCGAGATTTCGTTTGCAGAAGTTTGAGTTTGAATACGTTCTGTTTGTAAAACTGGTCTGTTATTATTATATATGGCTACAGAGAAAGTCGAGATAATGTGAATCACAATTATAGTCGAATCCCACATTAATAATAATTCTATAAAGGATATTTTTGATAATATATATCTTTGAAATTATGGGAAATGTGTTTTCAACTAATTATTTTAAATTTAAATTGATTTTCAATCGATGGTGTAATGAAATGAATATTGGATCATTATATGGAAGCAATTATCGTGGAATTAAAACGAAAATTTTAGTTCTTTCATAAATATTCTATTCAATAAAAATTCACAACTTCTGTGCATCTCGGAAAAAATTGTAATGCGTTTTATTCGTGAAAAAAAAAAAAAAACAACTTGACAATATTTTTTAATTTCCGAGAGATATTTTACTGCTCGAGGTAAAAAATGTGCGATTATAGTAATAAAAAATAAAATTCAAAAACTTTTATGAGAATTCTCCTTTGCGGACGAGTAGCTTCGTGTTTTTTTTTGTATACCGTAATATCCGCACGACTGTGTCAATAAAGTGCTTGGCTAAGGATTAGTTGATAAAATATGCTTCTCAGGGTTGCTACGAAAAATCGTTTTTTCTCGTCGACTTTTATGCGTGCCGCAAACTCCGCGCTGTATTTTTTATCTTCGTCACGCGTATGAATATACAAGAACCAATTGATTATACAATGCAAACGGTGAAAATTATAATAGCGTGGCAGCGTCACTCGGAGAATCATATCATCGTATATTTACTCTCAAAGAGAACGAAAAAACAACTAAATACGTTAAGTCTTCGGATAAAAAGATCGAGAAAGTCGTCACTTACAGCAAACGGATGAGCACACTTATAATAATAATAAGGGTTAATTGTTATTAACAATTAATTATTATCACCAAAGAGCCCAACGATGATTTTTCGTATTTATCATATTTTTTACATCTATCAAGAAAAAATGCTTATCACATATAAAAAAAATCAATACTCGAGATTTCGCAAAACCAAAATATCTCATCCGTCGACCGCTGAAGAAAACAAAGATAAAAAACCATCACTTTCCTTAAATTTTTCATCAATGGTTTGTCTCGCGCTTCATTCGCCCTGTCCACGCAATCTAAAGCAAACTCGACCCCGCGACCTATCGAACAGGACGATAAAAAAAAATGCGCTCGTCCAAGTGACCCGTAAGAATATCGCGATATCGAGAATCGTCGAGACATTTTCTCACGTACTATAATATGTATTATATGTCGAGGGTCTTGGGGGATAGAAAAAAGAAAAAAAAATAGATCAAAATAAGCGGGTAGGCATGGAAAGACCGACGGTGGCGCGTCGGGACATAGATCAAACTAACCCCAGGCGCAAAGACACTCGATATAAAAGCCTATAGCTTGCTTTTTTACTTTCCCCTCGTTCCTTTTTTCTTTCTTCTCACAATCGATCGAACTACACCCCCTTCGCCCTGCAATCGCTCTCTGACGAAGCAAAATAATAGAAGATATACATTTATGTACGAATAAATACATTTACGTTTTTGGCAGCATCGGCACACAAGCGAACGTGTGTCTGAGTTTGTATATTTGTGTGCTCGAAGCTTATGAGCCGTGTGCGAGAAGAGCACAAGGGTGGTTGAACTTGTCGAGGGTGAGTTTTCGAGACTTTGACGCTCTCCCGCACAGTCCTTGAAGGGTGTTTGCGTGTTATGTGTGTATGTATCGCTGTGCCCGAAGCAATGTAGGGTAAACAAGAATAAAATATCGATAAGAACGATTGTCGAGGTGTGCGAAGCGGAAAAATAAAAAAATAAGATGGATAAGGCTTTCTCTTTCCATTTTTCGAATGTGAGTTGAATTAAATGTGATATTGACTTTCATTTCGTATCACTATCGAAGGTACAACCTTCTGCGACGCGTCAATTTACAGCCTCCGTTGACTCTCCTTATTGCCAAATTCAATTCGTTTCGTATTAAAACGTATAATAAAAATATGTTACCGAAATTTACTAAGATTACGAACTAATACAAGAATGTGCCGTAAAGAGCTCACGAGTTTTTGTATTACCAGTCTTTAGTTTCGTATGTAAGAGAGAAGCAGAAGAGATACATAGGTCTATGGATGGAGCGCACGTACAGATACAGTAAGGGGGATACCTAATTTATTCAGATGGTTTCCAATATGCCGAGACTTGTGAAAATTTTAACATCCGCAATGCTTGTACTACGAAAATTTATCGTTTTCACGAGAACACGAAATTTATTGAGAATCGATCGGGATATTGCCGATATATATTAACCGTTAGATACCGAAATACACATACGGGTTCTGGTTGATTTGAGACGTTTTACTAAAACTTTGATTTCTTTTTTCAACAACCAGTCGATAACATTGGTACATCGTTGGTCGCTTTAAGCGAAGTTTCTATGTAATATTTAATAAAAAGCATTTATTAAATATTTATCATTGTTAATAAGTAATAATTACTTAAATAAACGCGCGACTTACGGCCTTTTAGACAATCAAATATTTACAATTGATAATATGTAATAATTAAAAACAATGAAATGGTTAGGCTTTGTTGTCATTACGTAATTATAATTTAAATTAATATCTCAACGATAATGACCGGACCAGATACTCTCTTTATATCGAATTGAATGAATAATTAAGGTTATGTAACTATCCTGGACGTTTTTGTCTATACGCAGAGCCGCGAGAGCTCTGAGCACCTTCTGCGCTAGTGGTTTCGATTCAATCTCCGCATTATATGACCACTTATTGTCTTAAATCGAGGAACCCCTCCCCCCGGTCGTTGTCTTCTCGTTTCGCTAGTAGCATGAAAGCCAAAGCGCTGCGCAAAAGCTGTTTCCACAGACGGATGCTGTAGAAAAATGGTAAATAACTTTTTTTTTTTTTTTAAAGCGCTTTTGCGCCGCGCGAAGAGATATATAACGGAGAGTGATGGCGAGTGAGCATGCCGCCAAGTATAAACTACGAGAGGCACAATATAAAGTTACCTCACACACCGGGTTCTTGGCTTGAGAGAGATTGCAAATTGTTTCTGACAGATTGGAATAATACCGCCGCGGTATCAGTGTCCGGGACAGGACAATAGAGAGGGATTTGCCTCCGCGTGCCTCGCGGGGTTGATGAAAGAGTTTTGTCGTGAAATAAACGGATCCGATGTTGAAGCGGAGTAGAATCGGGAAACGTGCATTCGTTAAGGAAGGTTCGATTATGTAATTGCTCTGCTATTAGTAACCATAAGGGACACAATATAATAATTTTATTATCCGTAGATAAATTCAATTGCACGACGATTTATAATTGAAAAAAAAAAAAGAAATTGAAGAAAAAATGTTGACCCGATATTAAAGCCGAATTAATTTAAGTAAAGTTCTCGAGTTTCCGAAAAAACGTTTTTTGGAATTGAATGAAAAAAAAAAAAAAAGATCAGTGTCGAAATTTTTTTTTTTTTACGATTATAATTTTTCTTAATATTTAATAGAGAAGTTCAGGAGGATTAAGTTTGGTAAGTTTGATAAAATTTATCGGTTAAAATTTTGTAGACAAATTTCAGAAAATAATTAATCCTCAAAGATTTTAGGATACGTACACTTACGACTTACACAACATCTGTGTCACCGCTATCACAGAAAATTGTTAATTATTTATAGGGATGAAAGTTCCCTTCGACGCGCAATTCTGGTGAATATCCGGCAACCTATATCACGTATCTCGTTACCTCTGCCCCCTCCCCCCCCCCCCCCCCCCCCTCCTCTCGTGTCGCCGCGCGTTCCTACGTTCCAACCTGATGTGGCACTATAATTTATAAGCCTCGTGGCAAGCAACGGGGCGAACCGGAAGATTAACTAACTTGCGGATATTAGGCGGCGACCAGGACACTACCGTCTCCCAGACCGGAAGATTTACTCACCGCAGGAATTTCAACGTCGCGAGAGGAACCATATAGCAAACGGTCTCGAGTTCACACGGGATCTCCGATGACCGTTTGGGCGAATGGTTCTTCCGTCGTTGCAGGTTACGAATCTCGACGATTCTGGATATCTTGCAATTTAATACGTCGAAATTTTCATCGTCAAAATTAATAATTAAAAAAAAGGTTACGATCCTTGCAGAGTTAGGAAATGTTTTACTTCGAAATATACATTTCTTTACGCACAAAAATTGTCGCTATTGTTTAATGCGCATTTTTTTTTTCGTGTGGCTAAAAAATTGAGACGAATAATCAGAGAAAGGACAGGAATTGAAATTACAGATATATTCATTAACTGGAAAAAAAACTCGAAGCAAGCCTCGTCGATAAATGCGGGTCACAACGATTGTCGTCTGCATCCTGTGAAAATTGATAAGCACATCCCAGAAAACTCCTCGTAACGCACGAGTGCTATTCGCTCTCTCGTACAATGTTTTGATAATATCGACGATTACGATACTTCAGTTCTCCTCATACAGAAATCATTCGTTCTTCGTCGCTCAATGTTTTCAGTCACCGTCGCGTAAACCGATTTAAAAGGATATTTTATATTTTTAAATATTCCGTATTTATCCTAATTGTGATAAAAAAAAATACAGAAATAACAGATTTCGCATCGGTAATAAGAATAAACATCCGAGTGTAGAGTATCGAATTTCGAAACCGAATTACGACGATGCATTATCGAAAGTCATTGACCGCGAGTAATATCGGAGTGCTCGTGGTTCGTCTGATAATTTTGATTGTTTTAATTTTAAAAATAGAATTCAGTGTTTGTGACTCATTGACGAATTCGTCAAACGACAAATCGATTTGCAAAGTGCATCACAGGTAATTAAAAAAAAATTGCAACGTAAAACATTGTGCATAATTTTTCATTGTTAATAAATAGTAAACGATGAAAAACAACGAGGAATCGATGTGCAAAGTTCTGTATTGCAATCTTATTTATGTAATATTAATATAAAACATTTCAGTCCATTATCTCCTTTTGTGTTCTTTGATGAATTAACAGCAAATTCAATCCCAAACATTGTTAAATAGCTCGCCATTTGTGGTTTAAATTGCAGCCCTATATCTTAAAAATCATGGGATATAAAGCGCGAAAAGACATTTCAAAAAATTTAAATTATTGCCATAAATTTCAAACGTCTCGACGGTTTCGCTCCAAATTCAATTCCAAACTTCACTTAACAATAGTATAAGTGCTCGTAGTTGATATTTTACGCTCGATGCCTAAAAAAATTGCATTATCTAGAAGCCCAACAAAAATTCAGTCACTAAACCACTTTCTTTGACGATATCGACGATTTTGAGTGCCCTGACATGAATATTTCGATATATATTTTTTTTTTTTACAAAAACAAAGCATTCTTCATGACGAAACAGAAAAACCGCAAAATGTTGTACGTGCATTTAATTCGTTGTTCAATTATAATTACAGGATTACATCGAAACTTGTGAGTTACGTCGAGACGTACACAGACTCAAGTAGATATGGTACTACGCAACGTACAAGAATAAATTGGCGCCACGAGGTAAATAATAAACGCTCAACGTAGGTACACCGATAAAACAGTCGGACAATAAACACATTAAAAAATGCTATGAGATTGTAAGGCGTAGGGTTTGTCTTAGGCAGTTGACGAATGGGAGTCGATAGAGACGTGCTGCGATGGATACGAGCCTCAGGCGGTAAATGGGTCAAAATCAATGCACTGCGTTCCCGTGTGTGCGAGTAATTGTGTCAATGGCACTTGTTTGGGACCAAATCTATGCACATGTAACGCGGGATATCTCGAGGCGATAAGTAACCTCACCGGATACAGCAATTGCGTACCCGACTGTCCGAGTGGTTGTCTCAGAGGTATCTGTTCGGCTCCGAATACCTGTTACTGTTACGATGGATATTTCTTTGCGGAGGATAAAGGTGATTGCGAAGCAATGTGCACTGCCGTCGGTGGAGTTGGTCCTCGCGGTTGCGTTGACAATGCCCGGTGTGTTGAACCCAACAGGTGCCAATGCAACGACGGATACATCGCAACAGCAAATTCATCTTCGCTCGTCAATCAATCTTTGATTAGCGACGGAGTGACGACTGGTAAATCATTGGATATCGTCGTTCAATTAACATTCAACACAAGTAGTGTCATTTGCAAAGCTCTATGCGATCCGAAGTGTTCGGTTAACTCGAGTTGTGTCGCGCCGAACACGTGCCAATGTAATTCTGGATTTAGATCGGCTTCCCCGGTGGAAAAAGAGATCTACAATTCTCAGTGTATTCCGATTTGCAAGCGTTCCTGTGTCAACGGATTCTGTGAGTCACCGGACAAATGCACTTGCCACGAAGGTTACAAAGCACAGCTTAATTTTTCCGATTTTTGTGAGCCGATATGTGAAAATAAGTGCATTAATGCGAATTGCGTTCGACCGAACACCTGCGCTTGTAAGGATGGTTACGAAAAATTGATTATACGAACGCGACAGCGCGAGGGAACTTCGGACAACAAATGCGTTCCCATTTGTCCGGGAAAATGTCCAAATGGTAATTGCTTTGCACCGGGCGAATGTCACTGTAATGCCGGTTATGTTCTCGAGTTTTTACAATCCAATGAAACTATAATCGCCGTTGAAAATGCCACCACCAGCAACGGCAGTTTGCTCAATCACTTGTCGCGACAATCGTGCCGACCGGTTTGCGAACCCGAATGTCCAAAGGGATCGCAATGCATTGCGCCGCATCAGTGTCACTCTGAAAATAATTGGAAACTACCTGGTGCCATCGTTGCAACGATTCTATTACTCGCTCTTGTCATACTTGTTGTAATCTACTTGGTTCGTCGGAAAATAATCAAAATTGGAATCCTTGACGGTTTGTTGTATTTTAAATTCTGGCAAATAGGTCAATGTCACTAATACGCAAAGAGTAAACGGACAAGAAAATAAAAAATCAAATTCATTCAATTGTTTAAAAATTATATCTGATTCTTTTAAAATCTATATATAATTTTTTTTTCAAATCGTATAATTTTTTTAAAAAAGTTTATCTCAATTTCTTCCGAATGTATCACAACTTTTTTTTTTAATATTACGTAAGATTTTCTTAACTTTCACAAATTTTCAGCTAAATTGCTCTCTCCGAATTGTTTTTTAAAATTTTGACCTCATTATTTAATTCATTATTTTTTAATTGTTGGTGACATTACCTTAAAGTTTTTTTTAAAGTAATATTTACATTGATATCAATATGACAATAACGCCATTTTTTTCAAACTCGTGACAGGAATCTCTGGAGACAATGGCAGAACGATGCAACAATTGGAAACGATGGAGTCACCGCTGCATAGAAGCGATGATAGGTCACACCTGTGACTGAATACATTCGATCTCTCGGAGAGAATACGTAATTTGTAGTTTGCCAAAAAAATGTATGAGCGACTTATTATCGTAATTCGTATTTGTTTAAGTAAATTTTCATGACAAAGAATTATCATCAACGCTTTTGCCCAAAAAATTCTTGTGTACGAATGTCATTCGTTAAACAAATTATATCGGAAGTTGTTATGTATTTGTAATAATTGATTACACTATTCTCTCGTTAACTCATAATATCGAAACGACAACAATAGAATTGTTAATAGTTTTAACGTCTATCTTAATGTGAATATGCAGTTTTTTTTGTAATTAAAAAAGTCCTTTTGTCAATAAAGTTCGAGAAATTAATGGCTACAGATTAAAAGTCCTCAGTATGGAATAATAACTCAATAGCAACACAAAAGCTTGCGATTCGCATCTAAATCGATAGTATTTTTATTATTGTTGTCGCATAACGTAACGTATGACGAACGTTCGAAAATACAATAATTTTTTATCAAAAAATGTGATTAACGTTAATTGACAAATGTCGAAAGTTCTGTTTGTTGCTTGACATCACAGTCATTATCGCTGGAAATACAAAATTAGCCCTTCGAATATCCTGAATATTCCATCGTATTGTTATATCCCTATCGCTCACAGACGTCCGCACGTACGCTGAAGGCATACGTGTCAAAGATAATCTCATTTTTCTATAAATAATTCAAATGCTCATCGACAATTCTAAGCTTTCGGGTGATAATTCATCATCCTATTCTTCAATCATAGTGCTAAATAACGTAACCCAAGAGGCGACGATAGTTAAACAATAGACGATAATAATCCCTTGAATCCCGAATCGTCGCCCTAAGCGCGTTTCATGTATCCTTCGAAAACATCGACTGCCATCCATTTAACAACGCAACAGCCCAATTCACGTATTTCATGTTCCATAATTACGCTCTTTAATTATTCACTTGCTTTTTTAACATTTTATTGGTCCTTCGTAAAAATTCCGTTCGGAAAAAAATTCTTGAAATTCATAAGTCCGTTTTTTTATTAATCTCCTCTGTTATTTCATATTAATTAAAATTTTCAAATTTCTCTTGTGAAAGTTCCAAAAAAGAAACAAAAAAAAAATCTTTTTGAAAAATGATCAGAATTCGACGTTGTTGAGCTGTCGTTTCGCTTTCATCATCTAAAAAATATTATCGGGGTTTATAACCCTTTCAGGGTATTTCATGGATGGAAAAAAATGACGGAAAACGGAATGGAAAGAGTTAAACGTGGAAAAAACGTCGCTTTTATAAATGTTACCCTTAATCGCGATATTTTCCGTGGCGACATACCCCCAACTCACCCTTAGCGTTGATGCGCGTTGCGAGAGATTCGCTTTCCGTATACGAGCCCTTTAGCTAATTGCGGGGAATCAACACAGAGTGCCGGGGATTACTCTTTAAAGCCGTGCTGCACGCTGAGAGCTCAGAGGAGGCAACGGAAATATGTAGTTCCGAGAATCCGCGGTGTATATGTAGGCATATGTATAACTTGTTAATTGACAGATTAGGTGAGAAAGCGGCGAGAAGCGGGCAAAAAAAGCTATACACCGCGCAGAGAAAACTGAAGTATATATGAATTTTTTGTTGTTGATCTTTTCGCGGAGTCCTATAATAAATTGAAACGGTTTTTTGTTGCGACACGGTTTTGCTTTGCCTTGAGCTCATGAATTTTGCACGGAGACCCGTTTACTGTGTTCTTCCGAATTCGTCGATAAAAAATTTACGAAGGAAAATCAGAGTTACGTTGTACCTAACTACGAAAAAAACAGAGATTGACTTTTTCACTGAGGGCGAGAGTCGTCGTAAATTATGATAAGGAGAACATTTCCGAAGAAGACTGCTATTTTATTTTTTCACCATTAATAAAAAAACGTCTTATAAAAATTATTAATTCCATAAAAATCATGAAAATTCACGATTAATGCTTCAGAGTTTTCAAAACTTCGCGACTGTCCCTTTGAGTATCGAAAAATTATGAATAATAAATAAGTTATCATATTCGCAATAATTACCCCTCCGGCCTTTGTCGTCAGCTCTCTTGGCGTGTATTCGCATTATCACATTAACGGAGATTTACCGTAATACAACACGTCTACATTAGGAAACCTTCTTTTCCGTCTCCGAAGCTTTCTCGTGCAGTTAATAATTTGTCGGGTAAGTTCCTCTCTTCTTCTGAGGTCTCCTCTCACCTTGCGGAATAGCCCGTGGGGTTTTTTTTTTAACACGTTGCACCAGGCAAAAGCTACGCGTCGCCGTACCACTCGTAAGGTCGTTAGGGATAATTAAGATTTTTTTCACGTCTCGGACGGAAAAGCCAAGGAGGGCAGAGAGATGGAAGGCGGACTCAGAAAGCTCCAACAGTGAGGAAGGGTGAAGGAGGAGAAGATGAAGGTAAAGCTATAGCCCATACGGAAAAGCTGAAGAGGGTTAAGAGCGGGAAAAGTGCATACAGTGCACAGCTCGGTAGCATGTAGTGCTTGCAAGCTGACGCTGGAGTGTTCGTTCCAAGGAAGAAGCGAGGAGAAGGTGAGAAGAGCCACGGAGACGGCTTTGCTATATGGGAAACGAAGTTGGAAGGGGAGATTAGCTGCACACAGCAGAAACTACTGGGAGCGTCGTAACTTGGGTCTAAGTACCACAGTGGCTAGGGGTACATGCTATCGTGCGGGGTACACTTTTAAGGCGGCGAAGCACGACGCAGGGCCAATGAGGTTAATTATAAGACAAAAACTCAAAAATTACACCACTCGACAGAATCATTAATCGATCTAATTAATCAAGTATTTCGATTAATTATTCCAGTTGCAACGAAATTTTATCGTTCAGCAAATAAAACCCTAAATCTTTATTTTACATACTTCAATTTCACTCAATTTGCATGTGTATTCTTCTGTATTTTTAAAAATTTACCCTAAAAGCGAAGTATTCGACTACAGGTTTATTGCGGAAGAATGGAACCGTAAAAAAGACTCGCGTGTCATACCGAATCAATTATGGTCTCGTATTGATACGAACTTTCTTTTCGATGGACAATAAAGTTTGGATTAAGATCATTGAGCGATTTGAGAACTCCTTGAAGTGTCCACTGATGCGGACGATTGGTAAGAACCGAGAAGGATATTAGCCCCGACACTCGGTAATTTGAACGACAAGGAGGAAGACGAAACTCTACGACGAGGTTATAGAGTTGCTGGAATTCTTGTCTTCCTGTCGACCTCTCCATCATCAAGGAGCAAACGCAGCGAGAGCGGAGCCCTTGAGAGCTGTCGTGGTATGACCCTCGCCATGTCGGAAGTTTCGGAGTGCCCTGAAACGGGCGCTTCGCTTGTTTCGGAACATAGACCACCTCTACCCATGAAGCATGCCGTCTCCTTTGACTACCTCTGCCTTGTCTGCTTTCACGGCGTGACAAGCGTGTTTGTTAAATCGGGTAGAGTCGTTATTTCGTAGTCTTGTACTATGGTAGCGTTTACGTAAGAGTAGATTTTTCGTGTAGATATTTCTAATGCATACAGAGTTTCATAAAATACGAATTTGTCGAAGGCTGCGAACTGGAAAATTCTGGATTCTCATTAAACAAAAGCCTTTCGGCAATTGTATTTAGTTGAAATATAAATATGAATATTATTAAAAAAAAAAATTCTATGTCAAGGAAACAATACTTAAGATCAGACTTTTCGACTTTCACCACAGAAACATAAATCACAATATATTACGATGCTCTAAGCAGCTTATTTGGAATCCGAACTACATACTTGTTCCATCGGCAATAAATACCTCTGGCTTTCAACTCCATAAATTCAGAAAAAAAAAAAAATTTGAAAAAGCTACTTGCACCTCGAAAGCATAGAGCATAAAGTATCGGAAAGCCAAACGCGAAAAAGGAAACACGTCAATGTACCACGTGGAAACTAAGACAATGCAGTACGAGTATTGTTGTGGATGGTATAGTAACCTGTCTCCATATTTGTTTGGTAGAAGAGCAACGAAGGGAAATTTATCGGTGACAATAGAGCACAAGAAGAGGAGGGTAATAGCCGCAGGAGGAATGGGAGAGGAGACCTTGCCACATCGGCGGACGCATAAAAGTGTACGAGATCCGGATACCGTGTGTACCGAAGCTCGTAAAGGGATGAAGTGCTTCTACCGTTGAAAGTGCATTGCCTGCATTGCCGTATAGAGAAGCCAACGCGGCTGAGATCCGACTTTGCGAGGGAGAGAAGCGGATGACGGGTTGAGGAAACGAGAGGGGGGTGAGAGGGCGTCACCGGAGCGTCGATTCCCATCGAAGAACGAGAAACAGTGCGACCAGAGGGGGTCGCATGTGAAGTTGCGATGCTGTGGTCGACGTGTGTTTCTTACTCACAGAACTGCTTGGATAGGAGAGGTCGGTTGGGGTTGGTGGGAAAGGACGAGAGAAATCTCTCTCTCAGTGGACAAATGGGTCGGTCAACGATGCATGGTGTTTGTGGCCAGAGGCCATGTGCTTATCGTTACTTCTTGCCCAATTGTCGTCGAGTTTTTTGCACTTTTAGTAACCCGTCGTTAATTTCTTTTTGCGTTTCGAGAACCGCGCTATTCAGACGGACATTCGAGTTCTCTTCGGTGCTGAAAGGGCAATTTGGCGGTAAACAGCGAAGGGGATGGAAGAATTCATCTAACTGATAGATTCATCACCGAGACACTTGCAGGCGAATGAAACATCGAGAATTCGAAATTTTTGCAGTGGATCGTCAAAAACAGAAAAAAAATTAAACCAACGATTTTTTTCGCGGGATGTTAGTTTCGGATGCTAAAAATGTTTAAAACAGGATTAGGATTAGGATTTTTTAAACACGGTAACTGCGCATGGGATCTATAAAAGAAATACTGTTGAAAACGTTCACCAAAATAATCGAAAAAATCCTGTATATGCCTAAAAATGTTCAGGATTTATACCGTTGAAACATTGTTATTGTTAATTAAGTATCAATTCATTTTTATATGAATAGCAATTTTTTTCACACTCACTGACGAACGAATGCAAAATAATTTGAATCCATTAGTCGGATACACGATCGACGAAGTTTTCACACAATTTTTCGTATCTATTTGGAAGCTATTATCGGACGCACGGTAACAGGAAAGGTTAATTAAAAATATATTAAATACGAATTAAAATATTGAAATATGCATTGGTCAGCGTGAATGAATTCAGATTCCGTTGTCGGGATCAATTACTGCTGTGATTATTCTCTCCAAAAGTATCAATTTAATTTGGTAAAACTCTATATGTGGTATGGAATATGTATGACGTATCGACGGTACTTGACAATATGTGGATAGTGTATTAAAAAAAAATGTATGAATATCACGTCGGGAATTGATTTAATTTTTCGAGTTTTTCTCGTAGGCTGTAAACCACTACAAATCTTTTTCGTCTGCTTCTCTCCCGCACACTTCGTTGAACCCGCTTGCGAAACACACGTTGGTGCAACGGTTCTTGGGAAGTTACGGTACATGTCTCGGGTCTCGTAAAAGACTCGTAAATTTGCCATGGGAGACGGTGGTTGGATGTTAAAGTAGTACAGAGCGGCAAAGGGCCAAGTGGGAGTCGGGTTAACGAGCGGAAGAGGCGTCGATTTTCGCGCTCAAGCGTCGTGGAAACGGGCGAAGATCGTACCTACATGGGATCTCGCAGTTACGAACTCAAATGCAGGTATTTTCGTCGTTGTCGCCGCATCGATAGTCTGACAAAGTGGACCACAAAAAAAAAAATAACTCAGTTTGTTCAGTTTACGGATACATTATTCAAATCGACAATACGATGAATATTTTTATACTTTTTTCCTCATCGATTATTCAAAATCGTCTTGATTATCAATCGTAACTTAACAAAAATGTTTACTTCATAAAAAAATAAACTTCCATCTTTATTTTTCACGACATACGTTTTTTCGTTTGCTCGATTGGCGTTATTTCCCGAGTCGGATTCTCCCTCTAAAAAATATTGCTGCTTTCGCGATTACGACTATCTTCCTGTCCGACAAAACGAAACCGATTTGGTGAATTCGTTGTCCACCCACTAGTCTCGCCGTGGAAATAGCGAGAGTCCTGTCGAGTCCTCGCAGAAAATTGATTTACCGTACACGAGTTGCAAATGCTGAGTTGCCTGAAAGAACACTGGTCACCCCGCACTCAAGATCAAGGCATGGGCTCCAGTCAACGGTTCGGAAGAAACCGCTTCTCGTGAAACTTTCGTACTCGTTCGATCTTCCTTCCGACTCCCTTTTTCTAGAGACGAAAAAAAAAAAAAAAAACAACAGCAAGATATTTCCCGAAGTTTGCCGGCCTCTCTCGTGCCTTTCTTCCTATGACGAATATGTGCAACATCTCCGAAGAGAGGGTGACCAGTCATAAGAAAATTCTTGCCGAAACTCCCACTGTCGTCGAGGCCTAGAATACGCTCCTCGTCAATCATGACTGACATTATATTCTATTTCACCAAAAATATTATTCAGAACATCCAAAATGCGCTTTTTCTCTTTTATTCATTTTATCATTTTTGCAAAGAAATACACATCCGTAATATTTCGCTATGATGTGGACCATTTGGACGGAATAGCCGGAAAGAAGGATCTAGGGTATCCTTTATGATAGTTGTATGTATAAAGATGCTCGAATAAAAATATCGTATAAACTTGAATGTAAATCCCGTGGTGGAGGGTGAAGGCGCGCGTTGACGACAATAAGACGTTTGGTTAGTACGCGGGAAGACAAGGAAGATGAGAAAAGGGAGCTTCAAGGCGGAAACGAGAAGGATACCGGCCCGAGGGATGACTTCTCTCCCATATCCGGAAGTGTCATTGGGATAGAGGAGTTTGTGGAGAGCTTGCATGGCCATCTATATACCGACTGTTATATTGTTACCATTGATATCAGTGATTCCGCGAAGCCTGGAGGGTTGTCGGATGTCTGCCATAAAGGATCTTTCCGACTCCTTCCTTGTACGGCTGCTCGTTTTTTTCCACGAGCATTTTCTCGTCCCTCGAGGGCGTGTGCATGCGTCCTGTGTCCCACGAATGTAGCCCTGGGAACCCTTCGACACACGCTAGAAGTACATCCAAAACGGCGATGGGTCTATAGACGTCATTATCCGGGTAACGTTTTGGGAAGGCGAAAATAGATACCCACGTCGGATGCACTGCGCAAAGGGGGTTCGTGAGAGAAATAAAATAGTGGGACCCTTCGCGGAGTCTCTCACCCTTGGAAAAGTTCATAATAGCAAACTCGCACACTCCATCTACGCATGGAGACTTTTTTTGTATGGTATACAAGTGTAAATGGATCTAACACACTTGTCGCTTAGGCCACTGACTCATGAGGATATCATGGAGTCTGTATAGACGAGTTGCTGGAAACAGTTATCAAGTTATGGGCATATCTCGCCGTTTGAATTCAAGTAACTCAGTAGGTGGCGATTCTTTGCAGCAGCGATGAAAAATCGAAGAGAATTATTTAGAACAAACTACCAAAAGGTCTAAAGTAGTTTTTCTGGGTATCAATTCAGCCTGAAAAGAATGTGGAATCGATGAAAAAAGGTATTAAACAAAAAGTGATAAAATTAATGGCTAAAGGATGAACAAGTAACAGACTTTGACGCAAAACTCCGAATACTGCCGTCAGATTTAAAAAAACTCATAATCTACTCGTAATATACTCTAAACGTTGTGAACATCTAATAAAAAGTAAAAGATGCTTAATCCACTTTTGGGAAAAAAAAATGGATCACGTATGTGCCATTAACGCACGTGCACGTAGAACGTTAACTCCCATAAAGAGAGAACTCTCATGCTAGCAACTTTGGCAGTCCCTGCCGAGGGGGACTAGAGGCATAGTGGCTATTGAAGGTTTTATCTAAGCTTACGCGTCTCTATGTGGGTTTTGGATTAGCAGGATTGCGGTGCACTACGGCAAAAGCACGTATAACTAGGATAGTTTCGATCTTAAGGGGGGTGAACAGCGTGTGTCGCACCCTTCGAATCTCACTCGACCGATGATTACCCCTATCCGAGGGCCGAAACGAGAGACAAGTTCTCCTCTAGTCGCCCTCGAAATAAATACGGTCTCGATATCTTTTGGGGATCCTTACTGACACCCTGCCCGGCGGGACGTGGCCTGCGGTGGAGGGGTCGTCACGTTTATTTGCCCTGATGTTTATCAGAATCACGAACGATGAAGGCTTACATTCTGACGACTGTGGTGTTTTCGGACGACGTCTTTGGAAACATCAAATTTTATAGAGAGACAGAACCATCACCATCGTTGGGCTCGTAATGAGGCAATTGCGGTGCTAAAAAGCAATGATGGAAGTTGAAAAACATTGTCGTTTATTAAGTTGATCCGGCGACCATAACAATATGCTTGGTACATGCAAAGATCTTTTTATTGCGAAGTTTGGAACGATATCAATGATCAAGTTGGGCGAAAAAGCTGACGCGCCAATGTCACTTTGTCCCAAAAGGCACAAAGCAGTAATAGCTGCCGACCGTGGTTCCTACAATCCTATTGTCCAGATGACCAATTCAGCACAGACCTAGACGGGCACCCGTTAAATCTTGATCGGACCGGCGAATCACCGGTTCGAGCTCCTAATCCACAATCGTAATCCTTTCTAATCCCATCGGCAGATCCCTGGCCACTTCTACAGCCCTCTCGACCCCTCTGTCTCAGTCATGTTTCCCTCGTTGGTGTACCATCGTAGAAGCGAGAAGGCGGGGGAAGTTCCACCGCTGACCCGATCATCTATTTCTAATGCGCCCGGGGTAATCTCTCCGTTCACGTTTTGCGGGGATCAAACCTACCGTTTGCCTACTCGTCTCTTCCTCTTGGGCCATCCGGGTCCGTGTATTTTCGCCCACTCCTGAATCTCGACTCCTCTTCATCCTGAGTTTCTACCACACATCCTATCAACTCCGATACTCCCCTCATTCGCGCATGACGCTATCCAACATGCATTCCCCAACAAGCTCTCCGTCAATCGATGTTTCTGATTTACTCACCGTTTGCTCTCGCTCTGTCACTGTCTCTAAACATACACCGAGAACGTTCCAACTATCAGTGTTAGTCTGAATCAGCACTTCGAGTGCACTAAGTGCCGCTAATGTCGCGTTCCCCCTGTATGCTCTGATGGATGAAACCTGAGTTTACGATACCTACTGCCAGGTACTCGGTGGTTCACGTGCGTTACGTACATCAACGTATTTTCGTACACGTAAAGGTTATTCAAAAATTGGTACTTTAGGATCGTATTCCCAGTTTTTTAAAACTCCGGACACTTTCTCACCGAAAGATTCAGCCCTTCAAACGCTCTTGAGTTTTGAGGAAATCAAGTTAAGCCAATGTAGGCGATTCGGCGTTTCGCGACCGCGGGGTCGGGATTTAATGACCGAAATTTTGATGCTCGTAAGTAAAAAATTATTGTTTTTCACCAGAAAGACTACAAACAGCAGATTTTCTTGATTTTTATTCCTGAATATGACTACAGGCTGAAAATGCACAAAGTTGCATACCTCTAAAAAACGTCATACAAAAATGTGCACTTCTCCGCTAATGGCTCTTGTTTGACTGAATTTCATTGGTCTACGCGAATTACTGTACTCGTTGCACAACCCGCGGTTTAAATATAATGAACGCTGAACGGGGATTAAAACGGAGGAAGTGGAAATGGAGTGAATTGCACGCGAGTGCCGCTGTCGTAAAAAAAAAAAGCTTTGGTTTCAGGGTGAAACCAAATAACCCAGAATCTCGCGAGCTCGCGAAAGCTTAGTAGGCAGTTACGGGTAATACTGAGTACGTATATACACCTTTTAGCTTAAAAAAAATTATTAAAGAATTCCTCGGTACATATGTTGGATTTTATTTTACTCGTTTTGTTCGAATCTATGTATTCATACGGCAGAGGCACATACATTTCGTATTCCAGTATACATGGTTGATGCACACCTGATGGTTCACCAAGCTTATTTTTTTATAACTACTTTTTTTTTTGTTTTTTTATAAGCTCCGAACATGACTATTTGCACATTGCGCGAGTGCAATCTACAACCAGCACAACCAGTTTCACGTTCGTGTTGTCTCTCGTTTTTTTGCGTTACTCTTCTTCGACGCTTCATTCATATTTGTGTTACTAGTTTTGCCCCGAGCTGTCGCTTCCCCTTTTTATTTCTCGCTTTTACTCCTTCCCTCTGAAGTTGTTTTTTTTATTCTCGCTCTCTCTCTCTCCCTCTGTCTCTCCGGATTCCTGTACCACTCATCGAGCCAGCGAACGTATGAACACCGCGCATATCGGGCGCACAGCTTGCAACTATTCAGAGCTTTTTTCCCTACTGCGGCAAGTTCCCCCGGGGCGATACAGTGTGGGGCAGCGTAACCGACGGCAAAAGGGAGTGGAGAATCGGAGGTACTGGGAGAAGCGTAGAAAAATCAAAGTTCGCGTGTAACACCCCGAACTCTCGGGGCCCCAGAAACTGATACAATACACGTGAGGGTGTGCGTTTCTCGTATCATCCCGTGTACCGCGTGGGCGGGTGTACACAGTATATATATCCGACATACGTATGAAACTAGACGCGTTTGCGTATTGTATAACGGCGTGGAATCTCTTTGACTTCCGACGAACCGTAAAACCTGATGCTGCTGTGGCATGCAAACATTGGCACAGATTCCATCGCATCTTTTTCTCTCGCTACGTCTCGCTTCATTCCACTTTTCGAAGCTCGCCGATATTTTTTTTTTTTTTTTTTCACATCACTTGTATTTTGTATCCTCCCGCTATCATCAACCTTCGCCGTGTCGAACTTGATGTTGTCTAGATATTGCTTCTGGAAGTAAAAAAAAAACAGAAAAAAAAACGATAATCTTCGACGAAAGATACCTCGAGGGCATTCATGAATGTTTCGAAATTATCTGTTCGGATTCTCGGTGGAACTATCAAATGACTATCTGCATGGGGGAGACCGGGGCCAGTAAAAGACGAGGCGATTTGAAACCACGCAGTAAGAAAAAAAAAAAAAACGGACATTTAACGCAGTTAAACACACAGCAAGGAGTGAGAGTGCATAGTAGGATACTTTCATAGAGTGCGATACTCAGTGCGTGAAATCTCGGTTTTCGGTAAACTTGATATCGCATCCCGACTTATTTATTCGCGTCCTGTCAAATCGATGTTATTATGAAACATAGAAACGTAGAATTTTCGCAACATTTCCCAAATCTACAATGAATAAAATCAACGATCGAAATTCCTCGAAATTCATTTGCGAACTAAAATTGTATTCAATTACATTTAGTGACGTTAATCGAGATTTTAATCGCTGCGATTGTGCGTATATGTGAGATCGTTTGAGGACGTGCGTTGGGTAGACACATAGGGGTAGCGTGGATTTATGGATCAGGTTAGTCGCTGGATGCTGGTGCTGGTAGAGCGTGTAATCTTGGCGCGTTCAAGATTGCGGTCGCTTGGCCGTAGTGAGCCCTTTGAGCCCTTCGAGTCGCCAAAATGGCTTAGCCTATGTCTCGTCAATCGCTGGTGGTCCTCATCCCTCTTCCCGACGGAGGGAACTGTGGATTAGGGGAATCTGGAGATCCGAAACACCGGTTCATCTCCTTGTTACCCCTTCAAAGACACCTGTCGATATTTTCAACTTAATTGAACTACGCAACCACCCATCTAACCGTACGTACTAATTTGTTTTTCTCCGTGCTTCCACCTCTTTGACGACTTAATTAGCATTCTGACATGTACATCGCTCAAAGTTTTCGATGTTTCATCGAGCCGCGGAGAGGCTTGATTAATCTTACTAATTAAAAATCGTCAGCCGGATAAATCGCGAAGGAAAACTCCGACGAAACTCAAAGCTTCCCAAGAGGCAGCTTTCTTATTATCCTTGATAATGAGGACGAAGAGCAGAGAGGAATTTTAGCGTAGATATTTTGTACTTTGCAACTGTTCCACTGAGTCCGCTTCGCATCGTCTTAAAGGATTAATTATTAAAAATCGAAGTAAACCCAAAATTTCGACATCGGCATCCGCCTGTTTCGTCATTAATTTATGCAGAATATTTCTTCTAAACAGCTAAACATGCCGACTTCTAGAGGAAGAAAACCGTTCAAATATACAAATTGGTCTCCAAAAAAAAAAATATTACACAACTTGTCAGACTATAATCGTCAGCAAGATTAAAGCCTCTTGTTTCATCGCTACGAGAAGAATTTTAAATGCGCACTCGCCTCACTTATATCGAGTCAATGCTCCGCATGTCTATGCGTCGAAAAAGCTTCAGTATGCAGGTATGCAGAGGGAACGCATGGGTTACGGTACAGTTGATGTATAAAAACTGTAGGTAGATACAGAAAGGGGAAAAGAGAAACAGAGAGAGAAAGAACGAGTGGCAGAGGGGGAGAAAGAGAGAGAAAGGCGTCTGTGAAAAGTCCATAGCGGACTTGGCCCGCTGATGATGAGTGTTTAAAGTGAATCCCACACTACGGCTATATCCCAGAGCGTGTTTGTCTCGTGGATGCTGCGGTTCGTTCCCTCGTGTGCAGTCGGGACCGCAGACATCAGAGGGTCGAATCTCGTCGAAGTACCTACCCACCTCCAGGCAGGCAGCAGCAGCAAAAATGCAGAAGGGAGAATCCAAGCCACAGAGGAAGCGACCAGCAAATTTTTCTCTCCGTCCTTCAGCCGCAAGCGGGCAGCAGCCAGCAACGGCAGTATATGCACTTTGTGTTCTGCGGATAGAACCGCCAGCCAACGTCATCCAGGCGGTCTGCATGCATCCGCATAGTTCTGCATGCAACACCATCAGCCTCCGTCACTTCAGCCACTCGTTTTCTCCGCTGCACTCTCTCGGTCACTTGCTTCATTTTTCCTTTTTTTTCACTCTCTCCACTCTGTTTCTCTTCCGCTCTTTCTCATTCGTCCGCTTTCTTCTGCTCCCAACCAAACCGCCAATTCACCCGGTTCTTTATGTCTCCTTTTCGCTTTGCTCTTCGCGTTTTTCCGTCTCTTCCTCGCTCAACCGGGGTTGCCTTATACTTTCTCTTATTCTTCCCTTTTTTCTTTTGACTCTAAAAGCTCACCCCCTTGGCAAATCCTCCGCACGCGAGTCTTATAGGCCTCGGATGATAGGCGGGAAGGGCACCGAGTTGCTCGAGTTTTCTCCAAGTCTCTCGCAGAGGTTCTTTGTGCCCGTGCTCTCTCACTACGGACAGCGTTGCCCGGGCAACCGTGTCCGCGTTTGTAGAGGATTAAATATGTAGTTTCGAATTAGTCGAGCACAGTGATGGGGGGACCCCCTCAGACCAGGTCTGAGGAGGTAACACGGGATAGCCGGCTTCAGCGTATCCACCTAAATCCACCTCTTCCCACGCGAACTCACGTTTGCCCCGGTCCCGCTCCGACGAGCTCGACGTCAACGACGACGTATATTAAGATGATGTGTCCACGATGTAGCCAAACGAACCCCCCGGGCATCGTGTACGAAATAGAGGCTCTCTTGTCGACCGCGCAAAACTTTACTCACTTTTGCTCAACGTCTACCGACAGGGTAGACGACAGATGGGGACCCGACGATAGATGTTTCTTGTTTGCCGAATGCAGTGGAGTGTGCGTGAGCGCTTTTGCAGAATATAGAGACTTTTCGGTACTATATGATAGGGAAATATATGGATTTTGTATGACGATATTTTGCGTACAATTCACATCGGTCAGATCGATTTTGGATCGAACCATGAGACATGAAGCTTTTGTACAAATCTGTACAAATCGTATACAACGGATCTGCAATGAAAATGCATCAAAAATAATTTTACAGAATTTCAAAAATTTCTGACTAAAATAGGAATGTTACAAAAAAAAATGCTATTCACGAAAAAGCTATTTTTTATTTCACTTTTTTTTCGTATCACTATTTCTTTATCGCACACCTTTTTTAGTTTATATTTAAAAAAAAAAATTATTTGGTTTTTTGAACACATTTTTATTTCATGATTTATGAAGTAATAACCACCGATTAAGACACTACAGGAACAATGTACAAAATTTCGGCAAAAATGCATGAGAAAAAAAAATCAACACGCTTCAATTTATGGTAAATGTTCGTTTTTCCTCCTTCATACCAGACGGACAAAGTCATCTTAAAGTTTTTAGTTGGTCGACATCTCGTTTGATTTCTACACAGTATCGCAAGTATGAGTCGCATATACGGCTGTCCAGTTGCGTCGAGAAGCAAACCCCTTGGTACTGTCGTCTGGCTTTGCAGAAACTCACGTAATCCTTAAGGCACAGTCGAGGAGTCTTTGTCGTTGAGAGGAGTGTGAGTGACTCAACGGGAGATTCTGCGACAGACAGGCCTCATGTACCAGGCAGTTCGATTTTATTACAAACCGTGGCAGACGTGGACCGAGAGAGCACCCCGGACGCTTGAAAGGAACGATAGGGTCCGACTGGAGCCCAAGAGAGAAAAGAGCGAGACGAGTTCCGACGGACCTCTCGGCTCTATGTAAATCTCCTCTCGAACGTTACGCTCGTATCCGAGCAAAGAACCGATCCTCTTCTGGTATGGTGATACACAAACATACAGACTTTAGTCGCACTAACACGGACGTCCCTACGCATCCGTCGTTCATACATGCGTACGTTACGTCTTTACACAAGATGATTCCTCGCCTTAAACACGATATATTCCAGTACCGTACCTTAGCCGAGCTGTACACAGGAAGTGAAGGTTGAAGCTTCCGGCAAAAATCGCCTACAACCCCTCATTCTTTACACAAAACCCCGCACCCCAAGCTGACATAAATATTTAGATTTAGCAGCATTTACATTGGTAACGCTTCGACGCGTTAACCCTCTCTTGATGGCAACCGGCGATTTTGGGTTTCTCGTCTATTCTTCATTTTTTTTTCTTTTGCTCGATTTGTGGGCGAGTAGAAGTGTCTCTTCATTGTCAAAATTGATTTCTGCAGCGCCGATGGTGAAACGACAACATTCCGATGTATCCATTCCATAAAAGCTCGTAATAAAAAACAGAACATAGTACACGATAGCTCTGCTTTCGGGTTAGTGAGACGGGAGCAAAAAAAGAAGAAAAAAAAGTTGTTTGTATGTTGATATCGGGGAATAGGACGGAAGTTATTTGTACGAATGTTCATAGCGAGCTTTCAAAATGATGCATCGACGTATGCTTTTACTTGTTTACCGTTTCGGTGATCGGAGTAAAACACGAAAAAAAAAGAAGAATAACATCAGTAGAGCTACAGCTAGAGGGAGGCAAAAGTTTTTTGGCGCGGCGCTTATAGCGATTCAACGTTGTGCTCGAACACAAAGGCTTCGCTTCGAATTACCAATAACTCATTAGTGACGATGACGGTGCGACTCAAACGGAAATACCATGAAAAGTTTTGCGACCGGCGTAACAAACACTTATTCACTCTCTGCGCTTTAACGATTAAACAACCGCACACGATGACATTCTAATCTTCGTTTCTCGTTGATGAAAAAAAAAAACAAAAACTTTTGATAGTTTTTTTTCTGCGGCATAACAGGTCTCTGATGCTGGCAATTTTAATGGCGCTATTTCCAAAACAACGAAGTCAGTACGGTTTTTTTTTTTGCGTTTTTTCCATTACCCCATATGAATTTTTTTCTGATTTTCAGCGTTAGCTATATTTTAAAAAAAGAATTATTTTTTTTTTGCATCCATTTTCGCTTTCATATTTTTACCCACTAGCGCGCTGAGCTCAAAAGGTATTGGACTGGATCGACCTTTCGCGGTATGGCGGTAGCCGAGGGGTACGTTGGGGGTTGGTCCGCGTACGTACGATAACCGGCACAGGCAGCGAGCCATCGCGGACAGAGACAAAGCAAGAGTGAGCCGAGGGTGAAAGGGGTCGGGGAGGGTGGAATTAGGGGATAGGGGGCGGGTGGCAGCGAGAGATTGGAAAGCGGGATTTTAAAAGGTAATGCTGAAAATGCGCGAGGCCATTGAATCCGTGCTTATTAGCATTCGTCGACGAGGGGATGCAAGGGCTGAAAGGGGATAGTCGTAACGCTATACTGTATATGCATGACTGAAACTCGGGAGGTTGAGGGCGGTCCGAGGGAAAATCTCCGCATTGCTCCAGACCGGAGAGATTAAACGAAAAAAATAAAAGTATTTCCAGATTGTTTCGCAGAGTCAGTCACTGATTGGTCCACTGCGTTCGGTCGTTATCGGTACTTGTTATTTCGTTGTTACACGATTTTAAAACAAAATTAAACGTTAGAAAAGAAAAAATCTCGACGGACAGACATAAACGGCGGTACAAAAATCGTTGCTTCCAGTCGCTATTTAATTTTAGAAACGATGATTAAAAATGTTTTAATAAGCATTGAGTCCTTGCAGCTTATACCACTGCTATTCTACAGTAAAATAAAATTAAATTAAAAAAAAAAAATCCCGACCAATTGCTTCACAAGGATATGCACTATCTACAAGTACAACTTTGCTCATTCACAAAAACCCGGCGAAACTCGGCGCCGGGAGTCAGAGTTCGTGTCGTCAACATTATAAGACTAAAACGTCGCGTACAGCTCCCCGAGCCGAAACCACAAATTTAATGCTTACAACGGGGGGCTGTTTCCGGGGTGTGTTGGAAGAGAAGGCGCACGGCAGAAGCTTCCCAACGTTGAGGCAGTGCGCTGGCAAGGACCGCGCCTCTCGCCTTAATAGAGGTAAACTCTTAAACTCCTCGGCCGTAAATCTCGTCTCATTAACATAACGCATTAGAGTACACCACGAGAGAGAGACTGAGAGAGAAAATGGAGTGGAGATCGGCGTGCTGGGTGCAATTAAGTAAGTGTGCCATTTTCGAGCATAGAGAACGTTATGCACAGCAATGAGGTATCCCCGGTGTGTCGTCTATACAGCAAACCTCCTGCGTTCTCGGGGTCTTAAGGGGGTGGTGCCGCAAGTTCTAGAATGTCCTCAACCAAATCCTGGACGCAAGAACCCCCTACAATAGCAGGAATACGCGTGCAGTCTCGTGCACAGGATCTGATCCCCGCGCTTTTTCTGATCGATTGCTGCCAAATCCCTCGAGGCTATTCCGCCCTTCGCACTATTATTCAACGTAAGATCGAAGCTCGATAAGTATAGACGAGTATATAGTAGGAGATGGACCAACTGGAGCGCGAAATACATCAGTCGAATATTGTTACGGAAGACATTGTCTATTAAAAACCTAACCATTGCAATCCTCTTTTGTCCCACATTCGTCGCACCAATGGGCCTTTATAGGAGATTCAGGAGCACCACAATGGCTCCGATGATGGGAAACTGTTACCCCTTATCTGTCGTATATTAAGATGTATTTCGTCCTTTCTCGCTGCTTGCGAGCATTAAGATCCACGAACGACTCTCGCTTGACGGTCAAACCCATTATAACGTTCTCCCGGTATTCCGGATTCCTCCTACTCTGCCGAATCATAAACTCGAGTTTTCCCGTAAAGAAAGCTACGCAGTAACCGTTGTGGTTGGTCTAACGTTGCCTGGATGGTACGTGGTGTCGCTAATGCCGTTTCACGACGATGCGCATCCTCCGCGGTAAATCTCGTTTCTCGGCTCCCGTAGGTCCCTTTCGTAGTCTTTTTGCAAGACCGAGCGGAGGAGTCCTCTGCACGCACCAAGTGCAATAGACGCACACGGGGGCTTTGTAGTGTGCAACATTCGCTGCCAACTCCGGTCGTGGAACAGGCGAGGGGCGAAATAATAAAGCACGCAAGGGAGTACGTACGCGAACGCGTGCGGGATAAAACACGGGAATGATATAAATAACGGTCGCGGTTTCGTAACAAATCTTTCGCATTTAAGCGCAGAAATGAGAATCTCTCGTTCTATTGTCGGGCGTTTTCCTTTTTTTTGATTTGCTGAAAAAAGTAAACGAGTGGGAGGAGGGAGAAGGGAGAGACGGAAGGAAAAGCAGAAGAATGTACGAAGGAAGCAAAAGCGGTAAATCTCGAGGGCCTCTTCCGCTTGGCCAGACGAAAGATTCGTCTTGATTCGTTTATATTACATGAGAATAGTATGACAGAGAAATATTAGAACAGGACTAACTAATGAGTGTCTTGTGTGTGGCGTGGGTGTGTATGCTTTATTACGATGGATGCGCCAGTGGTGGAAGATGATATTTTCTCTGCTCTCGTCATATCGTCGAGCGTAGGGTGGATAATATCGGATACTAACGACTGGTGAACTGCAGGGATGCTTTGCTCTTGGGGTTCTTTTCCCTTCGTTTGGTTAATACACACACAGCCTCCCCTTCTCGAATTCTCATCGACTGTAATATACTGTATTATAGTTGCAAGCATTCACGCTTCGGCGCACCATATACGCCACATTCGCCAACACCACCAGTCCACCATGGACCACCGATATTCTCGTTAATATGGCGTTATCGTTCTGTAATATAAGTTACGATGGGGGAGAAAGAGTAGCAAGGGATGAGGAAGGATACCGCGCCGCTGCGTTCCTGTTGCTGTATATTATCAACCGGGAGCATCACGGTAATTATATGAAATGAACCGGCAACGCATACGCGACGGGAGAGAACCCCACGTGCCTGCTCTGCAACAAGCTCTCTCACACGTAATAGGAAGTGATAATTTCCGGATAAGTGTGATGTATTTTCTTGTTTTGCGCGTGGCGGTTGAGGGGAAAGGCTTTTAATGGCCAGATACAGTTGCCGACCTCTCGTTCGTCCCTAATTTATGGCGTTCTCGAAATACTCGTATCAACTGGATTAATTTATCCTGCGATGTATTATGAAATTTATTTGGGCAAAGTGCGTAATGCGAATAGCGTCGGTCAACATTGCGGCGGAGGGATAATGAGAGCACTGAACGTAATGAACAAACTTCGTTCGATGCCCCTGCAAAAATGTCGAGATCAATGAAAGTTCCAGAAGAGTGTATATACCGTCCGGAAACATCTTTCGTATGAGGTAATCGAGACATGATTATTATAAAAATTTGTCCGATGGGAAACTTTATTATAAGTTTACTGGATTATCTCAATCGTTATGCGGAAGAAAAGTACTGTATGAAATTTATGGGGGAAGATTTTCCGGTCGTATTTTGATCTGAAACCAGTTTCCTGCTTTTAACATATTTATGACAATTATTGTACCTTTCTATTTAAATTCGTATTTCTATCACTATATTACGAACAATTTATTTATGTTGTATAGGACAAAGTGGTTGTCATTATCTACTTATGAAAAAATGATTTACAAAAATTAAAAAATTCCTGGTTAATAAGGGAACGTAATTATCAAATCAATGTATTAACAATGAAAAGTTAAATGATAAATAATTACTCGCATATTATATCTACCGAATGCAATATGTATAATATCGTTATTATGACTCCTCCCCCCTCTCGTAGAGTGTTTTTTAATTTTTGTAAAATCATTTCTCGTTTATCCTTAACAACGTAGAAAAAAAAAGAAAACAAGAAATATTATGAACAATTAAACAATGATAAATAATCAATAGCATACGACTTGGCGCCCTTAAGATAGTGCTTATAGTTTACTCGAACAGTTGTTATTTTATTCGCTTTAACCACACCGGAAGCACGTGCAACGACGGGAAGTGCGGCATACTGAGTTACTCTTCACTTTTACGTTATCCGTTCTTCGTACGAAACGGATTCTTCCAGTGCCCTTTGTCGTGTGTGCTTCATCGACGCCCTTTCCGCACGGTCTTTCCAGGTGGTTGAACCAACCGGGACGGCAGCTGCTATCGGGTGACTAACGATCGGCAGCTAAACGGGTGTTCGGGTGTCTCGTTGGTCCGGTGGCCGATTAATAAAGGCATTCGATCGGTCTAATAAGGCACGTGCCTAACAAGACACACGAGAGCCTTCTCCGTCGACGACATATTCAAGGCTTCTTTGTGACAACGAACGATCAAAACCATTTCCTCATGGGGCCAAATCTTATGAACGATCCGTCACCAATGAATGAACACTTTGGTTACAAACGAGTTAATTTCAGAGCTTCCATTCGCTCGATACGGACCATAACTTACTTTACTTCGCAGAACGCACACCACGCGCAGAAAAAGACCGTATAGATAAAAACATTATGAGCGATCGCGGGGGTGGATGTACCCTCGTTAATTCAAGTTTACCGCATTTAATTCAATGCCGTGCCTTTGAAAAAACCTTCGTCATGCAGTGAACTCGATATATTCCGCGGTTACCGGTATTGTCGATAAGTGTTCCTAGAATGGCGATCGAACATCCGTCCGAAAGAGGACAAGTCACCGATTGGATAGGAGGTAATACGTTGCGGGTTGCGCGCGGAGACACCCCCCCGCACCAGACTATCGATTTATTTTCGCGTCGTGACTATTGGGTCACGGGATCATTGTTATGCCAGGAGTTCGGGTGGGGGTTGGGGCTGGGGGGGGGGGGGACGAATATCCATTATTCAGACCGGTACCGTATAGAGCTATCCGTGTCCGTCGAAGCTGGACCGCCACCGCGACTAAGCATCGCCCCCGCTGGCCTAACAAGAATCCTGCATCGGTCGCGGATGCTGCCCCATTGTAATTTCTTGCACGCTCGTTTCCATATCAATGAGGATGCCTTTCCCGCTGCGCTCTCGATATCGGGCCGCCATTCGTCTAGGTAGGTGCCTACACACCTCGAGCCTCAAACCGAAATTGCATTTGACGCGTCGTTTCCGCGATCGGTCCTTCTCTCCAATCCTCGGACTACATCCTATAGCCCCTCCCACCACCCCACCCGATAGTCGAAGAGCTTCGTACCGATTCCCCGAGGCATATCTACGGTACTGACTTGAGATAGGTAGAAACTAGGGAAGCCACCGGAGCAAACGGGATTCAGGAAGTCTCTCAGCTCGTGAGAGAGCTTCGATTCACGGTCCGGAAATCCGATTTCTCGCCGTAACCTATGAATTTCAGGATTTGGATTCGATGCAAAGGGACTCTACCGATTATTCGGACGTATCGGTTGATTCATGGAATTTTAGTCAATAGAATGTTCCGGGTGTGCTATCGTCGGCGAATTCACATGCTCCCGGCACCGCTTCAACAAGCAATTTCTGTATTGAAATCCGTTGGCAGAGCCGTTGCGCAAGTTACGCATGTGATGCAAATAACTAGTTTTTGAAATCACTAACCTTGGTATCGATGTTAATTGTTTGTTCCTATAAGTGGTTAGCAGGTGGAGGTTAAATCGGCAAATTGCATTTTAGGGGTGTCAACGAAAATCAGAGTTGAACTTTCATGATCGCCGGAGCTGTTGTCTCGTTGACGATCGATAAATTGTCAAAAGAAAAAGCGGCAGACGAGAGATGGGACTAACTATGTGTGTGTGTGAATGTAGGGGGAGAAGGGGGAGGGGGAGCTGAGCGCATGTCCTCGATGCATCGGTTTCTCTAACAAGTTGAACGAGGAAAACGCTGAAGTTCGAGAGAGCTTTTCGTCCCGTCCCGTCGAGTCTCGGAAGCGACAATATTTTATACTGATAAATTATTGCGACAAGCCGGGGGTTTCCCCGCCGTACCACGTAAACACAAATCACGCGCTCTTGCAACCCCGTTGCAACGAGGCTGAAAATTCGATGTGTGCTACACATGCGTGTGTGCATGTGCCCTCTCCCTCAGCTTTCAGGCCCTTCCGCTGTGTTTTAACTCTCGGCTTACACATAATTTTGTATTATCATCGCGCCCGATTCGTTATGTAATTATCTCGATATTTCGAACCTGATATCTGCACGGTTATTGCAGCGAAACGAGCGATAAAAAGAGAAAGAATTCATCGAAATGTTGGCGGTGTGAGAGAGAAGTGAAATCGCAAGCACGGAATAAACGCCTAAAATCGTAAATTTATGACGGAGGAAGAATAATAATAATAATAATAATAGGAGGGTGGTGAACAAAATAAAAATGTTATCGTGACTCGAATGGTACAACTCGAGCGAGAGAGGGTCGAGAATAAAAGGATTAAACAGTCGTCGTGTGAAACTGTTCCCATTGAATCTGCAACACTCAAATTTGGCTTGGATGCAGTGTCGAATTCACTCATCCGTATCTCCGGGTTTATTCATATGTCAATGGGGCGATTGAGCGTTTGATCCGGTTAAGCTGTTTTTTTTGCTGTTTTTTTTCCCCCACTGATCTAATTGGTGCATCGTTGGTATCAAGATCGAATAGTTTTCAATTGATTTGCGTATAATCAAGTGGAGAGCAACATCGGTATATAGATTTTTCTTTTTTTTTTTATTATTTTACGTTCCACATTTTTTTCTCGAATAATACGAACTAAAATTAATTGTCATTATTCTGCCTCGACGAGCTGCAACGCCTTTGTACGACAATTTGTCACTATAAAGTCCGGATAAAGATGCGGTCCTATTAAAAAAAAGGACCTCCATAAATTAGCGATTTAAGATGTTTTTTCAACCGTGATGGACATAACGAAATCGATTGCGGCAATTGCATCGTAGATTTCTCGGTATTTCGGAAAAACGATTCGCAAGAATCCGCACCAGTTGCAACGAAGATCGGGCCTCCGGATGAGACAGTCAGGATCCTAAATCACCGGGCAAGATATCGCTGTCGAAAGCTCATTATCGGTTATTCCCCGAAATGCGACCTCGCCATTGCAGGTTCCACTGTAAGCTTCAGTAGAGCTGCAGTTGAAGCATTGGGCGATAGAACACCTCGATGGTTCGAGAAGTTCTCGATAAAAGTAGCCAGGGTGTTCGAGAAGCTATAATCTCGTTTCATCCCCCCATCCTGACGCTATTCTACACCCTTCGCAACTTCTCCAAAACCGAGCGCCAGAGCACCAGGTCTCCAGCGGATGGAAAAAACAAGAAGAGGGGAAAAAAAACAGCATCGAATCCCATGAGACAGAGAAAAACGAAAAGCCTGCCAAAGCTAGAGAGACAAGCACGACCAAGTTATTTTAAAGAAAAATGCAACAGAACCTTTGGAAAGAAGGTGGTCGATGCTCTCTACCGCATTGGGAAAGAGTCTTATAGATCCGTAGCGAGAAGGAACGAAGACAAAGGCAATGCGCGGAAAGAACTAAAAAGAAACAAAAGTGGTACGAGAAAAGAAGTAATCATGGGGGGAGGGGGTTAGTAGGGTATCTTAAAAATCAAATAAAAGGCAAAACGTGTGGAAGGAGTCGAAAAGAGAAGGGCGAGTTTAGACGGGATGGAGAACTTTCCGCATAGCTTGGAAAGGAATCTCGACGGTAATTGTCCGTAAGCGGGCGAAAAGATTGCAGTCAATTTTTGCTCCTTCGTGCGTACCAACGCTTTTTTTCCTGGCCACTGAAAGGGACATCGAGCGTCGGCGAGTCGGCCAGTAGCTTTTCTTTCTTCCCGGGTGCTCATACATCCTCCAACATTCATGCGGAACCACATGGACTGGCCAAACGAATCCTCACATATTGTTGGCACGGGAAGGCATGCAGGTTTCTGTATAAACCTTAAGCTTGGCTTTCCACAGCCTAGAGAGCCTGACGGAGTTTTCTACCATCAGCAACTTTTACCTCCACGGGACCAGACAATGTGGTTGCGTTCGTGTGTTTTCCAGGTCTGCAATGCACGTTCGCAATGTGTCCGTCAGTTAGTCTGTTCGTGTGTGGAGGCTGCGCTCGTTGTGGATTATTTTTTGGATTGGTATGCGTGAAAGAGGGTGAGTTGGGAGGGTTGTTGGTGGTGAGTCTTTCGGCGGCTCTGCACGAACAGGCAGAATCATAGAGAGAGGACTACAGCGCAAGTGAGGAGATCGAGCGAAGCGGATTTTTTGGAACCACGCCAAAGGGGGGTGGGGGGTGGTGGACCCGTCGAACTGAAAGCTCAGGCCACAAAACCTGATGCTGGATGACGATGGTGCGGCAACGGGGACTGAGGGAAAAGTGAACGGTAACATTGCGTCGGAGAGCCTCCAACTGGAGAAATCTGGAAGCCTAGAGAAAGCTCCGGTTCGTACCTTCGCGATTTCGTGTCTCGTTTCGCAGAGTCCTCTTTCATTCTCACACGGGTATGTTGGCTGTACGGGGGACGAGGCGAACGGGGGGCATTTTTTCGTTGGTTGGACTGTAGCTTGGTTTTTAGTAACTGTATACAGACACAGACGTACAAGAAGTCAGGGATCCAAAGTCTCGCGGATTCTACGGGGGATTTGCCAGTTAAAGGATATACTGTAAAGGATATGTTTATAGTTCGCAAATAGATAGAGAAAGGAGATGGAAAAAGTTACGCTGAGCCAAACTCCAAATCCCGCGAATGCCGGAATGACACAAAAGTCTGGACGTTTGAACTCGTCCCCGATGAACCCGAACAGGACAAAAGGGTTCTGGGAATCGTCGCACAGGGAGTTCGAGCTTTCGTGACAATGTACGACATGATTTTGCCGCTCGACTAATTGATATTCTCACCCGATTATTTGTAATCGGGACGAATCAAAATTTGTGTTTGAAAAAAAGTGTTTGGTTAGTATGAAAAGGCGGTCGCGAAAAATCGAAAAAAAGTGTATCTTGCAGAAGATGGGTTTGGAAAAAATATTTTTTTCTCATCCATATTGTTGTTACGAACAATGGAAGACGAACCCGATCGCTGCAGGCAGATTTCGGATCATCATACTTCACAATTGCTTTTGTTTATTGTGTTTGGTGAACTTTTTAAACTTATTCTGGTTTAGATAATGAACTGTCCACCAAATTATCTCAACAATATCTTTACATTCAACATTTTGAGTTCACATCTTTATCATCGTCGACTCTTTAAACATTAAACAGAGTGTACCGCGCGCTATCCGTGCGAATTACTCGGTTCATGTTTATTCGTCTCTGGTACATACAAATAGCAGCAGGTACTTCGTTGTTTTCCGAGTCGTCAATTTCGTCTCGGGAATAGCGTATAACTATAGCCAAGCGGAAACACAAGACATTAATCCTCGGAGATGTCGTGTCGTGCAAACAAGATGCAATGCGGGTAAATAACTGTGGCGTATTATCCTGCGGAGCTTCTGTAATGCTACCCCAGCAGTTTGGAGCTTTATTATTCTACGTCAGAATCGATATAAGATCAGAGCGGATTACGGTGCAGGAGGAGAGAACGCTCTTGGCGTTAACTAATTAACCGTACGAAACAGATCACGATGGTTCTGATGGGTCTGCATGCATACTGTTTATGATTCGGCCATCAGAAACTCCTGGTTTCCGGATGAGAATATATCCTCGAACGTATTCCGCTTATGTACATCCGATTCCGCGCTTAGATTAATATAGCGCATTCGTGGAATATCTATATACGTAAGATATCACCAGTGACAGTTTCATCGATATGATCCAGTTTCGTATGACCCAATTCGCTTCGACTGCTAGTTGACGGCCACGACGCATTATCGATAACGTCGCCACTCGAATAGATTACTGTGCCATTTATATTATTTTATTATTATTATTTTCGAAGGTTCGCATGTATTTCTAAACTTGAAATAAACGCAGCAATATTGAATTTTTAGGTTATTTTTCATCCAAATTTAAACCAATTTCAGTGCTATTGATCCAACGTAAAGTAATTACAAAAAAATACTTGGATATTCAGTTATTCAGAAGGAAAATAACGTGAATTCGAGAAATTAAAGTCACCCTTATGTTTCTTGCCATTACGTTATAATAACGACACCTAATCGGATTGGAATCAGTCATGAGTCACGAGACTAAATAGACTATTATATTCGATCATTTTATGGAGTGGTGGCTATTATTGTCGGTAAAACATCGATGCATATGTATCGTTTAGGTGTTTCATTTCTTTTAGTACATTTTTTTTATTCTCCTATGTTTGTGTTTTTATTTCGTGGGAACGACATTGTAAGGCTTTTATTACTAACAGGCAAACAAAGACCCAGATAAATGCTTTAGCACTCGTATCTTGATATACCCCTATCGTTTATTTCACGCCCTCCGCCCCCTCCTTCAGGCCCCGTAATCCTATTTGTATATACCGTAATACCATAATTTTCTACCATTTTTTATGTCATAAAAAAATTAATATATCCATTTATCTTTGTTTTCTTTTATTATACCCGCTGCTTAACCCCTTCTTTCTCATTTCTCTGATTATCTTAGGAAATGTAGCAGAATTCTTTGATCAATGAATAGCCAGAAATAAATTTAGATAAGAAATAGACTCAGAAGGAAAATATCCTGAAATATCTATACTTACCATTTATAAATTCCCGTTTTGGGAAAAAAAAGGAAGAAATTATTATATGTCCACAAATTCGCATACGCATACAAATGTATGCATTACAACAGCACCGGAAATTGCACGATGTAATGTTGAATTTAGCATAAATTATCTTCGTTACTTCAACTGATGTCATGCACGATATAAATTAATTTTAATACAGCGAAGTCTGCTCATTAAAATCAGTGGTTAAGCCGCAAACGATGGGAATTAAGGATCAACCTATAAGCGGTTTTCATGCACGGAAGCTTGCATTTCCTTGCCTGTACCGCTACATGTGCATAGGAACAGCGTCAATTAATCGTAGCGTTATCGCAAATATTGTCCGATCCATCACTGGTCAACTAAACAGCATTGATAGACGAGTTTGGGATCTTGCGTGATTATGCGCACACTCGCAGTCTGTGTGTCCACAGCAACGCACAACGTTACCATCGGCTTCTACGATCGGTCGCTGTGGCTATAGGACGAAAGTGATGGATGACTCGCGGATGCTACGCGAACGGTTCTTGCATAAATTATAGCTCAGCCTACAATTGACATATATTCCGGGATCCGAAAGATCCCCTTGTATACATTTGATATTCTTCCAGATCAGTCAAAATCAGTCAGTCCTTACCGAGCTGCTGTTTCGATCGGAATTTCTATTTTGGAGTTCGTTTGTCGTGATGTAAATACTTCAGTATGTTAATTAAAAAATGATTGTCTTCATACCTTTTCTACCAAAGATCAATCATTTTATTTTGTTTGGAAATAAATTTCCTCAGATCCGAATCTACATAAATTCCATTGATATCGTCGTCGTAACTTCGAACTGCGCATTCGTTTTTTATAACTTTTCGTACCGCTTATTCAAGCTTTTAAGAAAAAAATGCCGGGTTTTCGTAATACAGAAGAAAAGAAAATTTGACAAAATAATACGTTTGCGGGGAGAAAAATAATAAGAGACTTAGTTAATTCCGTTAGAGTGTTTTCATATTTTTTTGACCGTGAAGAGAAAGGAGAGGTCGCCGAGGGATGGTTCGAATTTGTAGCTGAAGCTTCCAGCCGCACAAGCATAGGGAAAAGGAGGGCACATTGTCGTTCGCCAACGGCTCGAAAAACAATTCTCTGGGACACATTGTCTGCGGAGAGGATTAAGGGGCCTTTACGGTGACGATAACGAAACGAGTTGAAACTACCATACAGCCGCTCCGGAGTTTCTACTCGTGGTGGAAAACAAAGCGGGATTAGCCGTGGTTATTAAACGAATGATACTGCGAACCCGAGAGAACGAGAGAGAGTGAACGAAGATGGAAGAAAAAATCGCCATACGCCACGCTGCTTTCTCTCGGGAGCAACCATCCACCGTACCTACGTGTACTTTACGCGTATGAACCGGCTGGGTATGAGTCGAAATCTTTACCAACACACTTTCCGCGCGGGATATTATTATCATACGGATAGGGTGGACGGTATGCAAACGAGTGTTTCGATAGCACGACCGAGACACCGGTTGTACAACCCCGGCGTTTCGAGGGGACAATGCAATTCGAAGTTGCATTTTCCAATGGAAAACTTTGCTTCCGCAGATGCGGGGAACCAGTTCGTCGACACGTAATCGCGGTTATTCGTGACAATGAGAATAGCATGAAATTTTTCAACCACTTTTCGATTACTCAACCATTATAAAAAAAAGCTTTTAAGAAACTACCAACGGAAATGTCCGTTGGTATCTTCCTTTTTTTTTTTAATTCTTTCATCGTTGCAAACATTTTTTTCCGATGCGATAAAAAAAAATGTTAAAACGGCGTTGAAATAATGGTGAATATAAAAAGATTGAAATTTCTCGGTAGAATTAAAGTGGCATTTGAACAACTTGTACTGCTATCGAAATTAATTTTAAAATAAAATTATAAAACATTTGCTTCGGATCGATTCAAACTTCAACATTTCTTATTCAAGACTCACACACGCGGTTAAATCTCGATTTTAAAATCGAAGATTCTTTTTGCTTAGAACAATCCGCAAAAAATGTAATCAAAGTGTCTCGGAGAATTTTATTTGGGAAGAAAAAAAAAAGAAATGTGTGAAATATTTTTCCAGTCGTGACGCAGGTGTCGATAAACTCGCAAACTAAAACAATTGAATCTCGCAATAAAATAAAAGCCGAACTTTTATTAAGGAAATCAGAACCCGTTCTTTCAATTCCGTTTCTCTGCTTCACACTAATAAACGTTGAAGCTAAAAAAAAAATAAAAAAAACCAGGTATTCCGGTCTCGTCCAGTGGAGTCTCGAGAGACCGTTTCATCCGCGACGGTTCGAAGATGTTCCAACCAAAATATAAAGATCGAAGTGCTCGCTACGATAAATTGGCGATCGGCTAAAGATCCAAAGTCAATGACGCACAACAAGCACGAACCGAAGATCCCTCGAAAGAATCCGAAGCCGCAGTCAGGAATGAAATGGCGAGGGAATGAAAGCGTAGTAGTGAGAGTTTCACTCTCGAGCAATCGGTTTTACCGGAAGAGAAAGTAATCCACCGTGAAAACTTTGTCGGTCCTTTGCCTCCATCTCCGTTTGCACCCCTAAGTTTGCCCGCAATCTTTTGCCAATGAAGTCCAAAGGCATCGAAGGAAGACGTACCGGTAAAGTAAAACAAGCGGAGGAACCAAATGAAAAGCACAAAGAAGCCCACGAAGAAGATGATGATAAAGAGTTAGGAAACTCGGGTCAGGAGACTTGAGCGATAATGAAGAGGGAGAGTGAATCGACTAACGGGAACTCGCTAGGTAGAGGTAGAGAATCGATTTTTCGTGGGTGTTCACCCTCGAAAGTTTCCCGCAGATGAGAGCGAGAGCGCCAAGTGTAAATGTTCAAGTTCAGGCAGCCAAAGGTCTCTCGGGTTCGTTTCAACTCTTTTTTTCCTTTCCCTTCTGATCTTTCACTCTCTATCTTTTATTTCTCTTGGTTTTGCATTTGCTCTCCCTCGTCGTCGTTCACTCCTCCCTCTCCCCGACGGCTGCCGTTCCATTTCTCGAACGGAGAGCGATGGAGAAGAGGTTTCACGAGTCCAAAGTTTCGGGGTATGAGGTGGAGCTCGTAGACCGCACCAGGCTTCACAGCCCTTCCTGCTTTTAGGACGAAAGAGATTCCGGCACCCTCGAGGGGGATCTTGAAACACGTCGAGCTCAATAGCGCCTGAAACGTATCCCTCACTCTTTGGGGATTCTTGTTGAGAATGAAAAGAGAAAGAAGAGACCGGGCAAACGCATTCTCTCCTCTTCTCTCTTTTTCGCTTATACCCGCGCAACCCTTTTTCCATTAAGATTAGAAAGCTAATGGCTATAGCGGCATGAGGAACACGTAGCAATGCACTAACAGCGACTGTTTTATGCAGGAGGCACACATTAATGCCGACACACGTTTCACTCGCGCAATAATATTACTGCGAAAAATGAAATTTTTCAATGGGAGTGTGGATATGATTTTTTTTCTCATAAATCCGGTTACAAAACGAATAGTTAAATGATGGTAATTCATCAAACAAATATTGTGAGCTATAGACAAAAATTCAAGATACTTGCGACACGCTCCGCAAAGCATAGCATTTTATTAACCTGCGAGTTAGTTTTTTATATGATTTTTTTAACGTAAAGTGCTTCGGATCACAATTACAAAATATTAGAAATTGAGTTTTTGAATAAAAATATCTGAACACCTAATCGCTGCAATAAATTAAGCATGTCGTTCCGTAAGCGCCGATGTAGTATGAAAACGTTGCGAATACGTGAAATAAACGTATCGGGATGCTTTACTTTGCATTTTTCGCGTAAATTTAACGCAAGAAAAACCTTATCCACCGACTTCGTAATGAACTGGAAAATTTTAATTGGCGCCAAAAAGAGTCACTTATTAGCTTTTCTCAATCATACCTTTGATATCGATCTTTAACGAAAGCACATGCCACTCTTAAACAAACCAGAAATGTGTATATGAATAAATAAAAGCTTCTCCGCAATAAAGTTACTGCGCGCAAAAAGTCTGTTATTAAAAAAAAAAAAAAAAAAAAAACTCCAATCTATCGGCATACGCATCGAAATGATCCGCCGTGTTCCGTTGATGATTTTTTTTCTGTTGAAACAAGCGATAGTCCTCGGTTGAGAGTTCTTTGGCAGTCCTCTATTGGAAAACGAGTCGGAAATCGAAACTGGAATGGTACTCCACTCGATTTTTTTTTTAAACTCTCTCCCCTTTCGACGACTCACAGTATAGATAGTAGAAAGCTACCTATCGCCAGTAAAAACCCGCACGACCGCAACTGGCTGGCCAATTTTCGATTCGCTCTTTTAGTGAACGCCGATCTCCGCCACCCCTGCGTTCACTCTGAACTCGTGTTCGCTGAAAAACCTGACTGCGTCTTTTTTTTCGATATCCTCTCGATTCTTCCGCATGTCGCACCGAACGATCTCCCCTCCGGCTGCTTGGTTGCGTTTCGTCGTTGAGGTCATTTCACACCAGAAACGCAACTCTGTCACGAGGTTCGACTCTGGTCGTCTAATGGAGCGTGACAATGCGAAGTCTCTAATCCGGCTTCCATATGGCCTCGTTGCTGTCGTTTTGCCGTTAGATTAGATTAGTATCGGGACCATGTACCATCGGCCCCCACGACGCCGTAGGCATTGTCGCCTGCTTATGCCCGGATCAATGAACTTTGTTCATTCTGGACAAAGGAGAACATCGCGACGATGGCAGTCTCTATGGTTGCCTCGAGTTCTTGCAGTTGCACCAGTTCTTTATCAAAACACCATTAGGTTGAGTCTAACAGCGAGGCATGCTGTATAATCGTGCGGGTAGGAAGTGCACATAGTGTGTTTCACCGACTTCCCTTTCGAAAGGGAGTTTCGTTTTCGGAACGAATTTGGGGAGCGAATAAAAGCGAATGACTCGTCAATACGATGCATTCGGTTGCCGGTGATCCAATATAGAGAAAAGTACGTCGACCTTTGTTACAAACGGATTAGAACATCGGTTACGTTGAGCTCATAGGCGAGAGGCTCACCGGTCGTAGGCGTTGGCGTGGGCGCGATAGACGATCCTGGAGCGGATAGAAAGCCACCCGTAGGCGCTTGGAATTCTTTAGCGTTTCAGCGTAACATATTACTCACTCGGGCAATGAGGCAATGACATGGTTCAGAAGAGAAAGGAATAAGCATAAAGGGTGTTTCAATAAACGTGTCAATGGAGATCGCGATATAAATGTTATTGGAGGGATCAGAAATAAAGAGTGCTACGGGTCATTGGGTCAAGTAAATTATTGAAAGACCTTTTGTTCATCATAATGCGAATGTCTTCTTTCAGAAATAATTATCATTACTACAAATGAATATTACATTTATATACAAAAGAATGTACACATGTAAAGTCTTAAGTAATTTCATTATCGTTCTCATCATAATCCAAAATAATCCCACCATCGTCACCTCTACTTTCTTCGCTTCTTTCAGCTTCTGACATTTCCCAAATGTTACACTTTTTTCTCGGATTCATCGGACTTCCCATTGGACAATGGAAGGCATTGGCGAAGTCTTTTGTGTTGGAAACCGTGCCGATCACCCTAATTTTTCCAGGACTGTGGCCGCCAGTCCCTTGAATTAGTTTTCTCGACGCATACTCTGGCGTGTCAACTTCGCATCCCATCTGCACGATGTTCAATTTCAATCGAATGAATTTGAATTGTTCTCGAAATAGTTACGATTGACTAATTTTTATAATTATTATTATACTCACCGCAGCATATGACAGGAAAAAAAGTTGATCTTCGGTAAATTCTTCTAATCCCGGAAGTCTCGCTTCCCAACGCGATGCATTTTTCCGCACATTTTTATAAGATTCAAATGCCGATTGAAGACCAATCGTATCGGCAATGTTTTCTGCTTGCGTTTTCTTGCTTACGCGTCTCGCCTGCAGTAATAATGAAATTCAGTCAGAAAAAAACAAGTCTCGATTGCCTTCGACATAAATATGGATACTTTGCGGTAAATCGAACCGTGGGAGAGATTTCAGTTTCTTCGGATTCTGGTGCTTTTATATTGAAATAGCTATCGAAGTATCGTGAAAACTGCTCAACGAAACATTCGGCATGCCGATAATAATTCATCAATGCGGTTTGGGGAAGTAATTTTCCATAGAAACTCTTGCCGTAGTGAATACCTTTGATAGCATCAAAGAAGAATAAGTCAAATGGATTAATTCGCAGGGATTGAGGCGTTTTAGGAAGAATAATTGTTTTTATGAAAATGCGTCAAAAACTCACTGTTGCTATCAAAAGCGTGACCCATTTCGTGACCAATAATAGCACCGATAGTCCCGTAATTAATATTTCTGGAATAAGGATTGTTGAGTGAACTATAGTATAGTATAGTTGAGTGTCGTACAAAAAGTTATGAATTATTTAATACTCGAGTAATCAGGTATCCAATTCGATGGACTCAAAGAATGAGTTCTTACCCGGGAAATTCTGGCGTGAGAAAGGGAGGCTGGAAATCGGATGCCGGTGCCACTGTAATGAAATTAACGGAAAATAAGTCAATGAAATATCAAAGGAATTATAGTTTTTGACTTTTTTAAAATTTATGATTGTAATTATGTTGAACATACGCAATATATTGTGCCCAGGAATGTAGAAAGCATTTAATTTCAAGGGGTCCAAGAATGACCATCTGAAATTTTATTTATTATATCCACTCATAGGTTAATTGCCTTCGGTTTTGATATTTTTTCTTTCATAAAAACAAATAATTACGCATCGAAAGGTTCACCGTTGACGAAGTCTCGTAACCGCTTCTTAGCTGCGTATCGCATGTAATTCAAACTGTTATCGAAGAAATCGGTGCCCATAGTTAGCTATAAGGGAATCATTCAAATCGATATTACCGACCGATATAGTATTTTTTAAGAATATATCAAATTCCTCTCCCAACATTTGTAAAAAACGTTGATTACTGTTTTTATTACCAACTGCGGTATTTCACGTGTTCTTAAGAGTGATTGTGTTTCCTACCCCTTTATATTTATTAACAACTGCTGTCCCGTTTTTGTACCACTCGGGGAAACCAATGAAAAGCTGGATATTTGTGAGTTTTTCTTTTACCCATTCTTTCGATTTTTGGTTTAACCAATTTGACTTGTCGATTTGATGTTCCAAACCGATTTGGATATTTTTAATCATTTCCCGAGTCTGAAAGTAGCAAGATAGGCTTATAAATATCCGATCGTTCGACTAACGTTAAGTTCCTACGTACAGTATGCTCCGTAGATTCCGTGAAATATTTATTGACGAATACGTAGGCGGCAGTGTGTGGCATGTTTACGGCGTTAACACATTGTCTCCATCTTAAATTCAATAGCAATTAATTATTTTTAAAAAATCGTAAAATGCGAATATTAAATACCTACCGAGTAGGTTTTTCCTTCCGTCCATATATTTCTTTGTGAAGTTGGAATATATCTTGCGACGTGCGTTCGGTTGTAAATTTCAACATCTTTGCAACAAAGTTCCAGTGGATGTAATTCACTGATAACAATGAACACATCAACATCTATAATGTATTTTTTTAATTACTATTTACATAACTTACCGATTGTTCGTGTCGGTGTTTTCATCACTAATTCTTTGATGTCATTCATATAATAATAATCATATCCTAAGATTTTTGTTAAGTTATTTACATTGATGTTCGCCATCTCTGCCAATTCCTTCATCATTGATCTCCAGTCGATCTGTGAGATATGATAAAGTTCCATTCTTCTATGATTTCAATTTTTCTCACATTTTTCGTTTCGACAAACGCAAGACGAGAAGGTAAAACTGGTTTTTTGCCATCTTATATTTTGTCAAACGATTTTTATCTTAATTGGAATATTATCGTTCGATGATCGGTATTTACTTTATCGATCATCGATCAAAAGATCAAAAGTTTTTCGTTATTTCGACATGTTTTAGGTTGTCGAAACGAAAAAATATGTCGGTTCTCAATCGACGTGCAAATCTATTTGCGGTTTTGTTTGTTTTCTACTTTGTCAACGTTACCTTAGTTTCAGGATCGATATTTGCTTCAATGATATCGTACTGCGTGAGTAGTTCATCGAAAGTCATACCGTCATGATTAAGTTCCCAGGTTGGTATATTCTTTAGCTAACAAATATACGAATGAAAAATCTCGATAAATTAATGGCGATTGCCAACAAAGCTTCCAAAATATCTCAAAGGCCAGTACCTTGCAAATTTCCTTCTCGAAATCGACGATTTCTTCGATTTCTTTTATCATTCTCTCCCTTGAAACACCAGTTCTATTCTGTTCGGTGAACAAGTTCGCTACTCCTTCGATTATACGAACGTACCTGTCGTAACCTTTGCCGCTGTAATCTATGTTCATCAGATTGAAATAATTGATGAGCGGAATGTCCGGTGCCGTAACCTTACCGATAAAAAAAAATTCATAACGACTCTTAAAAAATCGGTGTTTTCTTCCATTTCTAGTAAATAGCAAAGAACTGTGGTGGTAATCTCAATTAAATATTCATCTAAAAAAAAAAAAGAACGAAATTAATTTTTTTTAAATGAATATCCGTTAAATGCTTACAATTTGAATGTTTTTGTCGTATCTAAAATATCTTTTCACACTGTACAAAGTCGGTGAACCCGTCAAACGGGCATAATGACGTTCAACTATTTGCCAAGGATAATTTTTCGGTTCCCATTCGTCTTCTTCCATGGTTATAGGCCAACCACCGACTTGCATCAGGATTGATGCAATCGACTTTACGCCTCTTTCCTCCACATTTTCTGTGTAATAAAAAAAGTTCTGCAAACTATACTAAAAAAATCGAAAGTATCTTTTCTTTCCTTACATAGATGAAAAGGTTGGTGTGGGATTTTTTTCTTTACCAAAGAATTGATGTTTTAATGATAAATATACGTTATTCAAACAGTGAACTGAAGCATGCTGAAGACTTGTAATCATTACCTGTGTCCATGCAAGAACGATACCATTGTTTCGCTTGTTTCAGGGGTTTAATATCAAAGGGATCCGGTTTTGCTTCCAAGATTTCTGAAACAGTTAGTTATATATTGCACGATATTATTATTATTATAATTATAAGCAGAATGGAATACGTTCGTCCACCTGCCTTTAACACGATGGCTAAGTCCATTCATAAGGATAGACATCCGACTCCAACTTATGTCAGTCGGTGGTATCACATTTTTCGCCCTCCATGCACCGCACGCAAATTCGTAAAAGTCGTCGCATGGATCGACAGATTTGTTCATACTACTGCGGAACTCTTTGGCTATCGAAAATGATTTTTTCATTACCGATATACGATGGGAATGATAATATTTTTTAAACATAATTCGATGGACTTACCGACAGCTTTGCACTCTTTTGTCGTGCATACGTTGTAATTTATCCTATTCGCCTCATTCTCGGAAGAATCAGCAAATTTGTCAACGCGATCGGGTGACATCCAAGAAATATTGTTATCAGAAAAAACTGTACGATCCGATAACGATAGATGCTTCGAGTAAACAGGGGAAGTTGCAGCCACAATCGCCAGAAGAGCTCTTAAAATTCGCATTGCGTATTTATTAATTTAACTGATGCACCTTATAAGATTAATTCAGAACTTACAAAATCTTGTCGATCGTCATACTGAATTCATTCGTAACACTGCTTATCACGTAATGCAAAGAAAGAAGCCGAGTGGTCGACGTACGGGTTGTAAAATCAGACGCCCTCTCACAACTATCCCGTCTGAATGCTTACTTACAAATAAATTCTAATTGGGAAGAGCGAAAAAAATTTCAGGCGAAACGACTGGTATCACTATTCCTGGAACAATCTGTATCTTCAATTAATTAATTGCCTAAATGGTATCCTCTTGACGGGCCGAAAACTGCGATATGTACCGATTAAGTATATGAGAACGCATATGAACTATCGTACTTCTATCCGGTGGGGGAAGCGATTAGAACACATGACGACCGAACGATGTATACGTATGTCCACCATTTTTTGCCAATCACTGCTTTGTGTTTCGTTATCACATACGAAAAAACGAATTTATAAAAAACAATTCCATACAATCGCGACATGTTGCTACAAAAACTCTCTAAAGGAAAAAGGCAAAAAGGCTCCCCAACATGAGCGGATTACCATTTGTCTGTTCCATTATAGACTGCAGCGATGGCGGTAGCATCATTCTTTCTGGAAGCCGCTAAATTATCAAAGAAGTCATACAATTTTTATCGGCTCTGACCCTATCCTCGCAAATACAGTTAAAAATATACTTCTCCTCACTCTTGACTCCTTGCTTGAGGGGACTTGTCCCAGAGCGCTAAATAAATACCGCTCTCTCTTCGTTGTTCTTTCAATTTCGATTAAGTGAGACCACTGCTTTGAATGTCTCGTGCAAAGTCCACAAAATGCTTGGAAACTCCCAGAACGATTATCGTCATTGGAATTCATTATTTCTACAATTTCCTTTCGCGGTTATACGCCATGACGATGTATCGGTGGTATATTCATTTTCGATTTGCATCGAATCATACAATTTATAACAATAGTCATGTCACGGATTCTTGGTGGCCATTTTACAAGGAATTCCATTAATTTTATTGACAACTTGTTGTTCGTTGATAATCATCTAATAATCATGATTAATCATCATTAATTTTATTGACAACTTGTTGTTCGTTGATAATCATCTAATAATCATGATAATGATGATTCATGACGACATTAAAGTTATAATGTAATTAGTATCAATGCGCTCGCTTCTCTCACGTTCTTTAAGAGAACGTGAAACACGTTACCGAGTGCATCGCTCTCGCTCTGCCGTAAGCTCCGATAACGCTATCTCTCTCGCACTCCACAGGGTTTAACCTCTTCTTAAACTTGTGTTTACGTTAGATGGCATATGTCTCCGACAGCGCGCGCCTTTGTTAGTTACGTGATTTCTCTAAAGTGTATTTATATCGAAAATGAAACATCAAGTCAACAACCAATTAGAATACCTCTATAAGTCTTAGGCGATATTATATATCGCATAGCGATTATTTTCGTGATATGTCTTTCTTAAGAAATTATATTATATTTTTGATACCATGAGCTTCATTTACGAGTACTGGCGGTATTAATAGTATCAAACTACTACACTCGTTGATTAATGCAGTAAAGGTAAACATTATTCATCGTTTTATTGTTTTTTTTTATACTTTATTCTTCAATCGAAAATATTGTTTATTAATGATTTCACAAAATATTTTTGCGTAAAACGCATTTGAGAGCAAAACCGTTGAGTCTGAGTATATTTCCCAATGACTAATTACAGTGAAACTTTCATTGGTGGACGCTTTTCGTACCTACAATAACAGAGAAAGGTAGTAACGACAGCCTATATGTACGTCATGTGGGCGGCAATTTAGACAAGGAATTCGATGAAACATCTGTACCGTATAAGAGTGAAGTGAATTATAAGGAAATCGTTAAATATCGTAAAGTTTTCACTGTAATTAGAATGTAAAAACGCATCTAACGCTTCCATTGCCCGAGCGAACGAAAGTTATTTCCCTTTGTCGCAGTTTTTGGTTTCTCCCGAACGTTACATTTTTTTCGCGAATTGATTGAACTTCCGGTTGGTGAATTGAAAGGCTCGGCGAACCCTTTCGAATTGCATGTCATCCAAATCATCGAGGTGAGTGTCATCCAAATCATTGATCTGATTATCATCCACATCACCGATCTCATTGTTATCAAAGTCTTCGATCGGATTGTTATCGACGTCATCGATCTGATGATTATCAATGTCATCGATCTGATGGTTATCAATGTCATCGATCCGATTGTTATCAATGTCATCGAGTTGATTGTTATCCAAATCATCGATTCTTGTATCATGCAAATCATCCAGCTGAATATCCTTCGCATCGTCAAACTTTATATTATTTGAATCATCGAAGTGAGTCTTCACTGAATCCTCGATCTTTATATCGTCTAAATCATTGAGTTGTGTATCACTCGAACCGTCGAACTTGATATTATGCGAATCATCGAGGCGAGTGCCTTCCAAGACGTTCTGCTGAGTGTCATCCGAATCGTCCACTTTGATATCATGTGAATCATCGAGCTTTATATCATGTGTATCATCGATCTGAGTGTCATCCACATCACGGGGCTCAGTGTTAAACATGGCGAGCCAAGATAGGTCGTTGTTAAGGGCATTTTTTTGTCCCCTTAACGACATCGGCATCGAGTATCCAGGGCACGTTACAGCCAGAAGAGTCAGAGTCGCACTTAAATAAATTTAAAAAATGGATTATTTTTTAATTACACATCGTAATATCAATTCGGAACTTACAGAATCTTGCCGATCGCCATATTGACGTGATTTGGATATTGAAGCACTAATTATAATGTATTATAAAAGAAGTAGTCGAGTAATTAACTCGCGTGAATCCAGACGTCGTCTAACCGCGATTCTGTCTGGACGCTTGTTTATAAATACAGTCGAACCGGAAAGCCTGTTAAAAACGTCCGGCACGACTGCTGATATCGGTAGGCGTGAAACATCATGTATCTTCAATTAATTAGTTGCCTAAATGTTGTCCCCGTTCCTATCAGTACTTCAGTACGAAAATTATCGTCTGCTTTTGTTGTGTACATGAGGAAGTACACAAATTATCACGTTTCTGTCCGGTGGAACAACTGATTCTACACGTTCTTCTATAATTAGCGAAGCCATCGCTCGTTGCATAAAATGATAATTTTTTATCATTCTTCAAGGGTCACGTATGCCTCTATGAAAAATTACCAAACGTATACGACGTCGTCAGAAATTCGATATGATTATTCGAATGTTGTCCGAAGTTTTCTTTTTCAATCGCAGTTTTGAAAAATTCGCTATATGTGTCGTATCATCAATGTTTAGTTTAGGATTAAGATCGATTTTTGGAGATTTGTGATACGTGACCCGTTGAGTGCGAAAGTTTTTTTTTTTCTCTTCGGATGGAAAATTGGAGCGTTCGATTGTGGGAGAAACGTATCAGCGCTCCAGCAGGGAATGACGCGAGCGATAAAACCGGGTCGTGCGAGCAGTGAACGCCATTTCTCTTCCCACGTCTGTGTCAATGCGCCCGTCACTTCTTTATCGCGAGCGAAATTCCCGGCTCAAAATTGTCCGCCCACGGCGGACACTCCGATCTTTTCTCTTCGCCCCCTCTCCCCTTAGCTGTCCGCCCGTTTGTTACTAATACCATCCCTTCGTGGTCCTTGCGGTCTCTCTGGCACCCTTCGTCAACGACGACGACAGCGCAAGGCTAGCAGCATCGGAAACCACGTCAGCATCGCAATCACCGTCGATTCTCACTCTTCTATGCCAATGTGTGTACTCTATCGACTTCTGTACCTCCGCGAGCGATATCGTAGGAAATGAATTTCTAACGAATATCTGTAGCGCATAAACCGCAAAATATCGAAACATCGACCGCGACAATTAATTTTTTACAGGATGTTTTTTTTTTACCATTGACATTGCTTTACGGCATTTTTTTTTATTATTGCGATTTTTCTGATTTTTGACAATAAAAAAGTGACCAACATTTTTAACGATCGAGAGGAAAGAAAAGAACATTGATTGTGAAAATTGCATCGTCAGTCTTTCCATTCATTTTACTATATTCAACAGATCTTTTTTCATAAATGCTTCAAATTTTCATTCAACAATGAATAGCCTGCGATAGCATCGTTTTATCAGTCGCAATATTACGGCACCTTTTCGCACTGATTAAACAATCACCAACGGGTAATTTATTTATTAATTTTTTTCCTCAACATTTCATATAGAAACCCCATATTCCCAGATATTCCATATTCAAACTAAAAAAATCGTACAAATATTTGTAATACTTTCTTCCACGTGAAAACACAAAGTACACATTAAAGCTTTTTTATCAATTTCCTCAAATTTCTTTCGAAGTTTATGCATTACAAATACCTCATGAATATGTTCATTAAAGAAAAGAAAATAACTTTATTCTAACGATTAATGCAGCATTAAACGAATCCTCGGACTGTGGTAGTTCTCGTATCACAAGCGGAAGTATGCCGTTGTCTTTTTTGACAAGTCAGTCTTAGTTCTTAGTGGCGTTGCGTCTACAGGAACCGAGAACTCGGGCTGTATGTATCTTTCCGGTGGTGCCGTTGGGCATTCCTTTTACGTAGCCATCGCACGTTATTACGACGTTACGTCGTATCCCAACGTCGTGTGTGTATATACTACCCCCGTGGTATATCAAGAGGTTACATTTTACTCGCGTGCTCGCATTGTTCTCCACCTACTCTACTACTGCCACCCCCTTCCCCACCCCCCTATACATAGAAGGAAGCTTGGGATACGCGCGTATGAATCACGCCGCGACGCCGAGAGTGCACATCGGCCAGGATTACGTAGACCCTGCGAGACCAATGCCGGTGGTGGCGCTGCTGTTGGTATCCCGAAGAGGAGGGAGAGACGGGAAAGCTGTACGTATAGAGATGCGTATATACTTCTAGTCCTGACAGGCAACTGCATCACCCACGTGCTTCAAGTTACCTTATAGCAGAAGCTCGGCTATTCCAGGGATACTTGTACCACCATATAATATAGGATGGCCCCTTCCCTCTCCTCAACGACGTTATATACTGAGCTAAAACTCGATCCTATATTCAAGAATTATTCGACCGAGATACAGGACTTTTCGTGTTAAATTCAACGAATCCGAACTCACTGAGATTCGATCTGAAGTTTTCGTAACAATAATGGATGATTCGCGATCTTTTTTTTTTTTTATACATTTGATAGATCATAGTTTGGTTCGCTGATTGGTTGGATTGATGAATTGTCGGTTCGATTCAATGTAAAATAGACGATGTTAACTTGAAGTTCGTATCTGAATGTACACAGGAAACTATGAATCGAATTTAAAAAAAAAAATCATTTTTAGATGCCGGTTATTGTAAATTATTAAAAATTAAGATTTGTTGGACACTCGATAAAATTGATAAGCAATATGCTGTTTCTATTTTAATCGGTCGGGATTACATTTTTTAATATATTAAAAATTGTTTATATGTTCGCGTTAATTTAGACAAAAGATTTTACGAGGTAAAAGTTTTTTTCGAAACGTCGATTTGACGTGGAAAGCCCCATTCGCGCATCCGGACGAAGTTGTGTAACGTGTTGGAGATTACAGTGGCGTCGTATACCGATCTTCGTATCTCGACTCAACAACGCGCACACATAATATAATTCTCGTTGTGACCTATCCGGCAACTGGGATACGTATAATAATACGTAAGTTCGTATGGAGACGTATGGGGTTTTCGTTCTGTCGCTGTGCGCAACGTTTATTCACATTTTCTGTTGCCCTCTCGTATCCTCTCAAGCCACTCTAATAGTACCACGGTACTTCGGAATACACTATTGTACTATGTTTCGCTCGGCATACAGAGAGCGAGGACGAGTAATGCGTGCGGGAATTATGCCAAGGCGACAGTCCGGAAAATTCGCAGTAGTAGTGGAAGGTTTCCAACCGGGCAGAGGTGAGACGCAGTTGACGACGACATGGAAGGCTTTGCTTTGCAAACCGTGTACGCTGGTAACTCTCGTTCTCTACCTCTGTGGTTCGTTACATTATCACCGGTAACGTTGGTTATACTTAGTGTCCGTGACTTCGCGAAGCTGTGATACCTTTGCGAGGCAAGAATTATCCCGGCGTACAGTAATTTGAGAGGTGATACCGCGTATAAATAAATAAGTACATAAATAAATAAATAAACAACGAAATATATGTAAAAAATAAAAAAATGATAATACAATATGTACGTACTGCCGTTGTAATTTTATTTTTCATGAATAAAATAAAAATTGAAAATTAATAAAAAAAAAGAAAAAAATTTACGATAAATATACACAGGAAAAATATCACCATTGCAATAATGCCGGGGATTTCCATATTTAATCGGGAGTTCATTACATCTGTCGTTGTATGAATGTTCGAACAATAGATCTGTTGAATAATCGCACCGCGTTTCGAGATAGTAAAGCGGTCTATCGGATATAATGCGTACGACTGTAATATATACGGATCTGTAGTGTTCGAGTAAACAGGTTATATACGCTAATGGGACGCTCTCGTTGCCTCATTGTATCGCTTGCGCGAGTGCTCAGTTTCGTTTGGGTTGTCTGCTACTAATTCGAGCTCTCAATATACTACTCCCCGTATCACTGGGCTTCGGTTAATGCTGCTTCGATGTACGCAATGGAAATTGCTTAAATAGGCTGTAGGTTTTCGCATTAACGTGACGTCGTTCTATATATCCCCGTCGCTTTCATTAGCCACCAACCATTATCGAGACTCGTTCACACTGGATCGGGTGTATTTCAATTTACTGATGGAAAGGAACTACCTGTAGATTCGATCGCCATGAAATTCCTATCACTTGAATGCAGTTGTCTCGAAGTTCTCGAAACTCAAATTTACCATTTCCTTCCCAATAAATGTTTCATCGTAATTTTTGCAATTGACATGATTTCGGCATCACGAGTCGTAAAACCGGTTATAAAACCGGAAATCGACGGCATAATAATAATAATAATAATAATAATAATAATATTATTATTTTTCAAAATATGGATTTTTATCGATAGTGATTAAAATTCCGCAGATTTTCGCACGTCGTGATGACTTTTGAACATTTTTTAATATAACAGTAGCTTTCAACTCGTCCGACATTTCCGATTCAAGACTCTCGCCACGATTTTTTTTGTGTCTTCCTCAATCATCAAACTTGACGAAAATGAAATTACGATAATGCATCTCGTGAAATCATTATATATATAACAAAAGAAAAAATTGGCTGGATATATGCATGAGACGTGAGTTTCCTGGCGGCAATAGTTTCGACGCGGTAATTATACCTGTCCATTCAGGCGATATTGGAGAGGACGGTCGACGGTCTATATAGATATATCTATTAACCGTTCACGCTGTTTCTATGGTATACGTACGCAGTGTATGCGTATAGCCAATCCACAGGATAGAGGGCTCCACGCTGAATCTCTCGCGGAAATTAATTAGCGATAAGATTAATTAGCCTCGGCACGGTGGCCGCTCACTCTCCCTCGATAGATATCGTATCGCTCACCGAGTGTACGTATCTACTAGCAGAATGCACGCCACCGTTGGCACGCTGTTACCACTGGACAACTGACGCGGTGCAGTGACTGCCAGCACGCGAGAGAAGGAGAGGACACAGGAATAGGGTTGCTGCACAGTGTTATACGAGCGGCAAGGTTCAGCCTCAGTCGATTGCATCTCTATGGTGATTGGTTCCGTTTTGCTGATCGTATATACGCGAATCCTTGCATACGAACGCCTCCGTCAGTTCATGTACGATGTGGATGTCCAGACTCCCAGATGCTCATTGATACCTTATAGAGTTGTTTGTATATAAACAAAGCGGACATGTACACACAAACGCGCTTACAGTAACGAGTAAACGTGTAACTGGTTGCCAAAGCTGCAGCCATGCAGGTGCGCTATACAGGGCACTAAAGCTTACTATATACGCGAACCTGCTGGTTCCGAAGCTTTGGAAGCTTACTGCTGCGGGTGATATAGATGTAACTTGAGTCGTGTGATTGAAACCAACCAGAACTTTTTTCTTACTCTCAACTACCAGTAGGAAAAATCTCCCAATTTTCGTTGCGCCTACGTTCTCGCGAACGGCTGAAAATCACTTAATGGAATTTGTCACGATTTTCGATTTTTCGATAATAGCCCTACCGTAATGTTCATAATTGACCATTTACTATTTTTACATTTTTCATGATTCACTGCAGATTGCGAACAGCAGACGACGCGACGATTTCATCAGCTCGAGGTACCGGTATTTTCGTCTGTTTAATGCCAAAGGGCGATTTTGCTTAAAAAAGCGAATAAAAAAAAATGTATAAAAAAATTGAAAAACAAGCTATTATTTGTGTATTATAGTCGGAAGATTTCTACCATCAATGACGAATGAATCTCCCGATTGAACTACGCAAATAATAACTTGTTATTGCACTGGTTTTCTCTAATTCGTTTAATATACTCCTTTTTCAGTAGAAAATTTTCTAATTATTTTCTCGATGATGAATGACATTTAAGTGATTGGATGAAGGTATATATTTAATTAAAATAGAAAGGTAGAATCACCTTTCGACATGTGCGACAACGTCATGTACGTAATGTACTGCGATATACATATAATTACGTTCAGCAATGCGCACCGACTATCCAGTGGTATCACCGATCCGTGTAGCCGACGGTGTCAAGGTAAATGTAATACACACACCGACAAATCGATTATGGGATCGTACGCGTAACACGCGTCGTACCAGAAATGCCCTTTCGTGTAGCACAGCGGACCCTCTCAGTGCTCAATCTCTAATTCTATCAATATCTCTCTATCATCTATCCGGCTAACTGGAATTGTCTTTATTGAGTAAAATTGGTCGCTTATCAATGTTGCGCACCTATGTTTGGAATTGATCAGATGATGAGGGATTCAAACATTAATTCACTGATATTCCATGCATGAGAATGGACTACACGATTAGCTATCAATCTATTTTGCATATATTCATTTACCCGTTTCATGAATCGGCGTAATATTGCGTATAGAAAAACATACGCGGAGCTGTTTGCGCTCGTTAATTATTCGATGAATTCACAAGAAAATGTCATATGCAAAAAAATGTCCTCTTTTAAAAGAATACCGATTGCGTTTTAAGCATTTTGGAATTTTACCTTTGACGTTTCCATGTCTATCATTTCGCATGGATACAATATGATTATGAACCTTTAAGTGATTTAAGTGGGTTAAGAAAATCCAAAATTGGACCCAATTGGATACATTTTCCGAAAAACTGTCCAAAGTCACCAATCGAACGAGACATTTCACATGCCGATTCTTAATCCTCCTGCAACAACTTCATTACACAAATTCGGTCCATCGATCCAACGACGTCTGACAAAAACCCTCTAAACACATGTTCCCAGTTCAACAGGAGGGTGACGATTTACCCTTCGAAATCCTAAGCGGCTTAAACCAACGAATCCTCGGTCTCTTTTCCCGTCTGATCTCATTGCGCTCTTATCGTCATCAATCGCGCCAAAACGAAGAACGCATCGTTGACCCCTCTGACACTCATCCCCCTTCCTTTCTTTTCCTACTTCCCCCAACCGATAGCAGAATGATTGCTTGGAGGAAAAAAAATCATCTAACTGGTCCACTGATAAAATTGTAACGTTATACAGCCCTCTGGTTCCTTGCCTATCAGGACGGAAGAGCTCGTGGCAGAGAACTGAGCTTTATCGCACATACAGGATAACGTAATGCGTCCATTACAGCCTCAACGAGGATGTACCCGTATTAATTTCCAATATGGTGGAAGCCCCGGAGTTTCGGTGGTGCGTGCGACGAGAGAGGGACCTATCCTTGCACCATCCGACAGTTTATGGTTCCCGTGTGTGTGTTACCCGTACCTGGATGGAGTGGTTGGACGTGGATCGAGAGAGGGATGGGGAGGGGGCACTACTGGACTACCTACTTAATATAGATATAGTATACTATTCAGTAGGCGTATGTATATATGTATTTATGTATGTACGAACCGGGCGTGTGCATAGAGGTCAACGTAGTGTATCGTCAACGAGGGCCCACGGCTCTTCATTAGCTCGTTCGATTTAGCAGCGAGAATTCTGCGGCTCGCCGACGAGAGCCGGTGGGCCCAGAGCTCTCGGACGGAATCCACAGGGCAAGGCGTGATTTCAATGTGAAGCCGTGTTATAGCGCACCTGGAATCCATCCCGACGTATTACGGTAGTACGTTCTGAATTTCCTGTCAAATTATGCAACACCAGAGGGACTGCGAGAGACAGGGTTAGGCTGTTATCGCCCTTGGAATATTTTAGGGATCATCGGATTAATTCAGGGATGATTGCGGAGGTTTTTTATTTTTTATTTTTAAGCGGCTTCACAAAATTCGATTTTTTTTTACTGTCGACACGGATTTTATAAATCAGAGAGTTAATATATACGTTTGATATTGAAGATTTTGTATTTTGGTAGGTTTCCGGTATCCTACCGGATTATTTAGTGATTTCTGTCGGTATTTATTTATCGTGGCCCCGCGTTCGTCGTTAACGCTTCAACGATGGCGCATGCTTCGGTATAACCCATCTCGCGCATGAAACGCCGTTAATTAATCGTCAGAATAGTTTCGCGTAGCCGCGACGAGACGGGAAATGGCGATTCCAGGAAAATAGGGGCTGGACGCGCGGGGGCAAACTTTAACGACACCACGGCGGTAGACCGTTGCTGCCGTTCGGTAAGCGATCGTACATATTTGCTGTACCAATGCAAACGTATAGTTTATTTCAATGAAAGAGGCTATTGCGACAGAGGACAGTGGTCAGCGAGACTACAACATAAATGTTGCCGAATTTCGATTACTGTTGATTCAATTATCGGTCTGTCATTCTGTCATTCTTTACGCTGATAAATCTAGATCAGGTCTCAGAAACATCGCGATTATACATGAATAGATGGAAAATCAATGGTATGGCATATGAATGTCAATTTTAGACATTTTACGATTTTTAGGCGCTAATTACAAAATTGTTAATCTTGTCATATCGCAATATATACTTATTTTTCATGGCGAATTGCAAGCAATGCTCTAGCCTACGAATATACGTCTATGAAGTTTGAATTGCGATATAATGACCGTTACCCACCCCTATATCTGTGAGAAAAAAAAAAACACTGTGTAAAAGTAAATAACGACCAATCAGGATCTGCAACTGCACACGCGTGGCCGCATTATCGTTATCGGTGGACGCTATCGTTGGAAAAAAAAATGAAGAGAAAAAAAATAGCTTCGCCAATGACGCTCCCGCTCAACCTACTTGGCAATTTCACACGCACCGAGGCGCGAGAATTTTACAACGATGCTTCGGTGAAGCGAATGTCGTCCCGATGATCGATAGATCAACCTCGTTGATCTGCTATCGACCGAAGATCGCGAAAGGGCATTTAATCTTCATGAACGCCACGCGCCCCGCACCGCCCCCGCGTGCTCCCGTACGCTTTGGCGCTCTCGCCACCCGGTTCGTTAGTCCAACCTAATCTCTCATTTTCCTCTACTCCTATAATACTCGTATACGTTTTTTTTTTTTTACTGTACGTGTAACTGGGAGTCATAAAGATCTTGTCGCGGGGGACTTTGCAATTTTTCATAACCCAGTCGGGGGAGCAACTCGCGTTACTGTGAAGCTTACGCTCCTGTAAACATGTCCGAAGATACAAAATGCGGGACACATCAGTTCTCCCGACAACGTGACAAATATTATTTTTTTCATACGCTCGCGCGATGCGCCGTTATTGACGATGAAAATAGAAAAAAAAAAAAAAACGCGAGAGAAAGACGATATAAATGAAATCCAGATTACCGGAGTCCCACTTAGCTTTCAGTGTAAATCCTCGGCCATTTGTATGATTAGCCTCTCGACAATTTTTTCCATCAATGTGTCGACTTTTGATTTACGCGCGTTAATAAATCATACCTCCCGTCCGGATATCATTACGATTTTTTTTGTCACGAAATATTTATCGAAAATATGGAAGGGGTTACTGATGTCGTGTTTCATTCGTCGGTTGACTGTAAAAATTCAAACTAAAAAAAAATACTGCCAAATTCTGCTCGCCAGCGCGAAGGGGTATACGTAAAAAATGTGATCGAAAACATTTTTTCTTTCGCTTAGATTTTTCTGCAAAAAATCGCAAGGACATCGCTTTCTTTTCTAAGGTTCGTCATACTTTTCTAAGGTTATTTATGCGTCACATTATCAAGGCTTCAAAATAATAATTCCGGGTTATATAATTCGAGAATACAATAAATCAAAATTAAAATAAATTATTGAATACTAACTTTTTATTGGAATTCATCGATTCATTTTTGTTTGATGATTTGCTCGATTAAAAAAAAAACTTTTCAGCAAATAAATTCTCCGGTGAACAATAGTCCGATAAAAAAAAAATTGAATCCCACGAAAACGTAATATCTTCGTAATATCTCCATCGAAAAATTAATAATACTTCGCAAGCGATGTCGCGAGCTAAAGCCCAGTCATCCTCGCGTCTTTGGTAAAGGTGATTTGATTACATTCTCGAGGCAAGTTGTTACTTTATTATAACGATGGAAAGAGGCCGAAACGAGAGCGATGGGGCGACGGGGCGTTGGGGGGGGGGGGGGGGGGCGAGAGGAGAGACACCATTCCTGCTCCGGAGTGCATAATAGGATTTCGCTACCTGGCACGTTCTAAAATGCAAAATGAAAAGGAAAGAGAGTAAGAGATGCGCGAACGAGTAAGCGAACGAGAGGGTCTTTTACCGGTGACTGGAAGAAGAAGAAAATAAGGGACAGAGAGAAATTTTGGGTATTTATTCCCCGTCTGCCACGAAACATTGCCGCCTCAATCTTCACGGCGCTTGGGCTGTGTTCAAGCTTAGTGAATCACGATGTAAATTGAATTGTTGGGACGTTGTCGGGGAGCTTTCTCGTCAACGACGCGCTTGCAACATTGCTTTCGCGAAGGAACGCTTTTTCCCACCTCTCCCCCCTGTTCTCTGTTTCCCGCTCTTTTCACGATGTTCCTTTACTTTCTCAACCTGCAGCTCTGCCGACAGTCGCGTGAATGACGAAATTTTATCGGACTCATTGCATGCGAAAAATCACGAATAAAAATGATAAAAGTAAACAATTCTCCGCTGTGTGTCATAACAATAGTTTTACCGTCACTTACTATAAAAATGCAGTTGAGAGAACTAATAGTTCATTTGTTGCGGTACATTTTTTTTCATTACAATGTAATCGTCCCAACTAACTATTACTTGTCGTAACTCATAATTTCTTTGAGCGTAAAACTTGCAGCAGATGCAATTTACTTTTGTCGCGACTGTATCCTAATAGCAGAGAATAGTTATCAGTTGAGTCTCAAGAGCGGTCGCATAACGGTTCACCAGCGTTTCAACAGTCGCTGCAACGGATATTTATGTTTCTTTTTGTCATATCCTTGGTTTTTTTTCTCTTCCTCATCCTTTTCGTCGTCTCTGACGCTTTCCTAACGTGCCACGAATTAGGTTTACGACGTCGTAACGATAGAAAATGGGAAATGAGGGAATATTGCGTTCGCCTGCGCAGCATCCAACCGCTTCTGTACGCTTTTAGTAAAGATTTCTTGGCGAGAGAAAAGAAAAACACATCAACAATTCTTCCGATCTCTTCCGGCATGAAGGTAATAACTGGAAAAAAAAGTATCCGCGCTCGCGTTCTTACACACGGAGATTTTAACACTGAACGATATCCAGAATGCCTCGCGGTCAACTAAAAAAAATGTGCGGAAAAACAGCGCAAAGAGGTTGATAAAGATGGCGGGCGAGACGCCCGGACTATTGGTACAGTACGAAATTCTACCGGACAATAAAGTTCTTCCGGGTTTTTTTTTTCTTCTTTTTTGTTAGTTTCGCTTCGCGCGGCCTTTCGGTCGTCGCGGACAGCACGAAGAAAGCCCGGCAATTCTACCGCGATTTGCACTCAACCGTTACCTCTGTACGTGGAGGCTGCGGCGAATGAAAGAACGCGCGGAAAGTGAGCAATATCCTTATCGCTTTCTGCGGATGTGTTTCTCCAGGGTAACCGCCTCGAGTGAGACTCACGTCAGAAACGAGGAGGAATAAGAAGAAGACGAGAAACTTCGCGGCCATAGAACGCTTTGCGAAAAAATCTCTGAGAGATCTCCGAGCGCAATTGTGGGTGAATTCGCGCGAAGATCAGGTAGAGCGAGCGGAGAAAATTGTACAGAGAAAATGTGGATGGAGGGTAAAGATACCGAATTACTAGCGCTCGAATCTTCGGGATCCTCGGGTGTCTCGGGGTTATGGTGAACGAACCGCAAGTGTGGAAAGAGTGGAAAAAAATAGCGTTGAGTTCCAGGCAGCGGTGTTTGATCAGATCGGAACATAACATTTTTTATTCGCTTTAGCATCTCCGTATCGGAAAAGACATGTCTCGACAAAATTCTGTTATTTTTTTTATTTATGTAGCGAAATCGATCGAAGAGGATGTGAGTTATAGAGGAAAGTGCGACTAATTGAAAGGGTGGGGGGCAAAACAGAAGCACATGGCGCTATCATAATTTCTTTTATAAATGTCTAACATTAGTGTTCAATTTCTTCAAAATGTTATCTGTGTTTTTTCAATAATTTCGGCTTCAAAATAAAAAAAACGAAATGTTTTTCTGTTACAAATTACGGAGGAACGGGTCTCGTACCGTGTTCAATGGGTCAACGATAACACGTAGTTGCGCCCAGAAATCTCCAACGATTACATTATAATTCAAGAGATTTGCCATCAATGGACCATTTTTCAAATCGCGATATCTTAACGTGTAAAAATTTCACGGTGACGCGTAATCGTAAAGCCGCCAGTCAAACCATTCTATACAAATCGTTGACAAATTTTCTCCGACTTTCTCTGAGTCAATCTTCTCGCGAAACGTTGAACGACGAATCGTCAAATTTCAACATTTGTTCCTTAATTGCCACTCACCCTTATTGTTTCTCGTCTCATTCAACCTCCGAATATTCATCAGTTTTTCGTATATTCTCTTCGACGAACGAACATAGCAACTGTCGTCTTGCGGCAGTGATTACAGCTTCCCCCCTCCTCCTTCCTACCGCCCCGAATTCCAGATTTTTCACTTTTCACAAGCTTCGAAAAAAATGAATAAATATGAAGGAGAGCTTAACGAGGTCGGACGTTAAGCAGCGAGAAGTGGGCTCGCCGCGCTTCGGGACAGCAGCACCAGCCCAGCGAACGTTTCATGCCCGGTACCCTACGGCACACACCATGAAATTCTTGCAAGAATGGCCGGTTGCACACATTAGCTCCGGGGGTCAGGGGGGGAGGGGTTGGGTTCTTCATTCTTGGACTAAAGAGGAACTACGCCGAGGGTTGAGACTCTCGGGTCCTATAGCTCTCGCCACACGAGCTCTTAATTAATATTCAGCGATTCACATCATGAAAGAAGCCACTTAACCCGAGAGAGAGTGTGAGAGACTTTACTGAAACGAGAAACACGAGAGAGATGATGAGTTTCAGCTTCGCTATACGCGTCGAAAAAGAAACGAGAGCTCGAATTCACTTATGAATCTTTTATATCGTCTCCTGATCCACATTTCATAAAAAGCATAACGTCGTTAGTTCAAGAAAAAAAAAAAAAAGAAACTTTTATAATTGTCTCGACAAAGCCGAAAAACAGATTGTACTCTTGGAAAATAAAAAAAAAAGTAGCAGAACTGGATAGAGAAGTGATTTCGTAATTCGTTTGGCCGTTGTATCTTTTTGTTCGTTCTCGTGTATACATTGTATCTCTTTATTACTTTACTTTTCATATTTTTTTTTTATTTTACTGCATAGGTAAGCGTATTCCGAGGCTGGTAGATGCTGCTAGTAACCAAGCAGCGGTGTAGTGAGAGTAGACAAAAAAAAAACAAAAAGAAAAAAGACAGTGAGAAACAAGTTACTGAAGAAGCTGAAGTTTTGATTAAAACTAAACAGGAAATGCGAATTTCTTTCGCAGCACGTACGTATATTAGCGAGAGAGCAGACCGGCGAATCCTTATGGGTTGCTCGCTCGGTGTGAAGTAAGAGGCAACACGAACGACTGGGGTTGGATTCTCGTCGTAACTTTGCATTCAGTCAGCGCCAAAAGGGGTGGTAAGCCACGACGGCTACGAGGTAATTTCTTCGTTCAACGATGTTTGTGTTTCCTTTTGCTCCTGTGTCTCAGCTCCTGCTCTTCTTCTTTCACTCGACTCGACCCCCTATTCTCCCCCCATCCCACCATTATACGGCACGCGAACTGACTCTCGTTTCTCGAATTACTTGGCACGAAAAGCCTCTGGCATTTTGAGTACGAAGAATTATCTGTTAAATGAGATAAATTAACTCTTCATTGCGAAAAGTTAAGGCATGTTTTCCTCAATTTCAAATCAAAACACGTGTTTTCTTTTAATCGGTGAAATTTTTTTTTATAAAAAATCGCAAGCCATCGATTGTTGGTATCAGTGTCTTTATCGCATCAAAAACAAATTGTTTCTATTAAAAAAAATTGACTTCTTCAATCTTTAATATTTAAATCTGTAAATTTTTTTAAATGATCACAATACTATTTTCAATAAAAAAAATCATAGAGAATTAGAGATACGATATTTTATTGACCGATAAAAAAAATACTATTATTACGCAGATGTTTGCCTGAAATTTTTTAGAAAGTCAAGAAATGCCGAGTCCATCGACACAGTCGTTCGTTTCTCGTTACAATATTGTTCGTTTGGATGAAGCGATGTTTACTCGTGTATCGGTTGGCTGTTAGAGCTTTTCATCATTTGCAAAAGTCAGACCGATGTACCTCGCGTCGCATCGTCTTTATCTTTATATGGATATATATTTACACGCCAGTGGTACGGTCTTTGCTCTCGAATCGTGCATAACCGGAGGATCGACACTTTCGACTGAATATAATGGCCCTGAAAGAGCATCGCTTCCGCCCCGTCCCCTCCCCCACCCCTCTGCCGCGCCGTGAACCCGTCAGGATTATCCGGTAGTCTGCTCACGTTCCCATGGTCTTCCAGCCAGATTATCCGAGCTCGTGGATATACCCGTGAGGATTTTCGAAACCTCGCGGTAGGAACTGGGAAAATTAGTATCAGCGTGGCACTCGCGACCGACGCTCTACGATCGTTACGTCCGATCTCCGGCTCTATATATAAAATAACCTCTTGGCCCATCGTTGATTAGTTTTGAAAGTATTCCGACGTAGTTATACGAAAGCCGTAGAGAAACTGTTCGCCCGTTTAACGTCGGACTCTGTTCTGAAAACCGCGAAGAAAAAAAAAATCTATTCCAATTCTCTTCGGTCTGCGGACTCGACAGTTTTACAGCCATTCTTCGCAGATTGACACGCTTAACTTTTGTCCGACGCGCTTGATTAACTTTATGTTCAATAGAAATTTAACCCAATTTTTGCGATCGGTTAATGAATTGTCCGGAAAGTGTTGCTTTCCATTTACAGGTTATTTTTTTTTCGTACTTCAGCTTCGAAAATTAATGTAAGAGAGTTGCATATTATTGTTTGCGTTAAGGATTTCTTTGCGGTAGAATTTTTTTTTTATTTTCACTTTTTGTTTTTCATCGCCCGCATGCATTTTCGAGCTCTTTTCGTAACGTAGAAGTTGCTTCGTCAAAACCGTCTCATTTCGACGCTGCGTGCGGAATTTTTTTTTCCTCTTGAAACTTACGAAAGAACTTAAGTAAATTTATTATAAATCGTATCGAAAATAAAAAAAATGACAAGTCAATTTCCCTTAAGAGGAAACACATAGCGGCAGCTTAGAGATTAAGGTAATGAGAAGGTAGTTCGTCGGATCGTGTGACGTTACAGGATTATGAGCCGGAAGCTGCTGCCAATATCGACGAAGACGCATCATAAAAGATTCCCCTGTACCCTGAATATGTTTATTTATATTTTTTATCATTTTTCTCTTGAATTCTGAAGACACAGCCCTCCGATGGAGCGAGGAGAGTCTGCGCTGCATAGTGTTGCAACGTGTTATAGTAACAGTGTCTGGCTTTTCCGATGAACCGACGTTACACAAACGAGCCTCGAGCTTCTGGGCTCTCGGATCTTTCGGTTAAAAAGCTTCGCTATGCTTAAGAAACGTGTATAGAGATGCAACAGCAACGAAGTAGAAGAAGACGAAGAAGCAGAGGAGAAGGCAGAGGAGCGAAGATAAAACTAAGAGATGCACCAGGTGCGAGACGAACGCGTAAAGCCTTCTCGTTAAAACGTGTGTCTCGTTTAGAAAAATCGTTGAGAGACTCTCCATGCATACTGAACGCCGTACGATGAGAGAAGGGACGAAAGAGATGCGCGCTACCGAGAGAGTCCGCTGGGACCGAACGCAGCGCAGCCCCCTTAAAATGGGAACTTTGAAGATAAAGACTCTTCTCCATCTCGCGGAGCTTTCCCAAGCTCCTCATTGTACGAAATCACTGGTACTATAACAATAAATATTAAATAACGAGAGCCGCTCGTACATAATAATCGATTCGATAAGATAATCGCCACTTTGTTGGAAAAATCGATTAAGAACACTTTACATAATAAATTTAATAACCATCGACTCGGATTACAACGCGCATCAAGGAAACTTTTTAAAACGATAATCGCGGGACCTTTGCTAATTGTTCTTAACTACCGAATTTTTTTTTCAATTCGTGTCTTTGACACAAAACAAATTCCATTGTTGTCAAGAAACTAAATCGGACGTTCGAATCATTTAAGCTTCTAGAAGCCGTAATTGTTTATCGGCGCTCCTAGAAATGTCCACAAATCGTTAACTGGAAAAATCAATGAAATGGCGCGTCGTACCTCGCGTAATTTTTTTTCTCGAGTTCAAGAACCACTGGACCGACCCTCTGTTGAAATGTATCATATCCGACGTTTACCTATTGTAAATTTATGTAACAAAAAAATTGATACATCCCCATCCCCTCCCATTATCGGAAAACTGGTCCACCAGAATCGACAGTTTAATCAATAAGTTCTCAAACATTCTCTGTAGTCCCGTTATATATGTATATCTGACAAAGTTCGACGCACAATCGATGTTTGTGACTCACTGGAACTGCCTCCCTCTTTTCCTCCCTTTTGTGTACGAGGATAATGATTGTATAATTATCCTGGTTACATTGCAAATCCAACCGGAAGTTAATTAGACGATCTAAATGCGTAACATGACCCTATACTCATGATGTCGCACTAGCCTCAGCGGTCAGTTTGACACTCGAGAGCGCGTGTATGCGTGTATCGATGTGGTTGTACGGTGTTATGTTAGTTTGTAAGCTATTCGGGGAGTGATGCTAATTATCGAACGGCACTAAAATCTCACACATTAGAGGACAAGTGTAGACGATAATCCGGGGGCGACAAACTCACACGTGTTCACAAAGCTTTCAACATCGAAATTCAGCTTCGATAACCCTTTGAATTATTCTGTGCATTAGTCTGTCGACGACTGTTTCGACAAATTGGTGCGCATAAAATAAGCGCAATATAGTTTTTCACTGTATTAGTAGATAAATATTGCGTAAAAACACAATGCAATTATCTCGATATCCTGACGATCGAAATAATATGAAAAATCAATTATTTCCTGTTAGCATTTTCGAGATAAAATCATAACCGTCTAGACATTGATACATTGTTTTGTCGACAGAACGGTCGAAGGTCTAGACGAATCGTCAATAATAGAAATTCTCTGCTGTTCTCCGTTCCGTACAAAATTCATACGCCAAATACAACACACTTTCGTGTCGGACATCCGTTCCAGAATCGTTTCCAAAAGAAATCTTACCGAGAAATATTTATTCCCGAGCCAAGAGAACTTGAGTAACTTGGCTGGATGTGCTGAAAAGTTTTGTCATCTTGAAGTACAACGATCGGACACATCAACGCGTTGGATGAGTTTCTGCTTGGCGTTGTGAACGGAGAGTATTCGCCTCTAAGAGCAAAATCTTTTTATTGCCTCTCCAGTTCTTACTTCATTTTTTTTTTTTTGTTTTTTTTTTCTTCCGCCTCACGGCTACGGACCATAGACAAAGCAGAGGCGGATTCCAATGGCGATATATTTTCGCGTAATAGCGGAGCGGCAAGTACTTTCACTTCGTGTCCGAATTCTCCGAATCATTCTTCTTCTCTTCAGTACACGCCTTCAGTACGTAGATCTTGGTGTCTAAGATCCCGAATCTATCTATAAATCAGCCAACAGCGCTTTGGGGCAGAAAATAGCGAAGGGACAAAAGCATATAAGTTACTCAGCTCTGGCTAATAGCTGACAACGTTCCGGCGTTGAATAATAGACTAAGATATTTCCTCTCGGTATTTCGACGCGAAGTTAATTTTCCATGCAAAAGCGTTAGGAAGTTTAAAAGGTAATAGCGAAGCGAGACTGCAGCATCGCATCATTTTCTACGTCTCATTCCAATTAATTCTTGGCACGGATCAAATATAGCGAAGAACACTGGAAGGCAGACACGTGAAACTAATATTCTATTCAAAATGCAACGGAATGATATTCTATGGAATATCAAACGAAGACAAGAATTTACATCCGTTTATTCTCTCATCTAACAGAGCGACAAACAGAATGGCAATGCCAGAGAAATGCGAGATCCGACAGAAACGCCTTGTATGTTCAAGCAGTGGCATTCCATCCGCCATTTCTTATCTCAATTCTCGAGCTCCTCCTTCCATCACCAACTAACTAAGATCTAGGAAGCCATAGCGGCTATTACTCAGTCGAATCTTGAGAAGAATGTAGCGATGGGGACGAAGAAATGAATGCTATTCAGAGCCCAGTTAATGGCCGACAACATCCTGAAAGCTACTGAACATAGTACGACATTTTCTTCATCACCTTTTATCCCGAAAGGTATTCGCGTGACGCTAATTTTTCCATCCACCAGCGCGTCATCAAGAGTCGCATTGCAACGGGGAAGCGTGACAGAAAACCTCGGTCATTACCGTTCGCATCAGTCAGCGGTGCGGCCTTTGCGAAAAAAACTCTCTGATGAGGAGAGCAAAAAGGTTTCGCGGTACAGAGACTTCCATACCTGAAGTACACGGTATGCGTAAAGAAAGAAGACGAAACAGCGGAGTGGGAACACTCTTAGCGGGCTGAAGACACGGGAGATGACTGAATGCGAGGGCGTTTGATGCACAATCATACGAGGGGGAGGATGACGCGGGATGGAGAAGCGGAAAGGAGGAAAAGAGGATGATGCAGCTGCGTGGCCAAAGGATCATCCCGACGACATGTACGAAACGATTCGCCAGTAGAGTTCAAGGAACTCGTTTGCCACACCAGGTACAGACCTAATGACACTTTTGCTAGAGGTGTCTCATTTCTCACTGTCATCTACGTCGTGTCACACTACGAAGTGTCATACGACGCTTTAGTAGCGCTCTTCGGCTCTTCAAATCTTTTCTTAGCTGCTTTTGCGAAGTGTCCATCGATCTCGTTAGCCGTTGATTTTCTATACTTCAAAAATGGAGTTAAGAGGGTGAAAGTTCGGAGTTTTAGACGGGAGGCCGATGGGCATCAGTGGATCGTTGCAATTTTCAAATACATATAATTGTATAATCATTTTATTTTTATTTACTTATTTTTTCAAATGTTTTTATTTTTTTTTTATTTTATATGGCGATCAGATGGATCAACGGATTGATGCAGTGGAAAAAAGGGGCATCTCGGTTTTAATTGCGTAGAGTGAAACAGCGTAAAGCGTATCTCGCCTAAGGAGTACATCTGCTTGGCAGTTCGAAAACCGAGTCAAATCTTTAATTTTTTTTCCTCGAAAACGGTAGAAGATCATAAAATTAATTACTGTTTTTATGAGACTCTGAATACATGTATCTTTTAGTAGAATAGTTCATTTTATTACCAATCGCTTGGAGGAAAAAAAATGTATTATATTAAATATTTATACCCCTTTAGGTATTATTTTTTACAAAAATCTCGTCTCGTTTCGTCGTCCCGATGAAACATTGTTTTATTTGTCGACACTCTTTGAAACAGAAACACCGGCCCCGCCGACCTTTTGATCCTCGTACATCGGATTCGCGAGCTCTCTTTCTCTTTCGTTTCTCTCTTTTTCTTTCGTTTCTCCACTCGCTGCTTTCCCTCGTCTACTTTTTTTGTGTGTGTGCGTCAGCCGGTACACTTTGCGATGCTGCTGCGTCAACAGGCCGTTAGTAAAACATGAGATTGCGCGAGTGAAAGAGCGCGGGATGCAATTGCGCAACGATGATGACGACGACGAGAGTTCCTCAACGTTCTTCTGTTACTGCGGCTGCCGCTGCTGCTGGCTGCTGGACGAGAGGATAAAAAGAGACGTCCGAGCGAACCGCGAGGAAAAGAAGGGAAAATGAGAAGAACGAGGGAAGAGGAAGCATACCTCAGGCATGTACAAGAACCCAAGAAACTACTGATGCACAGCTGCTTCTATTTCGCTCACTCCGGTGGTCTCTCATCGCTCCCCTTTTCCTCATGGTCTCTCCTTTCGTCCCACTCGCTGCGTCATCGTTCTTCTTGTCGTACAACATCCCGTCCTCCTTCCTCTTTCATCTCGGGAACCTCGTTTTGCCGCACGAGAAAGACAAGATGGTAGGACTTACACGCGGCTCTTCACGCTGAAAAGCCATCGTCACAGTGTCCCGGTGTACCAAGGAAACGTACCTTCAGGCTTCGCGGATAGCTCCCCAACAGACCAACAAACCGGTTCAGCTGCATGGCGATGAAGCGTACCATAATTAGTTTGGACAATGTCTATCGGCGAACGAATCGATATAAATGCCTGACTGGCAACTTCAGTGGAACCAGTCAATTGCTAAACAATCCCAAGGGTTTTATGATGATCTTTTATTTCAGCGATTGCTTCATTGTTTGATTATGTTCGCCTTGCTGAAATCATCCTCCTCAACTACTCAGATCGAACATCAGATGAATGCAGTTCGAGTTTTGACTTTCCGTCGACAGTAATGGACGTTAGATGGATAGTACGGTAGAACTGTGTGATTCAGAGATCGGAAACGAAGGAACAAAAGATTTGCGCAGTGTGGAGGGTTGCGAAAGTAAGAGCCCAAAGGGAACGCATAGGGCGAAATGGGACGATGAGGAAGGAAGGAAGGACTACCCAACTCTCGCTAGTTTGATTCTACACCCTTAGCAATCTCTTTTCGTGTTTTTTCGCCCGAGTGTGTGTCCGTGTGAAAGCTCAAGAAATTGTTGCTAGGGGCTATGTAGTGTCGCGCAGTCCAGGGGGATGATCCATCGCGGGGGTTTCAATGAGGCCATGAATAACGCACCCTCTTCCTTTCTTCCATCATTCGGGCTTCACTGGGTTCCGTGGTTTTTCACATCACGGCTTCCTGTCGTTTCTTCTCCTCTCTTCCACTCGTTCCCTCTTCCGCTATCTCACTCGAACACTAAAACCACCACTTGTGTGTGAACACGCGCGCATATTGATTAGAAACGCTGCACCGGCCGCTTGCTTTTTGTGGAATTTTCATGTACCGTCCGCTACGTTGGCGGATTCTTTTTTGGCTGAACGAAGAAACAAGTTTAACCAATGAAATTCTTCGAATTTGTTGTTCATTTTTTTTTTATTCTCTCGCCTGTCGATACATTGCGCAGGCGTACAGAAATTGTTTTCTACTTTGTAACTGTAGACCAACGTAAGACCGTGAGCGGTTCGCAGCGCTCTAGCGCCGGTAACGTTGCCGATTTGTTTACATCCATACTGATTTTTTCGATCCCCAAAGAATTTTCAAAAAAATATCATTAAAAAGTTTAAACAAATAAAAATTCAACGATCTTTCTATACTTTTGAAATTTGAGACGATGTTTCAAATTTTCTCAAATGTACGAACGTTTATTTATAAAAGTGTAGCTAAAACTACTTGCGATGACATGCTTTTGCATATTGATAATTCCAATAATCCGAATATTGAGAAGAATTGATGTTTCTCTATGTTTTCAAACTATATTTTTGCGTCACCACAACGTTTTAACAAATGACATGGGCCCATTGCATTCACTGCTCCCTATTTCACGATCGATGAAACAATCTCGTGTTCTATCTACCGACACAGATACACACGCATACACGTACACATCTGCGCAATCCGCAGAGTTCACCGAGTCTGAATTGGTAACGACAAGCCGGAAATCGAATGTCCCATGAAAATTTTATATCCGAAACTAACAATACGTGTTTTCTGCCCGGGCTTGGCACGCATCATTCCAATTCTCTCTCTGTCCTTTTATCATCCATTTCGCCACTACTGTCACCATCGAGTTTCTATTTCGCTTGGATAAAAAAAACACACACACACATTCACGAGTCATTACTCCGTGAAGCCCAAAATTACTCAACACATTTTAGTCATGCAGTGTTTCGAGGGTCAGTAAAAAAATGAGGAAGCTATGCGCCGATTACATTTGCGCCAATATTTCTTGTTGCACTCGAGAGACCCGACTCGGCAGTCCCTGATAATCAACGCGCTGTGTAACGTTCAACCGGGAACCCTACAATTTTCACTAAAATAATCATTCAAATAGTACGGACTGAGTCCTGGAATCAGTATACAGCACAGGGAGAGTTTGACGTTTGGTCGAGGGATGACCCGAGGCCTTCCACCCTACAACTTTGTGAACGAGATTCTCACCCGCTTATTCATAGCAGGTACTGAAACGCAGGGGGTACTGTATACGCATCGCTGCTAGTGTTACGGCTCCGTGCCGGATTGTGTTCCGAAAGATCGCAGTACCAATCGAGTTAGGAACGTAGTTACGCGCCTGTTTCATCTCCCCCGTGGGGCGGTACCGACGGGATTTCAGTCTGAGCCGTGGGATGGTGTACAATGACGACCGGGAGAGGTTGCGCTCCACTCTACGTTCCTAATTTTCCACGAGAATTGTGTTACGACGAGACCTCCCTGTGCCTATCGATATACGCGTACAAATCCCCCACGGAAACTCTGAGTGGAGGCAGACTCGAGTCCCGACTCTTTGGGTAGCAATATTTTATTTTTGTTCTCAAGTCCCCTTTCGCTGCTTTCCCTCGTATAGCCCGAAGCCTTTGTGCTGCACTCTTAGGCCGCTTAATTGCTGAATGTTGGAAACATCGGAGAGAAATTACCTACGAAATGTATCTTAAACAATGATGCATCCGGCGAGGAGAACTATATTGCTTCATTACTGATCTTTAAACTTCGGACGTTGATAGACCTTATCGCTGGTCGGAGCGTTTGCCTTAATGCTGAGAGTAAATGGCTAGCAGGATTTTTGCATCTGTATTTACAGATCGACAATACAATGATAAAGATCAACCCAAACTAGAAACATCGGTCGATGGCATTCAGCCAATCAGCGATTACTACTGGCAGAAATTATAGTACTGGTATATGATAGTCAAGTTCTACAGGACCAAGAAAACCCTAGCATTTCCGTGTCATCCAGTTTCTCAGCAAGTCAATGACGACTGTTTTACCTTTGAAGCTCCACATGAATCCTGTGGATGGGATATTACAGAGTCGGCCGCGTGCAAGTAACCGTATTGTATCCGAGCGATGGGTTACGCGTATGGGGTGTGCATTGCCCTCTATCCAATACAAATATGTACTACGGACCGTCACAGAATACGGTAGACAGTGCGAGTATATGATCAGAGATTCGAAGCACAACGACGTTACATGAGCGGTGCAACCAGCAATGGTTGATTAAATAGTCCGAATTGTTAACACGGGGAAAGGAGGCGATTGAGCGTGAAGCGTCGAACGTGTGCAATTGATTCTCTCACTAACGTGTTACTGTAGAATCAGAGAAAGGATTATATAGAACTGATTTCAATTCTTTGAGCCCTGATAAGTGGGATAAAATAAATTATTTCTCGACAACAGTTGACGCACTTTTGTTGGAAAATATTAACACATTTACCAACATTTATCGTTGATTATAATAAATTTATAAATAATACAATAATAACATGATAAATATTGTAAATAAGAAAATGTTCAAAATTAGGATTTTTTTCAGGACAAAGTGGATTTTTGGAAGAGTTAAAGATGTTGACGTTTATCGTAGACATCTGGAGAATACAAAGTGATAATAATTGAAATTGTGAAATTGTTGTTTGTAATTGCTGTTCGTATTATCAAAAAAATAAACACGATGCGAGCAAAAGAGAATTTATAATGACAAATTTTTGTAATTCCAAAAAAGTTCCATGGAACCACGAAATCAACTTTCATGAACGATTTTGATGCTACAGATATTTACCACGTTAATTACACATTGACCCCCACTTCAGTCGCTCGACTCTTATGATTATTACAATTTCATTTCCCCGAGAATAATTTCGTCCTCTACCCGCTATAGAATTATACAATAGGTAGTTTCGCTCCTCACGGCATTGAAACTTTTGCAGCAAACTCCCATACACGCGGCTCCCCGAGCTTTTGAGAATTTCAGCTTTCAACGAAATTGAGAAAATTCCCTGTTGCATGGAGAGCTTCGTGCAGAGGTACTCTGTCTCTCCCATTCTCATTTCAACCATCCGCCTCTTGCGCTCGCGACCCCTCGACCGTTGGCCAGGCTGAATTAATCTCATTGTAAGTGAGGGTAAGCCATGCGAGAGTAACGCTTGGACAGACTCTCCGACCAATCCCCCATTGCGTTCGCCGATCCCTTCGGAAAAACCCTCCGCTATACTCCACTATGGACACATTAACGTAACACGTACACCATCTATCCTATATTTGATTCTGGTTTGTGATCTGGTCGCTATGCACGAATAAGTTCGAATCGACCCTCCATCTCATGCCAGGGATGAACAAGAGGGACGAATGAGAATAGTCATACAGACATAATAACATTGTATATTTGGTGGCAAAGTTACGTTGTTTCGATCGCCGAGAACAAAAGGGGATTATGATTTTCGAATCAGTTCCGCGTTCGTTGTTTCCGGATTTTTCTTTTAATGTCTCCCTCTGGATTCCTCTGTCATGTTTTTCCATTCCCTGGTAGTCAGGAAACCACCACCACGTGACGGTTAACGGCTCTTCTTTCGGAATTGAAGGAAATGGAAGCCGCTGGACTCGTTGGGGTGGGTTTCTGAATAAGCTACGGTTTCTTAGAACACGATGGCTCGAATTTTTGTGTTTGTTTCTGGTTAGCGGAGCCGTCCTTCGGGACGTAGTCGGTTACCTTACGTTTCGGTTCGGCTGCTTCAAGCGAATAGTGAACCGAAAATAGAGTAAAACGACAGCGGTATAACACGCGTCCACATGGTGAAACTGACGGTTTCAGTTTCTAGAGATTAGGTCGTTGAAGACCTCATCTGGATGAGATAGAAGCTTCTTCAAGATCCAAGTGAAGACAGAACATTGGATAAAAAGAAAAGACGACTGCGGGTGGTGAATGAGACAACATTTTTTTTTTATTTCTTTCGTTCTTTTGTCAGCGGAATATCGACACACAAACTCGAGTGGTATTTCCGTTGGGACTGCGGTAGAATCTCGATTTGTTTTCTGGGCCGCGCAGATCTCTCATTAACTCTCGGGTTCCTTTCTCCCGCGAAATCTTCTCTTGGGCCACATATTTCCGGTATCGAACCTTCTCCGCCACACCCCCTGTCGTTGGTTCTTTGTAATCACGATTAACGATTCTGGATTTCCACAGGCTGTGCTCGGCAACATCCCGGAGGCACATTGTTCTTCTTTGCTCGTTGGATTTGTCTTCTATCTCTGGCGTATTTAACTCAAACCACCGAAGGAGACCGCAGATGCAACTTAGCTTACAATCTCTCGCTATCTTGGCTACCAAAGGCCTTTATTCCTACCTTTGTCGCGCGTTGAATAAATGGGAAAAAACTGCAGCCGAAGAGGAAAAAAAAAAACATAGTATCGATACAAATGGCTTCTTCTACTTCTCCGAGTTGTTCGGTTGGTTCAACGTGCTTCGGTAATCGCTTTTTTCGGATATACACTTTTTTATAATCCATTGCAACTGAAGAAAACATACGTATTTGTATCTCTTTCGTCTTTCGGTCGCTTCCAATATACAATAAATAGACGGGTATCGACTATTGAGTTGAATATTTTTCGCGCAAAGAGAATTTTTTTTTAAACAAAAAAAAATTTCGAGAAATGCATCCGGAAATACGAGAGGAGTATTGAGGAACGGAAATATTTTTCGAGCGCATGAATATGATCGCAATGCATGTACAGTGGGGACGAAAACAGTCTCCGAATGTTAAACTGCTCAGGATCGCTCGTAAGAACATATTTTGAGATATCTCAACGAATTCAGAATCGCTGGCTCGGCATAACTTTACTAAGATCACAAAATCATATTTCAAAACTCATATAGCCAACGATTCCTCGAACATAGCCGCTGATTAGTCGAACGTTAGAATGGAACTACGTTTTCCAAATATTTATCTAGGTCGACCACGTCTATCTTCTCACGTATCCTCTCCTCCCTCGTCGTCCACGTGAAAACACCCATCGAATACTTTCGATTCGACTCAGAAAGAAACACAAGGAATCGAGTGGTTAGCGTACACGTTGCTGTTGAAAAATAAGATAGAAGTAGTCTAGTTGCGCGGGCGAGTAGCGCGAGGAGTTAAGACCACGAAGAGTCGAAAAGAGGTGGGTTAGGAGAAGGATATAAACGTGAGAAGCAGGAAAAATGGAGGTGGAGAAACTGGAATAAGGAGCTCGCCGAGTTGTAGAACCGTGGAACCGAGGTTAGGATAAGAAAAAAGTGTTAGTGTATGTGAGTAAGAGGAGTAGGATGAGGAGAGAGAAAAGGGGGAGGGAGGGGGGGTTAGGGAGCGGAGGTGTGCAAGAAGAACACCCAAGGAACGTGCGAGAGCTACCGAAGCTACGTGGAAGAAGCTCTTAGGGGGTACCAGCAGCTTTTCAATAAACCGCGAAACTCATGGCCCACTTTCCGGCTCCTTGTTCCTCCACTTCCTATTCTCGTCTGCTCGCCCGCACGTTCAAACACCACCTCCCGCAGAGTTTCTCGGCCCCTTTTTCGTCTTCCCTTGCCGCTCGTTGCACCATTCTCGTGCTCATGCCATCGGGCCAACAGCATGCGGTTGCTCTCCTTCACCACCCTCACCATCCACCTCACCTACTCCAGCGTTCGTTCTCAATCGACGTCAAGAATCTCGCGGAAAGTTCGGGTTGCCGCGGGGGGGCTAGAAGAAAATCGGCCCTCGGGAGATAAAACACAGTTTTCGACTTCCGGACAAAGCTCTCCACCCATCCGGGTCTCACTCTCCTTTCTACGCTGCCGGGAGGAGCGAAACGCTGGGGCTGCCGGTTAACCCGGCAATGGGACGGAAGGGAACCGTGGCCTACGACAGTTGGAGGATCTATACGATAATTCCCGATGACAATAGAACGGTGAGAGTTTTGCGGGAGACGAGATATGGGGAGGCGTGAAGGAGTTGAAAGGTTGGGTGGGAAAGCGAGAGGGAAGCGGATAAAACTAGAATAAGGGTCGTTGAAAGCTATCTCATTATTTACTACTCCTTTTCACATTGCTCTTCCTATACTAATTTAAGACTTCGAAGGCTGGATAAAGAATGCGAGAAACTTGCGTCCTTTCGAACTCTCGAAATCTTCGAGATTTATTTAACCATTTTATGACCGTGACATTGTCCTATTGGAGGGGTAGAAAAAAATAAATTGTTGAAATGGATGGCGTACGGATTGAAATGAGTAAAATTTACTTAACATTAAATTCAACAGTATAAAACAATACGTTAGAAACATTTGTATTCCAATACACGATGCACGCTACAAGTGCATCAATGAAACGGAAATTATATCGATATTTTCGGCGTCATCTGCCTTTATATATTTAAAGAAAAAAAAAATCATTTAAACGCACGAAAAAATAGATTTTATGTTCTTAGTTTTTTTCTATACGATTGATTTTGATGAACAAATTGCAAAATCTGCAACAATACTCCGATATTATCGCCATTTGTAACTCATACAAAAAATACATTATCACTTTTCAGTGTTGCGCAAAAATGGACCACTCGATACGTTGAAAATACTTCGAACAGACGGAAGCTGCGGTTTCTCCACCGAGGTGGTAAATAAAAATACTTGTCGATGCAGTTATAGTTTTTCGATGAATTGTAGCCGGCAGTGTTGTAAGTGAGGATCGCGCGGCAGCAAGTACCGGAAGCAGAGGGAATATCGCTGCGGTTATGGCAGGTCGACTGTGGCTCGAGTGCTGGAGCTCGTAAAGCGCGAGCAGCTTTTCCCTGCAGTCGCGAGTCTTCATCCTCTTCTCTTCGAAAACCTTCGTTTACTATCTTTCTGTCTCTCAAGCCCTTCAACTTTCCACTGGTTAGATCCTTACCGTCGTCCCTTAAATGCTATATAGTGTACGTAAAAAAGAAGAAAAAAAAACGACAGAGAGAACAACAAAAAAGAGTGAAGCACCGCTATTGCTGAGGTGGACATTTTTTCTGCTTCGAAGGTTCCCTCAAGAACAATTTTTTTTTCTTCCACAGGTTAAGAAAGTTGGGAGACAGCCGAACCCGACGTGGATCGTGACATCGATGCTCCGCATTGTCATAACATTTCTGGTAATCATTTTTTCGAATAACTCGTAATCTATCGGCAGTACTATTTTTTTCATACATAAATACTTCATTCCAAATGCTCAATTTTTCTAACTTCCGCTTTTTCGATCTTCTTTCCAGAATTTTATTTTTTAACCACAGATCGCGACTACTTAAAATGAATACTTTTATGAATGATAAGTACTAATTGATGATAGAAAACAAAAGATAGCCACACATTTTCGTTGGTTGATGATGAATTTAAGAGAATTGTTATTGTTTCTTTGTTCATTTAGTATAGAATTTCGTTAGCGAAGCTAAATTAACTTAAATACGATCTTCAAGAAAGGGGAACTCGGCATAGTATAGTTTATAACTTACCATCGAGACTTCGCATCGAATGACTCCGGTGGAGTTTAGTCAAGGTGAACGGCTGTCTCGAAACGCATCCAATTTATCCGCGAGGGAACAGAGGTTGAACGCGGGTGGTGCGCGCGAGCCATGTGCCTAAGCTAAGTAATGCGGGAAACTAATTAGAAACAGTCGTTGCCGTACGTCGTCTCGGTTTCTCGGCTCTTTCTGCCTATAACCCTTCAGTATAACTGTACCAGAACAGTATGGTCCTTTAGCCGAAGCGCGTTTGAACCGATGCAGCCCGACGTTCTGCGCTCTTAATCCCCAGTGCTAAGGCGTTCGTAGAATCGATTATGCGAATTTAATTTCCTGGACTTTGAAAAGATCGTTCAACCAATGATACGATCCGTTATATTATTACGAATCAATTCATAATTATTACAATCTATTATTTACTTCATAATTTATAATAAATTTAGTAAACGGAGCAAATGCAATCAGGATAAATAATAATAATATTAATCGAAATGGAATTTAAAATGTCCACATAAAAAAAATGCCGTAAGTGACTTACGAATTTATAAAAAAATTATATAAAAAATTCAGACGTCGTCATTTTTTTTTATTCTTTACATTATATGCCATTACTTGTCGGATAATCTTGGCTCTCGTCTCTTTGGTAATGAAATACCGGTAGAGCAAAGAGTGTGTTACATTTTTTTTTACCGGATTTGGCGATGTGTTGCAACAATCCAGAATAAAGAGCCGCGTTACCGTAAAGAGATACAATGTTACGGCGATGCCTAAAGGGACGTCGGCACAACGGGTACCAAAGTCGCTGCAGAAGTCCCGTAGGAAAATTTCTCTGTTCTGAAAATTCAACGTCAAGGAGGCATGGCGAGTCCCTTTCATCAAGCAAGACCCCCCTTCCCTCATTAATACCGACGGCGTCTGGAGTAAAGTAGCCTTTGTACGTGCGGCTCTCCTTTGGGTTCTCATTCCCTTCTCTCTCGCACGTTATTCGTCCTTCTTGGTGGAAGAGAGGCCTTACAGCACGCGTCTGTGGTTTACAGAAAGGGCTGTGCGAGTCGCCCTGCACCCCTTCGCCAACCTGCTAATTCTCTTTCCGACCAGTGCTTTGTTACAGTTTTTTTTTTTTCTACGAGCCGGAGAATGTTTTGAAGTTCATAACTTTCTCACTATCCATAAGGACTTCTAAATCCGGAACAAATGAAATTTACTATAAAAATGCCTGAAACTCTGATTTAGTCACTATTCACGGATAACATACGGATGATACATTTTTTTTTTACACCTTTATTATACATATAAAAAATTGTGTCAAAATAAACGGGATCAATAAATTTTTCAATGTATCCCTTCCACAAAAAAAAAGGTTACACATTTTCATTATCGTAGAGTAAACGCGGTGGATATGTCAATAAAATCATTATTAATCTATTAATCCAAAATGTATTTCATACACCGATAAAAACTATGACTTGTGAAAACAGATAATAAACAAGGACACTAAATAAAAATTTTAAAGATGGTTATGTCAAAACTATTAGTTTTGTCAACAAATTGTTAATCGTCCAAATTTATAATTTTTTATAATGTACAAATAATTTTTTTTTATAATATCGTATTTATAAATCAACGATAAAATCAGTAATATATCTCGTAATTCGACGATCCAAGCATCGATCATGCATCATGCGATGCATCATGTTTTGGTGATTGTCGAGCTTCTGCATGTATACCCAGCGACTACCTTGTACCAACGTTCGCCAATTTCCCTCATCAGCGCTGTCAATATGTACTTCTGCTAGAGACCGATCGACTGGGATCGTAATAGTCGAGGGAAAGAGAAGGCAAAGGAAGAAGCTATAGAAGCCGTGGCGAGTGGTTGCTACGGTAAGAGAGGGTGAGGTAGAGAAACGACGCAATGACCGTGGATGGACCAAGGTGGATCAGGGTCGGCGCGGTTTCGATGGCTCGACCCTTGGTCTGGGCCTTCAGCTTCAGCGCTTGTAGGAAGCGCCGACGCTAGTCCAGCCACTAACAAGCGATGCATTCATACGCGTACTTACGCTAAGTAAACTCCGAGGGCACTCACCACTATGTCTATTCGTCTTCCTCTGAATGGCGAGAGCCGCGGAGAGGCTTCATCGTCATCAGAATACTCGGCATACAAGTCTGAACTGACCGAAGACAAGCCGAACCTCGAGCTTCAACATCGCGCGGTACACGTCTTTTGAGTGGATTTTGGTCGAACGAGAGTAGCGGCTGCGGTTGAAATCTTAAAATGGCAACGAGTTAGAATCGATCGTTAACAAACGCATTATTCTATTCGTTCTTATTATCATTGATGTTCCGTTTTTTTAAATTTTTTATACTTGTAAAAAAGGTGTACTGTAACTTAATTGTTACCCGCACATGAAAAAAAAATATATATATCGCTAAATATATCGATAATATATCCTAAAAATATTTCCGCCGAAAAATTGGATATTATAGATATATTTTAAAATATATTTTTGCAGATATATAAAACCACGAAAAATATGATTAAACATATAAAATATAAATGCACAACCGATATATAAACTAACAGGAAAGCAATGAAATCGAAAGAAATTTTCAAATGCATGTATCAACCCTTAAATTTGACGAATTTTTAAACTATCTTTCTATGAGATAAATAATTCAACCGAAGCAATGGCAAGTATTCAGTTGCGCGAGTCAAGGGTCTACGAATAATGCGTCACTGAAATATTCATAAAAGTATTGTACTCGATTCTTTTTTAATGAGCCTCCGGTGAACAACAAGATATTTCTGTTGGTGTAGTTATCAAGCAATTAAGATATGCGACCGTGAAAGTGTTCACGCAAAGGGAACGCAGCAATGAACATAAGTATACGGTACAAATGCTGTAACTCTCGCTGCGAATGCCAATTGAAAAACTCTGAAGCTTTGTATACGTTTCGACGTGGGAGGGGGCGCGAGAAAAAAAATAAAAGATACGACGAGATTGTTCTTTCTTCGTTTCTTATATCCTATAAGATCCACGACAATTTTTTTTCACGTTCACTACAATAATACAGTAAATCGTTGCTACGTATGAGCGCGTATACGCGGTATGTTCTACCCGACGCGCATCAGTTTCTCGTGCATCGGTCGTAACGAAACGGTGGATTGGCGAGGCGTGACGATGGCTTCCGGTCGCACGCCCTACACACGCACTCTCTGCCTGTAAAGACCGACCGAGAGATAATACACGAGACAAAAGAAGTTGAAACACGAGCAAGAAAAAGAATTAGAAAAAAGAAAAAAAGAAGGAAGTCAAGACACGATTCCTTGAGACTGATGCCGGTATACATGATCGAGTCAAACCCTTTGATACACCAATGCAAGTACTTGCGTTCGTTACCCATAGTCACTATCGTTCTCATTATAATAATTTTCCATAACAGTCTCGAATTAATATTCCAAAAAGCGTTATACAAATCACTGTCACAGCTTTACGGATAATTAAAAAGTTCGAAAGGAATATTTCATGCACTACTTAAGAATCCGCATAAAATAGACTCGAAACCTGATGGAACGTTGAGTATTAATGCGGATTTATCGCCGTATCGACATTTGTCACTGCTTCACAGAGGTGGATGAACATTAAACGCAATCTATTGCGAGTCATTGAACTCCGCTGACCTGCAAGAACATCTACGATCTACACGATTATTCAAAAAACCTACCAAGACTCATTATTACGATTATTATTATATCTCCGGTGAAACGATCGTACCGAGAGTCTACGGTCACACGATCCACATTTTCCAAACGACAATAATTAATTAACGTTCTCCCGAGTTGACCTTGAAACGCGCTGTCGACGCGATCGATCGATGGTTGTAATTTATGAAATTTTCTCGAATTGCGATTTTTTTCATTCGAAAATCGACGGTTTCGGAAGAATTTCGGATGAAAATCACATGTATATTTAGCCTTCTTTCATTTTTTTAAAATTTATTTATACATATTTTTCTATTTTTTATTATACATATTATTTAACCCTTAACTCGTAACATTTGCGGGCGTCACGGTATCGAAATATGAAGAGTAGCTGTGCGAGAGTCGGAGGAATTGGAGTGGAACTAAGTAGAATGTAGGAAAATGGAAAATTCGTTCGCCGGAGAGAGTGGGTTGAGCTAAAGATTTCTTCACGAGGCGTCGGAAGTATCGACTCTCATCCACTCTCTCGATCCTCGAACTCGTGTAGTTCCTCTTCTTCTTCTTCTGAATCGTCTCATCTCGCACTTCGACGAACGACGTAACCGTAGTTCCGAAGGCGAATACTCGAGGTTCGTACAAAGTTGTCGGTGAAGTGGTTAGTAGGGGCGAACGGAAGTCAAGGATTGGCTAAACAACGGAACCCGAGGCCACAGGTGATGCTGACTCGGCTCGAGTGCAACTTTCGGTTGCACGGAGGCTAGCGAGGCTCTTACGTGTCTTCTTACCTTCTTCGCAACGATCAGCAGACTCTCACACTGTCCGGAGCTCTTCATATCCGGGATACTGGGTACTCTTTCCACTTGCCAAGCTGAGCTTCTGCTTTCTTGGCAACTTTCTAACCGGAGACTTGATGCCTCAACTATGTATCTTCTTAACGATTTTTTTTTAATATTAGGGTTTTTGGGAACATTGGGAATACTCGGGAATAGAAAACACGTTTTATCTTGATAAAATGTTTTAATTAAACTGTGAAGAAGAGCTTTACGTGAAAAAAGTTAAAGTATTTAACGTTAAAATAAATTTCAGTTCCGAGCGTTTAGACGTTCAACGCTTTATTAACGTTAAATATCATTGCGCTAATAAAAAAGAAAATGTATAATTTCACATTCGTTTACTATAAAGCAGACGATATAATAGAAATCGTAGATGAGGATAGCCATTACCTCGGCAAAAACCATTGCCAAAGTAGTGGTGAGCGAATTTTTACTTCATCGATAATTTCGGCAATAATTGATAAGTAGGGAAGGTACCTGCAGCATAGACGACGATAGAGCTCACATTTATTAATCAGTATAATCCGATAAAATCCCGGTGATCATATCTATCGCGATAATTTGTCGAATCTAAACGATCAGCTCAATCGAATTAGCGGCGCTTGACACCCGATAGTTCTGACGCTGCGGGTCAACGACCGTCTCGTCGGTTTTCCCGATCGGGTCTTACAATACCTACAATACTTAAGACGCGAAGATAGTTTTTCACGGAGTAAAAAAAAAATGATATACATAATGGAAAAAAAAGAAACATCTTTTTTTTCTCTTGAAAATCGTTGAAAGCACTAATGCCGCGCTATACGTTGTAATATTATGGCCGCTATTCAGAAAGCCATTGCGAACTATTTGGAATTTCGCGGAACTGAGTAATAAGCGGATTGCTCAGTAATTTGCCCATCACAGAAATACGTGAATGGTCATCGAACGGATCGATCATCGTCGGCGCGAATTTTCGTAACAATTTTCGGCGTGCTTCATCGACCAAAGGTTTAGTAAAGGGTAATATTATCGTTAATTATTCGAGTACAGCTTCAACGTGAACTTTGATTGAGAATAAATATTAACGAGGTGAAATTGCTCGGCTTTGTGCTGTTGTACCCGAGATATTACAGTTCGGACACACCTTTAAATAATCGTTGTCTGGAAGAAATTTAAAAGGCACGAGTATGAATAATGCATCCCGTACCGGGTGACTCGCCGAAGGAAATCGACGGTAAGGTGCAACGGGTTTCCTGATCATTGAGCGTATCGTCAACGGTCAACGGATGCTACCAAAACTTCACGTGGCCGTTGGCAGGTGTTCAAGCGTAATAGAAGAAACTCCACAAGGCGCAGGTAGGAGGTGTACACCGAGCAGGCGAGCACCGACCGTTTACATTGTCGAGTCGAAATGCTCACGGAAGCGTGACGAAGGTGCTCGTTGCTAGTCTGGACTTTTGCTCATGCGCTTTTATCCCTTTCCGTTCTCCTTTGATGAACAGGTGAATCATAGTCATCTGCCGTCGTTAACAGAGGAGGGAATACACGTGAATTAGGTCATAGCGTTCCCGATATCAACCTAATCATTCAATGCGTATTCTTCATTCACCTATTGAATTAATCGGTTGCCAACCCACTCCAGCCAATTGACGATTCAATTGCAGGAACAAGCAACGGCAGTGATTGCTTTCCGTTCCAATAATATTGACCGTTGATCCGGACGATCAATGGATACTTTATTGGCACAGTAGTTGGAGTGAAATCTGTTTTATTTACCAGTTAAATTATATCGGTAATAAACTAACAATTTTTTAGAATCACCAGCAATTTCTAGGAATGCATGCTTTCCGAACAGATTTCTCGATTAGAGTGTCCAACAACGAGGGTACATAAAATTTAATAACATTGCGAGGGTTTTCAGTCTTCCAGACTTTCTTTATGGTTCATAGCTATATATAACGATGATTTTTCGATGTTGAAACTCTAAACGATCACATCATAAACTGGTAGTTAACGTCTGACGAGTGGTTAACGATGATTCGATGCTTCAAAAATCCTGGAAATCTTGCAGGATTTTGCAAGAATACTGTTGCAATTAAATACTTCACTGTACAATAAAATTTTCTTTTAATTTAATAAAAAATTGCAAAGACCCTTTTATTAAAAATGAAACCAGACGTCGACACGTGTGACTCCAGTACCACCGCCACCTTATTCACTTTATCTTATTTGATTTCATCGTCTGTTCCCAATTCACCTATCTGACGTTCGCGACGGATAGCGATGGAAGGTTAATAATAATGTAAAAAAAAAAAAGAAATGTCGATAAATCGAATTCTCTCGATTCAATTTGGGCCAAAGAATGTTCCGCGTTTATTGATTGGACGGATAAAGGAGTTCGTGTAATTGAGATCGTGTTCGTGAATTCTTCAGCAAATTATCAAGAAGGATCGAACGAGAAGTAATTGAGGATGCAAACGAGAGCATCGTTAATGGTTCTCGGGCAATCGACAGGGGAAGATCCCAAACCGCTTTCGCCAAACGGGTTGTCAAAGACAGCCCATGGATGAGGAGAACGGTTGTCCCGGGAGAACAAAGTAGAACGAATTTACGGGCGCCCTGTCGCGCAACCCTCCGGCACGACTACGGCAACGTCGAAGTTAGAGAAAGGAAAATCCATTTTCACTGTTTTCTCACGTGTTACGGAAAGCGTCTGTCACCAGTGGAACAAAGTGAGAGAGCAGAGCATCGAGAAGAGGATAAGATAGAAGGAGGATGTCGGGAGGGAGAGATGGAAAGAGCAGAGGAAGAGAAATGGCATTCGCGGCTCTTTCGAGATTGAGCGCAACAGTTTGTCGAACGCATTGCACTTCAAACTGCAGCAAAATCTACGACCGTACAAAATCTTCAATTGAAAATTCGTGTTGCATGTCTTCCCAGTAAGATTTTGTCTGGAAAGATCTCTCGATTTCGAAGAATGTCTCTGCTTGATTTGTTTCGCGGCAAGAATTGATCAACGGGTGTGTAACTCGATGCCCAATGTGGCCATTTGCCTTACAATGCCGATTATAGGATGCCGACTCTCTGGTTTCTTGAACTCCAGTGTCAGCTATAATATATTGGAGCTCTATGCTCGGTTTCAGTTTATTCGATGCTTAGTTTAGTGGGAAACCGGGAGATCATGCCAGGTAAGTCAGAAGTCCCGAGCGAAGCTGCTTCTCGAAACTTCTCGTGTACAGAAGTTGCTTTCGGAAGCTCGCGGATAGAGTTCTGTATCAAGTACCATTGGTGTCTTCGTGTATATGTTCCTGCGGCTATTACGTTACGATATAACAAGCGGCTGAGAGTATAATTCGCACCCGCGTTGGGAGGCGCCAACGTATTTCGGATTAACGTACCCTAATAACGGATGATATCTCGGACCGCCGGGGATATCGTAGCAAAAGGCACATCGTAGTACACTACTACAACGGTTGTCAGCTTCTCTATTGCCGGTATCTATACGTTCTTAGTAATATAACCACTGAGTCTATAATAGTACACTAAACTTAGGTGTACGACTAACACTGTTGGGGAAGAAGGTGGGGTGGTGTATACGTACTTGAGGAAATTGGGGAAGGGTCCGTAAGAGGATACGACTATGGTAAGCCGAAGACGAGCGCCTTGAACGTATCGACATGGGAATTCGGTACCGTAGAGTTGAGGGGGTGAGTAGCGTGAAACGGAGGCGAGTAGTTTCTCTCTGGAGTACAGAGACCGCGATGGGGGTGGGAGAGCATAGCAAAGGGCCAAAGTAGACGAAGGATAGGACAGATTGGAAGGATAGAACCTCCGTCATGGTTGGAGGATCGTCAAGACAAGAGAAGTGCCGCAGCGCAGCTCAATGGCAAGCGAGTGAACGGCTGAACGAGAAGGGACTTGCCACAAATTTTGATGGTGTTCCGGCTGCTTATTAACTGAAGGTTTGCTTGTCGCGCAGCCTAACTCCACGCGTGCTCGTTATTATCCAGCCAATCATCCCTTCTTTAACCTCCCACACGTTTGTTCTTCCCGATCCCCGAGGGCCGCAGGACCGGTAAAGCCTCAGCCCATCTTGTACAAAGGTGAATCTTACGCGAGCTTATGTAGCGTCCAATAAATTCTTGGGTTCGTCGAGGAATCCATATTTTCCTGTTATATATAGCTCCTGCATCCCTTGGCGCTGTCTTTCGGCAACAAGACCCTTGTGAATATATACATTATGAATTCAGAACCTGCGGAGTATCGAAGGGACGAGCAGAAATTATTGGTTTTTTGTTCTTTTCGTATGATGCGTGTACGAGTTGCATTTAAAATAATATGCTGCTTGAAGCTTGAATATATAAGCTGAAATGCCACAGTTGAAACATCGTGGGCATCAAAGTGTATTGGAATTGCCGGGATAGAAAAACGTTCCGAACACGCATGGGACGCGAGTGCAGTAAATGCTGAGGAGCCGCAGCCCGTACACATACGGGCCACAGCCACAGCTACAGTTACAGGGGCGCTTCCCTCAAGCGGTATAGTACGGTTGGAGGAAGGCCAATAAAGGCAGAGAAAAGTCAATGCCTGGAGCGTCCACGACACGTTTCCACGAGACAGGCCGGAGGGAAACGAAACTTTCGATCGTCTGGGCTGTCTTCGTCGTATGTAGGATGACGGAATAAAAATCACCCTATGCAAACCTCATATAGTGGACCGTATGAGGGTGGGCAAGCAGACCCCCGCACACACGGTCCGTCGAGCTATAAAGTGCGACGTCTGTTTTATGATGGAAGATTGCCTGTCGGGAACACGTGTCTCGCACTGAATCCCACCGTATATACATATATGTGTCTTCGGAGGTGTATACTATGTACTCCTACGGTCTGCTATCAATTCTTTCACTCTTACAACCACCAGAGGGGTCGCGAAATGAATGCACACAAGCCTTTGCTATTCTGCACACTCGCGTCTCCCGAAATACTGCCCACAAGAATTCTATGATTCTTAAATGCAGGCGTGTCGTCTGTCGCGGACGGAAGTAAACGAGCTGCGGGATGGAAATTCTAGGCTCATCGTTTAGACTTCGTTTACAATTGGTAGGGCATGTTGAAAACGAGCGTTAGGGTCCTCTGTTGAGTCTCCGAAACTACGAGATTTCATCCCAAACATGATGTCGCGAGGGAACGAGCGCTCAGTGTTCATTTACGGTCCAGAAAAGTTCTTTTCAGTTAATGAATGGGTCAAGTTGACTGAAAGACAACCGGGAGAGTCTAATTTTCGATTCAGGCAATCGCCGCATACGTGTGCGGTAAACCTCGCGAGCTTCAAGTGTCGATTAGGTGTCCTATTTCGATTGATCAGAGAGGAAGCTCCTGGCTTGGCGCTCTTCGGGTTAGGCGTACATAGCCTATCGGCTCTGTCGTTGGTTTACCGACGGAATTAGCCCACGTGCAGGATATCAATTTATTCCGGTCCTACGTCGGGTAACACCTTTAATCGGCCAAAGGTGCCTAGTAGTTTGCCGGCACAAACCCACGAGGCATGAGCGAATGTACGTGAGGCAACAGCTATAGACATAGGAGAGTGTAGTTGGTATTGGAACGTACTTGGCGGTCGGTGGCATCTCGGATGCACAATGGGCGCATCGTCTCCGTGGTGTTACGCGCGAGAACGGACAATGGACCCTGATGCTATGCTCCTCCGGACGGTTTGCTTCATCCTCATTCGCATCCACGGCGTCTTCCTTGGTCGGGATATCGCGTTTTCCTCAGCCTTCTCGTTTGCATCATCCTCTCCAATTGCCAACGCGGTACCGTATCTCGTATTCCTTCATCTCATAGCTTTCCGTGCGTGCATCGTCAACGACAGAGCGAAGTCGATCAATTCGCATACGAGAAACCGTCTAACTAGCGGTCTCTTTACTATCCACGAAACTTGCAATTACGTCCGTTTGCAACCATATGAACGATACATTGTACAAATGCCTCAATCTCTGATCATTTGATTAATGTACTTGACATGATTTTATGCGCAAAGTAATGGCATCCAGACTTCGAACGGTTGGAGGTCTTGCAAGGCGATTCATAAATCAAGAAAAACTACACAAAGGCCTCGTCAATGTGTAAATACTCTGTACTTATCGTTACGACTATGACGAACGTCTAGGATACGAAACCAACCATGTTAACTGTTAGGAATCCGCCGCAATGGCTAACCAAATTTGCTATGCGGCATCCTAGTAATATCCTTCCACGGGCAGTACTGGCAATCGAATTCATCGAAGTCCTCAGCAATGTCTATCAGAATCTTGATTCCGTGTAATGCAGATGAGGATGCACGATGAATGCGGAACTCTCGAATAATCAACCAATGGATTATACTCGACGCCATCCTGTATATCTCGAATACATATACTGCGGCGACGACAGCAGTGAGATAATATCACTGTGGGTGTAGTACTTCTCGATAGAAGTGAAGATCCTTTGTCTTACACGGTGAGCAAAACTAGCGAAGCAACTCCGCGTTTCGTTGAATCGAATTTACTCGAAGTCGTCTTGCCATTCTTCCGCGTCGCGACTGTGTGTAATCGCTACAATATTGACCATAGTATACGATATTCCAAGAACTCACCAGATGGATTGAACTTTCCTGTGCATTCGACAGAATCATAGAAACTACATGACTTCTTCGATAATTCCACACCTCAATGCTTTTCTCTCAATGATCATCTTTCTTCATATTCCCGACTCCCGCTGAACTTTAATAAGGAGCAAATACTAACGAGTAACAGAAACTTGATCATTTCTATCCTGTTGGACAGTAAAAGATTTTGATTGTTTCTGCTTCTATAGATCACTGTGTTTGTACTATTATTTTTTTCAACGGTATGAACGATTCGTCATGCTTGAGATATAATGGATGAAGAATTGGCTAGGGATGGAAGTGGAAGAACCAAAAATAGATCCTGCAATATTAGAAGAGGCTTTCCAAACACCTGGGGTCGTCCGCGAGCGAAGAAGCGAGAGGAAGAAAGAGGCTCGACCGATCGAGGCTGTGGCCGCCTCCGCGTAAATCGCTTCGGGGCAAGTCAATTTAAAGTTACGGCGCATTTTAATCTATCACGTCTAGCCCAGCGTGAAACGCGACTATGAATCGTCAATGACAGACAACTCGATCAAAGACGATGTTGCGCGGCGAGCGCGTATACCGCGCGAGTTCACTGTCACCGATAGACGGGACGGAACGGGGTGGGGGTGGGATGGGGGGAGGGGGATGGTTAGGGGATGCGGTTGATTCGTCGACGGGGTTGTGCTGGTGATCTCGGAGCTCTTTCATCCCCTTGGACCCTTCCATCCCTGTGGCCTCCTCGGCTCAGCCAAGTTCCATTTTGTACCCACCGATCGGGTATGCAGGCATCGTCGAAACTTTTCCAATCGGGTAGAAACTTTGTTCCGGTAATTAAAGCCGCATGAATACTCGATGGGCTTATCTACATCGGTTACCTCGATAGAACGAGGAACGAGGCGGAATCCTCGCATTCACGAGTCGCGTAGCGAGTCGCCTGGGAATGGTACAGCGTAGGAGAGCTATCGTTGGTGAAGTCATAGTCGTCATTGCAGATGGTTACCGCGCTGGGACTATCGAGAGAGAAGGAGAGAGTTTGCTTGGCATTTTTTATCCAAATTTAAACATGTCAATTGGTAAATGTTGTGTAACATCATTACCGGTTACACTGTTATATATTTTATGGTTTTAAAAACAAAGTATCTCTCCCCGCATGTATGCCGGAGGCTGCAGACGTTGAAATAGATTAATGAATCACGAAGACAGTCATAAGACTGGTAAGATAAATGATTACATGTGAATTCACGGTGGAAGATACAGGAAGTGATTTAATCGAGGATATGAAAGAGATTATGAAGAACCGGGACTATCTTCGTGCTCGTGACATCGACGGGGGGGATTGGCGCGAGTCTGTGAAGCATGAAATTCCGGAAGGAAGTAAAGCATCGGCATTGGATGATACCAAAGAAGAAAATTGATAGGTACATGGGACGTTTGCAGGGGTGGATCCTACGTGCGGTGAAGTAGAAAAAGTTATGTCTTCGAATATCCGCCGGTATTTGATTGTTCTAATGCCTGTAAGACATTATTCGCTCGAGGAAGTGGATGATACATTTCTACGGCGGTTTGAAAACCGAGTCAAAAGATACATTTTTTTCTGAAAAACTAGTAGTTATGAAATGAACTTTACTGGGATCTTACTTTTTTGAAATCGATCTTCAATTTTTTATAATTACGTTAAAATTGCGACTTTCTCTCCCAGATTTCTCGCGCTCCCGTTTTAATTCGTCTCACATTTTGTAAAAAAAAATATAAGCGATCGTCAACGGCACGCTATTTTTATTAACTTTAATAACCTGTTCGTTTTTTTTGTATTTTATATGCATCCTTTCCACTGTGAAGTATCCACCGTAAAATGTCTCAAAAAAACCATTCACTCTCCCTTCGGTCCAACCTATTTTTTCATTTTTTTTAAATACGCTTTCACCATTTTTTTTTGAAGATTGTTCGGTAAAAAAATAAATTTCATTATTTACGATAATTTTCAAGAAAAAAATCATTTGTTTCGTAATTCGAATCTTCAAATAAAAGTATCTCCTTAAGTCAAGTTTCGATGTTTAAGAGACGGTAGATGGAAATATGCCATTCATCAGTTTCTGAACTATGATACATATATGACAACTTCCAGATCGTGTGCAAACAGAGAGACATATGGTAACAACTAATACTCGAGCGTTCAAGATAATCAGGCAACTTTCGTAATTGATGGTGAAAGGCAAAACTCAGTTCCGTCTTGCAAGGACCAATCATTGTACGGTTACTCTGCAATATATCGTACATTCGCGCTTCAGCACAACTCGCGACGAGTTATATCTCAACGGGAATGGAGTTTGGTTGCAGTATAATGGTTCCGACGAAGGAGTACACGGGCACGAATCGGATCTTCAGGAGGGGCGCAAGAAGGATAACCGGTCTCTCGCGCGCACGCCGAGTCTAATGAAGAGACGTCTGGGGAGCTGTTCCCTCTAATCCAACTGTGCGGAAGCTGCGCACCGCACCTGCAGTTACCAGTGGCAGTGAAGTAGGACGGCTACGTGTCTCACCACTGTTGTCTCAATGATACAATGATACTAAGCTATACGTATTCTGTTCGTTGCAACGAGAAGGACAAAACGTGATTCGGCCGGTTCGGCTAAGCGACCGTATATCCAGTAAAATTAATTTTATTTCCCGTGAAAGACTGTCCAGGGGCTCTGGACGAGAAGGAAGAAAAATCTCTCATCTGCGACAGTTACTAAACACGAGCGGTTATTGCTGTGCTGCTTAATGTCCCCATTACTCACGTTGCGCAATGATACATCGAAAAATTATCCCTCACTGATGTAAATGTCGCGAATTTAATTTTTTTTTTTCCGATACTTCAAAGTGTCCTAACAAAATTTTCAAATAGTAAGCTACAAAAATATGAGGAGAACCACCATTATTCATCCGATTGTATGACGCGACAGACATTCGGGATAAAAATTGTTGCTGGCGTTTCGGAAACGACAAATAGATTTACATTTTCCTTTTTTTTTTTACTCAACAAACTAAAAGTTAATATTTGTTTATACGAATTTCGTTGGACAGTTGATAAAAAAATTTCGTGAGTTCGTATGATAAATTTTCATCCGACCTTTCACCGGCGTTCTCTAATTCGATTCCCCAAACTGATACCTCTCTCCCTATAACAATATATATATCTATATATAGTATAACGTGGAAATGCTCACGAGGCCGGGGTGTCATCGGGTCGATTCATCATCCGTTAATTCGACGTAACGTGATGTGGGAGAGAAGAGGGCTGATGAAAACGCAAAGGGAAAGGCATCAAGTCAGGCAGTCTCGCCCTGTGAAGTTGAGCGTGTTGATGGAGATAGCGATCGATCGACACGGTCTCCCGGAACGTTCACGTTGTTTTAATGAAATAATATGCCGAGAGAATCGCACGGAATAGACTCGTCGTCGTAGTCGATTGTCGTCGCGCGTCTCACTTCTACAAAGACGCGCGCCGCCTACTCACGCGTCTCACGCTATTACGTCGCGAGCAAAGTTCCCAAATGATTATACAGTATTATGATGTGCTTTACATGACAATACAAAAGATCGGTGGTACGACATTATCCGTGTGCGAGAAACGTTTTCCGGTGGCTGCGATTTTAATCGCTTGATTAATAAACCATTGTATACCGGTCGTGTTACCCGCACACAACAGAGGCATTAAACATCGATGTATTTTCTACCGGAACTCCGGAATATTTTTCTACCTGAATGATTTTTTTTTTCTTTTTACCCAACGATTTTATCCACCCTATTGTTGTTCGGACAAACTGTAATTATAGAGCTCCGCACGACGATAGGTATTGAAACGAATTCTCTATTTTCTTCCGGTTATCGCCGTCAGATGAAAAAAAAATTGGGATCCCCAATGGTTTGCACAACCGCGAACCTCAAACCTCTCTTCTCATCCAATGTCATGCAGTGCTCCCGATGTTCCGACTGTCTACTGTTGTCCCCATCATTCGGATTCGCGCTGTTGCTGCGGCGGTGTGCTCCCCCTCTCGCGAAACGAGAAATAAAATAACGTGCGGTCGAGCTTCAATTATTTTCCTTTTCCCCGCGTGAACAGGTACGGAGTGACAGAATAGTGATAGGTAGAGAGAGAAAACGCGAAAGTCCCGGAGATATATCCGCGAACACGGGCACGAGGCCTTCGACGCCGGACTCGTGGTTGTCCGCTCGGCTTTTTGTTTTTTTTTTGTTCTTTTTGTTTTTTCGTTCGTCGATCAAACGAGCCCTCTCTTTCCAACTGACTCACCCTTTACCGAGAATGACCATCCTTTGTCGTGTCCAGTCAACCGCCCAAAAAGCGGAACTGCATATGTTTCGAGCGAAAAAGTAAGCGAAATTTGGGCGTAGCGCGGAGCCCGAGCCTTTGCGATTGCTCGTTAACGAACCCGCCGGTGGTGTCCACAACAGTAGCAGCCCCCCATCCTCCCCCGGAGAATCACTTTGGTTCTCTTCAACTTTTCTCTTTTCGCAACGTCGTTCCTGCGTGTGCCTGTCGCGTTGCGGTTGACGATCGTCATGCATTGAACCAAACGAAAGAACGAGCGAATTGAAATTCGCTCTCGAAAAATAATAATCCGTTTGGGAATCGAACGCAGTCCGATCGACCGGAAACAAGAGTATATCGACATTTGTTCTGCTGCATTAACAGGTGAAATTTCGAAATGGCGAGTTGATTGGTAGACTTTCTGTTACGCGCGGCTCGATAGTTCGATTTACGTCGTCGAGACCACTATTCGATAACCGAATCATTGGTATTTCATATAAATGATAGGAAAGGCGATGGAACAAATCGTTCGGTCATCGATAATATTCCACGTGCAAAAGATACACGTTGGTGGCTCGGGGGTCGGATTGTCGATATCGAAAATTAGCCGTCATACGCGTAGAAGTAATTTTCAACGTCCTTCGATACCGTTGTTCAAGAATTTGCAATGAAATAAAGAAAACAGTTTGCCACATACCAGCTATTGGTGGTGCTCTCTCGTCACGATTCTTTCTTCGGTACGAATCGATTCCTTGTTCTTTCTCGCGTTACATTCCTTACAGGCCAAACGACGCTTCGCGGATGTTCCCTATTCCGCGAGCGTCGTCGCAGTCGTACGTGCAAAGAAACCAGAAAACATGACAGCAACTCCGACGACGACCCGCTGCCTCTGGAGGTTTGCGTCTCGGTGTGGATGCGCTAGCGAGGCCCACCACTACAAAAAGATCTTTCCTATTCTGCTTTCAGTGTAGACAATAAAAAGAGACAGCGAGTGTGAGGCGCATAGGTGTACCGGAGAGAGTGTAAAGAGTCAGGAATCCCAGTATTCCCAAGTTGCGGGCGTCGCGGAAAACCCAGTGGTTTCGTCGGATCGCTGAAGGAGCTCCTCCGTGACTGAGTCGAATCTGCATCCGAAGTTTTCTTGGTGAAACTTGACCACTTCCGTTTGCCAATCCAATGCATGTTGCAAATTCGGAAATGTATTGAAAGAGTGACGAGAGTAATGGTAAGGCGTGTCCATTGCTGATGTTATATTCGCCCAAGTTGTTCAGATATAAACTCAGAAAAAGTAACATAACGCGAAGACGAGTAGTGGAAATCATAGACTTCGTAAAAAAAATCATACGAGACTTACACATTAATTTATTATTTTTTATAAATCATTTATAAAGTCCCATAATGAGAGATCCTGTTGAACAATTTTAGACTTCTTTATGGAGACAGCTTTGTAAACGCTGATCTAAAAAATGAAGCAGCGATCTGCGAATATAGTTTGCATCTTTTTTTTATAACTCGAAGCAATCACCAATGTGATGGAAACAAATTGCAAAGAGTACATTCAGAAATTTGTGATAAAATTCAAATTTTCGTCAAAGATACAGAAAAATAAATTATTATATCACCAAATTACACAAAGAAACAAAATACAAATAATACTACAATTTGAACGCATTCTCCAGTTGCGGAAATTAAAATTCTTCGAGTTTGATACACACAGTGGTATAAAATGATTGTTCAACGTTTTAGAATATTCTGATTTTTTTTTTTTCATAAAAATTGTGAATTTTCACAATTCAATGATTTCAATCATAAATCAATTCAAAAGTTTTCATTTAAAACCAATTTGTTATATTGAAATCCATAGAATTCTGAATTTGTGTATCTTTACGCTTTTTTCGAATCCGCAAAAACCCAATCATCAATAGAATTCGCAAATCGAAGATCTTTGCGGGCAAAAGGGCGACTATGAATTTCATACAATATGATATATCTGTATGTATAACAATGGAAAGTGGCTGCGTGACTATGCACTTCACTCTGGTGCGATGAGAATGGAGAGTGGTTGCGTTTACGCGGCGATCCGCGCTGCACGCACGTCGTTTATGTTATTACATGCACTGCGCGGTGCAGTCTGAAGGCTTGCGTTTGAAGCCGACCAGTGCTAGATGTGCGCTAACGTATACTGTATAAACAATAGGAGATCGCCAGCACGGTTTCGTTCGTACCAAAATGAATGAATAATTCATGGTCCCCTCGTGACAATATTATCAGCCGCGATCGTTCGGCGATCCAATGTTGCGCAGAGAGTAGGGACGCTAGTGGTTGCAATAGGAAAAGCAGTGCATGTGCATAGCTTAGAAGCAATGGTCAGTTTTCATTGGAAACGATCGTGAGCTCGAAGTCCTCCGCATTGTACTGAAAAGCTACCGATGCGATCTCACGGTTTCTACGATTGGAATATGCGAGAGTCTCATCTGCACAGCTGATAGACAACTGCATAGCAGCGCACCCGGATTTCTACGTTGCAGAACTCGATCTCGAAGATCGATGAAGAGAACAAACTACGATTGGTCCAGAAGCCGAGATGACGCTTTATTTATTTCACATGCTAAGATCAATTGATCAATAAAAATAAATAGAAGTCATGATTTCTTTGCAGGGGCATAGCCCTTAGGAACCGCTTTCACGCTAATTGTGAATAACAAATTTTTCACCGCGCTTCCATTTGCGCGATAATTATAAGATATCTGGTGAACCGACAGCGATGGATGCGCGGTCGGTGTGTGGCTCCGGCGATCACCCAAGTCAAGCAATACTGTCTGCGGGCAGTACTTGGATGGGTGACCGCTTAGCCACGCATTGGCTGGCGCATCAATCGTTGAGCGGGAGGTCAGTTTTTCTGAGACCTCGTTGTCCACACTTAAGTAAATACTTTCGTGTGTACACCGCGGAATCAGGAGAACATGGCCGACTGTACCGGCACGGGTTTTTCCGCAGTTTCCCCGTGTCCATGGCAAATGCGGTACAGTGTAGCTAAATCGGCTGCGGACGGACTGGAAGTTAGGTAGCTTAGCGAAGTGCGGGTAGGGAGTGATAGGGGGTATCGGGAAGGGCCGTAAAACCCGAAAGGGATACGCTGGAAAAACTCAAAAAAAATCTAAAAAAAAAAAAAAAAATCTATAAGATATCTGGTGAAAAAGGCGGTACCATTTGGCCATCTAGCGGATAACTGCCAGAACCTGTTAGGAAATAGGGCCGTTTCATTACAATAGAGAACTGGAATCGCAACGAAAATCGATCAATCAGAAAATTTGATTGATGTGAACGTGTCGGTAAAAATATGCTATTCTATCATTGTCTCTTTGTTAATGGTGTAATAAAGTTGATTTCGGCTCCAGACTGAAGGGAATAAACTCTATGTAACACGTTTCGAACAGCAACTTCTGACAAAAGTGTTTTTTTTTAAATAAAAACTTGTAGAAGTCCGGATTTCGAGTTTTCAATGATAATACAGTCGAGGAAAACCGATTCAAGCCGACAGGCTGCTACAGTATTTGATATTTCTCAACTGAAATCCTGTCTCGGCTTTACTTGCGCAGCAAGTAAGAATGCCAGCAGATGGGAATAACGTAAGTAAAGATGAGAAGTAAGGAACGAAGATGAAGCCAAAGGGCTTTGTACCAAGTGTGGCATAGGCTTTCATCCTTCGTGGTTCGTCTTCCTCCACTTTTTTCTTCTCCATCTTCACCTTCAATGGCTACCGCGAGGTTGAATAGCTCGGCGAATGGACGTTCGCGGGTAGCGCCATAAATAAATTTGCTATGTGACCGTACCTGCCTCGACGACAGTGCTTTGCGGTCTCCGGGAGTAAGAAAGGTCGTGCAGCACGTCAACTCTCCTCCTAGTTCCATCGTCTCCTTCTTCCTCTTCTTCTACTTCATAGGTCTTTCAGCATTCAGCAATTTCCACAGGCTGAAGGCAGACGCTTGGCTGTGCTCTTGGCAAAACCGGTCTTGCTTACAGGCAATGCGTGTATGCCAGTTGATCCTATAGAGAGTTGAGCCTCCATGGGACCGTAACCTTTGGCCACAATCTTGCGAAGGGATGCATCGTGTATCACTGTACGTTGCGCAGCACGTACTATATCCTGTTTAGCTTCCGATGACTCGCAAAACCAACAAACTGATCGCCTTCCTCGGAAACCAGTGACTCCAATAAGAAAAACCTATTTTAAATGGATATACATATACGCGGGGGTTTCATTCCGCAAAGAGTTCCGTAGGTTCTCGATGAAAGGTTAGCCACCGTTGAATCAAAACCTTCCAATGCCTGGAATATCGAGAATATTTCTAGTTTTTCTGGATAGAGTCAGCATCGGAAAAAAAAAACACCTCTAGAATTCACCGCAGATATCGCTCAGGTTACGGCATAAAAAACAGCCTTTCCAATCTGGATAAACTCTATGATGATCAGACGTTTTTCGATCGCTTCGAGGCTATTCAAGTATAGTCGATGAACGATGTAAACGAGTCGAGCTACCAGAGTCGCCTTTCAACGTGTGTCACGGTGGCTGAATCGCGGTCTACTACCGGTTCCCCTTTCTACCCTATATCTTGGAGTCCTCGAGTGCACTCGACCGACACACGATATTGGAGTCGAGCAAATCAAATGCAATCGATGTAATCGATTTACCAAAGACATACGGCAGAATTTAAATTGGAGACTGTAAAAATCCAGTTTTCTTTTACACACCGCAATTTTTAATTATCGTAATCCCCATAATACATCGCATAATCTATTTCCTTTCGAAATTCCGAAAAAAAAAGGTTTTTTTCAAAATGTAAGCGGCATATTTCCGCGTTAATCGCATCCCTATCAAATGCTTTTATCGTAATGTTTACGATCGAGTTGTTCTTTAGCGAAATATTTTGCTCACGATTATTTGAAGAAGGACATTCCATCCGGTAGATAAATCTGACTTGAAATTCAGATAATACGAATTAAATAACGACGAATCTCGACTTGGAGATGAGATCTTCCGATTGAATATTTCTGTGCGCGATCGCTGAAGAGATTTCCTGGAATTTGTTCGGAATCAATTGTCATCTCTAGCTGGCAGTGGCATTATCCTCCATCCGGAATGTCGAGAATGAATGGCACGTGGTTCTCTATACTACGAAGAAAGTAATGCGGTTGACTAGCATACGGAAACGCAGAACCGTTTCTCTTCGGGTTCATCGTTTCAACGGGTTTTGTTCCCGGGACACGAAATTGGCACGATGAGACACGGCAAACAATGTATAACGGCGTTGAAACGGTCGCCGATGTCGCAAAGAAGTTAAAATTACGACGATGGTTGGGATACTTATGTCTCGTTCCTTCCAACAGAGTTCGTAGTTTCATCAACGGTATAACAGTTGATCACCAGTGGGTGCCGACAAACACGGTACCGTTTATTCGCTTCAGAAAGAACTCAATGGGACGGATGAACCCGGAAGGATGAAAATAAAGATGAATAGAACGGTGCGGATGCAACGGCATTGCATCCGCGCGCGTGCCTCTTCGTACCCTGAGACTCCACCTTATTGCAGCTATATACCGCTTATTGCTGGGTATCATCGTTTCCCGTCTCGGCTTCCTAGAGGCTTGTGCTAAAGCGTTTGAGTTCAGCAGACTCGAGAAAATAGCGCAAAACATAGCAGAATCGTTCGAGGTGCTCGTGTGGATCATTCTCATAGTTGTATTCCACCTCGCGGTGGAAGACCAGAACATCAAGAAGGAAGGAAGCTTCTGCAGCCGTATCCCCTCAACAGGATCACAAGGACTGGAGGTGTACACGCCGCTCCGAATAGCATGTAAATTCAATACTCCAACGGTGAAACCCGCTCAAAGCATCAAAGACACCGAGAGATGCAGGAAGATCGAGACTGTCGGATCTCGCTCGGACCCGAGAGAACTGAGATCTTGCAAAATCGTGACAAGAGCAGGGATGAGCCGGCAGCCGCTTGTTGCCTTCAGCGAAGTATAGTGCAACACACAGAATATGGCAATAGCTGCGTACGAGCGGCGCTAATGGACGAGATTCTTGCGGTTCAAACTTTTGAAAAACTTCTGAACACTTTAACTCCGGGGAATTGTTACCAAAAACGCCTAACACTTTGTTTTAGTCGGGTGTTGAAAATGGATTGTCTCAACCGATTATTCGGTTTCCCAATCAATCATTAGCTCAACCAACTAATTTTTTTTCTTTCACTGAAGAGCGAAGGATTTAGGGAGCCGTATTCCTGACAAAAATTGTACTGTTAGTGATAGTAAAGTCAGTAAGTCGGTAATAACGCGGTTACGCGGTTATCAAGGTCTGATGTGGAGTTGTAAGACTACAGTCTAAGACCCGATGTTCACGACATATTTGAACTGCTTGCGGTTCAATTTCGAAACGACGCTCGCCACCGCAATGTGGATGAGAAAATACGTATGCACACATCGATCGGCATATAGATCTTCCCGGTAGGACATCGGTGTTCGATTGATCGTGGAAGCACGATGGTGCGGGCCATAGAGAAGGCGAATGGTATGAAGCGGAGACGAAAGCTCGTACGGGGGAGGCTTGTGTTCCACCCCGGTCAATAATTAAATTCCACAGACGTCTCATATCTTATCGGGTCCCCAACAGCGTCGGGAGCAGCGTAGGCGGGAACGCATCGTACGAGCGCACACACGACAGATTCTGCGCTTCCAATACCTACAGAAGATCTTGCATGCCTGTAGTATACGTTGAGCTTTCGAACAGCTCTCCCTTTGCCTCCTGCTCCCGCATAGCCTGGACGGTTGGCGAACAACAGGCGGCCCACGGCACACTCGATCGCCCTGTATGCGACTATACCATAGTCTCAGCTTGGCCCACTCACTCACCACCGTTCCCGGCAGTTTCGTGCTGCTGATTGCAAACGACGAAATAAAGCGCACACGTCAACCCAATTTGCCGCAATGTGAAACGGGAAGGAAATCGCATATAGATATTCTACGGAGTCGCCGGGGTGTTGGACGAGTGTTGGAAGTTTAATGCCAACATCTCCCGAAGCGTTCGTTGGCTTGGTTAAGACTGCCTTAGCGAACCAATGAGCCCCAACCGTTCGGAGAAACCACGAGGGTGAGAAAAGGACACAAAAGCCGGGGCCTTTGGGTAACACGCTGTATTAATTAGATACCGTTTGCAAGATTCGGACTGACTTTCGGCTGACGTCGAACATTCGAGAGGGGACGATGGACTTTTCTCAGCCCAGATGTAGTCAATAAGAGACATTAGGGCTAATGAGATAAACGATTTCGTTTGTCGTCGAGGGTGCGAATGTATTTACGGGAAAATGACGGTCCATCGGCGCGAAGGCGACGATGCGATGGCCGCGAGGTCTCTGATCGTATATGAGCTCAAGGCACGCAGACAGCTTAAATTGGGTAGGTTTATTGGTAAGGTTTCCCCGCACGTTAACCACTGCAATGAGGACGAGGCTGCGGCCAGACCGGTGGCCAGGAGCCAACAAGACCACCACAAAGGAGACTTCTATCGTTTCAGGGTCATGATGTTGGGTATTCAAATTCCTTGCCTGCACCGCGGAGGATCGGTCGAGGTAGGCAATGGTAAAGCGAGACTAGCCAGTGGTTGGGCTTCACGAGGTGGAGGAATGTCAAACATATATTTGGTAGCGGTAAGATATCCACCGATAAGAAGTGATATCGTTTACTAGGAGAGATAGATCGAGGAATTAATAATACAAAGTTAAATCAATTGTGCGACTTCTATTGTCAATAATATAATTTAAAAAATTATTATTGAAAGGTTTTATGGATAAATCGACAGTTTATTGTTTTGATAGATTATGTCCATTATTTTTTTTTGTGGGAAAGTCGTCGACTTTTTATTACTATCAAACATAATTCTCCGGGTTTAAAAAAATGTTACTACGAATAGAACATTCTAATACTAATATCATTTATCTTTATAATTATATCTTTATAATTTATTAGTCGTTATTAATCAACAATTCATGAGGCATAAAGCGACCAACGTTTCAATCACCGAAATGCGTAAATCTCGTTTTTTACCCTTCGGACGGTCAACAGTGTAAAAATTACCATCGACTTGCTCCTCATCCATCATCGTCTTTACGAATAATCTCGTTGACAATTGTTCACGGCTTTTCTTCTCGTACATTTATTAAAGTCTTGGCCGCGTAAAGTTGCTTTTCATATCGCAGAAGCGTATATTCCCGAAACAACGATAAAAAAAATGCCCACGAGCTGATGATACATACGATCATAAAATACACTATCGCTCTTTATATTACGGTACGCAGTGTGCATTGTATCCACACGCGATACGGTCCAGTTATTTCAGTACAAAAAAAAAAAACACATGGATAAAGCTTGTAAAAACAGCGAGAACTAGATGCACGGGGAAGTCTATTCGATGATATGTCGGAATGTTGAAAAATTGCAGTATACATGAAAAAAAAAAAAAAAAAAGAACGAAAAAAATACTATAGCAACGACTCTTCATATGAATCCCACGGATCTATCTGGAGCGTTGCATTATCGCAAAACTTTTCACGTTTCGCCAAAAGCAAAGGTATTTCATTGAAAGTTTCTGGTCGAACGGAATCCTACTAATAGAGAATTCTCGCATTGAGTAGGCGATGTCCAGTGTTCCTTGACGGCAGTATTATCGGCTTTGTTCTTTACAAACGAAGCATGCACAGGAGCACGAAGTTTTTTTATATATACTGAACTGGAGCATCAATGACGAAGTACTGGATTACTGGCGTATTATTTTTACGTTTGCTGACTAAAAAAAAAAAACGATATCGATTCGACGTGAGATATACGCTTCTTTCATTCGTTCTCCGATGAAATATAACGTATACGTCAGCGTGAATATTGCAACCACCGTACGATATGACCTGAACTAACTGCATTTATTTTACAAGCAATAATTTTCATGTGGAAAATCCGATTTCCTCCTCCGAATATTGTCTATTAACGTATAACAAATGCCATGCAGTGTCGTAGGTTTACCGAAAATCCCAAATTCATAGCATTCGACCCATTTTTTTTCACACAATAGTGTCAATTACAGTGTTTTACGAATCCGAGTTAATAAAATGTTCATATTCTACCGGGCAGTCTTTAAAAATTCGATTCCGACTCGGTCCGACGAGGCTGAAGCTCGTCGAATTTACATTTGGACCGTCCAAACATCGTTCATCGGCTAAAAATGGGTCAAAACTGTCATGTCAACATTCACTGTTTCAATTTTCAACTTCGTCCATCAAAACGAAAAATAGTGAAGCGCTTTTTTGTTTAGCCTCCAGTTTTCGTACGTCACTGTCATAATTCTGATTCTCTCCATCGCGAAGTTTCACTGGTGCACCGAGCCAAAAATCGATTCTTGACTCTCTTTCATTTTGGTTTTCCTATCACAAAGTTTTTCTCCCTTTCCGATTATTGGTTTTTTTTTTTCACTCTCGCTGCGTCGGTTCTGCGTGAAAAATCCTTTTGGTTAATCACATTCGGTGGAATAAAAAACGCTTCAACATTTCGCGTTACTCAGGCACCGACCTCGTCTCAAACATGCATAGGAGTGAAACGACGACGGGGTCTTTGTGAATTTTCGCCGGGGGAGGGAAGAGGGTGTGTGGATACGCAAATTCGACGTTCAGGATAGAAGCAAGCGATGCAGAAATCACTAGCGGTATCACTGCCGATAGTAACGCAGCAGCCGCGAAATCAGTGCCAACCCCAACAGCAGAGTTCTCTTCTAAAACCGGTGAAAGCCATTATGGCACGAGAGAAACAAAGGATTCGGCGCGTGTAGCAGGCAAAGATCAAATGGGAGAGTGCGCGCGCCCACCGAAAGCAGATCGTCAGACAGTCGGACGAGTGTCTGTATCACTGTTTCAACCTCATACCGTTCGCCCAAACCAAAATCTGCTTTTCTCTGTTGCACCACCGCTATCTACATGTGTTTCAATCGCCGGTGGACTCTGACTTCCGACTTCTCTCGCCGATGCTCGATGCAATCTGTGCTCTCGAAACAGTGAGCAACAGTCGGTTGCCACTTGTACTCACGCGTCTGTGATTCACCGAAAGTCGGGGATCACACGGTTACAGAGTTTCTCGTCTGCAACAGTCGAAGGTTAGAGAATACTTGCAATCACCGAACCCGCGCAGTGGCCACTGGTAATACGAACTTCACGTCTACTAATTCTGGTATCGTTACCATTGCCAGTGTTTCTACGGTTGCTGCATTGCGGAAACAACGAACGGTTCTCTACCGAGCACTCAGCCACTCATTTCATTAACTATACCTGCTGATACAGAAATCCACAGATGCACTGTTCACGATCTGAATGACAGGCTCTGTACCCTGTGAATGCCACATTGTTGCAAACGGTATCTTGTTAATCGTAAGCGGTAAATTAAGCACGGGAATAAAGTGAAGATTGGAAATGGAGATCTAAATTCGTACGGAAAAATATCACTAAAAATGTAACGCGACGAATAAATGTCACTTTTGTTATCTCTTCACTGCGTGTCGTTATTCGTTGTTATGTTTCGAAAAAAAATGGATGGTTGCTACTCGAAAAAAATTGTTATCTTGGATTATTATTATTATTATTACTATTATTATGCTGGAAATAAATATGATGCGGAATTAATGACTGCATATCTGGATATGCTGGAGGGACCGATTTTAGCAGTTTGATTCTCTAAGTGTAACGAAACCTTCTACTGGGAACAGAGCCGAAGACGAGTTAATTATGATACAGCCGAAATTTGCTACCATCAATTTTCTTCGTCATTCTCAGAAAGTTCGACAGGTAATCCGACAGTTTTGGTTTACGCTGTGTCGGTAATTCGAGGACATAGCTGCGGTCGTCTCGGAGAGATGCAGCTGCTGCCACACAGGTCCACCGACGATGCCCAGAGAGAGGCTTAGTATTGCCGTGCGGTCAGCTTTGACGCGTCGAGAGCGCAAAGGACACGTATCCCGTTTCGGAAAGTGAACGGTTCGTCTCCGAGCGCCGCCGTCCAGTGCAGGTAGAGTTCAACGAATTGCACCTGCAATTCCGCCTTACCGCGTTCGGGACCCTCGAATTCGCCTCTCCACTTTCGTCATTTCGTCGAGCAAAACAACGCTGCATGAAGACCGTTTAATTCTTCTCTTTATTATTATAAAATCGGAGGCTACACGCGATCTCTTCAGCATTGATTAACATACAAGTAACTTTCATAATTATTTCTTGGGGGACGTTAGTGGGCCTTCGAGTTCTCGAGTAAGTCGGCGAAAGTGTTGTAAACGATAATGGCTGAAAAAATGTCGCTTGAAATTTCAACAAACATTTTAGCGAAATTGCATTTTTTTTTTTAAGTTTCGGACTATTGTTCTTCCTATTATCATTGTTTTTGTCGCTTCTACGCATGTTACATTAACTCTCGTACTTGTGTTGCTATCCTCGTCTTCGGAACCCCACCGATATTTTGCAGAACTGCGCAACACGATGGTTCGAGTGAGCGGAACGAATCCACTTATCGGCACGCTATATAGCCTTTTTAACAGGCAGTTTCTTCAGTTCTATCGGTATACTCGGTGCACTCTCTCGAGACCGTCTTCACCGATTCTTTTGTATGCCTTTTTTGCTCGTTGTCTATTCGCTTCTACGACTGCTCAATCATTTTACCGTCTTGCCTCGACTAGCTAGGATCTCGTAAAATCCCAAGGTCGAGCACATTTGTTCGCCGCGCCAGACGGCTTCGCCGTTCTTTGACTTTAGCACGTGTTTCCAATCTGACCATCTTTATGATTAACGCAAGTTACGGAATCGTTATTGTAATGCGGACTTCATTTTTATGCCGGAAATAAACTTTGCGAACGATTTTTTTTTTTTTACGTTTTCGTATTAGCGCAATTTTTCTAGGATTAGTATTTGTTTGAGTGCAAGATGTCGGTAAGGAGATGAAATAAAAAAATAAAAATTTCTCACTCGTTTCTCGTGATTTTACTTGATGTACGCGATTTTACTTGGAATATATTAGACGATACTTGACGCATCATAATTCCTATTTCCATTCTTGTATGAAAAATCGATTTGGTCCTTTGACACATATCGAAAAATGGACTTTACCTACTTGTAAAAGAATAAGAAAATAAAGAAAATTCCGATATTTGTGGCCAATTGTATTTTTATCCGCGAACCTGAAACGTTGGAACCTCGAGGTGCCTGAAGTAACCTCGGTCTCCTCTATTTTTCCGTTCTCTCGTTTCTTCCATCTCTTCCCACTATCGCACCCTCCATACAAGTATATCTACGGGCCACCAGCGTGGTCTCGAGTATTGCAAGTGCTCTGGTGGCAAAATGCATCGGAGCGAGTGCACCGTGCGAGGGGGTCAGGTTGGATGTCCAAAGCTTCTGCAGGAATGCGGGTTTAAACGATCCGGGCGAACCCCCTTGCGGAATGATAGCGGAGAGTTGCCGAGATGAGCGCGGATGGAACGAGAAAGCTCTTCTTCTCTTCCTTCCCCTATTTCTCTCTTTCTGTATCTAACGCTCGCTCTCTTGGACTGTGTGCACTTCACCCCTATCTGATTGTCGCTTCGTGGTGCTCATTTTCGTTCTCTCATATATTTTCTCTCCTTTTCCTCTATCTTTCTTGGGCGTCTCACTCACTCAGAACTATATAATTCTCTTGTCTTTCACCGAGGGAACTTCTCGTTTCTACCACTGTTCGGACGGTTTCAAAAGGCCACCCAAAACCCCATATCACTTCACTGGCGTATGAAGCAAACCCAGCGAGACAAAACGCTGGGGCAGCCACGCGGATGTACAGAGCCAACACAGAAGAGTTTTCCTTCTCCATTAATTAATGAATGGAAGTAATTGCGAGTGAGCATTCCCCAACCCGATAGACGCCCAATCCTACGAAACGCAAGTGAACTGACCCCTCCCCCCTCCCCCCAACCCTCAACGTACCACCGACGGTCTGTAATACTGTAATGGAGGTGATGCCGGGATATGTTTTTCAGACTTCCCTCAGGAACGTCTATTATGATATTTCAAGCTCTCAATCACTATCACATTTCTCGATATATGTCGAATTGCCCAGCCGCGAGAAGCTTTCAACTTAATTAACTATAACAGATGGTCACTTTCCGTCTCGGAAAATCTCTGTGACGGTAATTGATGTCGGATTTATTTCCGTTGTTACGCTTTTCCTTGATTAATCAATCGAGTTCGTTCTTTAATTCGCCGGCAATTGATAGGTTTTGATAAAGTTTGTTGTCGTAACTTGAAGCGTCTCCGCCGATTAAACTTGCTTTGCAATATTAATGCATTCGTCATTGTCATACGCTGCATCTTCTTATTAAGATAATTTCTGCTGCATTAAAAAGAACCAACGCGACGGTGATGTTGGAGTTATAATTGATTTACGGGATTAAAGTTGTGTCTCGTAATTTCACAAATGGTAATTGGATTTTCTCCGAGATTCGTACTGTTTCATGCACTGTTAGTTTAAGTTCGTTTCGAAAAAGATTTTTATTCGTGGAAACTTTTAGATTTACAGAAACTTTATGAATACATTTGTATTTTTTCACCAACTTTCAGGAGTGAACATAGATTCAATAAATTTCACTAAAAGTCGTAATAATTATAACTGCTCTGTAGGTTTCGACAAAGTGGACGAATAAAAAAGGAAAAGATTTCGATGGCGGAGTGTTGCAGACACGCGGATCATTGGTATTTTAATATCGCTTTATTTTTTTGTAGGCTTCTGTGTCCGAAACCACAATCCGGGGGTCTTGTGAAGCTTTCGATTGAAAGCGTATGCAAATATTCGATCTTTTCGAAAGAAGCGCTGTCGGGGGGAGAACCCCTTTAATATTTTTTATTAAAGTAAATTATCATATTATATTGTCATGTAAAACTTCAATATTAAGTACGAATTCGATCGTTCAACTTTTTTTTTTTGAATAGTGACTTTTAAAAGCGATTTGTCTCTTCTCACGAATTAATCGGTTATTTAGCTGGAAATTATCCAGAATCCAACAACCTCACAGATATTCAACCGGAATACCAAATAATTCTGTACAATGAGCGGTATATCTGTATCTGTCTCTATCAGTGAATTGTGCGGTTAGGAGAAGAATCTGCTTGGTATCGGCGAAATTTGCTCCGGTGTTTACTCTAAGATCGCGCGCTATTCGCATACCGATCATCAAGATTGATGGAATCAACCAAGAAATTCAACAGTGGTTTTGAGATGCCGTTCGTTTCGTCAATGCAATACCACATTTAAAAAGACGGATAAAAAAAATCGAAATATTTAGTTTTGTATTGCATTGTTAGAAATACCGAGCAAACAATTATGGCAAATCGATAATATAAAGAAGGATGAAAAGTTATTCGATATCGCCGATTCTTCTGTCCGATCATAACACATTCGATCGAGTTATGCTCTTGTTGACGGCGAAGAGGATTAAACTCGTATTATTCCCTCTCTTAATCGTTTTTTTTTTTTTTTTTTTCGTTTCCCGCAACCCCGACGCCACCCTTGGCGGCGTAATCACCACTTTGTGTTTTTTTGTTTTTTCTGATATATCGATTATTGGAATGACCAGCGGTGTGTCGCTTCTCCTTTTTTTCGCGGACGCAATCATTATTCGGATTCTCTCTGGTCGTGATTCCGTTTATGCATCCGCGCTTTTTCGCTTCGATCGTCTTTTCTTCATTTATTCGCGAATCATTCCTCGAATGTATCGAGACTCAAACTTACGGGTCGTCTGCGGATATTGAATGTTTCCGGTGATTACCGTTGTCGGGATTGTATATAACTTGTGTGCAAGAAATATCGAGTTGCAATTAAAATATTCAAAGCTGAATAAATCTGCATAGCGAGCCCAGGATTGATGGAGAGATTCGTTATCTGTAGTACTGTCGCATCAGCGAAGGTCTTTGCTATTCACGAAAGTTTGAAGTACTTTTGTTTTTTTTTTTGCTTTATTATTTTTTCTATTAAAATCAATTTCACTGGTTCTTCGAGCCGAGATTGTGGCGAACGGTCTGTAAAAGGATTTCCTTTATACGTCGTATCCAGATGCGGCATTTTCAATAGTAGATGCCTCAATCGACGACGCCAAACGATTAAAAGTGAATTCAATTGCAATTAGAAAAATGCAATTTCTGCGCGCTACGCGCAGTAAACGATTTTCATTTGGATGAAATCTCTGCCAACGGATATTTAGCATGCCGTCGAAGTGGCGTCGATGCAGCAAGGTTAATCAAGATAAACAAGAAAACTTTCAAAATACTTTTACAACGTCAGACCAACGCACGGAAAAACATACTATTTTATAAAATAAATGAATAATTTTGGCCATTTAACACAATTCCACATTTGGTAATAGCCATTTTCTTTTACTCGTAAATATTAGTTTCAATTTTTTTTGCGTGTTAATCACTTTTCAGCATTTTAAAAAAATAGCCACTATTTCTTTCGATCGTTACTTTTAGCCATTTTTATTTTGGGTTTAAGAGGTGACGAAACTCTATCGAGTGCGAGAGAGATAGCGTGAACGGCGCTTACAGCGGAGCGAAAGAGAGGTACTCGGTAACGTCTTTCACCTCCCCTTTAGAGAATTCATACAAAAACCAAATAGTTACACCCGAGCCACTGGACACGTTGGATAACAGAAGGCTCACGGGTGCCCTTTGCCGTTGTGCGTAATATTGGTAGACGAGCGACGCCCCCCCCCCCCCCCTTCCCGCCACGCTCTCTGTTCAGAATCAACAAAAGGGTCTAAAGGCATCGGGCTTATCAGGTGCAGCGTTAACGACGTGCACCACGCATGAGTTCCTTCCTCCATCGTGGGATACTCACACGCCACGTGTATATAAGAGCCGAGACAATATCGCAAGCGTAGTGTATCATAATATCATAACAATAATGAATCCTTTATATACGCGCTGAGGTACAACGATGCGCCTGCGGTAGTTCGACCCAAATCGGGAGTCGATCATTCAGGCGTTCGATGATCAACTATGAAATAGTAGAACCGACAATGTTGAAGCGTTGGGTAAAAATAGTAATGATGAACAAAAAAAGTGCGATAAAGCTGCACTTTAGCACACCGTCCTACAACTTTGAGCGAAGATAGTATGTAATGTGTTTGCGGAACGGACTTTTTTTTCGAGAACTACAATTTAAAAGTCACTGCCACGTTGGGTAATGAATATTGCGATTTTTCAATTTTTATAGTCGATGAATATGGTAAAAAAGTATATCAGACTGGAAAGATATCATGCGCGTATCACGGATTTATTAGGGGTAATATGGATATTTGCCTCGTCCCCATAAATCAATATATACACAGCGGCTATATTAGTATAATATGTACAGTACATACTCGTCATGGAATTCTACATTATTTGCTATTCAACATGCAGTGAATGTAAATAAAAGATTTGATTAGTTGTTAAACTTTGTCAGAACCACTGAAAAATCTTTAAAATTCAATTTCACCCGTAGAAACGTCCAATTGACGATATCACTACGACGAGTAGTCGGAAAAAGAAGTATGATGTAATCGCACAGAGATGCAGTGATACAGTCGTCCATATTGACATAAAATTCGAAGCACGAAGTAGCCAATGTATACGAAGCTCGCGGGTAGTACAGTCATATAACAGAAATATACTCGTATCTATTCCGTTACCAGCCTATATCGATTGTAGGGATACTGATCGAGCAGCCCGTTATACGGCTCTGCTGCACGCGGGGATCTCGTGAACGAAGCGAGAGCTACAGACGAAGAGACAAGCGCACAAACAATCGACGCTTATCGATGAATCGTGCAAGAGAATCAAATTTTTATCGACACCCATTCGTCGTTGTTCTTCGAACAGTTGATGCGCGATTGGGCCCGCATAGCGGCCCGATAGTTGAGTATCTTCCGCACATTGGTAGCCAGTGGCCCTTGAAGGCAACACGAAGCTCTAGACATTCTAGGCACAGCTCCATCTCGTTCCAAACATAACCATAACAATAAACCAATCATTGTACAGTATCCAACAGAAGTGTTCTAGGTGATCATTTGATCATTGGAGCCTTTTTCAAGATGGGATCTTTCTCAATGTGATTTCTTCCTAAGCGTTTCCGACTGATCAGAGATATCGGATCGGTAGTGTGCCGTGAATCTTCGATGGATATCTAGATATGGCGGATGCGGCAGAGATTAGAGATTCCACTGATCGATACGATACGAAGCTGTCATATCGATGCTCTAATCTGGCAATCGTGTCACAGATCATTGCAGATGTAGGCAAAGCAAACGCCAGATTGGAAACGGTGGAATCATGGGCCCAGAAGCGTGCAATGCGACGCAGCGATAAAAAGATAATAATAGGGATTTAAGGGATGGATCATCTAATTTGTTAAACAACCAGCTAAATAAGAGAACGAATTACTGCGCCCTTTACCACGAATAGTTCTTGGGGGTAGTATTGTTTTGCTGGAAATCATTTGTTTACTACGGCCTTCTACCCTACACGACGTGATGTTCAATATACGCGCGATAGTAGACCAGAATGACGGCGCCTCGGTCATGGACGACGTATGTATTCAGGCTACGACCCAAGCTGCTGCTGCTTCTGCTAGCCTCGCCCTTTCTGACTCCGCTCAGTCACACCACATTCAAACGGAATGCTATAAATCTCATGTAAATTCGGACCGCTTGATTTGCAAGCACAATGCCAGACAATTCTACGGTCTAGCGACAGGGCGCGTAGTCCGAGGGGGTTCCCCTCGTGTATTCTGCGTCAACCCTTGAGAATTCAGGGTAGACTGCTGTCTTCCGCCTTCGTCTCATTTACAATAGTTAAATCCCTCGTATGGCGACGTTCTCGGATTTGTTGAAGTTTCAACTGTCCGAATGTACGATCCTTGATGGTTCGCTGACCATGTCTAACGTCGTCTTAATCTGCTAGTGACTTGACCAATGACTACTGACCTTCAAGATAAAGTCCCGATCTGTTACGGCCCGCTATTTGATTGATCCTTTCAGATATGACATGAACACTCTGTTACATCAAATCCGAAAGATTATACTGTATAATCGGTGGACTTTCCTTTCCATTTTCGCAACCATTCCGACGTGCGCAAACCTGTCTAGACGACTCCGTTATGTCCCTGAAAACCCTACGCTTTCAGCGAGTTCCCATTTCGTTGATGCGTGACACAGACGAGTGCATCCTGTACTACTGTAGTACGGTGTACCCAGCCCATCAAAACCCTTCCGACCCAGCGCCCTTCCGTAGCACCTTGTGCTGCACATGCATACCCAAGCGCGACAGTACATTCGAAGCATCGCGTCGTAAAAAGGGAGAACCAATGACACAGAGACTTCTGACGTTTGGAATGTGACGAGGGCGGGCACATCAGTTTGTACTGCAGCTTCGACAGACAGTGCGTATACATTGCTATCGTATGCAGTTTTGGCTTTGATGGATTGTCTGCCCATGGCGTTTGATGGAACAATTTAAGTACGCAGGCATTCTGGTAACGGAAGCTCCGGCATAGAATGTCCAATTAAACGAAAGCACAGTTTCGCGGCTTTCATATTAAATTTCTGCATTAGAAATCAAAGATTACTTGGCTATGGATTGGGCTTTTTGGACTACGAATGAGATTGGTAATTGCGTGGCGCAGACTTCGTAATTCGATAGAAAGTACAGGATATCGCAAAATCTGACTTTGTAAAATAAGAACAGAAAGGAACGGAGAATCAACTTGGATAGAAGTCTCCCTAGAACTGTCCACTGAATCTCTTAACGCATGATCGTAACATGGAAATGTTCGAGAGGGTTGGAAAGAGGATAGAAGTGGAGGGTGCCGTTGTTTCGGAGGTGAACGATGCACGCGTACAAACGCGAAGTGTCACGTCGGAATGTGCGGTAGTATTTCACGTCGGATCGTACCCGGCGTAACCGACGATGCCAGCTCTCGGCCGTTGGGGTCACTTGTAGGCATATTAATGGTAGTCGCACGGCTTCGGCCAGAAACGCTGACACCCACTACGTTAAGAAACCCATTAGATACCGGCGGCAACCGGACTGCCATCACCGTCGCCAACTGGTGGGGACTAAGGTCGACCCATTGTTTCCCCAGCAACGCTGAAATATCACCTTGCCTAGGCGCCTGCAAAGACGAGGAAGAGAATATGTCGACGGAGTTAGCGTGACCTGGGCCTGCACCACCACAGGACAACGTAATTCTAGTCCCGATCCCTTTCAAGTAGAGGAGGACGTACCACAGCTAGTTCTGCGATGGATCGACATTAATAGAATGGAATTGAATAGGTGGATCGATATTAACGATATCAATTGAAGGGTCGGTGGTCTTGAATCGACGAGACTACAAACGCCACAACTTACGAGAGAGAGCATCGACCGATTTCCGGCGTTGTTACACCCTTCCAATTCAGTGAGAAACGGCGCAAAGAGATAACAAATGTATTCCGTAGTTGGTGCCGCATACATGGCAAAAACTTCGTTAGTACTCATATATTCAAAAAGTAGATGTAAAATATGGCCTGCGCCTTCAGTAAGTCTGATTGGCTGCTCAAAATTCGATACGTATCGATTCTCAAAGTCAAGAGCGCGGGCGTTTAAGCACACTACCGTGTCAACTTGTGGTTAGTCGATGTTGGTTACCCGGTAAAATCGGGACCAATAGGAGTAGGTGGGCTGAACACATCGCCGCGTTTGTGGTAAACGCACCCGGGTCTACGCCATTCGAAGCTATTCAACGTGAACTATTTGCGTGGGACCGTTGCATAGTCGTAGCAGATCGGGTTGCCGTTAGCTGCGAGTACCTCTTGCTGCTATTGCGATCGATACTCCTTACACATCGTTCTCGCAGTATTAGAGCATCGAAATTCACTGCCCGAGATAGAGCTCGAAGAAATAGTGGATAGTTGGGGCTATAAAGTACATGTAACTCGCTCTCGTGCTACTGATACTATCGCTATCTCGCTTGCTCACTCAAGTGTATGGAGCAATCAGTCGGGCGTGCATGCACCAGCGAAAAAGGTTGCTATCACGGAAGACCTTTTTTTTAACAGATATTCATAACTTTAAGAATCAATCTAAACAATCATTCAGTTAAGTTTAGTCCTGGTGAAGAAAACTCGTTAGAAAAGCAAGAAATAACGAAGGCACTTTCAAAGTGGCGTTTTGAAACGAGAATGTCGTATTAAACTGTTTCCGGGAAATTAAACATACGAATAAGATAATAAAAGTTACTTAATTGCAAAAGCGATTTTTCTCTCGATAGATAACAGCCAAACTATCAGCTATCATTATGGAAAGTAGTTTTCATAACGTAAGTATTGAAGGGTTATCTTCTGTTATGTGCCTCGACTTTTGAATAAAAACGAAACAAGTCCGAAGCCGAAACACGAAACTGAAATTCTTCCGAATGATAACAGGTTAGTTATATTTCATATATGGGGGAACTGCTGATATCGATAGGTGCGGAACGTCTTGCATTTTCAATTAATGAATTGTCTAAATTGTATGCATGTTTTACTGTAGTTAGTTAGATACAATTGATCGATGTACAATCTAAGAAATGTTCCGAAGTCTGTTAGCACCGAAAATTTGCCTATTGCGACGCAATCCTATGTCGCCTAGAAAGTTACGTAATGAGCCGATTTTTGCAGAAAGTAAACATAAACGTATGTTTACGATGAGCGCAGAGGAATCTCCGTCAAATCGGTTAATTTTCATTGCGGATCTCTTCTCGTTGTTCACCGAACGACCAATACGTGGAATCACATGACGGTGCCGCAGCATTGTGCAGGCGGAGGCCAACTAGAAAACCTGGATTAAAACAATTCGGGAACATCTTTCGCTCATTAAACCAAATTGTTTTTGTCGGTAATGTTAACATACTTTACATGCTGCAGCTTTCCCAGGCGTGTTGCAGAAGGCTGTCGTAATAGTGTCCTTTGTAGGGCAATTGAGATCCTGCGAAAATAATTGAAAAACAAGATGTGATGTCTCGGAGCACAATTTCTCCGTTTTTTTCACTATGTAAGAAACTTTCACGTACTTCTGACCAACAATAACGTAATGAATCATTTGCCTAATGAATGCATAGAATGCGATCAATTAATCTGTCAAAATAATTACCAATTCAAATATGATTCTAGAATTTCTATTCAATAAAAAAATATACGATCGCCCCAAAAGTTACGTATTTTATAGATAAACTGTTGTAAATGAATTTCACGTACTTCTGACCAACAATAACGTAATGAATCATTTGCCTAATGAATGCATAGAATGCGATCAATTAATCTGTAAAAATAATGACCAATTCAAATATGATTCTAGAATTTCTATTCAACAAAAAAATATACGATCGCCCCAAAAGTTACGTATTTTATAGATAAACTGTTTTATAGATAAATGTCAAGCAAACGTACCTCAGATCTAATGCTAACACAGGCGGCGAGTACGATGATCTAAGAGAAGAGCTTCATTCGGACACATTAATTTTGGTTTTTTTACTTTACTTCACCTTTTTACAGCGAAACGCTAATGCCTTTTATACTCAGACTCTGTGCTCGCAAACATAAAAATGAGACCATAAAGTGTACTCGATTGCGGAAGCGATGTTTCCTCGAAAGATAATGACCAAACTATCAAACTATAGCTATAATATACGCTGCCCAAGATGCACCGTTCTGTCGAATTCTTAACTGCATCAATGATAATAGCTACAAGTCACACAACTGAAGGCAATTCTCATACCGTAACTATTTACGCGTTTTCTTCCGTTACTCGCAACGATTTCCAAAAATAAAAGAAGTTCGACACTGATGCGCCGAAACAAATCTTTCGGAATTGATAGCGCTACATGATAACATGATAATGCACTGCTCATAAAAAAACAATTAATGCGCAAATAAAGAATAAATAACATCGATCAATTCGTATAAAATTACTCATCTTTTACCTTCAGTGAGAATACTGATATCGATAGGTGTGGATCATCTTGCATCTTCAATTAATCAATTGTCTAAATTGTATGTATTTTTATAGTGTATTTAGTTACAATTGGTCGGTATACAATTGGAGAAATTTATTAAAGTCTGATAACCATGATAACCGTACATATTGCAGCGCAATCCTATCTCACAAAGATAGTTCCGTAATGCGCTGAATTGTGCGAGAAATAGACATTACGGTATGCGACGAGCGCAGAAAAATCGCCAATAAATGGGTTTATTTTAATTGCCGATATTTCCTTTCTTTCTACCCAATAAATGACCAATGCGCGGAAGCACCTGACGGTGCCGTATCATTCTGCAGCTGAGGAACAACTAGAAAATGTGGATTTAAACAATTCGTTAACATAACTCGATCGTTCATTAAACTTAAGTGTTTTTGTAGTTAATGTTAACATACTGCACATTCTGCAACTTTTTCGAAATTTTCACAGAAGGCTTTCGTAACAGTATCCGGTGTAGGGCAATTCGGATCCTGCGAAAATAATTAAGAAAACAGGATATGATGTCTCGGAGCACCATTTATACGTTTTTTTTTCATTATGTATGCAAGTTTCACGTACTTCTGACCAATAATAACTTAATGAATCATCTACTTAATAAATCTAATTAATATCTTTATAATATAAATAGTTATAGTAATTTTTATAAATTATTCTTGCATAGCGTTGAATGTGAGCAATAAGTCTGTCGAAATAATTACCAATTCAAAAATAATTCTAGAATTTCCATCCCATAAAAAAATTCACGATCGCCCCAAAAATTAAGTATTTATATATTTGTTTATAACAAGACGTTGAAAATAAATAAATGTCGGGCAAACATACCTGAGATTTAATGTTGCCAACACAGAGGGCGAGTACGACGATCAAAGTGAAGACCTTCATTCTGACACTTTAATTTTGTTTTTTTACTTTACTTTCACTTTTTACAGCCGAACGCCAATGCCTTTTATACTCAGACTCTGTGGTTGCAAACATAAACATGAGACTATAAAATGTACTCGATTGCGGAAGCGATGTTTGAAAGAACACGAAAGATAACGCTTTGCTTTTGTTTGAAGGATAACAACTAAACTATCATGTTATCATGTATTTCCGCGTTTTCTTCAGCCACTTACTACGAGTTTAAAAAAAAAAATAAGTTCGAAATTGATGCGCAGAAACGAAACTTCCTTAACTGATAACGCCTACATGCTAAATATACATTTAGTGGCCACGAAAAAAATCGATTAATGCCCAAATAAGGACGGAATAGCACTCATCAATTACAATAAAATTGCTCATCATTCACCTTCAGCGAAAATACTGATACCGATAGGCACGGAACATCATGTATCTTCAATTAATAAGTTCTTCGAATTGTATGCATTTTTATAGTGTAGTTAGATACAATCGGTCGATATACAATCAGCATAACTTTTCGTCGCATAATGTGGATGGAAAAATGTGCTTTTGAGACGTAATGCTTCGTTAACCCAGTCCGAGTGCCGCGAACAAACTCTTCCCAACCGTAACGTTGCGTTCATAACGCAACGCGCCGATCTCTGCAAGAACTAGAAATTAAGGTATATTTGCGACGAGCGCAGAGGAACTCTTGTCAAATGGGTTTATTCTCATTATCGATCTCTTTACGTTGTTCACTGAACGACCAGTACGTGGAATGAAAAACATGCGCCGCAGCGATTTGCACTCTTCGGTCATCTGCAAACATGTGGAATCGGTGTACATTATTAAATCGCATTGTACGTACATTACAAATTAAGGAATTGTCTTGTCATTGATGTTAACATACGTTACAATGTACAGCTAGCATAGGCACTTGGCAGATGTCTATCGAAATAGTTTCGTTTGTTGGACAATTCAGATCCTGTGAAAAAAAATTTTTAACCAAAATATGATGTCTTGAAGTAAAATTCATCAGTTATTTCATCAACTAAGTGCGCATTATGGGCTTATAATCCCATCCATCAAAAGTCTTCTACCTGTTTAAATAATTATCAATTCAAAAATAATTCTGGAATTAGTAATGTTTCATAAAAAATACATAATGGTCCCAAAAGCCGCGTGTTTTTAAAAATAGATCGTTGAAATTAAGTAAATGGATGGCAAACATACCTCAGATTCGATGTCAGCACAGAGTGTTAGGACAATCATTATCAAAGGGAAGAGTTTCATTTTCACACTTTAATCCTTTTCTTCGACTTTACTTTAACCGTTTACAGTCAAACGCAGCGATTTTTCGTTGATAGAAGACAGCTGAACTATTCCTAACTGCATTGAATGTTAATACACTATATTTGACGCTACAAAAGATTATTTGTATACCGTAAGTAGTTGCGGATTATCTTTCGTCACGTGTCACGATTTACAAATAAATAAAAAAAGAAGTCGGAGATCACAGAAGCGAAATTTCCTCAATTGATAACGACGAAATGGTCGGGTGGAAATTACTGGTCAGAGGAAATACTGGTCAATATACTCTCGTAAAACACTCTTGTAATTCATTTATTTATTCATTTATTAAATAAATATCATATATTATAAATTCTGCTCACTTTACGAAGTCGCAAGAAAAACCCATTACAGTATATTTACCGTCGACATCTCCATGTTTTTCGGGGAACAACCCATACGAGGAATCGAAAGTTTGACGCATGAATCCAAAAACTGGAAAATATTGATGGTATTTTTTTTTTGCTGACACTTTAATTAAAGTATCCGTAAAAAGTCATTATCGTAACGAGAGTTTACTGCAGATTCCATACCGGCGAAGAGTGCCAATACAATGGCTACCAAAGAAAACAACTATTCATTTCAGCTTTTGAATATACGTTTTTCGATTTCACTTCCCTATTCAGTGGCTTTTATTCTTAGACTTTTAAACGATAAACATAAAAAGAACACAATAAAATGCACTCGATTGAACGAACAGCCGATGCATCCGGAACTCTCGCAGTATCGGTATCAGCATTCGATGTCTTGAGAATCATTGTTCAGAACATCACATTCTTCATCGATCTTAAGCTAATGGTTGCAAACTTATTCATGTACATCTTTGCGGACAATTATTGTATAAACCTGGAAATAGTGATTTCAATATGATAGCTTCGCGGTATTTACAGTTTAAGTTTTTCTCCGCGGGAACCGTCTAAAAAAAATCTTGAAAATCGTTCACAATTAAAAAAAAAAATGCAATTCGGATGTTTTGTTAATTACTAAGTACAATCGATTTCGATAATCAATGTGACATAAACAATGAGCAAAAATCGCCACTTCGGTAGTTTAAGTATTTATTAGACTCGAATAAACATTTTTTTAATAAAATGAGGATTGTGGAATTGTTCACGCGATTTATTTGTATTATTGACATGCGAGTTTATTCCCATTTTTCGAACGTACCTACTTGATTAGAATATACAGTACTGTGGATGCATACACTAGTAGCATACAATATTTTTTCGTTGCATACCCGGCCGACTGATTGCCGCGCGCACTCGAGCGAGGAATCGACATATAGAGGATGGTCTAGCAGCCGTGGAATCTAAGTAACACGAAGTTACCGTGTACTTTATGGCTCTAAATATCTACTATTTCTTCGCGCTATATAGTTCAGCCAATGAATTTTAATGATCCAATGCCGCGGTGTCCGACGTGCCAAGCTTATCGATCGGAAATAGCAGAAGAACGAACGCGGAAATTCAAAGGATATCTCTGTCCAAATTTTTCATTCACCACTACTTTTTCAATGGATCGTTTACGTTGCGATTTTTTAAATTGCTCATTGCAATTAAATAAATCATTGTTTTTAAGTGTTTAAGATACAACAGCAATATCGATTTTCAGAATCAATTTTTGTTTCTTTAAAATAACAAAAATATTGCATCTCAAACATTCTTCCTGAAATGTTGCCATCTTTATCGCATCACCTTTCCTCATTAATGCAGCTGTACACTTAGGGATATAATTTGATAAGTGTGCAGCGATTTTGAAAAAAAAAAAAAAAAAATTGCGATCTTATAAGATGGTAAAAAATCTTTTTCAAAAGCTTTAAACTGATAAACCTTAATAAATAACAAGCACAAGAGATTCTATTCAAAAGTAATGCAACGTTGCAATTTTTTCTCCGATCAAAAGATATAGTTTTGTTTTTTTCGGTTTTTTTTTGCAATGTACAACCTCCAGCAACGACGTTCTCGTGCCGAATAAAGCCCGCGGATTTCGCGTCCGCAGTGAAAGTTTTCGTCATGAACGAGAGTCGCGCGCGCGCTCTTCTCTGCTCTACATATATAACAAAAGGCTTCCCGGTGTCAGGAGGGCATGCGCGACGCTCGGCGTCTCGACGGTGCAACGTACCTCGTTGCACCACCCAAACATCCCTTATTCCTCTTCACCCGGGTTTCTCTCTCTTGCATCCACCTATATTGCAAACCCGGCTGGTACAGCGCGCGGCAATCCTCCACCGTTCGCACTTAACCGGCGACTATCCAAGTGGCAGCTTCGAGCGTATACGGTCGGAGAAAACGCTCGCTGAGTCGTCGTCGTTTAATTTTCATTCTATTTCGTCAGCGTGGCACACTTAACCATAGCGTGACACACATTAATCAACTAAACGTTGTAATGCAAAATCCACAGTGCGGTTGAGCGCGCGCGCCCCCGTTACTAAAAAATAAATAAATAAATCATCGAATCCCTCGTCATTTTTGATCCACAATAAATTTTATCCAAAAATATTGATATTTAAAAAAAAAAACGAAAATCAGAAGAATAATGCGACGAGAGTGCGTCTTTAACGGATTCCGTATGGAAGCCGACTGATAATTCTCGTCGATTAAAAAAAAAACCGCATATATAATATTTATATACACCGTTTTCCGGTGTTAGGAAATTTTGTTTTTTTTTTTTTATTTTAATTTTTACTATTGACTCCTTGCCTGTATCGCGAGTGAGACTACGCTGGAAGATTCGTGCCATAAGCGACGATTTTTCGAAAGAAAATTAATCAGTCTTCGGTACTCTTTACGTATCGTTCAAGAGAAGACAAAAAAGGATTATATAAATAAAAATGATGACATCAATGGATTTGATAATAATTTTCGATAGAAAATAAGAAAATTGATAAGAGAATTCGGGAAGCTGTTCCTATCTCGTTTTAACGTGCGTGTCGTGCGTGTTCGGCGTGCATGTGAGACAGTGCTTGACGATTTGTGTCAAAGGTGAATAATTTAACCAAAAAAATACACATATATATATCTCTGGTACTCTTTTCTGGATATAACGAAGTTAATATTAATTGTCGTTAGAAATTAAGATCGATAATTAATTAAAGAAATTAAGATCGATAAATTCCGAAGATTTCGTGAACTCGTCACGTAAGATAAAGAAAATAAATAAAAAGTAAATAATTCACGGTTACCTGCAGTCTACGGTAATTGCCAGTTCTGGAAGGCCGATCCGTCTACTATTGTGTTTACTCGTCGCAATTTCGAATTGCATTGGTGGATGAATAATTGACTAGCACTCTCGTCGTCTAGCGGACTCTCGAAGCGTTTGTCTGCTACATGCTGTACGAACTACGGTACTCGAAGTTCGAATTTCTCTGTGCAAAAGTATTCGAACTTATCGTGTCGATTGGTTAAAGGAGACCAATTGTCAAACGTCAAACGCCAAACGTTGATATTAATGTGTAGAGACAGAGTTTAGGGCAATTACAACACCTGGCGAAAAAGTGCTGTGATTTTTGTGCAAAATAAAAAATTAATGATTTTTCGCAATAGCGTCGGTAATAATAAAAGAAAATTTTCCAATTTTCGATATTAATCGCAAATCGTGCGTTACGAACAGAATAATTTTTCATATTTCGTAACGACGAATTTTTCACTCGAATGAACAGTGCATTTTTATTAACGAGACGTGCAACGATTTGTACCAAATTGTTTAAAAATGTTTTAACAAAAAAGTCGAAATCAACGAATGAAACGTGACAAATATTTCACGAAAATGAACTCATAAAAATCGATTTTTTTCCATTACATCGTACATTTTTGTATTCGAAACTTTTCTTTTTTTTCCATTGATAAAGTTTATATATATTTGAATAATATTAAAAATTTTAGCCAGTGGCTTAACATATTCGTTTTATTTATGTAGAAAAAAAATGGAGATAAAAATAAAAAGTTGCTGAGTTTTGTGATCGAAGGACATCAGGGGTCTCGTGGGATTTGACGAGGTTAACGAGAGTTGCAAAAAAGTTAGACGATTTATCGGTGAAAATACACGTTCGCGAAGACCGGAAAAAGTGTGTGTACAAGTAGAAAAGGAAACGCGCATTGTGAACAGTGAAAATGACGACGATGATTGGAACCACGTGGAGATTTTGGACCATCGCTTCCCTTCTGAGGCTCGTACTCGGTAAGATTGTTTTCACCATCACTATTTTCGTCTTTTTTTCGTCGGCTTGTCGAATGTTTTTCAGCTGAGGAGTTAATCACTGTCTCATTTAACTTACAACTTATATTCAATCCTTCGTGATCCAACGGCACCGCGTGTTCACAGATCTATCTAATATTTCCAAGTATAGAAAGAAATTCGTGTCAAATTTATAGGTACGTCAGCTGCGTGCGCTGTGACGTTTAATCTACGACTCTGAGCTTTTAACTTCGATCGCAATAATCCACCGAGGCTGAGTGAAAGAACTAAAGAATATTGTAGAACGACGACGCCGACGACGAGAGTGATCGCGTTACTCGAAGCACTTAGATGAATGTCCCTTTATTTATTTCTCTCTTTCTTCATGCCTCGCGATGGGACTGCAAGACGAAAAAGCTTTCGAGCTTTTGCGTGGGCAGAACTCTTCGTGGGCCCCGAGGTTTGTGTGGCAATGCCGTAAGAACCGGAATATTTACGCGCGACTACTCGGAGTCACGCGGCCTCGGCGAGCACGCATGAAAAGAATTCTAAACGAACAAAATTTACGCGACGAGATAGTTTTACCGTTCGCACGACTTTAGGATTATACAGAATCGGCAGGTAATTTTTTTTTTTTTTAATTATTAGTTTCCAGGATTTTTTTTATTCCGCTACTAATAGTAACATTGATTGGTTAATAATAATATCATCGTTCGTCTGATCGCTGCTAAGTTATTAGATGACTAATTAATGAATAGTAAAAACTTTCATTCGAACAATCAAAAATTCAAATAATTGAATACAACGCTGACATCGATGTTTAGTTAAACAATCGTGCTTGTCGATCACCAAAAACAAATATTCGTCCAAAATTATTCCGTATTTTTTGTTCGAGGAAAAAAAAAAAAACTCCCGCAGAATATACGTCATACCGTGGCGTACTATAGTCGAACGTGCAACCGCAGTATAAAACTTCATAAAGCTTAAAACAAAAATTTACCAATATATTTCCGACGGACATAGGGGCGTGTTGGAGGGTGTGCAACAGGAGGTCAATTTTTTCCCTCCCTTCTCCCTCTCATCCGCCCTTTATCGCGGGTCCAACGTTTTCGACGCACTTTTTTTTTTTTTTTTTTTTTTCATCACTGCCAGCTCCGTACTTTACCGCCACTAGTCGGCCGCAATTTAATTCACTGCTGACGAAAAAAATGTGCCATCTCCACCGGAAAGTTTTATTTTACTTTAATACATTTTTTACTTTATTTTTTTGATTTTTTACTCAGATCAGAATTTATTTTCGATAGATGAAAAGTGAGAAAGATATAGCGCGGACCATTCTACAAACAAATAAAGAGGTAGAGAGATAAAGCGTATGCAGAGAATATGCAGAAAGATTTACCTAACGGTGAATTCGTTCATCGAGGCAGGAAAATTATGGTAAATATTCGTTCGACGGTTCTGCGCGGAGTAAAAAAAAAGGAAACAAGTTAGCGAGATGAATAGAGAGAAGAATGCATGCCCGACGGGGAAATGTGGCCGATATCGGATCGCCGAAGAACGCTACGGGCGAATAATTTTTTTCGAAGTTTAGTATAATAATTGGAGTATTAGAATTATCGTGAAAATGTATGCATTTGAAACGATAATCAATCGATCAATTCGTTGAATAAGCAATGAGATTGAACCATTTATTTTTTGAGCGGTTTATATACTGTAGAAGACCGATGCAAGATTCGACATTGGGTTACTTATTATGCCATTTATTTTGGCCATCGAAAGTTCGTAATTGATTAACAGTAATTTCGAGTCGAAATTACAACGTCCGTCGATACTGTGAAATTCGTGAAAATACGCTAACTTTCCATATACGCAGAAGTTAATCATTTGAGATCCGCAAAACGATATTTTGAATTTTCCTCCGCATCGTTCGGATGCTCGTATATATTTTGGAAATAATGAGAGTAATGCTGAGGACCTTGGAATTGCCCTATTGTCTCGATCCACACGACTCAACAGGTTGTTAGGTGCATTGTTCGACCCTAATTGAATTTGCTTAGCTCGCCACACTGCGTGTTCCCATCTACCACTCTTAAAGCACTTGGCAAACCCTCCTCTTCATCAAGTCGTCTGACCGTGTCGATTACATATGGATTAAGGGGCACATGGAAATTATTGCCATGGTAACTGACGTTGGTATTCCCATTCTGAATAGGATACTCCATTAGGAATACGGAGATTCCCATCGTCGGTGGGGAATACGTTCCCAAGTCCGAGCGTAAACTTCCTGGCATTACTACCAGTTGCACGACAGAGGGAACTCCGAAATAACGAAATTATTATTCGCATTTATGTTTCTATATAATTATACATATATAAGGTTTGATCTGCACAATTCAACATCAACATTTCATAATTTTTTCGAGATTTCGCAAAACTTACGGCAAAATGCTCGCGTCATCGATTCCTGAACCATTTGCTTTTTCGTATTAATCATAATTCAAATCCACGACAATTTCAAACGCTGTTCATCGTTCATAACCACTATTCTACTTCGCAACAGTTCCAAAAAAGCAAACCGTGAATTCGGCGAAAATGATGAAGAAGCGAGAGAACGAGTAAACAAGAACGAGAGTTACACCCTTCGAGAGTTCTGTCACGCGCGCGTCGCGACTAAAGATTGCCGGGACGACAAATTAAATAGAATTGGATCGTCGCCAGACCTTTTCTAGATAAAGGAGAACGCGTCGAAAAAAGCTGAGAATTGTCTGCCGTACCACCGAAAAGTGGTAACTTCTGGAAACATAGTTATGTACAAAGTGAAAAGTCAGAGTGTGTTGGTGGACGTGGGGAGACAAAGAAAAGACGGAAAACCGTGTTCTCCGAAGACCAAAGCGAACGAAGAGAATAGAGTTTTTGGTGAAACTGCCACACGGATATAAAGTTCTTCCATTGAACAGAAAAGAAGACAGAGAAGTCTGAATCTTAGGCATCCTGAAGATTTTTCTTTGTCCCCACTCTCGTCTTTTCATTGAGGATTTCAGTTCCCAAAGTCGTGTCTCTTACCGCGATTGGTCGGTTACAATTGTACCGGGTTTCTTCTTCGTTACCACGCACCAAAGAGCTTCGTGTTTTACACGGATCCGTCGGAGACGCGAAGTCTTCGCGAAGGGTTTTTTGAGAAAGTGAGAGAAAAGAAAGACCCCGGAGGCATGCCACGTGCGATTTCTAGGATGTTCTCCATCGTTCAGACACGCGATCCCACTACCAACAAACGTCGCGTTTTCGTCGCCGCGACATGGAGCAAAGACTCTCCAAACGCGTACGCTTCTCAGCCGCTTCTTGACAAAGTGGATTCGTATTTTTTTTTTACCTGGCAGCTGCTAGTTGCTCTGCGGAGAGAGATCCGAAAACTGGGACGATGAAGAGAGAAGAGAGTATGAAACTCAATAACGAAGCGACCGTGTAATCCAATTGAGTTGGAGACGCCAATGATAATGAATACAGGAAAAAAGAAAAAAAATACAGAGATAAAATGTGTATAGGCATTGGGACTTTGAGAGAAACACACGGAGTCAGACGGCCAGGTGACGAAGTGTTGGGAACGGCTTCATTGAAATTATGAAAGTAACTGGAGATCTGGAGCACTTGACTTCTAGAGCGTAAAACTGTTATAGCTTCGGCTTCATCCTCTTGTTCGATTCTCTAATTGACTCCGAATCCGAATCCTCGGTTAATGAGCCCTAAGTCTAGCCAGTCAAGTGATTCTCTCAAGAGAATCGACTTCTATAGCAATGGACAGAAATTTGAATTGCACGAAGCGATCCAAGGAATGTTATCAGCACTTACAGCGGATCTGGTGTCTTGACGTTCAAACCCGTCATTAGTACGCGTTACATTTCATCAATAGACACAAACGGTAGTTGGATATACCGAGATCATTATAGCAGCGAACTGATTGGCGTTAACGTTTCATTGGTCTATGAATAGATTGGATCGGATATCTTCAAATAGCTATAATTGGCATGGAGTTTACCGCTTTGAACTTCGCTAATGTTTCGCCTCAGTGCGATTGTATCGGATCGAAAATGGATTCAGATATCTATTGAACAGTCTGCGGAATCGATCGTTCGACATGAATGCTCGATTCTCTGAATTGCTGCCATGCATCGTACAAAATTCGTGTCGATATCATTTTGACGCTCTGCCAGACTTCGAGAGCACATCAAAGGATTTATTTGATTTGCAATAATTAAGACCACGAGACAGAAAAGAAAAAGACAACGAATAGACTTACAGAGCGCACGGTTGCTCTGGGAATAAATAGTCAGTTGGAGACACGACTACGTAAGTCTCGCTTTGGTGATAAATTTATAAACAGCCATAGTTCATCGGTGGTTGTAAAAAAAATTTTAAAAAAGGATTCCTCCTACCAGCGCACGGTCGAAGCTTTACATACTAATTGCCGTGACCCTATAAACTTTGGAGAGTGCGCTCGAGAGGCGAGCGTAGAGAAAAAGCGGTGGGTTGAGAGCAGTAGCAGATGAGAAGGCGTGCCGGCGATTTTGCTGGTCGGAGAGAACGGCGTCCGCCGGAATGCAGACCCGTACAGGAGGATCGAGAGGAATTAAGCTTCCGCGGAAAGGTGAGGAACACAGCGGAAAAGGGGTTAGAGAGCTATAGAAAGTACAGCGGCAGTGGCTAGAAAAGGAGAAAGAGATGCCGCAGCTATAACCGCAGGAAGGTAGATAAAGAAGGAACAAAAGTGTTGTCGTGAAAAAAAAAAAAGAGTTGCGAATAGTCCAGGGAGTATTAAAACGATTTAAGAGGTCGCGCAAGTGCAGAGGTAAACTTTAGATCTGTATACGATAAACGGTACAGCAACGGCACCCCTTACGAAAAGGCTAATGACCAACAAATGCCATTATAAGCATTTCCGTTGACTACAAATTGCCCTTAAATAAACCATGTCAGGAGCGTACGCAAGAAATAGAGTATAATAAAACCCTTAAAAAAATGGAGAAGCCTTTTTTTAAATCTTGATGTCCTTAAAACTCTCCTTAGAGTAAAATGGGGGAAATTTTCTTCGCTTGATGACGATGGTATTCTTCGATTATAATACGATATGCTAATACAATTTTTTGATTTATCAGGAGTTATTTAACTTTTGGAAAATTATGCTAAATCATTTTATTTTTTGCTCAGGAATTTTTTAATTTTCCAAACATTTTTCGTTTTTTCCGCGTATTGTCGTTTCATCGACGCCTGTCGACAAATACAGAGACAATGGACTTTTGAAATTATATGAGAGAGTTTTTGAAATTAGGTTCAAGTTTAGGTCAACTAGTAAAATTCGAATGTCGATGTGTAATTATTGACGGAAGGGTCGTTAAATAGTTCGTTTCAACTGTTGGATCAATCCTACAACATGGATCAGCGAACACTGCAGCGAAGTGGATTGTTATCTATTTAATGCAATCGCGCTGAATAATAAATATTAAACTATCCATTTTCCTTCATTTATACTGTTACACCATTCGATAGAATACTCACCGTTGTTTTTGGACGTTGGTATTTATTTATTTTGTTTCTCGCGCCAGTTACTAATTGCGACAGCTGCAGTCGAAACCGGTCGAGGTTCGGTCTTTTATAAGCGAAGAGCACAGACTTGCCGGGCTTCGTTTACCGTTCGCATACTGTTCAGACATTGCTCCGGAGAAATGCGTCACGTCGCTCATAATCTCGGTGACCAAGGCAACGCGTACTTTCAACGTGGACTGTACTGGGATCAACAACAGACCAGCGCTGATTTCATTAGTTTATAATTCAATTGAACGTTGCCGTCGTTCGCGTCCCGAATGACCGAACGACCGAATTTGTCCCCTCATCGTCCCTGTCCCCGCTGCATCCTTCTGCAGACACTTCGTCTCCGCGATAAATTGATTAAGCTTTTAGTCTTTGGTCTATAAAAAACAGAACACGGTCTGGTGAAGAGTCCCTTGCAACGAGAAAATTACTTTAGTCTTGTAGGTATAACGGATGTCAGAACGGATTAAAAAACTTACGAACACCCAATTGAAAACCCAAATTCGTCTTCTTTCAATGGACAGGTAAAAATAACAACCTTCATTACGCTCGAATCTTATCAAAATAGAAATTAACGAAGTTTCATACGAATATGTCTTGTTTTACACGACGAAGAGTTTTATCATCGCGAAATTATCGGAGCTTCTATCCCGATGTTTGCAAAGTTTCACATCGTTCCACTTCGCCAAAGCGCTCACTCCGTCAGATTCAGTTATTGCGATAGAAAAACAAATGGATAACAGAGAAGCAGCGGTGCTGTCTGGACCTTCGGCTAATTGGTGCTCGATATTTGCCTGACCGACGAGAATATCACTTCGATGTGTCGGGTATTTCGTGTCCGTATATTTTACAATTTCTCTGGACGTCCGACTCTACGCGCATTGGGCTCCCGTTGTCCGTATAACGCAATTCTAACACCACTGGAACGAGAGTTCATGGCGCTACCGATTGTTAATACCCAGACGTCGAAAAAAGTTGCTTAATTAGCGAAAGAGCCGCGCCGTGTACCGCGTACCATTCAACCATTCAACTATGCACAACAGCAGCACACCCGAGAGAAAAGTAAATAGAGAATGAGCTTCTACGCTGGATAGATACGGCAGGGGAGAAAAATTGCGAGCTTTTATTACCGAGCGGCCAGAACTCACTCGACATCGTCCCATGTATAATGTGCTTTACTTTTTTCAATGTTGCTTTCAATACGTAATATCACTTTACCCCACATTCCGATGCTTTCGAATAATAAAAAAAAAAAACTTATCGTCACCGGCTGAATAACGAAATTATTCGTTAAATCGATGAAAACTTTTGTTGAGAAATAAAGGGGTATACCCTTTTCCTTTTTTATTACCGAAACTATAACAAACGCACTTATTTTTCTCGCGTCTGTATATCGCGATGATATACAGATTGATAGTCAAAAACCTACACGGAGAGAAAGATTTACTAGAGATTACTATGTCATCTGGTAAAATTCGACGGTGGCGCCACCTATGACTAAAATCCTCGATATTATGAGCATTTTTACCATATTTATGAGGATTTTCACCATATTTTATGGTAAAAATTCGCATGGTTCTCGTAATTTTCAACAGGTGGCGTCATTGACTCCGCACTGCTAGAAATTTACGATATTTTTTACTAGATATATGGTAAATTGCATCACATCCTTCTCTCCGTGTATTGATTCGCTTGGGTTGAAATAGATTCGATGAACTTATCTTACTGATGCAACGGAATAAGGGGTAAACATCGTTTGGAGAAGAATTGGGGATACTGTAGACTTCGAGCCGTGTAAATCACGATTTTCTGCTCAGACATACATACATCAATTAAAAAAAAAAGATTGATTGAAGTAGGAGTGGCGGGTTCATTGCCAGGAGTGCAATTAAACCTCCAGCCGTCATTTTTAGAGCAGCAAAGCGTTTTTAATATCCAAAATGCATTGGCCGGTACTTTACCAATGGATCTCTGATTCTGGCCTCACAATGCTTTCATTTCCCATTACCTGGATATGCCGGACGTCGAATCATCATGTAGACCAAAAGCTCCTACTATGTACACAACACATGGACGCAGGATTTCCCGAGACGAAATATGAAAAATTGGAGAATACAGTCGATATACGGGTTACCCTCTCCTATGTTGATATCGTGAATGGTACACACGCTCCGCGATTGGATGTACTATCCCCGGTCCATGGGAAAAATGTAATCGACGAAGTGCACCGACATACGTCTCCGCTGATTCCAGTATACAGACTGGACGTGTATACAGACTGACGTGAACGTACAGCCAATATTCTCTTAACCCTCCAATATGAATTTTCATTCCATCCAAACTCGCCGCGTACAATCAGATGCGATTTTTGTGCCGTAAGTAGGTCGTAGAAAAAAAAAAAGAAAAAAAAATTCGGAAATGTACATTACAGATTGCAGTTAAATATATAGTGTCACATTTGAAGTCTTTCAGAGTTGAACGCAAAATTGATGCGAGCTGAAGCAATGTGTTGAATCTAAAATTCCAAAAGACGACCCGATAAAAATCGATCGAAAAACGTAATTTATTAACTCCGCTGTAGTTACTTAAAGAGAATCGAGATCGACGAATTTCCAAAAGAAATTTTGAAAAATGATCATTTGTTAAGATGTAGTTAACTGAAATAGGGTCCAAATCCGTGAATTTTCGATTTTGTAACCATAAGCGTCGAGCATTGCGATAATCGTCCGGCGTTTGGTGAATCTCTGTGCTCGGGATTTCGATTAAAAGTAAGGTTAATGATTATACGAGGATTTGCAAATTCCCATTGGTAAAAAAAAGCGCGAGAGGTTGAATAGCGAGAAGAAGGAGAAGAAGAAGGTTTGAAAAGAGATAAGTGAGCGGATCGAGTTTGCTCGCTGCTACTGAACGTTCAAAGAAATCCATTAAGCGCCTTCGGGAAGAGAGTAGCTGGAACGAGGATTGAGGCTTGCGTAACCGTCTGAACTAACCTGTTACTGATGTTCGCTTGATTTTTTTTTCTCTAATTCTCTACTTTGATTGCAAACGTCGCGGAACGGTGAAAGCCAGAAGAGACGTATCGCACCTTCCAGGGATTATAATTAGCGCGAATCACGGATTACCATCCCACCCCCCGGCAGGCGGAGGTTGTTATCCAAGACGAGTAAACCGAGATGAGATTCAATGAAGAGAAAAATCATTTTGATCATATGACACGATCCAGCGAGCATTCCGCAAATACTTACGTATTTTTATCGGAATTTTAGTAACATTATCCAGTGCAGAAGTAAATGTAAGTTATCAAAAGAAAATGAAAAAATCGCGAGTTGTAAAAATTGTAATTTGATTTTGAGGCTATCGCGTTATCATACGTAGCAAACGGGAATCGGGTGGATTTATTTTCGTTTACGAGAACTCCAGCGGGGAATAACTGAAAAATATACTCCCCTCAAACCGGCATTGAAAAGTTCGCTAATATTCTGTTATTCGAGCTTCTATACGATCTTCCGTTCGCCGATTCAACAGAAATTATATAGATGGAGTGACGAAGGAGGGTTTTAGGCTACGGTGCACGTCATTGGAGAGTTGAAGCCCCTCTGGGATGTGTCCGTGATGCCAGGTCCAGGGCAGGAGCGTTAGTAGCCTCAGTGGATCCAGTCCAGCAGTCCAGTAGGTGGCTAGCTAACTGGAAATCGCAAATCAGAAGGGATTCGGGGGTTGCGAGAGGGAGAGGCATTAATTAATTATTATGCTCAATCACTGGACAGCCGGGGGCGTCACGCAACCTTTGCCCACCGTAGAGGTTATACTATCGCGATAGACCGAGGCTCATCGGTGATTTTCGCTACCACTGCCGTTGCCGCTGCAGGCTATTCGAGATCTACAGACTGCGAAATTAAGCCAACCAACAAAAGGTTGACCTATCGAAACGGGTTTTGTTGAATCGACACACGATACAATTATTATTGTAATAAAATTCCGGATCAATGCATCTGGGAACACGAATAGAAGTCGAGGCGGTCGCTTTCCCTGTGCGGCTTCGATTGCGTTCTGATTACTTTGGGTTGTATATCTATACTGTACGGCGTACGGTTGGATGAGCATCGCGTTTGATATATGAATATTATTAGGTATTAGAAACAGCGACTGAAGCGCTTGATGCCCATTCCGCGATTATCGTTCATTGCAACAATTACCGACCGCCGGTATTGCATGAATTATCCCCCCTCCCCTTCTAATAGGCGATTATGCATGAATGATATTCGGAATCTGATTGATATTGATAGAAAAATATCAAAGATCCTTTGCATGAGTAGTGTGGTGATGTTTTTTCGAATACTTGGATGGGGATATGTCGTTGTTAAAAAAAAAGACATTGAGTTCATGGAATTAGTTAGTTTTGCGCGATCTTTGTTTGCAAAACTTTTTTTTTTTAAATAGATTTCCATGGATTTTTATTGGAATAATCGACGATTATGTGTACAAACATTGAGAAGATATTGGATTTCTATTGCGTTTTTGGATTATTTTTTTTGCGCTGTATCTACATCGCTCATACCCACCGATGGCGATTGCATGACTTTTGTCACGAAAATTAATAACAGAATTATAAGAATTCTGATCACGTGGCTTTGGTTGCTTGTTAATTGGGATTAATGCTTTTTTTAACAAGATAAATTACAAGGGAACCATGAAATAACGTGTTATCGCGTCTATTGCGGCTTCAGTGGACGGGAAATATTGGGTAGACACGTGTTCAGCTTAATCATCGCCGAAATGACACACACGAACGTTTCGTAGAGTTTTGGAAGCTGCTTCACAGTATCATTAACCAATGCATTTTCCGGCACTCGGGCGCAGTTGGCCTGAAATACAGTAAAAGCGCTTGTGTCGTATGTTATTGTTGCATGTGTTTTTTTTTATTTTCAGGCATTAAATATATCTAACAGTATTTAGTCCGTCACTTACATTGGCAAATGATGAAAAAAAAGTTGGTCACTATTTAATTTCCTTATGTTTCCGGACCGGATGTTCACTTTTTTTAACACTCTCTTGTTTCCATCGCCACTGGTCGCGGCGTCGCGTTTATAAGCTATCCATGCTGCTTGCAATCCAAGTTCCATATTCGATAATTCATCAACATAATAATTATAGGCAAGTGAAGCCTGAAAATGCATATTAGTTCTTCATAAATTCTCGAGTCACAAGCTTTTGCAATAATGTAAGCATTGAACTAAAAAATACTTTTTTCAAGTAGTTGCTGATGTTCGTATATTGATCTGAAATTGCGTTAAATGATTTTTTCGGTTATTAATATACTACTGATAAGATGATTGTCACAGATTGACTATTTTAAGTAATCACCGTTGTGGAAGTAACTGAGTTCTGTCATCTGTTGATTGCCGAGTACAGAACCCAATGCACCGTAATTCAATGATCTTTATTAGATGTAAATGTACCATTTAGCAAGATGTCGCTAGAATAGTATAAATTCCGTCATAATATGAAGAAAAAAAGAAAAAACAACTCCCGCTGGTCGATTTTGCTTGATTCCGGTGAATGCCTCGTTTGATAAAGTATGACGGATAACTACGAATAAAAATATATTTTTATGTATCAAGACATGTGATATCCTCATGATAACAAAATTCCTCTCACGAGAACGTTTTAATTTTTCACTGTACCTGTCGATATGCAGTCTTTCGTCTTGCAATAGTTGAACGTAACAGAGCCTCCAAAACAATACTTAACGATCCCACGGAACATCACAAATATGTTGCATTTCCAGTTTAATAAATACAGAAAAAAAACACTGTAATTTATATGTAGATGACTATTCGTTAAGACACCCGATATTAATTAGGATTGACAGGCTTGATAGACGAATGAAAGTTGATCGATGCGAGATCGATCGTTATAACATGAGTCTGAAATGGCCGACAGCCATTTTACAGCCATTTAACGAACAGACGTGTGACATTTCGTGATCGAGATAGTTAACCATAATTCCGTTAAGAATATCCGTCACAAAACCGAATACGCGCGTCAATCATTCGCTCGGTGGCGTTACAGTATAAATGAAGGGTAAACTCCAAATTCGATCAATTACTTACATAACCTTTCGATTTATACGCTTCATGTCGATGATCGTACGAAAATATTCTTTCTACGAAACTTTCGATTTACCTTTGCAGAAAATTGACGGCAGTTCAAACCTATAAACCGCCTTGTAATCGTGAGTAATCGAGAGCATCAGTAAGTCTTCCGTATCCAACAGTTGTCATAGTCGTTAAGAGTTATTACCAACGTTACTTCTGTGAAGATAATAGCGATAATAGCGAAGATAAAAGCGATGAACACCGCGAAATAAGTTATGTAAGACCGGATTTCATTGAGGCATAACGTCGCGGTCAGTTTTATTGAAGTTCAACGAATCAATTTACACTGCACTCGCATGAATGATGGCGGATATTTTTTTCTTCGTAACGAGAAAAAGTCGCATAAACTCGAATATTCTTGATTTCGCCTGCCATTTATCGACGAGGTAAATAGATACCAATATCTCTTGATATCAATATGCATGTTGTGGTTTATGCATTTTTCGTAAAATCGACTGTTTTATTCCCGCGCTTTTCAAGGGCACATGAAAAGTAAATTTGTTCTCAATTTCTGTTCACTCTATTCAGTCATTTCGCCGGTGCGAAAGTGAATCTGTGATAACCGCTACAGTAGGCAATCAGATAAGTTGAAGAGTTGAGAGCCCCGCCAATTAGGCACCATCAGATAAGTTGAATATTCTAGTACCTGCTGGAGTACCTGCCCACTGTCCCTTCCACCGGAAAATTTTCCCTTTCCGCCGCGTTCCCTCTCTGTCACACAAATTGCAGCAACGATTCTATTGGTCGGTATGAAAAGGGAAGGAGCGCGCCGTTGCCTCGCGGAGCAAGTAGAAGGACCCGGTGAAGGGTCAAAATTCAACTTACTCGATGGTATTTTCTTCAACTTACCTGATGGTTGGAATTATCTGATTTGGAAATACGCGATCGTCTACTGTACTTCAGATTTTTAGTTGCATGGTCTGTATCCCAATGACGTAGAACATCGAAAAAAAAAAGAAAAACGACGCGCCGCATCATTCGCTCGTGGGCACGTGATGCTGTGCGAGGAGACTGAACTAATGGCTCAGAGCTGCCGGCACGAGAGCTGCATTAGGTATTGCAAATGACGTCAAACTGATCGGATCCTCTCGAGGATAGGCTGCAGGTGTCGCGGTGCCGATCGAAGACGCCAAGGGAAAAGGACACCCCTTAGATGGAGGAAAAAGCCGCGAGTCCAATTGAGTTCACGAATTAATGTAACATGCACAACACTCGTACACAATGATGGCAATTCGATGATTTTTGATGCAAAGATTAATTCATTTTATTCACCTTGTTTATATATTAACGGCAATTAGTGATCTGCTTTAAAAAGACAAATTCCTAAAAATTGATGGAACATCGCGCTATAGGGTCTATGGTTTCAGTTTATCGGAAACATTTGGTATACACTTGTTCAGCTCCCTCATCGACGAAGTGTTACACGCGAACACCTCGTAGAATTTCGGAAGCTGTTTCAAGGTCTCGTTGACCAACGTTCCTGCTTGTTCCTTGGCGCAGTTGGCCTGAATGAAAGTAAAAGTCTTAAGGTTACTTGCATCTTTTTTTTTTTCAAATACGAGCGTCACTTACATTAGCAAATGACACGAAGAAAAGTTGGTCATTGTTCAATTTCGTTATGTTTTCGGACGCGTCATGCGCTTCTTTTAACAATCTCTCGTCTCTATCGCCGTTGATCGCGGCGTCGCGTGTACGAGCATTCCATGCTGCTTGCAATCCAAGCTTTTTAATCGATAATTCAGAAATTTGAAATGCCAACCCATCGTCAATTTTCGAGGCATTTGAATTCTTAAAATACTGTATTTTTCATCAATTTTTGGGTCACAAACTCTTGCAAAAATGTAGTAGTAAATAAAAAATACCTTTCTCAAACAGTGTTTGATTTTCTTCATTCGATCTGAAATTGCATTAAATCATTTGATCGATTATTGACATACTAGTGATAAGATAATTGTGTGGCATTGGCTATAAAGTAATCACCGATTTCCAAGTTACTGAGTTTCGTCATCTGTTGACTGCCAAGTACGGAACCCAAGGCACCGTAATTCAATGATCTGTATTTGATGTAAATACATGATTTAGCAAAATGTCCCTATGATAGTACAAATTCCGTCATAATACGAAGAAAAAAAATTAAAAAAGCTCACCCCGGTCGATTTTTTTTGATTCTGGCGAATGCCTCATATGGAAATGTATGAAGGAGAACTAAAAATAAAAATGTATTTTTATGTACGAAGACTACAATCTCTCGGAATCTGAACCATTCGAGACACCGATAAACCTGAATAAGTTTAAAGAAAAAATAAAATAAACTATAAAATTACGTTTCATGTCTTTTTCTTCAAATTCTAATATTTCCGGTGGTTGCAAAAGCATTCCGCGCTCCCATTTTTTCAAGCCCAACGCCAGATCAACATAAGTGGGACTGTCCGGAAGTATCTGAATAAATTGATATTAATAGAGCGGTGAACGTGAATTGGATACGTCGTTCACAATTTATCATATTGCAAACAGAAAAGAAAAGTCATGCACCTCGGTTATCAAAGTCGGACGTGTGAACGCATTTTCAAATGGGAATCTCGGATACGATTTGTCTTTCACATAATTTATCAAAGCTTCGCGTTTCGTATTTCTATGGCGTTTAGAATTATATCGTTTTATCCGCGCCGAGTTCTTCTTCTATTGTTCGTCGTTTTTTTATAAACAGACGGCAAAGATATATTAAGGATACATGGTATCGAATGTAACTGATTAAAATTAAAGGGAAATAAATTACCTCGAAACTTGCGACGCGAGCCCTACTTCTAATTTTTTCAAGGCGTTTTGCCACCAATTGGTTTTTAACAATTTTGATTCGATTTCGTACATTGGGAATTTCGTTTTTGGCAAATGATTTCTTATCGTCGGACTCCTTACATATCCATTTCGGTGGCAAACGAATTGTCTCCCAGCATAACTGGAAACACAAGCAATGTATTAATCACGGGTGAAAATTTTAAGTACTGACATTCGAGTGAAAAAATCAAACGTTACGACGCTCGCATCGGCTTCCAGTTGTGGGAGATACTGTGTCGCATTTTTCTCCTCCCAGTCTAAATAGTCAACTCTCTTCGTGACGACAGACTGTTGTCTTTGAAGCTCGGAACGTTCTTTTCTTTCTCTATGTGTCAATGGTTCATGGTCCGGCGATATTTTAGGCATCAATTTGTAATTGAGTAATTTAATTTGCAAATCGATGTTGATGTACATTTTCCTAACCTGCCAATCGATGATTACTTCTCAAAATCGCAAGAACTTAATTAAACATTATTAAATGACAATTATCTTACCATTTTCTTTAGAGACTTCGGAAACACTTTGTACCAATAACCTTTGTGCAATACAGAGTTTCTAGAATGTGTTCTGCAGTTCCTGCAGAAATATAGTCGATTATGTGTCACATTGTCGATGAGTTCTCCTACGTGCGTTAAAGCATTTTCTATTCATTTTTTTTTAACGAATTTTAAACGTGACTCAACCGGATAGAAGACAGTTTCATAACGGTTCGCGTTCCTTGATCAGCGTATTCAACGAGTTGATTCACCATTCGCCATACAATAATATTTTCTATTCATAATAAATTGTTTTAAAAAAACGAATGTTGTGATGATTTATAAAAAAAAATCTAGATATACTCATGTCTTCTTCGGTAAACTGCTCTACTTTGCGTCCAAACGTCGTTACGAAATACGGATACTCTATCCACTGTTTAAACGTTGCATTTTTCAATAATAGTATAATTTCTTTCTCCATTACCGATGTTTTCCAATAATCTTCAAGATACATTTCCCAATCAATCTGCCGTAAAAACCAATCAATTATGTTAACATTATTTCGCGGTACTATCCTACTGTGATCTCACTTGTTCAAGATTGCTCGGCGTTGTCCGATTTTTTTCCCACAAATCTTTCCAATTGCTTATAGGGGTTAAAATTCGCTCCCCGTAATTATGAAGCCCTGCCAACCTTGGATCCTGTATTTGCCAAAACGTTGTTCGATAAAATTAATTAATGGTTGGATGGTGGACCATCGCAATGCTCAATATTCCTGAATCTGACCTGAACTATTTGATATAATTCAAATTCCATATTCATGCCATTAACCAGTTTATCTGCCAAAGTAGAACTCAAGCCTTCGGCTCTTAGTTTTGCTATAAGATTTTCGGATGTCTCCCAATAATATCTCGCGTAAACTCTCGTCTCAGGTGGTCCCAACTATAAATGTATTTGTAAATAAACCTTCAACACGATACGGTGGATTTTCTAGTATATAAATCGATTTTCTCGGCATACTATAATTGCACCCTTTTTGTCTTTGCGATTCAAATGACTTTCAATTTTTGTCGAAAATATGGTTGAATTCATTCCTATAGATACCGCCCACTTCTCAAGCTCCCACCAAGTTTTCGTCGATGGAATTTGGTTTAAAAAACGAATGATCGGTTGTAAACCGACTCGTTGCAACATTTCTGAAATAACATAGTAATAAAATCAAACAAAACTCTCATTAAGAACGAACGAATCGAACGAATCTCTCGTAACGAATCTTCATTTCTTCGTATAAAACAATTCATATGCAAACCTTCATTTTCGCACGATTTGTAATACTGTTTCAACAACTGCACAAGCGGCGCGTCAATAAAGCCTGTAAAATAATGATATTAATGTTAAATTGATTCGTTGAAACGGAAAGAAAAAAAAATGTGACTTACTTGGTTGCGATATTTTGTGTATATCGTCGTTGAGAATAAAAACATCAAGCAAATGCTTAAGATATTTTTCTTGCGTTGGATACTGAGTGAGTAATTTTTCGGGAGGTCCATTACCGCAGGCGAATTTATAAAAATCGTCACAACGGATTGCACTCCAATCGATCAATCGATCGAAATCATTGGCTGTTCATTGGAAAGTGGCATAAATTTAAAAAATGTTGGCATATTTGTTGATTCGAATTTCATCTTTACGGAAACGATGTTTCCATGACGAGAAGATTCACATTTTCCACTGTACCTGTCCCCAGACAGTCTTCCGTCTCACAATAGTTCAATCGAACAAATTCTCCATAGGGGAAACCGGGGCCAAACGTAACACGGGTCAATTGTAACAAGCGATATAATAAATACACACGAAATCGGAGGCTTGCAGCAGTAACACTACATGATTTGAAATAAAAAATAGTATTATTTGTAATAATTATGTAGACAGTATTGCAGTTTCAAGAATTTCCGACGCCATTAACGAATTTCCGTATAGAAAAGTAAGTTTTTTATGCCACGTTCTTTATTGGCTAGCAACCGCAGTTTAAGCCCATAATAAACATGCGTGACGTTTTCAGTGAATTTATTCTTCACTGAATATTTTGAGATATAATACATAGGGGTTTTGATTCATAAATTTAAAGCAGTGTCCAACTTTATGAAATTTCATCGACGGGGGCCGCTTGTAACACGAGTGTGAGGTCAATTGTAACACCCTCGCGTAGTTGATGAAAACCACGTGGTCGATTGTAGAGAGACTGCGAGACCGGGGACGAAAGTAACACGGCTCTGTTGCAATAAGCGCTACTGCGGCGTCGCAGGCGATCGGACGCTCGGGTATTGCAGAGAGGGCTATTGTCGACGCCGGCCGGCTAGAGCCCACGTGGTTTCTAGAACAGAGGTTTTTCTGTGTTTGCGAAAAGTTTCAACGTTCGCGAAGTTTTACAGAAATGTTACGACGTTGGCGAGTGAACAGTTGCGTCTGAGTGAATCGGGTCAGCTAACCGACGCAAAAATCCTATTCAAACGAATTGAATAGATAATAAGGTACGTCTATAGTGGAAGTTATGTCTCGTAATACTTATAGGTTACGTTGTGTCAATAACAAGCGGCATGGCAATGTTTATAGAAACATCGTGTGTGGTTGATTGTGACTGCCAGCGAACCGGGGTCGATAGTACCAAACACTTTTTTTTTGCAGGCATCTGTGTATTCTAAGTTTTTTTTTTATTCGAGATCGTCGACGTCGCCGATACATAGTTGCGACGAAAAAAAAACGACGCGCTAGTGCTCTGCTTGGTATAAGGTAATAAATACATTTTTATTCCATGTTTTTGATAAATTTATACCTAACGAACTCGACGCATCTAAAAGTCACGAAAAAATGTAATTCGTTCTTCAAGTAGGATTCTATTAAATATTGAATTGCATTATAATTTGCCATTGCACTCCACGATGCAATTCACATAAAAAAACTCGGAAATCTCAAAAAAAATGTAGTACCATCACGTGTATTCCATACTTGCGAAAACTAAAAAAATTCTAATCCTAATATATGATCGATCTGCATGTCAGAGCGTCGAGTAATTTGTTTTATGATTTACTGTTTGAAACATATTTCTTAGAAGAAACAAATTTTTGACCAATCGTATCACGACACGAACCATAAGAACCGTTAAATATTTCTGTAATAATACTTACGCTTGTCGGCGGAAAAGCCGGTTTTTAACGTCCAAAAATTTGTGAAACAATAAAAAAGAAAAAAACGAGCAGTAGTATTATATTCGTTGTAATATTTCCTTTAAATTATCTTTATGTTTTGGTTTGTACAGACAAAAAACATGGCCAGGAATCGCAAACGAAAAACTAATAGAGGGATGGTCCCAAAGGATGTAATGAAATTGGCGGCTCAAGAAGTCATCGAACTTCGAAGAGGAAAACGAGCTACTGCTGCGAAATATGGCATTTGCCATGTAACTCTCGGTCGCTTTTGCAAAAAAGTTTCGCAAGGTATTTCGAGTCCGCAAATTGGGTATCGGCCACACACAAAGGTGTTTACGGATGAAGAAGAAAAAGAATTAGCCGAATATTTGAAGCGTAGCGCGGATATATACTTCGAATTGCCTCCGTCGGTGGTAAGAAAATTAGCATACGAATATGCTACCGTAAACAACAAAAAAATGCCACCTTCCTGGGAAAAAAAAAATCGGTTGGTCCTGATTGGTTTACGGCATTCTTAAAACGGAATCAGAGTCTTTCAATACGAACTCCGGAAGCAACGAGCCTTCATAGGGCCATGAATTTCAATAGAATGAACGTCGGAAAATTTTATGATAAATTAATGGAAGTAATCGAGAAGCATTCACTTCCTCCACATCGTATCTGGAATACCGATGAGACGGGAGTAACGACTGTCCACAAACCGAATAAAATCGTAAGTCAAAAGGGAAAGAAGCAAATCGGAGCAGTGACTTCTGCGGAGAGAGGGCAGCTTGTGACCGTTTGTACAGCCGTGAGCGCTACCGGAAACTCGATACCACCGATCTTCATATTCCCTCGAGCCAAATTCCACGACCATTTCATCAGAGACGGCCCGCTTGGCTCGATCGGACGCGCTAACAAATCTGGATGGATGCAATCGAAAGAGTTTTTCGACTTCATAAAGCATTTCGCGGAACATACGACGCCCAGCGTCAACGACAAAGTTTTGCTCCTTCTGGATAACCACGACTCACATATTTACATACCGACGATCGATTTCTGTAGAAAAAACGGCATCATACTATTGTCGTTTCCGCCTCACACTTCCCATAGGCTGCAGCCGTTGGACCGTGGAGTATACGGGCCTTTTAAAAAATATGTAGCAACTCAAATGGAGACCTGGATGCTGAATAATCCTGGTAAAACGATGTCGATATATGATATCCCCGGTATCGTCAAGGTTGCATTGCCGTTGGCAACGACGATTAATAACATCTGCAACGGTTTTTCATGTACCGGGATTGTTCCATACAATCGGAATATATTCACTGATAGCGATTACGCTCCCGCCGAAGTAACCGAACATCACCTCTCAACTTCTGTAAGAGCATTCGACGAACGAACGCTAACCGAAATCGTCGAGAGTTTAGATATTCGCGAAGGCGTCACGGAATTCCGTCCGAGCTCATCTCAAAATCATTTGACACGAGAAGACAGAAGTTCTTTTTCTGTTGATGCTGCTCTTTTAACGCCGCGTCAAGAACAGCCATTGGAAACTATATTCGAGTCATCGTCTCCGATTATTTCTCGCACCGAGGTTTCGATTCGATCGCGAAGCCGTGCTCGTCGGAACGCTACAGAGAAACAATGTGCAAAAAGCATCGTGGGATTAGAGCAAGACGATTCTCATCCGAAAGAGAATTCGATCGAGTTAACGAAAACTTGTGCTGACTGGAATTATGCTTTCGAAACACTGTTGTACATTTTATTTATTATTTTTATTTCGCCGCTGGTAGAGTACTGCAAACTTATATGACTTAAAGCAAGAGGCACAACACACAGGCTATTAATGAACAAAAAAAAAATACGTCGAGTGCGTTGAAACAAATAGCTACTAATCGATTCGCGACAGAACGCGTTAATAATTACAGCTACATATATATCAGTGTATTAAACCGGATAAATAAACCTACTTTGTTAATAAATTTTCATAAACAGTATATTAATGTTGTTCGGTCGCAATAAGCTCTAGCTATATATAATAAGCTATACCCTTCGATTTCAGGTGTATCTATTATATCGTTTGGAACAATTGACCCGTGTTACATTCGGCCCCGGTCTCCCCTACGCTCGATCACAGACATGTGTAAAATAGGTGTGACTATTGACCCCGCTGCCTGTTACAATTGACCCCAGCATATTCCGAATTCTGAGAGGTTTCTGATCGTCTTGAAATAGAATAAGTAAGAAAACTACTGATTTTTTTGAGCGGGAAAAAATTAAGAAGCTACCTAAGATTCGCCACGCCAGAGGCCACTTAATATCCGGGGTATAGTCCGTTTAGATTTTTGTAAAAAAAATCAACTGTGACTTTTGTTACATTTGTCCCCGGTCTCCCCTAACAATAATTAACGAGTCCATGGAACAGGGCGAATGTACTGTATTTCGAAGATACGTTATTGTTAAAAACAGTAATAAAGAAGCGGTACAATACAATTTAGATTATTTACTTACGTTATGTACCGATTCAGAAGCTTCATGTCGATGTTTGTGGCAATAACCTATCGCTGAATTTCTCTCTACGCAACAGCCGGTTTACTTGTACAGAACATGCGTAGCGGTTTAAAGCTCTAGATTTTCTTGCACGATCGTGAGTAACCGAACAGTAAGCCTTCCGTGTACATTTCGTGTAAAAGTCGTTAAGAATTATCGCCGACGTTCCTACCATGAAAATAATGGCGACAAAGCAAAAAAAATTGCGTCAGACACGAAATGAAACTGAGGTATTAATTTTCAATGCAATACAACAAATACATTTAACCTTTAATTACATCGAAAAATGGCCGATTCGTATATACTACAAACAAAAAAAATTCGACATATTTAGGCAATTTCATTTCTATTAACGGGACTCTGAAGTCGTAAAATTGCACCGTCGCGTATTCTCGAGTAGCCTTGATTCAGTTTGCTTCAGTCGGTCAAATCGATACCAAATATTTTGAATTGCATGTTGCGATTTATGTATTTATCGAATGGGCGAATACATTTAATCTTCACACTTAGTAAAGGTAGATGAAAAAAAAAATTGGTTCCGTTTTCCGCGAATCCCATATTGTAGGGTTTCACGTACATTCGTTATCATTAACATGCTAATCCATCAGTTTATTGTGTTAAACCCCACAGATTATTTTTTTTGTCTTTTTCGTGCGGAACTCGACCTGTGTAAATCGCAACTACGGACCTTCATTCCTACGTATATCCTCTATATTAATGGCGTGTAACAGTACACAGATTTACGGTTCGGCGTACGGGAGTATATCAAACAGAATGATGAATATGCCGTTTGGTCTATGGAGCGCAGAGTTGCTTTTCGGCAATTGCGTATCTATCGCGAACATATCTTGACCTCAAAGTTAAACTGTTTGGACGAAATTATATCGGAGAGCGCATTCGCTCGTGGGCACGTGATCGAGCACGTGATGCTGTGCGAGGGGACTGAACCGATGGCCCAGAGCTGCCGGCACGAGAGTTGCATTAGCTATCGCGCCCAACGACGATTGAACCCTCTCGAGGGTAGGTCGTAGGTGTCGCGGCATTCCCCGATAAGCCCCGGTAGGTCGGGTTACTCCCTCACGAGCGGCACTGAAAGGAACGGGGAACCGTCCGAACGGTTATTGGCCTCACAGGGGTTGCCGCCTCGTGTGAAAAGCATCGCCTCGAGGTCGACTTCTGCTTCCGGTTGTTGAGATAAAATATTAGCTGTTCGCCAAAGCTCTACTGTCACCGATGCTTAGTACGGATATCCTTACACCCTTCGCCGCACATACAGCATTTATGTAGATACAAAATACATATAGTATCCCATAATTTCGTCAATATAACGCCCAAAATATAAAATAACGAGATTCATCGAATAACCCCGAAATTTCAAGTTATTATTATAGAGAATCGATATCCTTTGAAACTCGATCCCGAAGATAGGTTCCAAAGATAGAATCGTCGAGTGATGCTATAATTTAATTTCTTATCATACGATAACGTTAGATTTACGTTGACATTAATAAAGAATTTTCATCAATTTATTTATTCTTTCAAATTCATCTCTGCGACAAGGAAATATCTCGTTTTCTTCGATGTAACGTCGTCAAAGTTATTATTTACCTTAAAATTTATCATCTTAACAGCTATATACACGCTAACTATATATATATATAAATACAATGTACGAATTGAAACAATCGACTATCGGTTCCCGACGGTTTTACCTATCCTCGGGTCAACGCTATATATACGGTTTTCTTCCTCAAGGATTTACCCGGAACGGATATCTGAACCTCTGTACCCGAGCGAGAAATAAATTTATACCGCTCGAACGTCAGCTTCCCCATTTGTCTAAAGCTACTTTCGTGTTGCATACCCATTGGCTTAAGGAATAATGCCGGCTTTCGGAATTCCCATCGAAGTCGCCGAGGGAACAGGACGCCCCCGAGATGGGGGAAAGAGCAGCAGGTCCGATCGATCGTCTTCGTCACTCGCTTTTACCTTTATACCTTTGCGTGGCGATAAAATCAGGTAACCTCTCTATGCTACTACCGCCTCGATACTAGACCCCCCCCCCCCCCCCAAACGCCCCCCCCATCCGCTTCCCGCAATACCGGAACTTATACTCGAAGCTATCACTGTGTCACGATATGAAAGTCGATTGATTTTCAGCCATTAATCTATCCCTCTTCGGAAAGTTCGAATGTCGCGAATATTAATTTCGCGGCACGCCGCCCCAATCGATTTCGGGGGAAACTCGCATATGGAAGAGCGTTGGAACTGCTACACCGACGCGCACCGCTTCGTCTTTGGTTCTTCTATAAGTAGAACAACTCCAATTTCGGTTGCCTTACGTTATCGGGCTTTCCAGCTAAAAGCAACCGTGGGACAACGAGCTAACGAGAGTACGAAAGGGCGAAACTATGTGTTTGTATGTTCCAAAACCAAACTCAACTATTTCGATTCTAAATGCGACCGCAAACCGCGTCATGTTCGGCTGCGGACCGAATCGGACTGGTTAGGGAGGGAGGGCAGCAGTGTAGTAGAATGAGAGATACCGCGATATCCCGTTATTCCTTAATGTTTCGGGTCTTGCAAGACGAAGCGTCGAAAGGTTCTGTTATACGTAACGGGACTGTACTTGCAGCGTACTCTGTAGAAGCAAAACGGGACGAGAGCCGTTTCGAACATTAATATTAGAAATGTTCTGTTATTAGTCACGTAAGTCGGGTTGCCTAGTGGCAAATTGATGGTTCTTATCGATGCTGTGGACGAATATTGATTAGATTCGTATTTTAGACGATAGTTCATGCGTTACGTTTGTTATCAAAGCCTTCGTTGGAAGAAACGTTGACATTGTTGAAAATTTACGAATTCTCGTTTCGTCACGAGATCTTTCGATTTCCTGACATTTACTTATTATCATTTAGTGATTACATTATTCCTGACAGTGGGCACTCGACTTGCTTATCAAATTTATTTTCCTCGTGGAACAGTGACACATGTTTTTGAGGGGATGTAATTTTTTTTGCAGTGTCTAATTTCTTACATATATATATATATTCTATTTATATCCGTCGGCGTATATAATCAATATATTGCGTATAGTTCCATATATACGAGTTATAAAACTTTTAGCCATTTTGGATAACAGATATAGCACATGCATTCTGTCGTATACTTTTTCTATGGAGGTATATAATCTATATATACTGTATACGATATATCCGTAATTATATAAAAATTATATATAGTCCACATAAAAAAAATATCCGCCTGGAAATGTATTTCTCATTCCCATTTTTTAATTTCATTTGTTTTTATAATTGTCCATTTTCTCTGATCTTCTTCGTCATATCATTGTCCAATATGCACAAGCAAATATCATTTGATTACTATTTTGATGTCAACGACATGGAGATATGTCGCAAAGCGACACGTAAACCGATGTAAAACGATACATATTCAAGTGTACCAGGAGGGTTATAAAGCTCGGCATCATCTCGCCTCTCTTCACTTCCTCGGCTCATCCCACTTAACCGAGCAAACGGTTTACATCCCTCAGTCGTAACTGAGTTACCTCTCGTAACTTCCTCAGTATAACTCTTGAGTCTGCTTTCTGGTCGTTGCGTTACCAGTTATGACGGTATTTCAGGCATGTGAACGGGTAGGATAGAAGGAAATTCGTTTGGTGAGATATATATCAAACCAAACAGGAAGTACACAGGGGAGGGCTGCAACTTGTGCTGACGAGATCACTCAGAGATCTGTGCTCTAGCGGTGGATGAAGTATCGAGGTTCTCGTTATCGTCGTCTATGCCGTCTACGGATATTTACGTAACGCGTTGAACAACAATCAAGCCAACCGTTGTCGCGGTCCCTTGTTTTCGGTTCGTTGATCTTAAAGCCGTTCATTCGCTACGCAAAGCGAGGCTACTGTAACCCCAACTTTACCCGGAAAATGTATCTTAAGGGAGACTTTAGCTCGTGTTATTGATCGGGTAATAAGTATACTGCGGTTATTCCTCACTACTAAGACGCATAACCCTCCCGTATGCTATAGGCTGACGGGATCGCAAAAACATACAGACATTCGAAGTATGAAGAATATGAAATGTACAGTGGAACGCCTCGATATTCTTATGAACGCTTGTAGGTACAGTAGAAACCGTCATTTATCGATAATGATCGCTTTCTAAGACTTGGTTTGAGGACATTACGCACAATGCTTCCAATTGCTGTTTGGGTGCTTCAGCAGCCTCGTTGTATTTTGACAATTTTTTTTTGTGTGTTTTTTTTTAATACAAATGATATTTGCTTTGAATGGTTTCTCTGACATACAATGGCATAGTATTCGAGGACCACTGTAGCTGAAGTGGCGTTACCGAAAGCCCCTTTTTCTCCTCGCGGTCTCGCGGAACTCTCGAGACTGTCAGGAGAGAGGGGTCTTGCGCGCGTCTCCCAGAAGGACTCGCGAGACAAGAGTCTGGAGAACCCGCACGCATATATATCGGAATAAACTATACGATGAAATACAACGTGCGGCAAAGCTGAGAGTAGTCGTACGAGATACCCTGCCAACAACGGGCAGTCACGTTTTTTTCTCTCTTCATTCACCCCTTGTATTTGTCTTTCGACGCGGTACTCCCGTGTCTTTTGCAAAACTCAGCGAAACTTTCTTCTAAGTATTGTACCATTGAGCAGTCCGGTCTATAACTGTATTTTGAGTTACTCGCAATGGTGCGCATTTGTATTGTATGAATACTAAAGCGTTTACGTGGCTTATCCGTCAACGGCGTGTATTGTCACCACCGAAGCAAATCGTGCGTTTAGAAAAAAAAAAAATGTTCCACAATTCTGTCTGTTCAAAGATTATCGAATCTTTATAAAATTTCGGCATTTTCAATGTACATTTATATTATTATTATCAATATTAGTATTTATATTTTATTTATTTTATTTAAAAATGTTGTTAATTGGATATTATATTTTAATTTATATTTATTATTTATTCTGCAGTGAAAGTTGAAGTTACTGAGTTACGTTCCATTTCAATTTTATCAACCATTCATCCGGGATTATTGACTCTCTCGGCATCCGTTTGGCCCTTTTATACCATATATATCCAGCAGTAGATACAGGTTGGGTTCCGAGTTCTGAATCGCCCTCTTTTCTCGTCTTATTCCTTCAGTACGGACGAGTTTTCCTTCGATGCTGAAAAGGGCCGTCACCTTTTCTCTCTCTTCCTCTCTCTCTCTCTCTCTCTCTTGCTCTCTCAGAATCTCACAACGGCGTCCGGCTTCTCTGGATTGCACCGCAATGCCACTACCGTGCACTACGCCGCTTTATTCACTCCAGTCAAACGTGAGAGAGGAAACGGTAGGGTCTCGCGCTTCAGTCCCGTGAGCTCAAGCAGCCAGCTAGACGGGCCAATTGGGTCGTGGATAATTTCATAAACAAACAATACGTGAGCAAGAAGAGGCAATGCGAGTAAAAAAAATATGGAGTCAGAATAGGCCGAACAAAGGGGAGAGAAAAAGAAATCACGCGCGAGTGGGAACGAACGATGGAGAAAAACCGAGAGAGACAGGTGGTGGAAGAGAAGAAAATAAAAATATGCTAAATGAACTGTACAAATGGAACGCAGATACGAATGCATTAATGAAGGCCTGTATTAGACGGAGGAAAATTTGGCGTGTGCCAAAAATTCGTTGTTACGAGAATTACACAGACACATAGTTCGTTACGGATAAAAATTTCTTTTTTTCGCAAGAAAACGCATTGACAATTTTGATTACATGTATCTCGAAAAAATTTTACACTGCAGAGCATTTTAATAGAAGTAAAATCACACGAAAAAAAGTATATGCAAGACATGTATTATATTTTTAATATATTAATACTCGCGCGCTTCACGCGCTCCCGTTGCTTTTATGGATGTATTATAAAAATGCCTCATCGCTGCCGCAACTAATAGTTATTGGGAACGTCAATACCCCCGAAATTCTCCTTAGGCCCCTTAGGTCTCACCGCTCCAGTGTCTTAAAAGGACTTTTTTTGTATTTTTACTTAGAAAGTCCCCTCTAAAGGAACATAGAATATTTCAGCCTCCCCTCTCCCTGTCAATTCTTAAACACGACGGCGGCGCAAGGTACAAGACACTGTTATAATATAGAGAGATATTCCGAAATATATCCGTAATATAGTATTTTCGACGGAAATATATTAGATATATCATAGTTACATTTTTTCATATACTTATTTCTTATATGGAAAAACCGCTTTCATGAGAAAATCAATCAATGACATTTTTATTACCATTTTTTTTTTTTGACACGCGGGTCCCAAACCTGTCCTATTCGTCTATAAACTCAAGTGACTTTATTTAAAAAATTAGATTTCCTAGACATTCGTATTCATAACGAAAGCCAATTTGCAATGCAACATATCAGAAAACACGGTTAACAAGAGCTTTGAGGCAGAATTTTATAAAGTAAGAAAAATTCGATATGATTTGGAAGGCGAGTTGACTGAAAGGGACAGCAAAAGGTTGGCGTACAGAGGAGCGGAACAAGAGAACGAAGTGCCGTAGAGTTTTACTTCCTCCGCTCGTTATTACACTGGACGATTCCAATTAGGGACAAAGGAAGAGCACAATCCGAGCATTCAAGCCCGCAGCAAAGTTACTCTTGGCTCTTCGATCTTCCAATCGTCACTGTTCTCTCCTCCTCTCTCCTCCTGCCTGACTCCCTCCTCCTCATCCCTCTCTTTTCCCCCTCGTTGTCCGCTTGTCTACTCCCATAATAGTAGAATTCACAAACGTTCCGCAATCGATCTTGACTCCTCGCTTTGCTACAACGTGGCGACTAGTCGAACGACTATCTCGGTTCTCCTTTCACGTTCTATGCTTCCTCTTGGTCCCCCGCTAGCGGGCATAGAGAAGCACGAAAACCGGAAACCAGCATTGTTCAAAGGTATACCGTGATTCGGAAACGATATACGCCAGAACTGACGCTTACCTATACGCGAGGATCTATCCTCTCACTAAATTCTGCACTAACTAGCCTTTGGAGTTTCACAATGGGCGTAAGCGCTGAGGTATATATATCTGTTTCCAACCCGCGGCGCGAGTTCGAGCGCCTCAGTGATTTCCTGTGGGAAATGGATTCGCTTAAAATAGAGATACGTGTACATGTATATTTCGCTGTCAGATTCACTGCGTACCGAACTCATTGTGAATGTACAACGTCGTCTCCGAAAAAATTATGACTCGTATAGAAAAAAAAAAAATGAAGTACGTAAAAACTCCTTGAAAAAAAAGCTTCTCCCCAATCAAAAACATCAACGTACCACATATTTTATGTACTCTACGAGGGCATAAAACATTTTGGCGGTTGATCGTATTTTTGAAAAATCTCAACCGGATGTTCTAATTTACTGTTGACATCACAAAAATTTGTGAATTGTTTAAAAAATTTGTAGATCTCTCGAGAATTTTTTAAAAATTTATTTTCTATACTTTCTTCGAGGATAAATTATTATCTTGTTACTAAAAAAATTACGTGATAGAGAGTTGTGAATCGAGATGTAGCAGTCGGCGAATAATGTTTCTAATCTCAAAGGACAAATGTTGCAGTTGTAAAACTCGACGACCAAATTTTTCACAACGTGTTGACAATGGTATAAAGTTAAAAGACAGAATCAATGCCCCAGAGTCGGAGCGCGGAAGTGGAGTAGAAGCTCGATTGGTGGAAAAGTCCGTAAATACGACATCAACCGCGGAGAACGCATTCGAATTTCCGTCCGGCTGAGTCCCCGTGAATCGAATTTCTACTTTCATAAGCGGAACACGCAAGCCGCCTTAACTTCGCCACCACCATGCCTGCAGCTCGATCACTGGTATATACTATACATGTACATAAGTAGTAGTGGTACTCGTAGTAGTAGTAGTAGTAGTAGTCGTAGTAGTCGTCGTCGTAGTACACGTTGAGGAGGTACAACGAGTAGCAAAAGCAGAGTTCACGTATTTCTCTTGTGTGCTACTCTTCTTTTCTTATACTATATATCGCCTCGAATACATTGGCGGTTCGCCCAGCCGCGAAGAGAATACTCGAAAAATCCTCGGTCGTGGAGTCGCGGCTGGGAGGGTTGGGTAAGGGTAAGGGGAAGGGGGAGGGTGTGGAGCTGGTCGCGCAAATCCCGGGTTATATTTACTGTATGCCAAGTCGCACTCCCCCTCGAGTGAAAAAGGAAAAAAGCTTCCCGATGCTCAGGATAGTCGCACTCCCGACCTTGCAGTTGTCGCCCTACCGGAATTCTCAATCGTTTATTGTCGAACGCGCGGCATGAATTCGCAATCGTGCGTGAACTCACTTCGAAAGCTCTAAAGCGCCACCGTAGCTTATGGAATATTGCAAAATATATCTTTCTTGCGCTTGATAAATTATTAAAATCAAACCACGAGAACTTCGATTGAAGAAAAAAAAAACGTTGAGCGAACTATTTTTTTTTTACGGAGAATCAATATTATCGGTAGAAAATAATGTTGAAAACCACAATTTATTTGTTGTGAAAATATCGAAAAAACGTGGAGACTCGAAACAAATGTTTATTCATGAAAGGTTTCTCTGTATTGCAGATGCCAATATTGCAATATTCGAGGGACCATTGATCGAATGTAATTTGTAGGGCTTTTTCTTCCTCCCACTCTATCTTTTTCTCTACCCACTTTCACGTGTTGTACAAATTGGAAAACGTCCGGTTGTCCGGTTTTGGGGCAAAACATCGCGGAGCTGCTTGTTAAACCAATAAATTAAATCGCCATTGGTGTATAACAAACCACCATCGCTGAAGTGTACGGTAGTGTGTATATTGGTGTAGCGAGTAAACGAGTTTGAACGGATCCCCCCACTCTCAGCACTTTTTGACGCAAGCGAGCGCTCAGCGCGAGCCTACAACCCACCCCCATCCCCTACCCCGACACTCCATATACCTTTATGTGCCGTCAGATATGCGGCAGTTTCGCATTTTGACAACTGGCCGTTATGCCTTTGAAACACGAGGTAGCGTGTCCCCGGTGCATTAATTCCCCGAGGGCTCATAACCATTCCCACCCTCTCGCGTTTCTACCCTCACCTCTTCCTCTCCCTCTCTCTCTCTCCTCGTCATACGCGTTATTAAGAGTGTGAAATCAATAATAATTGTGTTCTCTAGTCGCTAATTTGGCGCTCGCACCAACACCCGCAAACTGTATTACACAATGTGCGTGGTTCGGAACCGGTTGTATTTTGACACGAGCCTACAACAGCAAATCGCCACAGCCACTTTACGACTGATAACGAGCGTTAAACTTCGTTGAGATTACACCGTCGATAGTCCAGAAGACTGTGGAATCGCTTCTATCCTTTTCCAACGTAAAATCAAACGGAATTTGACCATTTTTTGCCTTTTTTTTTCGGTTTTGATTCATTTTTTTGAGAAATACTTTTTTAAAAAATAATGTGAGTACCAAGTTAAGATGCATAAAAGTCGTATTTTTCAGTCGTGTGAGGGATGAAATATCGAATTATCGATCGAATTTGACTTAAAGTCTGACATTTTCATTCTAACCTTCTTTTCCGGGGTTGTGGCTGGCAGAGTCGCGGATGAATAAACGCGAAAGTGACACGTCGACTGTATTTTATCTGGCAATTCGCTTCGAATATACATACCGACGAATACCGAAGTGTTGTGGAGTCGCGAACGAGAGTGGAAAATCGAGAACGGGGGAGAAAAAAAAAGAAGGAAATGAGGTGCCTAGAAAACGTTGTGCAAGAGCGAGGAGCTGAGAGGGTGATACGACTTTAATACTGATATACCAGGACGTGATATACGCTCTTGAACTGGGTCAGCAACTTCTCTCTCGCGTCGAAGAATATCGTCTATGGATCTTCCTCTTTCGCCTCCGTTCTTTCGACTTCGTCTCATCCGATTTTACTCAACCATTATCTTCGTCTAGCGTCCTCTCGTCACCCCCAGGGACTTGGCCAACTTATTCTTGATATACTCGTTACTCGAACAACCACCCCCCGTACCAACTGAAACAATATCGCGGGAGTTTCGAACTAAGATCACGCAGGAAAAGTTTGAACTTATATCAGTCACCATAGTCGCGTTTGAGTAAATTTAAAAAAAAATGCAAGGATTATAACGAATGGACGAATTTTGCGAAAAAAAAAGGGGTAACACTAAAAAATGCATTAATGTTTTTTTTTTTTTGCAAATTCGGAACGAGAAAAGTTCGCTCGCGGAGCTTTATGATTTTTTGGAGTTAAAAATTGCTTCTATGTCATCACGGGTGAAGAATTTTGGAGCACGAATAGCTCACATTTCGCTATAGTCCCCGGGTGAATTATCCCGTGGAGCAGATTTTCCACGAGTTGCCCGAGGGTTGCTCCATCAGCGGCGGCAGCATGCGAAACCAGGTAGTCCAAGCGAGGACAGAGCTCTCTCTCATCATTCCCGCAGCTCAACGCGCGAGAAACCCGAAATGGGTTTGGTTCGCCTGGCGGGCGAACGTTCGAGCTTAGCACCTTGCATTTCCGTCCGCATTTCATTCCCCGATGAGATTCATATTTTACAAGAAGTTAATGAAAAAAAATGCCCGAAGCGGTGAAAAAAAAAAAAAGAAATCGGACATCCCCGGCGCGATGAGACTCGCACGAAGGCGAGGAGGACGCGAGAAAGTGGCTCGAGAGGACTTTTACGAATTTTAACAGCCAATGTGCCACTTTTCTCGGTTTTCATATATAACGAGAGGGAAAGAGTTTAAATTCAGGAGAAGTTTGCGCGTTCTAGTTAACGGCTCAAAGTACAATTAGCGGCTCATCATTAGCTCGGTTAAAAGAAAAAATTAGGGTCGGGAAACGAGGGTAGCCAAATTAATTCTGAGTTAGTTAGAGTCTCAAAGCGTTTGAAGCAGCTAAATCAAGAGTACACCGTAGAAGCACCGAAATTTCGACTTTCGAAAAGTTTTCTCATAAGATTAGTTCTAAATTTTGCTACGCAACTTTCAGGGTCACAGAATCTGCTTACTATATAAATTATAATGTTTCAATAAAAAGTACAACGTAAGGGGATTTACATAACAGATTAAGGGCAAAGAGAAAGTGCGATTTTACACGAATCTGCAAAAAGTAAAATCGAATAAAAATTCTCGTAGATTTAAAAACCGCCATTTGTATACATTTAAAAAAAATAAAATCAATGCATGAATAATCTAAGTATACCTCATGCAATCTGTAAATCGTATCTTCAATTTCAAGACGCAAAAAAAATTAATTACCAAAATCATCGATCCGAGACTTCGGGTAATCCCCGTTAAATTCTGTGACTGAAAGCTCCCTGGGGTCGTGCGCGAGATTCGCTAACTGTGCGTTACCACAAAATCCACTTCCCTCTCCATATCTTTAATGAATTCCTTCACAGCAATGTATATATACATATATGTAATTGCTTCAATTTTGCAAACGCGTGAAACTCGCGTTAACCCGAGGAGCAACGAGGCAAACGAGTGAATAGTGGAAACGTGATAAAAGCATACCTTCGGGTTTTAACTCATCTTTCCTTCGTACTCTCGTTCCTCGTCTCGTCTTTTTTTCTGGCGCTTTTGCACTCCAAAATAAAGCTAATAAAAGTATAGTGCCTACATACCTAGTTACGGTTGAAAAATGTACCCTCCCCCCTCCCCTCCACCGGCTCTTTCGCGTTTACCAACCGCGAAATACGAAGTAACGTTCACGACCGTTAGGGATACGTTCGGAAGAGTTAAACCCGCTTGGGGGTGGAAACGCTCGATATTTTTCTATTTATGGACAGAACTCCCGCGCGTAACGAGCCGAGCCGTCCACAGACATTAAGATACATCACGCTCTCGAAGCTCAAAAGCGCCAAATGAATAGTGCACCAAAGTTATCGCAGAGGTTCGCGTGCTCATTAGGCGATTGCGGTTATCCGCTAACAAGTTAAACTCACCCAAGTCATATTGCCGCAGGCATACACCGTCGCATCGGCGCAAAACTATCGACGTTCGCGATTTCGGTCATTCTTGAAGCTTGCGAGATGTTACCAATAAGACTTCGACACTTCAAAAAACGAAAGGGCGTATGAGATTTCGTTTTAAACGGCGATTGGTGTGGGATACGACCTTTTCTTTCTTAGCAATCAACGTATATTTTTAACACAACGAGGCCATCGAGTTCATCGATTCGTCTTTCCGAACTCTCGATCTCTGAGAAGTGAAAAAAAGTACAAGGAGGAAACGAGGCTAACGGGGCTATTTTATATACATAAAGAAACACACAGACGGGTGGTATATACGTATATTAAATCATAGTAATCTATAGGACGGTCGTAAGCAACGAGTCGCAAAGTTCGCTGAAGTTTCGCAAACTAGGCTCGTGAAAGAAAAGTTTGTTTCTTTTTTCTCTGTTTATCTAAGCCGTCGAAAACTTTCCGATGCTCTTATATGCATACCTGTAAACATATTGAGAGAAATATTTGACTTGCAGGGTCGTGCGACAGTCAATCGGGTGATGACGAAAGTAGCAATGATAATTATATCGAAAACGAGAATTATTTTAGTCACCGATTTAGGTGTTGTAGGATTCCCCATCGCATACACATGGGAAAAAAATACATGCAAAAATATATTAGAAATATATCAGAAATATATAAGATTCGTAATTTTTATATGCAAATGCAATTTTTTTTTTTTCGAATTAATGCCGAAAATAGTATATTGTGCAACAAGAACAGGAAGTTGGCGATTGCGACGAATGTTTTTCTGTGTTACTCTGAATTCTGTTCCAAAAAGGGTTAAAGCAGAATGAAATTTTAAACTAAACTAATTTGCTTTTTTCGCGTCGGTGAGTACAGCGATCTATTCGTGTGCTAAAATATTTAAAAAGCTGGAATAGTACGAATTTTTCAGAATTTATCGATAATGCCAATTTCGGCGTAATCAATTGAACGCACAGGTGGTGAAATTTTTTTTTTTTTTTTTCGATCATTGTTTGTCTCGACCCCAACAACCGCGTATCTGTTATACGGTCCTAACTATGCCAAACTATACTCTATATACCAGAATAGTTTTCTCCTCTCCGTATCACTCTTCGTGTGTACACTAAAAGTATTTAACGGTGCATTGAAAGCCTATTTGGACTCTCGTCACGTATTCTACGCTATAACCCAAAACCGACACCTAACGAACTTCACCGCACAGGTGGCGCCGGGCCCACGGATAGTTACGGTCGATTTTAACGCGACGGGCTTGAGAGAGGCCAGCGCTTACCATAACGACACCAACCAACGTTTGCAAATTCAGTCGGGCGTATTTTAACGCTGTCCCTCTATCTCTCTTACAGATTGAATGAATGAAAGTGTGGAAAATCGACGCAGGTCCACCAGTGACGCTACTGAGGGTAGAAAACCTCTCAATGAGTAAACACGATTCGATGAAATCGAATTCAAAGTTAGTAGCAACCAAACGCCTACGGTTCTCCCTCTCTTTCTCTCTCGCTCTCGCTCTCTCTCTCTCTCTGCGAGTATCGTATTCGAGTTTTACTCGGCTACACGTTGCCTACGGCCGGACTTCATCCTCGATCCGATCAAACGAACTCGTCACCGGTCAATCGAGTTTATCGGGTTCGTACGACACAGATAAATCGACAAAAAAAAACCCTTACGATAAAAAAACGGAATTGCGTTGAAAAAAACTCTGAAAGCGATAATTATAAATTAAAACGCTCAGTCAGAGTTTTTGTAATACGGCAAACTTTTTTTAATTTCATTTTTTCGAAAAGAGAATGTTTACAAATGTTAATCATTCTCTTTGCGATGGCTGATCTAGCGGCAAAGTCGTTCAACACCGAGACAAACTCTGTTGCTTTCGGTCTGAACCATAAAAAAGTTGTCGTCAAATGAAAATCGATAAAAATAAATTATATGTGACTGGTATTTGCTATTCCGCAGTGGTACTACAGTGCGAAGAGAACGTGTTACATCGTTACTTCCACGAACAGCTTTGCGTCGGGTTACGACGAAGCTTCACCGTCGATTAATAACGTTGTTGTTTCATCATTACGGAAAAATTTTCAAGCTCACGTTACCCGCATAAAATCATCAGTAGATATCTTTAATCGCACGTTTAACCCCTCACGTACGGAAGACGTAAATATACGCCCGAATTTTTGACCAGTCGTTACCTTCAATTGCTTCGTTTAACTGTATAAAAAATCGCGAAAAAAATCGGAAAAAAATTGTGAAATAACGTTGAACTGTTGGTTTTTCAATGATTCAAAGAGATTTATTTTACGTTTTTGCGTATTGTTGTTACGAGCAAACGACGTTCTACTTGGCGAGCAAACGAAACGTTCTATTTGGCCGGCAAAAAGTCTCCCCTAAGTGAAGGGGTCAATAGTTAAAACACTCCATAATGAATAATTCACCGTTTAAATATGATTTTTCGATTATTCATATCGCGCGAAGAGTAACATTTTATTTCGAAGTCCATACGGTATGCTACGAACGAGTTTACGTGTATATTGTAGTGAAAAGCATATTTCCGCGCGTTTATAGGATTACTTTTTCATCAAAGTTTAATTAGTAATTATCGTTATGGAGGGTAAAAAGGTGGAGGAGGGGGTTGGGGGTGGGGAACTTGGCGAGCGTGTAATGGTCAGTTTTGGAATTGCTCCGCGGCGCTCATATCGTAGAGCATCAACGCCTAAATGTTGCGAAAATCAACGCTTTCGACGAGGTTCCATCCACACAGCGTTGGGTAACACACACGGACTTCGATAATACCACATGTGAAGCGTAGCGTTGGATCTAAAGGAGACCGGGGTTACTTGACACAATTGAAACTTCAACAAACCAATTTTTATTCCGTTATTGTACACTGTGAATAAATCTGAATTTTTGCATTCGCTGAGAGATCATCTTTATCTGTCCAAAACAAAATTTTTGATGTCAATTGCATTTATTGGATTAGAAATAACAGCGTTCGGATTCGTCGCGTTCATTATTTCACGCTTTTTTGTAATTTTCCCTTATATTTCTTGTATCTGTTACTATACGGTGAATCAATATAAAATTCGGCACCCGTCGAGTGATGGGGTATATCTGTCTATAAAAAAATCAGTGCTCTTTAAGCTCTTTGTAATTCCCAATCACAAGTCTGGAACGTTGTTGATGTCCGATTAGTCGCGTAGGATTGCGTGGAAAATATTGTAATGTTCATCATTTAATATTTACATCCGTTGCTTAACGATTAATCGAAACGCCATCTTCAGCCCGCATAGAGAGATCGTATTTATCGATTTTTGAAAAATAATTCGGCACTTTTATCCAATTTCACTTCTCAACACACAATTGCAACGTTTCAACGATGTATGTGTCAATTCACCCCGGTCAACCCTCCACTTGCATTACCCCGGTTTATATTGGGGTTGAATTTTCGTTGATCTTCGTCCTGTGTGTGAGTGTAACGAAGCCGTTAAGCTCTCCACGATGCATCCTGTGCACTCAACGCTCCATCCCACGTTCACCGCCACACTCGACGGTATATACCGATGCGGCAACGTCGTTGAAGCCATCTATGGTGTTATGGCGTTTTACGAGCGCGTAATTAAGAGCTGACCGTGCTGTAGTTAAAAATTAATGAAATTGACGAGAGTGGATGTTCACGTCGTTGGTCCACTACAGCAACGCAGATCTCGCTCGCTTGATGGCCGGAAGTGGGAAAACAGCCAAGCAAAAACGAGGATATAAACAAGCAGCAATGCTCGTCTTAAAGCTCACACGTTTCCGTACACCGGTATCCCCCGCACCCACTCTTGCATTTGTAAGCTGACCATCCGACAGCAGACACATCAAGCGGCAACTGAAACTGTTAGACTGAACCGGATATAAATTCGTTCGTAAAAAAGAGCTCTAAAAACTTGCAGACATAAAAATACGGGAAAAACACGAAAGAAAAAACGTCTGCATAGAAAGTTGCGAGGTGTCTCACGTTCGATTTTTCTTAAAGACAATAATAATAACAAATGAATTGTTCGCGAGAGTTTTCGCAAGACGTATGGAAAGAAAAAGGTTTAGAAATTCCTCGCTGTTATTACACAGCAGTCTGGAAAACATACAATCTTTGGCCATTCCCAAGGGAAAGGCACTCGAAGTAAAAAACCTCGTAAAGTCTAAATCTCCGCGCAAGCAGGTCAAGCGCGCGGCTCGTTTAATAATTGCGCTTTTCCTCAACTCTCTACGCTCTTTCGCTTGGAACGAAAATAAATATAGAGACTCCTACATTTAAACGGAACTGGGCCATTTGAGATCTCTATTATTCATTTAGCTTTCATCCCATTCACCGCTACACCCCTACGGTAAATTTGGAATAGAGCCATGAAAAACAGATTCCAAATGTGCTACTGCTGCTGTCGAGTCTGAATGCGAAGTGTTGCGTGAATATAGAAAAGCGAGGATACTCGAGAAACTATACATACGCGTTGATAACATTTTTTTTCATTGAATTCATTCTAAGACACTGCTATAGGAGTCTAAAAAAACGCTATTGCTAAAAATAAACATTTACAAAAATTAGTGAAAAATATCCAAAATCCTGTAAAAAAATAACATTATGTAATTCACTCGAAAGCGTTCCTTACACATTATATGTTAACTACGAAACAACATTTTTTCTCTGACTAAAAGTACCAGATAAAAATATCTCAAAAACTGTATACACCAAATTCCACAAACGCGTATCCAAAACGGAAATCAGAAATTCGATTTTTTTTTTTTCATCTGAATCAAATTTCCGTTAGTAGCTCGCGGTAAGAAGAAAATCCAAAAGGGCATAAGGTAGCTTATACCTTGCAGGTCGCGCAAGCAAGAATGCTTATCGCATAGTGCAGTCTTTCGTTTGCCACGACTGCGCAGCTTGCAAGCCTTCGTCCATGTGTGCGACCTAACCAAGTACAGTTAAACCTCCCAATAGTCTTCGGAACAGAATCAAGTGACTCCCTAACTCCTTTTTGAAGACTAGAATCACAGATCTGTTGGAATCGAGCTATTTGATTGCAGAGCGACACCCATGGGTACCATCAAAGCGCTTAAGGATCAATGAGGCAAATCGATCTCCATAGACCAATTTTATGAGTCAATGGGCTAACAGGAAAGTGCTTTCTTCAGGGGTAAACTGCCATTGCGGTGCCTCGACTATTGAGAAATTTCACTGTACATGTCGGCATCCAGCGCTACCCATAACCAACGAGCCTTTCTCCGTCGTCGATTTTTCCCATTTTCTCGCCACGGCTATACCGATATAGTTTTTCCCCCTCAATGGTGGACTGCACTATAGGGCACATGTAGTACACTTAGCAATTCTTCGAGAGGGTCGAAACCCGTTAGGGTTACGACGTGCCACAGGGTCCTCGAGAGTTCTACGCCGCTACCAGTGGAGAGCGTTAGTCGCAACTTCGCTCGAAGGCTAAGCGTAAAGCCAGCCTCAGACGTAAACGGGGCGATGGACGAAGCGAAGGGAATATGGAAGGGTTGTAAATGTACGAAGCGCATACACGCGAGAGCGTTACCACGGAAAGAGGAATGAGTATAGTATACGCGAACGGGAGAGTTCCGGCCAGCGAAAGTGCGCAATGAGAGGGAAACGACGTGCGGTACCCAGCGGACGGTGCATATAGAACTTGCGCGTTTGCTTCATACGGTTGATGCGAAATAGGAAGAGAGCGTCTCGGCTTCTCGGTCGCTGAGTTTTACACATGTAGGTCAGAATTTATGTGAAAATTCGCCACCCCCCCCCCCCCCTCCTCCTCCCCCGTCTCGTCTCCCGAGAGGATGGTAAATATCCACGGTTAAACCGCACGCCATTAGGTCTTTCATGCTGTTCTTTCTCTGCGCTTAGTTCGGTTGGGTTTGGTTGGGTACGTGAGTGAACGAGCTTCTTCGGTTAATGCATTTCAGACGGTTGCACCAGTGCGGACCAAGCTACTTGCACATCCTCTTTGGATATATATTGTATGTATAGTATCGTTTACACGGCCATAGGAAATTTATAAGCTTCTTTCTGAAATTTTTTTGCATTCGAATATGTTGAGAAGACGCTCTATACATGCTTCTCGGATTGTCATAAGTCACAATGCAAAATTGATCGCGTATATTTTAAGAATTACTGTAAAGTATGTTCTCAGACTTGATGGGCTTCGAGATTCGATTTGATATGAGAAGATGAGTACGAAGGGTTGTTTTTTTATGAATTCTGAGTCAGGAATTTCAGAATCTCTATTTTCGGTTCGATTGTCGAGTTCAAGATTACAAACAGTTCGAATCTCAATTGGACTCGCAAAAAAAAAAAACCCTCAATGGAAATCCGTGCACTTTTTTTTTTCGATCAAAATGCGACCTCGTCTACGTTATATTGGTGGTCTCGATTTCTGTGAATTCCGACCGGATGTTGAAAATCGTCGTCTGACAACCTATTTCAGTTGACCGTATTTCACCCGTCTCGTCTAACCGATCGAAATTTCAATCACTTTTTATAATATCCGCCACCGATGCAGACGGCGTAAATTTTTTAATAATTTTCACCTCATCCACTTCTCTCTGCCAGCGGTTCGAGTCGGCAGAGCAGTAGCTTTCTTTGTTATGACAATTTTCGCAACACGAAGAATCAACCTTCGAACGAGATGAATTAATCGCAAGTAACAATCGATAATTAAATTCTCGAGCTGTGCATCAGTTGAACGTGACAGAAGGGGAGGGGGGGGGGCGAGAGAAGAGAGAACGAAAAAGCAGGATGTAAAGAGACTGACATAGACTATTAAATCGTAATCAGATCGCAAGTTGAACCTAGTTAATGGTAGACGCGACGTTTGATTAGAATTGTTTAATTGACGAGGGGGGAATAACTGATGGCGTCTGCGCGTTCCGAAACATTCACCGTCGGTCACGACGAGCTTTTATTGAAGAACGTATTTTAATCAACGACTCTCGGACTCGCATGGTCAATCGTATAACAAGAACAGTTTCGAGTTTTTCGTAATGTCCATTCACAGACGGCCAAATAACGGGCTGAGTTATTGCTCGGCCGATATTAACCGTCCATATTCGCACACGATCGACAATTACAAAGTTTTTCGTCTTCAAAGAAGTGTCTATCAAAATGAAGCATTATTTTTTTAAGTGGGTCCAGCCGTTGGTTCAAAAACCGATTTATATCTGCGATCTTTTTTTTTCCCGAAAACTTTCCGAAGAAAAAAAAACATTTTTTTTTACTGAAAGGTACGCGTATTAAGGGTTCCCAAAATAATTACAATTGCCTAACATTGTTTTTGCCATTAGTGACAAATTTTGGAAACTTATAGAATTCATTTTGTCGAACGATGTCTGTCGTGACGAAATAGAGAATCAGAGTATTTGATCGTTATGAACGAAGTTGAATCTCATTGTGAATTGAACAACGGAACGTTTAACTGGCCAAATCAACGGTCCAATGCGCCGCATGCCGGGGTCATTGAAGAGGTTAACTGGCTGCGGTCAGAGGACAAGGGCCGCGGCGCTATTATACGATTCCACATTGATTTCACAAGGGTGATATGATCGTTGGTCACGACCTGTCGATATACGCATTGATGTCAATATAAAGAGTTATTGAATTCGAAGAAAAATGAAAAAAATTACCGGTTCGAATTTCCAGAGGGTGTGACCTCTCACCCTCGTTAGCACCGCAGTCGTAATGGGGGTGGAAAAAGCATCGGTGCGTTCGAACGAATGTATTTACGGCATAGCAGCGCATCGATTCACAAATACATTGTCCAATAATTGATAACTTTTGGGATTACCAAATGAAAATTTCACCCACATAAATTATTCGAAATTACTATATTTCTTTTTCATTCGATTATGAATTATAATAGAACTTTATTCAACATTGTCTTGTCGATGTTATTATAATTTTGCATTCTTCATAACGATCGAACTCATTGACCTTCATAAGAATTGAAACGTGAAAGACGAAAAACATTTTTTTTAACGCTGTTTTCGTGATTTTCTTGTATTATTAATAAAAAAATGTATAGCTTGTCAGTAGTAAAATCAATGCGAAATGATATAAGCAAAATATCGGTCAAGTTGCGACAGCGACGAATGAACAAACAAATAAAAGATAACGAATTTTTCGTATTTTTTGCACTGCGAAATAATTGACGGTTACGCGATGTCTCGATCCTCTTCTCGTCGAATCAACATCAAATCGGCAAATGAAAAAAGAAAATTCTAAATGTAAAAAGAAATCAGAGAAAATAGAACAAATCACGTTTGCCGTGGATATTAAATTTTGTGAAGGGGAAAGAAGTCATCGAGTCGATTTGAATGAATACGTAATTAATTTCACGCGTTTCAACGAAAATAGAACGCGATCGAACATACGTAACACAAATACGGATGTATATTCATATATATATTTATCTATATAGTTACACGTCGAGGAGAGTTGCAGCAGATAGCGCACTCTCTAATTTAAACTTCGACTGTGTGAATGTGTGTGCGGATGGTGTGCGAATGAGTGAATGTGAACGAAGCTCCGAGTCGTCGACGTAAACGGCGAAGTAGTTATATCCACGGAACGCACTTTGCAAAGGGTCCCGCGTGAAACGTAAACCCCTCGAGAAAATTCAATTCAATTTACCCCGAGTTGTTGGCGTTTAACGCCCTCCGACTCTCACACTCTCGCATCTCATATACATCCCTGGACGCGCGATATATCCGAGACACGCGACAAGTACCTTGCTATATACTATGCAGTGAAAAAAATTCGCGAAACTGGTAAAAAAAAATATGAAAAATTTTAGGATAACGAAATTAAAAATAAAATGAACCCTTCGCCCTGTTCGAGTACCAAGTACCATGTTCTCCTTGCGATATATATATCGCAGCTAAATTTTTCGAGGTGATGCAAGAAATATATTATTTTAAAAAAATATAAAATAAACTGAATTTTCTTACATGAAGTGTTTGGCATCGAATAAAAATTGCGATAAGTACCATTTCAGTTACGCTGTAGCAACAAAATTTTACCGATCGACGAAAAAAAATTTGAAATGATAAAAACTTTTATTTATACGTCGTAAAAATTTCAATTTATGCATCGTCGCTAAACATAGAAAAAAATAAAAATTGCACATGTTTCTATCGTGACACTATAACGAAGAAAAATACTTGAGCGCATATATATTTTTAACTAGAGTTCCGAAGCTTATTCTTTCGAATGCCGAACAATTTACGCTGGTAAATTGGATTTAACGATTAGCCTGACACGCGACAGCCGAGAAACGCGAGTCCTCGGTAAACGTGTCGAGACATAAGGCCAAAGAGAATTTTAATAAATCGCTATGGTTCGTAGTAAAAGCGGCGCGATAATGCACAGTATATAAATTGAAAAAAGAAAAAAAAGAAAAATTGGCAAAGTTAAAATATAATTCCTCCGCGTGTTTTAAATAGAGATACTTAGTCAACACGCGTAACCCGATGGAGCTTGAATTATTTTTCCGACGGGGAACACGCGTCTCTAACTCGGTTTTTTTTCTCATTTTCGCGACCCTCTATGTGCAGTTTATTCTGTCGTTAACTCCACCCCTTCGCTTCATGCAGACTTCTGTACGTAGGTGCGACGACAGCTCCCGGGCTTTGTAGAAATATGGCGCGCTAAGTTAATAACACATGTACTTCCATCTCTTTCTGTTCTGTGCTTTTCAAAAGCTTTACGCGTGAACCAAGCTGATAACTGGCACGTGGCCATTGACTGGATAGTTTTTTTTTTTGCTTATCTACCCATTTTATGCTCTCTATACGAAGGAAAATAGTGATATAAATGTTTCGTCTAAAAACGTAACGAGGATGCGGTTCACTCGCATGTGATTCCTTAATTGCGTACAAGTTGTAATTTTCATAAATACGGCAAATAAATTCAGAAAGTTCTGGTGAAAACTGCTATTTTTTTTAACTGCCTATTTTTTTGCACTGTTGGATCATTCAGAGAGGCGTGTGTGCTTACAAAAAAGAAAAAAAAAATTGAAAAGTGTCACGACAGCGTTGCGAAAAATCGTGTATTGAATTCGCTGAAGAGTAGAAAGTAAACACAAATATTAATACACATTTCTGTCAAAGGACAAAAGTTTGTTGCCCATTAAATAAACTTTTCATAGATCCTTCGATAAAAACTTTTTTTCATTCGTGGCTCTTGGAATTATTTTATTCAACGTGACTGATGCGACTAAAGATGAACTTTTAATTCCAGCAATCGGTAGCAAATTAAACTGCGGTGAGGGAAGAAAAAAAAGTTGTTTTTATAGACGATGAAGAATTTACTTTAATCGCTCGGAGTAGTATTAGGTTAATTATCAAATTGAAAAGAGTGAGCTGTTCGAAGCAATTTTTTTTAAATGTATCGATCTTTTGTATAGAGAGAAAGGGGTTACGAAAATTTCGTACAGACCATTATCTCCACTCGTCGGTTTATATAGAAAAATATTTTCTTCGAATTCGCCAACGGTGTCGTCGATTTCTTTTCGAATTTGTTACCGTTATGTTCGAACGGCCAGCTGGCCGAGTAAGCGTCTCCCGTAGAACATCGAGTTTCAAAACTTTCTTGTCGCGAATAAAGCGAGTGAGAGAGATTCTACGTGGCTGTGAGCTTTTCTTCCGTCACCGAAGCGGACGCTGTGATGCACAACGTCTTCGGGTATACGGAATCAAACGGGAAGGGAAATACCGAGAGGATGAGGGAGTTTGGTGAACTAGCGAGACGAGTGTGTCGACTCGAGTTCCTTAATTCGTCGGAAAAGACGAACATCCGCGGACTTTCGGGGAAGTTGGTACACACGCGGTGCCAACGCGCTTGTAAGAGATGGTAGTTTACCCGCGTTAGAATTATGTAGACTCCCCACTCTCTCTGTCTATTTCCCTCGAAAAGTTTCGTCGGCAGGGAGGGCAAAAATTATTCGTCAGACGGGCGCGAAAGAGAAATAGAGTGAGTTTCTACTTCTGGCTAATTATACCAAGTGACGAGAAGCTTGTGAAGAAAAAAATAAAAATAAAAAAATAAAAACTTTAAAGTAGAGACGGTGGCGGTTTGAATTCGTGCTTATTGCACTTTTACTACTTATCAATTACCACGAATTTTTTCGTCGTTGTATCATAAAGAAATTCGCTTACGAAAATTTCTCAAGACTCGCGTGTTTTATCTCATATTAATTGCTTTTTAATTGGCTCTTAGAATTTTGATAAATCGATATATTGCGAGTGTTTAGAACTGAAAACATACGATTTAAAAAAAAGCTCACGGCGAAACTTTATAGAAAAACAGCAACTATAATAATCAAATTTTCGCAAATTCCCGAAATTGAACATTTTTTGGACAGCAAGAAAAAATCATCGTGAAACAAAATTTTTATTCATGTCATCTTATAGCCGCAAGTTAAACATAGCCGCTCATTGAATTTCGATGAAACATCAATTGATTGCGTGCTTCTTGGAAAAGTTCCGAAAGCTCTTCACCGCGAAACGTGCCATCTCGGTGGTGGAGCCAACTTTTCGTCTTTCACCTTTTATGATTTTCCAGCAGCGATGGCGAGAAATTCGAGACTTTTTTTTTGCTCTTTCATTTCAAGCCTATATGTTTCGGTGGCTTTCATTCCGGCTTCTCCGGCGGAAAAGTGGAGGGGGAGCAGAGGGGTCTGCAGACACGTTCAATAATTCGCGACTCGACCGCCGTCCGGTAGGCGAATTCTTGTGAATATTTCACAAGGTGCCAGACGTAGCCAACGGGATCCATCGTAGAGATCTTTTCGTAAGTATATCGAGCGTAGATGCATTCGAAAGTTCCGACTCGACCGAAGCACACACCGAACTATACGAAATACCAACGGATATACTGTATACCACCGAAGCGCAAGTATATATATATGTATCACGAACATAACGGTGGAGCAAGTTGCATTCAAAGAAACAGCCGTAGCTCTCTCACTTCCAAAGCTATTCGAATTTTACGCGTGGCCGGAAATAACAGTGAGAAAGAAATAGAGAAAAAAAGAAAAAAAAAGTACGCAGACGTTTTATGGTCGTTCGCGTATACGAAAGATACAATTCGAATTCTCATAACTCCCGGCGCTTCGATTCTTGAAAGTTTCGACACAGTAGATGTATTCAAAAACTATTTTTGATTACTCACAAAATAAATAACGTACCCAACCCACATGATAAACATATTATTTTGTATCGCTTTGATTTTCCGTTGAAAAACTTCAGCGTCGACGGATATTTTTATACATATATTTTTTTTAGTTTGTAAATAAATCGACACGTATCAATGTTAGCAATATGTTACCACTTACGAACTAAAACTACGCACAGTGGAGGTTAGTACAGGTTTTTCTTCAATCGTCCAATCGGAGCACTCAAACGATTTAGTAGAGTCTCAATTCTTCGAATCTCGGTGAAAAAGTGTTTGAGCGATAGAAAGAAAAAAGTGTAGCAAAAACAGATAAAAGTGCGGGTAGTCTGGGCTCTCTATAGCTCAGCTTCGCGTGTTACTCTCAATCTCGACATCCGGTGGGTCCCGCGTCCCCAGTGCTGAGATTTCAAACTCTAGGGAAGGGGGTGAAGAGGGTGACTTTGCTTTTCTGGACCAACTCTCGGTTCACCAGTTTCGCTGGTAACCCCGTTCCACTACGAACTCCCAACGAGCTTGCGCACCGATTCTGTCTCTGTCGTCTGGGTAACGCGTTGCGAGCGCGTTCGCCAAACGACACATGCCAACGTCAATCCGTTCTACCGTATCCTGTTACGGGATTTATGGTGAACGATGCATTACGTAAATTGTGAACGATGCCGAACGATAGAGAGGCCTCTCTGCTAGCGTTCGCGGTGATGGAAGCTCTGCGAGACGCGTTGCGGAACCGCGCTTACGCATATACAGAGGGAACGATGGTAAAGTCGAACCCCATTCACTGATTGGCCCCGGAAGCACATTTTAGCTACCAGCGATTGGTACAAGTTATTTATGTCCGAACAATATTTTTCGCAGAAGGCTTTTCATACAGACAGATAGCTGTTCCCTATTACGAACGGCTCGATACCTATAAAATCGCCAGGTCGACTTTCCATCGGCTAAAACAGCAAGATCATCGATCTTACGAAAAAAACGTATTCTTGCATTTTCATCGAGAATCTTGTTATCTATAATTCTGATAATAACTGTTATGGCCGTAGGATCAAGGGATATCGAGTTATTTTCCAATGAAACAGAATTGTATGACTTTTTTGTATTTCTTTTCTAAAGTTCTTCCACTTTTGCTCTGTTTTCATTGCCAATTACTTGGGACACTGTTTGGGACAATTTCGAACGAGCAATGTAATTTTTACCACTTTTCAATCAATTCTATTAGAGTAGAATCTCTTGACTCCAAAATTCTATCTCCGTTGGAGTCATATTTTTCATAGACCATTTCAATGGGCAGCGGCTTACGGCTTGTGTAGCCGCGTTGTGTGCGGATTTTCGTCGTTACGAATGGCCAATGACTGAGCCGGACAGCTTATGGTACACACTCCGGATCACAGTAAACCTGTACGAGATGGTTATATCGACTATACTGACCTGCCTGTAGGTCGTATTGCATCGTTTCGGGCGTCACACGAATCGGGAACAAAATTACGAGACTCCACGAAAATGTTCCGGCAGTTTGAATAGCGGGATGAAGGCTAAATCACTCTCGGTAGATTGTGCGGAGTCGCCGAAAAAAACAAAAAATAAAAAATACGATTCGCTACAGGCAAATCCCGTTTGTAAACTACAATCGTACGTTACATCGGAGTACGTTAAGTAATTTTAGTGCTGCAAGCGTCGGATACAATTACGCCCAACAGTGATATTTATTGTGAAAGCATTTTTGAGAAAAAAAAATTATTTTATGGCTTTTTGTTTGAATTGAGTAAAATGAAAGATTCGATTTTAGATATTGTTCGATTTATCCAGTGTATGGAGACTTTTGTATATATTTGATTGATTGCGACGCCTCTACTTGGAGACGAAATTTGAAGTTTTTTTTTTGTTAAATCATTTACCGAGCGAAGTGTTTTGAAATTATTAAAATTTGTCGAGTGCCCATTTGTCGAGCTGGCATTTACGCTAAAAATTATGTTTTTTTCACCGTTCCAAAAAGACTCGTAGAAATTAATTTAATATTGAATATTTTTATATGAAACGATTAAGAACGAAATTCGATAAACGCTAATACAACAGATTGTTTTAGCTTAAGGAAACTATTGGACTAAAATTGAATTTCAAAGAAAAAAAAAAAACGTAAGATCGAATTGCTGCGAAGAATAAAACTTTGGGCGAGTGTTATCTCGTCTATTCCGGGCGGAGAATGCAATGGCAGGCGAGTGGGTACTCGGGAGTAGGTAACTCGATGAAAACTTCGTCTGTTCAATCGACCGTGTCGTCGTCGACATTGGAGGAATATTCGATTGGCACGATCGGGGTAACGTCAGGCGGATCTTCTCATACGGAGACGTAAGATAGAAAAAAAAAAGGGAAGAAAAAAAAAGAATAGGAAAAAGAAACGAAGATCGACGGAATGAGAAAATTCGAGCGTAGTGGGGAGAGGGAATCGATCGGCCATAAAAACCGATACGCATCGTATATATTCTCGATGACGCCTAAAGTCGGATGAAAAAGTCTCTCGAAGCAGAGCAAGACCCGCGTGGCTTTGGCGAACTTTTCTTATCGTTAAGTCGTAAATCTACGTGACGGTGTTGGGCTCTCTCGCGTTATACGTTAGCCCCCGACGCTCCGCTGCTTCGTTTACGGTGAAAGGAAAAATTATATTGGCAACGACACGGAGAACTCGAGAAGTGAGACCGTAGAGAAAAGCGTTGAGATAAAATAAGAAAGAGAAAAAACAATGTCACGTTGAAGCGAAAAAAAAAGAGGGATGAGAGGCCGTTGACGATTAATATTTTTGTCGTCTTGTCGTCCTGCCACGAGGTTGGGGAGCGGAAAGAATAACGAAAAGGGGATAAATAATAAAAGGATTTGCATGGAGGACGAAAGTAATTGGAGACAAAAAAAAAGAAATCTGAGAAACGAGTCGACACGCTTTCTTCGTTAGAATTCATAAAATAATTTTTGCAGGGCGTGTTGAGTGAAATAAAAAAAGAATTCCTGACACAACTTCCATGAGTTCAAACTATAAAATTATTCTGTATCGATTCTATAAAAATAATGAATTCTCATTTTGTACAGAATTTTACTTTTTTTGATTGATATTGATAACGATTCAATAAAGAAAAAAATCAATAAACGAATACACAAATAATAAATTAATAAACATAACAAAATCTGACGACAAAAAAAATGCAAAATTCCGGGATTCCCCGATTTTTTGTTTTTTTTTCGAAATTTCTCTAATTAATGGACGTCATTTATTTTCAAAAAATTATATTACATAAGTGACTGAAAGAAGACGTAAAACAAATCATTTTACTTTTGTTCGAAACACGCGAAACGTTATTCCATTTTTAGTTACAGTTACAGAATGTACCATTTGCTGGTACAATGAATCTTGGATTCGCCCTGCGGGTGCTGATGTTTTTCCACCGCAAACGAGAACCGTATTGAAGAAAGACGTACGAAATTTCGACTCGCGGCTTCATTCAGTTCAACGGCACGTTGTTAACATCCCAACTATTTTGTTATTGTCATTATATACCGGATTTCCCCGCTCCACCGCGCAACAGAAACTCTTGGGTATTCGTTACACTGGCAAGAAATGGGGTCAACTTTATAATCTGCTTCTGCTTGTACATACATAACTTCAGCCTCCGGTTACATGCTTCTGCGGTAACTAATTAACTATGTGCCGTAGCGAAACTCGCGGCATTCATCGCGTGGAAGCCTCGACGAGATTCCCTTCTCGGTTGTGCCATTGGTTACCATTGTTACGGAGTACCCGGAAACGAGCTGTGGCTTCTACAACAATACATTCAACCCGTGAAATACATCACAGCTTCGACGTGCTGGTTAAGGACTCATTGGGGCTATTTTCAGTGAGGTAGGAAAGCAGTTGCGCTGTTTGATTTCGATGAACGGAATCCTTGACGAATCGCATCTAAATTTTAGTCAAAACCAACAAGAAATTCAACGACCAACAAAATCCCTGCTAAAATAGGAAAATAACGAACAAAATGTATTTAAAAAAAATGAAAAAACGCATTAATATCGCATATTATGGTCAGCTGATTTTTACACTCGAATAATAAGCTGTTATTTCACGAATTTTCTTCAGTACAGTTTGTTTATTTAAAAAAAATTTCAGTCGGGAATTTTTCATACGTGAAATTTTTTTCAATTGATGCTTCTCGATGATAAAATGTTTAATACGTTCAATAAAAACGTTTCTCTGATTTTAAAGACGTGCGCAAGCTGTTGGTCTGCAAATGAACTCGAATCACCTCCTGACCCTATTTCATCCACCAATAACTTTTGTTGTAGAGTTATAAAATCGTATTTTTTTTTAGTGTACAAAATTTTCCAAGCTGTCGTTTAATCCGCCGGTACGATACAGGCGCGTGTTTGTTAGCGAGAAATTGCGCCGTAGAGAATTCAATGAGTCGGCATAGAGTCATTGGACGTACAGGGATGGAAAATTTGTTGGCAAAATACGGGCATTTTGTCGTACGGTGGTGGGGGTATATATGTGCCTCATTTGTGTAAAGCTCGCGCACTAGAATTTGCGATATTTGCGACCCGGAGGGAGGAGTGGGAGGGCGGAGAGTCGCAGAATCAAATAGATTGCAATTGCAGTCGGTACTCCCGACGAATCGGGGTGTATATACATCGGGAATTGAATGCTGTTTCGAATAGCCGGTACACCAGAGTATCGTGATTAACGATGGCATCGTGATTTTCGAAGTTATTACACTGCCACCAGTCGCGAAACGAGGATCAATGTAGTGCGCAGACACAACTGGGAATAGACGAAACAGAGAATTTTAGGCAATGAGCCATTGCGACGAAGGCGAAACGACTAACGCGATCGAAGTCACTCGTTTTTCAATACGACAAATTCGGTACGTGATGAAGAACGGATAAGGCTCGCAAGGTTGGCTAACTTTTTAGCTTTCTTTCGCCGACGGCGACGTCGACGATAGAAGTTGTAAAAAGATTTGGCAGGGAGGGGGGGGGGGGCGGAGGGAGCGGTGTCGGAAAAGAGGAACGATCTGTGCGAAGGGATATACAACAAAAAGTGGATGAAATATACGAGACTTCTTGGTTTTCTATGGATTCTCTCCTTCTCCGTATTATTCGCGTATTCGGATATCGCTGACTAGCAAAACAGTTTACGATTTTTAGGTTTTTCCACTATCATTTATGGTTTACCGATGTATTTCCAAATTTTCTACTGAAAGTTCTTCGAGGTGCGGTTGTCCATGAGGAATAATCTTTTCACGCGAAAAACACGACATTACCTTGTAACAAGAGTAAGAAAAGAAATGTAATTCTCGGACGTTAGGTATTAATCCCGTGTGAATTTAATACAAATTTTACAACGCCTCGTTGAGAAGCTCTTCAGATGCAGTGCTTTAATGTTCATATTTCCTTCCCTCGTTACATAATTTCCAGAAGCCCGGTCGTCAGTTTGACGTAACCAAAGCCTGTAAAACTTCATAATCTCCGCGTGAAAAATATGAAATAGAATTATTTTAGGTGCTTTTATCTTTTTTTTACAGAATAATTAAAAGGATTTTTTCTCCCCTTTTCACCACCTTTGATAAGTCTGGTGATTATCTTGCCGACGATGTTAAATAAAAAAATGTGTATATATATTAATCATGTTCGCTGTAAAAGGATTGTCGGAGTAAGAATTTTTCAGTGGATTTGACGCTGTAAAAGGCCGCGAGCATTGAGTTAAGAGCATTGCGCTGCCGATGCAAAACCTTTTGCTAGGTCGTTTTCGTTAGACTCCTTACAGCTCTTTATACTTCATTTTTCATACTTCAATCACTCGACAAATCCTCTTACTTATTCCACTAGTCCTTCCAGTTACTCAACTATGGTTTTTTTTTATTTTCTCAAAGATTCTTTGAAAATATGACGACGCAAGATCTTTCACCATAATATTTTTCAGTCATTTTTCGCTCATTTCTGTTCATTCGCGTGACGATATAATTTTTTCATTGTCAAACTATATTTTTTCCTTGAAGTACACTTAGTTTATCTACACTGCGAACTAATTCCAAGCTTTTATTATTATTATTATTATTATTATTATACCAATAATATCGCGGGAAAAATTCATAGCAATATCATTTTTTTTTTTTTTTTCGAATAAACAACGATCTCATTCTCGTGCGGCTCTCATATAACGAGATTAAGTGTGTACGCGGGATCGACAAACACGCGTACACGAATATACGGTCGAATCGTTTCGAGAATACTATATCGATGCGTGAGCGTTTCATTCAATCCAAGTGACCGGCGTTATAACGTTGAGACCGTTCGGAAATTTACTCTCTATGCGTATTTATTCAATGCCGTTTGTTGCTACTGCAAATGCGGCTCTATACTGTTTGCATAGCCGCGGCGTTGGTTCAGTGTTATCCAGCAAAATGACGAGTTATCCGGTGCGTTTTAATCGGGTACAGGTTTGGTTTGAGGACAGCAGCACGGTTGACACGCTGAAGTTCGGAATAATACGTCCCGGCTTTAACATTGATGTGTTCGAGAAACTCATTTTTTAAATTTTTTTTCCTCCCGGAGAACGCGATTATTTTTTAACGTAATGACAAGAGAAATACTTATCCGTTATAGTTTTAATCCTCAAAAATTATGCATATTTTTGTTACCATTCCGATAGTCAGCAGTCAAATCTGCAGACGTATGAAATGTTCTATCATCACACCTAACCTCACAAGATCGAGAAGTGCGGGTTACAGGGGACGACAATCCCAAGGCCGCCGTTTCCAGCAGTATCGTCGCTCAACCTTCGATTTGAAAATTGTGGCTCGGTGATTGTGTTACAGCAAATTGAATCTTTGATTTGTTAATTCAATCGACGCCGGTAAGAATTTCTCAGAGAAAATAGACGGCTTCATCGAAGAATTCAAGTGTACGCCGGGAACGTTATTCTAACTGTGCGCTGTTCGGAAACTGTGCCCTTCGGAAACGAAAATTGTACGAATTTAGGCCAAAATTTGTTTGGGTCTTAATAAGAATAGTGCTGTGAGTCTAGCGGCTTTATTGATTACTCCTAACGCTTTCCTAATCTTTTCTAATCTTTCGAATAATTTCCTACAAAAGAGCGTTCCTTAGAAACAGAATTCAAAATTTAAAAAGTCAATTTGACTGATATCGTCATTCTTAATCTTCGATTTTTTCACTCGATTAAATTATTTATGCAATTTAATCTCTAATTTTTAAACCATCTCGGAGCTCTTGTATAAAAAGTAAAGCTGATGTCATTATGCGGAAATATTACGCGCGTTTTTTTTTAAGTAAAAAAGAGAAAAAAAAGTATAGAATGGAAAAGATAAAAATAGTAAAAGAGTTAACGGAAGAGGAAACGCGAGGCTGAGATTCCAGTTTACGATTTCCAATTATACGAACGTACGATCGAATATCGTGGTACAGCGAAAGGGCAATGACGGTAGTGGAGGGGGCGTATGCGGGGGTGGAAGGGGATAGGATGGTTCCGGGCTGCGGCTTCCGCCAATTAAGAAAAACTAATTTTGTCCGGGGAGCTTGTGCGACCGCTAGGCTCGCGTTTCCTCTTGCCTCTTCCTCTGGCGTTCGCGGAGCTACTTTTCCACCTTCGCTCGTTCGTTCTCTTTTTTTTTAACCCCCTCCCTCTCTCCAGGACTTCTTTCCCACCTTTACTTCTGCCTCATTCGCCGCGGTAATCCGTGGCGATCGTACCGCTAAATTTAATTCAGCACCGGTTCGAACTGCCTGCGCTCGCACGCGGTTATCACATTATCTCATGGTGGCTAATCGTTTAACACCTCTCCCGAATCGAGTCGTGATAAATTCAGCCCCCTCCCACGCCTCCCCCCCGCCCTCCCTCGCCCCGAGACTACGACAGCTCCGCCTGTCACATTCTGAAATATTAATTACAAGATCGCAGCGAGATCGCTAATTATTCTTCACCTCCGGGTGCTGCTTTAGGTAACACTAGCCAACGTAATTGAATTAACAGTAGAAACGGTTCGAATTGTCCGGCTCCCAATGCGAGTACCCGTGTTAATATCCATGTGAGCGCCTATACGAACGTTGTGTAATAATGCTGTGAATGTTATGACCGTCTGTGTGGATAGGGTAATAGGGATGAATATCCAATTACCATACACTTACCGCGCTAATCTCGATGGGCTAAATTTACCAGTTTTGTCATATGAATTCGCGGATAAATACAGTTAACCCGTATTTTATATTTATTAACGTAAAAAAGAAAAATGATAAATAAAATAAATAATTGTATAAAATAATTAATAAAAATGTATGATATTTGTCACTGAATACGATGTTTTTGCGACACTGGATAATGATCTATAAATTCATATCGAATTCATGGTACTTGGAAACACTGACAATAAATCGGCATTCTTCATTGGATGCAAGAATGCGGGCCTTCAGGATTTTATAATAGAGAAATATATTATATAACGTCTGAAAATCGCAGTCGGTTTTTACCGGATCGACGAAACAAATACTCAATACGCCACAAATCTACGCATTCACGCCTTTTCTCTGCACTCTCCCTCTGTTTACGATCGTAGCAAGCGATAATAATTATGTTGGTGCCGATAACGCGGGCGCGCGAATCAGATTGCAATCTAAATGGCATCACGCCACTTTATGCAGCGGCGTACACACTTCGCGGTTTGGCGCTCTTTCTCTCTCTCTCTCTCTGTCTCTCTCATTCTTGTATATAGCTAGCGGCACATAGACACGTAGATAGAGAGTAGAGTACATGTAAAAGCATGCGACAAGCAAATGCTAACGTACGTGTACGCGGCCCGGTGTCGCGACGCTCGCATTACCCAACGATATATCATCCGCACCGTTAAGGCGACCGCCAACCCATCGAGCAAAACCAGCAACCACACGCGCCTTACTCGTCGCAGAAAAAATTGCAACCGCTCACGGAAAGAGGGAATTAGGTGAAGGGGATCATCACCCGCACGACGGGACGTACAATTTTTAACTTTGCTTAACTCCACGTCAGCCTTCTCTCCAATCTGTAGATTTGCGTACGTCTGTCCGTTCATACCAAAGGCGATTGATGCAAATAAAAACCTCCTGAAATTACAGCAGCGTTCTTATCGTTCTATTCTGCCACTGGTTTGTCCAACTTGTTCTTTTTTTTTTTTTCAATTCCCAGCGTCAGTCCGCATTTCAGTCGGATTTCTATCGTCTCGTTTGTCACTTTTATGGAAAAATAACGAGCAGCAAAGCTCGAAAAGGCTGACGGATACGTGCCTATAAATGGTTGCAAGTCGAAACGAACTTTTGAAGTGTCAGAACAAACTTGGAAAGTTCCAATGCCAGGAGCGTACTGGCTGGACGTCAATGTTGGAAGCTCCAGGTTGGTCGTTCGATTCGACCAACGAACTTATCGAAGTACTCTTCTGGCTGAAGCCTATGCCGCTCGTTGGAGTTGCAACGCATTGGACGCAACTGTCCGAAGTTTAGTTTTCGAACCATTGATTTTTTAGGTGCTGGCAGATCTAGCAGACATCCGAGATCAGCGATCGATGGTTCGCGGCCAAGTGAAGGGACGATGCCAGCGTTCGTTGAAGCCCACGTAACGACAATCGCTGGATTTTCCATTCTCCCTCGTCCATTCCGATCCGAGAGTCAAAGCACACGACTTTCTTACACTTGGTCGCTGGGAGGAAAAACCGACCGGGAATTGATTGTTCCCGGGTATGGTAGGAGCATAAAACTGTGATGTTAAAAACACTGGCGTCACTCGCAAGCCGAGACGCTCTAAACGCTGCTTGGTAACACATACATCCATTGTAGACGAGTGTTATGTGTGTCTGGAGGTATAACGGTATGGTATATCAGCACGAAAGCTTCGAGTAATCGATATCATTACCCCAGATTCAAGAATCCTTAAGGTTGGATTCCAGTGTCCCCCCAAGTTTCACTCGTAAGAAACCACTCCACTACGGAGTCGAACTTCCTTTCGCCATTTGTGTTTTTTTTTTTCCCTTTTTTTTCGCTACAAAATTCTTGTACGGTATTGACCGGCGTTAGTTATATCTTGAAAGCATTCGTAATCCAGTAAATCAGTTCAATTTTATGGATAATATTCTTTATGTATATGATGAGCCATAAAACATCTAACTTCCCGCACATGAGCACTTTGATATGTGTGTCAACGGAAGGCGTCATCCAAGCTTATGAGGAACTTGGGGCTTCCGTTTTGGCACCGGGACATGACGAATGGGAGGATAAGTATGTGATAACGAGCTTATAGACAAGAATAAAACTTATTTGTTCATTGGTGTCGCATTAAACGGTCTTTTTTTTTAATCCATTACCCTCATTACCCTCCAATTGTAATAAACGGACGTAAATATATCAAAATTTCCGTTTACGACATTCAATTGACGCAACGAAACCGTATTGAGATGTAACGGTCACAATACCGGCCCAATGCCTCGTTTTCCTTGAGTCCCCGATAAAAAGATACATTAACGAGGAAAAAAGAAACCTAACGGCTGTTTTTATCTCTCACGGCTCGCCAATTCGGAATGTAACCGTTTTCAAAATCCTACTATCAACGGCCGTTTCGGCTGTGTAGGACTTGGTTACTCCCTCATTCTATCTTGGCACACGATGCAAAATGGCGTCGAATAAGCTGGATATTTGCGGAGGTATATTCTTATCGAGAAAGAACCCGAGAGTCTCGTCGGGGATATTCTCGCGGGTGCTGCACCAGCACCATGGCAGTAGTCGAGCCATCAAGTCAATGTTCGAAATCCCTGGTGATACACGCGCTTCCGGCTGCCAGACACATAAAATTCCCCTTCGAGAACGGGCGCGAGCTAATCTTCCTCGGCGGACGACCATCCTCGACCCTGAGGAGCTTTAACCCTCCGCTTTCCTTCTCCGCCCCCTTTCGTCTCTCTACTCGTAAGACCGATCCTCATCGTTCTGTTTGTCTTTCACTATCCCACGTGACCTTTTCCAACCGCGGTGCGAGGTCAACGTCGCATGAACTTCGAAAATCCACCAGGGATTCTAATTCTTCTGCATCAGAGTCCTCAAGGATGACTGTCATGATGACGATGCTCCAACGTGGCTTTCTTCTGGTTATTTTAAAATCTGAACGTTCTTCGTCTTCGAACAGATGACCGTAGTGACATTACTGAAACATTATTCTTCGATCGTCCTGCATTGATCTATGATTTCCTTTGACTTCAGTAAAACGGCGTTTCGAATTTTTTCAGTTTAAAGTTCGATGACAGCAATCTCGTGCGATTTCCATTCGGTCCTTCTAGAATCTTTGTCGTTTCCTCTCCTTTCTGATCTTTCTTTTTCCATTCTCTATTCTAATGTTGTCTCGCAAGATCGGCCTTCAACCGGGCAGCTTACGCTTTTGAATATCACTACAATCATACGACGTCCTTTTCTCTTCAAAGACACATCGCGGCGTATTTTCGATCCCGTTAAGTAAGACTCCAAGAAAACGGAGGCGGCAGAGCCTTCTTCGCTTTATCCACAACATTCTTATAGACATAGCATTTTAGATTCTCTTTGTCTACCATCTCGGCCGTTCGTATATTCCCGTATAACACATAACAGTTCACCTCATCTGTATACTGTTATACATACCATTTCCTATAGTCCTTTACAGGATGGTACCTATACATTTATTTATATACACCCCCAGTCTTCTTCGCTTTCCGATGGCCAACCAAGGTGTTCTCCAGGCCACTCGCAATCTTCAGAATGCATCTGCATATTTATAGTCTGCTTACAACTTGTTTGTAATGGGGTTCCCTTCGCTCTTCCTCTCATTCTTCTTTCTACTCGAGACTCTGGCCGTAGCCAACGTAAATCGTGTACCTGGCGAACCTTATTCCGCCTTTTCCCTCTCACCCCCCGGCCACTCGGTGCTCTTCCTCTCCATTCCAACTCCGCTTCTCTCGGGTCCTCTCGATTTTCTCTCGCCTGGAACTTCTCAACCTCTTGCAAAAACAAGCGCGATTCGTTTATGACGCAGAAATACAAACAACAAATAACCGTCAGTCCACTGGGTTTATAGATGTGCTGAGACTTCTCGCAATGCCACAGAAATTCTACTTCCGGTAATGTACAATGTTTTTCCTTTTTCTTATTCTCTCTTTCGACCTCTCATTTCACATTATACCTGTAACTACTTCTCGCTTTGCGCGACTTCTACTAGTCTTTTTTTTTTAACAAATACTTTATGAAAGTGCAGTATACGCGCGCTACGTATTGTATACTTGCACGTGCAACTGCGGAGGGGCGCGGGCAACAACATCGTGTGCCTGACCGCGCCATCTATTCATACTCATATCAGCATGCATAATTTGTGACCACGTTACGGATGCTCTTAAGGGGAGACTCTCTCGGTACTCGGGTACAATAAATATCTCTTTCCTTCCGCGGAAGCTACCGCGAAGCCAGTAACCTGGTATAGCTAATGCAGCTGCAGCAACGTCATGTTGCAGAACCGCGCACGGTCCTGGCCTGTGCCAGTAACCAGAAACATCTCGTCTCCACTGCCAACTTTGCCAAAGTTTTGTACTGTCGAACCACCCTTGTACCGTGTATACAGTACTGGACGGAAGTAATGACATAGGTTAGCGCATCAAATCCGATCGGCAATGGATTTGGAAAGAGAGCGGTTTCTTACATGACTGCGTTCCATTATCAATCAGAACCATCAGTCGAGTTCCATTTTTCTTGTACTTCGACAAAAAGCCTCTCAACCCTTTCATAAATATCTTTCGCGGCAAGATAAATGATTTTCCAAGTGAAGTTATTCGAGAAATACCGGAAATGGCAGAACCCGAGAGATCCGGGACCCGTTTCTTCGAACGTACAACGAAATCTACCGTCTAGACGAATTTCGCGGTATAATAATGTTCCCCAAGGGATTCTTCTTTCGCGGGTCGAAAGTAGAACGGACAAAAAGAGGCGAACACGGTAAAAGGCTGGATACCCCGAGGAAGAAACAGTGGTGAGCGTCTTTTATCCGGGGCAAAAGCAAGTCGACAGGGGATGAACGAGGAAATATTCAAATTCGTTTCGTATCCTGTGCTACAAGATTCTATGCCTATAGTGTATTACACGGTACATATAGAAAATATGTGCGGAGGTCGAAGCTGGAAAACGCGTTTCGCCTCGGTGAGAGAGAGTTCAGTGGGCCCGACGCCAAATCCTTCGTCGAGTGATTTTTACTGCGTTTCCATGCACTCTTCCGCAGAAATCGCCTGTTCAACTTGCGCTCTTTCTCATTTTCCATCCACGGTTTACTGTAATGCGGAGATCTCGACTTTTCGTGGTTAATTCGGGAAATGTGAGCATCACTTTTCCCATAGTGAAAGGGATGAACTCACTGGGTTTCTCGATCTTGGCGAACGAGGCAAAAGTAACGATAATCATTGAAGCGATAATCTCCGCGTCCATATTTACCCGTTATTGCGTGATGAGGCATGTTATCTGCTAGTAGTTTCCCTTCTTTTGTACTTTCATTTAACAAGAGTCCATATACGTCGAGATTGAAGGGTTGAATTCTGCCACATTAAACTTATGCGAAGATTGGTCCAAAAAATTGTCAGATAAATTTCTACTCGCAAACGAAACGGCATCAGTCAACACAGCTCTCTACCCTCATTAGGCGCTGTTAACAACTGATGACAGAGTAACGAGTTGCCCCATTCTCGCGCATTAGCAACTTTTTCATTATTCCTAAAAGACTCTCGTGATAAAAGAAGAGTCAAGGATACCCGGTGTTCTTCCAATAAATTTCCGTCACGTCCTTTCTCATTTACCATCTGTCTTCGTGCCTCGGAGAGCAACGCAACGGGAGAGTTGATAGAGCTTGAAAGAATAGCTACAACGGTATCTGGGAAAACGAAAGAGGGTATAACCGTATCCACTGCAGCGAAATGTCGAGGTATATGCGTTGGTGTACGGCACGGTCTCCCGTCCGCTCGTATTTTTCACTCGGTTTATTCACAAAGGCATTACCGTAATCAACTCCCGATCTTCTGATTTACCTTTTTTTTCGTACAAACTTTACATTCCATCCCGTGGAATGCTTTGGACGAGGGTAACGGGGTTTGCAAGTGTGAATACGACCTATGGGGTGGACGGGCTTCGGCAAAAAAAGGGCTCTCGTTCAATGTGTAGGTTGTTGTTTTTTTTTTTTTTTTTTTTGAAGCCAAACGATTCGGCGATCTAGCATTGGGCGAACAGGATCAGTGTAACTCGATATGCGCGGGCACTTCATTCTTCCAACGAGCAATGAGCATTCTGGGTGCGCGCGGGAGGGTGGACCGGCAGTCGCGCTATTACGCGATTCGTACGAACGCCTAGGTAGATCGCACGAGCTTCCAGCACAGCTGTAGAGTAACTGTGCCAGCAGCATTAGGTACGTTCGTGCGAAGCTGCACCCGTATATAAACAGAGGCCACCCAGCTGGGCAGGGGAGGGTGGGGGGTGGGTATGGCCCATCCGAGAATTGGAAAACAGTAAAAGTTCGAGGGGACTAGGCACCGCTGCGGAGGTGGAACGGGACGAGGAAAATAAAATTTAGCGTGTGCGCGGGTCCGCAAACTCGAAGGTTGCCTGCCCACTTTGCTACGAAATTGCGCGGCTCGGCTCGAATAGATTTTATTGAGCGAGAGAGAGCAAGTGAAGTAGGTTTTTCCCAGGAATGGGACAGGAACGAAAAAAAAAAAAAAAAAACGCGAGGGAAAAGAGCGCAAGAAAGAGAGAAATTGGAAGTACGTATAGGGGTCTGGAGAATCGAAACTACGGCTCACCGACTCGACTTCGTACGAGGATTACGGAATTTCACGTCCACTCAATTCGCAAAGAAGGACAGAGCGTCTCTCGATATACTCATCGTATCTTTTCTCCTGGAGAAAAGACCGAATCTTTCCAAGTGAACATGACCGACTTCTTCATCGAGTGCACTTTATACACGCTAAATGCCACATTGTCCTAAGAGAGTCTACCCTCTTGACTACGTCGTCTGTCTTCGATACTCTGATATTCTGGTCATAAAACACATCGAATCGTTTGATTGAAATTCTTCGGCGTGTCAGCATGAATAAATGCATGCTGTCGCCCCTTCGCCATTTGTTCGACGCGAAAGAAGAGAAGAAAAATTCGCTCAACACAGCCGCCGCGACGATCGATAGTTTAATTCCTTCGTTTTTCGATGCTTTTTTTTTTTCTTTCGCTCACAACGTTATCTGCGAGGCAGCATCGTCAAGCCGATCATAAATAGGTAAGTACGCGTATGTAATGCGAAGCGTTTGCACGCGACTAAGCTGAGCTGGCGACACACGCGTATCTGCACGAATGTATGTTTCTGTGTTGAAAAACCAGTTCACGAAACACTTACACATAGTTATTCTTGGTTGAAGTCCATACGAGTTCGGACTGTATTGTACGTAGAACTGTAGCACATAGGTGACTTGCGGGTTGTGCATGGCTGGGGAACATAAATTATATTTATAGGCAGGGTACCCGGGGCCAACGTGCCGCTTACTTTTCTCTCGGATCACAGTCGAATCACCATAATTGAAGACCCCCCGGCAATTGAGTGTCGTTCACGTCACTGTAATACCCTACTAACGTATCAGACACATACATTTCGCGGATACACACCATGTATTTTCGAGTACCAACCCGATTCCGAGTAGCATTTATCCCTTTATAAGCAGACCATAAACCACCCCAGTGAATTCAACACCTTTCCGAGCAATAAAAGGAGTTTACTCCTCATTATTTACCTGCGGAAGTACATTACACTACGTTATACCCGAGGAAGCGGATGTCTCGCGATCTTATTCGGTGATGTTCCCAAGATACGATATAACACTCAAATTGTGGCAAACAAATCGCGTAAAAAAATCACAAGCTGCATTTTCATATAATTGATATATTAATCATATAATTTATTATATACTTGCGGAAATATGTTCTAAAATATATCTGCAATATATCATTTGTTCGATGAAAATGTATCGGAAATATTATGGATATATATTGCGATACACTTTTTTCCATGTGGGTAGTTTAGAAATGAATGGCGTCTCCAACGCTCGATTGGTCCATTGCTGAAAGGTATATCCAAAAGATGTGAGACGTGAAAGAAAAAAACCTAAAAAGTAACCTTCGTCCATTTTGCCAATAATCCAAAGTGAAAACATCGATTGAAAAAAAAAAAATTCGCATCCATCGATACCGAAATTTCATTCGATCGATGGATTTTCGATGCGACGCGAAGACCGAGAGAGAGATATAGCTCCTGAGCCCCCCAATCTGTCTGACCGCACGCACGTGCGCAGATAGCTTGTCCGGCATGGTATGGGAATACATCGAACGGGTTCGCGAGAGGATTGAGGGGAATTTTGCTGGCAGGTTTACGAAGCTTGCGAGGGGTGCCCACTATAAATTATCGTACCCGCGTTCTCCACATCCCTGCATATCCACTCGAGAATCGAGTTCTACGGTTTGCTTCAAGAGCTTTCATCCCCTGTACTCTCCTCCGCCGTGTTTGCCACAAGAAAAACCGGTGGCAAGATACATTTACAGATTAAAAGTGGCAAAAAGCACGGTGAGCGATATTACTCCTGTCCAACGCCCGGCGAACGAAAAGCTCTCGGGCTACGCGAAGGTACGCGTAGCAACGGCAAAGGCACGGGAGTTACCCCAAAAGCCCGCCAGCGCCTACATTCACGATTCTACCGTTCTTCCGTATGTCTCTTTGCGCTGACGCGCGCATGGTACTGAAACTTTACATCCAATCCTCCTGAGGCTCCACACCGGTGCCCGTTTTGTTTTCAGAAACTCACTGACCCAGAACAGGCGTCTTGTACTTTCAACATTTAAATTCGAAAAGTCTTCGTACAATTTCAGTGATTTTTCAAATCCGACAGAACCAGGGAAAAGTTTATCCCGTTTCTTGGATGCTGCGTAACTATTTTGATTCGAATTAATATGTTTTAACTTACAAGTAATGAAGCCACTGCGTTACTACGTCCTCCTCGGGTCTATTAAAATGTCATTTGAATATGGCGTCGATCTATGCTAATTATAATAGGAAAATTAAATAATTCGTGTCATTATATGTTCGCAAACTGCACCCGACCTTCGAATTATCGCAACTTCGTGAGATTTTCTATTGAATTAATAATTTTCCACATGGAACAATGTTTTTGGTTATATATGAAACGTAATTTACCACTAATTTCATTAATAAACTTCAATTAACTTAAATTTCATGAATATCATGAATCGCTTGTTCGCACGTATAAAACGCGAAGATAACCCAATATATTGACAAGTACCTGTTAGCCGCATCATTCCCATCGTCTCTTTAATGCTTCAAGCTGTAATACGCGAGGATATAACCGCGGGGGGTATATCACCGGCTCGTTAGTACCGTACTTGATCGCATAATCGACCCTCTCCACACTTCCGTTTCGTTAATAATCGATCTCGCCACACTTCCGATTATCGTGGTGGACGGAGAGCGTTGAGACAAGCAGACGAAAGGGGTTGATACTTGGTATGGTACACGCGAGAACTACGAACGCGCTCAGGAGGTTCAGGTTGGTTCAACGATAGGGAACGTACACACGGTCGCCTAATACGTTCACGATTCGACGATCGCTACATTGGAACGGTATTCAAAGGTATACCTATAGAAGGATCGAGCGCATACGTACCCCTTGAGCCAAGCGCACATCGATCCATCGTGTGGCTCGGGCCATCCCTGGATCCCACAGAACCGAACCAACCGAGCTATGCAAATCCCCGTTTTACGATGGCGATTTCTCGACGGACGGGGATAGATCGCGTCCGAGTTTTTTTCCGCGTCTCCACGCCCGCTTATCGGGAGAATACCCCCTCAAAACCCCCCTTTTCCTACTGCTCTTCTGGTTTCCAAACCCAGCGATACCGCGCTTCGTCCTCACGGGCCACTATATCTGGATGAACGAAACGAGATTCCCGAGAGTGAAAACGTATGGGAACCGTACAAAAAAAAAATCCTTAGGGTAGATACCGAACATCGGTGCATCAGGAGAAAAGTACCCGTTGCCGTCGGGTGATTTTCACCCACCGTCATATATATATATGTATTTTTTTTTACGAAATAGATTTATCATATCGTAAAGCTGGGATACGATGTGATGGGGATAAGGTGCGAAGGTATGTCGTCTGTCGTCTTCGACACGACTTAATGAGGTTTTACAGAGTCGTTTCAAGATTTTCACGATTGAGCGACGAGTTTGTTAGTTTCAATGTGAAGAATTAAGTATTTATGAAGATGACGCTTTTTTTTATTGATACGGTGTTCAGTTATGAAGAACAAATATTGTTTTTCTTGTACCCTGACGACGACCGAGAAACCTCATGAATTCGGGAAGAAAGTGTTGGAACTTTTGATTCATTCGCCCATTCGCAAAATCACGTCCTGCAGTTAAAAAAATAGTTTTTTTGCAATGAAAACAAATTTCTTTTTTTTTAACTTTGCCGTTGTGGAACTTCGCGGTCTCGAGGTGTAAAAATAGGGTACTGGAAGATTAAATAAGACGGCAAGATCGGGAATTAATAGTATCCTTAGAAATTTGATAATATTCGTTATCGCGAACACGAATGGCATATAAATGATAATTTCAACGGTTGGAACCAGTAACTGCTAGTACGTGAAATCCCTTGAGTGAATCGACATTGAATATCTGATACATTGAAAGCTTGCGAAGCTGCGCGGTTAGACCGCGAATAATTAATGGTCGACCTCGTGCCATGAATCGTAGTAGAAACCGCCATGCGTGTGGGAGTAACGAAAGGCTATGAGAGAAAGACGGAACGACGATCCAACGTAGAAAGACGTAGGGGTTCTAAAATTGGCGAATCCATCACACATTTTTCATGTTTTTAATATATTTCAAATACGATATAAATGAAATCTCAATAAAATAAAGTAATGTTATGACAATTAAGTTTCCATCGTAAGGAAATAAAGAAGTTCGACGGCACACAGAATTATTCAGGAAATCTCGATCGCGCTATCAAAGCTCGTAATGTAAAGACACTATACAATGATAAGAAACATCGACGTGTGTGAAATAATATACGCTTCCTTAAGCTTTAACGATGATTTGTCGGTAAAAAACACAGGAAGATTGCTCGGTCGTTTCCTCATTGTTCTCGATATTTTATAATGCATTTATTTGGAGCTTTCATTTGGCTCTTTACCATCTTGCGGAAGAAACTCTACGAACGTGGAAAAAGAAAATGCATACGAGAGATAATACATTTGGAAGCGATTATTTACAAAAATAATGAATATAATGATGATATTGGTTTATTCAGATTTATTTTCGAAAATTTTCATTATCAGTATCTTCAAAAAATTAACGTTCCGATACTCTGTTATTGCTGAGATACGAATTTCATAGGAAGAATTTCCGGCTGCTAATACACATTCACGAGCGTGTGAATAGTTCGTTATTTAAACTACAGTCTGCCTTCTGATTTTCACAGGTAAATAGAAAGTTACACAGAAAAAAATGTATTTCTCGATAATCACTATGATAGGTGCTATTAAACGTGTGGATCGATCTATTGTGTAAGTAATCGATTAAATTTGTATTTTCCGGATTAGTTTATATTTTCTCCATTTTCCGACACTAAAATATGTTGTAAACGCAGAATATTTATTGTATTTCTGAATCTCGTTGAATATATCTTCGGGGATACTACTGAACCAAGATATTGTCAGACACAAGATTGCCGGTCGACAGGTACAGTGATATTTAATCATTCTACAATACGATATATTTTATAAACGGAAACAGCATTTTCATTTTCTTTTACGAAGTAATCATTGATATGTATTATTATAATTCGCGATGCAATCGATTGGAATGTAGCTAAAGATTTCGATAAATTGATCGATTGGAATGCGAGCTTTTGTACCGATTTTTATCAATTCGCTTGCGGCAAAGGTCCACCCGAAAAACTAACCAAGTATCGAACGCAAGAACAATATCTCAGCGATATAATTGTGAGCAATGATCCCAGTGATCAAGTAATTTCGAGTCTGGAACCGAGTAAGTTTCAATTTTTTCCGTAACGCGTATTTCACCGACCTATTTGTTAATTACTTCATGGTTCACATTGTACGAAATGATCCCGAAATGGAATCACAAACAGTACAATAAAGGTATGCGACTTCATAGTAAAGCTGAGAAGTAAAGATATTACTGTGACTAATGAAGAGTTAACTTTTAAACCTTAAAATCTTAAGTTTATCCGACAGTTAAGGCTTCACATCACATGCCTTACATGGAAAACAAATCATCACTCTTCTTCAGGTTCTTCAGACTCACCCCTCTTACAGTTGATTAAACGATATTCCCGAAATTGCATCAACCAGGGTATATACGCTTTAGAATAATATAAATTAGACAAATAAGAGAATGAACTGTAAAGTAATCTTTTTTAATGTATTAACACTTCAGGAGCGTTGAATGCAGCAGGTCTGAAACCGATTATTAAACTCTTAAATAAAGCATCGGCCTTAAATACATGGTGGAAACTCGAAAATTGGGCTGTTTCTATCGGACTAAATTCATCGTTTTTCTCGGTGAAAATTGAAAGCCATATGAATCGCGAGGATAGAAAGGGAGCGATTATAGTATGTATAGGACTATTTATAATTTCGGTAAATATTATATCTGCATCGATTGAAGCTTCTTGAAATAGTCTGGACACGTTTTCTTGTAGTTGGGACCACCGAATACGACAATGTACCCAAAAAGTTATTTAAATTTATCCTTAAGGTTGATAGAACAGATGGCAGAAGAGGGCATGAATTTATCTTTGGCAAATAAACTTCGCAATGGTTTAGTGAAAGAACTCGATTTTTACGAAATTCTTCAGGTTAGATTGAGGAATTCATTAAGGTGATATGATTTTCCGACGGATGTACTTTGATGGTAACAAATCGTAATTGGGAGTATCTTTAAAGTTCTTAGCAAAGATCGCAAAATCTGTGAAGTGATTTGTTACCATTGAAGCCAATCCGTCGATCTGGCACCAAAGTGTATTTAAATCGTAAAAAAAAGAAATATTGTTCTTGTAACGCATGTAAAACTGTCTATTCAGGATCCAAGATTGGCAGAGAAAAATAAATACGGTGAGCGTAATTTGACGTCACTAAGCAATTGGCACGATTTGTGGAACAAAATACGAAAATATCCACAACAAGTAAGACACTGTTGTTCGGAAACGCGGAATGACCGTAACGCAACTGATCGGTTTTCATTGCAGATGAATTGGGAATATTACCTGAATAATTATTGGAAGAGATCGGTAACATCGAATGTGGTGGTTCCGTTATTAAAAAATGGGATGTTCAAGATATGGATCGAGTATCCGCTGTTCATAGAAACCCTTGGACGTCAAGTAGAGCTGTTTAAGGATGAAGAAATGCGTAGGGGAAACCGGGGCCAAACGTAACACGGGTCAATTGTAACAAGCGATATAATAAATACACACGAAATCGGAGGCTTGCAGCAGTAACACTACATGATTTGAAATAAAAAATAGTATTATTTGTAATAATTATGTAGACAGTATTGCAGTTTCAAGAATTTCCGACGCCATTAACGAATTTCCGTATAGAAAAGTAAGTTTTTTATGCCACGTTCTTTATTGGCTAGCAACCGCAGTTTAAGCCCATAGTAAACATGCGTGACGTTTTCAGTGAATTTATTCTTCACTGAATATTTTGAGATATAATACATAGGGGTTTTGATTCATAAATTTAAAGCAGTGTCCAACTTTATGAAATTTCATCGACGGGGGCCGCTTGTAACACGAGTGTGAGGTCAATTGTAACACCCTCGCGTAGTTGATGAAAACCACGTGGTCGATTGTAGAGAGACTGCGAGACCGGGGACGAAAGTAACACGGCTCTGTTGCAATAAGCGCTACTGCGGCGTCGCAGGCGATCGGACGCTCGGGTATTGCAGAGAGGGCTATTGTCGACGCCGGCCGGCTAGAGCCCACGTGGTTTCTAGAACAGAGGTTTTTCTGTGTTTGCGAAAAGTTTCAACGTTCGCGAAGTTTTACAGAAATGTTACGACGTTGGCGAGTGAACAGTTGCGTCTGAGTGAATCGGGTCAGCTAACCGACGCAAAAATCCTATTCAAACGAATTGAATAGATAATAAGGTACGTCTATAGTGGAAGTTATGTCTCGTAATACTTATAGGTTACGTTGTGTCAATAACAAGCGGCATGGCAATGTTTATAGAAACATCGTGTGTGGTTGATTGTGACTGCCAGCGAACCGGGGTCGATAGTACCAAACACTTTTTTTTTGCAGGCATCTGTGTATTCTAAGTTTTTTTTTTATTCGAGATCGTCGACGTCGCCGATACATAGTTGCGACGAAAAAAAAACGACGCGCTAGTGCTCTGCTTGGTATAAGGTAATAAATACATTTTTATTCCATGTTTTTGATAAATTTATACCTAACGAACTCGACGCATCTAAAAGTCACGAAAAAATGTAATTCGTTCTTCAAGTAGGATTCTATTAAATATTGAATTGCATTATAATTTGCCATTGCACTCCACGATGCAATTCACATAAAAAAACTCGGAAATCTCAAAAAAAATTTAGTACCATCACGTGTATTCCATACTTGCGAAAACTAAAAAAATTCTAATCCTAATATATGATCGATCTGCATGTCAGAGCGTCGAGTAATTTGTTTTATGATTTACTGTTTGAAACATATTTCTTAGAAGAAACAAATTTTTGACCAATCGTATCACGACACGAACCATAAGAACCGTTAAATATTTCTGTAATAATACTTACGCTTGTCGGCGGAAAAGCCGGTTTTTAACGTCCAAAAATTTGTGAAACAATAAAAAAGAAAAAAACGAGCAGTAGTATTATATTCGTTGTAATATTTCCTTTAAATTATCTTTGTGTTTTGGTTTGTACAGACAAAAAACATGGCCAGGAATCGCAAACGAAAAACTAATAGAGGGATGGTCCCAAAGGATGTAATGAAATTGGCGGCTCAAGAAGTCATCGAACTTCGAAGAGGAAAACGAGCTACTGCTGCGAAATATGGCATTTGCCATGTAACTCTCGGTCGCTTTTGCAAAAAAGTTTCGCAAGGTATTTCGAGTCCGCAAATTGGGTATCGGCCACACACAAAGGTGTTTACGGATGAAGAAGAAAAAGAATTAGCCGAATATTTGAAGCGTAGCGCGGATATATACTTCGAATTGCCTCCGTCGGTGGTAAGAAAATTAGCATACGAATATGCTACCGTAAACAACAAAAAAATGCCACCTTCCTGGGAAAAAAAAAATCGGTTGGTCCTGATTGGTTTACGGCATTCTTAAAACGGAATCAGAGTCTTTCAATACGAACTCCGGAAGCAACGAGCCTTAATAGGGCCATGAATTTCAATAGAATGAACGTCGGAAAATTTTATGATAAATTAATGGAAGTAATCGAGAAGCATTCACTTCCTCCACATCGTATCTGGAATACCGATGAGACGGGACTAACGACTGTCCACAAACCGAATAAAATCGTAAGTCAAAAGGGAAAGAAGCAAATCGGAGCAGTGACTTCTGCGGAGAGAGGGCAGCTTGTGACCGTTTGTACAGCCGTGAGCGCTACCGGAAACTCGATACCACCGATCTTCATATTCCCTCGAGCCAAATTCCACGACCATTTCATCAGAGACGGCCCGCTTGGCTCGATCGGACGCGCTAACAAATCTGGATGGATGCAATCGAAAGAGTTTTTCGACTTCATAAAGCATTTCGCGGAACATACGACGCCCAGCGTCAACGACAAAGTTTTGCTCCTTCTGGATAACCACGACTCACATATTTACATACCGACGATCGATTTCTGTAGAAAAAACGGCATCATACTATTGTCGTTTCCGCCTCACACTTCCCATAGGCTGCAGCCGTTGGACCGTGGAGTATACGGGCCTTTTAAAAAATATGTAGCAACTCAAATGGAGACCTGGATGCTGAATAATCCTGGTAAAACGATGTCGATATATGATATCCCCGGTATCGTCAAGGTTGAATTGCCGTTGGCAACGACGATTAATAACATCTGCAACGGTTTTTCATGTACCGGGATTGTTCCATACAATCGGAATATATTCACTGATAGCGATTACGCTCCCGCCGAAGTAACCGAACATCACCTCTCAACTTCTGTAAGAGCATTCGACGAACGAACGCTAACCGAAATCGTCGAGAGTTTAGATATTCGCGAAGGCGTCACGGAATTCCGTCCGAGCTCATCTCAAAATCATTTGACACGAGAAGACAGAAGTTCTTTTTCTGTTGATGCTGCTCTTTGAACGCCGCGTCAAGAACAGCCATTGGAAACTATATTCGCGTCATCGTCTCCGATTATTTCTCGCACCGAGGTTTCGATTCGATCGCGAAGCCGTGCTCGTCGGAACGCTACAGAGAAACAATGTGCAAAAAGCATCGTGGGATTAGAGCAAGACGATTCTCATCCGAAAGAGAATTCGATCGAGTTAACGAAAACTTGTGCTGACTGGAATTATGCTTTCGAAACACTGTTGTACATTTTATTTATTATTTTTATTTCGCCGCTGGTAGAGTACTGCAAACTTATATGACTTAAAGCAAGAGGCACAACACACAGGCTATTAATGAACAAAAAAAAAATACGTCGAGTGCGTTGAAACAAATAGCTACTAATCGATTCGCGACAGAACGCGTTAATAATTACAGCTACATATATATCAGTGTATTAAACCGGATAAATAAACCTACTTTGTTAATAAATTTTCATAAACAGTATATTAATGTTGTTCGGTCGCAATAAGCTCTAGCTATATATAATAAGCTATACCCTTCGATTTCAGGTGTATCTATTATATCGTTTGGAACAATTGACCCGTGTTACATTCGGCCCCGGTCTCCCCTACGCTCGATCACAGACATGTGTAAAATAGGTGTGACTATTGACCCCGCTGCCTGTTACAATTGACCCCAGCATATTCCGAATTCTGAGAGGTTTCTGATCGTCTTGAAATAGAATAAGTAAGAAAACTACTGATTTTTTTGAGCGGGAAAAAATTAAGAAGCTACCTAAGATTCGCCACGCCAGAGGCCACTTAATATCCGGGGTATAGTCCGTTTAGATTTTTGTAAAAAAAATCAACTGTGACTTTTGTTACATTTGTCCCCGGTCTCCCCTATATTTATTTTTCTTTTTATTTATAATGATCGCAACATGCAATTTCTAATATCGATTTATTATCAACAGAAAACATAATTCTGTGGCGAATAGTAAATCAGTTAGTGCAATACGCCGGTAAAGACACGCGAAATATATTGGATCTTCCACTCGTAGATGTAAGGTTAAGTCATGTTTGATCTCTAAAATCAGTTAAAAAAATGCATACATGCGCATACAATAAATAATCGACAACGGGATGTTTAAACGATTCGTACAGAAGCTGCATAACACCTGCTATGACAAATGAATTACAAAAAAATGGCTGGTTTAAGATTTATCCGAAACCTTTGAGAAGTCAGGTACCATACATCGATACTACGTTTCTTAAATCAAAAACTTAATGCACTTTGGAATTCCTAAAGTAACCTTTGAGGTTCGCAGATTCGAAAAATGTACGGCAATGTCGATCTGCAAATGAAATTAATTAACTACAAAATGATAAAGAAAATATTACCGAGCAATGAGCTATTGACGCCTAGAGAGCGCAAGAAACATGACAATCTTTATCGTACATGTGACGAACTGGAAATGATAGTTTCTGTTCTGCATACGCAGTATAACAGAGCGCAATCGGAGCTCAAGAAGATAACTCAATTGTCATGGGTAACGTTTCGATGTATATATATATATAATGGCTTCATAAATTAATAAGGATGAAGTATTCGATCGACCGACAGACCCGAAAAAGGTGGCGTCATTTTTTAGAGTGCATAATCTTTTAATATATGTACTTTTTTTCGTATAGCCTTTGTGCGTCAGCGTCGACTATAATTTCAACTGTGTGATCGCTATTATCGAATATTTCTCCGCAAAATCAAGGATCTCCAAAGTCAAGGAATGGTTGACTTTTCTCGTTCTCGAGCTTTCGTCGAAACAAACAGGATATTTTCAAAGTTTAGAGCGCGTCAAGCGTTACGAGGTAATTTATTGTTGTTGTAATCTAAATGAGAAAATACTTCACTAAATTGATCATTGAGGATTGTTTATGAAAATCAATGACAGAAGGAGATTGCCGGGCGGCCATACATATACAGCAACGGATTTACTTCGAAACAAGTAGCTCTGAGAAATTGCGTACGAAACAAAGAGTATCCGGGGAAATTTCCGTATCAGAATACGTTCACACAGCCAACTTTAATAATCGAGGTATCATTAATTTTACGGCAATCATAAGATACTTTATGCCACTCGGTGCGAGAAGTGCCGACTTCTCGCACGCTTCGTTTCGCTTCACGTGTGAGAAGTCGCACTTCTGGCACTCGTGAAATAAAATTTCGTAAGATACTATTTTGTAACGCGTGCATGAAAAGTGCTACTTCTCGTGTCTGCAGAGAGTGGCGTAAGTGGCGTGTTATAGCAAACCGCGGCAAGTCAGTGCTTCTCGCACGTTGTGGCGGCGCCACAGTCGGCAGGCACGGCAGTAGCACTCCTCCTGCATTTGTTGCAAAAAGTATCATGCGATACTTGTAAGAAAAAGCCGATTTCCGACGGCCTTTGTGAATAAGTAGCCACAGTGGCCGCAGTCACGTTCCAACCTTCGCCGTAAAGTCCGCTTTCTTGCACTCGAATCGCAAAATACTATTATAAGAAAGATCCGTATTTGGGTTGAATTATTTGCAACGAAGTAGAATCCAACGGAAAAATACTTGATCCATTGCTTCGATCGACACACTTCGCCAACGAAAATGAAACAATTATCATAATGTGTGTAGGCACCTGCGAAGAACGAAACTTATGTGGATTTGGCGTTGGATTTAAAAAGATGGGAGCGAGGAATGCTCCTGCGGGAGACGGAATCGTTCCAACTTGGGAACGACGGTTAAACCTGTAATTAATGTCTATAAGTCGTTCTTTTTTGTTTTGCTTTCTGTTTCTGTCCTCGCGATCTGATGGACGATTTTATTGCATGTAACAAATACATTTTTATTCGCAGTTATTATTAATACGATATCGCAAGATACATTCGCCAGATTCAAGAGCAATCGAGCTTCGTGAGTTTTTCTTTTTCTACTATAATGAATTCATGGAAATAACGTTGCCGAGACTCTCGTTATACTACTGTATTCACGCGGATTTCTAATAATTAATCGTATCTGATACAGATCATTGAATTATGGAGCCCTCGGTCCTATAATTGGCGCTCAATTGTGGCGAAAACTCTATTCCTTCGAAAGAGGTATTTTTTCACTTTTTTATTATATACATAAATAATCGTACCTATAATTAATGCAATTGTAGATGGATTCCAGAAGATGGAAGCGTGCGTGACGCAGGTATTTTTTTTTCCTAATGATTTTTATCTCTTACACTTTATGAAAATGTGCTTTGTACTTATCAGATTAATCAATGAATGACAATTCATACATTCTAAGGGTTACCGGCGGGGTAAAGCCCCGAACGTGGTATACAATACGATATCAGAAATTATCCAAGTATCAAATATGCGATACGGTTTGCAAGCAGCGTGGAAGGGTTTTAAACGAACCATCGCAATGAACAGCGAGGGAGACGTTAGATTGATAAAAGATACGAATACCAAAGATGAAAAAATATCGAAATTGAACGATGAGAAGCTTTTTTTTCTGTCATTTGCAAATGTAAGCAAGAATTTTCCTATTGTTCACTTATCATTAATGACTCGAGGGTTTGAATAATCATCCGGTTATCTTGCAAAAAAAAATCCAACTATGTGGATTTTCAAACAAATACAGCAGTTTTCCTATTTCAGGCAAACTGCGCCAACGAACTCGACGACGCGTCAAAATTTTTTGTCAACACGGTTTTGAGTATTACTCCAGAATTCAATGAAGTTTTTTCGTGTAGCCATTTCTCGATGGGTTACCATCCGGATATATGCGTACCGAACGTTTCGCACAGCTGAAGACACAGACGACAATTCAGAAGAGATTTTTTGTACTCTTACAAGTTTAATTTTAAAAAACTATGACGTGCATTTTCGCCAATAAATAACGAAATATAAAAGTAATATATTAATATATACTAAACTAGTGATGTCGTCAGGGGGATACCAGTACCTTAAAATCGGTTGACTATTTCGCAATATGCCAGTCACTGTACCGTTGATTCCGTCGCAGAGGACAGCGAAGTCGTCCCGCGGGATACTGGTGTACCAAGTGGAAAAAGACAAACATCCGACAGAAACAGAGAGCCGTTCGGGAATTTCCAGAATTGGTTCACTCGAAGTATTGTTCTGTTGATCTCTTTCTTTCCATCGTCTGTTTCGTCTCAAATCGCCTCGTCCTTCTTGTTATTCCTTTTAGTTCTATTCTACGGATTCTACACAACTATTCCCTACATACACCAAAGGTTTTCGTGACTCGCTACGCGCGTTCGTAACCATCGCACTAAATCTTCTAAAAAACCACCGTCCTATGCTTATTATCGGCACTCCCCTATCCCGATTAATTACACTTCCTCCCGAAGTTACGAGATATGACAGCCATTGTTAGGATTGCCGTTGTTACAACAACCGTAGAAATAGTTTGGCTCTGCTGTCGCCGGGGATTTAGCCCATCCGTGAGCGAAGCTACGCTGCCAGTTTAATTCTTCCGGAACTTCAACCCCTCAGGCACTGCAGTCTCATCGGCACTTTAACTCCTCCTCCCCCCCCCCCCCTCCGCCCATTAATTCCGCCCCTTTATATGTCACTACGATACAGAGAAATATAGCAAAGCTGATAGATAAACAGGCAGGAAGTATACCCATCATCCTTTCGGCTGAATGGCTCCGCAGCCCGAGCGACTTTTAGACCGCAATTGGAAATGGAACGACAATTTCTCGATAAATCTTAGTTCAACCTCGGCCTGCCGTTCAACCGAATCTATGCCTCCATTTCCTATACTAAATTGTACTGCGGATAAACAAAACTCATTTGGGAAATCTCTCGGGAAAAAATATTAATTCCCTTCAGTAAATCGACATCGAAAACCTGATAAATTGAAAGCTTGCAAGGCTGCGCTTTTACACCGCAAATAATTGATGTTCGACCTCATGCCACGAATAGTAGTAGAGCGCCGTCATGCGCGTGAGACGACCGAAAGATATGAGGAGAAAGACGGAAAAATGAGTCCATGCAGACAGATGTACAATGTTCAGCATTGATAAAAATTCAATGTTCAATTTTTCAACATTCTGATAATAATAGAATTCAATATCAGTATTAATTGAAATCTCTGTAAAGCAGAATAATTTCATGAAAATTAAACTTCGCCCGTAAGGAAGGAAAAAATCTATTGCTATCTTGTAATGTCGCTTTCTTGAGCTTTATGACGCACCAAAATTATTCAGGAAATACCATTTGGTGGCTGTATAATTGTTCGTAAGGCGAGAACTAGACGGTTACAAGAAACAACGACCCGTGAAAAAATAATATCGACTTCCGCAAACTTTTACGATCGTTTATCGTAAAAAATTAATAATACGATCGCGTAGTCGCTTCCTTATTTTTTTAAAACGTTTACAAAGACTTCGCCAATAACAATTGTTGATCTTATATTTGGATTTTTGGTTTCTTCCTGAAAGAATTTTTGTGAATGTGGAAGAAGAACATGGATAAGGAATAATACTTTTGTAAGAATGAATTTGACAAGAAAATGACGTAATGCCACACAGCTGGTTGATTTTAATTTATTTTTAAAATATCTTTATCGTTATTTTCATGTACATGGCGTTCCGATACTCTGTTATTATTCAGACACGAATTACGTGCACAAAACTTTTGTCGATCCCGAACGATCAGTATTTTTAGTTGTCATAATTCATAACGACTGAGATACGAAAGTCATACGCAAAATTTCTGACTGCTACAAACTCACGAGCGTATACCAGACGAGCGGGCGTAGTTCTTTGTATGCTGATCTTAGCAAGTAAATAGAAGTTTGTGCAGTGAATAAAGAGTAATTCACTATAATCACAATGAGCGTTGATATAAAACGCGTGGATCGATCTATTGTGTAAGTAATTAATCCAATTTATATTTCACTAATTCGCTCGAACTTTTTCTATCTTTTTGACACTAAAATATGTTCTGAAAGCAGAATAGTTGCTTTGTTTCTTGGGCTCGTTACATATACTCTTGGAGAGCCCGCTGAACTGAACTACTGTCAGACAGAAGAGTGCAAGACAACAGGTACACTGACAATTAATCCTTCTACTGTGGGAGAATTTTTTTTAAAGGAAACTACATTACCATCGTCTTTTTAATTTGACGAATTCATCATTCATATGTATTATTATGATTTATGATGCAATCGATTGGAGTATAGCTAAAGAATTCGATAAATTGATCGATTGGAATGCGACCTCCTGTGTTGATTTTTATCAATTCGCGTGCGGTAGTGGACCACCCGAAGAACTAGTTGGGTATCGAACGCAACAACAATACCTTAGCGAACAGCTTGCAAATGTTACTTCCGTTGAGGATACAATTCTAACTCTCGATCCGAGTAAGTCACAATTTCCTTCCGCACAACGTATTTTACCGATCTATTTGTAAAACGTTTTATAAGTCACATTGTTCGAAATCGTCTTGGAATGGTACTATAGAATCCAGGTAACCCGTTCTCGCGGTAAAGCTTGTAAATAGGAACATTTTCAACTAAAAAAAGTTTCGAGTTGGTAAAACGATTTCACTGAAAAAGTTTATAAGTTCGTAGAACTAATAATTGGGACAACTATTTTTTAAGAACAAATGATTTTTTAAACCAACAAACTATTGGTCCCGATAGCCAATTCGTAGCTCTCTCAACTCTCATTTTTTCAGTCACTTATGACAAGTTAATCCTTAAATCATCAAATTTTGAGATCAACCTGTCATTAAGGTCACATATTTTATGCGTTACATTAAAAAAAAATTATTATTACTCCAGGTCCATCGGACCCGCTGGTCCTGCAGTTAATGAAACGATATTACCGATCGTGCACCGATCAGGGTTCGTACGAATTCGATTATAAAAAAAATTAAAAAACAGCATAACCGCGTTACCACCGCGTGATAGCATTTTGTTTGAGCATAAGACCATTTCAGGAGCGCTGAATGCAGCGGGTCTGCAACCGATTATTAGGCTTTTAGTAAAAGCCGCGGCTCACAAAACATGGTGGAAACTCGAAAATTGGGTTGTATCTCTCGGACTGAATTCGTCGCTTTTCTCCGTGGAAATTGAGAGCCACATGTATCGTGAGGACAAAAAGGGTGCAATTATAGTACGTGTAGGACAATTAAAAATTCCCGTAGACAATTTGTCTGCATCGATTGACGATCTGTTACATGTGAAATTGTAGTTGGTACCACCGCATACACCAATTTACAGACGACATTATTTGGATATATCCATAAAGGTGATAGAAAAGCTGACAACCGAAGGTTTGGATTTGTCAATAGCGACGAAGCTACGCAACGGGTTGGTCAAAGAATTCGATTTTTACGACATTGTTCAGGTCAGAGACGTTCATTAAGGTGATATGATTCATCGACGGATGAGCTTCGATAGTGACAAATCATAATTCAAAAGATTTTCAAGGTCTTCAGAAGTAATTACAGCTTTTGAAGTGTTGAAAAAAAGCTGTATCATGATTTGTTACCATCGGAGGCGCTTCGCCGATTTGTCATCAATCAAAAATCAGGTATATAGAAAAAAAAATACCACGGCGTCATGCGAAACTGAATATTCAGGAACCGAGATCGTCAGAAAGACATAACTACGGTGAGCGTAATCCGGTGCCATTGAGCGAATGGAACGGTTTGTGGAACACCGACCGTAAATCTCCGAGTCACCCGAAAATAGTAAGACACTGTTGTTCAGAAACGCACATTGAATGTAACGAAACTGATCGACTCTCATTGCAGATGAATTGGGAAAATTATGTAAACAATTATTGGAAAAACTCGGTAACATCGAAAGTGATAGTTCCGTTAATAAATAATGGCATGTACAAGACATGGATTGCGTACCCAAAATTTATACAAACGCTTGGAAGTAAAGTAGAGGAGTTTGCGCCCGAAGACTTGTGTATATTTCAAATAATGTTTCATTTGATTATAATCCCAAAAAAGTGTTGCTAAAATCGATTTGTTACCGACAGATGATATGATTCTATGGCGAATAACAAATCAGCTAATACAACATGCCGGTCAAGACACGCGGAATATATTGGATTTGGAACCAGTAAACCCAACGTTAAGTAACGTTTGACCTCCAAAATAATTTAGAAAAATGCAATAATTGGCATTGAATAAATACTCAGTAATGTGATGTATAAACAACTTAAATTTGTATAGAACCTGCAAAACACCTGCTATGCAAGATGTGGCGCAAAAAGATCATTGGTGGAAGATCTATCCGAAGACTATAAGAACCCCGGTAAAGCCCATTGACGTTGTATTCATTGTATGGAAATATAATTCACAAAAAACTCTTCGGAATTTATGAAATGACCACTGAGCTTCGTAGATTCGAAAAATGTACGCCAACATTAATCTGCAACTGAAATTACTCAACTACAAAAAGATACCAAAAATATTGCCGGACAAAGAAGCATTGACGCCTAGAGAACGCAGGGAACATGACGAGCTTCATCGGATGTCTGGTATACTCACCAAGAAAGTTCAAAGTCTCTTATTGGAGTTGAATACCGCGGAAGCGGACCTCACGAGAATAAAGGCGGAGAAATATGTAACGTTTCCATTATTTTTTTTTTGAAATCACGTATGCAGACGAGAATGACCATTTGCTGTTTTATCAATCGAAGGATCGCGAATAGACGGCATTATTACGTAATTTTTTTAAATTCCATGGTCTGTCAATTGATGCTCTACTTGTTCGCGTAGCCGTGGTGGTGCGCTGACACTGAAGATAATTCCAACTGTGTGGAACAAGTACGAGAATATCACCGATCGCAAAAAAAAATTCCCGAACTCACGAAGCAGGTGACGGTGCTCTCCCGCTATTATTCGGCAAAACAAGAAGAAATGCTTAGATGTCGGCACCGCGTCAAGAGTTTCGAGGTAATGTATTGCCCTTATAATCTGAACCACAAAATATTTTACTAAGATCGATATTTGGCGGTCGTATGTAAAAAATGATTACAGGAAAAACATGCCGGACACCCGTACGTCATTAGAATAGGATACACTTCGGATCATGTAGCTCTGAAAAATTACGTAAGAAACCACCAGTATCCGGGGAAATTTCCATATCAAAACACCATTACGCAACCCGCTTTGATAATCGAGGTAAATGATGCATCCGTATTTGAGTTTTAATTGAATTGGATTCTTGAGAACCAAGTCGAACCTAACGAATAAATAGTTATTCGATGTGTCCAACCGATCTGTTTGATCAGCACATTTCGCCAAGGATATGAACAAATTATTACACATTTTTTTAGCCACCTTCGCCCACGGAAACTTACGTGGATCTAGCATTAAGTCTAAAAAGATGGGAGCGAGGAATGCTCCTCCGTGAAACGGAATCGTTCTCACTTGTGCCCGATGTTGAAGATTGTAATTCTATAAATGATTTTTTTTCTCATTTTTTGCTTATTTATCGTTTATTTGATCAGTATTTGCGATCTGATAAACGATCCTGTCGTGAGTAAAAAATACTTTTTCATTTGCAGTTATCATTAATACGATTTCGCAAGGTACATTCGCCAGATTCAGAAATAATCGTGCTTCGTGAGTTTACTTTTCTCTGTTATAACGAATTCACAGCAATAACGCATTTCCGTACAACAGTTTTCTCGTGGATTTCTAATTATTGTCGGTACCTAATACAGATCATTGAATTATGGCGCTCTGGGGCCTGTAATTGGCGCTGAACTGTGGAGAAAACTCAATGTGTTCCAAAGGGGTAATATTTCTCTTTTTTTAAGCAACTTATGCATCTCAGTACTATTGCGAAATTATATATATAAATGATGGTATTCATAATTTATACAAATGTAGATGCATTCGCGAAGGTGGAAGAGTGCGTTGCCCGGGTATTTATTTTATTTTTTTCTAATGATTCCACCACTTGTTACTCCCTATCACATTAATGAATGAAAATTTATACAACTCAGGGTTTTGGTCGGGGTACCGGACCGCAATTAATATACGATACTATATGGGACATTTTTAGTGTATCGAATTTGCGATACGCTTTGCAAGCTGCGTGGAAGGGTTTTAAACGAACCATCGCGATCACTGGCGAACATGACGTTAGATTGGTAAAAGATACGAATGCCAAGGATGAAAAAATATCCGTATTGAGCGACGAGAAGCTTTTCTTTCTGGCATTTGCTAATGTAAGCAATGATTCCACTATTTTTCGTTTGTCGTCAATGAATGGAAGAGTTATTCACCTCCTTTGCAAAAAGAATGCCAACCTTTGCGGATCTATGGATCATTAAAAAATTGAGCAAATGTAGCGCTTTTACAATGATTCCACTATTTTTCGTTCGTCATCAATGGATGGAAGAGTTATTCACCTTCTTTGCAAAAAGAATGCCAACCTTTGTGGATCTATGGATCATTAAAAGATCGAGCAAATGTAGCGTTTTTACTATTTCAGGAACATTGCTCCAAAGAACCCGACAACGCGTCACATTTTTTCATCGACACAGTTTTGGGTATTACTCCACAATTCAAAGAAGTTTTCGCGTGTGGCAATGTCTCGATGAGATACTCTGCGGATCCATGCGTACCAGAAAGGAAACCCGAAGATACAGACGGCAATTGAGAATCCAATTTTGTATCCTAACAATCTTCGTCACAAATGATGACTTGAATTATCACTAATAAATAAAAACGAATAGAAGTCATATTGACATTGTTAACATCGACGGGGTTGAGACACAAGGTTGGTAAAAATGTTGTCGTTGATTTTTTTGCGGAGGTTAGCAAAGTCGTCCCAAGGGACCCTTATGTACCAAGTAGAAAAGGCCAAACATCCGACAGAGACCGAGAGCCGTTCGGGAGTTCACGGAATTGGTTCACTCGAAGCAGCGTTCTCTTTATCTCTTTCTTCTCATCGTCTGCTTCGTCTCCTTCGTCTGCAGTCTTTCCATCCTTCTCGTTATTCCTATTAGTTCTATACCTGCACTCCACACATCTATTCTATACTGTGTATCTAGTAAACCTGATAGGCAGGCAGGCAGGTAGGTATACCCATCGGTTCCTCTTTCTCGTTCCTTCGGCTGAATGGTTTCATAGCCGGAGCGAGTTCCAGGCTACGATTGGAAATCGAACTACACTTTCTCGATAAATCTTAGCTCGACCTCGTCTCTTCGTTCGACCCACTCCTCCGTCCCTCCTTTCACTATAAATAGCCTAAAACAGCCTCAACGAAATTGTACTGCGGATAGACAAAACTCATTTCGGTAACCTTCCGAAAAGAAAAAATTAATTCACTATGAACGAAAATTGTTAAAAAGGAAAGGGAAATAATACGAAGGGCGGTGAATCGGGAATGAGGAAGAAATCTGGGGATGCGGCACGCGATGGAATATCGCGAGGTCTCCCACTGTCCCTGTTCTTGTTTCTTGCACGTGATACACGTGCTTGCGTTTCCGAGGCCACACGACTTGCGCGAGAGAAGATCATCTTATTCGAATATTAAGCCACCTTTAGGGGCGTTTTTCATTTTTTTTTTTATTTCGCTGTACATCTTTATCGCGTTACGCAAGCCGCTCGATTATCTTTGCCGGTGTATTTCATGGTTTCTCCTCGTTAGATGGCTCTTTCGTCTCATTTCGTTATTATTTTTTCGGGTTCCCCGCTAGTGAAAAATGCTTCTGCACGATATTTCATTATAATATATATATTTACTATATTTTCCGCTGAGCTCGTTAAAGTAATATCTCGGTGATTATATACCTACCTATCGGTTCTTCAAATCGTAAAGATTTTCATCTATAACTCATTTTTAGTGTTTTTTTTTTGTTATTTTATGTTTTAACGTCTATTTCAATGATCCGTAGTTTCGGTATGAATTGACGATTCATAAAAAAACACGGTGCCTTTTGCATAGTTTCAGAACCCCCTTCCCCCCTCCCCCCACATGTCTCGTTCTCACGTGAGTCTCGGTGGTTTTTCACTTGGAATCTGGCCGACCAGATCTACGACGTACGTTCAAAGTGATTTAAGTAGTCCGAGTAGTCGATGGGGTGCCGGGTCGCATTCGCTATGAGGCAGACTGGTGCTCTAGTCGTGATGCTCTGGTATACGCGCGTGTAGACACGAGAGCGTGGGAGTAGGAAAATATCCGCTGGCCCTTAGCCAACTTGCAGCCTCAGCTATACGAGAGGTTCTCTTCATGAAATTCTTTCTTTCTTTCTCCGGTTTCCTCTTTCCTTCAATCAGCTTTACAAGGGTCGAAGTAGACACAAAACTATTTATGGATATGCCATTCATTGGTTTATCGGTATAAGTTTATTTCTCTGCACGATATCCTGGGTCGAAGTATATTTGTGCAATAGTTCCGTTGATAAATGTTGCGTGTAAAAAAAAAAATTTAATTTTTTTTCTTGTCCCGATTTTTTAATGCTTTGGAGTGAAATCTATCGTAATACAGGGTTAACATTGTTTTTAATTTTTATAAAAATTTTTTCAATATTCTATCAAGTCGATATTTTTTCTCTGTGAAATACGGAATCAAAGATTTCGCAAAATTTACGGCTCTATATACGCGACTTTATTCACACCCTTAATAATACCGAGGTTCGCCAGATAATAATTCAACTTTGTCTCTTCGGCAGCGTTTATATCTTTCCTTCGCGACATACATCCAGAGGGAAAGGTTATTACATAGCTCTCAGAACACACAGGCCGAGTGTATAGCACATCGTCAAAGTAGTACCACGTTTTATACCGCAGTTTTCTAACGGATATTGCTCGTTGTAACGTAGCTGACGAGCGCGAGGGGTGAAAGTGTGACGAGGGATGAGAAGTATGATCGATACCGAGGTGTACGAGTGGCGATTCGCTTTTAGCCAGGATTTCCGTTAGCGAGGAAAGACCGAAGGGTAAGAGAGGAAGTATATCCGTCTCTCTTTCGTAGTCTCGTAAACGGAAAAGCCCGTTAATCACGACTGGGGTAACCCTCGTTGAACGAGTCTAACCGTATCGGCACGCCAAACCATTTCAACTTTCGGCGTTTCGAAATTCCCGCTCGTCCTAAGCCTCAATACCGACACCCACCGCGTCTCTGTTAATATACGATCAATCGAGATTTACGTAGTGATGCGTAGTCGTCAAATGACCGTCACATGACGACTATGAAAAAATGAACAAAAAATTAATGAACGTCATTTCGCGATCTCGATGGGTGTAACGGTAATTTATCGATGACGTGTGACGATAAAATGACTTCCGCCGGAGTGGCTATTAACACGAAAATTCATGACCGATTCGTGAACGAAAAATAAGTGACCGTTATTGCGTTCGATAGATGCTATGGCTACGTGTTGATTATGGGTGACGGTAAAAAAAGAGCCATTTAAGTGACGACTATTTTGCATGAAAAACAACAAAATGAAGAAAATTACGTCGTGAGACCGTAATTTAGCACTTTTTTGCAGTCACTTGACCCATTAAAAATAGATAGTAATCTATCATCATTAGGCCAACAGGTTCGTCGCAACGAAAAGTAAATCATTCGACGACGATTACGAGTATTGCGTATCAAGGGTACCAAAGGTAAAATCGATGTCTGCTTTTATCTTTAGTCGTTTTATTTCCTTGCACGCTATCAAAGAATTAGGAACGATAATAGGCAAACGAAAAAACAAGCGTGCAATGTTATTCTTCTGTTTAAATCGATAGCACCAACTTTAGCTCTGAATATGGATTCTTCGTGAAGTATCATTGAATGAGAATGTCTAACTTTTGATAAGTAGAGACACGTGAAACAGAAACAGACAAACGATATAGTGAACATCACAGATATACAACAATTTATAATACAATTACATAAAACCGTAATTGATGGTTCATTTTCACAAATAAAATTATCACCGATATTTTGCGACATATTCCGATGGGACAACGTATTTTCACGATAAATGTATGAAAAAAACAAAAATTATTATTCCATTCATTTTTACGTAATTTTCGATTATCAGAGAATTAAAATTCACCTGAATATAATAAATATATATATAATAAAATTTTATCAGTCGTTACATGAATTATCAATGAAAAAATCGTAATTACATTTAAACGAATAAACGCACAAAAATCATTGTCGTTATTTTATCTGATAAGAGTTATAGTAACAATATGTATATTCATGTAGGCTCGGGTTCATGGAAAATGTTTTTTATTTTCGCGCCGGCTTTCAACGCCGCCAGGCTGCAAGAGGCCACCACCCTAACGGTACGTGTCCCACGGGCCGCACCGTTGGCTCATATAGCTCGAGAGCTTAGAGAGCAGTGGCTGAAGGATTGTTGGTGGGTGGCCTCGCGCCCTCACCCCCCTATAGTATGGCACGATCGCACGCGATCCGGCAATCATACGAGGCAGGGTAACATGCACCCGCGTCCTTATCGGCCTGTACGGGGCGCAAAGTGAAATTATTCCACGTGAACGGTAACCCGCTGATATATAGTACCGAGATGTATATATGAAGAAAGGCGCGTGTTGGCCACCGAGAAGTGGACAAGATGAAAAGAGAAAGAACCCCAAAGGCGGGGTGACATTCTTGTTGTGAGCGACAATGCTACTAAGCGAAGTACTCCTATGTATCGCTCTCGTGTTAAACTGCTTGAAAGGGAACAGTGGGTTACTTCTCGATGCGGTCTGAAAAATTGTCGAACACAGCTATACCCATATGCCTTTGGCGAAATATCGATCTGAACGTACTTAATGTGCGGTTGCACGACCCTTTTAGAAAGTGAATAAAGATTAAATACCTTGGAGCATAGTTCGAAAAACAAATTATAGTAATATTTAATCCTCGGAGAGTATTATACATATTTCGTAATATTGCATAGAGTCTTTTAAAAGGTAAATTGATTTAACCTTTCGACGTGTCCATTTAGAAAATTGAAAAAAAAAAAAATCATGCAAAAAATTTGAAATTTACATATTCAAATTTTTTTTATTTAATTTTTTGCATGATTTTTTAATGAAAGTGAGGGTTTACAATAATTGTCGCACATACTTGTATGAAATCCGAGATCTAGAAATTTAAGAATAATCAAACTCTTCTGAAACTTTTTTTTTTCTTCATTAAGAAAGAGAGCGAGTCTGGCGCCCTCTCCTATCGTCGCAACTTGCCCGCCGGTTTTTCTAACGTTCGAGAATGGTTGACATTAATTTCTTCGTTTTACGAAAGGGTGAGGGATATCCGGTTTCGACGTTTTATAAAGTTGTCGACCGAGCGATATGGCCAACGGACGGCGCCCGCGTATACCTTCTCGGTCTGGTATTGTCGAAAAAAGCGAGCATTGAAACGCGATAGTGAGTGGAAGTTTATTATACCACCCGCTGAAAGTTCTCTCCCCCCTCAGCGAGATTTCACTGTTATATTTATGCATTTGTTTGAGCGTTACGCGTTCATTTGCATACATAAAATACATGCTTAGTAGTGATTAAAAAACGAATTAGTCAGTGAAAGAGAAAAGTAAATGGATGATAAACGACTTTGTAATCTCATAGATTTGCACGAGTTTCTATCGCTATCGAGATGAAACTTGGGACTGATTGTCCCTCTCGCTAAGTCGGATCAAACCGTTTGCAACCGCGCGCTGGCAACTTAAACAAACTCAATGAAACTCTCTCCCGACATCCTATTCAATGTTAGCCATCCACAACGAATTACTCTCTATTCCCATTCGATTCACCGCCAAACTCTCCGTCGTTCTCACCGCGTATCACATGTCAGCTCGAAAACTTCGACAATCTCACTACCGGTATGCTATCTGGATTATTCGGCTTTCAGCCAAATTAATTAGCAAGTTAACGAGGAACATGGAAACGCAATAGGAATATATTTCTATCATTCTGAGAGCATTGCGTCTCCAACAGTGATTTAGGACTTTCCGAAAAAATCGTCTAAACTTTCGCCAGTTTACTGCAAATAGTTGCATCTCTATTCTTAAAATGCACATCGAGACCACAAACATTAACATTTAAAAAAAAAATTTATTGCCAAGTGAATGAATATAATAAACTTCATAAAAAATTGATATCTCTTCATTTAACGGAAAAAAAAATCTATGTAAACGAGAGAATTTTTTACTCAAAATCTCGTCAATAAAGCGTCATACCGAGAACTGACCATAGAATATTGAATTCGCTGAACACCATGATGGTTCTCTCCGAAAAAATAAAAATTGGCGATGATCGGTGGAGTTGGAGTATCTTTACGTTCAAATCTTCGTCGCCAAAAGTCGTAAGGCGAGACTTCCCTCTCGTGCTCGGGGCACAGATCGTGTCGGCATTTCTTAACGAGGGTGTGCTTTTCAGTCATTAGCCGATCGCAATCGGTCTAACCATTGTGGTTAGAGCCCGTGGTAACCGCGGTAGTGACGACGACGACGACAACGACTACGAACCGACGTTGCGCGGGTATTATATACACAACGACGTCCTGTACGAACTTCGAACTCTGAACAACGTGCATGGTAGCTGTATATGTTGACATGGGGTAGGTACGGGATAGAAAGCTCGCGAAGCCCCACCGGAGGGCTGCTTGCCTCTCGTGCCGGACATCGTCCGAGCCCCGGCTTTTAAAGGCGTCGTTTTACTTCGTGCGACCGTCGAGGCAGCGTTTTACCCCATACTGCAAAAAGCTCAGCACGCTTATAAGGACCCGATATACAGAGCTTTCGCTCTCTCTCCCCGGTTCGCTGCTCTGTGTGTTCGCCTCGCATTAGCCAGAACTTAGGTTTTCCTATACTTGCTTCACCGCTGCTTCTTCCACCCCCGTAGACGTGCCGAACCGGCACGTCGAGCATGCCTACCGCTAATTACACGGATATAATTATTAATAAAACTCCCGTGACCCCGGTAGCGGGCGCGAGCCTCGCGTACAAACCGCTCCCTCAGTATGCGCCAAGCTTGCTTTTTCATTCTCTCTCACTCCTTACAAGTCCTTTCGGTATCGAAGTACACACCCGTAATTTTCGCGTTTTTCATAAGTGGACTCGCAGGTATATACGCTTGCAGGGCGCGCTGCAGCGTTTTTCAGGGTATCAGCTTTAGTCACGAAAGTTTAGTTTAGAGAGAAAAAAAGAAAAGAGAGTTAACGATAAGGTGAACGACATGTTGAGCTTTTGTACACGCGGGTGGCTGTTATTATTCGGAAATCGGGAGTACACGGTATACACTATAGTATAACTCTCGGAGACATGGAATAGTAAATAATTCGGTGTCACGATATATATTTTTTTTAGTGCTTCATAGCGCTGGACAACGATTTTTTTTATCGTATCTGTTGTTATGTGAACTTTAGGTGTAATCGATAGATCGTACTAAAAATTTGAGATTTCGTTGAACCGTACGAAATTGTCCGGAAGTCTTGAGTGGCAGTGACTTGACCCACTTAGCACTGTTCACTTCCCGTCTTACCTTCGTCTGTAGGAATGTGAGAGTTACAACTTTAAATTGGTCTGTACATTTTTAAATCATCGATCCGTGTGTCAGTGAAACAGATTCGTATGAATGACAGACGTTGAACGACCATCAGCTTTATTACCGTTACCCGCATTACACCCTTGCGCCTTCGGTAAAACCCCCAGCATTAGCTTCGCGCTAATTATGCGGACGTAATTATCAATAAAAAGTCCCGTTCTGCCAGTAGGGTTGTAAGCTTTCGCAAAGGGGTGCACACTATCGGTTCGCTCGTAATTTTCACATTTTTCATAAGTGGGAGCTGCCCTGCACGACACCCAACAGAGAGAAGGCAACGATCGTTCCCTTTCATTTTCTCACTCATGTAGCCGCGTGCCGATAAGCTCGCCTCGCCGTGAAACGTTCCCGCCTACATATTATATATCCCGCTGTACGTATGCATCGGTATAGGACACATGTGTGTAACGTCGCGCCCGAGTACCGCGCGAGAACATGGATGGATTCTCACTAGTGGCGTAAGAGGGTAGTCGCAACGTAAATAATACGAGTATCCGCCGGCACGTTCCGCGGAAATGTTCCACGATGAAAGCACGGGATGATTGCAAAATAAACCGGCAAAGCAAAAGGAGAACTGAACTTGAGCCCTTCGCGCAACCCATCATATTTGTCGAACAACTGAAAGCTACGAGCGACGCGTGGCATGCCATTCGACAGCGAGAGAGCAATGTGAATTGCAAAACGACGCTGTCCCTCCTGAAACGAACGGGCCGATTTGCTTTTCCAATTCTTCCTCTCTGTTTCCGTCATCCGTTTCGTTTTTTTCCACGAGTATTCATCCGCTTGACGATTACGGCCGAGCAGAACCACAAAGAGATAGAGATATCCGGAAATCATCGATTTCAGATATCGGTTTCCGGACGAACGGGAAAAAGCACCGCAGTGCATTTCAGAGCTCGTGAGGCTTCACTCAGGCGATGGAATCTACAATGCTTTCTGGATTTTATAAATCTACGTTCGAGATTTTTATCCTGTATCAGTTAACAGAGCGGATAACTGCGTGGACGTCGATCTGATTAACTCGGATTCAGATAGGGAACGCTGTATCCGATAAAGATTCAGACCCGGAAACCATTCATTTGCGATGAATTTGTTATGCATTCCAGCGGTTATAATGGTCCGGCGAGGGAATTTCAACGAGAAATTCAAATGGTATTAAATCGCTGAATATTCGACAATAGCCGCAAACAGTTAACAGGCCTTCCATGGCGCGTTGCAATAGGCTCTCTTCCCCTGTGTTAGCGTATCTCCAAATAGCCCATTAGAGTCACCGACATCCATCGATATTATCCATTACTGCATTGGCTCTTCAAATCGGATTATCGATAGGTCACTTGGCTCTGCATTCACGATTATTGATAGGTATACCATTTTTTTCTCGACTTAATGCTCCTTTCTCTAAGATCATCTCTTAAAATCTCTTAATCAGAACAAAAATGTGGTCTTCTTATTTCGAAAACGAATATTTTCTCAAATTTTGTCGGAACACATTTCGAAGCGAATCTTACCGATCTTTTCCTGATGTTCGCCGTTTTCTCAAGACGTCAAGTTGATCATTGAGAAGAAGGTGCAAATTTTAGTTTGGAGGTAAAATTAAGTGTCCTAACCACGTAGGACAATGATGATAAAAGGAAGAGTGTCGTAACCTCCTTCGCTCAATGTACTCAATGGTGGTGTTGCGATGAGACTCAGGCTTTAACAACCTTATCGGAAGCCGTTACAAGTCCATTCTAACACGTTCACATCAATCGATAGCGGGAACCAAGACATCGACAACTAAGCAACCGACCCGACGATGACTTCGTTTCACTTGCATTTCCGATAACCAGAGACTGAAGTACTTTCAGCGGCTGGTCGACGAAGTACGTTCCTATACGACACGTTCCTAGACCAAGCTGACCACCTTTTGTCGACCTTTTGTCCCACAGTCACGCGCTACGAGAAGCAGGCCACCAAGAAATTATTGACGAGGAACGGCGTTCATTCGGCATTCTCGGAAACAACGTCTCATTTCACCTTTTCAGTAGAAAGTCACTTCGGTCTTGCGACATTTTTTGCCCGGTTAAAGTCAAAGGACGATATGAAATGGTCTGAACTTCCTTCTAAAGTTATAGAAGAAACCAAGTGGGTGAGAGGGACGTCAGGAACACCAACACCGAACCCTGTACGGTGGGACGCGCAAGAACTCTGTTCAATGTCGAAGGCAATTCGAAAGGACAGATGATACTGTCGACGGGAGAGTCCCGCACAAGAATACAGGGGTGCAGAAGAAGCATAACGAATCTTTTTCCCTGTAGAATGAAGGCTACTTTCAGACAGGACGACTTCTGGAGTTGAGTTCTGGAAGAGAAAGAAAGGGATTGGTCATTACGAACCACGTCTCGTCGGGTTCGCTGAACATCTAGCGGAACTTCCGGTTATCCGTTCTCTGGACATTCCTTCCTGGATAGCTTCACAGCGACAGAAAGATACGTATATACGATGAAAGAAGAATCAGATGAACGCAAAGTCGAGAAAACCCGATTCAAGGTACGAGAATAAAAGGGTAATAAATTATCGGTTCACCGACATGGCGTGCGCGCGAGTTTTATCAGAGTATTTTCATCGATTTTCCTTTTCATAGAAGCCGGGAAACCTTGGACGGTGGACTTTCATCGAGCAGAGATGGACGCCTCGGTGGTATAAAGCCAAAGAACCGAGTTAAAATCTTCGAATTCTCGGGCGACTGAGCGCGGGGCCACTCACCTTGCTCTTTCTCTCACCTCTTTCAAGCGGCTACTGTCCCCCACGTCTGTGACCTCTCGTTTTCTCTTGTAGGGTCCACTACCCCGTTTGCTCTATCCCTGTCGCTTCCTCCTTTGACCTTCGACTATTCTTTTCTCTCAAACGACCAGCGAATCTCTACGAGAAAAGCTCAACGAAGCTGGACTATGGCATATAGGAGGCATGTCCGCGATGGAACATGGGCGTCTAATCGATTCGATAAATCCCCTTAAGCTCTCATCCCCCCGAAGTCACTATAGCGCACAGATTTCTTGTAAGTTGAATAGACAAATATAGAAGACTGGATTATTTATCAATGACTTCCAACATTCGCATGGACAGCCTTTATCAAAGATTCTACGAGATCGTAGTTGATTCCATTTGTAATGACGAAGCAAAGACTTCCCAATATTGTTTTCTAGTTGATGATCTCTAATACGTCGAAAGCTGATAGAAATGGGAATCATTGACTTTGGATTAAAAATGGTATTTTCCAAGTTCCAAATTGGCGCAATTGGGATATGTAAAATTACATTTAGACACCAATGATGCTTAGAAAAATCGTTTCTGACTGTAGTCGATCTTTCGGAAAATATAGACTTGTAAAACAGTCGATTATGAAGTTACATCACTGCGATAAAACAATTTGCATTCATTGTTGCATTCAGCGTATGCAATGACTTCGAGGATCCACGTATCATCGTCTTGAGACATAAATCTTTAAAAGGTATTGCATAGCCATTCAGTATAGTACGATCGATCGACTATTCTCTCAACATCACCGCAGGCTTCAGGCGGATACTGTTGTCGGTTCTCGAATGGATATAGACTAAAATAGGATATAGAAGAGGACTTGCCGAGAATCTGTCTTTGAGTAGAGTGGTGCAACTTGGCTGATATATATGGGTACATATATATCTATATTTATATAACTAGTATTCCGGACGGGTAACCAACCCCTACATACGCTACCGTATCGCGTACTCCAAGCATTCTGCAGAAAGTACAATATAAGCTCTCGTCGAGTAGGAACAAAAGTTTTCCATCGCCCTATGGCGGTTAATGCCGTCCTGGATTTCCACTTGCGCAAGGGATAAGTACATATCGGATTTTCCAAGATACTCCGGACGAAGAAACCAGGATGAGAAGGAGAGAGAAATAGAGGAACTGTTACGGAGTACAGAACATTTTCAAGAACCTCTAATACTCCTACCACTGTGTCACGCAGCAGTTCCATAGTAAAGTCGACGCTCTCATTGGTTGGGAATTCGCGGGTGTTCATAACTCTCGCATTGTTTAACATCACGAAGAATATAAACGGCGATTTTGTGCCATTCTCAAGCGTATTGTCCCATTTCTGTGTAGTATGTATTCGAACTACGGAGGCTCTCGAAGCTTTCACAGAAACTGCACCTCGAGTAAATCAAAACGAGTAGAAAGATGAGTGTACGGGCGCCGTACAGGTGAAACCGTTTATTATACGAAGCCTGTTTCTGTTTCGTTTCACCCTGTGTCTGCTCGAGGACACTTCGTCAGAATTCATCTGTTCGTCACTCGAGAGGCTCGTCTTTGTGGCTGAGATGCTCTGTCTTACTTTCGGAGATCCAGAAACATTGAAAGGAGAGTTGCATATGCGCGAGAAAAGTTAAAGGATCAAGAGCACCGCAGGCATCCGGCATGAGCACCGCATGTTGGGTCCCCGTCTCGGTCCAATTATTTCGGAGCTAATGCAACTTTCTGAGTTGTTCAATGGGAATAATGCGTATGGCATGTAATCGGTGTTGAGCGGAAGAGTTTCCTTACGGACCCCTCGAAATCCCTTTTGAACTTTGGACCTGTTAGCGAGCGTTATCACTACGAGTCTTCGTCACCGTGTTTCCTTTCGGTAAGAATCTTCGGCACGGTAATTAAGTTGCACCGGTGTACATGAAAACTGTAATTGGTTCAGACAAGAGCCGGTGAAAGCTGAAGTTGAGAACATCGAAAGGTCGACAGTGGCAAAGATCTGTATGAGAGCTTGAAATAGAATCCATCAGTATAACGAGCACCAACAAACATCTGTCTGTATTCAAAATCAAACGTGTGCACCGACTGTCGTTGTACCAAAGCTTGCAACCTTCTATGTTCGTGGGTATGAACTGTTACCGAAACCATTAACAGTACACTAGAGAACGTTCTAGCGATGCTGCAAGGGTTTCGTCAGATGCCTCGGGTGCTTTCGACTCTGCTTCAGCTTTTGTCGAGCTCACGTTGGCCACTCGTGCATTCGGTCTGAGTTGTCTCAACTCGCTTTCGTCGAAATACGTGCTTTAACAACCCGAGTCAATGTCCTTGACGACCCTCCGTTAAACCGCACTCGTGAAACCCGCTATCCAACTGTCTTCCTTACTCACCCGTCGAAACCATGCGCGACAAGGAGTTACGGCTCCGTTATGACGCAACGCATCAATGACGTTGTGGTTGTCTAGAAATCGAGCAGCGCGAGTAATGGAAAACAGAACTTAATAAGAGAACAGTAACGAATAGATGAAAGCAATAGTCGAGTGGAAAACGTGAACTGAAGGAGATACAGAGTCGAATGAGAGCACAAATATGCGGGTATGAAGGGACTATGGGTAGATATGAATGATAGAGGAATCTCACAGAATACGGCACCATAATGGGGTCGTATTATAATAGATCGTCTAAAGGCAATACCGGTACAGAAAGGCATACAGAAAATCATCAGGAGTGCCAGAATCGCGAGAATGGTATTTCGGATATAGAGGAACCGGCCGACAATACAGGAAATTGCGGTTCACTCAACAAGGCGCATTCGCACCACACAACCCTGACTCCAAAGTCGATATTATATCATGATACGCTCATAGAGCCGAGCATTTCGCTATGTTGATAACACTATTACATGTGCTGTACACGTTTCGAAGGCGAATGACCGATATTCCGGTGTGCTGTTAATGTTCCGAACGTGTACGAGTGCGTGTTTGATAGGAGTACTTATGATGTCGTATACTCACTGCCTGTAATGTCCTCTGACACGACCAACGAAATTGCAAGTGCGTGACATACCGACACGAATTTAGCGCTATCGATTGTTAGCCAGCAACAACAGAGAGAAATTCTCATCCCCTGGGAAATAACCGTTCGTCGTACGCGGTGTAAGCGGCACGGTGTCGTTGGCAACGAACCAATGACCGAACCAGCCAATAGCTATTGGCCTGTAAGACACATTGGATGGAAAGAGATGTTGGTACGCCGATAACTAATGATTGTTCTTCACTCAAAGGGCCAATCATTGTAGCGTTTACCCTCAACGTCAAAAGCTCACAAGTCATCAAACGTCCCGTACGACCTTCTCGATAATCGTGAGACCATGCGAGAGAGGAACGATCGATCAATGTGTAACATAGGCTATTACGCCGATCACATTGAGGGCGATGGTATGACATAACGACGGACGTAACCAATTATGTGTAACACTCTATTCTATACAATGTTTACTGGTAGGACAAGGACGACGACGAGGAGGACGAGGACGTGTATCACTCGATGTCTCGAACGTCCTTGTTTTGCTCGTATGAACAAGAATACTCGTAGTCTTCGTATCGCACAGACTTATTGCCGACGGTCTTCGCGAGAGAAGCCAGTAGAACTTTACGAGCTATACGGTCGTTCTATCATACCCCGAGTTTTAGTACCGCACCGAGAAAGCCCCACATAATTAAAGATCCATTTGTCAATTTTTTTTTATCGATAAACCATCGAACGTAAGCGCACGATACGACGGAGCGCGTCGAAAGTGCTTATACCTCTGATTATTATCATCATGTTTTTTTTATGCATGTGATCTCTCTTTACTCGTGACTTTCAATATCAAGGTATTCACTATTAGCGAACGGAACTTTGTTGAAAAAAAAAATCATAGAAATTATAGAAAAAATCAGAAAGGTAAATCAGAAGAACTACGACGCTTGGTTAGCTAAGTCTGTACGTGACGTTCAAGATGTTTGAAATAGGCAAGTCATTCGACACACCTTTTCACTCACTAAGGTTTACCCTTCAGTAGTCCCCCTACTTTAACGAAAACTCAAGATAGAGAATCCACCGAGAAGTCCGTATGTGGCGAGCGGACTGCGCAGATTCAAGAAAACTGGAGCGAATCTAAAGGCAGAGTTTGGAAAGAACGCCTTTCCAATAGTAACATGAACACGGGTAAGCTGGAACGTTGCTGAGCTGCTGTTACGAGCTTAGCTCAGTGCATATTTTTCCACCGAAGCGGAAAAGCAGCAGAGCCCGCACTTTCCCGAGAAGACGTTTAACCTCTCGTTTTGCGGTCGTTCCCGAAGAGGTGAACGAGACCGAGAGCGGGGTGCATGGCCGAGGTGTCGCAGATTCGACGATCGGGACCTGCCAATAGATGATTGGAGTAGTTGAGGTGGACGAGAGGACATTTGAGCTTAAAGTTAGACCGCATATCATGGGGAAAAGAGAGCAGGGAGCTAGAAGGGGGGGGCGAATCTCTTCTCTCCCTTCTTGTCATTTCCTAGTCGGGGTGCGACGCGCTCGAAAGAGGATGAAACGAACGACGCGTATATTGGAAATCTATCGGGCATCGCGAACGCGCGCACCGCATAGACCGAAGCTTATGAGGGTGAAATGATTTTCCAATAAGCATGTCGCTATCGGTTCCAACGTCGTCCTTTTCCAACCTTCTCATCCTCTTTCGGATCTCTCCTTCTCTCCACTATGTCACTCGTTTCACCTCAAACTCTTTACTCCATCACGACGATCCAACCCCCAGCGCACTGGAAAAATCTTTTCTTCAAGCTTGCAGCGGGCGCATACCCTTTCCTTCGACCGAAACGATCTCTTTATTCAAGGATAGTTGAACACGTATATAAAGCATGGGAATTGATGGTTCAGCATATAGTTTCGCCCTTCTCGGCGAATCGATGTGTCGAAACGTATTGGTCGCGAATATACTCTGATTGAATTGGCTATACATATCTAATAGGGAATCAGAAAGTATGGAGTGAAAAGTCGATACCAAGAGGTCCGAAGGTGCGACGGGGATGCTGACTGGTGGATAAAGATTGTCGGCGCGCGCGGTAGGCCGCATTCGGAAGGGGATAGGGAGGTGAAAAGGGGATGTTCTCGTATCGTTTTTCGTGTATTCCGCGAAATACGCGGGCCGGGAACGAACTGGCAAACTGGGCAGAGTTGAAGGTAAAAGAAGGGGTGGAGTATGTATAGACATGCTACCAACCAACGATGGAAGGGACCAAATCTTTCTTGGTTCCCAGCCCCTTCGACGCAACGGGGTGCAGGAGAGGATGAGCGAAACTTAAATATTTATTAGAATTTAAAAGTTTTGCACAGCCTCGGAGTATTTAAGAGTTTGCGCAAGTAATAAGAGAGGAGCCTCGACTCCCCCTACGCCACTACCCACCCGGTATACTTAGATACCGAGATGGACCAAACTCCTTACAGAAGAGTCCAATACATCTAGTCACCTCCTTCTATTCCTACTCCTACTCTTCCTGCCGCTATATGCATATTATAGTATATATATTTGAAGCGAACATCTCCCAAACGAGGCGAAAAGATTGAAGCAGCATCACGAAACTTGCTAATAGACGTCGAATTTGAAAGGTCGCGTGAGCCGACGCGCCCCTCGTTTGACTTCGCGGATTAGGGCGGTAGATGTCCACCGCTTTTAAGTTGCCGAGACATCGAGGGTGGGTCGTGAGCCCCTCGATGAACTTTGCTCCAGGAAAACTCGGGGCCTCTCGCCGGGTCAACGTAACTCCAAAATAGATACACATTAAGTAGATATGAAATATCGTGTATGAAAATATATTGGAGAAATGTGGATAATTCGATTAAATTATCACGATTCTCACAGACGTGCAATATACGAGACACGTCGCCCCGATGATAAATAATTTTCCAACGACCTTCTTTCTCGTAATATTCTCGATGCCGTAATTGATTTTAAAAATTTTGCCCGCTTTCTGGAGAAATATTAATATTATTTTAGACAGTATATCTGCGATGTCAATAATATTGACATGCAACATCAAACTTTTTCTATCTACTGTCCGATGGAAAAATCAGTATCGGGAATTTAATCAATTCCACCCGATTTTTATGCGAAAACTTTAGAACTTTAATTTTGGATCGTAGAAAAGAAATACTTAACGTTGTAACCGACAAATATTGTTTATTAAAGGCTCTTCGAAAATCTATATTTTTTGTGGAAACAGAATTTTCCTGTAATTCGACAGATATATCACTGAACCCCAGTTAAGCCAATTCTAAGGATTTTCACACATGGAAATGACGTATATGCCGTATTATATACAAGATTTTTTCGCTGAATTCATGTACAATTTTTGAAATAAATATTCCCTATATCTGGATAACATATTTTTCAAGATATATCCGGCATATCCAAGACATACAAAGCTATATTCTTTATATATTGTAACATAGTATACTTTACTTCTATGGGGGTTTTAGCTGGCAAAAGCTATAACTATCGAATATCCCGTCGAAGGAATGAGAATGTATGGAATACAAGTAGAAATGCGAACTTGCGGTGAAGTGCCGACTCACACCCCTCGGAGCTTCGGGCGAATCCGTTGAGAATTCGAGGTATGGTGAGAAGTTATTTACGCGATGAGAAGCCTCGATGAACCAATCTACTGTAGCATGCGAGCTGATTGTAATCAGTAGATAGATTGAATAAAGACCGAAGGGATGCGAAGTGTTGGCAACACTTGCGATACTGAAACTCTCGTATACTGACATAATACTGTACAGTAGATCGATCGAAATCCTGTGGCTGTAAGTACCGTTGGACTCGAACCAAACTCCTTGAGTTCTATCGTCTTACCAGTATTCGCAATGAAAGATACATCGTATCTATCCGGCTTTATTGAGTCAAACGTGGTTGGAATTTCTGGAACTTCGATTCCCTCATCGTCCAGACTGTTTGGAGTGCGCAACCCTTCGCAAGGTCGATCATTCCAGATTCGATTGAATCTTTTAAAAACCTGTATTTCGCACCAAGTTTCACTGCGATCTCGAAATCGCGGCTTCTTCGTTCTCTTCTTGACAGCGAGGTATTGAAACCACACGAAACTTCGCTGGAATAGGATAAACGAACACATCACGTGCCGAATTCAAATCAAGAAGAGTTGCCCATCTCTCGACGAAAACTCAACCGCTCGGGCTGCAGTGGAATGAGAGAAGTAGAGTTCAACGGGAATTGTAAGGGTTACGAGAATCAAGCTGCAACCTACACAAGTCGAAAGAATAGCGAATGTAGAGGTCGAGGAAACGAGAATGATAGAAGGATAAAATGCCAATGGGGAGATCTGAGACACGAGATCGGCGAAACGAGTGTTAGAAGGATAATACCAGTAGCAAAAACGGGAACGAAAAGAATAAAAAGATATAAGCGGGAGGACCGGAGCTCTCGAAACCGTTGCTGTTTCTACTGGTGCAGATGCGCTACTGCACACACGACATCGACGTTGCTTATTTCCCTTGTGGCCAATGCAGCACACTGCACAGGCCCAACGGCATTCGACTGCTCAACCGTCCTTCGGAATTACAGTCCGGTTGAAACTTTAATTAGCAATCTTGCAGAGATCCGCGCGCGACATGAAAGCGAAATCGACCGCGGCAAACGTTCGACATCGATCGACGCGCATAAAAGTTGGATAATTATTGCTCGTTTTCGCTTTGTATCGTTGCAGGTTAAGAATGCATCCAATTTGTCATTCCAATATTCTCCATAGATGATCAATACGCGGTATCACGCATTTTAACATGTTTTTTTTAATGGTTTTTCGGTTCCAATTGAACCATTATTACCCAATGATTGCTATTGGTTTTGTGGAACTATACTGGTCGCTAAAAAAAACATACAAAATCGCTTTGCACGCTGAAACAAATTATAAGTGAAGAGATCGAAAAATTAATTGGGACAACTATGTTTCCGAAAAAAATTGGTTTTACCTACTAATGCTTTGCATGCTGAGACAAATTATTAGTGGAGAAATTGAAAAATTAATTACGACAACTATGTTTCCGAAAAAAATTGATTTTATCTACTAACTATTGGTTCTCTCAACTGATCATTTTATATAAAATTGATTACGCGACTTATTCATGAAGGAGCTTCGTAAACGATGCTAAAAAAAAATGGATAAGCGACATGCGATTTTAATTTGAATACTTATAATCTATCTTCATCTATCTCTTAATCTATTTTCGTTTTTATACTTTATTTTTTCTGCTTGTTTCTTTATTTATATTTGCTTTTGTATTCGCGCTCGACGGCAAGACCGATAATCATTTCTGTGACACTCAACAGTGCGTGAAAGCGCGTGTATTCAATTTTTTTTTTTTTATTCGTCTTCAGTGGCCTGTATAGTCTTTCTCGCTTCATCCCCTCGCTGAAACTCTCTTTCTTTATCATCGAAGCGTGTCATTATGCATGCGCATAAGTACGTGACCGTACTACGCTTAGGCTATTGCTATAGCTGTGTAACTTTAGTATATGAATATAAGCCACGAAGCGATGGCATTAAAGTACAGTATCGTCCCGGCGGTTACCGTGGAACGTACACGAGTGTGAAGTGAACGATCGGATCACGGTCGAGTGAGGAAAGGCGTCTCCTTCGCGTCAGCGCGCTCTTCTCGACGAACGTACCTCTACACTCGCCACGGCTAATAATACACCCTTAGACTTTGTTGGGCGAAACTAGCTGCTCGCTTCGCGTAGGTTACCCATAGTCGTACTGGTATAATGTACAACGAGGAGTGAGCAGGAACGGCTCGTTGAAGACCACTTCCGCCGCGATATAATCGATTACGATAACACCCATCCCTTCGCTCGCACACACACATACACACGTATATACATCAAACACAACGTAACTAAGACTTATTGGCTCGAATTTCGCCGTATCTTTTGTACATCGCGCCTCGAAAATTCGAAGAATACGTCCGACACGAGATTTACGATGTAAAAATATCTTGTTGAATTTTACAAAAATTTTATTCAACCAGATAGATAATGGGTTTACCGTAAATGTATAACCGTTCGAAAAAATTTCGATAAATTTCAAATTTTGTAACAAATTGTAGGAAAAAAAAAAAATTGTCACGGTTCGTCACGAGACTGTATATCATGTATATTTTCACACTGATAACGAATCTTCCGACTTATTTTCTTTCTATTTCAATACTGCGCATATTTTTTAAATGTTTTTTTACGATTATTATTTTTAGAGCGCGTAAGAAATAAAACTGTCGAACTATTTGTACTTTGTGGTGCTAATTAATTTTACGTATTTCGCGAGTTTTTCTTCTGAAGAACCCCAATTATTTCTCTCTCCCGGCGGGCGTTGATCGTTAACCATTCATCGACTCGGGCTATTAACGATTGGGGCTCTCGGAACGAAGAATCTTAAAATATTAAACGAGGCAGAACCAGAGCGGTAAAAGAATGACGCGAAAGGTTGGAGGAGGGAGTAAGGAGTGGGGATGAGCAGAGTATGAAAGAGCGATATACTTCTCTTCCAGGTTCTATCTCGAGTGCTGACGTGATTGAGCGACTAAAGCCTGACGGGGCTCACTCTCTCGCTCTCTTAACTCTCTCTCGGTGAGAGAGGATGAACGAAGGTAAACGACGTTTCCCATCAACTATTATACGTATACCTTTTACTATACGCGATGAGGATTGGTTCCGCATCGATAAAACTCTACGGGATCGTGCAGTACTTCGACGAATCCGATGATTGCCTCATACTCCTCACCACCCCTGCCGCTTCTTCCCCGTCCCTCAGTCGGCCGGAAACGCGTAACGAACGATTTTTATTGAAATATCGAACAATTGCTGATCCTCGAGATAAAGAACTAGGAGTTCTATCGCGAGATGCTCAACGAGATGATATATACTACTATATATACATATAGATACCCAAATCCTTCGATGTTTTTTTTTTTTTTTTTTCATTTCATTTCCGTTCTCTAATGGCGAGAAGTAAAAGTATTGAGTTCGATATCATCCTTCGAGATATTGCGAAAGATGAGTCGACTCAAGAAGTTAAAAGAAAAACCATAAGAAGAACGGTCGAAAGGATGGTAACTTATTCGTGGGCTTTAGTTGAATACATAACGATGCAAATGAGAAGTTGGAAGGGGGGATGAGAAGTCGCTGCTAATTAGCTCGGGCAATCAACGAAGGAAGCCTGAGACCGCCTGATTTTTCTTCTCTTTTTGTTCATTTTTCTCGCGCCGACTTTCAAGAATATTTCTTGAATCTCGACGTTTGGTTGGTACAAATGTATAAATACGGTAAAAAAAAAGGAAGATAAAAGTTGATTTGGTACAAATGACAATGAACTTATAATTGATATTAACACGTAAAATAAATTAATATAAATTGGGTGCATATTATCATTTATTCGTGTAAAGATTTCGTTGCTACTCGTGAAAAAAATTGAAAATTTCCTGTTAATTTTTATCATCATTGACTCACGAAAGTATCTGTAAATATTATTGCATTTTTTTCTTCTCGTGCGCACGTTTATATTTAGCGAAATAATCCAGAGACGAATTATGAGAATTATTTATTTTTGTACATCATCGAGGCTTAGATTATTTTTGCCCAGAATCCGGCCGAAGTTGTTGAAGAGTAGAAACACGTGCGGTTGTACAGAAGAGCGGGTTATATATTTCGCGATAAACTTCCACTGTACAAAATTAGATGAGAAGCATCTCAGATGTTTAACACCCTTAGCGGTTGTCGGAACTCGTCGAGTGTGTTCAACGAGGTACAGACTGCGTCTATGTGTTATAACACTACGACGTTCGCTAAATAGTGTTTCAAGCTCCGCTGATGACAATGTAATCAGTCACGCGACTAACGGGGGGAGAAAGTTGTGTTATCGAAAATTCGCATTTTTGTTGAGAATATTTAAAGCTTTCGAGATAATAGTTACGTACTTAAATAACAACCCTTCACCACAATTTCAAATTACGCGAGTGCGTCTGTCCAGACAAAAAATGCGATAAAATGTTGAAAAAAAAAACAATTGTTTTTCCACAACACAGATGTCTGCGCCGACAAATATTGCAATTGCCATAATGCGTTGCAACGAACTAAAAAATAACTTTTTTTTTTCAACGTGCCTGAGATCCCTGGGATTCGCTCAGCGATAAAGCACTTTCATGGTCCTCGCATTCCGTCGTCACATTGGATGAGCGGACAAAACCGAGTTGACGGTCGTGGAACCAAGAGAGGCTCTCCTCCCGATGGTTGCTCGTTACGCTCGCGTGATATGAGAGTTACGATGGAATATAAACATAGGTAACCTCGCTTGGCAATATCGTGTATCATCCGCCATACTTTACATCGCGTACCGATGCGTTGTACCTGTAGAGTTATGACGCTTTGAAGCTTTGCGATACACATCGTCGCGCTTATGAAAAGTCAAACAATTTATTGCAAATGCTGTTGCATACATACTTATCTCTTCTTGTCACGACGATGCGTGTTCGGCGATTTTTTTTTCTTTTCTTATCATTTTGAATGTTCGCTCATAAGTTTATAAACGGATATATTTTTACACAATATTAGTATTTATAGGTGTCAATAATAAAAGTAATCCTTTGATATTAATGCATTTCATGTGTATGAGGGATGCGTGATGGATATTCGATGTTTTTATTATACGAATGCAGTTTTTTTTTTGCAAAAACTTTATAATTCGGAGGACATTATTTTTTTGAACTTATTTCGTACCTGAAGTCGGTAACAGAAACAAGAGGGCGTAGAATTAGCGTGCAATTAAGCGTTAACTTTGCACCCTGTCAAGTGATTAAAAAAAAAAGTACAGGATTTTTCAATGAAAAGTATTTCACATTCGATAGAGCAATTTTCTTTTATCGGTAATACATATTTCAGCCAATTAAAATTCGACTCTAAGGAATTTTTACGGTCGTTCATTTCACTGGAACATCCGAAATGGCTTTGTCACGGGTAGCGTTCCGAAAGAGGATTTTTTCAAAGCTTTGTATACGCTTCAGAAGCTTTTTCGATATATTCGCCGTGGCGTATGAGTCGCGTGCAGCGCAGTAAAAATCATGACAACAGGGGGAACGATGGCTTATATGTATAGTTTCGCGTGGTGCGACTCATGGTCGGTGGACCGCGAATAATTTTGTGCAACGAGGTCACGAGGAAAGGTGAGAACTCGACAAAATCGCATACATGTATATGTATGGGTAACTCTGTGCTTTCAGCATCAGCGTAAAAAAAAAAAAAAAAAAAAAAATACCATAGAAAGCTGCGATACGTGTAGAAACGTATTGTAAAGATAATGTTATATCTATTATTGACTCACCATATTTATTATAAAATCGAAAAAAAGAAAAAAAAATTACCTCGGTGCTTTGAAGATGAGATCAGGTGAAAGGAAAAATGTATATGGAGAGAGTAGTACTCTTCCGTGAGCACATTATCCAGTCTTTGCGTTCGACTACCCGACACTTATCCTCTGATGTATTACTACACTTTAATAACATCGTTTCTATAGATAGCAGTAGATACGGTTTAAGCCGTTTTCTATATCCATAGATTGATCGACGAGATAGTAATACATATTCTCGATGAATCCGTACCCGCGTTAGAATGAAAGTTTATTTATCATTCCCTATGTACTGTAAGTCCGCAAACGAAACTCACGAAATCATCCGTAATTCTTATCTAACAAGCTGTGCATCATACGTCGAAGTTCACTGCGGTCGCACACCATTGCTAATTTATTTATTGATTTAAAAAATGTCTATATATAAATCCGACCCCTTCGCGTATTAATTGCATCTTCCCACATCTATACGGAGAATCTTCAAAATTAGAAAGTATTATATATCCCATTTATAGATCCCGACTGCGCGTCAGAGACAAATACGGAATTTCGCGTTGCACGGAGGGCTCGTCATTTGTTATTTTCCGTTGTCATTTATGTTTGGCAAAAGGCCTCGATGTGTCATAACGAAATTCAGTATATCAATTCTGTGAGTTAGAAGTGTATTTTAGACGATAACTATTATATAGTCGTGAAATTCCAATCCTAAATGTCGAATAAATCTTCCGATTATAATATGCGAATAACTATTTGTTATTTCACTCTTTTTCTTTTGATAATTCAATTTTTTTACTGCGTTCCCTTTTTCAGTCGAAATTTTTTTAATTTTCATAAAATAATTTTTTTGTCTCCGAAAATTTGACATATTTGAAAGATAACCCGAACTTCGCGCCGAAGGTATAAATCTTTCCATAGTATGCCGAAAAACCATTATCTTTTTCTTAATGACATAACAAACCCGTTACTATAGATTCCATTCCTTCAAAAATACAATATTTACTATTTTTCCTCTCTTGTAATGATACTCGCCGACGAATTCAACGATTTAATATACGTACCTGGCAGAACGAGTCACGTAACGACCGTCGCGTAACGCCACGAGTGCCTGGAACCCGGATAATCAACATTGATTCCCTGTACCATAGAAACACGGCAAGCAAACGGCGTAGCCATAAAAAAAGAATGAATACACCGGTAGCAAAGCGTTTATCGATATAATTTGATTTCCGTCTAATGTTTTTTTTTTTAATTCCCCCAGTAGCGAAGCACGAAAAAGCCATCTCACATTTTCAAATGGGAGAACCATTACTTTGCTTACATATTTGCTCACTTTTTAACGCCCGGTGTTTTTTTTTTTATTTTAGCGAATTCCTTGACCTAATTTTTCGTTCATATATGTCCATTTTGCGTTACTATATTAGACCTATGCCTTGATATACGAAAATAGAAATGTATGCCTCAAAAGGGTCAACATAATGCTTTCAAATTTGTTTGTATAATAACGTTTGAGGAAGTATATTGCAGGACGTACAACAAAATGCTTTTGATCCGCTTCGTCTACTGTCGAAAAAATAACCGTGAGACGATGTGAAAGACGAGGAAAAAAAATGCATTATATATATCGAGAAAAAGTCGGAAAAGCGAATGAAGAAAGTAGAATGACGAAGGGAGGTAAAGGAATGAAGGGTATAGGCAAAGTGAAGTAGGAAAGGTATAGGTCAGACTTTGAAATGCAGAGCGGTTCGTTTGATCGAGCCAACCGAGTCGAGAGCGACGTTTTTGCATCGATTTATGGCAGGAGAATAACCCCCTTGTAACAGAGGCAGTATACGCTGGGAGAGGTTGAGGCCTCGAGGGCTTTATGGGTTGTGAGGGTTGTAGAGGGGAAGAGGGTGGAGGGGTTGATTCTGTGCGTCGGAGGTTGTAGCGCAGTTTACTGTAACTCGTGAGAACGTTGAACTGTATCGTACGGGTAGGGATTGGTTTGGTGGTTGAAGGGTGAAAAAGGAAGGTGGATTGAGCCGCAGTAACGAGATGGAAACGTCGAACGAACGAACGTTTTTATATAGTATAAGGTAATGAATACATATATATGCAATAGTAAATTTAATTAACAAGCAGCGTGTCGACTATCGTCCCGTATGAATTTTCAAAAGCCCACCTGAATATCAACGTGAACCGCGCAGTTATTTCTTCCCATCGTTTGGGGGATGGAAAGAGTGCATGAGGAGAAAGGGTAGAAGTAAAAGAGATTAAAGGGAACGAAAAGATCACGATGCTTCAGATATGATTTAATGAGTGTAAAATGCGTATCTAAGCGTATCAAGTAAGTCATCAAAAGCATCGAGTCTCTGGTTGATCCTTATGCGATCGAATTTCAATTAAAAAAAAGCGTATCATTTAACGACAAAAAATGTTATCACCCTTTGTCAGCAACGTTTTAATATGAGATATTATTGATTTTCAGATCATTCGAATCTCTTTCGATTCAACAAATAAAAGTTTACTAAATTTGTTAACTTTTGACCCGCCGACACGTAAAAATAGTCGCGCCGAGTTGCGAGTATGCAAAAAAAAAATGTAATTGTATCACAAATTCCATATTCATACCGCGAATAACAACTAAAGATTCCACAAAAGCTTCGTCCCAGTAGATTCAACGCTTGAATAGAATCATTCCAATTAACATAATTAGACCGTCGCCGCGTGTATCTTAATTGCATAGAGACAACGGGAGAAGGTGGGGCGGGTGGAGGTGTGCGGGCCGATAATCCGATCGAATATTGAATCGACGTCGAATACCTAAATAGATACACAACATCGAAGGTATCAGAAATGGGCGGGCGGTTTAACGAGGGGGTGCTCCATGGAATATCGAGTCTCTGAGGCGAGAGACAAGACGCGCGAGCTCGCGGCAGTAACAATGCAAATTAGCACTTCAGAAGGAAGTGCAGGGTGTACAATTCGATGCAACGGCATACACTACGACCTATATGTATGTACAGTAAAATGCCTCAATAATGTTGAAATGACAATAGCCCACCGCTCCCAACCCCCACTCCAATGGCAACTCATCGCTCAATAGTTTCCATCCTTCAAAAATCTACTTCTCTCCACCCCCTTCCATTCCCTTCAATGTCAGTTTACCGATCGATAGTCTCGATTGCTCAATAGTCCTTTTTTCAAATATCCCATTGGCCTTTGAAATCGGTCCATCGAGGGTTCGCTTTATCTCGTCACCGGGACTATTGAGGGATCGTACTGTACATCATCGTGTGAGGAAGGTTGACAACGTAGTATAGCGAAACTGTGTAGTATACCTGTTCGTCGGGCTCTATATGTGTCTATGAACCGCATGAGCCTCGCATTCGCGGAACAGCAGCGTTGAGACCGCGCCTGCCGCGGTTTCGACATTTCGCTTAAAGTAACGTATGCAAATCGTACAGAGCGCGGGCAATGAGCATGGTTATTCCCGTCGGAGTTGGGCCTGAGCTCCTACCAGGTTTGTACCGTCAGAACAGAAGCGCCGAGTGCACATAGAAACGTTATAATATTTAAATGAGTCGCGAATTACTCAGCTCCTCTGTATCTCTATCGTTGCTACGTGCCGCGAAGCTTTTTTTGAAACGAGCACATTCCCCCGATCCACGCTCACGACTAAATACAGACGGCCAAATTTTATCCAAAGGCTTCTACTTCTATGATGCTCTGTCGTGCGACGAGCGAATATTCAACGCCGTTTTTTTCATTTTTATTTTTTGTTGAAATAACCATGTCCCTTGAAAATTACGTCCTTTTTTTTTAACAAAAAATGATTTTTCTCTTTCGTAGCGCGCATATTTTAGTGTCAATTACATTATACTTTGAAACAGTTTCTACTTGATGAATATGGGTCCTTTTTTGCAAGGAAATATAGATAATTTTTTTTTTTTTTTGTAAAAATTCGATTCATCTTAACCCTCCATAGACCTCTGGCAATACGATTTTCTCCCCCATCCAAAGCAATGCCAAAAAATATTTCAAATATTGTCGGTGGAAACAGTAATCACCTTTTAATGAATATTGTTCGTCCCGAAATCTGCATATTTTCTCGTCCACTAAATTCTACTCTGGAACTCTTTTTACCATTCAAGATTTTTACGTCAACCATTCGCGAGTTTATTCATAAATTTCTTATAAATTGCGCTGAAACTCTACGTATTACTTTCACAAACAAAATTTAAAAAAAATTCAAATGAAACTGAATTCGAATTTTTCTATTTTAATTTTTTACAAAAATTTGAATAAACTACTATAAACATATCGATGAGTTATGGAGAAATGAAAGTGAAGACCTCAAAGGAGACGAGAGTTAGGAGGATGATGGGCGATCGATGAATTCGATTCACCGGCTAACGTTGATAAAATTGAGTTTCCCTGTTGGTTCGATCCTCGGTAGTCGTCATCTCTTCGATTCTCCGCATATAATTTGTAATTCAAATGAAAAATCGATGATGTTACGATGTTTGCGCAATGTGAGTTGGAAGCGACGACGGGGACGACTTTGTGCTCAGGCATCCGGTAAACGGACTCTCGTTTATGGAGCATTAAGTTCGACCCCGCTTTTCGTTTCCTCGCGATGCGAGTGTGATGACGAAGTAGAAATGTTTCCTCTAGCGTCGCCACTGGGTCGACCCAAAAATTCTCTCAACGTTTTCCTAACCTGGTCTCTCATCCCTCTCCTCTTTTCTTGGTCTTCTCGGCCTCTGTCCTCATACTCTCGATCTCACAACTGCGAGGATGAGATGCCACGACTATGGAAAGTTTCACATCGGTAACGATCATCCAGAGCACTCCGCCTCCGGAAAGTCCATCCTTGGCTAACCTCGTCGTTGGATCTCGTCGTCGAGCCGCGAAAATAGACCGTAGATCCAATTAAACGAGCCAGAGCGATCCAATTCCATGATCTTCCGCCAGTTCGCCAGTAGGAAACCCGTGGATTCGAGGCAAGATATCGCAACGAGGGAAACGAGTGGTGGGATGAGGTCTGAACCGTAAGAGAGATGCCGGTCGAGCTATCAGAGTCTTAGCTGTTCTCCTACCTCCTCCTATTCACTGTTTATATGCTCAGGAAGGAAGTTGCCCCACTAACGGCCAGAGAGAGCCCCGATGTCCTGAGTAAATTGATGCGCGCCCACTTTTCCGGACCGCGAACATACACTCACCGAAAGAAAATAGTTAAGATCATAGAGCTTGTGATGTAGCGTTGGTAGAGAGGAAAACTGAGCTGATTCTTGATCGGTAGGCTCGACCGATCTGTGTAACTAGCATACGGAAGGAAGTGGAAGGGTCAAAACCTTCAACATCTTTGCTAAGCACCGTTGACTTAGCTGACACAGCAATTTCCATGAGACAGCCAAACTTGAACGAATATAGTGGAGCAAACAAAAACGGACTGTTTGTCTACATGAGGGATAATGCCATTATTTTGCTAGGGCATGTTTAACTATTTCCTGATCAAAGGTACCGATCAACTGGATCAACCTACAGGTCTCATATATGTAATTCTTTGGAGATGTTGTCTTTTGTATCCTAAATGGTACACCTTTGAATGTTCAATGGAAAACGAGTGATGACTGGAATGTGGTTCACCACGTCATAATAATCGCATTTATCTGACCCTTAATATCACCATCACTTGACCAGCAACTTGTTTTTTTTCCACACTTACACTCACGTTATATTACTCGAATGCTTTGTCCCGGTGTATCACTAACGATCAATGGTAAGCCCAACAATGGGAGCAGTTCGTTTGTTTCCCTCGTTAGTCTTCTCCCAATCTCTCGCGACTCGTTAGTACAAAGCTGCAGCCCAGTTTCCGTGTGCATTCTGGCATGGTGTGTTATACCGTTAGATGCTGGTACTTCAGGAAGACTTGGATATCTCCGTAAACTCTGGTTATACTATAGCCCGGATACACTGTGATACTGAAGTAACATATAGAATATACGCTTGAACGACATCCACCCGAAGATCCACGGTACACCCACCGATTACGAGGATTTCACAGGAGAGAGAAACGGAGGATTCGCGGGAATAGGTTCACCTGTATCTCGCGGTAATGTCCTGACTCCATCGCTGCTGATTCTCTCTCTCGACACACCGAAGAAGAATTCTTCAAGGCCCCACCAACTATGGCCAGATCCTCCTCACGCCCTGTCGTTAATTAGAGCCCAGAGGTATCTCTTCGATCCTTTACAAATGTTCACACCGGCGATGTCGGTTCTGCGAGCGTAACATTGGAGAAATATAGAAGGAAGGAAACTGCGAGTTGGAATGGACGAGAATCAAGGACTCGTTCACCTGTAGAAATTAATTCCGCTCGAGGACGTTTAATCACAGTTCCTCGAACTAACCACCAGGGGCAAAAGGGCCATACCGGCCAAGTTTATCTCGCTCGTATAACGAAAGTGAAGTACTACGACGTAAAGGAGAATGGATCGAGATGAGAAGCGTTAACCGAAGGAAAGAAGAAACCTGGTCAGCGACAGAGAAACGGAGAGAAACGGAGAGAGCTGAAAGGAAATTAAAGAAGACCGCCGCAGAAAGCTGCAATAACGGAAGATCGTTGGATGAATAGAGTTGTTTTCGTCTAAGATACAGTCATTGGCCACTGTATTGTTCTTAGTATCAACTAATGGCTACTTTGATGATTTCTATATTGATTACTCATTATTGGACCGATTCCTGTACCCCCGGTGATCGTCTAATGTATCGGCTATTGACACTTTTTTGAGAATAAATATTTTGAGGATCGACCATATTATACACTTCCATAATCAATATCCAACATATTACATACCAACCAAAAACTATGACAAAAGTAATGATATTGACAAGCTGACAAGCTACTCTTTGAATTAGAAACATGTCAATGATGCAGGATTCAACCACTTTATGCCAATAACTGTACAGCCCAAACAGAGAACAGTCGATTTTCGACGGATTCACAAGACCACGATCTTTACGACGGGAACGACCGGTCGTTGGACACCTTAACGACTTCTCCGACGCGTTGCACCAGAGCTCACTATTCCTCTATATATCTCACTCATCCCTCGCGACTGAAAACTTTGGCATTGTAATCTGAGGACCGTCGTTTCTTCCCTCTCGTTCTCCGGTTTTCTACCGCATTCTCGCGTCTCCGATGCGTCCCCTCCACTCACCGCTCTCTCGCGTACTCCGGTGAGTTTTCTTTTCATAGTTTTCTTTTTTTTTTGACGACGCAAAACTCTCTTCTGCTCATCATCACGATCTTTCCTTCCCTTATCCAGGCAACTCTAGCACGATAATTAAAGGGAGACTTGTTCTCAGTCGTGCTCGTCGAGTCCTGCAAATAACCCACGAGTCGTCCGTCCAAACTTCCAGCCGCCAGTGTCAACTTAAATCGCGCGGAGACTCAACTACTTTAATACTCTTACTACTACCACCATTACTACTACTACTCCTACTGACAGTTTGTACAGTTTGTCTCTCGTATTTCTCTACCAGTATCTTCTTTCATCCGTTCGCCTGCTCTCGCCGACAGATGTCATCCACAATTTACCTGCTTTTCCTGTTTACACTCAATGTAACAAGACCCACCAGCGAAAATGTCTCAAACATCTCAGCAGCGAATGTCAAAGTTGCTGCCATATGTTAAATGGATAAGAAAACTTAACTTGCAATTGTATCATTAAAAAATGTAGGTGTATGTTATCGGAGGTATAGTCATTGGACACAATTTACAATCCTCTATGATAAAAAAAATTATTGCTGCGAAAGCTTCAACCATTTGCAGATGATAAGTTTTTTCCGCGTTGAACGTTGACAAAAGTCTTTATCGTTTCGTGGAAATTTGCTAATTATAGCTTCGACCTTTGTTTTTTCTTATCACTTTCGCTATAACCCCAATTCCCCTAATTGACCAACCATCCCGATGAATGGAATGTTTCACTACCCCATTGGCATTATCATAACGATCTCGGGCTCCATTTATCTGTATTACAATTTGTACGAATGAAAAGAATTCCTAAGTAGAATAATTAGCCGCTGAGGCTCTCAACTTAACTCCGCGACTCATTCACGCCACTTTTCCATTATTCTCCGACGTTTCGCGTGACTCGCTGAATTCAGAATGAGTGTAAAGACCATCGACGCGCAATTCGACGATGGAATTTCGTACGTTATTATTATTAATACAATAATTCAATTGGCATGATGATGCATATTATTTTGGGAGCGGATTAATTGAATTATCTGAAACTGAACATCATTATAATAGTTTCTTAAATTGTAGCCAGAGTAGCATAGAAGAGCGACGATACATGACGACGAAACATACAGCCGAACGCCAATCTGGTCAACTAGTCTCGAAATAGGCTTGGGTGGGCTTCGGATTCCAGGATCGCAATACGAGCTTTGCGCGCTTTGTGGTTCCCAAACAATGCCACGCGTTAGCATCGTGAAACCATCGAGAGTAACGGAACGTTACCACGCATGTATAGTTACGCATACATCGTTGCATTACCGCTAGAGCTGTATCCTGAATACTCAGGAGTAGCCGCAATCTCTATACTCAGCAGGATCCTCTGAGGTGCACAGGGTATAATTCTGAACCCGTATGAAAATCTCGTTGGCATCCTGCAGCTAGCCAGTGGTCAACGCACGCACAGCGTTAGCAGGCCACAGAGCTTTACGATACGTCTACGTATATCCCCCGTGGAACATTATAGCGGGATACACGATGCCGTATAAACTACATGCAGCGTGCACCGTGTCATTTCATTCTGATGTTAACGCGGGGCACGTCGTAAACGGAGCGCTCGACGCGTTCATTGGCGAAACGAGCTCTTGCACGCACAGCCGACTCCAACGCATCATAGGATCAGAACGAGCAGCTGGGGTCAACGGAAGATGAGCAAGAATATCGGATAGCCAAGGTGGTGGAGCGAAAATCTAGTGATATTAACGAAAGCGTCCGGTTCTTGAACTGCCCTATCAGACCAGAGTAACTTGCAAGTCAGAGATGGTAAATGTCGGCAATTTCTAAGATGGGCATCTGACGAAATGAGGTGATAAGATTCACTGTAGGATCCGGAGGTGCGTCGTCCTGGTAGATCGCGAGTAGCAGGTGTAGGATAGGCAACGTATGTAGCTAATGCAGATGATAAGGTGAATTTTATGAATACTGGATGACTGTCGTTGAATGCCCGACTTCTACAGTGTTGAATCAGACCACGATATTCATGATTTTCGGCATACATGTTTTATAGTCGACGGAAAGTGTGAATGTTTGCAGGTTATCATATTATTAAATTCGCGTATAAGGATATCATGATGTCCTGGCGATAGGGACATTTGATTGAAATGTCCATATCTTGAAAAATTCAGGACACAGGTAATTTGGACTGTAATTTGCTCTTGGAAGCGAATAATTGACCGCGTAGCGACACTTTTTAACGAGACATGTAGGGGTTGAATTTCTAAGGTAATTTAAGGGTAAATTCTGAAAACTTCGAAAAAACTGGCGTACAGCGAGTGTTTTTAAGTGGAAATATAGCGGTTAAGAGTAACACTATCCATAAAAAGTTCGTAACTTTAAACTGAACATTTTTCATATTGATTGAAGGATATTTGCTTCAAATTGATAACTGGAAGATTCGAAAGTATTTTCAATAATATTTCTTTATGGTGTACCTACTGCAGAGGCTGATGTATGTTCGGAGGTCGGAATGGAAAGCCTATGCTTGTGTTTTCGTGAGTTACGTCAGTGAAAGATATTTTATACCGGGTTGGTTACCGTTCTGTCCGTATACTCGAAGAACACGAGCAACAGCAACACCCTTGAGAGAAGAAACTAGTGCTCGGAATGTACGCGCTTCGTAGTATTCCGGATGTCCTCTTGCAGTCGTTTTCGTCAATTATTACACCGTCGTCCGCATCCACGTTCTCCTTGCCTAGAGCTATTACTCCGCGGTCATAGCGCGACCTGCATATGCATGTAATGACTGTATGCATATAGTATAACGCCGTCACCACCCTATCGTTATTCTTTTATGAGTCATAACGCACGTTACTCGCACCACAGCCTCGGCTCCGACTCGGTTCAAGTAAATATTTTTTTATTTTAAGAAGAACCGAGTTCAACCTATAAATACATAATAAGAAAAGAATTTTCGGTCGTTGAAAACTGAACCTCGAATCTCCGTGACATGAAAACACTTTTAGAACAAAATACATATTTTTCTTTTTCTTCTTCAGAACCACGTATTATAATTGGTGAATACATTAATTATATTAAATATTTAGTAAATGTACTAAATACGTATGATTTTCGGATTTAGATTACGTTCGAATTTAAGGACGATGAGGTATATATAGCGGCGCCCCTTTGGCCTAAATAACCGAATAACTATTCGATGTCTTCCGTTAAATGAGGATCTTTAATCGCTCATTAGAAAAATCGGTTAAATTCGGGTGAAATTAAATGAAGATTTTTCCAACGGTACTTCGACCGACTTTTGCCAATTTAAACAAAAGTTTTTGAAAAGTTTTACTTAAATTCACAGAATAAATTACTCGTTCGTTTGAGTTCTACATTGCGGAAGGCGTGTGCCGAATCGAATTAATCAGCAGTAATTTTATATTTCCTGTTTAATTTCCACTGTCATAATACCCATTTACCAAATAGAATGAAAATTAAAACGGCTTTTACTTTGATTTTGGCTAATACTTTGATGTTACCGCGCATATCCAATTGAGGAACAGTATTTTCCCATCTCCTATTTGATTTTCGCTTCAACAGCATGAATTCAGAATTAATTTCACCACATTTATGAATAATATTATTATGATTGGCGCTCGTTATATGTTCAAATTTCCTATATTCCGGAATCATGTCGACTGCTAAGGAACAGCCGTATCCTACACACCATCCAACGTGTAATGCTGATCGCATCCGGCCTTTTGCTTCTCAGCAGTCGATATATTATTTTCCGGTATGCCATCGCGCAAAGCCATTTCTATACCTCGTATTCCATCTTCAGAATGCGTTATTAAATTACAGATACATCGGAGATATGGGTATTTCTCGGTTAACTTTATAGCTGCATTATTCTGATATTTCCCTATCTCAATGTTTATTACGTCACATTATTTGACAAAATTACCCGAATTAAATTTTTGTATAACTACATATTAATAAACGTAACGAACGAGTGTAATAATCGTAACTATTCTTGTTACTCGACGTTCGTTAAATTTCTTTAATCATTGTTATTATTCATATTGACATTTTTTTTCATCGTATTTATATTATTAATTGGAAAAATTAATTTTCAGAGTTTTTATTGCAAATTTAAGTTGACGGATTACATTAAAATCGAATCGTAAGGGAAGAAAAATATTGGACAAATAAACGAGGGATATTCCGATTTAACGTTAATAAACGGTGCTTATTTCTGTTCGGATCTCTTTTCTTGATAGGTAGTCACGAATACTCGTATAACATCGAGACGCGTTTAAATTAGTAAAAGGGAATCGGCTACGATGAACGCTCGCGTAGTTACATAGCGGCCAAAGCCTGAGCGATATCGCGAAGAAATAAGATTCCGCGGATCCCGCGAGGATCGAGAGGAAAATATATAGGATTTGCGATTGGGAAAGAGGCGGTTAAAGAAAGCCACGTGGAGGGTAAAAAAGGAAAATGTAGAAAACTGTTCACTCCGTCGTTTGCCGGTGAGTTGCACACGATTCCCGGAGCCTTTGAGATGGCAAATGGTTCTGTGAAATCCAAGGACCGTCGACGTGGTTCTTGGCGCCGCGTAACTCGATAATCTCATCCACGTAGGCCTTCGCTCGTTCTGGCTTTGCTCCGGTTAGGATATGTTGTACTTGGATCGATATCGTTCCCAACTCTCCGCGTACTCCAGAAGAACTCGGTAATTTTTTTCGTTTTTTTTCTCAGTTAGCAAAAGCTAACGCGACGTTTTTTATCGAATAAATTCGCGACTCTGGGAATCCACTGTCTCAGTTATTAAAAAATTGACGAGGTTTAAGTTGGCGTGAAAATGCAAAACTTGATTATTATAATTAGGAATTGATTATCCAAATTTAATATCCAATCGATAATGAGTATTTAGTATATACATATAACAGAAATAAATTATCGAAGATATAATTAATAAGAAATAAATAATAGTATAATTCATAATATATCATAATTATAATATATAATTCACTCCACACCTGCCACGGTAGCATATTCGCGGCATTGTCAAACCAGCTATTTTTAAAATTTTACCTTCCTTCATTTTACTCCAACACTTTTTCAAAATTTTGACTAAATTCATAGAAAAACGTAAAAAACGAAAAATTTAGAAGTATGACGAAAATAATTGCGAAGAAAAAACATCGAAACAGAAAGAGCACGCGAGTTGCTTAAAAAAAAAAAAAAAAAAGAATCTTAAGAATAAAGGAAAGTGAAATTTTTCTTTGGTAGAAGCGAGAGAGACTGAAAAGAAGGAATGAACAACCAGTTTATGGCTCTTCAGCACGAGAGAGTCCCATCTCTTTTGCACAGAGTTGAACGTGGCTGTGGGATCACCGAGTGGTAACCGGTCACGAGAGTCGAGCGAGTCCGGGATTCGAAACGTACCCTCTGGGATCTCGTAGATCTCGAGTCGAAGGTGTGAGAGGGATAAGACGGGGTGTACCGGTATGTGCTCTAATTCGGATAGCTCAGAGGGGCGGGGGAGGGGGAGGGGGGTTGAAGGAGGCAGCAAAAGCCACTGGGGAAAAGAGCAAGAGGAGAAATGTGCTCGATAAGCTACGTGCGAGGGAGGAGGATATAGGAGACCTACGAGAATCGAAGAACCAGAGAGGTTGGCGTGAACTGTGTCGACGAATTACGAGACGGCGGCAAGGTGGCATGGGCTAACGAGGTATTCGACCGCCACAGCGCATTTAAAGTAAAGCGAAAGACGACGTGGGTGGAGTTACTGAGAAACGGGGATAGAAAGGCATTTAAAACAGTCAGAGAACAAAATTTCAGCGAAAGAATTGATAAAAATGAGAATCGCAGAGATCGTGATTGTATGAAAAACGAATGTTAGTCAATGAAAATTAGGGGTTGTAAGAGTTGAGGTGAATAAATATATTGAAATATATTAATATTTGTAAATATTTTACCGTAAAAAAGTAAAGAACTTTTTAAATTTCGTCTCCAGCGAAAATCCCAGAAATGCGCCTCGGGAATGATGTTACTGAACAACTGAGAGTGTGTAAAGCTATGAAGAGTTCAATGTTGTGGAGCGAGACGGCGAAGTATGCACCAATAGCAACGAAAACCACCGCGAGTCGCTGCATTATCCCGATAAATTTGCAGACGCTCGAGAGCGCATGCAGAAGGTTGGGGGAGTGGGGATGCTGTAACCCGATAGTATGGTGAGCACACATACGATATCCTAGTTTTCCGACGCGCGAAACTGCGCAACGACGGGGAGAGTTGCGACACATGGGGAGGGGACTCCAGCAAGCCTGGGCGCTAATGAGCAGTGAGTTACATTTTAAGGGTTCACCGAACTCCAGCTTCTCAACCCCAATCTCTCTCGCACGTCCCCCTCCTCCCTTCACCCTCCCGAAATATTGCATCGCCCGGCCAAACCTATATATCCATTGTTATATTATATCGTGTACTTAAGCTCGAGCCAAATTCGTCGAGCCAAAATTCTACCCGTTGCAAATTTTCCTTAATTGCTCGAAAGGAGGTGGAAGGGGTTTAAACAATATTAAACGAAATTCCTATATTTTTTTTATCGGTCAACATTTTTTTTCGAAAAATCCCCAACGCACCATTGTATTCGTAACGATGTTTCTGTTAATATCGAAAAATCGGCAGATATATCTAAAAACGTGGAGAACGTGGAGAATTGATTGTCTTCATAGAAAGAAAAAAGAGAAAAAAATAATTAAAAAAAAATGAATCTCCTATCGATTGTTGTATTTGGAAACAGATGTTTTTTATCGGAAGACCCTTAAGGAAAATCTATTAACGATAACATTTTTTTTCTTTTTTAATTATTGCGTTGCCTGATATCGTTGGACTCTCTCCATTTCCTCTCATTTTCAAGTTCCCAAAATAACATATTCTCCGGACAGATCGCATGCGTCAAGAATCTTCCTCCGTCTTTAATTTCGTTGCATCGGCTACAGCTTTTTTTTAACCTGTTCCTCGTCTTCTCTGCTTTATTCTTTTCATATTCTTTTATTATCAATTATCATTATACGCCTTATGCAGTAAGATTTTCAATGCGCCTCGTTCGCTGTCTATTTTCCGCTGCTAGACCCGTGAATTTAAGATTCGGATGTGAAGATGGAGTGAAATAGAAGCGGGAACTGCAGTCGAATATGCGTTTCGAGGTACTTAAACGTGTGCCAGGAGTAGGTACTGTGAGAGAAATGCTCGAGACCCGACGACGGAACCATCGCCCCGTTTCCCAGTGACGGGTGTACGCCAGGGACCGCGGAAACCCGTTGGGGTGAGCAGAGAGAGGCACGGGTGTAGTCCTAAATAAGTTAAGGTGCTGCTGGTGCTGCTCCAACGTTGAATCACCGTGGGGCACAATATATATAACTACGACGTTGCATACCATCCGGGTCAGGACCTGTACTGCTTCTGGTACTGGCAAGCAACGGAAATTCATGACAAACGGATTGTGACGAGGTGAAGTCTCGAAATTGGATGCGAGCGAGTCGTGCAATGTTTTTCGTTCCCTCGATGTGACGCATATTTATAGTATACATATTTTTATAAGAACGAGCGAACTGCATAAAATCCAAGATATCGCAGTTATTTACGAAACGTGAACATTTGTCGTTATTATCAGATAAGATAATTTTACGATAATAAATCACATTCCGAAATATTTTCGCCGGGTACGCCGGCACGTTAAATATTTTCAAATGCCTCCCGACAAATTCGATTTTCCGAGAAACTAAACCGACCCATGGCTCTTCCTTTTTTCGTAAAAAAATCACATCGATAAAAACAAGCAGACATCGACTAACATTCATTTCTTTTGCTCTTACGATTTATCCAAATTGGTGCCAATTTGATCCGCATCGATACTCCTCCATCCCCCACCAAGGCGATAAAAGTCGAGTAACGGTTCCAGTAAGCTCTCGCGCTTGGTCTACCTTTCTTTTCTTTTTTTTTTTCTGACGTAAACCGCGTGAGATCTTACTATCGCAACGTCGAGAAGCGAGACCTGGATCTCGGTTAGTTTCCGAACGACAGGAAAATCGACGGGTAGTTGAGACTCCGGTATGGAGTGCAGCAAGCCATCGACATACTCTCACTATCCTTCTACTCTCTTTCGTGTTAAACTGCAAATCGATAACCGGTCCGAGAAAACCCTATGGCATTGCGATGTGAAAGAAGAGAGAAGCTTGAGAAGTAGAATCAGTTCAGAGGATAGGATAGTAGTCCGTAGCTTGTCGTTTCGTACGATGAACGGAGGAAGCTCTTCAACCACCAAACGTCTAGCTTTCTTTCCCCAATGCCTCGTCGGTTATCGTACTACGAACGATGAACCGCCATCCCGCACACGCCCCGCAGGTACACTCGCAACCCCGCTTGCGAGAATCGATACCAGTTTAAAACGACTGGATTTGCGGCAATGCATATCCGCAGTTCACCGTTCGTCGTACAACGGTATATAACTCTGTATAACCCATAGATAAAGATACAGTGAAACTTCGTAGCTGTTTTACATACGGAACGAAGCAACCCCTCCATACAGTGGAACCTGAGACAGGAGATAAAAGGCACACCAGGCTATTTCTGGGGGTATATTCAAGGGTAACCAAGACAAACGACGTCCGTTCCATATTCGGCTTTCCGGTAAAGCTACTCGACGATAATTGTAATTGTTGTATTCTATTCTCCCCGAGAACGAGAATAGAGCTGCCAATCGATAGGAATTCGGAACAGAAAGTATGTTCGCCAGTTTGGCTGCGATAAGCAGATAAATTAGCTTCGTCAACGAAATTCGTTCGCGAATCGGAATTATTATTCACCGAGCAAGGAAATTCATCCGTTCGCTGACGGTAGAAATTTCTGGTTTGCTAAACTCGCGAGTCGAGTTTAGCAAACGCAAAAACGATGGACATACCAAGGGACCTTCATGGTCAGTTTCGGTGTAATCTGTATACGCTGTTACGCCAATGATGAAAAAGTTGGAGGTTATGTCTCTCCTGCAGGTTTGCATGGCTTTGTTTATTATGCGTACGACGTCGGTTTTGGAACGAAGGGTTTCAGCTTTAATGATGCTAGGAATCTCCGGACAAAAACGGGAGAACAACAAATTTGGCAGTACAACGTCGTGATCTACTTATGGCATATCGCAAAATGAGCAAAACATCGTTTAACCCGACTTATGATGGTGTTATATATGATCCTTTAGAAAAAAAAAACGGCAACAACAAATGCACTTCTACAATTTTACGTTACATACATTAGATTCGATCGTTGGAGTCGATGTTATTATGTCGTTTCAGGAAATACACCGTGAGCCAAGAGTCGCGCGAGTGCATTGCCGTTTGCTCTACTTCGTTCGTCGATTGGCTCGAGCCGATATCTACTCTCGTACGCGGCACCTATATCTATAATATCGGTGATAAAACGCGTCTATATACGACTTTTTACGTGTACCGAGTCACGGGTACGGTTACAATTACCCGCGTGCGTATGTAGGCTGGATGTGGGTCGGAAATGAACTACAGGGGAAAATAGACCACTATAAAACAACTATAAAAAATGTTCTTAAAGGACATGCATTTTCGCACCCCTCTCCTTTCAATATATTTACGCACAAGTAAATATATATATTTTTTTTAAACATAAAAAAAAATATGAAAAGTTCTCTACGATCGGCAGTTTGCCATTTGTATAGTATAAAAAAAATTGGAGTTCACGAGGTTTTTTTTTTATAATGAACCGTTTTGCCCCGGTGACCGTTTTACCCCTCTCTTCCCTAATATTTATTATATAGTTAGAGTTGCACACATGAACGCGTTAACGCGCACGTACACACGCGAGCAGCACACGTGCTACGGGGTTTACGGTCCCTGTACCAACAGCACCCGGACGCGATAATAATTTCTAGGCCTGTTCGCCTGCATCGTACTCTCCGTTTCTACTATAGCCCCTCGGTCATTCTCTTTCGCTCGCTGTGCCCACCGCCTTTCCTTCTCTTGAAACGAACGAACAAAGAGCACGTAGTCCACGGCGTAACGCATTACGCCATTTTGCACGGTGAACCCCGGCAGCCTACGAGTGAGAATGAAAGAGAAAGAGAGCGAGATACTCGCAGAGTGTTGTACTCAGAAAATTCACTGCCAGTAGGCAGTACAACGACCGCGGTAACCACCCAAAGCCTCTGCACTCGTATTCCTCTGTATTCCAATTTTTCTTTTTTTTCGTCCTCTCAACTTTTCTTTTATTTTCTCTCTTGACAGAGTCAAAGACCTGACAATTTAGCCCTTTTAACCACGCAAAGTTTTTAGCTACGAGCTGTGTGAAATATTTCAGACTTTTTTTTTTTTACTTCTTACGAATAGAAAAATAAAATTGAGGTTTAGATAGAAGTTGCGATATTTTATAAACCCGGTGTGGGTTTTACAGTGCTGTTATTGAATGATGGAAATTGGTATTGATTGGAGATAATATTTTGAATAAATGAATTGAATTTTCAATTTGTATATCGAATTTAATATTTACCACTACCCGCACGGAAGTGAACTGCTCGGAGACCTATGTTTTTTCGGTTTTCGAGAATGTGAAAGGAAAAAAGAAATTGACGTGAAGTCTGAATATTTCATTTTACCGAGCTACGAGCTGAAGCACGTACAAAATTTATGAAGTACGTGATAGTAAAAACTCCCGTGGATCGGTTTTTTTTTTTTTCGAAACTGGATGAATGCTTCGCTTTGTACGAATTTACTGAAAAAGTGATATTTAAATTGTTATAGTCGGTTTGCACGAAATTTTATTCACTGGCGACTTTTTTTTGTTTCAAAAGCTTAATAGTTTTGCCACTAAAATAAAATTGTATAGAATGTGTGACGGTATAAAGAGTAAAAACCTGTTTTCGTCCGCAAAACCCAACACAATTCATCATATTCGGTCCCCTCGCTGTATTGTCGGGTCCATATTTTTCATAGGTATTATTATTAATATCGACACAAGACTTCATTAACCATATCTCATCGATTTCACTACAGATAAAATTCAAAATACCGTTTTCTCGCTGAGCAATTAAACTTTTAATGCAGATGCAAAAAAAAAGTCTAATCTTCGAATTTTTCAAAATTTCATCCCGTTTCTACTTGCTTCAGACAATTAGATTTTTTTTCTTCCGCTCGCAGGTGCTAAAAAAGCACTAACCATGAAAACATTTTTACCAGATAAAAAAACTTCAATTTTTTTCTTCAGATTAAAGCACCCGAGGAGATCAAATAACTCTACAACATGTTCGCGCGCAGAGTTTGAACTTCTCGCCACCATTGCCCATATTTTCCAAGCTAACTTTTCTCTTTCTACCTTTCGCTCTCATTCCCTTCGCCAGTGCTCTCGCGTAGCATATCCTCTTAATGTCGCGAACCCTCGTGTCTCATGTCGTAATCGTCATAGCGCGCTTTACTCGAGCTTGAGGAGAGCTGCGAGGCTACGGCGGTTTGCACGAGGGTTTTACGAGCCCTTGCCGCCGATGAAATGATCTCTCGTTTCATCTTGCTCTCACTTACGTCATGGCTTAAGCTGCGGCTCTTCTGCTGTACGAGCCGTCGTAACGATACAGGAAATTCCGTCGTGCACCAAGCCGCGAGACTACGAGATCGCGTCTAGCATCCTCGGAAGCTTGCGCGACATGTGTTTGTGTTTGTATGTGTGCACACATTTGTATACAAAAGTATACGTACCGTACGCACACTTACGATTGTAAAGACAGCATACAGTAGATCTGCGTATACGGTCTCTACGAGAAACATTAAGAAGAATAAATAGGAGTGATGAAGAAAAAAAAATGTCGGTATATACAGCTGCAACGAAACGCAGCTGTGAGCTCTAATAAATAGCCAGGCGTTGGGGATATTAGATCTATCAGTTTTCTTTTATGGCATATATGAAACGTAGTTACGCGCGTATATTGAAGTTTCAAAATGTTCCTGAAAATAGAGAGATTGCCATTGACTTTTACGTCATTCTTAGAAAATTCTTCGAAGAATTAATTCTAAAAAATAATTATTTTTTTTAAGTCTATTGCGACAATTAATTTTAATTCTCAAGAATGTGTTCTTCGAACTTTTTTCCATTTTTCCAGAAAAAAAAGGTAAAAATGTCATTTGCAAAACAAAACTCTTTCGATTGTATCTTATTTATAAACTCGCCGTAAGATGCCGCATGATCTCTACATATTGTCGTATTAAACTCCCCTTCGAAACAATGTAGCATTCGATGTGCGAAACCTTCGCAATTGTCTACGTAACTATCGAACGAAGTAGCGCGTTTGTTAACACAGGACTCACCCTCGCGTTGCCATGTTATACGTGAGGAATTCGCTGGCCGTAAGAAGCACCTCATGTGCACTGCCTCAACGACGAGAGAGCACGGGGGTGAGGCGTCTAATGTCGAGAAGTTTCGCGTGGTCGTGATGTCGGTTGTGCCGATGGCTCCAGTGGTAGCGATGTTTCCCTGTTGCTTCCTCCCTGCTGCTCCTTCTCCTTCTCTTCCTCTTACCTGGGTAGAAATTGTGCGGTCGCGAAAATTGCCGGCACGAAGGAACCAACACCGTGAGAGGAAGAGATAGATACAGAGTTTAGCTAAGGGGGTTGCGTTTCTGGTTCAGACGCTCAACCCCTCTTTCCCACCTTCTCGTACGAGTTTGCCAAAGTAACGGCGTGTTTAGACGTAAGAAGGTTTTCTCGTATAAGAAGTTGCCACTTCCCCCCAACGCCCCCTGACTCCTGACTTGCTTCCTCAGACTCTCTTATGCTACGAGACTCTTCGCTCCGCTACTACTGTTCAGGGAAGAAAACAGAGGGCTATAACGCTGCCTCAAGACGAAGTGGTAAGCTACGTTGAAGAGAACCGTGAAAGAATGAGACCCCCGGGTGCAGAGTAAAAGCGGGGGGTTGAGCACTCGGTGTCTCTATGGCACGAAAGGTAATTAAGAAGTCCCGAGAAATTCTGAGACACTTACGCAAATAGATTGCGAGACTCCTGTCCCATTTATCTTTAGCTTTAACTTCTTCTTTTTATTTTTTTGTTTGACTCTTTTTCGTATGACTTCGGGAATTAAATTTTTTTCGTCATGAGACACTTTTCGCGTAGACTAAGTTTCCGGAATCTTCTTATAAGCCATTTTTCACGAACGTCGCGTCAAGATGTGTTAACGTTTGTCAGCACATTTTACGATGATCGCGTATAAATCTCAATTTTTATTTCGAGCGTCGATAGTATTGTTTATTTTTTTTTAAGAGGGTAATGGCTCAGCGAAGTTTGTCGGCGCGTTGTCTGGAATTTTGCCAAAGAAATGATACGCAGCTTGGTTTTTTTGGTTTCTCGATGATTTAATGGTTCCTCGATGATTTCTATTTCAATTAAAGGACCGATAAAAGATTCATCGCTTTTACTTATTTATTGACGAGTGTACATTTAACGATTGATATATCGTAGATATGGTCACGTGCACGCCCGGCGTTGTATCTAATTTGTGTAGTAATTATTTAAGTGGCAGTTTCCAAATGCAGAAAATACGCGCATAACTTAGCCGTCGCGAACGAGCGACTCTGGCGAGTTTATTCAACTCATTAAAACGACCAGTGCGACGAGGGGCAATGTTCGATTCTAAATATATCCGCGTAATAGTAGAAGGAAAACCGTCCCAAACGGAAGTTATAATCGACCGCTGAGAAACAGAGGGTCGAATCACACAACGTCTAACATGGAAACTAATCTAAGATATGCTCTTATGTTTCTTGGCGATCGTTATATGGATAGGATGCGCGCTGCAGTTTCTGCGAGTTTTCGTTGCGCGAAGCCGTGATTTCGAAGGAACATTACGAAAGTTCTGGCAACCGTTTCTGGCATTACTCGCACACAGGGCGGAAAAAATATCACGTAATTATATTTGTAGAATGCCATTTTTTTTTCACGAATACATGTTTTGGCAGGGAAAATGATTATTATTACCGTCACGAGGCAGCAGCAGTTCTTTATATTCGAAAAAAAATGTCGAACATATTTTTGAATCACCGAAGCATGAAAATCGTCAAAAGTCGATCTGTTTCTCAGTGAAAAAAAAATGATTAGTTCATCCGGCCGAATGCTTAATTTTTCGCAAATAAAAGATGTAAGAAAATGAATATTCGCCGCTAATTGTTGTTCTTGTCTCTCGCCGGTCTACACGTAAGTGGACAACGACAACGAGAAAAGAAAATATTTAAAATTTAATTCATAGATCGTGTATAAGAAACATTTTTACATCTACAACGAGGATTGCGAAAAATTCCGCTGTCGAGAGCTGCGGAAAACGCGTCATCGCGGGTACGACAGTATACAGTGCTACCACCCGCTACTGCACACTACATACTAGTGGTTGGGTACGAATATAAGCCGCGAGTACGAAGAATGAATTTCGCAACGAGTTCCGTTCTTATTTCTCCGAGGACTCGTCTGGCCGTTGGGTCTCGGTGGCGTGGCGATTGTGGCTTGTGCACTCTCGCTGGTACACTGAGGGCGCGGGCGCGTTCACCAAGTGCAAAGCTTGCCGACCGCTCCCGCGGTACCGACAGAGAGAGAACGCGAGTCTCCGCTGTTGTGTGGGGTATACAATGCGCAATTTCGTTCCGGAAATATTGCATTTTGCGTCCGAGAGCTCGGGCCCCACCGAAACCCGTTTCGTTCCACGACACGACCAGTTTTTTTTTTTTTTTTTTTTCATCCACCGTCCGGCAGCAGTGCGAAAAATGCCAACGATGTAGAAAACCACACGGGAGGATGGAGGCAATATTCAACGGTGAATGACAAAAAAAGAGAATTCAAAAGTCATTATAAGGTAAATGTCCCAGAAATCGACAGTGTACGAGTAATCGACAATGTATGCTTTGACTATAGTAACATTTATATTCAAAGAAAACAACAGTCGATTACTGGGACATTTACCTTATATACGTATACATGTATAATTCAAATTGAAATTATGAATAATAATTGATATTTTATTTAGCGGGAAAAACGGAAAAATCATCGTATAACGGGTAAATTATAATTTTTTTCAATAATCAAAAAACAAGAGAAGATTTTGCCGGAGTTTCTCGTTAAACTTCGATTAGTATATTTTTCTTTCGTAAAAAAACAAAAAAATTTGAGAACGAAACTTAATTAGTTTCTCAGCCCACCCGCCCTCTCTGAAAAGATGAAAACTTAAATAATCATCGAAACTAATTGGCCAAAGTAAATTCAATTTCGCTACAGTCAAAAAATCCTCCACGATGATTTAAAACATATTTTTGCGGAGGCATATCGTAATTTTAAGGTAAACCGCATATATAATAGCACTCGAATTCAATCTGAGATTAAAAACGACCGCAGCTTTACATTAATGTAATCGGATCAGTGTAACGAATTATAATTCGTATTGTGTATAACATTTCTCATATTTCAATAACAACTGCAATGTCTACGACACCAAAGATCAAAGAGGGAAAAAAAAGAAAAATGCATCGATTTATCGAGTACGCTGCGCCCGTAACTTTAAACTCAAGTCAGACGGATAATCGGCATGCTATCCCATTGAGACATTTCCGCTTGAAACTCGACGTCCGACCGACAAAGTATCTATTAAATATCAATATATGTATATATTAAAATATTCATATCCACCGTTACGAATTATTCAGCCGATTGAACGCACAAAAAATATATATGTATACATATATACACCGGCGGATTAAAATATTTAGATTCCGGTGCATTTCGCAGTGAGCTAAAGCGAAAAAAAAGTGATAAAGAGGCGCGGATTGTCCGCAAGGCAGACGAGAGCACAGCTTTTCTCAATCGTGCCTTTGTCGCTCGCTAAGCCACTCGTCAAACAAAACGACCAGATAAAAAATACAGACACACAGAGTACGAAAAAAAAAGAAGGAGAGGACATCCGCGTATTCAGAAGCGTCAAAGGCGAGATTCTTTTTTAGTCGCCGACTGTCGTCAAAGTTGAAACACGAAGTGCAGATAATAAGAGAAAAGATCCTCGAGATTTTATACCGTCCGCGTCTGCAGAGGAGATCTCTCACGACACTCTGAGAGTAAAATATGGAGTCGAAAACGAGAGAAATTTCATACAGAATGTACGATAGAACGTTGAGATTATCGATGCAAAGACGAAACATCGTCGGAAAGAAATTCAATCGACCAAAGATCGCGGAAGATAAAGATGAAATAGCGTTACTGAAATACTTTCGATGTCCAAAAGGTTTTTTTATGCTGTTCTCGTATAGGAATCACGGATATCGACGGTGAAATTTGCGAGCAACGGAAATAAGTGAACAATTGCGAAAGGCGAAGAGGGTATACGAGACATTTTTCGTGAGATCAAACGAACCGTGAGATTCGTTGACAAAGCTTGCGACGACTCGCTTCGCAGACGCGGATGCAAATGAGAAGGGAAAGGCTTGGAATTTATGCGCCGATGCACTTATTCGATCGCAGTTGTCTACGTATTTTTCAGAGCACGTAGAAGCACGTCGAATCAGTGCGTATCACGCACTATCCGGAGTCTTGTGTACAAGTTTATTCCCCCGGAGAGACGAGAATACGAGGTAAGCAGTTCGAAGGATAAAAAAAGAAAGGTCTTTGCCAATTGAATCGAACTCCGAGCCATCCATCTCGAAAAGTAGATACGAAGAAAAGACAGCCTGAGTTACTGATAGTGGATTACAAAGTTTTTCGAGGGTAGACTCGTAGAATGAGGATTGAAATGAAAAAGAAAGTAGAAGAAGAAAAACCATTCTACGAAATTGAAGCTTCGATGAATAAGTGATATTGATAAAGGGTTAAGATGCATCTATTTAAAATAGTAATTTATCGTTACCTTGATGGACTTTTCAGTACCGACGCAGAGGAATGAAAAATGCCGCCGACACATTTGAAAAAAATGTGGCAAAGATCTGAAAGAAAAAAATTTTAATATTTTATTTATTTTTAAACCAAAGTATTATTTTTAAACTGAAGCAGTAATTTTGTTAGAATTTATTTCATCTATTATCTAATATATCCGTACTAATAAAAAATATTAATTCGTCGATTTGAATAATAGTCACAAGGAATACGATGCCGAGAAATCTCATGGATAACGAATTCACGTCTAGTCGGGAGTCTTTCTCGATCTCTTCGTATACTCTCTTCTGCTTCTATAGTCGTTCGCTGTTCCGTTGTCTTTCTATATTCTTCTCGTTTCCTCTGCTTCTCTCATTCCGACTGGCCAAGCCGCACTGCGAGCGAAACGCGTTTAATCACATTTGCATAATATTAAAATATATTTTTAACGCTCGCGCACAGTCGTCGTCGTAGTTGGAGTGCCGACCTGCGGCCTGCGACCATCCGAGAATTAAGGGTCGCTTCTCTCGGGTCTCATGGAACTCGGGAGAGAGCTTTCGTTAGAAAAATCTACAATTTTTTTTTTTTTTTTTTCGTTTTTATTTCACTCTATTCTACACTGGAACAGAATTCTACATCCCAATCCGCTCTTTTGCTCGTTCGCTATCCTACTTTCGTCCCTTCCCTCACTCTCCTACTCTTCTATCCTTTCTCCGGTGCATATCACTGCTTGAATTACCACAGTGTATTCATTTTTGCATAGAATACATTCGTTTCCGTAGTTATCTTCTTTCCATCGTTATTTCCGCTTTGTTTTATTTTATTTTTTTATTATCAGTTATTTAATATCAATATTATTTCCCGCTAAAATGTTTCTCGGAAAGGCGATGCTTCATTATTTTTCCATTCAATATACAACAGAAAGTGAATCGTATCATCGGTATGATTTTAAGGCGTTCATTTCTGCGAAGAAAAAAAAAACTAAACAATAAATTCGCAGTGAACTTCCCACGCTAATTTTTGTTCTATCGCGTTGGTCAGTGTGATCAACAAACTGATGAGATTTCATCGGCGATGTGTCCGGCAAACTCGCGTATCCGAGTAAAACAGATTCATAGCGAGGGAAAGCTACCGAGTGCGAAGTTATATGTGAATTACAACAAGCATTCGCGTCACGTATACGCGCGTTGGCCCTTTCACGATATACGCGAAGGGGCCAACCGTAAGAGAATATCTCTGTGAGAACGATACACACATACGCACACAGAAAAACATAGAGTTGGACAGAGAGTAACATGGAAACGAGAATGAATAGATAGGAAAGGTGTGCAAAAGCACAAGAGAGAGGGAGGGAAAGAGCGAGTGAATCCGCAAAAGCCCAAAGCATCTCCTTTGTCCCGGCCAAGTCGCCCGGTGCACTCTAGCCAAATCAAATTTGCATGGTAAAGAGGCGCTTCTGCGATTCTACTCTCAAGAGATTTTCCGATCGATACGCACGTCGATTATTCGTTAGTGTGCGCGCGTGCGTGCCAACCGTATGTGAATGTATGCGAGTTTGGGTGCCTCTGGAATCCGTTAGCGTGTGTTCGGTCAAAGTCGCCCGAGCGGCCAAATAGAGTCCATTCTAGAGATATACGGACAACACAACAGAAGCATCCTTTGAAACTCCGCAAATCTCGAACAATCTGGTCTCACCGAGATTTTCTACTACCTTCTCGATCCCATATAGTCAATCCGGTTCTACATATTCTTTATTCACCGCTCTCTTTTAGAGAAAAGTTCGTTTCGGAGTGGAAATTCTTTAGATGAAGGGTGGCGTAAAATGGTTAACAGGGATGTGACTAAATGTGATGATATTGATTTCGCGACGAAGTTACGCGAAACTGATATTGAGATGAAGTAAAATAACCGCGGATCCCCTTATCATTTCCACGACTATTCGCGATGGTCGTGATGAAAAAAAAAAGAAAAAATACTATATATTTATTTTTTAACGATCAGCCGAGAGCATCGCCGAGCGTTCTCTCGTTACGCGTCGCCGGACTCGTTATTCGTTCGTGCATCGTTTGTGGTTCGGTGGCACGTGGAAGAATAACAGGCCGGTTTCACAGTAGCTGGCCGATCCACTTGATAAATCGATCAGTCGTCGATCCACAGCGCAACCTGCGATACGCATCCCACCGGTAAAAATGGGTACATCGAGAGAAAGCGACATTGGTAACCTAACGATTGAAATTCAATCCAATGTCCATTACACGCTGTCGAAGCGCATTTCCACTTTTTGGAAATTTCACTAGCGAATGATATAAACTTTCTCTTCATGTCTCTCTCTCGGTATACGCTCTCGTGCCTTCATGACGAGCCTCTAATATCCGATTTCGGAAAAAATAAACGAAACCACATGTGGTATCGAACACGAACGATATATACCGAGTCGATGGGCAACCAATCCTCATACCATCGTTCACCGTTATTACAAAAATAATTGAAAATGTTTTATTTTAATGGAATTTTTATTGGAAAAGATTTGCAGCAAAAAAATTCCAACGTTATTGGGAAATTTTGTTATTGTTATTATTATTGTATGCTATTGTTATTTTTATTGGAAAATTTTTAAAAACTTCGTACATTTATGTTTATTACCAATCTGCGAAGAAAATTTGAGGTAAAAAACGGAAAAACTAATTTCATTACTAAATTTAAAAACAGTTGCTTGCCGAAATAATCGAAATGCGGAAAAGATAAGGTAAAAAAATTTTGGAAAATTCGGACCGGAAAGAGCGCTTTTCGTCGCCAGATGATTACTTTCTACGTTCTTGGATAACAAGATGCATTGTCAATGAAAATTCCGGTATTTTTTTTTTTTTTTTTCGCAAATTTCATAGAAGACTCACATATTAATCTTATATGGCGAATTCGTTGTGTGTTATCATTTTCAATGTTCCTTTTCAATATTTATATTCGACGATCGTCTAGACGCTTAAGGGTAAAGAAGTACACCGCGGGAGCACCCTTCACCTTTCAGAGGGACTTTGTTCGTTCCTGGTGATCCCGTTGTCGTAAAATATTCGACGTGGAATCTTTAATACCGAAGCTATGCAGCTGTCTCGAGGTTCGCGAGCGCTTGTCGCGCGCGCGCGAGAGATCCAACACCGTTCGGATTTTCATTTTGAAAATGATATCCTTGGTTAATCGGTATTTCAATAAATGCTCGAATTATGCGAGGCGAAAATGTTCGTGCGCAGTGATCAAGAGGGAAAAAATGCACCAAAGAGAGAAAAAAGTATTCTTCAGAAGCTAATGTAGAGAATTGGAAAAAACAAATTAACAAAACATCATCTGTGCATATTTTCGACTTGTAATAAATTTTATCGCAATGCAGACGAGTTGTAATTTAAAAGAAATTCTTTCTACAATCCAACAGTGTATAAAAGAAAATCATATTAAAACGATTCTCGAAATCCTGAAGGATTCCGTTGATGCTTCATGTAATTCCTGTTACATTGCTTGAATTTACGAACGGATTTATGCAGTGACTAATTTTCCATTATTATTCGTTCATGTTTCAGGTAAGTTTCGGCAAGTGGATTGCTCTTCTCGGAGTATAACTGTCGAAAAATGTTCTTCTGAAAGATCTACTAAACATCTTAAGTATCTTACGATTCGTTTCTCGCTAATATTGTGACAAAAACGTTCTGCTTCTGTCGAAAAAGGTATGTGTTGCATTGAAAAAGGAATATTAGATTTCAGCGCTCGTGTTTAACGCGTGAAATTCGGGTGTATATTTATCTGCGATTTTGGGACGATATGGGGATCGTATGGGGTGTGGAGAGAATTGACCAATTGAGTAATACCAGTGTCAAAACCGCAACGTAATATCGGTCGCGGTGGGTTTCATTAGAGGTACGCGCTTCGGATATTAGAATGCCCGACATTGTGCGGGTTCGTCATGTGTTCTGCACGCATACCGCGGGGCATATCGACGGCTAAGAAACGTAAAGACGTATCCTACAGAGCTTAACATGTAAACCATGTAACACACGCCCTTCTGTGTCTTATTAATTTATTCACGAAGGATTTCCATATTATATTAAGCGACAAATCTCGATCACGTATTATCTGTCCATAGATTTTCCGTAATCGGAAAATCTACGCTATGCGCTTCCATAACCTCTTTTTCGAACTTAACCAATCACGGGACGAATAAACCGATAGCAATGTGCTTCGATACGAAAACTCGCAATCCGATAATATCGATATATATCGTGACAAACCAACTTTTTAAAAGTGGCGAAGTTAATTGTGAAATTTTTCTGAAATAATTAAAAAAGAACTCACAAGAGTCAAAATGGATTTTTTTTAATGAAAAATAAAAAGTTGCAAGTCGCATAATATTGGAAAAGAAAATAAAAAAATCTACAGTAAAGAAAATCAATATCCGTAGTCTTGACTATGGGGAATGAGAACTTCTGGCAGAAATCTTTTTTGGCCCATTGGCACACTTTAAAAAAATGTTATGGGACCTATACGCAATGAGTCCACTACATCGCGATTGAATGCCTTCGAGATATCGAAATCTATGTTAAACTCTGGAGACTACGTCATACCGGCCGGTCCGTCGACCCGATGTGAAACCCCCAAATATTCCTGCTACCCAAACTGAGTTTCGCGGTATCCTCCAATGACCTCCACTTCTCCGCATGGTAGGCAGGAATGCGCGCGCACGCCGTTACTCGGCGAACCAGAATCCCGCAACGGCGCGATTCTCACCAATACCGACACAAGCGACAGTTCCACCGGATTCACTAATCAAAACCAAATCCGTACGTAATTCGAAATTTAACGGATTTAATGTACCACCAACGAGGGAAAGGGATGTTGTATGGTTTGGACGAGCGGCGGATAGATGTGGTATAGGACACAGAGAATGTGATACCGCGTCCAAATAGGAAAACACTGTATCGAACTATCGACTATCGAGTCGTTGCTGCAAGAATATCCAATAGAACCTCACCGCCCTCCATGCTGCCGCCAATCGTACTGATACCGCGTGGAATTACACATAAATTGCTCGATGCGGTTGCCGAGTGCTGCATTGTAAATGCGAATTTAAACCATAGTTTCTCGATAAAGACGCGTCTTTGCCTATCAATTTAGTGATTTTTTAGGTACACCTAACATACGTTTTTTTTATTATGTGCCATTATTTATCATCATAAATCATAGATCATCAACAACATCGTAAATTGCATGTTTCATGTAGAAAATCGAAAAAAAACTCGAATCATTATTTGCAGTTAGACGCAAACTTTAATTTATACTGACGAATATATTCAAGCAAATTAAGAAAAAACGTTTTTTTTTTCTACATCGATCAATCATAGTCTTCATACGCAATTTTTTTGCAAATGCTGTCCTTTTTTTCCCTCGCAATCGTAATTTACGGCGAATATTCACTCACAATCAACATCCACATGTGCCGTTCCATGTAACAAGAAATAGTGAAGAGAATGTATACGTGATGAAGCGATGAGAAACAAAAGCGCGGATGAAGAAGAAGCGAAGAGGTAAGAAATAGAGAGGACAGGTAAAAAAAACTCCAATACGTGATCCCGCATGCGAGTCGCGTCCTTACGGGCCCTCTTACCCGCAGTACTCATCCTCCACTCGTTGTCTCGTCTGTCTTGTCTACCTACGCAATGGAATTCAGGGAGAGCTTCGCTCGGCCGTCAGAGTGTCGGGTGCGTGTTACGCGTAACGCGTCGCTTGATCACTTCATCGTATCGTCTTCGTCGTCGTTGTAATATTCGTGAGAAATCGTCACGACCAAAAGGAGCAGATGTCCGATGCGAGAAACTCGACGCACACGATGCCGCCAACCATCAGAGTCGCGTATCGCATAATAAATACAGATCATAATAGAGCCGTAGTATCGCATGCGCAATCATCGCGACTGCATCCGGTTGAATTAACTCACCGGATTTCACGTCGAATTATTAACCGAGAGAAACGCATACGTTGCATATCTTGCGCGTACCGCGAAGCGAATCGCAACTCATCAGAGTTGATGACCGAAAATTCACGAAGCGTTTGGAAACTCAACGAAACTGCGCACGCGCCGTTTGTTACAGAAACGTTTTGTATGAAAATCGAATCACCTTACTCGATTGCGGTAACCCTGCGCCGCGACACTGATCACCGCTAATTATCCTGTATCGTCGCGCTTTGTAATCGTTGTCACGTTTCGGAACGAAAAGTGGTTAATTGGTCGACGAAAATGACACGAGAATGGAAATATGTATCTGGCGGCCCTTTAAAGGGAATGTGTATTGTGCAAAGAAGTTTTTTTTGCCGGTCGTTTATTTTCAACATCCATGACATACATATCATGAAACCTTAAACCTTTATAGATCTCCGGGGATAGAATTTCCCATTTTATCAAAAGCCAAGACGCGAATAATTTCTCGGTCCTTTTTCACTGCAAAAGTTCTCCAGCGACGTAAATAGAGTTACTGCATGACGGCGGCGCCCCATGTAATTTTTAAAAAATCGACTCAAATTAACTTCCAGCAAACTATTGCATCCATTGCTGTAGGATAAACGATAGCAAAAAAAGTGGGTAAAATTTTGTTTGACTACTCAAATTGTTCGCTGTTTCGCAATTGGATATGATACGAAATTTCTTGCTATCCGTTGACTTGTCTGATGAAAAAAAAATGTGTTCAATCACTCAATTTTTTTTCATCGTGACTTCGCCGCATAAACAGTCAAATTGGAAAAAAAATGGTCTCTTTACCTTCGTCTATCTTTCAAGAATTTATTATCCAAGAGCTATTATCCGAAAATTCTTGATAAAACGATTGTCCAATTACAATTACCGGTTTTACAATTCAACCTGTCGGCTCAGACGGAACGTCACTGCCAATCTCTTACATTTAAAAATCTGAAGAATTTTGATTATCCATCATTTCCAAATATCCCCCGACGCTGCCAAAAATGGCCACCCGATAAAATTTCAACGAGTATCGGATAAAACGTCCGTTCCATCGTTCGTCCGTAATACGAAACTCCCGCAGGAACCTCACTCACTCGGGATTGCCCCGGCTGGCAACATTAATTATTCTACTCGTCGTAGTTACGCAAATCTACAAAATAGTTCGGACAGAAAATGTTCTAAAATATCCTTCCAGCATTTCTCCACTCAATTCGTTCGCGAGGGTGAGAGTGAATTTGTATTCCTATCGTTGTTATGCGCGATCGGTAAAGTAGAAAAAATCACAGGGAAAAAAATTCAAACGATTCAACAATGAGAATTAATGTCTTTCGTATTTACCGATCTGCGCCGAGCGAAAACCAACGATAGGTGAAAAAACGAAATATTTTCCTCGGCACAAGCTTTTTCTAAATGGAATTGATGTAAGACGTCGTCCATGGAAAAGTAAAAATCGTGGCGTATCTCGTGTATTTTCTGTAGATACCATAACGTTACACAAGCTTTTCCAAGTAGAATCGCCTACTCTTTCGTTCCATGTTGAGCTTTTTTTTTCTACTTCCCCATATAGTACCTCTCTGCCTCCTTGTTCGCTATGCGCCCGCCTGTTTCGCACACGCCGCGACGAGAAAGAAGGAGAGCAGAAGCACAACGGAGCGCGAGAAGAAGCCCGGTCGCCATTACCGCTCGGCGGTTGCAACGTTTGCATAAAGTTACGGCAATAAAAATAGTTGTAAAAGTCAGGTGTTATAGTCACGCGCGCGGTGGGGTAGACTACAGCAAGCTTCTCTTTCTCCCTCAATTTATGCTAATAGAGTTTGGTCCGGTCTCTTTTGAAGATGCTTTACGTTTATTGCGAATGTCGGGGAAAACTGGGTGGAGAAAGGAACGATGGAGGGGTGCGCAAGGTACGCGAGAGTATACTGTATGGCATACGTTTTTCTTTCGCTCACGGGGGCTTAAGGCACACGAAGAACGAACAGAAGAAAGCTCAGGCGACGTACCTTTGGATACTTCTCCCTTGTATCCTCTGCGGTATAACTCTGTTGCCTTTTCTTTCCCGAAAGAATGCTGCAAAACTTTTGAGGAAAGCGCATCTCTTCCGGCATACTTCTCCAGGTGCGGCAGCGCTGGTGGCTTTTCATTTTTTTCATCTCGTGTCGTACTCTGCGGTTACTTCCGAGAGTCATTTTCAAATCAGACTTCATTAACGTTTAACTTATTTCCGATCAAATTATTCTAAAAGATGTACTTTTAAATACGAATTATTTTTTATTTTTGAGAAGTTAGAAACACAAATTTCGAAATATGCGGTATGAATAGAGGATTTTTTAAGTTTTCCTTTTTTTACATGAACGTAGAAGATGGCATAGTTTTTTCACCTCTATCACCGTAATACGGCAATTTTTTTACACTTAAAAAAAAAATGATTTCGTGTAGCAAAAAGTCGTATAAAGTAGTCGTAAAGAAAAGTTGTATATAGAAAAAAATAAAAATTACAGTCTTTCGAGGCCAAATTGTTCAACGGGACCCATGTATGTGATCTTCCACTCTGAAAACTCTGCTTCGTTGGCGACTGTACGAAGAAAAGTGAAAACTTGCTGAAATAGACAATAGCAGGCTGGGACCAGTGTACCCACGATGGGGAAGTGGTTTTTGCGTCAACGAATTGGCCCAAACCTCGAGAATCATAAAGGGAAAACCAGCGTAAGGGAGATGTAGAGGATAGAAGGTGGTTTCGAGAAAATGAATAGAGAATAACGGATGCAGAGAGAAAGCACGACGACGCGAATTCTCGCGTGAATCGCTGCATGGGGGGTGGGGTTTTGCTCTCTGCATCCCAAAGGACGGCGTTGTGTTACGTTGCAACGAAAGGAAAGTACATGGGGGTACACATAGTATATAAATAACATACCGCGTCGACCCAGATTCATTTCGTATTTAATGCACAGGATGCACGGGGCACGACATCGGTTCTGCTGTACCCTATTCGCAACAGAACAGACACTGTAAACTACGGTCTGAACTACAAACACATTAAACTGTATCTGTGTTTTATATTAATGCGCATATCCTGTATCTATAACGAAAGATAAAAGGCGAAGAACGAGTCTGCAACGGAGAGTTTAATCCATTGTTTGGAAGCAGACAGGCGTAACTTGGACTGCGTAATGTGCGAAAGAACGTATCCGGATGGGCCCTTCTGTTTCTCAGAAGTCGTTTTAGGAGTTGAGTTAAAATCCGGATACGGGCCAAAGGAATATCGTTGCCGGGCGCGCGCTCGAGCGAACCTCCCAGCTGTCCGTATACATTCTTCCGTGTAATGAGATTTGGCGGAAAACTCGGCGGCAAAAGCAACGAACGAGACTCCGTTCCATTCCTTCTTTTCTCCCCGCTGGCTTGTTTCTTCCACTTCGTTTTCCTTTCTCTTTTTTTTAACTGAGAAAATAGATTCTCCAAGAGAACTAAGATAAAACGGAAAGAAGGGAGAAAAAGAACGATTGTGCAGATCGTCACGTTGTCATTGCTGTTGATGGCGCTACCGTTGAAGAAATGTTAACAATGTTTCTGGAGATTCAGGTATTGAATTCCCGATAGTTCTCTATTGAAAAGAGATTTTTTTTCTCTAAGTTTGGCGTGTCGGACCCGCGCTTTTCTACGGTCGAAATCGTTGAACAGATCGTAAAAAATCCCGCAGGAAAAATGCTGACAATTTTTTTGTTCTCAAACAGTTGAGGGATTTTTTTTTTTTGCAAAATTTGACTTTATAGGCGAAAATTAATTTTTTTCTCTATACCGTTTACGAATTCTCAAGAGCAACGAATTCTTTCTTCGGCTTTACCATTTTTTTTACACGCTCCGGAGATTATGGATGCATAAAAAATACAAAAGATCCCAATTCCAGCCGTTTCATCGTTCCACGGTCGTTACATTATTCGCAAAAGTATACCCTTAAAAAAAGGTCAGTACAGACCCTACTGCCTCGTTTCGAATTACACGATTTTTTTAGTACCATGCGCCATATTTCGCAAAACCTCATTGATCTCATTAAAATGAAAAAAAAAAAAAAAACCAAAGAAATACGACTGATCTTTAAATGCACAAAAGTTCCCAACACCGAAAAAGGGCGACTGCTCAATGCAGAATTTCATTATTAAAAAGATTCTCCAAATCCTACAGCTTCGTTTCAAAAACACAAATATTTTTTTTTTACTGTAATGCTTCGCATTTCACAAAAACCCATTCAGCTCGGTTGCATTAAAAACATAAGCATCCGTATGTCCAAATAGACAGAGTTACAATCCACGGACCAAACTGATTGTTGGATTCGAGCTTTACGTGGTTGACGTAAAAGTTCCTGTGCGTAATTGGTTGGACGAATCACATGTCGTAAATCCTTACAAGAGTGGTTTGAACTCCGAGGAAATGGGGGGGGGGACAGGTGTGGTTGAAGCTTCCAGTGGAGTTTGGTGCTTGCGACAGATGGATAACGTTCGTACCGCGAGATCGCGATTCTCGCTGTTCTCTCTCCCATTCTCCACGTTTCGGTAGAAGGTTTTGCAATTTTCAACGACGGGCACCTCGAGCGCGCAATCTCGTTGGTTTGGGTCAGTGATCGCTCTCGTCCATATCGCCGAACTCAACGGGTGGAGAGTCCCACAGTGCCGTTAGGGAAATCAAATACCCACGGCGATAACGCGCCTCGCCGTAGAACGAACGCGAATTAAACTCGTATATTTACCAACGGCGGTGCGGGACACGATTTCCAGCGTCCAGCATCCAGCCTTCGTCCTTCGGCAGTGGAAAGGCCCGTACGCGCGAGTGTACGATACGCGCCTTTCCGCTTTCATTCGACGAACGTGATTGCCTCCCTCTTTCTATCAGACTGTACGACGACAAATGGAACGCTCGGGTTCAAGTTGATACACACACATGTGCGCATATGGGAAGCTTGAGAACAAACCGATCCGGCTATGATCTTCGCGGTCTCAGATTCATGAAAATTTCAATACGATTTTTTTTTTCGAAATATAAGATACAAGATGCGCAAACATTTTTTTTTTTTATTCCCGAAAAAATCATGTCTGGTATTAAAATGTTTAAGTTATAGATCGCTGCTTTTTTCCGTTTTCGAATTATTTTCGTTTTGTTTTATTCTTTAAATAAATAACACTCTGATTGAGAAAAAAAAATCTGTAAAAATAGTATATCCATTTTTTACGGATGAAACATTGGTACGAAAACTAATGGACTGCATCTATGAGGTTGAGGGGTGGACACACATCGAATGGTCATCGGTGGGTCACTGCAGCTTCGTATGTGGATACATAGGCAGCTTGGATACCGCATGGTACACGCGCATTGACAGACGCCCCGGTGCGCGAATACGTCGCTGACCTTTTACCGACTATCGTGTTGTTGCACCTTTATGACACGATGTGCGAGAGAAAGAAAAAAGGGGATAAAAAAAATGCTAGATAGAGAGAAACGTTCCGACGGCGGAAGAAGTGCGGCAAATTGAATGGGCCGCTCGTAACGAGCTCTGTCGCTAGATCTCTGGAAATTAAAAAAAGAAGGAAAAAAAATCCTCGTAAAGCTCCGACGAGCCGGCGGGGGCGATCGGTATCTGTAGGCAATAGTAGTTGAACAATTTTTTTTTCGTTTTTTTTTTTAAATTGAATGCATCACTCTGAAAATTGCGTTGCGTTTCCGTATTTTCATATGGTGTCGTAATATTTTGTGTCATTAATAAAAGAACGAGTTACGTGAAAGTTTATGTTAGCCATCCAGAGACATTTGAAGCGACTAAATAGTTTATCGTGATACATTTTTTTTTTAGATGTTCCGTAATTTCGCACGAATTTGTCCAAAATTTTATTGACATCAAGTCCTTCAAGTTTCGACGAAAAAAATGTTGTTGGTTAATTCAATTATTTATTTGCGTATTAAAAAAGTATAATTTAATGTTAAATGTTATTAATAAATTGAATATTAATCCAAAGTTTTTGCGAAAGTATCGAAAACCGAATTGTATTTCAATTAAAAAAAGTATATGAAAAAAAAAATAATAATAATTTCAGAACTGTGCCGAATATGAAGAAACGTCCACCACCAAAAATAGTATGCATCACATAATCCATACAAAAAAAAATGCTAACTACCCAAAAAACGGGAAAAAAATGAGATTACGAGTTTACGAGCAGAATGAATTAATATGCGGCCCGAAGGCGATAGATAATATGCATCGATAGACAAAACCGAAGATAAAACAATTCAGAACGAAAGTGGATGAAAACACGATAAAAAAAAACATCGTAGGAAAGAAGAGCGTCGATGGTGTGGGCGCGGGTCCCGATGTCGGATCGTCAGGGGGGCGAAGTTGCCGCGCCAGAGTAGAGATAACGACGACAACGAGCTAAAGGAGTGACCGTTGGATCGTGGATGATCGTGCAATGGCTCTCTTTCTTTTTCCCCTCGTGCTACGGTTAAATGCGAATGGGCCAGCGATGTAGATAAGAAAAAAAGAAAAAAAAAACGTCGTTTCGGGTTGCTTGGGTTGATTATCTATAGCACCGAAGCTCGTGGCCACAGCCGTTGGTATATTCCGTAGGCGCGCTCGTAAGTTTCAGCCTTAATCATCGTTCCGACCGCTGCAATGGGGTGGGGGGCGGGGGAGGGGGGACACGCGGGCGTGTTTTCTCTGCCATCTCGACGACGAACGACTACCTCGTCACCGTCGGATATTGCGCGACGCCTGATAGGATCCCTGACATCGAAATTGAAATTGATAGCGCTAAAGGTTCTCTCTTCGACTGAAGCTTTCGCCCCGCTTCTTCCTTCGCCTTTATCTATCTCTTTCTCCCATTCCGTCGTACTGTAACGTTTGATTTGCGACTTTACTCACACCGCAGTTGCCGATATCTCACACACGTTGGACCGTTCATCGTCGTTAATATTCACAGAATTGTGAATTTACTCCAACTTCGAAATCTTCGATAGTTCATTCGAATGATCTGAACCATTTTTCTTCCGAATCGGATCGACGAATGGATAAATTGTATGGAGAAATTTTCCGCGAAGTCCGCAAATGTAATTGGTGCGCATAATTTTATTTAAGAAAATTTATGAAGGAAATGCACAAATTTTTCAAGATTGATCGGAAAAATCGTACGTCATGCCGATTTATGAAAAGAATGGGATATTAATGGCAATCATATATATAGTTTTCGTGCATAGAATCATCGATTTAGCAATGAAATATGTAGAATGGAAGAGAAGCACGTAGAAGTAGACGATAAGTAGACGATCCCGGAAAGCCTTGCGGGTGCTTCCGAAGCCCGGCTCGTCGATATTCTCTTTCCACCCGGAGACGTCGAGAAAGCAGCCAGACAAGGCTTTCCTGATCACTCACGGGGATACCGGTTGAAGACCCCCCCAGAGAAGGGAAGGATCTTCGACGGGGTGCGGCGCATTTGTTACCGAAGCGAAGATTGTATCGCGGGCACGAGCCACAAGAGCGCGCGGTGGCGCGCGTATATATATCTAGAAGACGTAAAGCGACAAAGGCGGTGTGGACCACGAAGCTTACGCTGCATGGACGAGTCCTTGTATTCGGAACGTAACAGCATCTCGCTTACTTACACGTTTCACGATCGGTACCATGTCTCGGCGTCTTTCTCGCGAGTCTGCAAGCAGCAACCGGTAGTGTAACAGAGCGAACGGCGAGCCCTCTCGCTGGCACTTGTGACCAAAGCGCCGCGCTACCGCTCGCGTATCTTACAGTCTGAAAAATTGCTCGAGCTACCGTACGCTTCTTATATCGTATGATCGATGGCCAACCCGTAGAGCACCAACGGTTAGGTAATTCCTCGGTACATGCTTTCGCGAAAAGAGCTTTTGCTCCAACCTTTCTCTACGTCGCTGCTTGTCCTTTTCCTTCATACTTTCCTTCCTCTTTTCTTTACTTTTTTGTTTTTGTTTCCCCTTTTGGTTCCTCTTACAGCGCGCTCTTGCTATCCGGAATTTCCGGAGCAACGAGAACGATGCCCCCGGGGTGGGGGACAGAGAAAAAGAGTTTTCTCGGGGTCGCGATTAACGGCAGTCACGGGGTTATACAATCCGTGAACTACTTTTATCCACTGACACAGTTCAAGTATCTTATTTGTTTACTTTTCACTCGGATTTGCCATTTTATTAACTTCCCGTCATTCCCCCGAAGGGCTTTGCGAATTCTCCCCGACGAAGTTACGAAGTTCCAACGGCGAAGAAATTTTGTCCGGGGAATGCGGGAGAGAAAGAGCCGAAAGTAATTACGATTTCTTTCTCAAAGAGGTTATAATGCGTTGAATAATACATTTTCAACGAGATAAAAATTTAGTTAGATTTCGGCCAACGTGATCGCTCCATCAATTTTTTTTTGTTTTTGTTGTTTTCGGAAGCAATGATTTTGAATTTTAAAGTACTTTTGTTCGCCTTTTTTTTTTTAATCGCGACGCTGGCCTCGTAATAGGCGATGTCGCAAAGCTTGGAATACGATTTTGAATAATCGAAATTATGTTTTTTTTTTGTGTCTGCTTTCCGCGGCGAATGACGATTTTCTTAGTACACTAAGAATTTTTTTTTTTTATGAAGTTAATCGGTGTTCCTCCTCGTTAAACGAATTTCTAATTACTTCAACTAAATAATTAATATCTTCGATAATCGTTATCATCAATTGACCAAAATACGTTTATGGTAACCAAAAATGATGTTTTACCAATTAAAAAATCGGTTCAACGATGGTGAACGCCGATTTAGCCGATAAAATTTTGTTTTTCCTCAGTATACAAATTTAAAGAATCGGGGAAATTCGTCAACGCAAATTTACATCTTACAAGTTTATTCGATGTTTCGGCATCAACAAACAAGCGGATGCACGCGGTGATTGAACGGAAATTTGAAAGCTTGAGGTCGTAACCAATATATGACGCGCCGTCGGAGACAAGTATTTTCCGACTATCAAAGAGAAAACGAGATCGGGCTGTGGGGAGGAAGGGGGGAGGGGGTGGCGGTTCAGATAGCTTCATTCCTTGAACCTCCCAATCCTGTGGACCGGCTCTGTTGCCGTGAAATTGAATTCCGGCTTTAATTAAGAGCGGGGGGTCGAGAGACCCCTATGTTCGAGGTACGCGAGTTCGCCGTTGGCGGCATTCACGAAGAATAAGGGAGGCCAACGAAGCAAGTTTGCGTTCGAGGAAATAGGAAGTGACTATAGGCTCGGGCGGCGCACAGTGCTCCGGTGGTTGCCCCCTCTGACCCGCTCGTCGACGTTCTAACAAAACGTTTTTCGATGCCATCTCGGCCTCAGCATGACCGCACGCGTTCCCCTCGTTACGGGATCAGACGAACAACTAAGCGAAGTGAGGGAAGAAGAGATTGTGGGGGGAGGGTCTGTGAAGAATTTTCCTTGACTTTTGGTCTCGCAAACGGGGATCGACCGGCCGGTTGACTGCTCGCGGCCCAATCTCCGGGCGAATTGAATTTTTTTTGTCTTCCATTTTTTTTTTTTTTTTTTTGAGATCAAAGGGACCAATATATGAACGACGGCTATGAAGACAGCCGCTCGAATGGAAAGTATGAGGGTACTTTCCGACTATAGAACTACAGTGCTCTGGGAAACCTGCATCAACGATCAGCAGGACAGAACGGAAAGTAAAGAAAAAACCGGCGCAGCCTAAGAACGTACCATGGCGAAAAGAAACTCATAAAGGATACTAATATCCTGATGCAATTGGCACTTTTAGACATCCAATTTTGTCCCAAGCGGTGTCGTTGCGCTTGCGGAGCGAAAATAGGCACGAAATAGGCGGAAAAGAGGAGGAAGAAGAAGAAAAAAAGAAACGAAAACGTTTTTCCCAAAGCACGTCTTCGTTCTCGCAGGCAAAACGTCTGTCTGGAGTAGACAGACGGATGGGCAGACCGACAGTAGACATTTTTCGCGAATGCGGAACCGCGACGATGTTGGGGGAATAAGGGACCTCGACGGATTCCTCGAGAGGATCACAGAGAGACGTAGGGACGTTGAGAGAGAGAGAGAGAGAGAGAAAACAGTGAACGCGTTCCGTCAAAGTAGACGTTACGTAACGGCGCGGAGTCGTCGTCGAAGCATGACGGGAGTCAGATCGGGAAGAAGCAACGCAAAAGAAAGCGAGAGATAGTCACTAGAATTTTAATATCGTTCTTTGCCATTCGTCTATATAGAACTTACCCCACGAGAGACGAAAAAGAGGTAAAGAGCCGAAAAGACAGTATTCGGATGATCCGTCAGCACCTGCCAAAAGAATTCGCCTGGAAAGACCTCTCCTCTCCTTTGGCGGCTTTTCGGCACTCCGGCAAGCAGAGTGCAGTTCACCGAGAGACGAAAAAAATAAAAAAAAGAAGAAGGACGAAGGAGGAGGATCTCTACTAAACGCATAAAGCGGCTACGGTATGGAGTGAAAATATAGTTGGATGGTATAAGAACGCCACGAATATAAATGCCAGTCGGAGGTGGAGAGGCCTTTCGGACAAAGAATGAAGGGAGTAAGACTTCAAGAGAATAAGACGCGCCGAGGCCGAGTGTGTGAGGGAGTTGAAATAAAAAAGTAATAAAGTATATTTCGATGGTGCGAGAGATCGAAAAGAAGTGAAATTCTCTCGAGAAATACCTTAATAGAAGACTGAATGTAACTACGAATAAGAATAGAAAGAAGCAGTGGAAGAAATTGAAAGAATTCGAGAAACGAGAGGAATACAATTAAATTGCGCTATTCCGTGGAAGCGAAAAAAAGTTCTATTGTATTGTGCCTTTTCGTGAGTATGTAAATCATTAAAAATATATGCTCAACAATAAATTTTCATTGAGCTGTAAAAAAAAAAAAACAAGGGAAACATACCATGCAAACTTCAAAAGACTTTGCTAACGAGAAGCTCCAGTTACCCCACAATTTCTCTTCCATCCGACGATAACTCGAGAGACGAAAACCAACCTGACAACTTACATGTTAAATCGCTTTTCACCTTTACCTCTTCATTTGTTTTTTTTACGTTTTTGGTTTCTTACGTTTCTTCGTACGTTCGCGCGCATTGTCCAATCGCTGCCGCGTCTCATTCGCTCAGAAACAAATAGAGCTCTTCGTTTTTAAAAAGAAGAAATCAACCGCGCGCACTGCCCGTACCAACGTTTAACGTTAACCGGTCCGTGGTGTTTTTTTTTAACGTGCGTTTCTTCGTCTCTCGTTCCTCCGTTTTTGTTTCTGTCCGAATTTCTTTCTCTCGGAATTTTCGCTGAGACTCTCGCGTCGAAGCTTCTCTCCTTCTCTGGGCGTTCGCGTTTCATGGCGGGACTCAAAGAACCGACGGCAAAACTCAACGTCGAGAGACCTCTTTCTTTATCCTTCTTGTTCGTCCGCGTAGGCAAGTCCACCCCCGCATCCGGCCTCAACACTCTTCGCGCTTCTCTTGCTCTTACGATGCCAGAGCAGCCAGCGCACGGCAATCGACCACAGAAATCGTGAATACCGTCTGGCTGCTGCGAGAGTGCATTGTGACCACACCTGCGCTCGCGTGTATTAACGACAAAGGATTTTTTCGTTGGTACAAAGAAGCGAGAGATGGAAAAAAACGAAATGGAGAAACGAAAAGAAAGAAAGAAAATAATAAAAATAAAAAATAGTGAGAGAAACACGAGAAATAAGACGATGGTATGACGCACGATTGGACGCATCGAATGGGGTAGAAGACGTTGGGATGTTGAGAGACTAAAAGAGAGAACAAGAAATCGCGAATACAGTAAGGTACCATTTCGCTGCTGAGGAATAAATCGCTCCCACGCTGCAAAGAAGCTTTCGTGGACTTTTTTTTTCTTTAATGATGATTGGATCCCTTATTCGGCTTTTTATTGTTATTATTTCTTAAAGCAAATTGGCGGAAGCATTATATATGTATATCGAACATGAAATTTATAAAAAAGGAAATGTTCATAATTGTCTTAATTTTACCTCCATATTCACCGATATTTTTCAGATCAATACATTTTTTATGCTCTCTTGAACCACGAAAATATGTTCAATTTCCTTATATGGACGAAAAAGCGAACACTCACCCGACTCTAATAAATTTAATATATAATTATCATATCATATAAATGATCTAAAGAAATCATCTCTTATTATTTCGTGGATTTGCCTCGACTAACGAGAAATACTTAGTGAGCCGTCCAACGAAACGTTCGTCATAATGATGAATATTCATGAATTTTTTTCACTGAATTAACGAAGTTTTATAATTCTTCGAATATTAATATACCACGGAATTCGTATCGCGCGCCTCTTAGCCTCCGGGGCGAAATTTTGAACAAAGGTTTGCTTTGCGAAAGCAGGAGAACGATGATGGAGGTGCAAACGGGATGAGAAGGCGTTGAAGGAGGCGGTCGCAAAAAAAGTAAAGAAATAGACGTGTAGATTCGAAAGGGCATATGCACCGTAGGCGGGTTGCCTATCCCAGGCGCTGTCCGGGATCTGTGAGCTTTGGCGATGCCGGGGCGATGCTGAAGAATCCTGAAGAACCGGTCGACGCTGATGATGAGACTAAAGAGAACGAGGGAACGACAGGGAAAGGAGAGCAATTTGCAAAAGTGCATCGTTGCCGCGTGCCGGGCCATGGGGTTCATCTCGGAACTAGCGAGATGTATATATAACGAAGACCTAAAAAGGGTTAGAAGACGCCTCGGAGATATGGACGAGAGGGATTTCGCGCGATGTTTGCTCGATGGCCCCGATGTGTGTTCGGGCCGAGCCCTCTCCTCGGCGCTCATATACCTTTTTCAACGAACGAGAACGTTAATTAAGGAATGCTTTTTAGGAGAAAACCAATCTCCGCGGGGGCGTGGACTTGGAAAGCTTAACCATCGCGGTGAGACTTTGAATTCTAACTCTCGTGATGGTGATGATGATGAGGATCATAATCATTATCGGGGACGTCTACAAGAGCGAATGGGCTGTTTTATTCGACTTCGTGGTTCGCGGTCCTTTGTATCAAATCGTATCAAGTGAAAACTAAACACCGCGACATTTGTCTCAAAACTTACAAAATCATTTTTTTTTTATGACGATCGTGAAATAAAATCCAAGCGACCCGCATGTGTTTTCTCCAAAATAAAAAAAAAAAATTCGCTCTGACTTTAACATTTCGAAAAAAAAAGAATTCTGAAAGAATTCACCGATGTACCTTATCTTTCACGAAACAGAAAAAGAATTTATCGCGAACATACACATAGTTTTCATAGCTACAAAAAACTTGAAAAAAAAAAAGAAAAACAAAGCATTTTTCACGAACGAAATGCGGATATCATCGCAAAACTTTATTTCAACTCGAAACATTCTATTTTGTTTTCTTTAAACTATAATTTTTCTGTAAACTCGTTCGATAATCGTGCACCATTACCGTTAGTTTTTTTTTTTTTTTTACACACACCGAGTGCTTTGCCTATAACAATGAAACGGAACGGGGCAAACGCAACGTACGAGGAAATCGGTGAGCACGCGACCCCGAGACGACGATAACCAGCAGCAACGGAACTGGCCGTGTGCCGGAGTGAATCTGGAACGAGGGTAAAGGGGGTTGAAAATTTAATGAAATTACCCGTAATCGGCGTCGTGGATCGATCCGCAGTAAAGCCCTCCGTACTCTCTCTCTCTCTCTTTCAGCTCACCCCCGCCTCGCGCCTTTCGCCTGCCCCCTGACGACCCTTGCGGTTCAGTGCACTGCACAAAGTTCCGAGGAAAAAAAAAAAGTATATATATTTCTCGTGTAACTACTGTGTGTACAAAGCTGGAGCTTTAAACGATATTCGTGCGGTAGCTAATACGAGTCTCGGCATTTTTTTTCGTTGTTTTATTTTCTTTTTCTGATACTTAATTATCCATAACACAGCGCTAACTCGTTTCCGCGTCTGATTACAGTACTACGAAAATAAGTATGAAAACGTACCACACCTTTTTTGCGCTCATTGTCAGTCCAGAGTTGCCAGACGCGAGTACATAACTTTGTCTCGTACTCCGTCGAGACGTCGAGAGTGGATTAATTACACCTGGAAGAGGCTAACGCGCCGCATCTGTTCATTTTAATATCCAGTTACAAAAACGACTTTGGCTTCGGCTATAATGATAATCATACGTCTCGTGACCGTGTATCTGTTTGTACACACGTGTTTACATTACTTTTGCGTGTCGTATTAATGGGAGTTTAAGTACATATGGTGAGAGAACAAAAGAATCCCACGTGTAGACCTTAATTTTGTACTATAAAACATATTTCCCCGAGGTAACATCTATGTTTCGTAGTTCCGAGAGGTAAACGCAATAATTCAACAATACACCCGATGTACAACAGGGATTGAGTAATACTAGAGGTCGTTTGTCAAGCCTGCGAAGCGCATCCGCTCGCGTTATAACAGCAAACCTAACCTAACCGAAAATAATGTAAAAGTTTGTGGAATACGGTGATTTTTTATTTTTTCTCTTTTTAAATCTCGAAAAATGTTTTAAGACGATTGAAACGTGATTTTTGAAACTTGCAATTTTTTGCATGATACATCGTCGGGGATCGTTGATGATTGTTCTATATACAATGTATTAAAGTAAGAGGCTTTGCCTTTGACCTCTTTCGTTACTGACCCGGGACATGGTATTCCACGCAACGAACTTAACCGCAACCCTCCTCAACCCTCGGTTTAGTTACGCCACTTGGGTTATGGCCCGGTAGCCTCGTTAGTAAATTGCGAGGACGGAAAGAGTGTCTCGTCGGCAAAGCGAGAAGCGCGACCGAGAAAGCGAAAGGGCCGAGGCGCGCGATAGGTCAAAGATATACACGCAAAGACCAAAGGTATATACGTATACACAGTTAAGGTGTGTGGGGGTAGTTACTGGTGTTCAAAGCGAATGCACAAAACTCGCATACAATGAAACAAGCGAACGTAGCAACGTTGGGTTTGCAGGATACCCGAGGGTGTAACAAAGTTGTTTTCGTATCGTTTAACCGTCGCCTCACTCGCCGCTGATGGTGGATGCGGCGCCCCTAGGCTGCAGCGTATAATCCAGTAGTATAGACTCCGTGCTACAGGATTGACGAGACTCCATAGAATTTGTTGATTAAAACAACGGTTTAGAGCGTATAATCGTGTTAGCGCGGTGTGAGACTAGGCGAGCAAACACGCGTGTACCAGAATTTTCAAATAAAACGGTAAATGCTGTAATCAGCATTAAAAAAGAAAAAAAAACTTCGCCTTAAAAAAAAAAAACATAAAAATGTAAAAGTGCGCACATTTTTCGAGTTACGAGTAGTCAAAGCTCGCGGCGAATGTTCTCATTCGCTCTGATAGATCGCGCCACGCACAACCGTTTTCATTGGCTCGACGCTTTATGGTCTCGTAATTCTTTAGCTTGTCGTAGTGGAACACCAAAGAGAAAAGTTGGATCAAATTTTAAAGTTGAATATAACTAAAGATTTTGCGTATAAAATTTGTTACGCGGTTCCAATTTTGGTATAACAAAAATGGAATAGTATTAAGGGTTGAAAACTGAAGAAAAGTTCCTTTGAAAAAAATTAATTACATCGCATAGCTTTCGAGTTACGAGCTGTTATGGTTTGCGACCAAAGAGGGCGATCCCATAGATGGCGCCACAGCTCGAAGGTTCTCATTGGCCGAAATCTTTATTTTATTGTTACACGAAAACTAATTATCGTACGATATTTGTTCAACGGGCAATGGTGAACTTTTCGCAGTTTTCAATGTCGTATATAATTACTACAATTTTCGATGTCGAGATTTGAAGAAACCTGTAAACGATTGGCTGTTTTCAACTTCCCGTTAGTTCTACTATATCGCCCGGTTGTTTTCGTTCGTCTATTTCAACGTGCCACGTCCCTATGCCATTTGAAATTGTAGTGTGTCCTGCATCAAACAGCCCACAGAGAATGTTACAAAACAACCCTTTTCAAGTGGACCAACCCGTGGTACGTGCATGCGATGCTGGCCATAGCCGCCTCTGGTGAAACGATATCGATACACGGCGATAGTGGCTAAATTCCCTCGACGTTACCGGAAATATCCGGGGAAACAGGCCGCAGTTGTTACAGCTCGGAGCTTCCGGTTGCGGTATACGAGAGAGTCAAAAGGACTCGGAGGGGGCGGAGTTGAGCGCGACGGAGCGAGGATTGACGATTGAAAGTGCAAAGAGTCGAACAGAGTCGGGACGATGAGAGAAATTGAGGGAGCGAAAGAGGTGTGCCTGCCTTGGTGCAACGAGGCTGCAGGCGGTGTGTGGTCCTACGTTATCGAAAGTTGAAACTACCTTTCGACAACAATATCGATAACACATAGGGAGCAAATGCGACGAGCGGAGGGACGTGAAAGAGGGACGAAACGATCAGAAAGAGAATGAAAAAGAGCGGGAAAACGATTGAACGAAATGAGGGTAGAGACCCATAGTATAGCCGTACTCCATGGTTTCCCAGGGAGTTATGTAAGCCAGTTGTTGTCGATATATATATGTATACATATGGTTTTTCGGATGGTACAATAGGGGAGAAGCCGGAATGAGAGTCGGTTTTCGATATTTTCCTGGACCAACCACAGGGCCGTTGAATGCCGCGAAAATTCCGGGCATAAAAGTTTCCGTGTATTAATAAATCAAAAGGAAAATCGCCGCTGCTAGGCTTGTAAAAAGTAAGGTTTGTACTTTGTGCAGATGGGATCATTACCGGAAGGACTCGAAGCGATTTTTAGGGGTTAATATTGCTTTGGGTACCGATAATCGGTGTCTAATTTTATTGATGTTCAGTGCAGTAACGTTGCTTCGCGACGAATACGTACTTTCGTCGTATAAAATCCACTAAAAACGGAATACGGAAAACGGAATAAAAACATTGAATTTTGAACAATGAAGACAGGTTTGCAAAAAAATGTTGTTAACTCGGGATAAATGCGTGGGATGTTGTTTACACCCCAATGCTCAACAATCGACGCTCATAGCTCAGGATATTTTTTCCCGACTTGCGGTTTTGTATACCTTTCATCTAAAGGCACTATAACATAACTCGTATACCAGATAATACGCGGAACCGACTCAGACAACACGAGAACCCTTTGAAACAGATTGGGGTGTCGAAAACACTCCGGGCGACTGTTAACGTTACAAATTTTGCCAAAGGCTATCACACCAATGGTAATTATTTCCTGCATTAAAATACTATGCGATATAATAATAACAATATATACACATTTTTTTGATATTAACTTTTATGGGAAAGCGTTCATTGTTTTGTTAGCCGTTGAAAGAGAATGCTTTTGTGTAGTTTTTGTATTGCAATTTACCTCGATTTACAGTTGCTGCGTAATTCCAACAACATTACATTTTTTGTTTTGTTTGTGCAGAACCCTTCAGGATCCGTTCGCTATCGTGTAGAAATGAAAAAAATACTAATTACGAACTAACCGAAGTCTCAAAAACTTTATATTTTTACAAATTGTAGAAATGTAGAAAATATGTAAAATTTTCTCACCTTTTTCTTGACGATTGTTGGATTAAAAATAAATTAATTGACCACGTGGTCCGCCGCAACATAAATTATATGTTTTTCTTTTTTCCTCTCATCTCTCGACAAACAAATTACATTATATTATACGCAGAAATTATTCGAAAAAACGAAAACATTGCTATTAGTTGCACACTAAATCTCCGAGAATCACAGAATTCTCTGTACGGAATTGCGTTATTTAAAGCACTCGGATTTTGGGGCTCGCAACATCGAGGAAATTCCTTGGGCCAATAGTTAACCAGGAGAAGTTTGCACAGTCTGCAAAACGAAAAATCTCCGTTCCCTTCATTCTGTTTCTTCGGGTAGTCGGGGAAGGGGAGAGGCCGGAGGATGTAGAGAAGCGAAGAATTTAGTGTGTCTGGCGTAGTCACAGATTCGGCCAAGGAATTTGCCCAGAGTCGGAACGATCTCGCTATGGCTTGCCGCTGTTTGGTCTTCGCGCTTATAATATAGCTGCGAACGAAAAGCGCGGCGTAGCGTGGCGCGATGCTGGGAGAGCTCGGGGTCTGCCATCGGTCGTACGGAGAAACGAAAGAAGAAGAACAAGAAGAAGAAGAAGAAGGCGAGGAAGAAGAGCGGAGAATATGCGGTCGCCACAGCTAGCTAAGTTAGCAAGCTAAAGCAACTCCACCTCTTCCTTCCTTCCGCCCCCGCGCTTCCCCTCGTCACGACGGTTTTCTGGTACGGCTATTAGCTATACATACTATCATGCTGATGCTGCTGCTGCTGTTGGCCGGCTTGTGAAACAGAAGCGGCACAGCAGGGTTTTAAATAGCACGCCCCGACATAAACATCTCGGTGTATTAACGGCCCGTGAGAACAGCCATCGATGCCGCACAGCAAACTCGATGCTTTAGATTGTGTGTGGAAGTCTGCAGTTAGAAACATTCGCAACTGCGAATCAGAATTATTTGCCGATGTCGAAAAAACAAATTTCGCTTCGCGTTCCCAAGATAAAATGCGCATTACATGGCAGTTAGGTGATATCACAGATCTGACAATGAACATTCGCAGATCATATGCAAATCTGGATTTGTGTTATTCACGATGCCGTAGGGTAGAACCGGTTTTGCCCACTTTTGGTTCATTTTTGACTAACGTCTTAGGAAGTACAAAGCTCTGGAAAAAATCAAATTGAACTGATGGTAGGTCGATCGTTCTACACATTAGTCCAATTACTGTCAAAGTATCGATGTCCAAATATGGGCATCAATTCGATCGCAATTTTTAGTGAAAATGGCCACAACCGGTGCATCTACCTTTCTCGATCAAGAATCAACATTTTTCGGGTTTTTCGTAGTGAAATCGATACGTCGGTATGTAAGAAATGATTTCTTCAGACCAGAATGCACATGAAGCTTATCATCAAGATATTTCGATTTGCCAAGAAACATATTCGCCAAATCAGATTAATACGATCGATCCAATCGACAAACAGTATAACGCGACGTAATGTTATTTTCACTGCCTCACCCCGTGTGTTGCATCGACGGGGTTCTAACTAAAGGGCGCCACGATCGCGTTCGATCAATCAACGTCGGTGATTCAGTCCCGGGATCGACGTGTACATTACGCACACGTAAATACCTTCGACGCAGAATGAGACGGAAAAGAGAATGGAGAATAGACAGACACTCGATAAAGATTCCAGAGTTTCCACCGCGTGGTGGAAAAACACACATTAACCCGATCGTTCCGAGCTTTTCTCGAATACTGAGAGAACCCGTGCATTCATGGACGCCTTCGCGCTTTCAGGGTACACAAACGATACGTCCGTAACGTCTGTTTGCCTAACGCTACCGCATTGTAAACTATCAACGAAACTCGAGCGAAACATCGGAGACTCTATGACGTCGATGAACTCGCTGTCGATGTCAATAATCGTTGCGAAAGACGATCAAAGCTTCGCACGAACGAAGTCTTCAAGGTGTTGGATATGTCTTTGGTCTTTCTAAATATAAAATAGCAAGGGGAAGAACCGTATACGACGTACTGTCTGGGAAAATCTGCTTTCGAGACTACGAAGATCCATGACCCTCCACGGTCAACCGACTGCTGCAGATGGGTTAATAATACATTCTCCTCGTGAGTTATACGTCTGTTCGGCGAGAGGATAAATAAATTCAATGTCGCCGAAAGAAGATACATAGGGATTAACGGCAGCCGGGGATATTTTGAGGATGAATTCGATACATATTGATGGGGTTTATCGAGAGCCGAAACAATTTTTGGCCGACATATGATAGCACTGCCTAATTTGATCGTCGATTAAGTTCGGACAGAACGATATTTTTCGCGTCTTTTTTTCCCCCGCGGAAGTCAACATCGACCGCGGCTCTCCCGATATCGTGGTTACAAAAGTAATTTTACAAAAACTGAAAGAACCGCCGACGGAAAAATGAGTATATAGTAAACAAATCGAAATTCGTCGCGTTAATTTTAATCGTAAAAAAAAGTGAAATAACAACTTAAAATGATTTAAATCGATTTTTTTTACAATTTAAAACATATGTTTTAAATTGTTAAAACAACAATTGCGTGCAATTGCGTTGTGTTGTTGTTGTTGTTGTTATTTAAAACATATGTTTTAAATTGTTATTTAATTTTTTTTACGATTGAAATTAGCGCGACGGATTTTTCTAAACTCACTGAAATGGTCGAAATACAGAGATTCCGCGTATCAGCAGCAGCCGACTTTATTAATCGACAGAGAGAAGCGTTTGGGAAGGGAAACACGACACCGTCCACGTTTTCAATTAAAAGGATAATTATGAATTCGACGGTGCTGTGTCCAGTGTGTTGCTCGGCGGTATCAGAATCGGCGGCTATTCGCGACGAAAGGGAGAGCACCCGGTCGCTCTGTGAGTGCACAGTCCAGTATAATAGCGAATGCTGCACGTGCCTGCGTGCTCATTCGGCCAATTGGGAGAGACTCGATATTTATGCGCGAACATTAAGCGTCGGCGCCGAGGTAAAATGGACACACCACCGATTTTCAAGCCAAAATACTTTCCTCTCACTTTTATCTTCAATGTGAAATATCATAATGAAATAAATTTCTCCAAAATCATTATAATATTTGTTCGAAAAGGCCAAATGTTAAAATATGTTAATAAAAAATATATATAAATTATGTATTATGTGTCGTATACATTCAACATATATTACATAATATATACATATAATTATTTTTATGAAGGGGAGGGCGACTATTTTAGTTTTTTTCAAAATAATTTCGATTGTAAATTAAACTTTACATTTGAATTAAAGTTGAATTCAAGTTTTATTTCAAAATTTAAACCCTAACATTCCCTCAAATTCCAATTTATGTCTATAAAGATTGTCTTCCTAATTTTTTCTCCTGCGAAGACTCGTTATTTCTATCATAAAAACTGTATCAGTAGCTTTTTACACGTAAAAGGACAACTCAATGCAGTAGATTTTGTTCGATCGTTCAAAAAACATCTTTTGTATTTTACCTCCCGAAAAAAAAAAAACACGGAAATATGTCCCACCACGTGGCTCTGTTGATTTTCATGCCTCCGTAAACAAAAATGTTACCGTTTCTTATTTGGAAAAGTTCACACTAACGCATCTAAAGATTATGCGTTTGTATATATATATATATATCGTGGTGTTGCTGTAGTACTTTTTTATCGAGGTCTCGAACGTTGAGTAAATGCCTCGTTCTACTCGGTGGATCGACTTTCCGTAACTCGTCGTAGTGTGTAAACGGAGAATGTCGCACGTCGATTTCTCGTCATTCTGTGACACAGAACAGCGACGCCTTCTCATCCTCTCCTTCTCTTTCCTTATCTCGCTGATGGCCGTCGTGACGGAGAAAAATAAGCCGCGTGCCACCGAGCGCGTTCCTTTTACATCGTCGCGCGACACGGTTTCGTCGTACATCATTGCAGCATTCACTATGCCGTGTACAAAGTTCGAGTTTGTAGTAAACCTTAGTGTCGTCTTCGTCTTCGTCGTCGTCGACGTCGTCGTCGTCGTCGCCATCGGACTGGTTGACGATACAAAAATATTTTTCGAGACACGACGAGACGACGAGACGCAACAGCGAAGGGACAATGAGAGGGCAAGAAAAAAAGCTCGTCGTTTCGTGTTCGTGACACCAAGGGGCACGTCCTTTTTTTCTCCATTTTTTTTCGCATTTAATATTATTATTTAATTGACAATTAAAATTATTTCTTCACTTCAATTATTTATTTAATTACTTAAACCGTCGGGCGTTTAAATTTACACTCGAAATGATGGTCGTTTATCTTTTTATTAATATTGTGTTTATGTTTATAATTATATTACATTTTTGACATCTATGTTCGAGGATTGACTTTTTGAACGCAAGAAAGAAATAAATAAACGAAAGAAACGATATTTTTAGAGAACAAAAAAATTCAGAAACGTCCTCTCGTATTGTCCTGAGTTTCCTGTAATTCGTTTTGCATTCTCTTGTGTTATCGTATTTTTTTTTTTTTTTCTCGGAGGCACCTCGTCGATATTCATAGCAAGTATGTCCATAGTGCCGGGCCCACCGTCTCGATTACGCTATAGTTTTATTAATGAACTTCAGACTCAAACGTGCATATATTTCCGAAGCCTCTTCTATTCACAAAGTTTCCTATCACATCCATCCGCGCGCTTCATAATTCTCTTTTTTCTCACAACGATGAAGGTAAAAAATAAATTCCCTTCTCTTCTCCCTGTTTTCGCTGCACGTTTTATTTTTCATTTTCGTCATCGGAGACTCTCTCTCGGTCGCGTCGCATAGCGCGCGCGACACCCGTCAGACTCCGAGGAAAATTGGGAACGCCGGTGTGGAACCGTCAACGCCGCGCGGGAACGAGTAAAAATACCCGGTGGCTTGATAATTGGTGTCGTGTTATATTCATCGGCGCATTGTGCCAAGCAAAAAGGGGAAATGAGTACGAAAATAGAAAGGAAAAAAAATTATTCAAAATAAAAAAAATTGGGACGTTGAAGACAGGCAGCGAGAACAGACACGACACTGAAGCGTCTCTGATCCTTTTCTTGATTACCATAATATTATTTATATACAACAGTTTTTTTGTTTAATTCACTGATTAAAAACAATATATATATCTACTGCATCTGAAATGACAGATGTCGCCACTTTTTATAGATTACTAGGAGGTTTCGGTCGCGCTGCGCTGCGCGCGCGTCCGAAACCTCCTGTCGTCATCGTCGACCAATCACGACACGAATAAAGCGACAACAATGGATTCGATATAAAAATCTCGAAGTTGCGATATATTCGATAATTTCGATACATTTCGAGTTCATCAACTTTTTACGGGAGGATTTACCTCCATAAATTATTTTCGATCGTTATTTAAATTTCATCAAAATTTTTTACACAAACGCCAACACACCATATTTTCCATTTTTTTTTCCTCTTCGTAGTTTACTACTCAATATCGAATAAAAATTATTTTTGTCCGAATTATATTTTTGTATTGCATTGTAAAATTAAAATTGCAAATGTGATCATTTTTTAAATTTTTTACTTGTAAACGGAATACATAACCTTTAATTCACGGAGAAAAATCTTCATTTGGTACTCGATTTCGTTAAGATTATTGGTTTAAAACGGTTTGTTTAAAAAAAGCAAACAACTGCCACCACATGCAGCGTCTCATGCAGCGAAAACGAGTCGCACGCATTATGACGTCTGTATCTCGACGGATCCTCAGGGAAATTAGTCGTTCGTGTTTCTCCGCAATGACGCGTGAATGTTTTAGCCTCACGTGTGGCAAAAAAAAACGACAAATTATTCACAAAAAAAGAAAAGAAGATACGCATATCGCTAGAGGAAACCGGATAGAAAAGAAGAAATATTATAAACGGCGTCTAGGAATTGTAGAGAGAAAAAATGATACGAAGAAGACGAAGCCCCGGGACTTACGCACGCATGGGTCCGACATCTGCGTACCGCGTGCCCGGCTACCGATGATAAAAAAAAAAGGAAAGAAAAAAAGAAAAAGGAAACCGATAGGGTCGTTAGAACCACCGAGCGACCGACAGGAGTATCGAGAAAGACGCGCCGGAAGCGCGCACGACGCCAGTTTCCCGGCCTTCTTTTTTTTTCCTCTCTTCAGTTCCTGCAGAAGGTTGGTTCATGGCGCTCTTTGTACAGTTTGTAATAGCGACATCGAGGGGACCCATCGTGCCATACGACGCCTTTCTAAGATTACAAAATTTCTGGCTTCTCTGAGAGCCACGTTTCGACGTCGGTGGCAGCGAGCGTTCTCGTTACACCGGTAGACACATCGCGCGGAGTTCCACAAACGAGTTTACTACAGTGACTCGTTGTTTCCCTCCACACGTTGTTCAAATTATTATGCTCCGACAGGTCCCGACATTCGTGCCGCGCGAACGAGGGACTTTGTGGGCCTCAAAAAAAAAAAAAAAAAGGTCTCTCGAGTTCTTAAAGTTGAGAGCAAAAGCGTGACGAGGCACTGTAAGTCTTTTGACTCTTCCATTGTTCTCCAAACGCTAATGCCTTCGACGTCTGTGAAATCATAAAAATTGCCAAATTTACGCGTAATTCGACGCTTCCTTCGGTGATTCAAACGACTTTAAAATTAGGTAAGAAAAAAAATTGTATAAAAAAAAGAAAATTGTATAAAAAGAACGTCATTTTGTAACATAATCCAGTTGTCTACCGCATTTTTTTCCGTCATTAAAAAATCAATTTTCTTTCGAAATTCTCTCAAAGTTACAATGTTCTTGAAGTTTCTTTAAAAACTTTTTTACAAATCTTTATTTGTCGTTTAATCAATATTTTGCTTCTACTGACAAAATATACACGTGAAATTTTATATTAAAAAAATAAGATTATTATCAAGCGTCGTAATCGCGAACTCAAAGTTACTTTAAACTTATCCACTTTCTTCCGAATAATCGTTGCCGACTCGGTGTTCGTTTGCAAAACGTTTTTTCGTCAACACCTGCGAGTTTCGTTCCCTCAAACCAAAGAAAAAAACTATATACATCTATTCCTTCAATATGGAAATTAATAAACGGTCGAGGAACGAGGGTCTCTGGCTACCGTGTCCCGGTACTTAAAACTTCGCGCTCACACATTATCCGTACTCGCCTCGCTTTCGTGCGGGAAGGTTGTGCCGCTTGCCAGCGTGCAGTGCGACTTGGAAAAGTACATTGCACTCCACACTTTCACGTTATACACGCGAGTCTCCACGGACTTGTGGAGTGTCGAGAGCCCGACTCATCCTACACACACGCGCGCGCGTAACTACGTGGAAATACGTGAGGCGCATTGGTTTTATCTTCTATGTATCAGGGGGTTTCTCGTCTGTAGAGAGAAGTGTGTCCAATGTGTACACGCATAGGTAAGTGGGGTTCGTTCTGCGTGCCTGAGGACAAGTCGACGACGATCAACGGTTCAAACCGGTTTTTCTTTACGCCATGTCGCCACTGTACGCACCTTTGGTATAGCAATCATGGCGAACGACGTCGAAGTGCGCAACCATCGTTCGTGCTGTGGCCAAGAGTAACCGGTTGAAGTGCTGGACGATGGCCTCGTATAGGGGGGGAGGGGGGGCTACCCATGCGAGACCCAGAACTTGGATTTAAATGCCACGGAGAAATAAACACCATAAAATTCGATGCCAAATTCATTCGCATCTTCGAATGATCAAATTTAAAAATAATGAGACAACGTTTGATTCAAGCGAATTTTTTGATACCAAACTTTTTGCATAGTTCGAAGTACCCATTTTTATTATAATTTGTTTATACCCGACAACCTATATCTATATAGAGCGATAAATATCAATGGAAAGCACAATTTTAACGATAGCAATCGTGAAAAGACTCCTAATAATGTGATTTTCATGTAATTGTGCTCGATGCCCATTTTGTTTTTAATTGACGAAAGTTTTAGTTCAAGTTTCGAATTTGACGGCATCGAGATCAATTGGACAGTTCCATCATCGTCACTGCGCTCAGTGGCGGATAACTGATGGTTATTTCGCTAATAATTGGACGACGGGAGGAAGGATGATCGTTGTATTCATGGCTCGCTGAACGTTCCGTTCGAACGATTTCATCGCGACACGAAGAAGGATCTTACGAGATAGTAAATACCGTGTGCCGTACATAGTATAAGGCTAAAAGAGAAGAGGGACGCCGATACAAGACACAAGACGAAGAAGGCCTTCGGTTTCTTGTTCGTCCATCTATGGAGGAGTCTTTGGCTCTCTCTTTCGTCTTATCGGACCTCCTCGCTTCATCTTACCTTGAGGCTCTTTTGCTCGCGCCTCAGAATGGAGTCGAAGGCGCGGAAGGGCAATGACGCGGCAGCACAAGCAACCAGCCGCAGCAGCAGCAGCAGCAGCAGCAGCAGCGGCAATAGCAGCACCCAACATCGGGTCATCGCTCCCAGATTACACAAAGTCGACGTAATCCCGTAGCGGCCAAGCGGTCCAATAGTTCGCTTACCCAGCTGATCCGTATCGTTGCTCTCCTATACATTGTTGTTTGGTCAGTTTACTTCTTTCTTTCTTTCTTCTATCTATGTTTTTTGTTTGCATCTTTTATTTTAACGGCAAATAAATTGGATTAGTTCTCTAGCGTGGTGAGCTGACAGTTAGATACTCTGGAATGCTCTGGATACGAAATCAAATTTATCCACCAAAATCATCGAAGTGTCCTAAAGAAAGGCTATCTTCTTGTAGAAATTGTATTTGTATTCTTTTTTTACTTTAATCCAATATAAAAAAATGTGATGCCAGAAGTGTCAATTTGTTTAATTCTTTTTTACCCGTTCTTTTTTTTTTCCAAATCCAGCATCGTTCTGGGGTTGGAATGTTTTCTCTACTTCGATAACGACTTTTTGAACAAAAAAAAATTATCACCCATGACCGACATTTTTGTTGAGTTTCGATTTGACAAAAATTTATTCAAAACCACTTAAATTTTTATCTAAAACCCCAGGGCAATGGAGACCAACGAAAAATATTTATAGCGTGAATAGCCGAAATTTAAGCTTTGTATATTTTTATTCCCGATCCATTTCCCAAACACAAAAAGCTTCATCGCCTCCGGTTTCCATACGACAGAAGATTTGCAAGCTGTGAGAGTTTGCGCTGGCGGTCTATGCACAGCCCGGCATTAATTAATCCGTATTCATAGGAGAGAGAGAGAGAGCTTTCTTTTTCTTCGTGTCAGCAGCATATTCGCCCGAAGCGAGGGGGATGCGAAGGCACGGAGGCGTACATACATATACGAGGTGAAGCTAACACCTACATAACGCTCGGGAACACAGCATCAGCACGGAATAGAACAGCTCTACGTTGAGTCTTGTGAAAGCGGACCCATTATAACGTACCTATTAGGTGCCCCTCGGGGGCCAACAGCAATTTCTAAAAACCTATTAACAAGCTCAGCACCTATCAAGAGCACACACGTCCCTTCCATTTTCGCGTTTTTTATTTTTATTTTTTCCATCACGCCTGGACGAGAAATAACCATACGGTATCGTGAAAATTCGAAATTCAACCGCGCGTTGGAGAAATAGAGAATTGGCGGGCACCGGCAATGGCGTTGAAATCAACAACCTCCGGCTTGCGTGTCACCGGACATGAACCAACTACCTTCATCCCTTAACTGCTCAAAAACGGTGTGAGCATTGAATTACTTCTATTCTTCGGTCTCCAGCGCAAGCTCTCGAGGCTCCGCCAATTCTCAATGGATTCATATGCTTTCTCTTCAATTCCGAGCGAATTATACCCTCAACCTGCTCAACACCCAACGATTTTTTTCTACATCAGGTATCTTCATCCTGCGTGTTTCTGTATTCCTATCTCGTTTCAGCGCGCTTTGTTAACATGGAACGTGCAATTCATGTTTGCGGGTACAACGAACGTGGTCTATGTCTTTCTATCTACAGCAGGTTCTCACCACAGTCTCGGGACGGTTAGTGGATGCGTTCTTCCGCTTCAATGATCATACCGCGACTTTTGTCGTCGTTAAATCGAGTTGAATCGCGATTATTCCTGTGGTGAACCTCCGATGTTCGGGTTGTATATCGTTATGCCTCATTCTATCGGTGTTCCTCTAACCCCCATTCTCATCTAAGCCAACCAGCTCGGCACGTGCTGACTTGGACAGTCACGGCCGAGTTGACTTCGGATATCCTTGTCCTATCATCTCGTGACTAAAGCTCCAAAGCGGACAAGACGATCCGCTTGATAACGGATTCGATAGTCCAAGTTCAACCAGAAAAAAGTCCGTCATGACTCAGGGGCCGCTCGTTCCGGTTCGCGGTTGCAGGTTTTCATCTCCTTACTACCGGAACTCGAAAGATTTTCACCTTCAATGACAATTTAATCTCTCGTCTCTAATATGTGCGCATAATATCCGCTATTTTACTCTCCATGGTTTATACAATTCGATTATTCACTTCTATTTCAGTCGAGAGTTTCTCTTATTTTAGTTAAAGTACCTATCGTATATCTGGAACACTGGCTAATTTCGCACATCTATTCTCGTTTGTTCTCTCCACTATGTGATATTCGACTATCATCAAGCATTGCGACGCAGTATTTTACGGTATTACGAATTACTATTTACTCAATGAAAATAGCTTTGCACAAATAGCGTCGGAAGTTCAACGAATAATATTTACGATTTCTCCGAATTCCGTCGGTTTGTCGGATTTAAATCGCTACACGCTCGCTATTACGGCCGCGAGAGATGTACACTTGAATATCAGAAATGGAAGTGCTTACGAAAAGAGTGGTAAAAAAAATTGCACCGCGTTCAAACGTTTTGAGAATTGGAATAGTACAGTATAAACGAGAAAAAATCTTGCGGTTTCGTGTCAGCAGTGAGAAAAGAAAAACCTATTTAATCTTCAACCCGATAAAAATGCGTTCAGGTCGGAATATGAAGCATAGTTCGAGCGCGTTGAGTGTGGAATGATATCGTTCTGGTTGGTCCACGAGAATTGCCAGCAGAACCCACGATTTCTCTCATTGCCCGCCGTCAACTGGTTGAGGCTTCATAAAACGGGATAAATTTCCATACTATACCACGGTGAAATCCACCGTTTCGTTGTCCGCCCTGGTCGCGGTCGTTGTCGTCGTATGTGCGCGAAGCGCACCAAAGTATACGGACGCTGAAGGATGAGAAAAAAAATGGAAAGAACAGTATATGGGGGTTGGAAAACCGTGGGTGAGGTTGGTGTGCTGCACTTGCTTGGTCGTAATAGCCAAGAAACCGTCGACAAGAAAGGTGGAATAAAACGGTAGACGAGGAGACAGCTAGTAGACGCGCGGCAACCCTTATTCCCATCTTCTCTTTCCCCATCCAACCCTCTTTTTCTTGGTTCTACAGTGCGCGGTAGGAGACATTGCAGAAGATAGCTGGTGAAGACTCTCGTTATGTATAGGTATATTCCTTTCGGAGCAGTTGGGGTACCAGTGGTACTATTATGCAAGAGAAGACGGTACGGTGTATAGCTAGAGATGGAAGTGTCGGAAGACTAGGCAGGTCGGGGGCTTATATTGCGGTTATAATTTCTCGTATTACCACGTGAAATCGGGAGGAACGATTCTAGGATAGGTAAGTCCCGCAAAAGGGGTTGCAGTTCTGGTACCAGTGGTAGAACGAAGTCTTGCTGGTTTCCTGGCTGTCGGAACTGCATAGGTATCACTAGGTACAAGGATATGGCGCATGCCAACCCAACCAGGCAGGGAGAAGCAACAGCACAAGACCCCAGTGCTATACCCCTTCTTCTCTTTTCCAACCGCTATACAGGGCACACTCGAGAAAATCACCGTCTGTAACTTTAATTCCTCGATTATCCTATATTGCCCTGTTAGAGGATATTGCCAACCGGGCGAGAGGGAATCCAAAGAGTCCTCTTATGCTTCCATTTCTCCTTTGATCGTCTCTCTCTTCCTTCCACTCTTTTCCTCTCCAAACCTCTTGCCTGTGAGGAAATTGTCTTGGTTTATTTTCCGTCCCCACCGTCCCGCATGCATTCAGCTAACCAGGATTCTTGGGCAAGAATATCATGCTCCGGGGATACGGAGACGATACACGAGAAGGCATCATCACGATAGTCTCGCCCTCACGCTTTCGTTTTTGTTCCGTTTCTTGGACATGTTGGATACTTTTGTTCGGTACCCAAGTTTCGCAGCCTCGATTCTCTTCTGGTACAGCTACTTTCCTCTCTCATTCGTGAGAAAGCTCTCTATACCTTCGTGTAATCACGACCCCTTTACCTGGTTAGCGATACATGGCTCACATTACTATAAAGGTGCTGCTACTTGTTCCTATTTCGGAAAATACTCAAGTATAGGCATACAAGATAAGTGCCCCGGGATCGTTTCAACTTGGTTCTTCGGATATAGGACGACCCGTTAGAGAGATAGGAGTTTCCGATCGAGGATGCCGGTAGCTTTTGAATTCGTAAATTACAATTTTTATTTACGATGCCAAACACATCATCTGGTCTTTGTATGCGTATAAAAGCTACCGACACGCCTCGTTAATATTATCCACTGCTATGCGACGTCGAGTTTAAGTGCAGCAAGTAGAATCCGGTTTTCTTACAAAGCCTTTGTACTCTATTCCAACTCTTAATGGTGACGCGTTTAGTATGTAACGAGTTCCAGATTTGTCCTTCGCCCTGTTGCATTTCCGGCTTGGAACTTCCGTGACAGCGTACTCTATTCGCGTATCACGGAAGCTCGGCCTCAACAATTGGACGCCGCTAGATGCCGATTTGCTCCATCTCTCTTTCCACCTCTGCTCCACCGAACGCCATGTTTTTTTTTCCCCTACGGCACACCATTTCCTCTCCAATAGATGTTTTCTTTCTCTACTTCGTTTCACCGATTTCTCTCTACCTGCTCCCCGGCAACCAGCATCGATTCATCTCTCTTTCTCTCCTTCACGCTGTTTCATCAGAATGCTCCGTAACTCGCGTAGCTTCGCCCCGTTCACCCCCTTCGTACCGCGGCCCTTTAATGGAATCGTTTGAGTGCGACGGTTTGGTTCTATCTTGCCGATGCAGATTGAATTGCTTCTATCCGACAGTGCGCACGATTCCGATGTCCGTTTCCCGAACCCACGGTTTTCGCTTCTCCACCCTTCGGGGCCCCCCTTTCCTTTCCCTCCACGGATCTTCTCTACTGGGACGCCTCTCGCTGTTCACTGCTTCGCTTCTATCCCCATCGTCAAGCTTCCATCTCGCTCTGTTTCATTCACTGGACCAAACAGTCCAGGCAACCGCGAACGATTTTCTTTATCGATACTATCGTGCCACGCGATTAATTGGAATCCGGACACGAGAGCCGAAGCACGAGAGATCCGGAACCATACAGTGAGTATTGCGACGGACAAGGACTGCATCGAAGACTCTCGGGAATTAATAATGTACAGATACGTGTACGTCCTTGCCGTGCCGACTATTATCTTTTTCTGTATCCTCAGGTATACACCATCGCGAATACGTGAGATTGATATTGCGATTGTTGAGCAAAACAAACGCGAAATTCCCCGAGCCGCGCGTGACTTTGGCACGCGTGAGCGATATATACCTTACCCTGTCTGGATCGTGTTGTTTGGATCTTAGATCTCATTGCATTTGTTTGTTGTTACGAGATCGACGAGATTGTTAATACGCTGACGGGATATAGTTTCGTGCGTAATATTAATAGAACTGTGGCGTTGATGATAATCCTACTGTCACTCCGCAACTCTTGCGGCTTCGGATATGGCTTCGTACTTCGGTCGGCACGCCACGAGTTTCATCGCGGTAATAAGTTTTTTTGATTAAAACGTACAGTTCGCGTGTAACCGACCGAAGAAAGAATAAGATAAGTGTGTTTGACGTTCTTTCAACAATTGTTGTCCAGGTCATCATTATTCGAGTGCACAAATAGCTATTCGGCAAGAGTTTTCATCGATTCTTCAGATCGATCTTTCAGAGAAAATGATAAATCACTTTATGGCAAACGAGAAAAAGATACAGAAACGCTTCGAAATGTTTTGAAAATCAGAATCGGCCAAAACGAGATTCCTGTTTTATCAATGATAAATCGAACGCAACATTTTTTTTTTTTTTATTCTACAGAGAATAAACTATTTTAACGACGAAATTGGGCGAAAAAGTGAATAATCCAGATGATGATCAACATGATCATTGTAGCAACTGGAACATTTACTTCAAGCAGAATCATGACAAAATAAAACGAAAAGGATTTGATTGAGTACAGAAAAGTTGAAAAACAAAGATAAACCGAGAGAATGAATTGCAAGTTTTAAAGCCACGGCGATAATAACAGTGGGGCGACCTCGTTTCGACGTGAAAGAATGTTTTGCTCGGGTATGCGAATGCCAAGCAGGGTTTTCGCGTAATATTGGCACGGTTTAAGCCTCGCCGGGGAGGCCTTACGATACCCACAGAAGACCTACAAGACAAAGTTCCATTGCTCGGCTGCTGCTGCTGTTGCCGCCGCCGCCGCCGCTCCGCAAACCGGCCTGGCAGCGTCGGCCTATGTGTATTCCGAACCCAACCAGGCCACGACGGACCGGCACGTTTCCCTCCAGCCTCTCGATTGCTTCGTTTGCTCCGTTTACTTTTTATTTGATTCCTTTTTTTTTGCGGTTCTTCCCTTCGCAACCGTTGAGGCTCGAGCCATACAAAACCATCATCTTCCTCTTTTACCCCACTGGCGAAGATGCCCGTTCGCAAAATGAAGGTATAGGGTCGTTCATGTAATACCTTTTAGGGCCTCTTGAGGACGCAGCATCCGTTCAAACGTTCAATTGAGATCAGGAATCAAATTACAACGTTCGAACTTTATTTTTTACTTTTTTTCATTTACCCGGTATTCGATGCGATTGGTTTGTTTTTTATGTCCGAAACTTGAAAACTCATCTACGAAACGGATTGAATGTCTCAATCTCCTTCAGGAAATCTTCATCTTGTTTTTACTTATGTAATACACCTTGGAATAAATTAAATTTTTTATAAAACGAGAAGCTTCCGTAAATGAACGTTATACCTAAAATTCTTGACGGCTGGGAAAAAGCGATTCCCCCGCACATGATTTTGTATAAAAGGAATAAAAACAACTATTTTTTTTTTTTCATGATATCGATGAACCTCTCCCCCGACTTAAAAATAAAAAAAACAAAGAATCAATTACAGAAATATCAGATAAAAAAGAAATGGAAATCAACGAACACAGCAAATTGTTCCAAAAATCATAATCGTGTTGGCGACGAGATTCGATGCTTTAACACTCAATACTATCGTTCATCACTTCCGTTGTCGCACTTCACACTGTCTCCAGGTGCGCTGATCCGTTATCAGCAATCATCGTTCTATAGAACGGGATACGCGACGCAAATTCAATTAGCAATTGAAACTGTTGAGTATCCACGACGGCGACGTCGACGACGACCTGCTAGCATCGAGGGTTACGATGATGCCGGAGAGTTTATAAAAGTGTTAATTTGATTATTGGCAATCAATCGATGAGTTATATAGATTCGAAAAAGGATTCGTGAGAATTGCCGAATTCTGACAGGATATAGAAGAGTAGTGGGAGAGGGGGGCGCTGCAGTAGATAAAGAAACGAACGAACGATCGTACAAAAATAAAACGGCTCAGACAACGAGTAACGCTTTCGGGTTGTGTGTATTAATGAATTTCATCAATCGGCCTCAGCTTCCATACGTTCCTCGCTTGAGGATTCTTTCATTCCTCTGATACTACTATAGACTCGTCAATTAAATTTTATCGAGTTTAAAAAAACTATTCGCCGAGCGGAAAATGAATGTCTGCTGACCTGATAGAATGGTTTATTTTTGAAACCCGAACAAGAACTTCCTTCCACACAATTAACACGAAAGTGGCAACATTGGTTATATATAACCCGACAATATAAGGATGCGATCAATAGCTTCCATCCTATGTCATGGTGATTCAATATTTAATTACAGTGTTCTCGCGCGGGACATGCAAACAAAGGTATGAACGAAATTTACGTTGTTTAATCTGTGAAGATTTAGTCAAATTTCGTAAACGTGTCGGGTTCATGGAGCAATTATTGATGAACCTAAAAGCGTCGTAGAGTTACTTACAGATTCTCGTCTCAATGAGTTCGCCGAGATTTGTGGAGAATGGGGATGTGTATGACCGACGCTCGGGTCAAGTCGTATGGTAATCTTTCGATCGTAGAATAATCATTGGACGTCGGAGACAGAAAATATTCCACCACCAAGTTATGGAAACTTATCTATTTTTCGAAACGAGATCATTGTATCGTAAATACGTTTCTGCTGCAGCAGTTATCTACGTCGGACTATATCGCGCGAGCGTCAGTCAGTGTAACAGTAAGAAACCTAATAACTATTTATCTCCCGTTTGAAATAATTATCGTTTTCAATGAAATTCCGCGGTTTATTCGAATGTAAAAAAGGTTCTTTCGTCGTTCCTCGTGTTCTCATCGCTTGTCAGTTCTTATCGGAAAATTAAATCAATGGAGAGAAAGAGAGAGGGAGAGGAAGATCGACAATTGTTAAGGCGAAGTTTCTTATATTTTCGGAGACCGATTTACATTTTTCGCCCGAAGTGCGACAAGCGGCGAATGAAATTCATATCGAGGAATCTTGTTTTCGGTGAAAGCGAGAAATCGAGGTTTTTTCTTTTTTTTTTAAGAATATTCCTCTTGCGTTATAAACGATAACGGGAGAGCGAGCGAAGCGAACAAAGAAAGCGTTCATCCACCAAGCGAACGGTGGCAGTCCCTCGAGTGATACCGAAAGAGAGTTTTCCCTATGAGAGTTCTTGTCGACTATCCCGAAGGAAGTTAATAAATCTGTGAAAGATATTGCAGAGAAAAAGATAGGGGAAAGGCCGGGGTAGCGGGCGAAGGGGGGAGGAAGAAAAAGGAGAAGGATAAGAGAGCAAAGAGGAGAACTGTGGTAAGAGTCAAGAGAGTAAAACTCTCCGAGTTCTAAGGAATGCGTGAGTAACGCTGCAGGAACGGGATCGTTATACGAGGCCATTGGGAATGAAGGTATTATATATTGGGTGTCGGCGCGCGCGTTCGCGGCGTCTAATATACATACGTGTGTTTATATACTGTCTATTATATACAGAACATGGTCTGTGGAGTCACGTTTTCGTTGGGCTGTAAAACGGCCGAAAGTTTAAACACGTGACGCCCAAAGGCGAGAAAAAGAAACCGACGAACGGACCGAGGGAGTTATGTTTAAGGTTCAAGGGTGTCGTTCTTTTTTTTATCATTATTTTTTCATTTTATTTTCAACGAAGACCGTGAACTCTTACCGACGAATTTTTTTTTTTTTTTTAATCTCAATTCGTGTTTCGAATACTCAGCCAACTTTTTGAAATAACATTTTTGAAAAATTGCCAAATAATTCGATGGTCATACAATTACAATTTCGCTACAGTAGTGAAAAACAATTATGAGTTGGAAGAACTAAGAATTAGTTAAAAGAACTAATAATAATAATAGTAATAATAAGTAGGCACAGTCGATTTTTCGTTCAAAACTAATTTTCCATCCCATAATTTTTGTGGTTTTTAAGGGATTCTTCAGGAAGAACTAAAAATTAACGAATGCCATGCAACGAGAGCAATTCTAACGATCGAAAAACAGCGATGTATAATTATATGTATCTTGATATTCCATTGCTATCGGCTCCGTATGTAATATTCTTTCTCGTTCTGTTCAAACCTCTCAACATTGTTACCTTCTCTTTCTATGTGGAATTTAATTTTCTTTCAACGCTCGATACGTCAATAGCCGTCATCCATTTTCCTGCCGTTCGCCGTTCGTCTATTTTTTCGACATCGCGTTCTCATATTCTTATATATATATCCTATTATTTTACTTTTCTTTTTTGCCTCTCGACGGTTACGCCGAAACGGACTCGCTGAATGGAGAGATTTGCCGTGGTCGCCGCTGGACAACGAATCGCGAGTCTTTCGACGATAAAGCCATGACGACGTCGACGAGATTGCTGCAACTCTCGGACGGGCTGCACCGCACTATGTGGATGCTGGGGTTTGCGAATACACATACCCACACACACACACACATACACACACACAGCGAGATGCAAGATTCTTCGCTCTCCCGGAGCGAGAAGAAAAGCGGATAAAAATGAAAGGATCTTTGTCGCGAGACAATACCTCGACTGGGATGAGTAGTGGAAGAAGAAGAAAAAGACGAAAAAGAGGCAGAAAGTAAGGAGAAAAGATGAAGAAATAAACGACAAAAAAAGGAGAAAAGGTATATAGAAAGACACCGCGAGTATTTGCTCAAGGAGTCAAGGTTTACCTTTCGTTAGAGCCCCGGCGAGAATAGCCCGACCAACTCAACTAACTCTCTCTCTAGCGCACAGCAGTGGTTTTCCTCTGTACATACACGACTCGCACAACGTAATTTTTTTTTTTTTTTTCTAACAGTACAACTCGCGCAGCTGTCGTGTATATTCGTTCAATTTCCGAGACACCGCGCATTCGTGGCAAAGGAAAAAATAAAATAAAAGGAAAGAGACGGTTTTAGTGAGGAAGCAATGAAAAGGAGAAAAAGACGAGGCAACGAGTTCCTGTCGACAATGAATCCGGAGCTTGAATTCTCTATGTGTGTTTGCGGAGATCTAAAATTTTAATAGAGTCATCAGCGATCCGGGAGCTTCGAGCAAAAAAACGCCGTCGTAAGAACGACCATTTTTTTTAACAATGTTGGACAAGAATAAATATATTCGCGTGAAATATTAACGTCGAACCCAAGTGTGACGATTTTTTTTTTGTAAAACAGAAAGTAGTTGTGACGTTTAAAAATGTTCTTTTTATTTTCTTTTGAGAGAGCGACGAGTTGACGAATTTAAGTTTTCATGAGTATTTTTTTATTTATTTTATTATCCACTTTAAAGTCGTAAAGTAACGGCAAAATGTCGTTAATGTACCATTTAATTACTATACTTTACGTTTATTGGTTTATTCTCAAAATTTCACTTCGAGATAAACTTCGCTTGTTATCGAAAAAAAGATTCGAAAAGTTGTATCGGTTTTACGACAAACGCGTCGAAAAAAAAAATCACTTTCCGCTAAGTAACGCAACGACGAAAAAAAAAAGTATAAATGTGATTATACGAAGGTAAAAATACGATACAGGTCACTACTGCGAAACTTTATTATCCAATTCACGATCTTTCTCTCTCAACTTCTTTAATAGATAGACAAATATAAACTCCATCGCGCATTTGAGTGTCGCATTGCACCGACGATTGTCTCGATTGAGTAGTTTCCCCCTCAATGATTCGCTGATTGAAAATCGTTTGGCGAATTCTTCTCGGTGAAAATAAATCGAAAAAAAAAAACAAGAAAAGTACAATCGTGAAGAAAAGATTCATCCATTTCGTCTTCAGTAGGTACGTATCGCGCAATTCAAGTGTCCTCAGTCGGGAGTGAAGAGTCTTCAGAGGTTTGCGAGAGACCAACGCTCTTCTCGTCATGGAGAAGAAATGAATGAAAAATATTGTCCCTCAGTCGCACAATGGCCTCGAAATATAGCGAAACGATCTCTAACACTACGTACATAGTATATATATACATATATATATATATATATATATGAAGCGAGTAGCAAAAACGCGATATCGCTGTCTCATATTCGCCGCTTCCTGATGGTAAAGGAAAGCGAGTTATAGGGAGGATTACGAGATTGCCGCGGGGGGGATTACGTAGATGGCTCTCGGGACGTCCAATCTCAAGGATAAACACTTTCCAACGTTCTTATACCGTCCTCCCCTACCTTCTCAACCTCAAAATCACCCCTCTTGATGCTTAAATTCTGAAATACGCGGTTATTCAGGGTCATCGGGCAATGAGGGTCATCTTTAAAAAATCACAAGTCGCATCAATAGCATTCCACTTCATTTAGTTTTAATGTTAAAACGGCAATGTACTTCATTTCGTCGAAATTAAAACGAGTATTTCATTTTCCAAAGTTCAAACGATTTTGTATATTACTTTGAGGACTTGGAACAGAGCTGGAGGTTCATTTAGACGAATTAAACCCGACTTGCCACTTCATTTACCAGTTGAATCGTAACATAAATTCGAAATTTCAAAGGAGCGAAAATGTAATGTCGTGTTCAGCATTCCAACTGCAGTACAATATCAATTAGACCTAAAGGAATACTCGAGGCTTTGTTTCGTTGACAAAGGTTCCTTTATGAAAGAAATATTCGTATTCTTCCTTACGTAACCCTCATTGCCCGATGTCCCTTCGTCACGCAATTTTTTTTCTTTCCGTTAACCTCTCCCTCCTTAATCTCGCACCTTTCTTCAGTTATACCTTCCGCGCTCTCATGTTCGCTCACAATACACTCGCGGATAAACGAACGGAGGGTGGAAAAGAGGGAAACGATAGAAGGAAAGAAAGGACTTTAGCGAACGAACGACCGAAAGTACTCGCGAAAAACTCATTTTCGCTGGCACGTCGTTTGCGCGAGAGTCCGCGGAGGAATATTAAAAATTTAATTATAAAAATACGTCTCGGTATATAAGTTTGACTCGGTCGGAGGAGGCGAAGAGAGAAACAAAGAGATAGAAGTGGAGGGGAGGGGTAGAGGAAGGTCGGTAGTTTCGCACGCTTGTCGAGGAGGAGGGGAGGGGGGGGGGTGTAGAGGATGGTTCTTTCTGCACACATACTGGAAGAGTACCGTTCTGGTTGCACCGGAAGGGGTTGAGCACTGTCTTTACTTTCTTCACTTTCAATTTTTCTTTTTGTTTCCCAGCTATTCCCGCAGCAACGAGCTAACTTTTCATTTGTGCAAAGTGCAAATACACAAAGGAGAGCGCAAGCAACAAACGAGAGCCGAAACTCGCTCAGTTAACTTTCTTTTTTTTTCTCTTAAGGCGACGAAAGAAGACCGTGCGATATAACAATTAAAAGCTTCGACGATTTATATGACTGCATTTATTCAACGTTCAAGTATCGGTTCTCATTTGCTTTTTTTTTTTACCTTTTTTCATTCGGACGACGAAGGAATGGTTTTTTTGTTTTATTTTTTTTATACGCTTTTCATCGAGTTTATCATTTGTTTCGTCGGGCCTCAGTGCTCTTGGCGCTTCAGTGAGAACTGTGGCTATGGCACTCAAGAGGCTGAGAGTCAAGAGGGAAGCTATGGACGCCAGTGTACAGATTCAAGAAGCCGGCGGATGAGAAAGGAGACTGGCCGGTGGCCTCTTGAAATTTTCCAGACGTCGCCGCGCGCTCAGGACGAAAGACGAATGCCGCCGGACATCGACCGACGTTATACGAATGACGTTTTCGTTGAGTCCAGTCGTTTGTTTCTGGGTCGATGGAGCACGGAGAACGTTGACGAGATTAAATCTTACGGGATATCGAAAGGAAATCTAAAACTCTGCCACAGGCTATTCTGGTGAACAACGTTTGCCCTCTTGTAGGGAAGATCGGGGCTCGGAACACGCGACAAGTCGGAACACGCGTTGCAAAAAAATCGGAAATTTCAAGCAATGAATATAGCACTTTGCGGAATTAATATGTACCGTTATTCCATAAAATGCCATATTCATTAGGAGGAATTTTCGATTTTTTTCTATCGCGTATTGTACTCATGTAGGATACAGTGAGGAAATATGAAAAACAATTATTTTTTACTTTCAACGTCATCGGAATTAAAAACTAAAGATAAGTACTCGTTCGAGTCACAGGTTCAGCGCCTTCTTTGGATAATAACTATCTAAAGAGCTTCAAAGTTATTTCCCCATTTCCCCGGAATCTCATCGGTTTCCTACGTCTACATATTTCCAACCTATAAACCCATCAGCATCACCAAGAACCATCGCTGTGATACAAGGAACGTCGATGCACCACGACGAGGCATATTCAAACTCTAAGTACCTGCAACTTTGTGTGGACCAAAAGATACCTCTTGTAATCGTTCTTATCGTTAACAGCCCTCCTGACAGTGACGCCAATAGAAATTTTAATCCGTTTAAGTGACGAGAAAAACATTTACGCGGTCGACATCCGCCAAGAGGCAGACTTCGATCGAATTTCGATAATGCGCCACCGTCTGCGTCAACATCTTCATTTTCTCGTGGTTTTTTGATCCTCTTATAGCTTGTTATGCTGTAGTTTGTTTCGCAGCATCCACCAACCCCTATCGGGTCCGTGCTACAAGGCAAAGCCGCAGAGTCATCAAAGCGGAAGAGAGGAAGAAGAGATTTTGAAGAATTACGCGACAGGTCGATACTTGTTAACGCGTCGATGCTTTCCCTTCGTTTTTCCGCTTTTGATCTCTACTGTAAATAACATTCTACCCTCAACTATGAGTAACTGTTGCGTGTATCCTCTCGTCAAGACTTTTAAGGCTCATCTTCTTTCCTGTCTGGTCTACAATGCCAAAGTACAAACTACAGGAGCCATTATACACAGCGAGAGCTTTACTCGTACACCGCAAGAGAGTCATAAAGCGTTTTAACCCGACGCGTTTAACGCCCGCTCAGTAAGACCCCACATCGTACACGAAACACCGGAGGACTGGTGGATTTTCATTTTTACGATCCTTGCGAGTAGGTATATGTATTCTCATCTGACTCGCCGTGTTGTCAGCGAAATGGAGGGATCCATTTGACCGGTATAGTTAAACAAAAAAAAACTTGTTTCTTTAATACGCCATTTTTTAAATGGGGAAACATAACTTATTAAGGCAACACGGTGGATTAACTTTGAGGAATGAAGGGGGTGAGAGTTTCGTTCTATTTCTCGCATAGTCTATGATACCATTGGGTCAAATTTTATTTTTTCAGTCACCGAAAATTGCACCGAATTTCGATGAAATCGGTCGTAAAAGTATGCAAAATCGTAACAGCGACTTATTCAATTAATTTTTTAAATAAAAAAAAATTGATAAATATTAAAAAAATAATAACAATAATAAAAATGAATACAATATAAATCCGAATGTAAAAAAAAAAAAACAATTTAATTTATATTTTTATTGCGGTAAATGTTAATTTTGCATCTGGCAGACATCAAGACACGGACGTCGATCTATTAGTCTAAAGAAAAATGTTGAAATCTGAGTTCAATTTCATAACATAACAAAAGTCTGCGGACGTTGGAGCGGCAAAATGTTTTCAAATTTTATTCACCGTCTCTTCTACTCTGAATCGTAAAATTCTTTTCCGTTCACCGATAGATTAATAATATTCCCCAAAGAAACACAGCTTTCCGGTTAAACCCATAAAATCCTATATAAGCGAGAAAATATCTTCGAAGTTTTCGTTAAGCCCGATACCCCCGACCATGGCGATAAAAAGAATAAACGACTAAACTCTCGTGTTGCACACCGATCCAATAATTTTCTCTCCTAAAACCTTTCTATCTATATCTCCCGGCCTCTTTGATTCTCCCTTCTTTTCCCCATTCCGCCTTCGTTCGTTTTCCCTTCCGTATAGTTTTCACCACACCCGCGAGCCGTCTCTCGCAGATTTTTCCCTCCCGAGCACTTTTCACCGTTGCGAATTCATTACAAAGTTTTTTCTACTCCCTTTCCGCTGCGAGCAAAGCGTCGCTGGATATATATATTTTTTTCTCTTTTTTCCTCACCCGCGCGTGCGAGACGCGCGTGGAAAAGTGCAAGAGGGCTCACGCATCCGTGAACTCTTAGAGGATGAGAGAGAAACAGCGAAAGCTATACGCCGCATCTTTGAATCTTCTCCAGCGCTACCGCTTGTAATTTGAATTCAATGTTTAAATTGCAATTTCTTAGCGGTTCGCGGGCTTCGGGCGAAGAATAAGGAAGGAGAGGTAAAAAAAAAGAGTCAGGAAAGATAGTGTTCTTTGCAGAGCGCAACGCGCGGTGGAGTTGAATCTATGTGTGTGTATAAACAGAAGGTAAAAGTGCACAAAGTTTAGTACCCGGTGTACCAAGAGTAAGCTGGAGGCGATGGAAAGCATAAACCGTTCAGCGGATTGTAAGTTCATTATATGCACATAGATATATGTATGGAAAGGGAGTCTACGGTGGATGTAGAGAAGTTGGAGTGTGAACGCGATGTATGCTGCCTATGAGCGTAGCTAATAACCCAAAGGGGGGTAGAGGGGAGCAACCGCGGCGGGTTGGTGCGACGGGAAAGAGGTAATTCGTTTACTCACCTCGGCGCCAGCGAGATATCGCCAGGCGGACAGTCTCGAAGGGCCGGAAAAAAAATACAGTCTGCGGAGATCATGACTCTTGCAAGAAACTCGCGCGGTAAAAGCTGTCCATGTTTGTGTTTGCGAACAATAGGCGTGCAATGCAGCGTCTTGCATGCCTATAGTTTCACATATCAGGCGCATGCGCGTTGTCGTTTCTTAACTCTTTTATATTAAGTACGACACCTATCAAGCGCGTCGCGTATTAAGCGCCTCATTGGCCGAAAGCTTTGGAGACTCGTAATTTAAAAACTAATACGTTGTACGAAGTTTTATCGAAGTTTTATATTTATGTAGGGAAAGTTTGTTGAATTTGCATCCCAATCTTTTTTATCTATGTGAAGAAAAAAAAAAAAAATCAAGTTCTGCAAGCGCACAATAAAAATAAGATATTCAGTGCGAAGTAAAGCTTTGAATTTCTCCCTGTGTCCCACTGCGCATCGCGTGAGAAAAACAAAATAGCGTTAACCGCGTTGCAAACTCGACATTGCGAATAATCAAAAAAAGGTGAGAATAGATGAAGAAAACTGAGGTAATCCACGCGAAGTTTGGATAAAGAAAATAGTGGAGTATAAGGGAAGTTAACAGTATGAAGATTGTAGCTGCCAAAAGAGTATATGAAAGAGGAAAGGGCATGGCTTTGCTTTTATTAAGAGCCGAATTGGCGCTTTGGAGTTGAGCTCATGATACTACCGTCTTTACACAGTGCCGACGGTTGATAAAAAGCATCGGCAATTCTCGCTATATCTATAGCCATACCGCATTCACGTAATCCCCTGAAGAAAAGTGACAAAGATTGTTCCTCGGATATTTTTGCGCGGAGCTCTCGTGTCGCGCAATATATTTTGCAGAAAAAATAAAGTGAGAAAAAAAATGACAAGTTAAGAGTATAGAATAGAGCTTTGTGCGATGCCTTGGTGCACGCTATACCCGGAAGAAGCTCGGGATCGTGAACGGATATGGCAACTCATTTAGCAGTGATATATACAACGCACGAAGTTCATTACTCTTTAACGCTCACGAGACTCGTTACAGTATGTATTGCTATACTTTGTAAGTTCCCTGGAGAGTATCTCGTTGAAATTCTGATTCAGTATAGAGCGTAGCTGTGGGAGGTGCACCCGGTGTGCTCACTCTCTCTTCACATTCTACTATATACCGTCGTCTACGTAAAGGCAACGCAGAAGCTTAGCGTTCCAGTGCACAGAAAAGTTTCAAGTTTTCACGACACTACGGTCCACGCTACGCTTCAATTCGGAATCAATTATGCGAATACACAGCTCTCTTCGTGTCCTATGTAATACATGACCGAAGCCAACTTCCGCATAGTACGAAAAATCGAACTAAATATATTCCTCACTTTATAAAGGTATCCAATTTAAAATCGATGGTAATGTGCTTCGATGTGTATATCAATTGAACGCAACTTAAATTTTTTCAAAAAATTAACTTACGAACAAACTTCGCAAAAATTTAAAAATTCCCGACTGAAAAAACATGTAATAAAATTGCAATGATAAAATTTTCTAAGAATTCGAATTTAGTCGAAATATTACAATTATTGTTAAAAAATGTAAAAAATTCGCATTTTCGTATTCGATATAAAGATTTAATCATTTTTATGATTTTCTTCATCGAAATTGTCCTATCGGAATAATAACTCCTGTAAAAAAATATAAGGCCGCCACTATCGCGCACTCTTATAAGCGCGAGTGGGAAGTTTTCTCTTTGGTGCATAAAGTTGAGAGTGAGAGCAACGTGAACGAGGGCGTACGAATGTAGTTTGGCCCCATTCGTGATGGTACCGAGAGTGGGGAAAACTCCGAATGCATCTGCATCCCATGCAACTTGCTAATACATACTTGATTCTCGGAAACGGGTGTTTAAGAAAATAGGGAAAACGTGAGAGGACGCGGAAAAGCTTGAAAACAGGTCGAAAGGGGGGAAGGGGAGGTGAAAACTGCGTCACGAAAACTTTGATATCGTTTTCTGGGGGAAAACCAAAGTACGATCAGTCACATCGTCACGTGCTGCATGGCCACAGTCTGGATACAGAGGCACTGCATTGGCGCGTAAACTTCTTACTACACTTACTGGCACTAGAGCGCACGTGGTGTAACTTTCCACTCAGCTTTCTGTTTCTCGAGAGATTCAGAAACATTCCTGTACAGGGTGATACGAAAGAATACCATTAAAAAATGATCTAAAAAAAACGTAAGGCAGGCGGCGAGCGCGAAAATTAGTGGCCATTTAAAGTGAAAAATCGTTAAATTTTGCGAAGTTACGTAGTCTCGACTTATTAGACTTTACAGTCTTGAATGCTAAAAATAGGAAACGGAACTAACCGGAGAACTAAGAGTCAAGGAGCATTTCTCGATGTGCGCCGAGAGTCAAATTCATTTGGCGCACATTAACATAAATAATAATTATAATCTAAAATTATGATAATGTTATTTTGAATTACCCTGTAATGTTCCTGCGCTATGCAAGAAGGTCCTACCTGTCCCTCTGTGTATCCAAGTCTCAGAACTACGTAACTCGTGTGAAACTAACCAGCAACATTTGCTCATGTATTCATTTACACATACTGTACATATCCGCGCATAGCCAGCAGTTCAGCACGTGAATCTCTAAAGTTTGACGCGATACATACGTGTTATATCTATGTAGTTATGTTTGTTAAAGTATCGGTGTGTACATGACTTTCGCTCTAATACTCGATATAACACGAAAAGCCCTTCCCAACCGGAATCCACAACGTCTCCCTTGTTTGTTATATCTCTCGATCTTCTCGCTAAACCCGAACGTGTATATCTCATTGCGCTGCAAACTTATCTAGACGCACCTTAATAACACTATAATGGAATATCGATGAAAACCAAAATTAGTCATTTTATAAATAAATAAATAAATAAATAAATAAATAAATAAATAAATAAATAAATAAATAAATAAATAAATAAATAAATAAATAAATAAATAAATAAATAAATAAATAAATAAATAAATAAATAAATAAATAAATAAATAAATAAATAAATAAATAAATAAATAAATAAATAAATAAATAAATAAATAAATAAATAAATAAATAAATAAATAAATAAACAAATAAATAAATAATCGTAGCTGTATAAACAGGACGTGGGTAGTTATCCTCATTTTTTTTTCGGAAAAAGAAAGACCGCCTTTTCACTCCTGAAGTACGGGTGACCCTCTTAAAAACGAACCCCCGTTGGTACAAAACACGACCGACCACGTAAAACGACGAGGGTTGGAATAATGCTTCCTCTCGGTCTCTGCCTTTCTTCTTCTTCGTATTCCGTGAAAATGAAAGATTCTCGAAAAAAAAAATCTTGCCGGTCTCTTTGGTACAACGAGAAAAATTCGGCATTCATGTCGGCACAATGTGCGCCTTTACCATCACGCATTGATTTTCTTACCGCCTCCGAGAAATTGAAAGACTTGTGGTTTACAAGTGCGTACAATATACTTTTTCGATCTCTGGAACAGGTATGCGGTGCTACCTGCGAAACGTGAGAAATGCGACGGAAATTGCAGCGCATCGAAATGAAGGATTTTTGCTAATGGATCTCGTGTTGCTGCAATAACCCCGCCGATGAATTCACATAGTGGTTTGCATTCATGATTTTCGTTGATAACTTCCGACTATACCATCTGTTTTTCATCAATTTCCCGGTTTCGATGTAATCGGCAAAATTTTCATTAACTTTTTTCTATCCTCATTTGTTTTTCCTCCACTTGCGAACTGAGTAAACGAATTGATAGCTAAAATCTTATTCGATTACAGAAATGTCACGGTATAAAATTTACCATCACCGTTATTATACCCACACACGTCGATCACACACATTAGATCGTGAGTTGGTTGCTCTCGAGTTCGGTTACTCCCACGCGGTATTTTCGCCGGAAGTCTCATGGTGTGCTTATTCTGGGACAAAATTTTCCACAGTGTTCCCATGAATCTGTCCTACAGGTCCGTTCCCGTTCGCTCCCCCCTTTCATTTCATTCTATTTTTCTCGCTCAACCAATTTTCTCCGTCGAGAGTCCTTGCCCTTCGGCTCTCTCACGAGTATTTCAACCCTCCGAGGGGTTTCCCTCGAGGGGTGCGTGCTTCTTACTCCTGTCTATGGATAAACTATGGTTCTCGGGTCACCGTGAAAAATTCTCTTTCGTAAATTTTTACGAGGAACACCTTACTTACTTGCGGAACGCACAGTCGGCGAAGGAAAAACGGAAAACGCGATTGAATTTCAAAGAACCGGAGAAAACGTCCTTCTCAAACGTCGGTACTGTGATTATACGTGTAGATATATACATCGGCTACTGAGAAACAAGCGAACGTATACCAAATCGTTTCAGACGCTGAAAAGCGAACGATACGCTCTTCTGTTTCTTAACAATCAATGTAGTGGCATCAGGTATTGCTGATGCTACAGTACAGGTGGTCCGAAGGTCGACACGGAGGAATGCACATCGCGGAAAATGATTAACAATTGCTGTACGAGAAGCGATGTAGCATACATATAGTTAACTCGAAAAATTAACTCGCGTTTTATGTGTGACCACGTAACGCAACTTCGATGACTCAAAACTCCTTGTATCCGTTTCGAGACTCGATTACTTAAGATTTACCGGCGAGTTTTACTCTGCAGAGAATCTATTAGTCACGGCGGATGCATGTTGCACTCGAACTAAATGTACGACGATGTTTTATCAATCGTATCGATCGATAAACTTTGACAATAGTTTATCAATCGTATCGATCGTGTCGATTCACTTCAGCAATAGTTTATAAATTCTTCCTTCCGATTGATGAGTGTACACTTTTTTTCCTTTTATATCGTACCAACGATCGCAAACATTTTTTTTTTTTCGGAGAAAAAGCGGCTTTTATTTCTTTGATTGAATTTATATTGCAGCGAGCATCAAAAAAAGTTAATGATAATTTTAAGAGTTGTTGAAATCTCTGCAAATGTGTACGAATATTAATTCCGAAATTTACAATTTATTATTAATAAATAAAATTCAATAAATAAAAAATTTTAAAAATATTTATTTAAAAAAAATATTATATGTTAAATTTACTGGGAAAAGATTAATTTTTAAATTATATATGTGGGTTGTTATTGTTTTTTTTTTTTTTTAATTATTTCCAATTAAAAATTCTTCTTTTCAATTAGAAGCGTTAAGATGATGTGTATATTCTTCCTATAACATTCGACGATAGAAAAAACGTACCGTTAATATAATTTGTGAAAAAATATAAAAATCAAAATAAAAAATGTAGTCGATAAAAATTAGCATTTCGGATTTTTTTTTCCATAAAAAAAAAATTATGAACAGCGAAGATTTTTTTCACGCCGTTGGTTCTCAAAACGACAGACGTGAAAAGCTCAGCTCACTTTATCTCTATTTATTTTATTTTCGTTTTTCTTGTTTGCCACGAGGTGTCAAAAAGACGCGAAATGTACCCCTTAAACCTCGAGTGGTCGTGAAAAGCTTTGCTCCACGAAAGTGCCCTGAGCTTCGAACTGTCGACTCTACCAAAAGCACGTGACGTTGTAATGCATGACTGTGGACTAAGTCACCGAAAGACTATCGTGAGGTAGAAAGTGGGAGACCGCGATTGAAATTCTCGCTAACGATTAATGTGGCGAGTCCGACCCTCGTTCACTCGTCACTGGGTCAGCGATATATACCTTTTTTTTTCGTCTTTCTTAACTTACTTCCTTTCCACACACATAGCGTCAGCAGTCTTTCCTGTCTCGGGGCGTTGCAGCCGCGCCACATTGCCAGAGCCGGAGAAAGGCGTGACTGACGTTTCGACATGAGAACGCAAAGGCGCGTTTTCAGCTGCGCTAGAAATTTCATGAAACGCTGAAAGATTTTTTTTCAAGAGTATTTATACTATCGAACAAAAGACTGAGAGTTATAAGACGATGACAACTTTTTCAACATATACAAACATCTCAAGAATCCACTTCATGGTCGAGAGTGTGAAATTCCAATCGATGAGTGTAATTTTTTTTTTCCATTAACATCGAATACTGTTATTTTAATTTTGCATTAATGAAACGATAGATATAATTGAACGTCCCAAATACGAGTTAAAATTGTGATTATCGATAGTGGTAATATAAAACAATATTCCATAATTCCGCCATCGGCGTAGCGTAACTCGATTCGTAATATCGTCATCCGCATTCTTAAAGTTTGATCTCATCGCCGTTGAGGCGACAATACGCGTCGACCTTTTCCGCGAAACATTTTTCTGCCCGATCATTGTGAAAGATGTTGAAGGAAAACAATTCGATTAGCAATAATGCGAATATAAGATTGAAAAGTTCATTCATTGTGATTGCTACTACTAACAGATGCGATATCGAGGAGCGTTCATCGCCTACGTTCATTGCGTAGTTCTCCGTACGCTTTTCACATATACAGCACACGTTTACTATAGTTCGCTAGTAAGTATATCGTTAATTTTTTTTTTCATCGCTTCAGAAAGCGCGTATAAAGATTCGAGGTTACACGTCGTAGTAAGGAGCGCACGCTTTCGCTTTGTATTACGTTCGCTGTGAAAGACCGGTATTCTCGATCGTCTGTACCTCGATTCACAATCTTAACGTCTCAGTGGGCGAGACACGAGAGTACGGTACACAGATTGTGCGTCTATGTGAGTTTGTATAGAGGGGAACACCGTATAAGCTCACCTCCCTCTCCCGTTCTGTTCGCTCTTAGGGCACTCGCGATGTTCGAAGTGGTGGAAGTTAAAAGAGAGAGGGTAATCGTGTGCGTCAAGAGGTAAATTTTCGAAAGGATCGTTCACACCGATGGCAGAACAAGACTTCGGTATCCAAGTCATTGCTGAATTTTCCTCTGGCGTCATAAATTCACATCAAAATTGTATGAATAGAAGTTGTCATTAACTGTTATTTACAATTACGATTACCAACCGATCTTATGAAATATTTGACACAAAGTTAAATATTTTTGTACGATTTCGAACGAACGTCATGTGCATTTCTCAATATAATATTTCGTTTCCATGCCGATTTATCGAAGATATTCTATATTTTTTTTCAGTAATTTTATGTTAATGCAGAGAGTTGACGATTGCGATAACATTATCCTATAGTCATGTGATCATTGAAGATTTAGTAATTCATGATTATGTAAATCAAATCTTTCGCAACGAAAACTAAACATGAAACTTCAACGCTTCAGTTCATTAAGACAGTAATAACTTCGGATGAGTTGTGTTGAAAAATGTATATAGATTGAACAATGCTTAGTTGACAGTGAACGTAGACGAGAGATAGAGTGTGAGAGCTCGCAGCTCTTTAGCTGGCATCGCACGCTCTCCTTGTTGTTTATTCTCCACTCAACTCACACGCCCGACTTATCGTTAGTCGGGATAAGCCTCTCTCACGGGGGTATGAGGATGCGCGCGAGTGAGGAGTTTTCCGTAGAGTAGAAGGGAGGGCTTTCAAATATAAACTCGCAAAATCTATTGGACCATAGCGTATACATACTATAGAACGGCGTGCGGAGGAGAAAGAGCCATGTGAAAGGAGCTTAAGACGCGGCGCTCTGTCGTGCCTCGAAGGATACGAGAATGTGTTAGAAAGATCTCCAGGACAGGAGATATCGGTGTACTCCTCCTCCGATCCTATATGCGACGGCAAACTCGAAGAAGTTGGCTACTCGCTGTGAAAGACTTGAGCTGTGCACAGCAGAGGAGAGAATACTCAGAACGTTGAGCCCAAGCGCAGTTAAGCCGAAGCGTGTTTACCTGGACGAAGAGGAGGAACGTACAATCGAGAGACCGGGGTGAAACGTAACAAAAAAACACATTTTATTCTGCCTCAATCGACCGATGGAGACTAGCAGCAGGAAACTTCTGATAACTCAATTTCATATCATTGAATTGAATTTTTGAATAACGTAATTTCCGTGTGCTTTGTAGGTATCGTTATGGTCAGATTTCACAGAAAAGGACGCCATTGCTGTGGGCCATTTTGGGCTAAAGGGTCATTTCTGAGATCAATTTTGATTGAAAGCATCTTTTCGTGATCCATTTTATTGAAGGATGTTTCGTATCACGATTAGCGGTTAGCCAAGGCATCATTTTTTGTAAATTTAGGGTGCCTTCAACGTTAATATCAGACGTAACTTTTAAAGATTCCATTGGTTTTGCATTCCATATTGATTAAAAACTCGTTTGCGTTATCCTGGTTTATTGACAAATGGTTTTCCTGATCCAAATTGATCAAAACGTCCTTCTCAGGATGAAAGTTAACCAAGACAAGTCACTTTCGAAGTCCAGGTAAACTGAAACGGCGCCCGTCTGATCCCTGTTGCAATAGTCTCTTGTTGCGCTTAACCCCGGTCGTCTGTAGCCAGAACGGAAAGGAGAAGGAACGAATGAAAGACGAAGAAGAAAAGACAGCAGGCAAGGTAACGGAGCGGTAGGAGCGGCAGCAACCGGCCCGACTGGTGGAAGCCAATGGCGTGGATAGCAGCATGCAGCCTCTACCGTCCTCTACACAGCTGGCCTCGATTCTACTTGGTCGCCTCTCTTTCCAACCTATAAAAGACTATCGTAGCTTCTTACTCACTCTTTACACGAGAAAGACTCGCTGGCATCGTCAAGAAAAGCCGTTGCCCTCGCGAGACCCTGACTGGCTGCTTCCAACGACCGACCGAACGAAGAAGAAGATTCACCGGGAAAGGTGAACCAAAGGTGAACCAGCGGATTCACTGTTGGTATCACGATATCGTGTAGAATAAGAAGAATATTATGAAAAATAAAGTTGGAAAAACATAGACGTAATGACTGTACGATCGTACGGTGAGTATCATGTCCCGAACAACTTTTGAAGCACCAAAGGCTGTCCAGGATGTCTAATGGAGTTCGATAGGTCAGCAAGTCGATTTCTTCAAGACATAAAACGCTGCTAAATTGCCCTTAGCTGGATTGGGAGCCGCCAGAACTCGTTGTTTCAATGATCTTCTTCAGGGCATCTCGGCCACGCGGTGTGAAATGGCCGACGGGTTAGAAGAGTTTCGCTTACTCTCATTCGCCTTCGCAATTGATCCTAACCAAGATTGCCCCCCCGACGCTTTATCCGATGGAAAATATTGTCTGCGAAAGGAGCAACCGCGGTTGACCAGTTCCGGTCCGCAGGTACGCCTGGAGCGATTGCGATCTAATGGGGGTTCGATAGGTCACGAAGTCCCGGTGAACACCTACGACCTGACACCGCGATGCCGGGAAAAGACAGAAGCCAACGTGTAGAAGATGGTACAGGAAGAAAAGGTGAACGATGCGGTACCTCCTTCTACAATGTGTACCTTAAGTTGAAAGACCGTAAGAGCTGAGTCTAGCGACACGTGGTAGGAGGCTCTCTAGCTACGGGTCGGAGTAGGTATGCTTACCACCGCACCAGAGCGTCATCCAACGCTCAGGCTTCCTTCAGCCATGAAAAGTTAATGCCTCCGGCAACTCGCTTAGGATCTTGAAGCTTTTGAGCTCCACAAGCAAACCGAAGACAGTGCACATCGAGGAAAAAAAACAAAGGGGAGAGAACATGTTCCAACGATAAATTGTTATGTATCCTACAGAAAGAACCGGAACCAAGTGGACCAGAAGATGCAGCGTCAGTGGTTGGAAATCCATGAAAGAAAATGGTCGCCAAGCTCGTTACACTCATCGACAGGTTATATCCTCGATTTTATATGATTCTCGATTATGATCATCGTCGACGAAGGGTATTTACGCACGGATTTTACGATCCTAGATGTTATAACCGGTGGGTTGGGAACTGCTGATGACAGGAAATACCGATGAATCTTCTCCCGGTTCTTATTATTATACTTTATGGCTCTCATCTTTATCCAGTTTGTCGTTATTCTTTCGGTTCAGCTTTTACTGTTTCACTGCGAAGATGCTATCCTGTAGTCAACCCCAGATTTTAAAGGTTAAGTCAAGATTCTTTCATGGAAAAGTGTTTGGACGATGAAAATACAAGGAACAATGTATGGAGAAACTGTGCGATGGAATTCTGGCGTCTCTACGCCAATGACCGAAGTGGGACCGGTGTGACGGGTCCGCAGATGTGAGTCCCTGGCCTGCCACTACCACCATCGCTGACTGCCACCACCGCAACCATCCTCTTCTCCCCGACAACATGTGGTCTCGAAGCTGCTCTCGCTGCTACATGACTGCTTCCTTCTTATTTCTCCTCTTCTTCTTCTACTTCTCTTGCTAGTAGCTGATTGCTCTACACAAGACTCGACTCGAAATTCCTCGTTATTATCGCGTGAAAAACAAGAAGAGGGCCAGCAGGAAAAACTCGACGAATCTCCTGCCCTCGACGATGTTCACCAAGCAACAATTATTCGCGAAGGCTATCCTGTAATCTTTGCGAAATTCTCTGACACTGCTATAATGTACCATTTGAGGAAATCCCGGAATTCCACCGGGGTTCGCGTTCCCCGTTTCATCATCAGCGCATCGCGAAGACTGATTGCGAGAAGACAACGAGTAAAGCGTTTTTTTTTTGTTTCGGACCTTGAGGTTTTCGTTGTTAGCTTCCTCGTTACGATCGAGGCATTCGCGGATCTTCAAGAATTCTCGCTTGCGAACTGTGATGCAGGTGGATAACTGTAATTCTGTTTTGAGACTAAAAAGAAGATGAACGTCGCATAATTTCGATCCGAAGTCAACTACGAACTTCATTTTCCGCTAACTGAGATAGTATTTTGCCGTTTTTCTTTATCACGGCGCAGAAAGCTACAAATATCAAAACTCCTGGAATTGCAAAGCTGCAGAAATTTGTGAGACATAGTTTAAAGCTGCTAATGCATCGTACATGCGTGCGACATATTTAAAAAATGTAATAATCAAGCTATTGCATGAAAAAAAATGTGAGTTTTTTTTTTTAATTCTTAAACGTAAATCCAGTAACGTATAACGTATTTTAACGATTTAAACATTGTATTTTGCTTGTGCAACAACGTTTATTGAATGCAGAAAAATATGATATTACTTCGAAGCCATATTATCAAAAGAAAAAATGCGCATAAACTCTTTTACAAAAATATTGATCCTGTGAGTACCATGCCTACTTAATAATCTTTCGAGGCGTTATTTTACTGAAATATCACTTTAATCCGCTCGTTCAGTGCTCTAAATGTAAAAAAAAAAAGTAAAAAAAATCGCTCCATTATAATTCACGATTCTTTGTATCCTTCTATCAGAGTCGATCCGTCTCCAATTTTTATATGCAATTTCAAATAACACGATGCCCTCCCCCCCCCCTTTCTCCATCTCTTCTATATTTTAAGTACAGTTCGACTTTCGGCAGTAGCGAACGACAGAAAGCGAAAAAAGTTTCTTGGACGACGAAAGAAACGCGTCCGAATAAGTGAATTCTTACGAAGTCGAATGTCGAAACTCCCTTTCTCGCTCCTTCGAGTTAGGTGCCTATAATTGGACTTTGAAACCGTCGAAACGGGCCGTCGCCTCTTGGCACTCGGCGATTGAACGAAGTTTGGCTTCTCGAAGTCTCGATGAGAGTCAAAGGGCCTGACTCGGTACGATAAGACGGGACGCGAAGAGTGCAATGGAAAATGAGAGTGAAAAAAAAGGAAAAAAAAAAACTAGCGAGAATCTCGTTGGTTTCTCTCCCTCGACTCGGTGTGATTCGAGAGAAGCATTGGGAGCTCGATAACGTTCCCGAACTCCTTATGCGCGAGTACTTGACTCGCTAGTTTCTCCTATCTATTCCCTTTCCCTTCTCCAATTCTCCTCTCTATCTTTCTTCCAGTCTCAGGGAAGCTCGAGCATTCTCCTCGGAAAGTAAAAGAGAATGGCAGATAGACGACGACGGAGACGACGATCGGACGGTATAGAAGGGATCTCGCACGTACTCGACGCCACCCTCCGATCCGATGATATTACTCTCTATACTCTTTCTCCTCCCTTGCACACGACGAAGCGACAAGAGCTCGGGCGTGAATTTATAGTTATCCAGACGTCTCCGACGTCTTATATATCTTATACACATGGCTTCCTGTAGATCCTCATTTGTCTTATGCGACACGCGTGTTCGGTTTTTCAATACTTGTAAATCTTTGCGATACATTTTTTTTTGTTCACCGATATTTTATATTATTATTATTATTATTTTTATAAAAAATAAAAATGCTATACTTCCGGTTGAATCGAGTGAAACAATGGGTCAGAAAAAGAAAAACAGAGCACTGAATGGGGGGCGGCATGGGATGAGATTTGCGAGTGCAAGTGAATGAATTCGCGTGCATACGTAAGTTACGATAATGCATAATAATGGAGTATTATTAGCACGAAAAGCGGAGGAAGGGAGGAGGAGGATCTCGTACGCGATATAGCGCATCTCTGTGGCGGCTGAACTCTGGCCGGATCTTTGACTTCTAAGGGTTATAGAAGTCATCGTCTTGTTTCTCGGTGGTATTATATCTCATTGCTTCGCGTTGTGCGATGCCACAGAGTCCACAATTGCGAGTGCGTATTGGTGTGTAAATGTTCTTGCTTCTCTTCGCTCGTGAACATTTTTATTGTGTCTTTGCAAATGTGTGCGTTTGCGTGTATGTATGCGAAGAGTCTCCGGGATTTCCGACGGAAGACGCACGCACTGTCGACGCAAAGAACAGTCCCACGCTCTCCCTCATTGTTCCCGCGTTTCTGCCGGATCGTTCTTTCCACAGCAATAGTGCTAGAGGCTCCCCCTTAGCAATCCAAGGCGCCCCTTCCACCTCCCCCCCTCCGCCCGCCCCCTTGGATTTCCTTCTTCTCGTCAGAATTCGCACGGCACAAACGTTCGAGTACTTTTGCTTGTTCTGGCGCTACAAATCGTCGTTAAATCCACACACCTTCGCAGACTCATTTCTTTTTGGTGTTAGAAATCGCAAAGCACTTACGTACCAAGTCCGCAAAATAAAAAAAAAATCTTCTACCCCCCGTAAAACTCGTATTGTTTTTTTTTTTTTTTTTTTTTCGTTTTCCATCAGAAGTATCATAAAATATAGAAGCCGTTTACACAAAGCTGTGCTTTAATACCTTATCTGCACTTATACCACCATCTCGTCGACAAAGGTTACATATACATATATATATATATACACACACGTGTATAAATGAAGAGACAGAAGCTTTACTGTAAAGCACTATAATTGTACTGAAGACGTGTGGGTTTCAGTGGAAGAGGCTCTTCGCACGATTGGGTTCCAAGAATTTCTCAGGAGTGAGTTTCAACCCTCTCCAACTACCTCGCTCGCTCTCCACACTCGAGTTTGGAGTCTTGTCGAGATATGAAAGTTTCGTGGAAACTTCAACCAAAGGCTCGAGCTTCGAAAGTTTACTCTTTGGGACACAGTTTCATTAAGAGAGTAAGAGAAAGATAGGAAATATCTCGATTTATAAGAAGATGTATGTCCTCTCATCTCTCGTAGTGACAGCGGAGAGTGCAGAATCTCTATTTCTCTCGCGAGCCGCGAGCCAAGCGATTTTCAACGTTCGGTAGTTCATCGTAATCTATATGGGGAAAACGATTCCCCGCGAATATATATGCAGGAGAGAGAATCTACACGGAGAGTTAACGGGACTGAGTTCTAACACTCGCGAATCTTTTACCATAAACCGATGTCATTTGAGGTTATCTCATCCTAAAATATTTTGCCAGAACGCTGTGTCGGCAATCAGCTGCTTCGGTTCAACTTGATACTTCGCTAAATTATCGCTCAATGTCGACTCTGTTGTAGTATTCGTTGCACTACTGAGTCAATAATTTTTTTTTTTTTAGGCTCTTTGATATTTAATTTCGCTCGATTTGATTTTACTGTTAAGAGCTCTCAATCGAATGCGAAACGAAGTATTTGAGAATTTTGACCCGATATTGCAAAAAATATAATCATTGATAGAGCCGCTCGAAATTTAAAAAAATGTTAACGTTAATGAAGCCATTGAAGCAAACAACGATACGCGATACTCGTAAAGTAGAAAGCGACATTAATCCAATTCAAATATAGAATTTTCTGTCTGCTGGGAGAAGAAGTGCGCGTTTCGTGATAAGATATACAAGAGGTCAGTCATATGCAATGACCCGAAGTTAACCAACACACTTACTTGCCCTGTCGCAATCAGCTTGAGTACACAGATAGATAGTCAATCTTTACACACTCCCCGTGTCATAATATTGCGACGCTTTAATCTTTTATTTCTCACGAATAATTGCACGCGCTTCCGTTTCCCGTGTTTTGCTGTCGGGTCATTCGACTTTGCTTTACATGAGGAAATTTCTTGCGTTTTTGTGCTTTCGAAACTTCGCTTTTATATCAAACTACCGTATTATCGGAAAATTTGTAAAACTCAATAATTATCGATTGCGAAAAAAGAGTCCGCGACAAATGCCGAAGAATATTTGTTTGATTTAATAAAATCATTAAGGTAATTTGATTCAATTTTAAAAAATATCGGTAAACAATATCGATAATTAATCGCGTTTAATGACGACGGAAAAAAATCAGGAGTTACATTTTTAGTAGAAAATGTTCTTGAAATTTCCGATTTTCGTTTTCAAACTTCTCGAGTCCTTTTAATTTTATTCTCTGGAGGGTTTTCGATGCTCGAGAGGTTGGAAAATGCGAGGAGTAAAAGAGGTTTGAATGGGGAAAACAATGAGAAAAAAAATATTAGAAAGAGGCATCTCAAGAAAGAGTTGAGCAGAGTAAGAATCTGGAACACCGACTCGACACATTATTACAAGATGTTGAGAGAAAGACGTCGAGAGCGAAGAAAACGAAGAGGAGAAAGCTTTCGTCGTCGCTATCCTCGCAGTTATACCCTCGTCACTATCACCATTTCATTTCTTTTTATTTTTTTTTATTTTTCTTCTTTGCTTCTTTCACTTTAGGCTTTCTTAGGAAATGTGAAAAGTTAAAACCCGGGGAGAAGGATAATCCCGCGGCCTCGCGCGCTTTTCTACCGGCTGCTGCTTTACCCGCCTTCTCTTCTCGTATTTTCTTTTTTTTTTCTCGCCTCTTTGTGGATTCTTACCGTCCAACGACACGCTACCTACACTGTCGTCATCGTAAAAAAGAATTCTTTGCTCTCCTTTTCGTGACTCTACACGGCTCGACGCCGTGGCTTTATACATACTTTAAACTTGGGCGCATATTTCTATACATTTATAAACATAACATTGTGTTGGAAGGCGCATTCTTAAACCTTTTTGAGTTAATGAAACTTGAAAACTATGTTTCTTCCGCAGCTACGGACGCTCTATCAAAGACGACGAAGTACCGAGAAAACTTGAGAGAACTTTTTTTTTTTATAAAATTCATCGTGAAGTTTCAAGGTCAAGACGTCGACGATAAATTTGTTGAATCATCGGCTCATACGAAAAAAAAAATGCTTAAATGTATTTAAGCCTCGAAACTGAGCGAATTCCATAATTCGCTCAAAAAATGAAAAAAAAACAAAACAAAACAAAATCGCAAAAAAAATGTAAATTATTACATTTTTTTTTCGTTTTTCGAGTTTACGAGTATTTAAATTTTGCAGCCTGAGCGGCCGCTAAAGTGCCATCTGTTGAGGGTATCATTAAGAAAATAGTTCAACATCTCGTGAATAATAAGCTATGCATTTTGATAGGAAGATTTTAGGAGATTTAATAGGAGAAAAGTTTACGTTGACACGTCGAATAGGACTCTTCTGTCTTTTGAAGGTATATACTTTTTTAACAGCCTGTATAACTGTTGCGGATAAAGTTTAACATTGATAAAACAAGCCGAAGTCCCCCTTTAATCGGAGTCCCTTCTTTAATTAATCACAAAAAAGAAATCCAGAAGTAGTTTCCATAATGGAGTATTACTGCCTGTTCGGCGCCAGTACTCGAACTGCAATGGTCATCGAATCTCAATTACATCGATTAAGTGCTTTTGCGCGGATTCCGCTTCCGGTTAGTTGCCTTTATAAGTATATCGGAATGTCCTGCTTACTTCGAATTAACAAACATATCGAACGGACTACGAAATAAGGTGGTCAAATGAATGGAAACATATCCTGCATTCTCTGTGTACTGTTTTCTTTTCGTCGTAGTATTCCGATAACAGAGACCCGTCGGAGACTCAAGCTACACAACAGCCCACAAAATTGAACAGACACCCCTATACCTCTTTCAACAGCTTCTGGACTCTCGGTAATTGTAATGAAGTAACTCTCAATTAGCGAAAACCGCTCAATTAATTATTCGCCTCTACTCGCTTCTTCCTTTCTCCGGTTTATTCTACTTCTATCGGTCATAGAAGTGCCCGCGGAGACCCGCCGAGAAGGGACCTCTGACTTTCACAACGCGGTAGGGATTCCATCTCTCCTTGATTTTCCGTATTCTTTTTTTTTTCTTTTTCTTTTCCTCCCTCAAACTCGACCTCTCTCTTTCCCACTTTTGCTTCGATGGTTCTCTCGCTCTTTCTACCTCTCAAAACCACGAACCGAACTGTACCAAAGCCTCGACTAGTCGGGACCACCTGTTGCACGGATTTCCGGCACACTTCTCTCCCCTGGCATCGCTCTCACTGTACTCTACTCCCAACACGACTCGCGAGACACGCGCACACTGTACATATGTATAGTGTATATACATACAGCTCTATAGTATTCTATAGAGATATATCTATAAAATACATCGGCGAGGTAATTTATTTTCACATTAGTTAAAATTATTTTGTGATATTACGGATTTTCGTTCTATTCCACGGGAACTAAAAAATATTTTGTCAAAAATTAAAATTAAAAAAAAATGAATACAAATTAAAAAAAAAAAACAAATTATACATCGATGTCGATTTTAGTAGAAAAAATATATAATCAATTAGTGAATCTGAACATCGATACTTCGTGTCGTTGGTTTTTTTTTGTACGTTTTACGCTTTTCGAATCTAAAAAAAGTGAAAAAGATCGGGAGAATGAACAATAAGTTTATTTTTGCAAAAAGACATAACATGATAAGAGATATGACGTATGCGCTGTTTTTCTCTGTAGTCGATATGCGAGATACGATATACAATTTATGTAGTATTTTACGAAGAATTCGGTACGTACGGTTAAATGTGTCAGTGAACATTCGCATATGTCTCGACATTTTCGCAGCGTTATTACATCGGCTCGACAGTTCAGTTCGAGACATTTCGTGCGGCTACAGTGCCTTTCAGAGTCCACATTTATCTATCTAGTCGACGTCTGTGGATACGTTGTTGGTACATAAACGTCTCGGTATGTACGCGAATACGTATGGACATATGAGGAAAGGTCTGTACAGACCTTCGATGCACATAACACGAAGTATATTGGCCTCCGCACGCAACCGCATTTCATGCGCATTGGTCTGTTACGTATACACGGCTTCGAGAGACTTCGGGGCAGCAGAGTCACCTTTACTTTACTTTACCTTTACGTTACCGATATGTATACCTCTACTACTTTTACTTTCTTTCTCGAGTTGCTTACGAATCTTATTTCATACAGATATACTACCAATCATCGCTTTCGACGTATCTACACACGTAAATTTGCGGAGTTTTCACGTTGAGTTCATTTTTATCCTTCCGGCATTTTTTTTTTTTCGTCGCGGAAATTTATGAGTAGACAATTTTCTGCGTCTTATAACAGATGCTTTTTTTCGTTTACGAGTTGCTTAGAAAAAAAAAAACAAACAAATACAAAAATTTTAAAAATACAAATTAATAAAATAATTGCGCAACGTTTGAGCTCTAAACATTACGAGTACCAACCAATTCGTAAAGTTAATATTATTTTAAGACCATTGGTCATTTTTTTTTTGTCGTAAACACGGATTTTGTAATCCAACGATTAAACAACGACGTCGCGAATAATCATATCCTCGGGATATTCGATTATCTTAATTGACTATAATTTCGTATTCTCGTCTTCCCTCTCTATATTTTCTTTTTTTTTTTTCTGCGAGATTGATAAACTTCTTCCATTACGTGTACTATGAGCAGAAGGCCGCGATCGCGAGAAGCTCACCAATCGTAAAGTCGCAACGAAGTCGCGGCGAAGTTAAAAAGAAGCAAAAATTGAAGAAGAAAAAGAAGAAAGAAACAAACGCCGAAGAGAAGTGACCCAAGACGAGTATTCGCGAGTAACGATCGGTAATTCGACGGAATGAACTCTGCCCGAAGCGACGACTGACCAAGTTTCACGTCATCCCGACTCCGATGATATTTCCGAATGGAGAAAAGAATCAGTCTATTCCCGAGGCGAATGCTTTGCCTTTTTTCTCTTCGTCGCGATCGAGGAAAAGAATAAGAGGATATAAACTCGAGTAAAAGAGAAAAGCAAAGACGAGAGTGCGGATGAAAGTATCATAGCGGTAATTGCTCGGTAATTCGAAGGCATTAAGGTGCGAAGTGACGAGAAAATTATTGTCCGAGAAAAAGTTATACATATTCACTTCGAAGTATTTTTTAATTTTTTTTTTCGTCGCGGAAGATAAATTCGTTATTGCTTTGTAGTCTCTGCCTCGGCGTCGGCCGAGCGTTACGATAAAACATCGCAGATTCACCACTACATCGCGACGACAGAACGAGAAGAAAGCCAATAGAATCACTTGGTTTTTTTTTTCACCCCTTCCGTGCGATTTTTTAATCCGAAAACATCATTGCGTTATTTACCTATACTTTGAAGTTTAACATTTTTTTAGTCAAAGATTTTTTAAATTTTATCATTCAATTATTATCCTTTGAAGACTTCGGGAATTGCTTCGGCAAACCACTGGTCGAACGCCGTCTTTCATTGTATAAACTACTATAAAGTACATTGGGGGGGAAAGGAAGCAGAAACGAAAGCTTTGTTCGAATTAATGAGAGCCACAGCGACGGGAGAGGATTTCTACGTTTTTAACTCCTCCGCTTGGAGAGAAGATCGTCGATCGTTAACCGGAAACTTTTGGAAATCTTCTGCAGGACGCAGCGCGGGAGACTTCCAATCGTGACGAGCGAAACAACGACGACGGCGACGACAATGGAACGACAGAAAACTCCTTTGTTCTTTGGACTCTTGTCAAGTCAAACGATTTTTTTACTTTTTGTATTCTTTATTCTTTTCGAAAGAATATCACGCTGTGCGTTCAGTGATATCGATAGAATGAAAAATCGAAAAAGGGTTCAAACGTTAACAAAATTTTACTAGAATTTTAAAATCACTTTAGTGGCAAACGATGTTTTTTTTTCGAAAATACCACCATAATGAATGGATTGTCAAAATTGCGTTTTTTATTTGTCGGCTGATGTCGCAGTCTAAAACTGTTGATTTCTTGTTTATGATATCGTAAAATCGATGATACTATTTTACTGCGAGATTTACGTAAATCCTAAAAGTCGCGAAGTCAAATTTTAACTTCAGCAGCGGCGTCTTCGCGGTATACCCTTCGGAATTGTTCTAATACGACACTAGCGTACAATGGTAGAAACTTGTTTTTCCCCGAAGATATATTTCCTCGGAAGTTTGTTTTGAGAACGAACGACTGTAGTGAGTTCTTCGCGTCTTCAACGAGGTAGCAAAAGTTACGGGATTCCGTAACAAAAGCGAAAAATCTGATGGATGATATCTGAAAATTGTTTATTCGCATCTCTGGTTTAACGTCGAATGTCGTTATTCCTTCACCGCTAACGACTGAATATCGTCTAATTCGTCGTTGTTGTTTATAACAACGATACACATTTTTATAGAATTTTTTTCCACCTCCACAATTAAAATTTCCCCCATTCATCTTATTTTATGCAATTTTTTTCATATTTCAAAAAGTATTTCCACTTTCAAAAGATATCACGCTAATTTTGTTATTTTTTATTATTTTTTTCTCGTGCAATAATCACCCTACTCGACGCGTTAACCGGTTTGTCCATCGGGTTGAATTTTTTTTTTTCACATTTATCGACGATCGCGAATTTTTCAACGATGAACAAGTATGAAGATTAACTAGAATGCTGGCACTTGGCCACTTGGCTTGGTTGATATAATATAATATTAACGATGCCAGCTAAATATAGATAGCCTAGTAATGCGAGAGTTAAGAATCGGGAATACGCGTACAACCACCAGATCCTCGCGGCTCATCGATGCGCGTAATCTCGATAGTTTAATCTAGAAAATCCGCGACTATCGAAGCTCAGTGTCGTCCCCGAGGTCTCGTTGTCGAGGAGGAAATAGTATTGGTGGCTCTCGAAAGCTGGACATATATGCGCGTCGACAGAATAGCCGATAATCGAGTTTCGAAACACATGAGGGTAGTAGGGTCCCGCGGTAGCCAGCAAGGGATATACCGTAATTGTTAACTCTCCTCGGGTCTCGTTGAAACGTCGTTGCATCGTCGGGGCACCCGATACCACGGACGGATAATTGCCAAGTGCGAGTACGCGCCACCAAACTGGCCGATCAAAATTACCGGTCCTTTATAGTCGCATTGAATAAAACAAACTTTCGTTTCGGAAGAAAAATCAAGTTGTACTCTCAAAAGTGCATTAAAAAAAATCCAAATTTTTTTAAAGCTGTAAAATACACGAAAAAACAAAATAGCGCAAATATCATCACGAAACCGTGGATATTGTTATTGATTTACTTCCATTTCTTGAATTTCTTCGACTAAAATCGAGAAAAGCTGCGAACACGAGGCAAAGAGATATTTGAGTTCAAGCGTCAGTTCATACCTCGTTTATTCTCATTTTCTTTCACTCCTCTCGATCCCTAGCGAGCTTACACGTGTTTTCGTGCCAACAGAAAGTGTCGCCGTGGCTCTCGGGTGTGCGGAAAGGACTTTAAGGTGGGGGTGGCTCTCGGCCTCGTCTTACTTCTTCGTTATATACTGTTCTTCCTCGGTTACTTACGAGAGACAAGACGAAGAGACTCTCACCAACTCCGCCTCTCGTAAATTTTTCGTCTTTCGTAAATTCCACGTTCGTTAAAGAGTCCACCGGGAAAACCAATAATTTTTTGATGACCATACGGCAAAGAGGACGAAAAAGGTTTACCGTTGAGCGGACCTTCGTCGGCTACAACCGGGAACACTCGAGCGGTTATTCGGGATTCTGTCCTCTTACGATACGCGCCCTCTTACGATAAGCGTATAGGTTTATAAGGAACACGTGAAGGGAATATAGTGTGTCCTCGAGAATTTCTTTGGTGCCCTGAGGAGTCATTTCAAAGACGCCCACGATTTCTATCTGCCTTATGTGTTTATCTTTATCTCGCTTCCTCCGAGTCGCGTATAACACACTCCAAAAATGAAAGGAGTCGGGGCAACCGAAGCATACCGAAGAACGAGTTTTGTCGGGCGTCACTCGACGCTGCCGCGCCATTCGAAAATCTCGGGATACGTTGGATATATACTTCTCGCCGTCATCAGTCTCCTCGAGAACCGGCGAGATAAGTCTCGAGTTCTGGCGACACACGTAGCCCCAGTCGCAGACGACAAGGTTTGCCGTTGTTTACGAAAAAAAAAAAAAAAAATTAAGCACACAAAAGATACATTCAACAGACAAGGGCTCAAGGGTTCAACAGGCAACAGTCGCGAACCCCACAGCACGGGAATTCCATTTAGTAGCATAACGAACTTTATTTTTTTTCGAAATTTTAGACTAATATTTCATTTTATTATAAAAATCGTCATTGGTGTTCCGTAATTTATTTTTATAAAAAATATTAATGGGATATTAATATTGAGTCATTTAATTTTATAAAAAATTTTATTAGTCATTTTTTTTAAGAATAATTTTACACTAAAATACTACAAATACTAAACATAATTCTTAAACGTAAGATGACCTCCTCCGTCGAATCGTTGCCGCGGAAATTTTACGTCGGTAAAACGAGAACGAGAAAGTGAACGATATCTATGACGGTGTAATTGAGATTCGAGTTGAGAATCGCGTAGATCAATAAAGTATAGCGATCAATCCTCCATTGCCATGAATCCTTTGAAACCTTCCGGCACAACTATCTCCTTGAATCGGATTCTATTGTACGTGCAGTTCTTACACGCGCGGACGGATTCATACACACACAGCGTTACTTGATCCAAACTTCTCGATCTCATCTCGACTCTCCTTACTACGAGTCTCGGTCGATTCTTCATGCTCCGGTGGTGCTTGCCGATTCTCCTGTCGAGATTTCCTTCTCTGTTCGCCATTTCATTAGTCGAGTACTCTCGCAGGCAGCAGAAGCAGAGCAGCATCGCTCGATTGCACGTTATACTTAACTCTGATTGGCTATCGAATCGATCGATCGATTTTTTTTCTTCTTCTTCTACTTCTTTCTCTTTATGGCATTTTTCCCTCTTATCGCTTCATTTATTTTTATTTTATCCCACATAATCGAACATCCTTCGCGGGTCTCGATGATTCGAACCGGAAAGTGGTCGATGGACTGCGCGTCGAGTTAACTTCTCGTTTGTTCCTTATCCTCTCTCAGTTATCATTTAATTCAGCGATATCTCGGGAATTTGCGATTTTGTAGGGAAGTTGAACCTATCATTTTTCCCCACTCGTGTAATCTATAGAGTCGATCGGGTTAACACCGAACCGCGTACGAGATCTTCAATAGCATCACCTATTCTTCCGCGTAACATCTCGAGAACTGTGATGTGTGCGTAAGATTTTTCTCCTTTATTTTTCAACATCAAACGCATTGCATTCCTCTTCTTTGCTTACGTTTTCCCTTCCAATGAAATTGCTAATTCACGGGTATTTCAACTTATATGCTATCCGTGACTAGTTTAAACTTTTACGAGATAAATTGCATTTTGGTAGTGCATTTTGGATCGTCAAATAACTGAACCGCAATCGTCATATAATTTAAACTTGAATTGTATTTGAACTTTAGTTCTATTACAGTTTATACCGCATTCATTTTCTCCGTGTCAGAAAAAAAAAGAAAAAATTATTTTTAATGCTCCCGACTGAAAAAAAAAAAAAATTATCCACTATTGTCGGCGGAAAAAGGTTCGTATTATTTGTCAAATTAATCATCAAACATGAAAATCTCCGAACTATATGAGAATAATTATTTATATACACATAAAAAAAAGATCGCAGTTTATGGTTCGTCAGAGCGTTTCACTGTTTCAACTTTCTTGTGGGATCCAATGATCGATACTTTAAAGATCTATCTATTAATCAATGATTGGTTCGCGCGATCGAAACAGCGCTCGTACCGCTCGGACTATCACGAGATTCACTTGCGGACAACATGTTTTCCACCGCAATAATGTATCCCACGTGTGGTAATGCGTCACTACCGCAATCAAATGCGATTTCCCATGAATTGACTTCGTAACAAGTCTCGTGTGACGTCAATATCCCTGTGTCGTCTTTATATCAAAGATTATCGACGACCGATATTTACAGTTCGCGCGCTTAACAATCGCACGCAAAGACCCCGAAGCTGTGGAACGATTCCGCAACTGTAGAACGTCGAGAACATCGACGTAATTTAATCCAAGTAATATGTATGGACGGTGAGGAAAAGGTATATCGCAATATATATGTATTAAGCCGGTACTACGCGATTAGTAAATGTTTCGAAAGCTAGAGCTCTCCATTCGAAACGAGTTGGAGTGTCGAAGAAATCTGGAGCGAGGTGCACTTCGCGGAAGGCGAATGTAAAATACGAACGGCATGTATACATATATGTATGTATTTCCACAAGTCAGCGGTGTAGGGGAACGGACGCGACGTATCGGTGCTACTGTAGCGGTTCGTATTTACTACTGTGTATTACCGTCTCTCCCGAGCATTTCTATACAAACTCTGAATGCGCATACATGTGTATTCACAAGTTTCACGTATATGTATAGATATATATTAAAGTTAAGTAAATATATATGGTTTGCGAGAGTAACCTCGCGGATGTACCGTCGACATGACGAACCCGACGTTGCAGGAGTGGATTATGCATTTGGACATTGTGAAAGCCGAGCATTGAAAGAGTCAGAATGGAGGAAGAGGAAAGATGCAAAGCAGCCAGTAGAATCAGTCTGTTAGGATGAGACTGCGCTGTAAAATTCGCAACCATCACTCCACTTGCGTTACAAAACCGTCATACGTAAACGTACATCTACGAAATTACACACGTACCGGTGCACTACGTGCTTTAGGTCACCAGGAATACCTGAAATCCCTGGAAATCATTCAAAATACTGAATGTCCAATTTGTGAATAAACGAAGCGAGCAAAAATATGGGAGATCACAGAGTATTTTTTTATACTCGAAACATTTATTATTTCCTGCGGAATTTTTTTTTTTAACGGCTATAACTCAAACTTCGTTGAAGTGAACAGTTTTTTTTTTAATTTTTTAATGGAAAACTATAGTCGATTCAAAATCGACGAAGTTTCAAAAACTGTTTTTTCGTAATATTAATTAAATGTTTTTGGCAATCAAATTTCTGAAATTATACATTTTTTAGGCATTTTACGCAAAAAAAATCATTGGTTCGCAAACTTGACGGAGAGATTATCATAAAATCGAGAAATTTCTCATAAAAATGATTTTTCACCATGTAATCCCGAGACGTTTGGAGAGGTTAGTGGTGATTCGGTACCCTTGAGTTCGGGACTCAAGCGTTCGAACGTTGAGGCGGGTTCAACGTTTTCGTGAACGTTCCTCTTTCGGCCCGAAGATAGAGGGAAAGGAGACGAGAGAATGAGAGAAAGACGAAGGGGAACGAAAGTCGAAGACTGTGAGCGCCGAAGAGACGAGAATCTTGTAGCGCGTCGAAGCGTCTGGAAATGGGAGGATGAACATGGAGACGCCGGAGGGATGTTGCAGCTGTGGCGACGGCCGTAGGCTAAATTTAGCTCTCGTCTCTCAGCGTCCGCACCGAACCACGATGACCATCGTACACCCAGAACCTCCGAAGACGCTTTGACTTTGATTCGCGTGCCTCTCTCTAGACCTTCCTGTACTATACACGCAACCATCCCGGACGATTGATGTGGCTTTGCCAATGATACAAGTTCCATCCCTATCTCAGCATGTAACCAGTTGCATATATACCACGAATCAGCTTATCGGAGCGATGATTCGCCTAGCAGTTCGCCTAAACGCCTAAATTCCTCTTGAAAATCCTTAAGGATTTCCGTACATCGATAAAACTGTTTTTTTTTTTTTATTTTATTTATTTAGATACGCGTGTATCTAAATGAATTAATATCTTCTCAATTTATGCAAATGAGTTGCAAATATAATCTTCCGTACGCCTCGAAGATTTTTTTTTTATTTTTTTTTAATCGTTAACGAAACATCTATTTTTCAAGCGACGATCATACGTCGTTATCCATCGTCAAATTTTTATTCTTATTTTTATAGATAGTAATAAAATCTTGCCGCTTTCTCGTTCATATCCTCAGCTCGCCTTCGCGAGCTCCTTGTGCTCGAACAAGTCGTGCGCGTTGTCGCCGTGCCACAGCTCCGAAGCATTCGCAAGCATCCGTACCGCCAACATCCTCCTATAAGGTCTTCACTCACGAGTCTCCGCACAGCTTCCAGGCTCAAGCGAAGCTGAACCCCTTCGAGCCTCGGGTTATACGATAATCGGGCTGCGTACGTACATACACGTCGTTGACGTATTCCCACTCATAAAAAGCCTTTCCCCCCGCCCCCGCCTTCGCCCCTCGCCTCTTCCAGCATCACCTTACGCTCGTATCTCCTCAGAATCGTTGAGTCTCATCTCTGTCGCCGTGAAGAGCAAGTTTTCCCCTACAAGTGTGCGGCGGTACACTCTGGCAGACGTCGCATTCGGCTCGTCGACCGAAAGTAGACGGCCTGATGGAATGCTATCGGTCGCAGTCATAAAATACATAGGTAATGTAGATTTTCGAAAGGAAAAATCGTTTTTTTCGTAAATCTTTGCGATATATAAAATGACGATGATTTTCGCCGCGAAAATTTTGGTTTAGCATTAAGACGATGCACCGCGAAATGCAAAAAATGTATTGGAAATATTGTCGAAATATGCAAAAATTGGGAATTGTTATATATTTTTGTTATATATTTCGAGAAATATACTGTATATATCATAGATATATTTCGGATAGATACAATATATATGTCATAAAAATTATAAATAAATTATATATCTTGCGGAAAAAAGTTGTATATTTTTTATTATATCTCTGCATATACTTCGTTTCTGGAGGCAATTATTGTACTTCGCGCGAAGTTCGGAATATAACATCGAACTTAAGTCTGTAACAACAACGAAATTTCGATACTAAAGTAATTGAAATTCCGACTATAATATCTGTTTTGACTACAAGTATGGGATATGCATGTACACTTCGTTGCAGATATCCCATCGTTCTTCGACCGAAAGAAGAAGACGCGCCAACGGGGACGCTATCGCTCGCACGTTCGGGCCGTCCAAGTCCACGATATTAAAGTTTTATAGTCTCAAAGCCTTCGACGGAGAAAGAAGACACACAGACTGCTCCTCTCTTCCGCCGTTTCTCCGACGTTATTTTTTTTCTCCGCTCTCCCCCTTTTCCTCCCTCTCCCTCGACCGTAGCTTTCGTTTTATACAGAGTCGTTTCGATGTTCTCGTGCTGTACTTGGCCGTTGCTGAGAGAAGAAGCTCCTTGTCGCACTTCTCGACGATAGAACGGAGCGTCTCTTTTTTTCTTTCCAGAGGAATCTTTACGGTCGTCCGGAGACCGTGCAACGGCCGGAATGAAAGAGCTCCTTGTTAGTTCCCCGGTAGCGGTAGCACGAGACGGCGGCGGCTCTCTCGCAGCGTATAACGCTCTTTTTTATTATTCTTTTTTTTTTCATCGTGTATGAGAGCATTATATGGATAGTATGTACGAACGGGAAACGTGGACTGGTATCCAACCGACCCCCACCCCCTTCCCGATGACGAGAAACCAGATATCGGATACGGTAAGGGCGGATGGCTTTCACGATGAAAATCGTTAGAACGACGTTGATTTATCAAATCACAATACCGTATTGATAACATCGAAAGTTGGTTGTGAATGGAAGAACCCGATCGTTAGTCGCAACTAGCAGAATTAGGTAATACCGTTGTATATATAAGTTGAACGAAAATATTAGGGAAAAATAAATCGTAGTTAGGTATTAACGATTAAAAGTTTAAAAAATTTCGTCTGGAACTTTTTTCTCGGGGTCACCATTTTTTTTTTTTTCCGATCAAACCGATAAATCGTAAATTCGTTCAATTGTTTTCTGTGATTGATATATTAACTTTCCGGGCGTTAATAATGTCGAGGTGCTCTAACGAGCGTTAAACGATAACGAAGCCGTCGCATTGAAAATGAGATATCTCTCGTTTCTTCGGTCCTCGCGATACTCTAAGGCAATGGCGTGTCTTACGCGTCAGTCGAGCCAAGGGGACCCACTCGAGGTGAAATAATTGGGGAGGAGAGGGGAGAAAGGCGCAGCGTTAATTAGCCGACTCGCGTCAGCGACGGCGACGCGGCAACGACACAGGGATGAGTTTCTGCCGTGTGATGCTCGCACCCTGCCCGGTGCTTCGTCATTGCCTAACTATCCTAATGATTTACCGAGACTAGCTGAATTTGGACGCGAGGTGCCGTAACCCACAAGTTCTCTAACAATGGTTACTAATCATATATATTTTAGATGTATTGCTATATGCGTCCTCCTCTATCGCGTGTACCAACCGAAGACAGGCTTCATGCATGCTTAACGATATATGGCACTCCCCGTCAAATTTTTCCAGAATGCTGAGTAGCATTTGATAAAAATATTGAAATATTACAATATTAAAAAAAAAGAAAAAAAAAATTATAATAAAAATTATTAATAATTTATTGTCAACATATTATTATTAGTATTAAAGAGGATTTTAGATATTATTAAAATTCTCAGTCAATTGTTTTTTTGTCGATTTTTTATCTTCTCAATATTTTTTTTTTTTTTACAGCTTATTCTGTTGTTTTATTCATCGCCTAACTCCATACATGTACAATGCGCATAATAATTAATGATTGCACTTGATAACAAACGCCTGGAATGCTATACGCATGAAAGAAAAATTAAGTGCGTGAGCAGTTTAATAACTGCGTTATAATGAGTCCCCCTCCCCCTGGCCGGCCTTTTCGTTGAGAACTAACGACCGATCGAGGTTGAGAGATACGCATTATGTATCGTAGAGTATACGTTGTACTTGAATAGATACTACTGCTTCAACGTTTCCATTATCTGCTCAGTTTCTTCGTTATAAACGCGGCTAACGAGATCGTCGGTGGGTAAATGTTTTCCACGCCCAAGTTTCGACGCGTTTCTCTCATCTTACAGTCTTGAATACAATTAATTTTTCTCCTCTAATCGTCGGACAGCCTTCGTGCTTTTACAGTGAATCGATTTCCGCCGAATCGAGAATACATCATCGAGAATATTTTTATTTCTTTAATCACAGAAAACGTTGCGAAATGACTATCGGGAAAGATAAACTCTCGTATGACTCCGATCGTGACTGAGATTAATGCATATTTTATTCACGTAAATCGTTCATCTGAGGATTTTAAGTTTCGACATTTAACAAATTCGGAGGCACGAGATCAGAGTTCGTAGAAATATTATTCTTGTGGTCGATCGTTATAACTGAATAATAAGATATTCTTCAAGATTTTTATGTTTTTCTGCAACTGTTATTTTTTTATTTTTTTTCTTACAGATTCTTTTTAAGAAAGAAATTGCCCCACTTCGTGAAAGTCATTTACGGATTTCTACGAATGCGCGTACGTGGTTTGTCCCATAACTTTCTTCGAGAAACCTCGAGAGAATGACGCGAAGCCGCGTTATAACGTTCCACTGTACTTATATATACTTTCCATAAATTCCAGGAATACCAATCGACCCATTTGCGTTCTTATTATTACAAAATTTTCCACGAAATGCTTCGATCTCGCGAAATTCCCGGTACTATAGTTACGGCTTCGTTAATAATAAAATTCGATAAATAAGAAAAAAAAGGAAAGAATATGATACGGTTATGTAGTATTACAGTTCCAAACTATTTCTACGAAGATCGCTTCCAATTATCCATTATTTCGTTGCTTCTCTTCGACTTCTATTATAACCTCGAGAGATTCTTTCCTCTTTCAAGCTAACGTACCATTCTCGAGTGCAAGGCAAACCCCGCGACGGGAGACTCTCCACCTTGGCTACTCGTTAACGTTATCTCGAGTGGAGTTGGGACGGGGAGGGAAGGTTCCCGCTCTTGGTGGCTCGCGGATTGTCGAGGCAAGTTTTCTCGACGGAGATAAGCACGAAAGGTAGATAGACCGAAGCAAACAATCCTTCGCCATCCTCTACACCCGCACTGGGCAGCGTCGTACCGCATCAACCGTACCACCGCGATGTGCAAGAGACTTTGGACCGAACATCCCCGGAACTCCCTTGTAACTCTCTTGAACACACGAGAAAGATCTGTGGGTTCGCGAAAATAAAAGGAAGAAAAAAAAACGTTGTAACGTTTCCGAGGCGACGAGCTGCTTTCTCGTCTCCGACGAAAATTATTCCCGGGAGGCATCGTAAACGCTTAACCAGACGGAATCTATTTGTTACCACGAGAAAGTGTATATAACAACGGACCGAAACCATTTATAGGGGGAATCCATAGTAAACGTCGCGGACGGTAAAAACTTTGTTGTTCTCAATTCGCGCAAAACTTTTCTTGTATCATTAACGAGGAGTCTCTTGCTACGAAAACGAATCTTGGACTCTTGGGAAATAATTGGGATTCGTAACGCATGTCATTGTGCAGTTTATTACAGGTACCGTACGGGAATGCGTGCCGTATTAGATGAAGAAAAAGTCGGTATTGGTAAGGGCTGTCGGGCCTTCGGGATGGAATTCGGCTATTCAGCAAAAAAAACTTTTTTTTTATCGGAGAGAAAAAATCGAATCCTCTACTCCCTTGTGATTCTTTGTTCATAAAAGTGGTTAAATCGCGTGAAAAAAAATTCGGACCAAATATTAAAGATTTCCGGCGATGTTCAATTTTTTTTTTTTTTTTTTTTTAAATCGCAAGAATTATATGAATAAAAATTGAATTCCTTTCGCAAAACGATCAATCGCATGAGATTCTTGATAAGACTTTTTTTCCAAGTTCAGCATTTCACCCGTATCCCTGGATGGATCTCAATACACGATTTCAAAAAAAATTAGTATCATTTTTCGCGATCTCGTATGCAGTAACATTTTTTCGCGCCGATCCCGAGCTCTCAAGAAATTATTCAGTTACTTCCTATTTCCATCATCATTCGAGATCCATTAGTCTTCCGAATATGAAATCGAGACAACGAAACTTCATTTCGATCCACCGGTCTCTCATCATCACCCACCTAATCCCGCAAGGACGTCGCTCCCAAAAACTGCCGTCAACCGCGAACGAGATATCTCCATTCGGCGAATATTACAATTTCTCTGAATTTCGCTACTCGCATACGTCTTCATTAAATCACAGTTATAAACTCACTCTCGCATCGTCGCCTCTTTCTTATCCCACAAATTCGAAACTCATTCGCTACTATACCCGTAATACTCCGCAGCTACGTATAAGTCTCTTGTTCTTAGCGCATATTGTCTTTAGAGAACTTCCTCTTACTCTCACGTATAGTCACCCCTCGTCTCTCATAAATCACATTTCGAAATCGTCAAGCAGGAAACGCGCGAGCGGTCTGTCATTCGCATGACAATCGCACGAAGTTTGGATTTCCCTATGTTACCATCCCAATACTGTGGGTACTCTCACTCCTCGGTCGTTGTCTCATCCGCGCCAAAGCCTTTTCCTTCATCCCCCGTAGTAATGCAGGTTTTGTCTTTATTTATCCACATAACATTCCATGTGTATAAGGCACTTCACAGAGCCGCATAGCCATAACGTTTTTGTGTATTATACCGGTGTATATCATCCATCATCAAGAATCATACACGACAACCCCGTTACGTAATTCATAAAATATCCAGGTGATGTGGACAACCATAATCTTTCGGAGCATCACGCGAATTTTTTTTTAGAATAATAATAATAATGATTTTTTTTTTTTTTTGCGATTACGACAGCCAATTCAGTCATCAAAATTGATGAATTTTTCTCAAATACTAACGAAAAATATTCCCATCGTTTATTATAATTTTTTTTTTTTCTTAATTATCTTAATGCTTTTTTTCTGATCGACATGTCTCCTGTCTTCGTTGTCAAAAAAAAAACCATTTTGATATCACCCGGTATTACCCCGTGTAATATATCTTTTTTACACATACACACAGAGTCGTATTCTTGTTTCCTCGGCGAATAATGCTATGTAGATATGTGTGTACGCGTGAAGGAGAGAAAGACTTTCCAGCCGAGAGATTCCATAGTCGTGAAAGAAGAAGACTCATGTGTGTTTGAACATCAGCGCACGTACCCTTGAAGGCTTCCTTCCCTCTCAATCTACTAGACGCCGGTGCTATAACAGCGAGAGGGGAGAGGACGTAGAGAGACAAATATAGTATAGAAGCGAAGTGAAGCATCTAACAGAAGCGGTAGAATAAGCCTCGTAGCATCCCTCGAAAGGAAGCGAGCGAGCAAACGCAACCCCTTTTCCAACGTGCCACACAAGAATCGTTCCGGGCTTTCGTAACTCGATGGTAAAAGCACGAAGAAGAGCTTACGGAACGGATATCCCAAAGTTTAACACCCTACATCCTTTAGACTCCAAAACCCAACGCCATCATACGGATCTTTAAAGTGACGGAGCTATAAAAGAGGATCGGCGGGGGTGACGGAGGAACGCGGAGTCGATGCTTCCGAACGACATCAATTTTCAGGATAAACGTGTTTATTCGACCTATCGATACCTGACGCGTCGAAAGAGTGATCGATCGACGATAATTCGACGATGAAATATATTCGGAAATTTGAACGCCCGATCAATGTTGATTTTTATTCATAATTGAGTAATCTCACGTCTGAATTATGGATTTCGTATACTTCACTTTGACATTCTGCGAAATTAGTAATTCAATTGATTGGGTATTTAAAAAAAAATGCAACTCTAGCAATGTAACTAAATCAGACATTTTTTTAATCAAATTCAATGATAATCGAAAAAAATCGATGATAAATTAAATTCCTGATCGACAGTCAGTTTTTTCATAAACGTTCGAAGAAATTGTCAAGAAAAATTATCGTCCATTATTATTCTTTGATTCCCTTCGATTCCTCAGCCACACTCGTCAGTTCGGTAACAAGCTACAGAAAACGAGTACCCGATTATCAACACAGTGATGGAGTATTGATAATGGTGATCGAATGGGAGTTCCAACGAGCGTTGAGCTCGTGAGGGTACCGAAGAGTCACGGACCTCTAGCCCTTCGCGCACTCGCGCGGGCGCCTCGTACATCGAAGAAGAGAGCTAAAAGGGGTCACGGACCAGCATCCCGGTAAACACGTTAAGTTCGTTCGGAAGAAGAACGGAGGACGCGAATGGGGTAGAGAAGAGGAGAAGCTGTTAGGTGAAAAGAGAGGAAAGGGAAGAAAGAGACCGAGAAAGGTACACGCGGGGATAAGACCCAAGAGATTGAGTGGGGGGTCTCTCTCGATAGGTATAGATATACACAGCACTCTGTAGTAGTCGTAGTCGTCGTACCTGGTGCCCAGACAATGGCGGCATCAGGGGCCAGCCGGTTCTTGACACGCAGAGAGAGAGAGAAAACAGCCACGCTGCCATGCCGCAAAGGAGGCCCCGAGAGGCCTGTAGGCCGCTGCGAGGTTGCCACGTCTTTGACTGCAAAGACCGCGCCAGCTGGAGAGCAGGTATAAGGTGCGCGCGAGAGTCGCAGCCTCTTTCCGCCGCGCTTACCTTTAAAACCAGAGCCTCTTTCATTCGTATTTACCAAGAAGAAGAAGAAGAAGAAATACTCGAATCTCAAAAGTTTCTCATGCAAACTCTTTTTCGATGTGTAACTTCTCAACGTTTTATTCTATGAAGTTTATGCACAGAACCTTTTTTGTCCTAAATATAATTTACTCCAAAAAAGTACTGATCCACATTTGACGTTAGACAACGGGGTCACCGTGCAAAATTCATTTATCGAATAATTGAATTCTTGAGGTGTAAATTTAAATGATTTAGTTTTATTTCTAATTTCGCAATGCGGCCGTTGAATAATAGTTGTACAGAAAGCTTCATTACCGAAAATGGCGCACTCTATAAAAAAGTTCTGATGTATTATTATCACCAGACCCGACGGTTATCGAGTAGACGCGATTTGTTTTTCCACCAAATCGAATCGGCTTAAGTTACTGCGATGTTAATTGTTAATGAGTTGCAACTCAACATCCCTCGACTAAAGTTATGGATGAAACCCTTATTCTAACCAATATACCACTCTGCAAAAAAACTTGTTGATGGATATTCGTTCCCCGACGAAGCCTTACCGAATAAACCTTTTTTTAGAACCAATCAAATCGTATTAGTCGCAAATGCTGCGGGTTGCTAACATTTATCGTCGTAAACCACAAAACCCTGCAGTTCAATGATATTTATACCGAGAACCTTTATTGTAGCCAACATACCGCTCTATGAAAAAATTCCAGCTAGATATTTCATCAACGGACAAAGCTTCACGGAGACAAACTTATTTTAGATAAATCGAATCTCCGGAGACACTAATGAAAATGCATTTGCCCCAACGACGCTACGTGCAATCCTACGTTATACATAGAATTTATCGGCAGATGTTGACCTATATAAAATTATCGGTGCATATTTGACAATTCCGGCTGCCAGTCCTACGCGTTATCGTGATGAGAACTGTGTTAACTATTCACAGCCTTGGTAACGCAGTCTTTTGCCCACTTTCTCTTTGCTTATGTTGATCTTGCCACAGCATCTTCCATTTATAGGAAATATTTCCTGGCTTCAGTCGCATCTTGTAATGGTTAGAGTCTTCGTAGCCTCCATACTACACTTCTCTCTGAATTGCCAAAGCCTTGGGCCTTCTTCGAAGATCCACAGAGCCCATGCTCTGCTTTGCCTCTTACTCCGATCCCGATGTTTCTTCTTCCCTCTCTCTGCCCTCACGATCTTTCCTACCGGTTGTTTGTAACCGAAGTCGCAATGTTGCCAAGTCTCGACTCTTCGGGATTGCCGTGTTGCTACAAGCGAGAGGAAAGACGAAAGACCGAGAGGCATCATCGAGGATGCAGAAGCATCACGCAGGAGAGATCAGAAGAGGGACCCCGACCATCTGCTGGCCCTCGGGGGCCTTTGAATCTTTGATGGTTCGCGTGACTCGGCAGCAACGACCACCACAGCTACCACCATAGTCCATAGCACGCAGCCACCGCGGCATATCGCCTTAGCCACCAAGAGGAAATTGCAGTCTTTCGTGCTGAGATGCTGGGGTGTTCACCTACGAGAGACGAGAGAGAGTCCATCAGAAGCGTCCACCAACATTGGCAGCCTCTTCAGGTATCTCTCCAACTCTTATCCCCGCGATGTCCGAAGATTCTTGCGGCAAACAGGAATAGAAGATTCGAACTGCTCGCTTTTCTGCCTCTCTCTCCCTCTCTCTTTCTTTCTCTCGCACCCAAGAAACGTATTCTTGCACCAATGCAACCAGACATCAACCTTCCACTACTTTACTTTCAAAAAGTCTTGGGCTCTGATGTGTTACTGCACGGCATGGTTCGAGAGCAGGACGAATGAAGGAATTGCTTCTCTAACTCCGCTGCCTTGGCATAGCACGGAATCATTATCTTAGTTTTTATGTATTTTTTTCATCCCTTTTTTCTTCATGGACGTTGTTCTCTCGTGTTTCTTTACCTCATCCATGCAGCTCTCCAGCGGTGCAGGATGAGCAGCAAAGGGACTGAATAGTACAACAAGAGAATAGAAGCAATGGGAGGGGATTTCTCGCGGTTCAGTAAAGTTGGAAGTTACCTTCGACCTCGAGAGACCTCAGTCGTGCGGCTACGAAGATGCACGCTTCCCTATGTCTTCTTCTTCTTCTTCTTGGCGGAACAGTCTCTGCGAGGATTTTCATCCGTCTTTGTTTTATCTTTGATGGAATTGAATAAAAGTTAAAGAAGCTTCGCGGCGAAGCCTAGGAGATACCTGAGCGTTGACACGAAGATTGAATTTGTCACGAAGGGTTCGAGTGAATGCAGATCGCGAAATGAAGTTTCATAGGAGACGAAATTAAATTAATTGGAAAATGGAATCGACCGGATTTCGAGGATCGTGATGAGCAAATTAATTGAGATTCTCGGTGGACAATACAACTTTTATCCAACGACCTTAAAAAAAAATAGCTTTTCTTATCATTTACATTGTTAAAAGATTACAATCTCACAAATTCCGACCAATCAAAGATTCGTTGAATCTCGTCGAATTAAATGCACAGTTCCACAAATCATCATTTGTCCAAAAAAGGAATTACTTTTTTTTGTTCTGAAAACTTTTTTTTCTTTTTACGATTCTTCTTTATTCCCTTTGTAAAGTTTATGAATAAAAAATAAAAAAAAATTATCTTTTTCGCTTCTTTTGCACTCCCCAACTTGTGTGATGGGAGGGAGTGTGTTGCGATGATGATGACAAGAGAAAATATATCTTCTTTTATTGTGGTACATATATATCAAGTACGGGGTTTTATACCTCAGGCTCCGTTGTCTGCGGTTGCGAAAATTAGTTTCTTCTTTAAGGCGGTAACACAACACAAGCGAACGTCCTCGCTTCAGTCTTTCTCCCAGAGGCATCACTGTCTCGTCTCCTGGTATTTCCACAGATCTCTCACTGGTGTTTCTCTTCGTTCGTTTATACGGTTTTATACTGTGTACGTGTGCGTGCGTATCTGTATTTCGTGTCTTCGAATGGCGACGACAATCGTGTGTAAGCGTGTGTACCTCTTCGGGATCTGGCTGTTTTGCTCAACGAGGAATTCGCGCGAACAAGCGTCGGCAACGACGAGGGCGACGATGGTGACAACGACGAGAAGGGGGAAGACGCTTTTCCGCGAGCGGTGAACGCCGGTTGAGAGAAGTTGTCTGCCAGTTTTTGCGGGCAAATCGCCATAGCCTGCCCGCCCTCTATAACCGAGAGGGGGAAAGCAAGAAGTTGTGTGAAGGCGCGCGGAAAAAAAACGATAGTTAGCGAGGGCGAAACAAAAAGAACTCGAGAAAGAGTGGTATAACGTTAAGGGTTTCTTGGGAACTCGAGGGATGAAAGACGGATCGTCGCGACGCTTCGCACACTTGTTCTTGAAACTTTATCGTGAAGTGTATTCAACGATACACACAAAGGGTTTGTCATACAATTTGCTCCTAACAAGTTAACGGATGCGATTTCATTGCATTCGATAGAATAGAATAGTAACAATTCCCAGAATTGATCTTTTGATTCAATGAAATTATTTAAAAATATGTATATTGTTTTCGACACCCCATCTGCAGTACGGGAGATCGGCCTTTTAGCCAAAATGTAATGAAATATTCAATGGCACAAAAAAATCCTACGGTCCAAATATAAAAGGGTGTCGGAAGGGTTCCATATTTCTTCAAGTAAAAAAGTGCATAAAGTTGTTATTTTAAACAAATCGAATTCTTTCTAAACATTTTTACATTCTAATAGAGATTTTATTACTTTCCGACTGTGCCGAAAACCATTGAACTCCCGCATTCTCCTTAAAATGATTTTTCGTATTCAAGAAAAATGCTAAAAATAAATTACGGTGCAAAAAAAAATTAAACCGAAAAGATGAAAGAATAGAAGATGCGAGTGAGCAAAGGCGTAAAAACCGGGGGGTAGAGAAGGGCGTGGGTTACCCGTGGTACTGCGGAAGTTGAAATAAAGGAAATGGAATAGCACGCGTCGAAGACGTGGTGCGTTCTCTTATATATGAATGGAATAGTATATGTATATATCCGTTAGGCAACGGGGGAGAAAAGGGTGCAAGACAAAGCACTTTTTACCGAAAACTTACGCGCCTCGCCGTCCGCAGAACGGAAGAAAGGCGCTCGGTTTATCTAGCGGAAGTGACGAATGGCAACGACTCGTTCGTGCTAAGTTTCGCCCACCCCCAGCGTGTATCTTTCGCCTATTTTCCTATTTTTTTGTCGACCGAAAGCATTCAAAGTTTTAATGCGTTGAAGATTTTTATCTCCGAATAAAAGAAAAAAATGATTAATTCCATTTCTGGAAAAGTTATATTTAACACCTCCAGAAAAAAAAAAAATCGACATTTCGATCTCCAATTAAATTTTAAACTCGCCGATAAACACGATTTACTTTCCAATCGCATTCAATTATTTTTTTTTACGCTCTTGTTATTGATCCCCACCATCGATCTATTTTTTCGTTTCCGGAACCTATGAAAATAGTTGAGTGTGACGAAAGAAAATTGAATTCGTTATCGTATATTTTGTATTTTATATATTACGCGGACGACAGTGAAGCTACGTAGTCTATCTCGCGTTTTTATTTATCTCGTATTCTCTCCGTATCCATACGTCGTTTATTCTTTTGTATCTTCCATTCCGAGCGACAGAGCTCGACACAAGTGTTTCCGGTACGAGACGAACAAGATATCTGCTCGATTGCCGTATTGTCTCGTCTCAAAATTGTGCAATCGTTGCGAAAGAATGAAACTCGTCTCACGATCCCCCATTCTTGACTCACAGTCATATCAATGCTATTCGTATCTAACGATTTCTGCAAAGGTCGATGTATTTATTCATTTTCATCAATGAAAAAAAACAAAAAAAAAAATGAAAATGAATTGTAAAAAATGTAAAAATTGTTTCTTTTTTTTGAGAATCTTATTGTTGTTGAAATGGTATGGCAGGTTTAAGTGCACCGGACCGTTACAAGATCGGCGATTCGCCGCGTCGAAGTACCTTCGTGCCTTAATGTGGGCGCAGAAGGGATAATTTAGGCCCTCCAACGAAAAGATTGCAGGGCCTCGGCGTCGGTCCATCGGCCTCTGGTCCACGAAAGAAGCCCCTACGGGCAGACGGCTGGCGCCTCCGAAAAATAATGGAGCTTACTGTTCCAACGAAAAATCCCGAGACTCCCTCTCGAGGCTCTTCCCCTTTTTCTCTTTCGTTTTTTTTTTACCCATAATCGACTATATCGCCCCGATAAAGTAAGGTAACAGAAGCGACAGAACGTTTATTTTTATTTTTTTCTTTCATTCTCAGTTCTCTCAATAGTTTGACTGTGTTCACGACAACCCCTGATTTACGAAACGCCCCGAGGTTATATCGCGATAGAAATATGATACCGCTGTTTAGAGGGGTGTGGACGACGACAATCAATGGCGAAAGGCGCGCAAAGGGGTTCTATTTTCTCGGAAAATTTGTATCTGCGACGCGAAGTCTCTTTGGTATTCGTTCAGAGTGTTGAAAGCACGTGATGTGCAATAAATCTTTAATCGGTACGATGACGCATAACGCATTTTATTTCATAATACAGTGTAGAAATCACTTCCGCTTAACTTGTTAAATAAATTAACAAGCTTTGACCGTACCGTCATTTAGTTATAACTTTTTTTCTTATGGACGATGAAAGCAATTATTCGATAATATGTGTTTCGAAGGGTAACTTCGTTTACATCATGAATTTTGCAATAATGAAATTGGCAATCAACCGGCGGGCAATTATCGTTGCCGCAAGTATGCCACTCCACGGATCGTTCTGATATTGGGTGCACACTGATGGTCACGTGTACGCAGGACAAAAACACAACTAGGGCACCAATGAAACCTTCCAAACTCGGGTGAATCGCACTCGAGCGGCAGCGCATGCATAGTAGAGAGTGTAGTGTTTTATCGATGCCGATGAACCGCCGAATTGTTTCCATTTAATTAAATGCATTTTCAACGAAACCTCATAACCATCCGCGTCAACTCCACCAACACGAAATTTACCATTGTACATTAATTTCCTAAATTTAGACGACATTAAATATCGAAAATTCATTGATGTGTCGTTTATTCGATACATATTGATTGATTACCGACAATTGATGCGGCTACAATTTTATTTGAATAATGTTTACACCGATTCGAAGTCAAAAATATAATCGAATTTCCAATTCGCAGATTCTCATTTGTCAGAAACAAAATTAACTGGCAGTAAAGTTGTTTCATGAGAAAAACCAGTCGAACCCTTAACGATACCCAACATTTGTTGATTGTAAAACATACTTTTGCGCGAGAAGGGCTGCAAATATCAGCATCTCAAACGGTCGGAAAATTACATTCTCCACAATACATACATAGAAGCTTAATTCGGAAACCACGAAACTACCGGGTTCCATGGGCGTACAGGGAGGGGGGGGGGGGGGGGGCGCGTAGGGGTTGCGTTGTCGTAACTCACTTTCTGTTCATCTTTCATTCCCTCTCGTGTTCCAACGTTCTCTCGCGGTACCAACAGCGTGTTGGCGGCCAGATTTGAAGCACTGGCAACTCACACACCCCCTGGCCCCCCCCCCCCCCTCGCCACTTGCTGTATAGCAAGCCTACCTCTGGCACGGGACGATCGTTAAACTTTCTGAAACCTTAAAACCGAGTTTCGGCATAATGCGCTTTCGTTCATTATACGTGACCGAATTCGTATCCCCGCGCAACCTTACTGTAGTTACGTCGTCTATTAAGAAACAAAAGGCCGAATTCCGTATAGTTTTAAATGTGAAATTGCGTGAGATACGTCCTTCCGCTTCTCAGCAATTGACATAATGGCCTGTAAGGGAGGGGGGGGGGGGGGCGTACGACCCATTATTCAGGGCAGTTTGATCGCCGCAAAAGGTTGCAGCGAGGGGTGGTAGAAACTGGTGGGTTCATACAGCACACTGTCGATGTTGCGGGAGGTCATCCCGATGCGCGAAGTTGTAGTGTTGGTGGCCCATCGTCGCAGTATAGAATAGAGTACGTTGGGCAAACTGGGTCCACGGGTTTCGTGCGTTAATTGAGTTCATTTCAGCCATAACTAGCGTCGCGCGTAGCCACAAGTGGACACATAACGTGCATCAGTCTCGCGTCCGATAATCGATAACCGCGAGTGGAAAAAAAAAGATTGGCTGATCCGCAAGAGCGTATGCATGATGCTGATATCAACGTATACGTCTTGCTATGTGCTCCATCGACAAAACCAAGGAAACAAAGCCGTTGGTTAGCCTTAGCGAAGATTCTTTTTTTTTTGCTCCGTTATAGTTAACCATAATGCAACCAAAGGGTTTCTTGAAAAATCGTTATCCTAATAGTTAGACATGCGATGACGTGATTCTAATCTATCCGTTGTGGTGTATAGCGTAATTCAGACTTGAGATTGAGATTTGTTAGAAGAAGAAAAAACATACCCTGTACATAGAAATTGTAATTCCGTGTGCTCCCGGATAACTTTTCGTCCACCCCGTTTCTTCGCCGTTTCAACATCGGGAACGAGGAAAAACAGACAACAAGACGTATTATCGGAAGGAAAAAGATTTCTACAGCTTTCACCGATGTCTGGTAGTCGTTCGGAAATGATTCTCGACGGATACGATGAGGATACGATGGTCGATACTAGCCGCTATGGTATAAACATCGGATACTTGGGAAAAACCAGCCGACCGATGGTTGGGCGGATGCCGCGTAGCATCGGTAGCAAAGAAGTTTTCGGAGAAGCGCTATGAGACTTCAAGCCGAAAAGTTCGCGGTGGGTATGGACCGCGATGGGACGAACGAAGCTTCTAGCGAAAGAGAAACGAGATATTTCCCAAGCTGTTAGACTGTTCTGTTGCGAAAATAATCAACGGACCGCGAAGAGACGACCCCCACCGCAGCATTGGAGACGGAGCAGGGGAAGTCTATAAGGGTCGAGAAAAGTCTCGCATTCGATGGGAATCAAACTTTTTATCCACTCCAGACAGGTCATGATGTTCATGAGGTCGAAGTTGCCATGGCTGTCTGTGAAGATACGAAATTGGACGAGGAAAGAGAAGAACCGGACGAGAAGGAAGGAAGAAAACGGAAGGGGGGAAAAATCTGTCGCGACGAGTCTTTCCAATTAGCTCCCGAGAAAGAGAGGCTGGTAATCGGGACAAATACAAACGAATGGACATCCCATCTCTGATTCAGGGGAAAACGGCACCGGGGGAGGAAGGATCATACAAAATACCAACGTCTGCAACAACTACGCACACCTTTAAATTCAACGATGCTTCCAGCTTCTGATGGTCGAGGGAGATGGAGAGATTCTCAGAGACACAAAGTCAATCGGTTCTTCGCTCCTGGTTCTTGGTTGAAAATGGATTCGAAACTGGTGTGGTAAGAGAAGTTTGTACAGTCTCGCGAAACCCGACGACAACTTTGCCCTCGTTGCTTTCCGTTAGTAAAGCTTCGAGAAGAGGCGAGAGAGGAGAAACGGTCTGAACCGCAGTCATTTTCCTTCGTAGATTCTGTAGCCCCTGAGCTCCTTTCTATGTCATGTCCCCAGCCCTTCGTCGAGAGGACGACGCCTCCAATCGCTTTCAACTGGTAAACTTGTACAGTTTCCGGTTGCTTGGATGCTGATTCTGTTGCCGAGTTAAGCAGAGGTGAGCAGATAAAACGAGAAATTCAAACGTCCTCTCGACGAACCATTTGAGTTCAAACGTATATAGTCCATTTTTTTTTGGGGCTCTTTCTCGGATTGTCGTTGATTTTTAGTGTCCTACGTTATCTTAATATTATTGGTTAAAGATCAGTGTCGCCGGCGATTTCAATGGCATAGAATAAAAAACAGCTTTCTCAACCGTTTGTTTTTCGATCTGAACAGATAAAAATGATGAAACAGCTGGAACTCGTCGAGGCTTCGTCTGGATTTATCTGGATTCTGGATAATAATGTACTAATAATGCTTAGTTGATGCAATTGATTTTTGTTAAACGAATTTATCCCATTTAACTATAAGATCGCCCATCTAATCATTTTTGCAGTGAACGATTAATCATCAAACAAATTAGTAAACGTAAAAAATCGTTCAATTTCGAGCTTGAAATGTCAACTTATATCGATATTTCTTGACTATGCAATTATTATTCATTCTCGCAATTTTCCACCGTCTTACCAAACAAATATCTCATCGTAACTACCCCCAGGGGAATTTCTGAAAAGCAACATTCAAACAGAAGCAATTCAAAAGAAAAAGAACAAAATAAAAAGCCAACTGTCGATTAAATGAAGAAATAAAGGAAGGGGTACAGAACAAACGGAAAAAAGAAATCTTTCGCTTTGCGCGAAGCAGAGCTACGCAGTAGAGAGGGTGGCTGGGTTATTCCGGACAAACGACCGTTACGTTGCACTTGAGCAGAGAGAATCAAGGTAAACATCTTTTGTCCCCAACGGGACATTCACACCCCCCCCCCCCCCTACCCTCTTTCACCGTGGTCTCGGCTGCCGGTTGCCGTTTTACGAATGACTCGAATGCTACCCTCGAACGTCTCGACATCAGGGGGTAAGAGTAGGAGTGTTGTTTCGCGTTTCTCTCTACTTTGGAGCGGTGTTACCAATGCCCGACCAAAGCAGCCGTAGTTGGTGCGACGAAGTTTGCGACCCCCGTGGGAGCAACGACCCGCCGGGCGTTCTTCGTCCTGTTCGACCACGAAGTGCAGCCCGTTGGATGAAAGGTGAACGTTTTACGATGTGACGACGACGACGACGACGTCGCTTCAAACGACTGTGTCGTGATTAGCTTCAGCGTTTAACGAATCAGGTAGGTGAGACGTCGAAAACGAGTTTCGGACGGCTTGGGAAAGCTGAGGGTAGATAACGCGAGAGTCGGGCGCACGTTGAAATAAAACTCGCAAACTCGATGGGACCGGCGGAGGTAACGCGACTCTCGATCCTATACACACGAGGATTGGATGGTGGGGTTTGGATAGTTGACAGTACACTCTACGGTATGGTATACGAGACACGGTAGTCGAGAGATAGCAGCTTATAACCGAGTTGGAGGATAATCCGAACGGGGATCGTGTTAGACATTGGCAGACATCAGCCAACACGACCAACATCGTTGGATATATCGAGTTGTTGTATACTTTCGTTTATATAGATCTGCGAGAACTTTTCTGTTCACTACGGTGGGGCTGAATGAAATTCCAGAAATGGTATATATAGAGTTCAAGAAGGGTGCGTACCACGGTGTGGATTTCTGATAATCGAATTTTAGTTCGGATGTTACTCAGGAACTATTTTCAAGTGGCGATCAAACGAAGTGATCATTTTATTGATTCATTGAAATATCGTGATGTTTACCGTTTCCGTAGTCAGAACTTTGAAAAAACGACTTTATTCGGTTATATCGAATTTTCACCAGACGACGAAACAATCTCTGTGTACTCTTTAGCAAAAAAAATGCAACGTTATGTAAAAAATGTCTCTTACGTTTTTAAAAAAATGTCTACCAACGATTTATGAAAATCTTTTTTTTTTCGGCATTCACGAACTGATTAAACTTTTCCTCAGAGAGTCGCTCTGTCTTTAATCGACGAACAGTTGCGAAAGAGTATTGTGGTTCAGAGACACTGCGTCGCATTGTGGTGCCGTGGAAGCTCTCTCGCGCGGGAGGTCAAAGGGAAATGGGAGTAGAAGTAGCAACAGCGGTATAAGAGAAGAAGGAGTACGTAAGCTGGGGTAATGAACCGCATGGCGCGCCGCGGCGATAATGAGTCGACGTAACGAATATTTATGCCTCCCCGTGTGCACACTAGCTGGAGGGCAGGGAAAGTAGAGAGAACCATTGCGTCGGCATCGTTCATTGTGGACTATCGTCCCCGTTATCGTTTACTCCGACACCCAATGCAACCGTTCTTTCACTCTCTTACGCTTATCTTTATCTCCCTTCAACGCTGCGTTTATCTAGTAAGAAACGAGGCCTTCGCGTCTCTCGTCGAACTATTCATACTCCAGAAATCTAATCCATCCGCGCCGAACTCTTCGACAACGAATTTATGGGCGCAATTAATGAAAAAAATACCACAAATGAATTACGGTGTTACGTTTCGAGGCTTCAATAATTCGAGATTATAACTCGAAAAAGTTTCAACATCGTAACTATCGAAATGAGAAAAAAAAAATAGGTTGACGATACGAAATCTTCGAGAAAATAGAAAACGACTGCTACTTCCGAATCCAATTAGTGTCAAAGCATATGACAAAAAAAATACCATTTTTTGTATACTAACCTAATATTTTAACCTTACATAATAAACCCCAATAAAATGAAGTATATGCAAAGACTTTTTTGCATTTTTTACTGCAAGAAATATAATTTATATATAATTTTATTGACATATATATCGCACATATCCGGACTGTACCCTTCAACATATATTTTGCCGAAAAAATAACCATTTTTAAAAGATAATCTATAACTTTTTTCTTTTTTTTTTAAACTTGACGCGTGACGTCTTATACCGTTGATCCATGAATCCAAAATCAAATGTTCCTCTCGTACACCCAAAATCGTAATCACGATGATGAGAAATCAAGCAATTCACGATTACCACATGTAAATTGGAATTCTCGATCTAACACAGTCGCTGCACAAGATTCACGAGATTCTCGGTTTAGGGTTGGAAATTGGAAGGAAGGGGTTATACGAAAGAACCGTGAGATTCGAAGCTGGTAGGGACGTAATCTCGTCATCGTCTCGGTGTGTCTATAACAATATCCGGAGCCCAAGTTGCAAGCGTTTCAATGCACTCTATCGATCGAGAAGCATACATGGCAGAGAGGAAGACGGATAGATAAACTGGAACCTACTGAACATCGTTGTCGTCGTCGTAGTATGCATAGGATCGTCGTAGTCATCATCGTCGACGTCGACGACGAACGACGAGTACCTCGTGCTCTGCCTCATGCAATTGGAGAGGGCATGAAGCCCGTAGAGCTTACGTGTACGTATGTAAGTGCCGGAGTGGAAGGAGTTGGGCGGATGGAAGGGGGTTTAACGCGACTGGAGAAGCGAACACCCCTTGCGTTATGCCAAGTTGGTAGATAGCTATACGTAGAATGTGTATGAGGATGTAGGTCAGCGAAGGCCGGAAGGGCATCATCCCCCGGTCTGTGCGGATCGCTCCCGCTAACTGCCTATAGGTTCAACCTGTACATCGAACGTATATGCATACGTGTATATCTACAAACTAGAGCTTCGAGGTCTCATCGACGACAGCAACGACGACGATGGATACACAACCGTACATCGATGTATACAACGTACGAGAGTTCCACGTCAAATGGAACAATGGATCACCAACACATTTTTTCATAGACATATTGTACCCTTTTTAATGATTTTTTTCTTGCGAGGTAATTAGAGAAACATCGACGAGTTTCTAGAGATGGGGGAGGGAGAAGTTTGATCTCAATAATGAATGCTTAATAAACGAATAAAAATAATCGTGAAAAATAAAAATAAAAAATCTACAGAAATATCATTAAATCGATTGATCGATGATTTCCAAAAAAAAAAATAATTATTAAATAAAATTAATCGTGAATAAAAAAAAATGTGAATACTTTTGAGTTTTCGTGAAAATGAGACGATTTGTCTGACGTGGAATGCCTCGTATAGGAAGCCCCCGATGTATATAGATGCCCTTTAGCATCTCTATACGATGGACGTGTGTCAAGGACTATACGATCGACGTAACTTAGTGGCTACAACACCCTTATTCGTCTATAGACATTCTCGTGTCTAGAGGCAAAGCCTTTAGGAACGCCTCTATCACAATTCGCATAGATATACATGTATATACGGGATGAATACTTTATTGACCCCTTTAACCCCTTGACTATGGCATTTATGCCGCGTTTAATAAAAGTTGTTCTTGAGTAATACGAACTTTTAGATGAAAAAACGTATGAGGGTAAAAAAATATTGTTTTTACCTTTCACGCTTGATAAAAAAAAAAGCGTACGGCTTTTTTTTTGCATTGCTAAAGGTGTTTGTAATTAATTTATTTTTACGCGATCAAAGAAAACTTTAAGGTTACTCTCGACAATTTTGTAATGGACGCTGCAATCTATTATCAGTGAAAGTGTCAGCGTCATGTTGCAGGTTATACGAGAAACACGAGTGGTATTAGACCGAAAAATTTGTTGCTCAGATAACATTGGATTTAGAAAAGATATTGACGATATAATTTTTAAAAAATAATAAACAACGTTGTTCTGTTGTTCAGAAAATAAAAAATACAAAATATAATATAACATTTAATTTTTTTTAATATCATCGATACAGCGTTACGAACAATCAATCGTTAGGGGATTTATGATTTCCTTTTTTTTTACGATTTTTTAAAGGGATGAAAACCAAATAAAAAATGCTTTCTTTTCGTCTAAAATCGGTGTTTGAAGGAATTCGAAGATTTTTTTCTTTCTGATCGCACTTCTCAACGCTTTGGGGATTGTGTTTGTGAACGGGGTACAGTGCCCTCCAGTGATGTTGGCGCGATGGTTTGAACTGACGCGCTACAGTATCGGGTTAGTGAAGCTCGGCAAGAGAGAGCAGCAGGTATAACGGATAAATCCATTATCAAGGGTGAAGGGGGGGAGTGCGGGGGGGTGGTGTCCCACGCGGCGACGTGCGAGCGCGGGACTCCCCCGCGATGGCTGACAGGTACACAACATTACCATTACACGCCACGTTAGCCGGCTCGTGCGGTTCTCGATCGTTCAGTTTCGCTCACTCTCGCGAGTAGTACTCGCGGTTTCCGGCAAATAGCCGGTACGTGTCGTTTTGTTGAAGCTTCCCTTCTAGCCGCCAACTTGTATATACCGCGAATGAAATTTAACGATTCTACATTAATGCACAGCTGTACGATAAGATACATTCGAAAACTGTTCGAAAAAGGAAATGAAAAACATCGCAATTACGCGATAACGAACAGTAGCGTTTTCTTAAAACATTCGAACCGATGCTTTTTTTTTTATCGATTTTCTAATAATTTTTTTCACCGATACGGACAATTGCGTATTTTGACTATTTCGAGAAAAATTCCGATTGCGCGAAATTACGCTTTTTTTCAACTAAACTTTTACGAGATTTACGCTGACGCTTAAGACTGATGGACATGAAATTTGTAAAAAAAAAAAAAAACGGGGAACAGATTTTTTATTTTATTTTATTACATAGAAATTTTCTGTCTGAGATGATAAAAAATGGAATGTGAAACATTTTCGATTGTCTATTACCTTCGAATAGGGAGCCTGCAGTGTGTTATCATCGATTTTTAAGGGAGAGTGCAACGACAGTTTACAGTCAATCAAAAAATTTTATTCAAAAATCTGTTATCGGTTTTTTCCAAAATAATAAGTTTCTTTTTCATTCAATCTCTCATTCAGTAGACGAAGTTATTCATTCATTCATCAGAACATTTGTTACACGCGTATTGCAAAGAATCCGTTCTCTCGTTACAAAAAAAAAAAAAACGCCATCACTGTAAAATTGAATTTTTTGAATACCAGAACGCGCTACCAAATATCCTGTTGATCAATGAATGTGCCATTCAATGAATAACAGATCGTTCGCCCGGTCGGATGAAGGAATGTGCGGAATGACACAGAGAACGCCAGAAAACACAGACAAACATTGAGAGCGATGCTTCATGCGTTAAATTGAGAGTTTCCGAGTTGGTGGCTCGTGATAGACGCGAGGTAGAAGGTGGAAAATGAAGGATTCATGTGCCTCCGTTATACAGCGACAATATTGTCGTTTATATTTCGCTAAAAAAAAAGGTGAGCGAAAACCTCTAGAATTTTTGATAGTCAATTTCAACTCGCCGGTTTTTTTTCGTATTCTTTTTATTTTCATTTGGACAATCATTCGATCTCTCTCACTCGCAATCGGTTCGTCTAGATTGTGTGTGTGTGTGTTTTTTTTTTCTTAAGCAATCGATAGTTTTTTTTTATTGGCGTTTTTACTGGGAGGAGGAAATAGCTCACCGCTCACAGTTAATATTCGCTTACTTGCTCGCGTACGTTTCCATCTCGTTGACGGATTCGAACCTCGAGTGGCAGGTTATTTTTGCGCTGGAGGATCTTTAGACGATAGAGAGTGAATACATACGAAATGCGGTCGAATGAAGGGAAAACGGGGGGAGGGGGGAGGGGGTGGAGGAAAATTCTGCATTTGCAGGTCACGAATGCCAATTTTGAACTTATGGACGAACGAGAAAACGAACGATTACGATTATATACATTTAATGACGAAACGTCACTACGATTACAGGGTCGATTTATAACAATTAGATAATAAAGAAAAATTAGTTGATAAGTGTGTAAAACTTAGAAAAAACTGAATAAGTAAATTAATCGGAAATAAATCGCCGTAATTTAGTTTGAAGAAATGTACATTAGTAATACTTAAAAAAATGTAGAACTGAACGTTTTAATTGTCAAACAGTGTGTTTTACAATTTCATGATGGAGATTTTTTTTTTTTATAAAATGATATTCTTGTAAAAACCCCATAAGGATTAAGAATTTTCGATATTATGTTGCATGTAGTAACGATCTTTTATCAGAGAAAATCATTGAATAGAAAAACCTATTAGAATTGATTCACCGAATAATTTTGCATTTTTAATCACGAAAAATTCCGAGAATATGTGTGTTTTTTTATATCATGAGAAAGTACGATGTTTAAGTAAACAGTTAATAATGGTTAAGTAAACGCAACAGTCATGCCAACGATAGACGTTTAATATTTTTAAAAATAATAGTGGATGTAGCATTTTTTTTTAACAGTGTACACGCAACGATTTCATTCCGTATCGACGGGCGCAGCGTAAACATTACAGACATCATATTTTTCATAAAGTTTCATCATCGGCATATAATTTTAATCAACGACCCTCTAATGTTTGCCGAATCGTTTTTTTTCCACGTGAAGAGAAACGTGGAAAACGTTCCACGTTTCCACGTTTTTATCATTTTTTTTTTTTTTTGGCACACGCTAATGAAATATTTAAGTTTAAAAAATACCAATATTTTTTAAAAATTCTATCAGAGTTAATCAACGTAATACGTTCGCGTATCCAGCTGCGTAGGTACACTCTTTTTTTCCTTTATTAAGAATACAAAACGATTAAGAATCACAAGCTCACGAGTGTATGTATGTTTGGGGGGAAAAAAATATAATATATATAAGCCGGGAAACCGTGAATTATTCATAATAAAAATCTACCCGTTACTTCCGTAAAAGCATACCGTGTACGCCGACAAGTTACATTTACGGTGAATCGTTTTCATCTGGTCGAAAAGATATTTTTTTGCTCACCGTTCTGTCGATTGTGAGGGAGTGCTGTGTACAAACCGCTTCTTGGAATACTCAAGAAATATACGGAGAGGATGAAAAAAATGATTTCACAGAAATTAAAAAATTCTCCAATGAACAAGGAGCGTAATAGAGAAATTGTATTTAAAAAAAGAGATGAATAATTATTCACGTATTACACTCGGAATATCTATGCTTCTTTTACTCTGTATTCGGCTTTCTGTCGGAAATTTTTTATTTCTTGTCATTTTCTTTTTTTTTCATCCCTTTTAAAGAAATAAAAAAATGTTCCCATGGGAAACGTAGTGTCGTGAACATCGATCAGACAATGAAGTTTCCATATACAAAAATTGGTTAAGTAATGTTTTTGTCGTTTAGACAAACACAGGCGCCGTCGGAAAGTCGCCATAACGCGGGATGGTAGTAAAACGCATATTCCCGTCTTTTGCCCCGGAGGCAGTCGGGAGTAAAAAAAGAGAGTCGCTGTGTGATGTACACCAGAGCACCGAGAGAAAAAAAGAAGTGCGAGTGAACTGCCCGGGCGCTAGTAGAGACCCGCTGGCATATTATATTATAAACGTATATTTTTCTGAAATATAATATAAAATGGAATGGAATACTCCACCACAAGTATCAACTTCACATGCACCGATCTGCGCATTTACAACCCTTAAATAAATCTCAAGACGCAACGTTTTTCATTATTTATCGCCGTTAACGTGATTTCAAAATTTTAAAAAGAAAATATCGTCCAAAATTGGAATTTTTTTCCTCCAAGAAGCTTCCGAGAGATCGACTCCGAAAAAAATCGTCTGTTTAACATGAAACGCCCTGTATATAAGAATTATATATAGGTACTTTCGCTTCAGAAATTAAAATTAAAAAAGCCGCAGCGTTCAGCTCTGACGTTGCGTACCGTTTGTACAGTTCTCGCCGCAAGTAGGTAAAAGAGGACCTATGTCGCTTGGAACACCGAGTTTTCTTTTTTTTTTTACTCATTGCAATCCTTGTACTGCCCAGTTGCTGGATATTATTAACATTCCTGGTAAAACACCATACCGCGGTACACCGAAGCACCTCCCTAACACCGCGATCCTCTTACAGCTGCGTCTGGCAGTAGCGACATAAAGAAAAAAATAGAAAACTGCATGTGTGTAACGAATAGAATAAGCAAAAGTAGCAACCACCTCACTTTCTACATTTCTAATTAACCGGCGAGCGCAAAGCCAGTCAACTCGCGAAGCTATAACTGTGAGTAAATTCGTTAACTGTTCTTTGGCGCTCATAACACGAATAACCCTCTCAACCCTTTTCTGTAGTCGTTTTACGTTCTTTCTATCCGCGGTATATACTTCCAGTGCGTGAAAATTCTCGAGAAACATAAACCCGCGGAACAACTGACATATGAGAATTATACACCGGTTACATAGATATATACGTAACGTATAACGGAAATACGTAAAATGCTGTACAAAGAGATCTTCCCGGCCTTCGCGGCTATGTCGGCGCCGATTCCGGTTTTCCAATTTTCGTTCCGACCGGAAAACTCGGAATCTCGTGTTCTCGTTCGATTGTATTTTCTTTTTTTTCATTCCTCATACATCTATCGGCTCGCGATCTTCCTACGGAACGAGTTAGAGTTTCGAAAAAAAAAAAAAAACAAAAAAAATCCGAGAGCCAAGAGGACGAGGTACACGAAGACTCGAGGGGTTGAAAAACTGGCCTCGCATGCAGTCAACGTTTCGTAATTGCTTGCGAAGTTAGATTAATCGACAAAAGCCACGACGACCATTGCTGTAGCTTTCGATCGTTTCAATACTTTTCGCGGGTGCGTTTTCTTTTTTTTTTTATTTTCGATAGAAAACAAGTCGATGACGAATTTCTATTAAATTTGATTGCCATTTTTTCTGCCGTCTCGAATTCTTTCGATGCTATTTCCGTTGTTATGAAATAACTTGAATATCGATAAATCTTAATTGGATTTTTTTTTCTTTTTTTTTTCAATAGGTTTTTTTTATTTTTAAATCGTTACAGAATTTTCGTTCCACCGTTGATTAGAGGTGAGAGAAATTAATTTAACGAGGATCGACTGTAGGTTACGTGCCGATGCCGAAATGGTGAAAGAAAAAACGACATACGCGAAGGCACGACAGGGATTGTGTTGTTACACACAGAGATATCGCTTGACGCGGCTGGCCGAACCCCGCATGGTGCTGTGTCTAGGGAGAGTTTCAGCTCCAACAATGGAGCAAAGGAAGGGTCGAATGTGAAAGAGTAAGCGAAAAAGTGGCAGGTGAAAAGAGCGAAGAGAGAGCGAGAAGATAAAGCTATTACAGGGATTTCGATTCCCCGGGTAGTCGTAGGTCAGTTTCAGGCCGTAAACGGAAAAAGAAAATCCCCTCTCTCCTCCGCTGTTAGACACACTGATCGTTTGATTGGAAAACGTTTTCTCTCTATACTCCAAACCCGAGCTGATGGTGAAGAGAGAGTTCTTCATTTCGACGACAAAGTCTCGCGTTTGATATTACAAAGGTTTTAATCGAAGAGAGACGCGATAGGGTGAAACGACATTGCATAGATGAGTCAATTAATCGGCGGTCGAGATACGTAAAAATCCAACTATGAATTTTAGACGCTGAGGATTGAGATTGGAATATCGGAATATCTCTCGAAAAGTTAGAGATTTGTCCATCATTCACGATGATTTTTCGCGTAGCTTTGAGTATAACACGTGGAGATCGGGATTAATTGAAACACGGGGCGAGTCGGAAGCCTATGGAAGTTGCGTAACTTTACATTCTAATTTTTATCGCCGCTAATTTTCAATGAATAAACTTACCCTTTAGCAAATATCGCGACGCGATCTTAGTCGAGCCGCAAAAAAAAATTCGTTCACTTCTGATCAATCCGATGCCTCGTTTCGAACCCGCAACGGCGCGTAGTTATCGCGTGTCAAATAGCCCCGGTCTCTCTGACATTACAATGAACCCTTAACAACTATGTGGTATTTATAACTATTACAAATGTCGTTGGTTCGGTCTCGCGATAATAAATTCTAGTTTTCGGGTTAAATTAATCGAATACCCACCAGACGCCGATTATATACGCTCACGTAACGTACGCTCGTTGTTTGGGGGGTTTATATATGTATATATATAACCATTGCTGTTCCTCTAGTGGCGAGCTTACGTGCTTCTACACCGAACCGCTGGTCATTACGAGCCAAGAAATTATGCACAAGAGATTTCTACGAGGTATACACATATACCTCTCGCGTATATACATTTTAATATCGTTGCGGCACGAATACGCTTTACGTTACGGCTTTGCCACACGCGCTGCGTATACGTATTTGTACGTACGCTTGTATATAGCCACATAGGGCTACCGGAGTGGCTATGCTACATTATACTATGATGAACGGGATTAAGGTCGTTCGGCGATTACACGACGTGATTATACCCGAGGCTCCGGATTACTCGAATTCCGCAGAGTGGAAATGGATCCGTTGAAGTATCGATCGAATTCAATTCCGAATGTACTATACCGACAGACACACTTTTTTTTTTTCATTTTCAACGATACAAACTTAAATTTTTACAATTTTTTAACTCTTTTTTTTCGACCATCATGTTCTCGATCTTCAAACGGCTGAAACAGTGCCGAAAATGGGGTCATATAATTCGGAAAAAAATTTACGCGTTCTTCGCTGAAATTGGCAAAAATTAATAACCCCGTTTCGTATCGTTGTTTTATCGGAAATGCTGCAACGTATCTTGATTAAAAATGTTTTCTGCTTTAAAAGGGTTGAATTCGAATATAAAAATATTTAAAAAAACAAATGCGAAAAGAAAAATGAACACAGTTTGAATTGTGGAACCCTCGATGACACGGACAGAAATTAATTACGACGATTCGTATCGTCGTTTTAATTAAAAGAATTTAACGCGTTTTGCACTCGGCGAAAAAAGAAAAAAAAATAAATAAAAGTGAACGAGTTATCTAATGATCTCCGCTGTATCCGGTCGGCAATGATTTACGACATCCTATCGCGCGCGTAAACTGCATCGAGAATTAATCCGACGTCGAGTGTGTTGGATTGATGCTCTTCGTGCGCAAAGAAAATACGATACTCGGTATATGTATACGCTATACCAGTTTCAAAGTTTTAATAAAACCTCGTGTAGCCGAACGTATTTCTACATTGAAGCGCGCGTCTCGAGTCGGTTTTTCCGATGAACGGATGAATAACCGACGAAACTTTATTTTCTTTTTATACGCGGTGGAAGTGCGAGTGCGCGCGTGGAGGGAGAATATCGCGAGAAACGAGTTTTCTAATGACGACGATGGCAATAGCTCCCGGTATACTAACAACAGCTCAGCATCCGGTTGATGAACCTTCTTTTCTATACCCCATGAAACTGCATAATTCATCTCTACAATCTCGCAATCGCCCGGATCTTCTCTCGTATCTACAATTTTCCGAAAGATAACGAAAAAAAATCGAGCAAAAAAATGAATGGCAATTCGAATAAATTTTCAATTAAATCTTTTGGTGCATTGAATTTCCGGTAAAACAATTAATTAATTACGAATATCGGTCAGCGGATATAATCTCGAGTCGCTAACAGCTAACATATCTGTCGAGACGCAATATCATTACATCGGACAGTACGAAATCCAAAAATTAAAAACTTAAATTCGGATTCGCGAAACTCACAATATTAATTAATCATCGATAACAAGTTTCGAAACTTTTATTTGCAATTTATTAGCAATTTTTCGATAATGATTTGTTTTTTTTTTTTTTTCATTGCCTCGTCATATTCCTACGAAATACTGCAATTTGGCACATTCTGCATTCAGTATTTCATATCTCTTCATTTTCTCAATACTTTGCTAAAATTTGTCTTTGAAGAAATACGTAAGGATTACAAAAAAAGTCGTCATTGCCACAGTTGCGACGAAGATGGAGTATCTAAATTTTTTTCGTTCCTCTCTGGCAATTTTTTTTTTTTTCGATCTCTCGCCTTCAATTGCGAAATCGCGAGCAGTCAGGAGGGTGTAGGGGGCGCTTAGCATCACAATCCGTGCAAATTGGTTCGCTCAATTTGAGCGAATTGGCATGAAGTCCGTGGGAAGGGGGAGGGGTGGCTACCACCGGCAACAACGACCTTTGCCACGAACGACCACCCGAGCGCGCGCCACCCTCTGTGGGCCACTCGCTCGTTTTCAATTCTACTACAACCGCGCGAACTCTGTACTCCGGTACGCGCCGCGGTAACTTCTCTGGTTATAGTCACCGAGGCAGCGGGAAGGCTAATCCAGAAGGGCGCCGAGTGTACGAGATATTATATATAAATATGGAAATTCTATCGAGGGAAGCTGCGCGCCAAAGACTAGGAGAAACTCTCGGGACTCCGACTCTCATTCCCGTGTATTGCGTCTCACGGCACACCGGAAATCGTGTATTGTAACTCTCGCGGGTTTTTTTTTTTTACCCATTCGCGTTAAGCGCGAGGAGAGCGAAGGTGAGTAGAGAGATTCGTGAGTAGAAAAGTGAATGTAGAGAAAAATCGCAAGAGAAATGTAGTTTTTAGTCTCGCGACGCTCTTTCGTACGAGTGGATGACTCGAATGGTCACAACTTATGAGTGATCATAGCGCACGGATTGGAGTTTTTTTTTAGTATATGGAAGACGAGACTTTGAAACACGTGATCACCACATTCTCTATCATTAATTTTTTTGGTGGCCGCCACATCGACGTCTCCAGAATACTCCGAAATTTCCGGGCGTTCGTTACACGATCTCGAGGCAAAAGACGATCCTTGGACGCGTCCCAAAGAGTCTCGACGTAGAGAGCCGCTCTGCGTGAACTTCTAACCGCGCGAAGGAATGTGTAAAGTGCGAGAACGAGAAACGTTGCAGGGTGGGAAAAAAAAGGAGTAAATCCGAAAGCGAAAGACGAATTTATCCGCCGGATTCGGGGAGATTTTACTTATTGCATCAGCGTACATCCTTTTTTTCTTTCAATTCATTGTATTACGATTTTCCGTCGATGAACAATTAATATACTTATTAATTCGATAGGACAGGATGGTAAAGAAAAATATGATTTTTTGTTAATTTTTTTTTTTTTCGATGTTTATGTTTTTTTTTTAACCGTTTTTACGATGAATAATACAATGAATGAGAACGATAATTAAATTTTTATCGAGCGAATGTTTTGCTATTTATGTGCTTATGCATTAATGCGTAGACATCGTATTTCAGTAAATCGCAATCCGGATTAGTTTCATTAGTCACGCATTACGCGGCTTAAGAGCCCCGAGCATATAGCACGGGAACTCAAGCCCTTTTCCCCTATTCCCGGTCTAATTCCTACTTGCCTCCAGTCATCCCCCCGTTTCTCCATGCCTTCCCATCCTCATCCGACGTACTCCAAATGTAACGTACGCAATTACGCTAATTAGCGAACGAGACTCGGCCGCGTACCGCATAGGGTCAGTATACTTTTACACCGCACGGAATATGTGTCCGGAATATGTGCGATGCACGGTGTTCGACAATTGGCACGAAAAAAAAAAAAAATAGAAACCGAGTATCGTATTCGGAATTAAAAACTGAACAAACTTTCGCTTTCAAACTTTTTTTCCACAGTGCACAGTTTTTAAGATATATCGTATAGCCTAAGTGACTGCAATCGTAAGTTCGTAATTCATGATTTGAAAACAGAATAAACTCTTTCTTTCGAAATGTTCATCGACATCCGTATTTCTTCACATATATCCAATAAAAATTTAATCACCGACGTCTCCCAGCTGATTACTCGCTAATATCGCAAAAATTAATATGCATCGTAAAAAAAAAAAAAAAAAAAAAAAAAAAAAAAAAAAAATCCTGTATTTTTAATTGCGCACTGTTTTTTCAGCGGAATTTGGTATTTTTACAATAAACGCGACGCTCGACGCTGATTTCGTTTTGTCGCCTCATTATCCCGTAATACAGATTAGCGTCGACGGCGCCGTGTGGCACATTAATAATGAAGTAATTAATGGAGTTAAGCGATGGCCCGGAATGTTTATGTTTTTTTTTTCTCGGGAACGCGTGATGTTAGTCACAACAATTTCGTCGCTTTTGCAGGATTCGAGAGCGGAGATTTTAGGGCGATCGAAACGTCGGTCACGTACACAGCGGGACTCGAGCGGATTCCACCGAAGCCCCTCTTTCCCCCGGTACACCACGAGAGCTCTCGTGCAAGTGAGCGCGAGCGGTTCGCAGGTAACGAGGCGCATAATTAGCACCGAGCGTCCTCTTAATGAAAGCTATACACCGCGTCGGATAAGCGTGGAAAACGGGTCGGGGGCGAGGGAAAGAGAGAGTGGGTATCGCGGGACAGTTGTAGGCAGCCAGTGTCGTCATGGGTACAGCATCAATGATTCAAACTCCATTCGAATTCTACGTCATCCTTCGTTCTCTGCCTCCCATTCCCTCCCCCCCCCCCCCCCACCCTTCCGAATTCAAAGGACCTGATATACGAGGCATTTCATGCCAAATCGCTGAGACCGTTTTTAACGTTTTCCCAAAAACTTAAAAAACATCGACCATTGCGAAAAAATAACTTATGGATAAAAAATTCAAATTTTCAAATGCAATTTTTTAATAATTTTTTGTTTTTTGTTTTTTAATATGGTTTCGTACTTTGTATATACAAACATCGATCAAAATTACGAGAATTTTTTTTTTTTTTTTTCGTTAATTTCAACCGCTTCGGAATTGTTACAAATTTTCACAAAATATTTGTGTACGTATCGAAGAAAAATTGCTGAAAGACTTTCGACGAGAATATGACACGGAATGCCTGATACAGAGATCTCTGTTTTGCGAGAACGCGATTACAACGACAGATAAAGCGGACGTGGATGCGAACGGTTCGCATGGCAAACGTGTAATACTCTCTCTCTCCGTCCCTGAATCGTCCAACCATCGGGAAACCCACGTTCACTACCACGAATTAGCATTAACCGCGTAAGCGACCGGCCAGGAGTTGCCACCACGCATCTCGTTTCCGGCAATGATCTCATATGCCACTGTCGACGCTAAAACTACTACTCCCGCCCGCTATGACCACTAAATACGCAAATATATTGTTGTTTATTTTTGTACAACAAAATCATAACTATACATCCAATTTTCGGCTCCTCCCCCCCCCCACCCCTCCTTCCCGATAAACCAATTTAATAATGTTACTGCCTTAAAAGTTTTTTCATTTTTTTTTTTATTAAGTTTCTATAACGCCGCTTTGACATTAATTGCAATTTATTTCGATTATAAATAAAAATTATATATCAATGATCAATTCCGAAGTTTTTTAAACTGTATAGAAGTGTAACGTGCAATGTTAGCGTGTATCGGAGAAATTGTTGCAAATAGTAAATAAGAAAAAGCCAAAGCGATAGTATTCTTATATATAGTGCTAATATTATAGTGCTGTGCCTCCCGCTACATCGCTTCGCGCTTATCCTCTGATGAAAGAGAGTCTGGAAAACGCGTGTAGCTATAGTGCTCAATTAAAGGGGATCAAAGTGGTGTAAATACGTTTGACCCGAGTTACGCAGGCGCCTGTAGCAGCGAGAAAGGCGGAGCAAAACGGGCTGATATAACAAAAAAAAAGAACCGGAAGAAATCATTCGAGAAACTTCCGCCTCTGTATCGTCGTTCAGTTGTAACGAAACGAAATTTAAATTTTCAAAGGAGAGAATCTTTTTTTTTTAATGACGTCCTTTTTCTCGGATGACGTGACACTTTTTTTAAGACGAGAGCCGTTTGTTTTTTTACATCCGGTATATATATACGCGACTAACACGAACTGAATATCAAAATATAATGCATTGCGTTATTTCAACCAAAAATTAGGATATGTTTTGTGTGATAATATGCACGGTGCATAAATATAAGTGTGTAAATGATACTGTGAGTCTACAATATTCAGAACATAATTTTCCATTCGCCTGGTTCCACGGAGAGAAAGACTTCAGCGGCATCAGCTCACGGTCTCGAGGCTCACAGCTCGAATAACGATGTAAATTGAAGGAATTAAGTCCGAAAAGCACTGTATATATATAAACGCGAGAATATCCACCGGAAACGGTGAAAGACAGACCGGATGAGCGAATATTAATTATTCGTTTGAATTCATTTGTTTGCTTTTATTTTTCATTTTTTTTTGCTCATCGGTGTTTGTCGGACTCTGCTTTACCGTTTTACGAGCATTAGTAACAGCGGAGCAGCTTTGCGTATTTTCTTTTATAAACATTGCTATGTTTTAACGTATTTCTTGACTTACCATTTCGATGCTCTCGACGAAATTAATCTCGATGTCATCCAATATGTCACGTGCACCAAACTTTTCACTGCTTAGAAACTCGGCACTCGATGTATTGAAAAACACGTTACCAACCAACGAGGTTTTTTAAATATTTTTTCGATTCTTTCGAACGAACTATTTTGAGATATTTTTTTATCGCGCAGAAACTGTAAAAGTTATTATCCCCGTAGTGTTTCGTTTTTCACTGAAGCTACGAATTAAACACGTTCGTGATACGGAGAGTGACATAACCCCTACAACGATACCAAAACTCGAGACCGACAGAATTAACACCGTTTGGATTGTAGACGAAAGTTTTTCACGGAAAAAACTCGAAGCAAAGTTCCGCGGCACATAATAACAACTTATTAAACAATGGAACTCGTGATAATTTTATTACGGAGGAACCGTCAAAATCATTATTCTCGAGGTGATTTGTTTTCGACGAAAAAGACGACTCCAACACTCTCACGTAATAAAACCTCACAAATCTGATCACTACCCGTACTGAACCCGAAGCCGACAGAATAAACACCATTCAATTTGTAGTCGCAAATTTTACCCGAAGAAAACCCGAAAAAGTCTCGCGGAAACGCGTAAATGTGCGACCCGTCTTTTGGTGTTGCGGCGTGTACTGGTGGGCGAGTTGATCTGCGCGCACGGAACAATGGACTGAGGTGTTTTAACGTTCGCTCTACGGGCTCGTAGTACCCGAGGCAATGGATCATCTGATCAGTTCGGCGGCGTGCAAACCACGTTGTTATATCTATGGGTTGTACACATAGTCTTCGCGTCAAGTTTTTCGGAAATAAACATCGCACCGAGAACTCAATTATTGAAAATGTGTTGCCTCTCGTGTGGAGTGCCTACGCATAAGGTGACACTGTATCCACAAGAAACTACTTAGGCGTCAGCACTGTGAAAGTAAATTTCGTCGTCGCATAGTCTTCCAAATGCTTGAGATCCACGAGAATGTGCAGCTGGGCGATAACTCGTGTAGGTAACGTTAGTCATACCTTTTTATTATTATCATTATTACTAACGAGACGGACCTCTCCGATTGCTTGTTAACCTATCTTTACGATTTACGATCGTAATGTTGTAATCGAAAAAATAACTTGCGCGTATTATTTCACAAATAATTCCCATTAAAAAAAAATACCGCAGACAACCGAAAATCGTTAAAAAGATATAAATTTAAAATTGTTCTTCCAACCAAAAAATCCTGCCGCTCTTTTCCATTATCCCATCCGCTTTCGGCCAATTTTTTTTTCTCGACAATTCTACCTCCCATAAATTTTGTATCTGAAAAAAAAAACAAAAAAAAAAAATCGTACCATTAATCCAACTCAAACAGAGTGTGCGAGAGGCGCGTGCTGTCTGTTGGGTTGGCGGGAAACTATTCAGGCCGTTATACGAATCGCGACCAGTTAGGTATATATATATCATTGGTGTGGCGATAGAGTGCAGCAAGCCGGGGCGCCTCGGCGCGCCAAACCGAGTGAAAAGGGACCGAAGCGAATTAATTGCATTGCGATCGATTTAAACGAAATTCCAACCGTTTCCTATATACCTACACGTCGGCCGGAGCCTCCCGCGAGAACGCGCGCGCCCGCGTTCTCCCGGAATAATAAGTGCGCGCGCGTGCACGTAAACTCGATTTGGTATATCCTCACTTCCTCGCTTGTATTTTACCTACATATCGACCTCTAAGAAACATAAAGCCCCAAGTCTCGCGATCTAATACATAAAACCGCGCGAGTTACGCCCTTCCGTCTCTTCACAGTCGATTATATATACGTAGTTGTGTACGTATACATATATATATGCGTACCCTTCGCCGTTTACAGTGCAGAAAAGCAAGGTAGATCGGTTACACAGGTACGAGCGGCCTTCGTAATGCGGTTTTACTTCGCTGACCCACCTACTAATTTCCACGTGCCACGTGCCGCATTTACCAACTACTCTTCCTCTACTATACTCGACTACGGTTTGTGTATGTGCTATACAACTACACATATATCAGTGTCCTATTGTACTTCGTACATTGGTCCCCCCCCCCCCCCCGCCTCCACCAACACCATACTATACTATACCTCATCTCCGGCTTCGCCACTTCGTCACGTGAACTTTACAAATTACATTGAAATTACATACACGCCTCTGCTATCTCGATATATACTTCTAATGATGCCATTCTGTTCCAATTACGATTTTTTTTTTGGTTCCAATCAGACAAAACTTTTGATACTTCTGCAGACAATTCATATCGATTTCAAGCGAAGATCGAGGTCATCGATGACTTTGCTTCACTACCAAATAATCGTTCCTCGCGAGCGAGTTCATCGCCGATGTTAGAAATTTCGATAAATAATTTAATGATGTTATAAATTATGATTCTCACGAGCAAAATTCAGATTTTGGTTGAAATTTTGAAAACTTCGCAGAGAGACGCGGATTTTGAAAGAAAAATCAAACTTGTTGTGAAAATGTTTGCAATATTTATTCCGCATAATAAAAATTGTAAAAAGTTATTAACAATTTTGTAAAAAAAAAAATCAGCATATTGTTTTTTTTTGTTTTTGCGATTTTTTTTTTATTGCAATTTTAATATTTTTCATGCCATGAAAGTAATATTATGTATAATGCAAAATGAAATGCTTATCGGATCGATGGATGAAAGTGATTTTCCTTGTAATTCAAATAGTAGTCGAAGAACGTGAATCAACGATTAGGTGAACTAACGATGTTTCATTATACAAAATCTCGTGCGTTTGAATTTCTCGACAATAGCGAGCAACGAATTCGGTCAAACCGTTCGCCGATAGATTCAGAGAAAAGATTTGAAGGAAATAACACTTCGAAGTGTTTTAAGGCGAAAAGAGACTTTGGATGGGAAAATCGGATGGGCGGCAAAAGCTCGCTGGTGGAAAACTATCTTTTAGTCGCGTTAACCGCTCGAGAGGCGGAAGTCTGGAAAATCCCCGAACCCCACGAGACGAGGTTGCGCGAGTCCGCGCCAAACTCGCGGGACTCTCGAGATTTTCGCTCGTTGCGTTTTCTGCCTCCGCTACGAGAGAGTAGAGAAAAGTTTTCGTTGGAACCCGAGCGCGTCGCGCGAGAGGGTTCACGGCTGTGTGATACGAAGTTTTAGCGGGGAATCCCCGCGCCGTCCCTCGTCCGCGAAAGATCTCGTCTGCTCTCTCGCCGGTTATACTTTGCCGTGCAACTCTCTGCTTAACGTCGAGGTTTCACGGACTAATTAACCGGCTTGGCCTCCCTTTAAACATCGCGCTCCGATTTCGTTGCCGATCCAGTTTCACGGCGACGACGACTATATCGATCGGCCCTAACTATCCTCATTTCTTGAACTCGCAACCCTACGATACCAACATATGTTTTCAACTATCGAACGTTCGTAGTTAATCCACTGCGTTCATTTTTGTCTTCAATTATAAGATATCGTTATAAAAACAAATGGTAACCGCGTTAAAGTTTCGAAAACCGCGAAAATTCCGATTTTTTCGATTTCATTTGAAATTTTTTTTTTACCGATTTCTCGAAGAACAAATGTTCAAAATGGATTTTTTTTCATTTTTTGGGAGATATCGAGGATATATAATAATTGCCAAGAAAAAAAAAACGACAAAAAATACATTCGCCGAACTTCCCGAAGACTATCGTCGATAAAATGTGCGATGTGTCTATTTTCCACGAAATATTTTCATCTATAATGCCGGGTAGGGAAAGGGATGATCACGACGTGGCTACTTCTTCGCCATCGACGAGATGAAAGCCCCGTAATAGCGCATGAACGAGAAAAGAACGAGAGTAGAAGCGAAAGAACGGGGAAACGAGAGATCGGCGGCCAGGTCGATGAGATTAATAACGAAACTCCGTGGGCGCGCAAGAGAGACGGATCGAAGTGATTAATGATCCATGGCGATACGTAACCGGCGTAGCCTATCGAGCGCCCATCTGCCGTACATTCGATTCGGCGACCCCGCGCCTCGAGAGAGCTCACCGCTTCTCGGCCATTATCGCGCTGAGATAATTTGAAAATAACTCCCGTGTGGCCAAGTCGAAGATCCTTTCTCCTCTACTGAACTGCTCTTCATCACCGATTCATTCTTTACTAATTTACTCGACTCCGATTGTCCTTTTATGAGCGATAGTTCTGCATAAAGATTGTATTCTTATTTCATTCATAATACGACCCTTTTAATCGATCATTTTTTGTCGGCTCTTTTTTTACATTATTTCGACTGCCGGTTTTCATGAAATTAAGAAAAATTACAAAAACATATATAGCAGATAAAAGCTTTGTTAATCATCTCCGTTAAATTTCGTTTGATTAATCATTTGGATTGACACGCGTCACTCTCATCTTCAGGTGCTAATCGGGTCTCAGGGAATTTGTGATATCTGTTTTTTTTTTTTTTCAATACGATTTTTTTGATTTTCGAACTTAGAATGCGCTTGTAAAATGACGAAGACAGTGGGTATAGGAGACACGCTTTTTAATGCTGTACATTCGCTCGAATGTTCGCGAAACGAGGTCGACGAAAGAAAAATAATCTGCTCTGTCTCCAGAGTTCTAGCATCTCTCGCCTCTCCATACACCTCTCGTGTTCTTTTCGACTGGTTCATCCCGCGTGCGATCGACATATGGCGAGCATCGGTCCGTTATGCTCGCAGCTCGGGGACGAAAAAAAAAAAAGGAAAAAAAAAACACCATCTTTCGTCCACCAACCTTTCGTACGAAGCAATTTTCTTTCTTCTTCTTCGAGTTCTCTTCGCTACCGTTGAATCTTACTTTTGCTTGCTTCGGTCTCTACACCGACTATGAGTTTAAAGTGCGAGAAAGTAAGAAAAACTAAGCTAACGTTGAAGTAATAGAAGAAGGCCAGTAGCGCGGTTCGAGACAGGCGACCATTAGAAAAAAAAAAAAAAAAAAAAAAACGAACCTTTCCACCTCGGTGCTCAGCTTGCTTCTCGGATTGCTCGTCTCTGAACCGGCGTGAGATGAAAAAGATCGAGAGAAACAAAAAAAAAAACAGAGACGAATAAGAGAGAACCAAGCAGGTGCCCAGCACCGCGCGTCCGATGGACATCGGCCAAACCTCGCATCGTGCACTCGCCAGAGAAAGAGAGAGTCCGAGATGCGGAGGTTCGTTCTATGCTGCATATCGACGATATTCTCGAAGGCCCCGCCAACCAGAAGAAACTTCGTGAACCGATCCTCTCCGTGCTTCCGATCTGTTAAACTGTCTACCTGAATCCCATTTTTGGCACCATCTGCCGGTCTCGTGAGTCCCACCGACGCACACCTTGTGCCGCATGCCTCTCGATATATATAGCCCTCTACGATCCCTTTCGATAGGGCCCTTTCGAAACTTTTGAGTTTCCAGACTCTCGAATTTCTTCTCTCAAGGTGCAAGCAAACATGCCTCACGGTCACTAGGCTTAGGGGCTGAAAAATTATATTCAGAGGGAGAGGACTCTCCGACAGCCGGCCGACGATAGATACGAAACTGTGCAGCGGCTAGAAACCTCGTGAGATTCGAGAAGATGATAGACGAAACCGTCTTGCGGTCTTTTATTATCATTATTATGATTATTTATTATGTTTGTGGTATAAATTTCTAATAACAGATCGCGTATAAAAATTTGAAAGTAACTCGAAGTAATTTATTTACTTAATTTTTGAGGTTAAGTTTGAGGTATTCGATTATTAAAGAAATATAATCGATATATCGAATTTTCACGAATGCTACAATAAGAGATCGTATACTACTAGCTGTAAAACATATTATATATAAATACGAAAGTACGAAACCGAAAGCAGGTTACAGCAGGTCGTATCTGTTGGCGAATCTCATCCGAACGGCCCGTGTACACAGAATATTTACGCGTGACGGCGAGAAAGATGAGATAAACGGTACTTAAATGGTCGCTTGTGTACAATCAAGCAGGTGCACAACCGCGTACCGGGTCTCGCTTGACGAATGGAGAAATTAAAGGCCCTCCAATGGTTCGCGAGAGTATATCACGCCCGCGAACCCCTCTAATTAATAGCGGTTTGTGCTCCCGCTCTCTCCTCGCTTTTGGCGGTTACTCTAATCAAACGTCGAGTTTTTGCCTCGACAATAACGACTAACAAATAAATTGAAAAAATTTAGTAGCCTTTTTTTTTGCGACGTTCTCTTTTTTTCGTAAAAAAAAAAAAAAAAAAAAAGGTTACTCAGAGATAATTTAACGTTTTTTGCGCAAATTGGAATAAAGAACGAAGCGAACCATTCGGTAAAATTACTCTATACGATATAAAACGTTTAAATGATCGGTGATTTTTTTTCCAATTTATTCTATCCACTGTTATCCCGAGGGGAGATCATTTTTTTTTCAACTTTATATACATACTTTTTTTTTCGGCCGATGCCATAAAAAAATGACGTATTAAACGACCCGTTTAAATTTCTATACGGAATATAAAAAAAAAAACGCGAGAACAACAAGAGAGTTAAATGATGTACCGCTTTTTTTTTTTTTTTTCGTCAATGTTTTTTCCGAGTTATTTCGAGAGGCGAAATTTTTTTATTTTTTTCGGTAGAAGACTGCATGTTAAATATTTCGTTTGAGCGGAGTTTTGGCCCATTTGTACGACAAGGGTTGGGGCGACGAGGGTTGAAAAGTGGGGTGTGCGTTGATTAAGGGTAAAATAGGAGAAACGGAGAAAAAAAATGCGTAAAATCGCAACGGTCAGAGTGAACGAGGAAAAAAATCAGAGATCCTGCCGATGCAGAGAAGAAGAATGGAGAGAGGGATGCTGCGCGAGAGCACAGCCGTCATTGAGCGGCAGAGATATAACTCTCGAGTCCTCGCGGTCACCACCTGCCGCTGTTATACCCTCGTCCTCGAGATATATATATATATATATCACCATATATAATATAACGTGTATAATATATACATATACACCACACTATCCAGCGGCAACGGCAGCGAGCCACCGGGTAGTTATACGTACCACGGAAACGCGCGCATGTAAATAATGTATTAGCATATATCCACGCGTGGCTTTTAAATAAAAAATACTCTCTTTTCTCCGGCGTTTCTGGACCATTTGCTCACGTTTGATCGTACAGTCGGTATAATCCTCTCCGCAGATGCTGATTGTGCGAAGGCTGCGCGAAATCGTCGACATTACTTTATTATGATTTTTTTTTTTTTTTTTTAGGGACGTTAATATTTAATATACATTTTTTAAACGAAAATTAGCACAATTTTCTTAATATTTTGTCAAAAGAATTTTTTTAATTTTTTTGAAAAAGCGATTTATCATCGAAATATCAGATGATAAAATTTGAACTCCAAAGCTATATCGTCGTAAAATGTTGGTTCTCTCCACTCCCATCAAGTTTACGGCCGTATGAAATTTTTCTCTTGAAAGTATAAACAGCGCGTTCGTGAGCTTATCGTGCGTTAAAAGATTTACCTATACCAGCGTCGTTGGCCTTATTCTTTGCATACGTTTTCATCGTGTCTGATGCACGATTCTCGTACGTGTCGAATAGCTGAATATACCTGCTTACGCTGTCTCGAGCCGTCTTCGCGAACGTGCATCAGCAGGTTAGGAAATACATTTACTTTACTCGTGTATAGAACAGCGTACTTCCCCTTCGAGTCTTTTGGTACCCCTGCGATGCACCAGCAGCAGTGCATCGCAGGGGTATACAATAGCCATGAGACTAACGTCCAAATACTTTTGCCTCGATAAATCTCTCTTTTTCGACATCGAAAAAAAAAAAAAAAATCGTAAATAATCAACAACATTCAAAAACGTTATGCATCAGCAAAATATTTTTATCGAGGAACGAAAATGCAATGCAAATACAATTTACTCCGAAAATCACTGAACTGCATACTTCGACAACTCATTTGAAATTCAAATGATTATCGAAATTATTTTTACAAGTAAAACGATGACTTACAAGTCTCTCGGATTCCAGGCTATCGATATATATATTGAACTTGCAAAAATATCGTACAGTGAAGAGATCGAAATAAATATCCCGAGGGGCAAGAATTTTACGATTCGGGAGAAATTTAACGATTGGCTTCTATAGGACGTATGGGCAGAACGTTAAAAATGTTTTCCGAGGGGGTGTCGGGGGTTCGGAGATACGAGAACCTTAGGCGAGACTAGAGTAGACGAAATGAAAAAAAAAAAAAAAAAAAAAAAAAAAACTTCGAGTCCAGTGCTCGAATCTCACAGCCGGCTATGTTTCCTATGTATATGTTCTGTGCTTATATATGATATAGCGTTTAGTTATAACGCTACAGTTGTGTGGATATATATATACATATACTGAAAAACCCGAGTATAGTGCACTATAGCATAGGTGGTTTAGAAGATAGGCGTATAGTTGAGTTTCGGCTGTCCCTACGGGACGTGCATTCCCCGGTTGGCCCAAAGGAGAAAGAACCACCTGCCGCTTGGGATCGGAGGGGCCAAACCGTCTCGCGCGCTCCCCCCTTTGCCCTTCCATGAACTCTCGCAGCGGTGGCAGCACCCTTCGGCGCGTTCGACGAGAGAACGAAAAAAAAAAAAAAAATGCGGGTTACGAGGATCAGTTTCGTTACAAAGGATGTCGATCGACATTTTTCGTAATTGCGATAAAATCGAGAAAGACTCTGATTTATAAAATTTTCACGAAGATCCATAACACTACATTATAAATATCTCCAAATCGGTGAAATTTCGTTTAAAATTCATTTTGGTCATCGAAATAAATAGATAAATCCATACAAATTTTCTCGTGTACCAACCGGTCACTAAACTAGTATCGTAAAAAAAAATGGTCGTTTCATCGCAATAAAAGTATATATACGTTTATAAAAAAAAAATGAAATCTGAAATAAACAACTCGAATGCCTCAGTGCAATTTCCATCGAATTCTAAATGCCGGTGAGTGAACACGAGCCCCTAGAACGGTTTTTCCGTCTGTCCCAGTGTGGTGCACACGCACCCCTCCGGCGCACCGGACGGACAGTCCGCGAGAATGCACACACAACAGGCTGCACGCCAGCGACAACGTTGCACTAGTCCGTTCGTCCACGGGCCGTCGGTGGCGGCACGAGACAGAGTGGAAGAAGCGGGGGCGCGCATAGTTTTTTTTCTCTTTCTCTCCACCGGCTTACTCGCTCGTCGTTCGCAAGAAAGACGAAGCGAACATGATATAGCGGGTACAAAAGGTAGAAAGAAAAAAAAAGGAAATGCCGACTACGACGACGACGACGAGGAAGCGAACGCGCGCGTAGTGGAGGAAAACCAAGTAGGGGAGTGGGGAGGGGGTTACGGCGTACCGTACGTAGAGAGGGGGGAGTACACTGGCGCTACGCGTCCTGACGCTCAGTTGCCGTGCGACCGTTGAGAGGCGCGCTCGTGACTTACGCCGACGTGTCGAACTATTCGCTCTCGAAAACAAAAAGAAATAATATATATATCCACGAACGCTCCGTGATATTTTGTTTCGAACTATCGCGACACTGTATAATACACACGTTGTGCGAACAAGGAAAATAATAATTTCAACCAACGCGAAAAAAAAAAACGAAAAGTTCGTCGATTACACAACTTCGAATTTTTAACGGTCAAACGCGAAATAGTTTCGTTCGCGGAGAAACGAAGTGACCGGAGAACTCTGTGTGTACCTGTGAATAAAAAGTTCTCAAATCGATGAACTTAAACCGAAAATTTCTCTAAAACAACACGACTTGCCAAGGAGTTTATAAAATTATTTTGTTTAAAATATTTACGAAAAATTTTACGAATTTTTTTTTTTTTTTTGTTATCGATGACAAAGCTTCGTGTGGTGATTTTTGTGCACACCGGTGGATTCTAAACGTGATCGCGTGCGCACCGCGCACATCCGTTTGGTATTACAGTTTTTGATACTCGACGACGGTGAATAAAAGTTTTTTTTTTCTCCGCGAGAAATCTCGCTTTCGATTTTTGGATTATAATTGTTTGTGTTCGAAACAACAACAAAAAATCGTTGATTATGTGATCGACGTTGCGGAGATTACTGTTATTTTCGTTTTATCGTCGTAAATATTGTGTGTGTGTGAGTGAAAAAAAAAATTGGGAGAAAAAAAAGTTTTTTTGTTCTTTCTTTCCCGAGCGAAGAGAGAAGTGCGACGATGTTATCGGCGTCGAGGTGAGATCGAGCTCGTTAGCTCGCGTGGCCAACGACGAAGAAGCAACAGGATAGAGGAGAAATAATAATAATAATCAACACGAAGATAGGATAAAGTCCGTGAGGATTTTTTTTTCGTTTTTTTTTTCTCGTGTTTTGGGATTTTTTTTACCAAGTGAAGAATAATCGGTGACATAGTGTGGATGAGGTGTCTATAGCAAACAAGCGGAATCCCGTAAGCAGGCAATATGGATACCGAACGCGAGTCTAGGATTATCCGATCTCTGAAACATTTGGCGATTATTCTTTTGTGCACCGGTGAGTAGGAACATTTTTTTTTTTTTTTTCACAACGCATTATTAATGTGTTTTTCGTTGCAAACGTTGAGCCGTTTAAAAAAATTGAGAGAATGCAAAAAAACATCGAATTTGATAAAAATATTCGGAAAAATGTTACCAGTGTCGTTTATTTGACGACACGAATGAAAGTTCGTTACGAAGAGACATGTCGTCGCTGTCGATAGGAGAAGCCGACACGCTTCGCCATTGATAAAAATTATGTGCGCGTTTTAGGGTTGAAAAAAACCAAAAATTATTCATCGATGCACTCGGAAGCGTTGTTTCCGAGATAGCGGAGAAAAAAAAATGGTTACGAAGAGCCGTGCATCGTTGATGCAGCCTTTAGAGAGTAAAGTTATTGTTTCCGCGGCTTACCCCATCGGGCCGATGCGATACGTATCGGAAGTATATCGCGAACAAATTTTTTATCCGAAAGTTTGTGATTGTAGAAAAAACGAATCCAAGAATATGTAATCTCGATTCCGTTGTGCCGTTTTCGATGTTTTTTTTTTTTTTTTTTCGAAGTTTTTCGATGTACGTGCGAACTTTTTTCGGCAATATAAGATATCAATTTATTTTTATTTTTTTTTTTCGAGAAAAAAAAAATTCGCACGACTCAAAGCGAAAAAAAAAACGCGTGAAAAATCCAAGTTGTAATAACTCGCGCGATAGTTCGAAACTCGTTGAGAAGTTAGTAAAATCTTGAATCAACGCTCTCCATTTCTGCTCCGTTCTAAATAAAATTGCGAATTAACGCTGCGAAACTTTTGTTTCCTTTCGTATGCCTCAATGGAAAACGTAATTTTGCGCTACGAGCACCGCTCATATCACTTATTTCAAACGCTCCTCGCAGAAAAATAAAACGTTGATGAAATTCGAGAGTACATTCGCACTTTCATATTTCAATGTTACAAGCGCCAATTACTAAACGTTGTGTAAAACTTCGTTAAATTATTTTTCAAGCGTGTTGAATGTTTTTTTTCCTCCTGTGACCGTGAAAACCATTCCATTTTAGTTAATATATCGGGTGAACAAAATTTGTAATGTCCTAAGTTTATCGATACAATTGTCGACTAATAATAATATTTATTCTCATTATTATTATTATTATCGACGAATGAGTGTATTTGTCAGCGAATTACAGTGCTCGGGAATTTAATCTCGAATTAAAAACGGCTGAGCAAATAACACACTGGCAACTCGAAATGCGATGCTTCAATTGCGAAAGCGCGACACGTATATTATAATGCTGTAGGTAGCTATACACTGTGTACCGACGCGCATACATATATATATATTTATAAAACGTAGTTGACGATTTCGCCTAATGAACCATGAGTCTCAAAAATTCGTATTCCACTTTCTACCTTTCACTCGATCTGTCTGAAAAAAAAAAAAAAAAAAAAAAAAAATCCGAACTTTCATTACACGACGTTTAGTTTATTCTGAATCTCTGTTACGACTCGAACTTTTATCGCCGTTGCGAGTAAAACCGCTAATATTTATCTCAATTATGCAATTACGCTGGAATTTCACTCAACTGGCGGTAAAAACAAATTTACGATTGTTCTCGAATATCGATAAATTAAAGTTTTGGAGTAATAAAAAATAATAAAACTCATAATTTCGGTAATATAAAAGCGAAAAAAAAAAAAAAAAATTGATGAAAAAAAAAAATTCTCGATCCATCGAAAATATCTTAAGAATCAAAAAGGAAACAGTAATTCGATCGACTATTGTCGATTATTACGATCAATTAAAGCATTAATTCCGATGTTTTTAAAACCTATTGAGTAATCGTCATCGTAAACATTCGAAACTTTCGTAGGAACGATATAAATTTTTAAAAATCAATTCCAAAGCCATTTCTTGTTAATTCGACAACAGTTATTCGATACAATTGCGATATGCTTCAGGAATGTAACCTCGACGAAGAATGGCTATGCTAATGGTTACCTATCCACGAACACTCGTTCGTTGGCTCACCGCGTGACGTACGCAAAGTGAGTGACTCGATCCGCGAGAGCTGTGTTCACAAGTTTACATTCATATCGATATAAAAGTAATATAATTGCCTTATTGTCACAGAAAACGCGCCTCTCGCGTTAAAAACCTCAAATCTCACCGCGATATCGATTAAATAACTCGAAATTCCTTCAATACTATTCCTCTGCCGCCGTCAATTTTTTTAGAAAGGTACATCGATCGCAGGGCCTTTCGAAGTTTTATTTATTTTCCAACATCATTCAAACACTCCGCGTACCGTTAAATCACAAATAACACGTCTCCCCTACAGAACCCGAGTCTAAGCTTCTCGAGTTCTCGAACTTCGATATAAATCGATAAATCGTTTCGAATTGCGTAAGAAAATTTTATAGAATTCCCCCGAGTGCCGAGTGCAGCCAATGAAAATAAAATAAATAAAAATAAATACCCGCGCTATCAGAAAATAAAGGTCAGCGGACAATTGGAGTCACATAGACACGCAGCTGTGCAGAGAATGAGAACGATAGAGGCCCGTCGATCGTATAGACCGCTAAAGCATTGTCGCGCGAATCGATCGGTGCTAAATCACGACCGTGAAAGTTATCCAAGTGCCAATGCACGAACACGTACCTTTGGTATATGGCATAGTAAACTTTAGCCCACTATACATATTATCTATATATAGATATATATACACATCGATATATATATATAGCGGGCAATTCTGTTTGTAGAGTTTGTTCGAGTCGCCCGCCAAAGCTCGCCACACTATATAATAGCAGATAATACTATTAGGATGTATAGCTCTGTACTGTTAGTTCGTTCGTTTCAAACGTTCGAAACGTTCGAAACGTTCGCTCGCACGTTTCGCCGCGAGAGCGGCGGGGGAGGGGAACTGTTCGAATTGGATGCAAAAACGCGCAGAGAGAGAGAGCGGATGTGTAAACTGAACGCCGAGGTGACTGCCGGTGTGTTTATTTCGATCGACACGACAATCGTACTGTTCTGTGTTTATATATATATATATATACGCGCGAAACTCTTGAACAGCACGTAAAGCGCGTACGTCCCAACAGTTGGAAAACGTGAAATTTTGCACCACGGTGAGGGGTTTCGCTGTAACGAAAAGCGACAAACAATCGCGACGCTCGTAACGGTCTGCGTAACTGATAGGGGTGTTTTTTTTTTTCTTCTCGTATATTTCTTAATAGTTTGAAGCGATATAGCAAACAGTGAAATTTTTAGTAACGACTTGAAATCGAAGGAATGGTAACGCTTATCGAATTTTCTATGGTTTTAAAAGCTTTGTGTTTTTTTTTTTTAATAAAGTTTTCGCGATGCAACAGTTGTGATGGAAATTTTATATCACATTATATCGAATATCGATGATGCGTCAATGTATAAAAATTTTCGGAGTTTTTTCAATGAAAAATCGAAAAATATCGAATTTTATAATCAAATCGAAAATATGTTATTTTTGTAGAATATTATAAATTAAGAAAAAAAATGCATTCTTTATTGCAAAAAAATAATAATAATGCTAACCTAATGTTTAGCGCGATTTGATTGTTTTCTGTAGCCGATAATGTTTTTTCAGTTTAATTTTTTCACAAAGTTACACCGAAGCGAAAATTCCGATAATTATGTATATTTTGGAATTTTTTTATTTTTTTATTAAATGTTAATGATATTTACGAATTTCGTCGTCTTTCTTTGTCTTGTAAATTTATAAATATTGCGGCGGTATGTATATTTTATATTATTCAAAGTCCAGAACCGTCGAGACTCGTCAATGTATTATACTCTATGGCATTATGTACGGAGAAACTCTCAAGGGCTGCTGATGCTAGCTGCACCTTTGCGTACTATGTATACCACCGGCGAGAGGCATAGTTCCGAGAGCCGCTAGGGACAGCTTTCCGGGTAGTATTACCCATTACCCAGGGTACAGCTCGTTCACAAAGGGGACCATTATTAGACGCGCCACCGACATTATGCTGCCTCCATCGCCTCTTTCACCTCTCTCACTGCTTCTCTCCTTCTTCGTTTCTTCGACGTCTCTGTACAAAGCGTCTCCGCGGCCGACAGTGCCGAGAGAAACGCATACACGCGTGTCCGGTGCTAAACAGAGTTCAACCGAACAATACTCGCCTTTGGCCCAATGCTCTCTCACTTCTCTCTCGTTTCCCAAATATCGCTAAAGCGCGAACCCATTTACACTATACCTATACTATATATATGTATATGTATATGCGAATTGCTTGTGTTTCGCGTCTCGTGCATGTTGCGTCCCGAAACTGTCCGGTGCAACGGACGTGTCCGCTACCGAGTTCTTGCTGTGTAAACCACAAAAAAAAAAACAAATAAAACAAAAAAGTCGACGAGAAATTGTTCACATGAAGGGGTTAAATTTGGTATTATAGTCGGCGAAACTTTAATTAAATCTTTTGCACGGTTTCTCCAAAATTTCGAAGATTTATAGTTTAATGAAACTTTTCGAAGGGTGCGATTCCTCCCTTCGATAGTAAGTTCAGAGGTTTTGGTTAATTCTTCGATAATAACTTTTAAACGATAACAGTCACTCGAATTAACTCTTAAAATGCCATTGATTACAAAGTGCAATCGAAATTTCTCCGAATTCGTGTTAATCACGATTTCAATGTGCTGTATATCGTAAATCTCGTTTTTCATGAATCTCCGAAACATGTGTTCGAGAGGGTTTTGTAATTAATTCGGGTCGTAAAAAAAAAAAAAAAAAAAAAATTCTCGACGATTTTTTTTATTATTTCTTTGCATGTCGAGGCTCGTCGGTGAGGGTCCTCCGCTTTTCGCCCTACTGCACTTTGTTTATCGCGCATGAACGCCCGAGGAAATAATAAATTCTGAATTGAAGTCTCGTGAGTTCGCTCGTTTGCGTACTCTCTTCCACTGTTCGTTCCATGGATGTGCAGAGAAACGTACATTTTATATATATAAATATAGTATGTATACTTGTTATACGGAGGGCTGTTCGGCGCTCGATTAAAAATGCAACCCCCTTTCATTCCCCGCGAATAACATGAAGCGCGGAACTCTCTTGCAGTACTTGCTGTGCACCTACTGCGGGAGAGGCGCATAACGGCAAACGGCGCACGGTTTCTGGCGCGCCACCGTATATAAGCCGGTAATTCGCAATTTCGTTCGGTGCTCTGTACGCGTATATCGGACGCCAAGCCGGAGGGTTAACGGATGCCTGAAAATAACGTCTCTATACTCTCTGTACCTCCTCTTCTGTATGTTTCACCTATAGATCCCCCGCCCTTTACCGCTGTGTGTCTATAACTCTTTGTTGTGGATCGTTCCCTCCATTTTTTTTTCACTCTTTTCCTCGGTTTCCATGCGAACGACGAAATTCGCGGAAAGTCCTTTTGGATTTCCATTCTTCGGTATAAACCGATGGTATAAAAAAAAAAAAAAATTCTTCGGAATATTGGAGTATTTTTCGTATGAATACCTGATATTTTTTTTACGATAATTCTATAATACTATTTTTTTTTGTATATATATATATATTTTTTTTTTGAGAAAATAATTATTTTGGATATCAGTGAGGGATTGAATTATAAAGGATACATAAAGGATGATAATAATAATTTATTTATTAATTAATACAGTGGAATTAATTCATACAATGATTTCAATTTTCGAATTAATTAAATCTTTTATTCGTGAAATGTTGGTGAAAAATTATTGACAGCATTGTTATTTCGTTGATCCGCTGGATGGAGGGAAAAAAAATAATCCCCTACCATCAACTCCGGAGTATTACAATTCGTGGCGTTTATTCTCCGGTCAGCTAACTACTTGTCTGAGCATTTCGTTGCTATATTTATTCGTTCACTGGATCGCATGCTCTAGAAAATAAGATTAATCATACTAACCGTATTTTTTGTTTTATAATTCAGTCGGTAATATCACCAATTTTAATACCTCCTGTGCATGTAGAGCTTTTTATTCCGTTTTTATTGATAATATGGAATATTTTTTAACAATCCAAACTTTTTTTTATGCGCAGCGTATAATAATAATAAAAATAGTAATTTTTAAAATCGATAACAATAATAATATTTTTTAAAAATTCAAACAAAAAACATTTTTTTTTTTTTGGAAGCGAAATTTCATTGATTTTCCATCGAAATATTTAATGCAAAAAACAATTTTTTTTTCTGTTAAATTTACCTTTCATTCCATTTAAGTGTACAAAACTATTAAAGTACATTACTCGCTGGAATTGGTTAAAAGCAATGCAAAAGTAATTATGATAATTATGTTTGCGCCTTTTCGCGGGGGGGTTAGAGAACACACGCTTTGTCGAGGTTGCGCGAGGTTTCGAGTATCGCCGCTGAATTATACACCGGTTATATGTGTATAACGTTGGTCCACAAGTTGTCCTTCGTAAAGCGTCAAGTGTTCGTCAGTCTCTCGTTGTCGGTTCGTCTCGTACTTCAAACTCATCGTCATGTATTATAATGCACTGCGTGCAGTGATATACATACCACGGAGAGGTACCATATACGGAGAGGTTGATGTGTACTTCACGAGGAGGATACTCGACTCCGGTTACGAGAAACCGTAGTGAACTATTCGGAACATCGAGCGTTATATGCTTCGCGGTAGAAACAAGTCGCGAGTTTCTAGCAGAATAGAAATTATGATACTCGGGGGGTGGTCACCACAGGTATCACACCCTATCTCTACATATATTGTTATCTGTTCATATCTATCTACCCATCCGTATAGTTTAGAAGCTCTTCTATCGATAGGGTTATTACTCGCTTTACTGCATCAACTATCCTTTAGTTATAATAACGGAAAATTCGTCAGAAATATGATTATATCTCCGCGAACTCGAACGCGATGATAACATTCTCCAATTTCTGCGAATGGCAAATTTGCTGAGGGATATTCGTCCGGTACCGGCGAGAGCCGTGGGCAACGGCGGTGGCATAACTTCTAGTTGAGGCAATGACTGTACGGTTAATGACCCTTGTGACCTCCCTGATACGGCATTTGCTTGTTCACAATTATATCGTGTGAGGGTCGATGTTAGAAGGTTTTCGGAGTTCATTAATTACTCCAAACGCTTAATCTTGCGGCTTAACTATCGTAACATTTAAAGAACTCGATGAGTCGTTTGACGAAAAAAAAAACGACTTTTTTCTAAAATCGATTACGGAGGGTTGAAATCGTTTCGAGGGTAAATAGTGCGCTATGTCTATAGGACTGCTATGCAAACCGGCTTTGTGTGTGTGTGTGCGTTACGTTACCTATCGCGCTAGCAAACTCTCGCGACCCAGAAGACATAAACTAGAGTTCGTATCAACGTGGATAGTGGCGCAGTTTGGACGCTTGATTGCAGGCAATTTCACAATTTCACCGGTCGAGCAACTATAGCTCGATGTTCGGCGAACGGTGGAGAGAGAAAGAGAGAAAGAGAGAGAGAGAGAAATTCTCTCGCCATGCGAAACGTGTTACGGATAAACGAATTCGCGCAATTTCACTCGCAACTTCCGAAGAACGAGCCGAGAGACAGAGCTGAAAGGTGTGTAAGCCTTGCAGTTTATAATATTTGCAATACACGTAAAATTTTGTCTGTGTCATAATTCTCATCGTCGTCGTTATCGTTTAACTCTCGACGAAACGCGAAACACAGTTTCAAATGTAAATTCAAAAGCTGTTTATACGAAATTCACGATATTGACGTCGAGACAATTTGCATTCTCGTCATGAAAATTTCATTCTCGAGCGGTGATGAAAATTTTTTTTAAATGTAAATATTATTTTTACTGAATTTTTATTAAAAAAAAAAAAAAAATGTATCGTATTGTCGGCACTTTTGGGGAACATAATTATTCGCAACTGTTATATTTTCGTCTCAAAATTCTTGCTGTGCGTTTATTTATCCAAAATTTTGAAAAATTCGAAATCCACTGACCTTGAAAATTGAAATTATTTTATGAACTTTAATCCTTTGCAGTTGTGTTCAACTCGCATAATTCTGATTGAAAAATCGGGTTTTACGTCTCTTTAATTTGCTAGATGATCTCCTTGTATATGAAACAAAACAATTAGTCTCGACATTCCAACAAATCATTTCAAAGGACTTTCCTTTCTTGTCCCACTAATCCCGCTAAACCCTTAATCCCCTTAATCCCTAATCCTTTATTATTACAAAGCCGAAAATACTCGTAAAAATGTTTATTTCGACTCTCAAAAAAATAACTCTTTTCCCAAAAGCACAGCGAAAAATATAAAGTCAGTTCAGGAAATGTCTTTGCGATTTCCTATAACGAAATTTTTTTGCCAAAACGCGAAATGGTCTCGTAATGGATACTCTTGTAATGGTTTGTCACAAGTATTGCATCTCCTTAATATCCAAAGACAGCAGTGATAGAAATGGTTGAAATACGAAAGCGCAGAAAATAGCGGAAGTACTGAGAAAACGTTTTCATCGATGAGCCGAAAGAGTTGCTGAGGTGCTGAAGTCTGCTGAGTAACGGTACGGTAAAGTACTCGGACAGCCGGACGGCAAGTCGTGGAATACACACACGAAGTTTCCATTTTTGTCGAGTTTTTCGTAGCTAAAAGCGGTCCCTCGGGAAGCTTTTGCTTCTTCAAGCTAAAACGGCAAAAGGGAAAACTTCGACTTCTTCGCAACTTCGTTCGTTTCTCTCCCATCGTCTTTAATTCTCTTTTTTTTCTCTCCCCACTATTACGCGTCGCGACGAGGGCGCTTTGGTACTCGTGCGATCTTCGCGTCTGGCAAGGATGCGCTTTGCAAGGTGGAAAAGCATGGAAAGTTGGGAGAGAGTGGGAATGGGTGCAGAGAAAAGCAAATGAAAACGGTTTCTCGTCGCGAAACGCGGCAATTTCTTACGACGCTGAGAAAACTGGGGGTAGAAAAGTGGTAGAAAAGCACGCGGTCGAAAAAGAAGAAGAGGGAAATGCGAGAGGATCGAAGGAGGACTCGGTTATCTCGCTGATGGGTTGAGTGTCAGCGCGGAGAGTCCGAAGGTAAATGGAACCTATCGCACGTTCTCTCGAAGTACTTTCGTGATCTTGTTGTTTCTTTTTCCCCCTTTTTTTTATAGTCATTTTCTTACCAATCGCGTAGTACGTACTTTCAGGACATTTCGTTTAGGTCTCTCAATTCTTTTTCTCTCCATGTCGGCCTCAGTAGCCATTGAATCGTTACGACATTGCTGCGAAGGCAACGGCAAACAGTGGGAGTCAAACGAATAGCGTAACTCGAAGACGGTCTTAGCTGCACTGGTAGAATCGTAGAAGCTTTCTCTCCGCTGGATATCGTGGCCATGTATACTATACTATGCCAAAGTGGAGAGGGGTACGCGAAATCCTTCCGAGCGTCCGGCTCTCTCCCACTCTTTCTCGACTCTTCATCGATTACTCACTTACTATGTCGCACCGGTTGCCGATTGCATCTCGCGCAGAGATTGCCGGACATTTCTCAACCTACAGTCGACTTCTCGTGCACCGCGATTTAAAAAAAAAAAATTCACGAACGTTCGGCGTTTTATTGGACGATGAAAAGAAAAGATATATTTTACGAAAAATTAGACAGAAATACAGTTGTTTCCATGGTACAAAAAATAATTATATCTACAAACATATATATCGTTTTTTTAGATTAATAAAATGTACTCGCGATAAAATACGATAAAAAAGAAATTAACCAAAAAATTCCCCGATGTGCCATAAACTATCATTTTGTCGATAACACAGCAAGGAATTAATTGCCAACAGTCGTATCGCCGTTTTAGGCAGAGAAAAAAAAATCGTTATACATTTAATACAGTTGCATGGCATTGGTAAATCGTGTCAGACGATGGTGCAGCATCGCGTTGCAATAACGATGCACCGCGGCACTATATAGTTCATTTCGGGTCCTGTGGATAGCAGAGAACTCGACTCTCTGGGAGCGGCCAGATTTACGCTCGGCGTGAAAATGAATTTATCGCAAACACGTGTTGGTGAACGCTGTGTTGTTGGTAAAGCCCCCTTCTTCTCTCCCGCTCCACCGAAACCCCACCCTTCCTCTCTCGCGGCAGTACTCTCGAGTGTAATGCGTTTTAGCTTTTTGGCACGGGCTTGCGATCAATTGTGCTTATGAGTTTGCCCTCCCCTTCCCCTCCCCCTCCCGCCCTCTCGTATAACACAGAATTGCCGGGGGAAAGAGGTGAGAGAGAAAGAGAGAAAGAAGGTCAGCGAAAGCGCGAAAATTCGCGGATTAACTCCGTATCCTACCCAGCAAAGTAGCTACGTTCTCGTAATCCTATTATTCGACTATTGTAAAAAAATTTCGACGATTCTAAAAAATAATGCAATATTTTTGTAACAAATTTTGATAAATCTCTTTATTGTTATTTTTGGTGTTGTCGTTTTCGTAATTGTTGTTGAAACGACAATTTTCGGTGAATCGAGTATTTTTCTACCGATTTATTACTTTTTTAAAAATTAATGCAATAAGGGCTCTGAGGTTTTTATTTTACGGCGCCATATGCGATGCTATCTGTCCGATGGACACGAATCTACGACTCACTGCACTCGTAGCTCGAGACTTCTATATTGAGATACGAATGTACAATTCACAGCTATTAGAATATTCAATGGGATTCTATACTAAAATATTTAACACATCCGTTCTGTGCGATTCTGAAAGAACGCTGCGGCAAATATTCATAAAGATGGAAATTAGCGAAACTGTGGTTGAGCAAAGTTCAATATTTACCAACGAATTCGCGTATATTTGAAATATTATTACGTGTATATACTTTACTGGACGATTCTCCGACGATGACTCGTCTTCGTAGCGATCTTTTGCCCGAAGGCGCTTCGGAACGCGCTGTCTATAGGCTACTAACTTCTCCCGGAATATCGCAATCTTCTTCTCAGCGTCTGACGCTTCTTTGCCTTTTTCTTCTTTTCTCCGTTGATTTTTTCTTTTTTTTTTTTTCATCTCCTATATGGATACTGAGAGCGGCGTCTTCGCGGAAGACGTTGTGACTCGTATAGCCTCGGGGTTCGGTAGTTCGACGAACGGTTCTCCTCTCCACTTTGTATTTCTCGCGTTTTATCGCTTTGGCACAGTCATTGGCACTCTCGGGTTTCACCAATTTTCAATAACGATAATAGTAAGGCGATTGTACAACTGCAAAGCAATATCTTACTTCTGGCACAGTTATTGGCACACTAACATTTTTACGTCGCTCTATCCTTTCTCTTTTTTTTTCTCGTTCCCCGAACATCGTAAGCACGCTGCTGGGCGACACCTTCGAGTCATTAGTGAATCGGTAAAATTGATTTTGAGAATCGTTCGGAATCGGGTCCTAAAAATAAACGATTCCAAGAGAGAAATACAAGAAGAAAAAGATAAATGATAACGAAGAAATCTCGAACGAACGACGACGATTTTCCATCGTAGTTGCTTACTACGAACATTTTTATCGGTTTTTTTTTTTTTTTTTTTTTTCGAGTAGGAAAAATCCGCGGATATCGATGAAAAAAACGTGCCGGTAACGACATCTTCTCAATATTATCGTCGCCTAGTTATTCGTTCTCTCGGGGATTTTCTGTAAAATAATAATAAAAATAAAACCAGCGTAGATAAGGATAGGATGTGAAAAGGTTCAAGAGAGGAAAAAGAATTGTAATGATCGTCTTACAGGTGGGGGGGGGGGGGGGGGGATAGGGGAGGGGGAACACAAAAAAAATCACTGAAGAAGAAACGGAAGATTGTCTAGTCGTACGATTGCACGGCCCTACGGTCGTTATATTCAACGCGTAGTTATTGCAATGCAGCTCGGTGATGCGCGAAATCGAGTTGTACTCAGGTTCATTGCTTTCCGATTGAAACCAGCTGCGTACTCATCGATAATAAACGCGAAGGAGCATCAGCGTCGACGTATATCCGCGCTTACTATCCCTGCATACAATACAGATTTCTGTGTATGCAAATTCGTGTAATCCTCGGTTGGTATATATACGTATACATATGTATATCCGTACGTCTCTAATAATGTAATCCAATGCACGATCCGCAAGCGTAATAAACTCCGCGTGTCTGCCAATAGTGGGATAGAATCAAATAGCACAGTGATTGGCCACTTGAAATTTGCATGGAAATGTAAAAAAAGTTAATGAAATGAAATTCAATGGTCGAAGATTGGTATTACGATGTTTAGACTGCCAATGACTGTGCCAACGGTGAGTAACATTACTCCGAACCGTTTGCATACCTGTATCGATGTTTCCACCTGTAACCCCCGTCGGTAACCCATAGTAAACCGTGTTAAAGTACACGATTGCACAAATGGAAACGGTCACGACGTGGTTAGATGTCGTTACGCGAGAGCGAGTGAGATAGTGAGATGAAGCGCGAAGCCCCGGGACACGTCGGTGAAGTTGGGTGACTCGCGGCTGTAGTAGACGCACAAGAGCGGAGGCTATACGGTCGTACCGTTATACGACCCAATGACGACCCACATTCGCTAAGGCCTCTGGGACCTGCAACTATTTCGATATACTATATGCGCTACAATTTGCTTATTTTACCGTAGTATGCGCCGCGTACTGTAATTATAACTCAATGCAATGCGTGTATCAGACATTTCGCGTAAAATTATGGCATAAAACTTTATAAATAATAAATATCTAAAAATTATAATTTATAAATATTAATTTATAAAAATAATTATTAATAATTTATGAAATGTATAAAAAATATTTCGAAAAAAAAAAAAAAAAAAATTAACGTACTGTGTGAATTCGTGAAGCATTTGATACGAAATGAGTTATACACGTCTCTATACTATGTATCAGCAACCGTTGCACGTCTCGCTCCGTTTACTTCACCTCCTCATTCGCCGTGATATCTTAAGCCATCGTCGCCAACTCGGTTATATAGTCGTCGCGCTCGCGTATGTTCGATGGCATGTGGTCCAAGCGTATCTTACGGTACCACAACAGTTCGTATGGCTGTTCAACGTTCGTGGGGCCCTCGATTCATCGAGTACAACGGTATATTACGTACGAGTCGAAGATCGTCCCAGTGAGAGATACTCAACGGCAAAATGTTTTATGACCAACGCTCGCGCACGTTAGGGCACTCGCGGGTAAACGTCGGGTTTATTTGCGCGTTTCTTCGAGGCTTCGAAAGGTTCCTTCTTCGGGCCTCGGGGATCGACGTAACGGAAAATCGGCGAACTCCGGGTTAGCAGAAGAAAGAGAGACAAGTCGGCGGAGACGAAACGAGGAAGAGAAGAAAAAGATTTCGCGACGCGTTGTCGAGAATTGTCGTGAAAGAGAGACGGAAAAATCCCGTCTGCACTTCGATCGCTTCGTCGAAAACTCAAGTAGGACTTCGAGACGGTTGAATTCTTCTTCGAAGTCATGTGCTTTGGTTTTGTTGTTGTTGTTGTTGTTTTTTTTTACACTTAGTTTCGATGTATCGAGTAGTTTTCTTATTGCGGAATCGTGCAGCGAAGGGACATTGGCGACTGAAAGAAATTGATGGAAAGGTGCGGCCTGAGCTCGAAGGCCTTTCAATACGATTTATTGAAAGACTTTTCAATGGTGGATAGTTGTGTATAGGAGAAAATGTACTTACAGCGGGTTAAGATTTTTCATCAGTTCACACATGAAAGGGTGCGTTTCGCTTTTGAAAGAAGAACCAAAATGTAACGCAATACATCGATGTAAGTGAAAATTTTTGCTTTTTTTTTTTTCGATTTATATCGTCTTTTAATTTTTTGTTTTCTTGAAATGGTAAATATGTTAAACTAATATTTTCGGCGTTTTTAACATTTGCAGTTGGTCTCAACTCGCGTATTTCCGATTCAAAGCTCTTGCTGTGCGGTTACTTGTTCGTAATTTCCGAAAACGACCGGAAAGTATCAATCGTTAAGTTTTTTTTTACATTTGTATCCTTCCCAATGATCGCACGAATGAAATAACCATAATTACTCGTTCAGCACTTCGATATATCGACAACATTTTGTCAAACCCATCGCACCCACTACGCTTAGGTATTAATCGACGATTCTCATGTCGTCTTCCCACATCTCAAATTATCCTAATATGTTTTTTCAGCCGCACCCAATTCTTGCAGCACGTGTATTTAGTCACTTGCGACGTACTTCATTACACTATATCCCGTGCGTGCGCTATCACGAAAAAAAAAAAAAAAATTCTCCGGTATCGTTTCCTTCTCTAATGAGAATCTCTCTTTCCTATTGCCGTATATGAGAATCAACGGGATATAACGCGAGCTGTCGGTTCTCGTTTCATATCGTCCTAACTTGCGATATCGCTACTACATCGCGCGTTCGTATACTTATATACATATATACAATGGTCAAAGAGCTCGCAACGTTGGGCAGGTAGCGAGGAAGAGCTCGTAGGAGAAACAGTCGACGCAGAACAACGCACATCGTCGCTCGATAGTACATATATATAGTCGAGACGAGAATTTCGAAGCCAAAGGGTACTCGTCTTACGCGAACGTCGTCGATCCTCGTGGGACCCTTGGGGGTCTCTCTTTGCTCGCTATGCTCACCAGCACCAGAACGAGGATTCTCCGTCGTTCGCGTTACCGACAATCCTCTACGCGAAGTAGACACATGCAGCGAAGAATCGACAATCGCTCGGTCTCGCATTCGAAAGACTTAATACTTTATATACGCGATAAAGAGAACACCGACGTCTTACCTATCGCGGTCGCTCTCTTCGTACTTCTTCTTCTTCTCCTCTTCTTTTTATTCTTCTTTCCTTTGCCGTATACAGTCGCGAGAAACGACTTAACGCCACGTGAGAATAGAAGCTGAAGAAAATGGTGATAACGTCCAAGTGGCCTATAAAGAATTCCGAGCGTCGATTTTTCCACGGATAGTCCCCAGTCTACCGCCCGACTCCTCGTAGACTTCTTTTTTACGTTTTCGCTACTCGTGATATACTTTCTCGTGTAATATAGAGGAAAACGTGCGAAAAGAATTGAGAGACTTTTGGTCTCGAGGGGTAACGAGGCTGCTATCGGAAAGAGTTTCTTGTTGCATTTAGAAATGAAGTTGAACTTCGGCTCGAATTTGCCGTTCGAAGTATACGTCGAAGTATCTAAATAAAAAGAAAAAACGACTTCAGTGACTGTATTTTTTTCTTAAATTGTTTGAGAAAACTCCACATGAAACTGAAAGAGATAAGTTGCTTACATCATTAAGTATGGATTTCACTTCAAACCTCGAAAATATTTTATATCATATATTAACTAAATGTCGATAAATGAATCGTAATCATATAAATATATTTTTATTTTTATACTATTATTTTTCTTTTTAAGTTATATTGCTGTGAGATTGAGAAATCGTAATCGAACATAAGACGATTTTTTTCGCGTCGTCAGTAGGAGAATTTATTGAGGTGTTTGTATTTATTTACCGTTCGTCAACATTTTTATCGATAATTATAACGCACTCGGAGTATAATATTGAGTTATTAAAGATTACGACGATATTATACAAATTTTTATAAACCCCGCGCCATATTATTCATGAGGACATTATTAATAGATGTATCTTTTTTTTTCTTCGTTACTTGAATGTAATAGCACTGCATAAAACATTATGGGATCATCGTCGATGATGTACAATATATATGTATATATTTATTTGTATATCTACTGTGATACCAGTGTTCTCGAATCGTGAGAGAAAATTCTTGTGGGCATAAAATCCGTAATTTAAGTTCTCGTTAACTCGGAAGAACGTACCGCTATTTTTTTATCCCCCTGACCTCCCCTCTGCTTGTCTCGCCATAACAGTGCTTATGCTCGCGCTTTACTTTCATAAGGAATTATAAATTTTACAATCCATTATCACAACGATGTATAGTTCACTATACAGTTCGCTCGATACTTCGAGGCTCCCTACCCTCAATGGTGGATAAAAATACATATAACGGTAGTGAATATACCGTCATATCGATTCTCCATAACGATAACTCGACTGTTATAACCCTTTGAAAGGAATTGACCGATGGATACGGTAAAATCAGCAAATTGCATTGGATTTTTTAAAAATATCCTATATACATATATTTTTTTCATTGTGTTCTACGAACATGCAACACATTTGAAGAACCAAAATAAGTTATTAAATTGAAGATATTTCTTTAAAATTTGGTAATGCGTTATCGAGTTTAGCTCGTCAAAACTTTTTTTTTTTTCAGCGAAAAATAAATATTAATTATAATATTAAAAATAAAAATAAATATTTAGAAAAAAAGAAATCTTTCGATTTGCTTCGGTTTTATAAAATAAATAAATTTAAAAAAATCTTTATTCGCAGAGAATCGAAACTCAACTAATTTCGATCTTTTCTCTCTGCTTTCAGCTCTGTCGAACGTGCGCGCTGCCGAGGAGACCCAAGTAGACACGAACGAAGGTTCGACGGTACTTCTACAATGTCGTTTCCCTCCGGTTCGCCAAAACGCCACGTGCTTCTGGTTGACCCACACGAACAACGCCCACGACAATGCCGCGATCGACGACAAATCCCTGTCTCCGAATTATCGGGTAGACATGAACCTTGACGAGGGTCGTTACGATCTCGAGATTCAGAACGTATCTTACGAACGCGACAATGGAAAGTACGAGTGTCGCGTCAAAGTTAGCGGTAGCGGTCTAAATCTTTATCACAAAAACGTCACCCTGACGGTTCTGCGAGCACCGGGACCGCCGTCGATCACAACGACGTCCACATCGGCGACCGAAGGACAGGAGTTACAGCTCCACTGTAACACGTACGGCGGCAGTCCGGAACCAGAAGTACGATGGTACCGCGGCAACAGTCACATGTTACTTCACAACGGTCGAACCCTTACAATGAGACCGACGAAAGAGGACGACGGCGCAGTTTTTCGTTGCGTCGTTCGTAATCGCGCAATGCCAGAAGGCGAAACCTTAAACGCCAATGTGAGTCTCGACGTCAATTACTTTCCCCGTGTCGATGTTGGACCGGCTAATCCCCTCAAAGTCGAAGCCAATGGTACAGCAATTCTCACTTGTCGCGTCACATCCAAACCACAAGTCCAAATGGTACGTTGGCTTAAGGACAACAATAGCCATTACATAGCTTCGTACAGCGCATCGACATCGGAACACACGATATCAACGGTGACCCTTCAGGACGCCGGTAACTACACCTGCACCGCCGACAATCAGGTCGGCAAGGCAGGCGAGAGTTCTCTTTATCTCGATGTACTTTACCCGCCACGCGTTGCCATCGAAGGGGATCACTTTAGAGTCGCTGAGGTCGGAGATCCGATAACAGTCCATTGCAATGTTTCGGCGAATCCGATGCCTTCGGTCATCGAATGGTCCAGAATCGGACGACCCGACTTTCGACAGACCGGTTCGATACTCAGACTCAAGAGAGTCACCGCTGATGATGCCGGAAATTACACGTGCAAAGCCCTCAACACGATACATCCGACCGGTGGCGATCCGAAGAACTACTCGGCGGTTGCAAAGCTCAATATTCGCGTTCGGCACAAACCCGGACCCGCTGGTATCACACCGAGTTCCCCTGTTGCTCTCGAAGGATCCAAAGTCACTCTCACATGTATGGCCTCTCCTGCTGGCTATCCGGAACCTCAGTACAAATGGTCGAAGGAATCAGGCGAGGGATCGATTCCAATTGACACCGAAACTTCGAGACACCAATTCGTCATCGAGTCGGTGCATCTCGGTAGCGATGGCATTTACAAGTGTCAGGCGATGAACGAAATTGGCATCGGTGAACCCGCTTTCGTCAATCTTACCGTTCATCAACCACCGAAAATACTGGCGAAAATCCATCCGCATGTCACCAGAAAGTTAGTTAATTTGATTTTCGCTTTTTTTTTTGTTCATCTAAATTATTGGCTTGGGGTACTCACTGGAAAAAAAAAGAACAGTCTAATCTCAGAAAATTCCGAAACATTGAAGATTTTCACATTGTTTTCTCATTGATTTAATTTACTCGTGAAGTTTTTATTATGAAAAAAACGACGTCGATAATTTTTTCGTTTTCTAGTAGACGAAGCTTTGCGGGCGGAGGATACTTTTAATTTACGGATTGTTTTTTGTTTTTATTAATAGTAATATGAAAAAAGAAAAAAATTTGGATAGAAATGTACAGAAGTTCGCTGAAATCGAAAATTACTGTTATGATTTTTAAATGAATCTGAGATTTCATAAAATTTCAATGTTCATAACTTTCAAATTTCTTTGCCAATTTTTATCGAATTAATTACGTATCGTGTTAACATCCTTTTGCTTTCGGAACATTTTAAACACTTTGACATAAACATCTCAATAATGCTTTTTTTTTTTCGGGTAATCATCTTTCGTAGCTTCTCTACTGCCAGACAAAAAAAGTTATATCGTAAATATCATTGTTGTATTCTCTTTTCAAGGGTCGGCGAGTCGTCCTTCATGGTAACATGCGTAGCGCAAGGAAAGCCCGAGCCGAAGGTACACTGGTTGAAAGACGACAAGGAACTTACGGCTGACGAGTCGCTGTACAAAGTAACGCAGACAAAGTCGTCGGGACACGGAAATGTGGTTACAGTTAATTCAACTCTGAGTTTCCTGGGTCACGCGAGGCCCCAAACCGACAAAATAATCGCCAGCGACCGTGGAAAGTACACGTGTGTCTTCGCCAACGAAGTGAAGAAAGTTGAAGCCCAGATGATGCTTAAGGTCGAACACGCGCCGATTGTACTTCACAAACACGGAAAAGTCGCGGCTAAAGTACGACAGGTTGCAGAGGTCGCGTGTCGCGTGCAGGCGTGGCCTAAGCCCGAATTTCAATGGAGTTACGACAACAACGCCGCATCTCTTCAGGGCTCGTCGAGCGACGGACACTACGAGATATCGTCAACGAGCGACAATGACGACGTTTACACATCGATACTCAAGATAAGCGACATCAGGGAATCGGATTATGGCGATTACAGTTGTCGAGCGGCGAATCTTCAGGGAAGCACTACGTCCGTTATACGTTTACAGGACATGGGAGCTCCTGAAAAACCGACAAAAATTTCCGCGATGAGCGTTGGACCGACTCACGTCGCTCTCGCTTGGGATGTCGGTTTTGACGGTGGCCTACCGATATCGAAATACTTTGTTTCCTATCGTCGTGTTGCCGGCGAAGACGAAGCCGTCGCACCGGATTGCGCGCCCCCACGCGGACCGGCCGGCGAATGGAACGAACTCGATTGCCATCGATCCAATCCCTGCAACATAACGGGACTGGAACAGCATCAGACTTACACTTTTAAGGTCAAAGCTTACAATACCTTCAATCATTCGGATTATTCCGACGAGGTAACAGCCACAACCGCAGTCGCGAAGATCCCGTCACCGCTGCGTGTTAGTTATGATCCCAAGAGCGGTACACTCGGCATCAATGTTGGCGCTACTTGCTTAGCGCTCGTAGCTTCCATCGAGAGATCCGATGATCGCTCGAACTCCCAGGATGATCCGTGGAAAATTGTCGACGAGTGGCCTCTCGAAGTTCTCGGCAGCGCCCCCACGCAGAGGGAAGGCATTCTCGACGATCCGGAAAATTCAAAGGACGACGCGAGAATCAGAGTTCGACTTTGTCTGAAACCTGATAGGCAAAAGTGCGGGGAATACGCTGAAGCTAAAAGTAAGTTGGTTACTTTTATTTTAGATTTTTACGACGAGTTTAACAATCGCGATGAGACGCGAATCCCACGATTGCGAAACTTCGATTTGATTTTTTTTTATTGTTTATTTCTATTTCATATCGACTTTCGTATTCCAAATTTCTTTTTTTAGTAAACGGAATTTGACGATTTTTATTTGAACGGCAAAAAAAAATATATAAAATTTTATCTTTTTTTTTGTAAATTTAAATCGAGCAAAAGGAAAATTGAATTTATATGTTTCGTCTGATCATAAGCCTTTGTTTCGAGTGCAGTACTAATATTTGTGGTTTTTTTTTATAACAACAGTAGGACCGTCTTACATTGCACAATCCGGCGCTGTGGTTACACCGGCTCTCATAATTCTCGTGGTGTGCGGCGCCGTATTTCTGCTACTCGCCGCTCTGCTGTTGCTATTCTGTCGATGTCGACGAAAGCACAAAGCTGCCAAAGCCAAGGACTACGAGATGGACTCCAACGCGTAAGTTGCTATTCGTAACGCGCGAGAAATATTCGTCGCGTTGACTTCCTTGAAAAATAATCAAACTTTCGATGCGTTCTCAACGTTTTCTACATTCCAAGCGACGAATATACTTTTCGGTTGGTCGTTTATTTTTGTGTTCGTCTTCTTGACACATGACAACGGTGAATAAACGAAGAAAACTCTTCTTTTCCTCTCGATTCCTCTCCCTTTTTTTTTTTTCTTCTTGAACTGCGAGCTTCCGCTCTCCTCGCGTTCACCCCGAAGATTCTTGTAAGCTATCGACGTTCGTAAACCGTGAAATGGGAAGGTCTCTCGTCGTTTCGCGCTTCGACTCTCGGTGGGCTTCAAGGGAACGGACGAGAAAAATGCTCTACGTAAAATGGAAGACAAAAAAAAGCGCCTCTCACCAACGTTCGAGTATCTTTTTGTTTTCTCGCGAGATAGAGGAATTTTGCTTGCATTCGGTTTAAGAGAGAAAAAAGAAAATGAAAGAACAAACGACTTTAAAAGCAATCTATGCGACCGACGAACGACGATGGGGTTTCGAATTTTTTCTTCATTGTCTATCGAACTTCGCGCGAAAACCTTCCTTTGGCAATATTATACGACAACGACGATGTATCGTCGCGCGCGCGTGAAACGCAACAAATCCTCTCGAGTGTACGAACGAACGAAGGAGAATGGAAAACTCGTTTTCGCGCAACCATCAGGTTGACGATAATATCGATATTCCATGGTCGATCACGCATGACAACCGCAACCCCATTCTACCTCTTGCGAGTAACAAACGACCCGGTGTTGCCGCAACGTTATAAATAACTAAAGAAGGCGCAGCGTTATTATGAGGCTCCGTGAAGCGTATTCGCGTTTTTTTTTCTTTTTTTACTGGAATAAAAAGTAGTCATGCAGGGCTCACGTGTTTTTTTTTCATGCTTTTGGATTTACGATCGAGTGCAATATCGAGGTATAAGGGGACTCTACGGAGTTATGAAAAGCACGACGATGCGCTTCAATGGAATTTACGCGCAAAATGTAAAAATAACTTTGCGAATAATATTTAAACATTGGAGTTAATTTAAATTTTGTATTCAATTTAATACAGTAGAGATTTTTTGTTTTACAGTATTTATAATTTAAAAAAAAAATCGATGGATTTTGGCGATACGAATTTGAAAAAAATAATAACATGCGCCGAGAGTCAAAAAATGATTATTCTTATTATTGTTTGAAATATTTGTTATTATGATATATTTTCTTTTTTTTTTTAACGAGTTTTTGAAAATTTCAAGAAAGTAATCCGCGTTTTTTTTTGTCGCGAGCTTAGCATGAATCCTTCGGACTCTCAACGGTTTTCTATACTATCCTCGAAATCCCTTTCGCCGATCTCATTTCGAGATTTCGAGACCGGCGCTACAAGCGATTTTATATATCTATAGATATATTTTTTTTTACGATTCAGCGTTCGCCCGAGTTTGGTTACCGGAAATGGACAGCAGACCCAAGCACCGCCGCCGTACTACGCGGAGAATAAAGCTCTGGAGCACAGTCTCGATCACGCGTTAGCCCTCGAGGATTCAAAGACCCCGGCTTACGCTCAACCGGGCTATGGTTATCATCAACCCAATCACAACATCAATGGTGAGAATGGTAAATTATCGTCGAGAGCTTTACTAACGATATCTCTGTGTTTAGCATTTTTTTTTCATTTCTACTAACAACGGTTGCGGGTAATCGAATTTTAATATTTATGTAAAAAAAAAAAAAACAAGATAAATCAGTTGTATAAAATACTGGTAATGCATGAATTCGTTTGAACCGGTAGTACATACTAAAATAAATGTATAAATTAAGGTAATTTTTCACATGGATGGATATTAATACGTGAAAAAGATTTCAATATTGCAAAAAAAAAAAAAAAACGTTTTAAATAATTAAGATAAATGATAACTTAACGATCGTCTTGCATGTTTCTTCGCCGTTACCAAAGTGTTCTTATTTTCAATCGAACTTTTTTTTTCTTTTTATTATTAAGGTGTAAATATGGGATACATGGACAATAGTTATTCAAACTCGAATAACGGCGGTTCGGTGAATTCGCAAGATTCAATATGGCAGATGAAGTCGGCGGCGGCGAACGGTGTAAATCCACCGTATGATCTCGGAGGATACGCGACGACTGAGTCTGATTATCCTGCCCATCCGCACTATATGCCTCAACGGGAGGATTACAGAGAGAGTCACAATCTGAGCCGACAGCAATTTTGTTCCGAGCCGTTCGCAACGGTCGTCAAATCCCAGAAGCATGTCGGTTAGTAACAAACAACTTCCATCCCTAATCTCCCACAGTTCTCTTCCGAGGCAAACATATTTCATCTCTAAACATTATTATCGTTGTCTCCTTTCTCCGTTTACTCGCCGAATTAAATTGTTAAGTTTTAATGATTTACGCAATCGTTCATTATGCATCACGCGCGAACGAATAATTATCGGTTTATCGACATCGCTCAACGATGAACAATTATTATTCATATTTGATTCTCATTATTATCCGTATAATTGTATAATCACCAATTCTATTATTTAAAAAAAATGTTTTCAATTCATACGATCAAATTAGTCAACCAAAATTCGAAATTGCGGAAAGTAACGAAAAAAAATGATTATTAATATTGAAAAATGTCTTATCTGCAATGTATTTTATTTAATAGCACAGAATAATATCGATTGCAAACATTCCTATTATGGAAAAAAAAAAGTAAATTTCTACAAATTTTTATTAATTTTTTTTTTCTCTCGAATGTTCACAGATTCGCCGTACGACGTATCAGGTCTGCCGTACCAAGAGGCTTACGACGAGGACGTAAAGCCGCCACAGCAAGTGTCGCTCTCGTACGACGAGAGTCTCGAGTCGGGTTACTCAACGCCAAACAGCCGACGACCACGTATTATAAGAGAGATAATTGTCTGAGATCAGCCAACCGGCTCTCGAGCCGGAAAAACGCGTACCACATGGCTCTAGCAAAAGGCCCCCAACCACAATACCCCGTCGCATCATCACATGGAGATAGTGATAGAAAATCCATCGTCGGACGGTGCGCCGTCGACGACAACGACGACGACGACGAGCGCGATACCGAGTCCAGGATTCTCGTCTCATCCCTCTCACAATCGTTCATATCGCGCTTCGTACGTAACTTCCGATGTGTTAACGCCGAACGTCGAGTACTACTCGACGCTGCAGCCACCGCGTCCGCGTTCCCGTATTCTCAGTCCCGAACCCGATTATGATGTTCAAATCCCAACGTCGGTGAGGCGCGTCGATCGTTCGGGACTTCTCGAGATCGCTGATCTCGAGCCGCAGCAACAGCGTTCAACGTCCGCGCGGCCTCGTCACTTAACCGGCGCGGAAAATCATTCGGGAACGCTGACTCGACGCATCGATCGTTCCGGTCTTCTAGAGGCCGTTCCCGAGCTTCCCGATCAATGTCCCGGATGGCGAACACCGGAAAAATTAACGAACGAGAGAAAAGCCTCCGATGCGGAGATAAAACACGAGGACACGCGACTGCGAGCCACGAGCCCACGAAGATCAACGGAAGTTCTCGCCTCGCAGGAGACGAACGATCAACGCCCGCATACGAGTCCGACGAATTTTTACGCTAACCTAACGTCCTCGTGTTCGAGTCCGTACCTTCGACGTTATCCGGGCGGCGAGAGCCCGAACTCCATTATCGAAAGGCCAACACCGATTATCGTTACCACAACGGGTTTGGGAAGTTCGAATGGTAATTCGCTTACTTGCGTCTCGCCGAGTTCGACGAAGTTTATCCCGATCGACGCGCTCACGCCGCGCGCGAGACAGTCGTACGTCGATTTAACGGGGGCAACTTACACGAGATCGACCGTTAATTCGCCGATCGCGATTTCATCGACAAATTTATCGATGGACTCGCAATCGGACAAAAAACCCGATTGCATCGGTAGATCGAGTCCGCGATCGAGAGGCGATCGACAATCACCGTTAACGATGTCGGCGATACCCGATGTTATCGAGGCTCACGGTTCAAGAGTCGCGTCTCAGCAGCAGCAACAACAACGCGTTATGAGCGGCGATACCGATAAGAACGACAAAACTCCCGAAGGCGAAAGAGCCGAAGCCGAGGGTTGTGAACACACTGCCATCGAGAGCCTCGAAGAAACTCGCGTATCTTTCAAAGCTTCGAACAAAATTTTACACAACGATAATATACAAACGTTGCGCGTTATAATACTATCGGAACAATTGTGAAAACGGGAAAATCGTCGTTCTCGTCGCGTCGCTGAGGGAGTTATCGATGGCGATGAATTTTTATCCTTCGACGAGACGAGCGATTATAACGATAGAACAAACGCGAGTGACGAATTAACGGAAAAGGGAATAGAAAGTTGGATGGATACGTACGATCTCGATGACACGAGTGGCAATTCTAAGCAATACGAGAGATTAAGATTCATCAGGGCGCGTTCGAGGCTCGGGACTTGTATCTTGAATCGTTTGACGAGGGTACTGTGCACCGGGACGGTCAAAGAGTGCGCTTTGTAATATAGTACATTTAGTTTGTTTTTTTTATTATCATCGTTTCTTTTTTCAAGAAGATGAGAAAAGAATGAAGTCGATTGACGACGGAGCTTTTTTTTTTCTTTTTTTTTTTCGATTTCATAGATATGTGTATAGGTTCTGTTTTTTCGAAGACGCGTGGAGGAAGGCTGACGACGCCACAAGAGGCCATATAATGAAGTAGATAGATCGAAGAACGATTTGAGGAATCGAGAAAAAACTTTTCTTTTTTTTTTTTTCGTGATAAAGTTATAGAGTGTCAAACGGAGAGAATGAATATAAGATACATAAATGTGTATTTTAACAAACAAACAAAACAAAGAAACAAAGAAATATTTGACAAAATGTTTTTTTATTCGTTGTCACGAGAACACTGCCGATAGTCGACGGGTGTTGATGGAAAAATCGAGAATCGAGTGAGATTTTTTGACGAGACTATGGAGCTTCGGGGATTTTTCATTTTTTATTAACTTTGGTTTATTGTTTTTTTTATGAAATTAATTATTGAAAAATTCACAGAACATGTAGTTTTTTTTTTTTTTTTTTTTTTTTTTTTCGGTTTCAAATATATTGAGAAGCGTTTAATTTTTAAGCGAGAATAATAATTGGCTATATCAGTTATGAAGTTTTAATTGTAGCAAAGTCTGGAACGACGTTGTCGATGAATTATTAACAAACCACCTGCGTACGGTTGGTGGCGAGGATGTTGAGGTTTTACTAAAGTTTGTCCTGAAGGCGGACGAAGTCGAGCCGAGATAACCGGAATTTTGGTTGGACGTTAAATTCCCGTGGGGTACGCGCGCGCGAGTGTATGAAAAGGTTCTGCAAACGGTATAGCGGCTTCACCAAATTCTCGGTAGTCTTGTTACTAGTCGCGGCTTCTCTCGGGTCACCGGTAGTCGTTGCATAAATGACGCCTGTGAGTAGACGCAACCCACAGACATGGGGGGCTGCAGCTTCCACCTCTATACGGCCTCCTCAGTGACTGCGTGCCGCGAATACCAAGAGCCTCGGCATCGTTGCTCTGCCGCAAAACTATTTCCGAGACGCGCGGACGCGGGGAGATCCCAACGAACCGCAACTTTATTTGATGTATCGCGGCACGGAGACGACGAGCCTCCGGGTCCTCGTCTCGGCGCAGCGATAAATCCGCAGTATCGGTGGAAAATTACAAACTTTAAATTGTCAATTAAGCGTTTGTTAGAGCTGTAAACATTCATTGAATGAGAAATGTGATCGAAATTGAATCGAAAAAAAAAAAAAAGATTGAAGAAGTTTGAAAAAATTCTTATCGTTAGTTCTCTGCGGCACATGTGTGCCGTACATTTTTGTTTTACTCGGTCACTCGGTTAAAAGATACACGGTATTTCCTAACGAGGTATCCGGAGATTTCTGCTAAAAAAAAGAAAAACGATGTTCTTATATAGAGACGAAATTAATTTAAAAATCAATGTACTTAAAATTACGATCGTCAAATATCAAATAGCGTACTTACAAATCTAATGATCGATGGTTCGAACAATTTTTTGTGTTTTCTTTTAGTCTCTTCCTTCCGTAGTTGTTTTTCTATCAGTATTTTTCACGATCAATATCCCTGAATTGTTACGACTTTCAACAATCGGAGGATCGTGAATCTCATGCGGCGGCAGTTACAATCATTATTTGCTGTAAAAAAGAAGAAAAAAAGCTTCAACGTCAATTTCCTTGAAATCTCGTTTTGTCCATCCAACCGCGACTATCGATGTATTTTATACTTTTATAATCGTGAGCGACGCAGTGAAAGACAGTCTGAGATGATGGATGATTGTGATCCGGTGTAGTGTGATGTAAGAAGTATATTTATCGATGTGACGTGATTATCATTGTAAGAAACAAAAAACAAAAAAAACAACAAAAGCATAGCATTTACGTACGTAAGAATACAGGAAGTCCCAACATTGGCGCAACAAAACAAAAACAATATGTAGGACTGTATCCGACGTTCGAAGCCGAAGAAACTTTCCCTCTGTCGAAGCGCTCTGCGACCCGTATTTTCTGAGTTGCGAGGAAACAAAGCTTTCAACCAATGAGCATTATCCGCTAGATGGCGTTACGCCACAGCGTTCTCATTGGTCGAAAGCTTCAACATCCCATATCTCGGAAATTATGCGCCGTACAAAAATTATCCAAAGACAAAAATTGTTCAGTTTCGAACGTGCGATACGAATGTCCCATTGTTTTTGTCCCATATAAGACACGATTTGTATAGATGTATAAACATTATAAATATATATATATAAATAAGACGCGCGCAGTATATGAGTCGTTGACTCCGAGTTAATGGGGTCACAGACGCGAGTCCCCGAGTATTCTCGTACTTATCGTCCCACAGTTTCAATGCATTTCTATATAGTCGTCTAAGTCCTATTCTATCCTCCTCCTCTTCTTCCTTCTTCTCCTCCTAAAATCCCTCTCCCAATCAAGGGTTTCCCGTACTCGTGCGTCTCGAAACACTGTAAATATAGCCATAAATTCGTGTTTAAGGTACTTAAGCGATTAGGACTCAATGTGTTCTCGTGATACCTCTAATCCTGGTATTCACGCGTTTCGCTTTAACTATTTCTCCCGCAGAGAATCGCCGCGAGAGATAGAGAACGGTTGGGAACGATTATCCTTGCGTAGCAGATTTTAATCGTCTCGTTTGTCCCGACCGACGGAGACACGACGTCGACTACTCGATCTTATAGTTCCACGAGTCTCCAATAGTATATAGAATAAATTTTAAAAATTACAAAGAAAAAAAAAAATTCACGCGCGCGATTGGGACACCGTTAGTTGATTTCTCGTAAAAAAAAAAAACAACAACAAACAAAAATCGCTCTTCGCGAAAAATGTGTCTATGTCTATGTGAATGTAAAATTACGATCACGCGATAGAGAAAAAGTTTCGCTGTTGAATAAATATTTTCATCGAATTTTTGTTCTTATCGCAAAGGAGATTCTCATTTTTTTTTAATCTCGCAGAATCTTAAACTTGTCGCAATTTTGTTTCATTTTTTTTTACCGCTTTTGATCTCATTTATTTTTTACTCGTAGTAAAACGCAATTGCATCTTCGCGAAAGAGATTAACTTAAGTAGCCGCGAATCAACTGAGGTCTCGAGATGTGTTTGTTACGGCGCTTAGCGTTTAATTTGAATGAGTCTCGTCAACTTGATTGAAAAAAATACGCACAGGGCGAAAAAATTAAAATGATCTTAGCGGAGACTCAAAATTATACGTTGAACTCAAGATTTCTGTTAGCTAAAAAAACGTTTCAAATGCTTGAAATCGCGCGTTCTTAGATTAAGACGACAGACGAGGTACTCTCCAATGTGATCGACGATCTTCGCGATCGATGTTCATCGAATCGAGAACAATGCCAGCCAATGGGAAACGACCGGAAAAGCGGCTTAGACTTGCGTGACGCGTATACTCTCTAAGTAAAAAAAAAAATAAAAAAATAATAATACAAATAAAAACTCAAGACGTCGAATCTTTATCACGATATCGCCAGAAATAACGCCCAGCCATCCCCTTGAGAATATACATATATATATAAATAGAGTAATAAATATATATATATAATTACAATAAGAAAAAAAATAACAAAAAAAGATAAAATATTGTAAATCCGGTTGTTCAAAGGATTCAAAAGTCAGCGCTCGTTGATTCACATGTTTGCGAGACTTGAGGAGGTGTGAAAAAAAAAAAACTTCTCTTGTCCACACCTGCGTCGATCGAAGTCGAAACGTACGATAAAAAACAACAACAAAAAAATCCGACGAAATTTGATACAAAGTCGAGTTCTGGCGTAATGTATCGCCATTTCTCGTTTTGTAGCTTATATATTTTGCTCGTCCGACGTTGAAAACTTCGGTTGCGCACCTGCGACCAATTAGTTCGAAAGAGTATGTACTGTGACGTGTATGAACGAGAGTGGGACAGAGAGGAATGAAAGAATTGAAATATTTTTGCATAATGGAACCTTAGAAGAAGACGAAAGACGACGAAAAGAAAAAAAAAAAAAAAACGACGAAGAGGTGAATATATAATACTTACATAACGGGTGATTAAATTTAACGAGCGCTGGCAGAATCGTCTCCTTTCCCACCGTTTCGCGCCCATTTCCCTCTCCGCTCCCACCTGACCCCCTCCTTTGCCAATCCAATAATCCACCATCGCCGTATCCTTGTATAAAAGAACGCAAAGAATTAATGTACATAGTCGCGAAAGAGTGAAACAGAGAAAGAAGACGTAGAAGAGACGTAACGTAATACTCTAAGAACTCATACTAGTATTTATCTACGAGATAATTAAAGACGAATGAATTTATGAAAAAAAAAAAAAATTAAAATATACCGAAATTTGTAGGAAGGAAAAAAAGGAGACTCGAGAAATTAATTTAAAAAAAAACAGAAAAGTGGCGATTTTAATGAAATAAATGAGATTATAGCGAGAGAAAACAAAAAACTACGCTGATTTGTAATTAGGATTAAAAAAAAAAAATTCGTCTAGTGGAAAAAACAATGAAACTATCGATTTGAATCTATATTCTTCGTCATGTGACGAAAAAACGAGAGACGGTCCGTTCTGTTCAATATTTGAACTAATGCGCCGAGGGACCGATTAACGAATGATTAAGGGCGTCCAACACTGTCGATTATAATTTGTATATAAACATATATATATATATAAACAAACACGGAAAAATAAATAAAAGAAAAACAGAAAAGCATACATTCGTTCATCAAACTATATATTAATTATTGCCTATTATTAGTTACGTCATTATTATTATTATTATCGAATTATTATTTGTACAAATTTTATGTTGCAATATAACAAAAAAAAAAAACAAATAAATGATAAAGTGACAGTTTTCGTGATGACAACGTTTTTTTTTTATCGTATATCCTTTTTTCCGCTATATTAAATTTTAGTTCGTCCTCATCATCCTTAGACTCTTTATAATTTCGATTTATTCTCGTTAACATTTTTTCCGTTCGAATAATAAACTCTATTAAAAAAAAGATAATATAATTATATTTTTCACATTGAAATTTCAGTTCCCTATTTTCGCTAATAAAGGGCTGTATGAGAAAATTTTCTCTGTATGAGAAAATTAGTGGACCAAATTTGAGTTCCCCGTCGAGGAAGGACAGTGTAAAGTTAACGTTTTTCATAGCTTTGTATATTCCGTGTGTTTTACCGCAGACTACGATAACCACTGGAAGTTTTTTTATATATATCAGGAGGTTTTTTTGATCAGAAAGAAAAATGGAAAATATTTGTCATATTTTTGATTTCGCAAATAACAAAATCGGTTTCGGTTTCGAAAAGCTTTACGAGGGTTGCCAAGAAATTCTTCGGGTTGAAAACAAACAATGTGGTTGTTTTTTTCGTAATTATCAATGTTTTACTTCAGGGTAGAAAAAAAAACTGTGCCGTATTTTACGGAATTTTGAAAAAAAAAATTTACAACAATGAAACTGAAGAAATTATCAAATTTGCAATCCACCAAAGTGAGTTGTATAAATTAAAATAATAAAAAATAACAATCCGTCGTGATAGTGAAAAGCAAATAACAAAAAGAGCTGTGGATTCGCCTCACATTATAATCTTATATTAATCGACCCTTAAGGGTTGTCCGAGTGGCCAGTCAATCGCGGAGTATAACAAATCTCTTCAGTAATTACTGAATCGAGCGCCGCAGCAACGTACGGCGAACGAATAGCGATTCGGAAGCGCTAAGGGGGCACATTGCACCGGATGTCGTATAGAATAGAGATAATGCTGCGTCGATTATCGTATATGTCTATATAATACTTAATGCACGGTTCGTTTCCCTGGAGTTTCTCACAATGTGGCGTAATTACTTCACGTTACACGCTGCTAGACTTTGCTTTGAATAATCAGTACTCACTGCTATGTGATATATTGTTTTTACTGTTAATATTATTCATTCGGTTACAAACATTTTTCCTGCATTGATAGTTTTTGGAGGGCAGCATGTATTCAAGTTGCTCGACTATGCGTGTGGTACGTGATATTCCTCAAAAAATAAAAAAATGTCGACATATCGATGTCCTTCAGTAAATTTCGTATTGCTTATATTTTACAACGATTAAAATTATCGCGAAGTATTAGAAAAAACTGTAAAATTGCGAAGCGGCATTTGAAAATGTTGTTTCATCGACGGCGAGGAAAACATTTATTATAAAGATATACTTAGTTATTATAGCTAAGAAAAGCTACACATGGAGAGAAGGTATTTATTTTTGTATCGTGAATAGAACGACGCAACTTTTACTGGAATTCGGGGTGAGGGAGTTAATATTTTCAACAAATTGTGGTGGTTTTTGGCCCTCTATACTGAAAACAAGACAACTTCTTTAGGTATTGTCGCATGAATGGCAAAGACCAACGGTTGTACATTCGAAGAAACCGAAATGTTTATCGACGTATTAACATGAGTCAATAATGACAAGAAGACCGACACCATCATTCGAGGTGTTACCAAGAGATAATATTTTTTTCCATATCGACTGTTGGTAATCACGGGAACAACTTATTTACTTTTTTCTTTGTGCAAAATGTATTAGTTAGATTTATTTCGTATTTATCCTCGTTAATATATACGAAAAAATCTCTGAAGAATTTTTTTTATAATGAAAGTGAGGATTTTTCGGGCGAGATCGCGATATCTCATCATTTCGGGCACCGATCGGTCTGATTCCAGGCGCATTTTAAAGCTTGTATTCGATTTATATCATGAAAGTGTCTTTCGAATTTAGATCCGATGTCTCGTTTCCGAGAAAAAAAATGTCAAAGTTTAGGGGGCTCAATATTGGCGTATAAGGACACGGTAGCGCTCGACGCGCGCGGTTTCACCGCGCGGACTTTTAACTTTAAACTACTTGGCGTCGAGACGCTACCGCGTCTCTTGATTTTTTTTCAATCAACAACATTCTTTTCGTTTTATTTTTTCTACTATATAAGGGTAGCAATAAACGCTATAATAGACATTTTTTACAATGATATGCTTAGGCTATGACATTTTTTAAAAGTTCTTACTGATTTTTATTCGTTTTTTATCGATATGATTCCACTGCTTGTAGAAGCCGCATCGTCGGTGTGGGAATCGAACGATTCGCATTACTCTGAATAAAATTGCTACTGGTTCAGGGTTGTGACTCTTTCTCTCTGTAATCCTCCCTTTTTGGCATATCGTGAGGTTGGAAATGATGATAAAATTCAGCCGTTGTGGGTCCATCAAATTCGAGTTCGAATTTAAATAACTGTTGTCCATGTAATCCATATTTACACCTTAAAAAATAACGAAATAAATACCATTTAAAATATAATGAATCTGTAACAAAAAAAATCATGCAAGACAATGCAATGCAATGCAATGCAAGACAATGCAATGTAATGTAATGCAAGACAATGCAATGTAATACAATGCATGCATTGCAATGTTGAGTTATTATGTATCCTGCATGCACTCGGCTTCGCCTCGTGTCACTGTAGCGCTCGATTCGGCTCGTGCGCCGCTTCCTAAACTTCGTGAAATATTCGCTTTCCCGTACTAGTATCACAATCTACTATTATTTCACTCTTTTTTCAGTCGGGAATTTTTTAAATTTTTATAAAATTATTTCTTTATGATTTCAATGGCAATGTACCACTTGTCCCGACTCCTTAATATGGAAAATTTCAGTGCAATATATACAACGTTTGGGAATTAATTGCAGTATGTACAACATTTGGGAATGAGATGAAAAAAAATGTAAGGGAGACCAGGGTAAGTCGGAACAATCCTGTAAAAAAATTAGAAGGTTTCACACAGCGAGCGTAATACGGTAAGTAATACCTTCAGTCTCACTGTGACGAAACTGCGATTTGTTTACAGCGTCATTTCGACTTGCCACGGCCTCTCCTATATAAAACACGAAGACTTGGTTATTCAATTTATTTTTAAGGTCATGAAAACACCTATACTTCATCGTTTTCTTATTGCTTCGTTGATGAAGCTACGATGATGCTTTATGCGCGATATATAGTATTGGAGCATAACAGCCGCGCGATCATCTGCCGCGATCTCGTATAGTTAATAGATTATTACTATAATCGTAGAGTGCACCGGACTATCCTGTTACGCCATTATATTACTGTTGAAATATATGTTCTATTATTAATAATCGATGCGCAGTCTTCATTACAACCCCTTTCGCGATCTGCGATCTTCGCGGACTTAAAAGAAGATTTATACAAAGTATAAACACATAGTACACAGTTGATTTAATAAACATGTTTATTCCCGTATTTTTCTTCGGGTGCCCTTACAACTTAAAACACCTGATTCAAAGATCGTCACAAGTGCATTCTCGTAAAACCATCACTGAAATCTCCGGACGTATCGAGTTCGGTTGACGGGAAATCACCGTTATTACCTGAGCCTACAGGTCGATAATAATTTGTATGGCGAGACGTAGACTTATTGGATCCGGAGCCGCTGTTCAAAAAAAATATATACTATCACGGGACGGGACAAGATAATGATAATATACGTTGCGTGTTGTCAACTGGGATACATGTATAACAAAGGGTTGCACCATTGCTCCCGAACGCCATCTGCACACTCTCATTGATCAACTATGCAAATTTTTCTAAAATTATTTATTCGCCGATTCTTCGTCGTTGCCTACAGTCAACCGATTGATGTGTTCACGCATGAGAAAATTCTACGACCCTCGTAATTTGCAAATTTTCATTGTTATATTATCTTACATCGATCGCTCTTGTCACGATACTACTGTATTATTACATGAGTTACGCAAGTGTACGGCAGTACGTTTGTCACAGGAGTCTTTCTGTTCTGCTCGGTTAATCCGTCCGGAAAATATATGGTCGGTTGCCACAGGCAAAAACGAAAAATGAATAGTGAAATAATAAGGGAAACAAGCGATACATTTGTGAATTGCGGAGGGTCATGGGACATATTCGACGAACGATATTACTTAATAAACAAACGAACCCTTTCCTTTGTCGGCCAGTGGCCCTATCAGTCTTTTCTCGAAAGAGCTGTCCGAACTATTGTTCTAACATTTTTAGCATTCACTCTTTTGATACCCCAGGTAGGCATTGCCGAGTGTGTGTTTCAGTAGCAATGAATGTTCGTCGAGGTTTTGCACATATACGTTGTACTTAGATGATGAAGTTATTGCAATCGTCGGACGATATCGATGTCTTTATCGAGTGTCTCTCACCTCTGGTAACAAACGTTGGGTTCACTATTAAGCTTGTTAATTTAATATGCAACACCAAAAAGGTGAGAAGAACTTCATACGATTTATTACCAAATACAAAAGCTGAACAAAAATATAAGATTCGTATTTAAGATTGTATAGAAAATTCTACAGTGTATCTTGTAGTGATTCATGACTGTTAAAGATAAGAAGGCTTCTCGATGAGACGCGTGACAATTGGGAATATATGCGGCGATACTCTCCGGAATTAAAGATTCTTCAGGAATACGGGGAGAAAGGAAGACTCTGCACTTTGGCTTATATGAGTTGAGTTGCGAATAACACGACGAGCAATTCATTCGTCGATTGAAGAAATTTTCGAAAATTCGTTGAATTGCTATCTATGATTTCCAGTATTGATAAACTCAATTGTAGCTGCGTGGATTACGATGCCATTGATAACGGTTCTTATGGATTATGTTTCACCACTGAATCAGTCGCGACCTCATCTTATACTTTTTCAAACTGACTACAAAGTCGATCCCGATGAGTATTTTTACCTCATTCTCATTCACGGTTCCGTAGTCTGCGCTGCAGGCATTCAAATGTTTGTTTCCAATGATACTCTCTACATGGCTCTGTCGCAACACGCTTGCGGAATGATCGAAGTATTGCGGTGATATTCATTGATTCATATTTGTCATAATAAAAACGAAAATCTACACTCTCTTTAGAGTAGATCAGTGGTCGTAAGTATTAAAATACAACGGGGTACAGATATCGTCTGGAGAACATTATACGAGATGAAAGCCCCATCGAAACGTTGAAGCTGGTTAATCGTGAAAACGTTCACTATCGATCAATCGTTTCTTGCATCAAGAGACACAAACGCGTTATAGCGTAAGTGATCATTTGTGATTATTCGGAGCAAAGTACGGTGAAATCTCACACGGTGCGATCGATCGAAGCGAATCGAAGCTGTTAGCATTCCCACTATTGTCTGGTGTTCTGATTTGTATCGTCTTGAGTGTCTGGCAATCCGTAACTTCTCATAAAATAAGTTTATTCCAGAAACGTCGAAAAAAGTACCAAACGAAACTATTTGGCATTTTTTTAGTTTTTTCCTTTACGATTGTATTATTTTTAAACAATTAAAGTAATTCTTATATCTGAGAGTCCTTCATTTTTTTCTCTTTATTTGCCCGTCGTATTTTTCTCCATATTTACCAACGCATAGTCTTGAATTTCAATTCATTCGTTTTTTATGGACTTCATTTATGGAGAAATGATGGGTCGCTGGACACACAGGTGGTCGTCATCCGGTTAATTCTATACCATTACGAAACGAAAACTCGATTCTCGGTATACAAAAAATTATAGAACTGTCCGTAATTTTCGTGAAAGTCTTTTAACTCTGTGAAGAACCCACTATACAATATTGTTAATGTTAATTAAATCGAATTTCGCGGGAACATTGAAAAAGCTATGACACAGTAATGTAAATGGATTATAATAAACTTAAAATTATTTCCTACTTCTCTTTTTCTCGGCGAAAGGTACATACGCCTTATCGAATCCACGTGCGAGTGGTGTCTCGTCATTATAATTGGTCTCAACATCTTAGTTATGAGTTGCACAGGCGCCCGGGTAGGTTATCGCTCATATAATTTTCAACATTATATGAAATTTCGAATCTTTTTTTGCGTAGACGGTCGCGAAGGGCACCGCGCCTCAAGACGTCGTGAGATTCGCATTCTTCACCGTCGCGCAAGTTGTTCATCTTTTCTGCAACAGTTTACCCGGACACTGGATAATGGAGTCGAGCGCTTTAGTTCACGACTCCGCGTGAGTTCAGCATCGCATAACATGACGAAATATTTTTCGAATATTATACGTTAACTCCCTTCCGGTCTCAATTGACTCAATTTTCGTATTGCGCAGATACAATTGTCGATGGTACTTGATGTCTCCGAAATCGAAAAAATTGCTTGTTCTTCTCTTACGACGGTGCACAGCGCCGTGCACCATCACAGCTGGAAAAATATATGTTATGTCGATGGGAAGCTTTTGCGGAGTGAGTTGGAAATAATCCCGAAATCTATAATTGGTTATTATGCAAAATTCGAATTTATCAGAGGGAATCGTTAATTCATTTAAGGTCCTTCAAACGTCGATGTCCTATTTCACGATGCTAACTTCGATGCAATGATACCGATCGCTGTGTACGAAAGACTCCATTGACAATGTTTAATCCGCTGACTATTTTTGCTAAAAATTCACGACGATGCAGTGATATTGCTTGGACGGCGTACGCTTGGATCGTTTGAACCACCGACGTGGAGCGTCCCGCATTTGTTAATTGTACTCGATGTACAAATTGTGTTATTAAATTTTATGATGATTATATATTAACTAATATGAATGTACTTTGATTCCTCTGCCTTCGTCTCGATAAACAACTCACTTTTTTTTACACGCAAATCACTCGTTACGGTATTGCACCCTTCGATCGTCGACGTTTGTCTCTTCGACATGGAAAATATTAAGGCGCTGAAAACAAAAAGATTTTTTCTTTCCGTTGCTTCAGCAATGCGCAGTCTTTCGTTAAGATATAATTCAATACTATATATATTCAAAATAAAGCGACGTTTTATTTTTTCAACGTTACTATATTAAGTGTATTGACGTCACACGATAGGGCTGCGTACTGCAGCCAAATGTCAAAAGTTCCAAGAAAACATCGACAATCGAAATGTCCCAAGTGTTCTTGTTACCATTCTCTGCATCGAGGTATCGGTTATTACTTTTCGTACCTGTGTCTCGGACCTTTCGACGATTGAAGGGCCCCCACTGTCATCCTGACACCATCCGCTACAATTGATCATTAACTATGCAAATTTGTCCGACGCCGTTGTTCCGCGTTTTTGCTTGCACGCGACGGTGTCAGTATGCATGAATAAGAAAATTACCGCGAGTCCGTCATTATTCAATTTTTGTTGGAAATTGTCGAAACATTCGCCATTTGTCTCGGGTCATTATGATTGTGTGATTCTCTTATCACAGAGATGTTCCGATCTCGTCTGGTACAGTAATATCGTTTGACGTGGTCGCGAAACGAAACAAAATAAAAAAAATGATAAGCCAAACGTATGATTCTGCAAAATTTGTCGATGTTTTTGACGAGCGTTACTACTGTATAAACAAACGAATACTCTGCTTTATCGGCCAGTGGCCCTATCAATCCGTTCTGGAAAGAAACTTTAGGAGCGCCTTTCTGATAACCTTAAGCCTTAGTCTTTTAGGGCCACAGGTAGGCACGATTGCAAGTTCAGTTTCAATAATTAAAAAAAAAATACATTTCCTATTGATATAATTAATATATATGTCAATTTTCTTTTTGCACGCAAACGGTCATTGTGCGCAGACGCTATTGTTGGTAAGGTCATGGGGTGACGTTAATATCTTCGTCGAGGGCTTTTCACCTCTGGTCGTGAATATTGTATGCGACATAAAGCTGCTAAACTGTGCCTTTCACCAACAGAAGGTGAGAAAAAAAATGGAACCTTGCAATTTATTCATTGTAACATTCGATCGAAGTTAAAGGCAAATAGTATTACAAAATCAGTATTGCATCCAGTGAATCATGACTGTTAAAGATAAAAATGCTTCTCGACGAAATACGAGACGACTGGGATCGTTTACGATACAAGCCGGAAGTAAAGATTCTTCAGGAATATGGACAGAAAGGAAGACGCTTCACAATATTGTATTTAAGTTAGTTTGTCGCTGATAAGCACGTTAGTGGTTTTTAATTGTACATTTATTTGATATGTCGGATCTTAGCTTTAGTCTATACGGCTATAACGGCTTGGATATCGACGCCATTCTTGCCGATCATCATGGATATTTTTGCGCCGCTCAACGAATCGCGACCCAGTATTAAATTTCTTCCTACTGATTACAATGTTGATCCGGACAAGTATTTCTACCCGATCACCTTTCACGGATCCGTTGTCACTAGTGTTATCCTTCTGATCGTTGTGGCCGTTGACACGCTCTACATGACGCTTGCGCAACATGTTTGCGCAATGCTTAAGATACTCAGGTTATAGTCGTCGATAGTGCAAAAAAACGTACTGTAGCATAGCAAAGCTCGATATGCTGTCTCGCATAGATTTAGAATCGCAACATTACAGGAGATAATGCTGAACTGGTGAAAATTTATAACCGGTTTTTCGAAGTTTCTGGAACATTCAATTCAATATCTCGTTTCATCGACTACTATGCTTCCCGCTCGGATTACGAAAATAATGAAACGACTGTGTGCCAATATTCATTTTTTTGTTTTGTTTTAAAGTATTTGAAGAGTATAACGAAACAATTTCAAGTCGATTCGGAACAGAGATATATGAATGTATCATTTGTATACCCATCTTAGTTAGTCTTTCTCTACAGATGTCGCATGGAGAACATAGAGGGCGGCCCACAGTTCAACTCTAAACAAGATTTTTACTATCAACAAATTGTCAGTTGCCTGAAGAAACACAAACGTTCCATAGAGTAAGTAATCGATACGATACATTGTATAAGGTACAGCGAATCGTCTCACGCTACAATGACTTAGGGTTTCGAAATCTTTCAAAAGTATCCTTTCGCGTATCTTTGCACATTCGGAAATTGCGGCTTTCTCCCAATTATTTATACGCTACGTGTGAGATAATCGTCGCTGTTACCTCCGATGATTCGATTTTTCAAGATTGGTTTGTACATCTTTTGATTTCTTGGCAAAGCTATATACGAGTCATGGAAGACTCGTGTCAGTGGGCTCTTTTATTCATTGTCGTTCTAAATATGTTGGTTATCAGCTGTTCGGGATCTCGAGTACGTTATCGCAATGTTTTGTGTATATTTTTTTTCCAAACACAATTACGACTCGCCTTCGTGTAGATAGTTGCAAATGATACTCCAACTCAGGACGTCATAAGATTCGTATTCTTTACCATCGCCCAAATTGTTCATCTTTTCTGTAACACTTTGCCTGGACATTGGATAATGGATTCCAGTTCTCTGCTTCCAAACTCGGCGTACGTTACACGACCCGCGATGATAGACCACGAAAGGGTTTAAGTGCTTCGCAGAATCTGCTATTTGCAAGAATCTAATTAATCACATCGCATAGATACAATTGCAAGTGGTACTTGATGTCTGCGAGATCAAGAAAATTGATTATCCTCTTCATAAGAAGGACTATCGAGCCATCGACAATTACCGCTGGAAGAATGTACGTCATGTCTATGCAGAACTTTTGCGGAGTAAGTTGGACAATGTTGACCGATGTGATATCTAAGTTATTAAATAAGAGTGAATAAGTTAATGAACGGACTGTTAATTTATTTAAGGTTCTTCAAACGTCGATGTCGTATTTTACTTTGCTGACATCAATGCAGTAATATTGTATTGTTTGTATAGTGTTATTCGAAAAAGAGAAATTTACAAATGAAATATATGAAATGAATGTTAATATACCGCTGTTACAACATTACAATACGTGAATATTAATTAGATCGTGGCGCCCGTTAATAGCAACTGCTACATGGCTTCGAGAATCGATCTTGCGAGTGGTTCGGTATTCAACATGTTGCTAAAATAGAACCTAAGATAAATTTAATTTTTTTACATTTAGGATCGGAATTTCCCACGTAATTGCGTAAATTTTTCATTACGTCAATAAACAATTTTTTCCTGCAAGACTCATAGCTTTCATCAAATTGCGATCTTACATCGATCGTCGGTATGTGCAGATTTCGCACATACAGTCTGGTAAAGACTGGTCTGTTCGCATATTTTTACAAGCATCGATCATGCAAAGACCAGCATTGACAGCAATTTCACTTTGCTACATGTTGAAACTTTACGACCGTCGATATGAGTGCATCATAGCAATGTGTCTCGTCAGTTATTACTACTTGTTGCAAAACGAGAACAAGTTGCGGTTGGAAGTGAATAATAGAACATTCCCCAACGACATATATCAGCGGATAGTAAGTAAGAATGCACCCAAAAAATACTATTTGTTATGTACCTTATTTTCTTGTTCCATAACTTGAAATCACTTTTTTTTTCAAATAAGATCCATGAATTTCGTTTTTCCCACATTTTCGATTTACCTCACCAATGATCTGCGTCTATTCTACAAATTTGTTGGTAAGTTTTTCCGTCTAAACGGTTTTTTCCGAGTGGCACTTTTTCGGCAGTATGTCATTCAGGAATTCACAGGGGGTAAGTTATCGCTGACCGTTTGTATAATTTTCTACGTTGTATCGAATTTTGGAGCTCCTTTTGTGCAGACAGTGGCTGAGGGCGCGGATCAAGATATTGTAAGATTCCCATTTTTTACCGTACCGCAAGTTGTTCATCTCTTTGAGTACAGTACTGCATCACATGTTTGAAGATTTTTTGAAAGTTGGATGTACTCCAGTCGTTTCCGTCGCATTGACTCAATTCTCGTATTGCGCAGATACAATTGTCGATGGTACTTGATGTCGCCAAAGGTAAAAAGAATGGGTCATTCCCCTCATATCACACGCATGGAATCGTGTATAATCGCTGAAAAAATATATGACATCGTGGTAGAACCTGCGGCATAAATTGGACAACGTGTATCGTTGTTTTATTTAAGTTATCGATGAAGAATAAATTAATGTGTGACCGAATTGTTAATTTTTTTTAAAGGACCTCGAACGTCGATGTTCTGTTTTACCTTCGATGCAGTGATACGCGTGCATGTTTTGCGTAGTATTGTTTAAACTTCAATTCGATAATATTTTTCACGTCGCACGTAATGTAAGACGATTTATATCTGAATCGATTTATCAAAAACCTTGCACTGGTTTCCAGTTGATAAATACGTTTTAATCAAATTATTTTCACACAATGAGGGGTCTGGTCGTATGTTCAAGTTTGATAATGAGTAATAGCTAATGGTGCAACAATTAAATTTTGAAATTCAGTTCAACAGTCCGAATTAGTATTCCTTTTGTTGTACCACCCTTTAAAAATTGAGTTTACAATGGTCCGCGAAACTTGGAACAAAGGCGTGAACATGCAGATGCAATAGCCGTTCACGATTTTCTCGTCGTTGCTGCTCTCGGCAGTACTAAATTTTTTCTTACATCACTCAGCTAAAGCTTCTGCGTTATGCCATTGTCGTATGCCAGAACGGATCATCAACTATGCAAAATCGTTTGAAATTACTGTCCACTATATTTGCTTGTGCGTGAGGACCGAGTTGCACAACGAACGAGGCAAACATATGACGACCCTCGTTATTTGTCAATTGCCGTCGGTAAAAATGAGACAAATTGATTGCACTATTATCGTAGTCGTCTCTCAGTCTAGCGCCTGTTACGGATATATCGTATCTAATGTCACGAGCGGGAAACTAAAATAAAATGCAAACGGAAAAGAATGAAAACGATAATTTCTCGAACGGCACAAATATCTTTGGCAAACGATATTATATAATCAACAAACGAATACTATGTTTTGTGGGCCAATGGCCCTACCAATCGCTCGTGGAAAGGACCATCAGGACCATCGGACTAGTATGTTTAGGTGGTAGTCTTTTAATACCTCAGGTATGCAAGTGTTATTGAGAAATGATTTGTAAACATTTATCAGTTGTTGGATTCTACCGGTAACAATTATTTAATTTAGTTGCTGAAATTGGTGCAGTCATGGGGTCAAACCAATCTTTTCATCGAGTGCTTTTCACCTGTTATGACGAACATTGGTTGCACCATCAAGCTTTGCAATTGCATCTTTAATACCAAGAAGGTGACGATAACGATTTTTTCAACGAAAGACGTGCAATGAAACTCATGATGTTGTTAAAAGTTAAGAAAGCTTCTCGACGAGACTCAGGATGACTGGGATTATGTTTCCCAAATGCCGGAAATGAATATTCTTCATGTATACGGGGAAAAAGGACGACGCCTAACGATATGCTATGCAGGTTAGTTGGTTGATTGGACATGTCCAGTTAACAACAATATTTGTAATCGTTTAACAAACAGATGTACGTTAATGTGTTAAATGTCGATTATATTTTAGCATGTATTTATACCATTATAACAGCTTGGGTATTAACCCCATTGCTGCCGAAAGTCCTGGATTACTTTGCGCCGCTTAACCAATCACGACCTCAACTTGTACTTTTTCAAACGGATTATAGGGTCGATCCACAAAAGTATTTTTATCCGATTCTCGTTCACGGAACCGTAGTATGTGCTGTATGCATTCTGATCATAGTATCTCTTGATACACTCTACATGTGCACTGCACAACATGCTTGCGCGATGCTTGAGATATTGAGGTGATATCCGCTAATATATAATATCCAATTGTAATATTAAAAACCTAATGTAGCGTAGCCTCGATGTTTATTGAGGAACGAGAACGCCCGTTCCTTCAGTTAACGGTTCACGTGAAATGATTATTAAAATACAAGGCGCACAGATATCGTTTGGAGAATATAATACGAGAGGACGAAAAGGTGAGCGTAACATTGAATCCTAAGTCCCAAGAAGATGTTCATTATCAACAGATTGTTCCTTGCATCAAGAAACACAAACGCGCAATACAGTAAGTGAGTAGATTACGAATTTAGTATCCGAAGTACAGTGGAATGTCTCAGATTTGATCGCTTAGAATTTAAATTGTGTTTGTATGTTGTTTGCCTACCACATCCCGGTTGTTGGGAAAACTATCAAAAACGGATAGTCACGGAAACGATTCAATACTGTCTTGAAAATGAAAGTTAACAGCACATGCTTTGTTTACTTGTGGCGGTACATAAAATGTATGAGACTTCCACTGTTTTAAATGTTAATACTGCTTTGTTTGCATGAAACACTCGTCTCTTTCAATGATATGTATGTATGTATGTATGTATGTATTCTTTATTGTAGCGGGCTGGGCCATGTACAATTTTGGGAGGGGGGGGGGGGTCAATATGGACTGGTTGCAATTTACAATTTTACAAATGTTTCTTGACCTTAATTTCTTATTTATTTATACTATTTCTATACCTTAATCTTATCATTAAGGGTGAAGGCTCTCAGTTTTAGTGCGTTAATAATACTCAAAAAAACATTGTTTATCTGATCTACATTATGTTAGAATATTAGAATATTACAGATCGAAGTTTCATAGTCACTTGGGTGCAAGATCATTTCCCTCAGATAGTGGCTTCGTAGAGCTCCATACATAGGACATAATAACAGGAAATGCGACATGTTTTCGAGCTCTTGTCTCGCGCAGATTTGGCACAGCTGATCGGTGTGTAAAACATGCACCTCGCCGTTATGTACAATTCTTATAATACCTTTGCCTGATACCCTCAGTTGACTAATGACTTTATACTTAGCGAAAGCCACTCTTTGGAGTAGATATGGTTCGGTTTCCCCAAGTTGGCTTATCTGTCTATACAAAGTACTATACTCCGAGTTGCACACTTTTTGTATGTTTTTGCTTTGCATGTTGTTTTTCCACCTTTCTACTAAACTACGCTTCACACTTTGTATCGATTTATGACTAACACTAATTAGCGAATCCGCCCCGCATACGTTGTCGCTTCCTATTGACGATAACATCGCTCTCAGTTGCGCATCCCAATTGTAGCTAAACTTTAGATATCGGGTAACTTCGTAAAGGCGTTCAAGGCATATCTTTGGCAATCTACACTCATTCATTTTTACAATGCATTGCCACCAATCTAGCATTCTACGAAATATTTGAAGGCTCAGCTGTTTAACGCCTGTTTCCATTCACACGTAATGATTGGGAGTATTTTTCGGCCATGCAAATAGCTGTTTTAAAAACCGCAATTGAACTAATTCCATTTCTTCAACATGAAGTGGGGCCCAGGTTTCCGCTCCATACAATAGCGTGGCCTCTAAGAACGATGTTATTAACGCCTGTTTCGTTGCCCAGCAGTCGCTTTTGCTTTTCACCAGAATTTCGCGCACTTTGCCTGCCGCAACGCGACCTTTACTCATGAAATATTTCGTGGCTCTGTTGAATTTTCCGGTGGCGGCGCTCTTTCAATGATACTTATTATTTATCTCCTTCGGGTATGCTAAGGCGGCGCTCACATTCCCCCACTTCGCGCTACTTGGGCTCGAAAATGAATAAGGGCCTTCATGATACTCGTATATCGAGCACGAAATTAATGCTGACGCTTACTTCCTTCTGCTTACTGTATAGATTAAATAAACCCATCGACCGGCGCACTTTCGGCAAATTGTCTAGTGTTTCTCCGTACAGCCGTTTTTGTAGCTATTCTGCATACTTATCGGGTGATGACTGTAACACGCTTAATAGGACATTATGCTACTAGGAAGGAAAGTGCGTGATTTTGATTTTGAAAATCCGCTCCTCCCGTGTGGCATACGATACTTTTTTCTGACTCTGCTAAAAATCGACCATATTCTTATGCCTGCAACGGCCTAGCGGCACAAATTAGCGATAAGAGGAACCGGGGTCGCGCCTCAGAAGCGGTCGATTGATGTGTATTTTTTATTTATTTATAAATAAATTTAAAAAAATGTTAATTTATTTATATAATGTTATTCACGGCTTCTTTTACTCCCGCTGGTCGAGAATAGCTAACTTTAAATCTGCGTGGCAGGCATGAAATATGGTCTTTTTAGCGCAGTTGGGAAAAATAGTATATTATGCTACGAGAGAGGGAAGAGTGTAATTTTCACCGAGTGTGAAGTTTGCTGCCCGAGCGCAGCGAGGGCGGAAATCACACGAGGTGAATATGCGCTCCCGACCGCGTAGCATACGATCATTTTTTTCCGACTTCGTTGAAACAGCCACATTTCTTGCATCGGAAAATCGCGATCTTCGCCAATGATCATTACTACCCCGGGAGTAAAAGAACTGTCAGCGGGAGTAATGATACTCATTACTCCCTAGGAAGTAATGAAAGAGTGCTGCGCATGCGCACAGGTCAAGAATGCGCATCGGCTAAAATAGGCTATTTTCCGCCCGTATTGCAGGCAAGGAATGTGGTCATTTCAGCGGAGTCGGGAAAAAATTATAACCTCACTTTTCACTGTCCGTTCCGTAAAACTGCTATAAAACGCGCCGGTTTCTCTGCACTCATTACAAAAAGTATAGAGTGCAGCAACTCGGGGCGAATTGGCGATTGTGACTCGTGTGATTGCAGCCATTGCTTCGCTCAGGCTAATCTCTCACTCATTGCAATCGCCAACTTTCAGTTCTTGTTGCACAATGTAATAATTGTGCAACTCAAAATAGCGAAAATGCACTATGAAAAAAAATATCACAAAGGTAACTTTATATATTTGATTCTCGGGGTTAAAGATACATAAGGCTCATGGAATCATCATGCGAATGGTGTCTCGTATTTGTACTCGGCATCAGCATGCTAATTATGAGCTGTACGGGTTCTCGGGTAGGTTATCGATCACTGTTCTGTTTCGGTTTTTCGTCCGAGTAATGGCACAAAATCCACACGCATAGACGGTCGCGAAGGACACCGCAAAACAGGATGCAATACGATTTGCATTCTTCACTATCGCTCAAGTGGTCCATCTTTTCTGCAATACTTTGCCCGGCCATTGGATAATGGAGTCGAGTTCCCTGGTTCGGGAATCGGCGTGAGTTCAACTTACCGCGAAAATGGCAAACATGTAGAATTGATAATGAATTATTTAACGGAGAAAGACGTCGCATCGCACAGATACAATTGTCGGTGGTATATGATGTCACTGAGATCGAGAAAATTAATCGTTCTACTGATAAGGCGGACTATCAATCCGTGCACTATTACCGCCGGGAAAATATATGTCATGTCAATGGAGAACTTTTGCAGCGTGAGTTTCATAATTATTTGTTTTTTTTTCTTTCTTTATATTTTGTTCTTTACTAGTATATTGTACTGCATGAATACTTTTTTATTTCAGGTACTTCAAACGTCGATGTCGTATTTTACGTTACTCACTTCGATGCAATGATACGTTCACAATACGACGGCTCTCGATAAATGAATTAAGGATACAATCATTTGTAGCGTACATACGATTCGTTTTCCAAGCCAACTAGAACAGCTGGTTCCTTTATCGGGATTCAAATAACTAAGTGATGCTGATGTTCTGTTACCGTATCATATTTTATCACTGTTTCTTGAATAGCCATATTTTTCGAGTAAATTGATTGTTAAAACGTCAGGTTTTGCGGATACTTCCTTTTGATGACCGACGAACCTACACTGAACTCTACCGCCGCTACTTAACTTGAATTATGCAGTACCGTTCTATGTCGTATTGTCTACGGCGTTGTACACTTGCACACGACCATCAATAATGTGCACAATTTTCGAAATGCCTCAACCCCTCTAATTGGTCAATTTTTCATCGCTACGTAGTGTCACAGCTTCGATCCCCTTATTCAAGAATTGAGGATTCGGTGAATGTTTATCCACATTCGTGGTTTCGGCGTCACCTTAAGAAGATCTATTCCCGCAACAATCATGGAAAACGAAATACGAACAACGAATAATAAATACGAGGAGCCCATAGACATATTCGAAGGACGATATTACCATTTTAACAAACGTTTACTTAGTCTTATCGGCCAGTGGCCTTATCAATCTGCTTCACAGAGAAACAGGAGGGCTCTGTTTATACTGTGTCTAAGCATGACCGGTATAGGACCTCAGGTACGCCTAATCACAAGCAACGGAATACTTTTTAAACATATTATATGGCAATATCTAAATAGAAATTTAATTAATACCATCGATGTTTCTTGTTACTCTGTGTATGTCAACCCATCGATTGCATTTAGTCTTTAGCGCTGGTGCAGTCGTGGGGCCGATTGGATTTATTTGTCGCATGTTTTTCACCTATGTTGGCGCACACAGTGTGCGACATCAAGCTACTCAATTGTTTGCACAATTATCCGAAGGTGAGAGAAACGAAAAATGTTGTCATTCAATTCGAATAAAAACTGATTAAAATTCAATCTTCTTTTTGAAAGATGATACGCATTCTCGACGAAACGCAAGCAGATTGGGAACGCATTCGTAACACGCCGCAAGAAAAGATTCTTCGGGCTCACGGAGAGAAAGGGAGAGGTTTCACAGTAATGTATTGTAGTTAGTTGAGCAAATATATTGAAATTATTGCGATCGAATATAAGACACCCAATGGAAATATCAAATTTATTTTTCTCGTTGCAGTAATGTTCTACGGGGGTATATTCAGTTGGTTAATGGTGCCTTTGGTACCGAAAGTAATGGATATACTGGCACCGTTAAACACCTCACGAGAAAGATTAGAAATTATTCCGACAAATCACTTGGTCGATCCGGACAAGTACTTCTACCCAATTTTCTTTCACCTTACCGTGGGAATTATTATTGTCATGTCTGTACCCGTGGCCGTTGATACACTCTACATGTGTCTTGCACAACACGTTTGCGCAATGTTTAAAGTATTAAGGTGATGCATTCGATATTTTTATTATAATAGAGTAAACGTGGTGAAATATGCTCGTCATATTTAACATGGAAAAGCTATGCAAAAACAGTGGGTCCATGAATCACTCTCGCAGACCTTCCAACCGTCACCGAAGGTCGAACTTTTGGTTGTTTTCATATATAATCTACCACAGCCCAACTGGTCGACTGTTGTGCTAAACCAACTATTATTCCAGACTTCCAAAGATTGAATTTTGGTTAGTTTTAGATTGGGTGTAACGCGAGAGCAGCACTTTTACTTTTTTCGACCTCATACCACTGCATAATAAAGCTTTGCATGTTTTATTACAAAAGTTATTAAAAATCTGCCGCGTAGACGAAGATTGCTTAAACTGGATATCTCAAATAGTGTACAGAATTAGGCATGCCTAGCGACGGGCACTATGGTTTGATGTACCTCTGGAATAGTCTGACAACTGGACTCGCATATTATGCCATCGTATCATCAATATGGAGCGGAGATAATGCAATTTATTTGTTGATTATCCAATTTTGGCGATCATTTTCTATAGATATAATCTGGAACATATATTACAAGAGGATGATGGCACCACTGTAATACTCAAGCCTGATTTACACGACGACATTGAGTATCATAATATTGTATCTTGTATCAAGAGACACAAAATTCTCATACAGTAAGTAGTGAAATCTTTTATCTGATATTGCACTTTTGTAAAATTATAGTGTAAAGTGATTGTACACAACGGTACAGCGAAGATATGGTTATGAACGTGATTATGAAAGACTTAAAAAATAGAAATGTTATGAGATGTTCGGAACTAGAAATCGAAATCCGCACTTTGAGTTTAGTTGAAATCATGAACATTGTTAAACTGGTAGGCCTGTTCAGAGGTAAATCGGCTAACCACCAAAAAAAAATCGATACAGTAATCGAAGCTGTACATAAAGTTATTATCGTGGATACGGCAGTCAGAGTTTTAATGGAAAAATTCTACAAAAACGACAATATACATTTATTACAATACTGTTACATTATTTATACGTCTGCCGACCTGCTGTCGAGACAATTCTGTATATTTTCTTCTTTGACAAAGGTACATAAAAGATATCGAAGACTCGAGCGAGTGGATGCTCTTCATCGTAGTAGGACTCAATTTGTTAAGCATAAGCTTCACAGGCTATCAGGTACGTAATCGCTGCGCCGGAGTGTCATGTCTTTTTTTATGTACACTTTCAACAGGCGGCTTTCAACTTAATTTAGGCGGTTGCGGACAATGAGCTATTGCAAGACACTTTACGATTCGGAATGTTTACCATCGCCCAAACGGTTCATCTGTTTTGTATCACTTTGCCCGGTCATTGGATATCGGAATCCAGTACATTTTTTCCGGACTATGCGTGCGTACTGGTATTCCACAATATGAGTTGCAAAAGGTCATAAAATCACTTCAATAACTCATTTGTTACATTATATAGATACAGCTGCAAATGGTACCTGATGTCACTGAGATCGAGAAAATTGATTAATCTCGTTATAAGAGCGAGTATAGAGCCTTGCACTATAACCGCTGGGAAAATATACGTCATGTCAATTGAAAATTTCTGCAGCGTGAGTTACCCAATTTGTAATGTCCTCCAATGAATAACCTCTACTTGTTTAACGAAGCGATTACATTCATTTAAGGTTGTACAAACGTCGGTTTCCTATTTGACGGTACTGACTACAGCAGGGTGATACTGTACGCTTAATACAATACACCCGAATTTCCGTAACGAGTCTAACGTTACGAGACTACCACCTTTTCGCGAAAACGAGTTTTCGATAATGAAGAGCGGATGTATCTTAATAATGAAGAGAAGTGAATGTCCTTTTCGATTGCTTATTCTTATTCGTTGCACTTGCTCTGTTGGATCTTGTGTAATTCAACCAAAAAATTATGTTATGTTAAATAATCTCTTGTCTATCTCTCTAACGTGAATAACATGCCCTGTGGAATGATAATTGTTTTCGATGATACGTTGAATAATTAAGTGATTGTATCGAACAAATATTATTAAAAAAAAAATGAACCAAATTTTATAAGCCAAGCATAACAGAAAAAAAGTATTCTATATAACAAAAAATATTGGTTTTTTTGGAAAAAAATTGCTGTAAAAAATTGGCGTTCCGGTGTTTGCAAGCGTCACAATACACCACTATTTGCATTGGATCGCCAATTTTTTACAGCAATTTTTTTCCAAAAAAAAAACTTGGCGTACCTTTTTTTTTTTTTGAAAAAAATATTTTGATAAATTTCACTCCTTTTTGAAAAGCTAACATTTGTAATTTTACCTTTAAAATTAATTTCGAAGGATCGGATAATTTAGATCGATCAAAATTAATTCTACATGCAAAACCGGGCGAACGGCACGTCACATATTCCACTTCATGATTGCCGGTTATGTTGTTCGAGATCGCAAAGAAAAGTTATAATCGATATAAAATCACACGTATAACACGTAATTCGTAATTTTTCTTTTTTACTTCGCGTCGAGACACTAAACCACGATACGCCATACATAATTATTATTTTCGGAAACACTCAAAAAAATGTTCACGCCGTGAAAATACGTGCCGACGATAACAACTGTCAGCTGAGCCGGCTGTGGCGACGAGCGCGCCACCGCGCGAATTTTTCGATGAACTGATGTAGACGCAGACATATATATAGGGGACACTTTATAATCGTTTGGACCCTGTGAAATTCCCGACCTCGAGATCTCAAAATAGGCTAAACCAATTGAATGTTAACTAGACTCTTTCGAAAGATTGACCCAAAATTACATTATAAAAGTGTCCATGAAAATTCGATTCGTTGTATTATTGCGAAGATATATCGATCGAAAGTTGAACGCACTATACACTTCCGGTATATTGGCGTAGGTTACTCAGTAGCGGCACGGCTTGTACTGTTTTTTCAGTACTTGGCGTCGAGGCGCTACCGCGCCTCTTGATAGACTGTTGAAAAAATGGTGAATTTACTATACAATTACTGAAGAAGAGTGTATGAAATTTATAAATTGACTATTTGTAATGGATCCATATATGTCTCTAACTGATTATTACAATATTTGAATATTAATTCGTTCTTCACACTAATGCACCTCTGCCATCGGACGTCTCCGAGAATCGACGGCATGTGACTAAATAAGAATCTAAAGCCGACTTCATTTTCTCGCATTGCGATAATGGCTCATGTATTATTTAAAGCTACCAACGACTCGTGTATAGATTTTGAACACAAACCTCAGAGAGTCTTTAAATTTAAAATAAAAATTTCAAATCCTTTTTCATAAATATGTCATTATCTCAATAGACTATTTTTTTTTTTTAAGTTTTGGATAATGAACAAATATGTCACCAATTGATTTCACTTCTGAAGCGGAGAAGTCATCAAAAGCACTGTTTTTCGCTCCTTGTTCATCACAAGCTGTATTGCTGCACAAGGGACTGGAAAAAAAATCTGTCAGGTTTCAACGAATAGTGTCTATTGATTCGTTTTTGCCGGCCGAAGTCGTCCGAACGTTGCATCAACCTCTTTTGATCCGTCACAGTACACTATAATTATCCTGAATCTAAAAGTCATACGGTAAGGTGGTTTACTGAAGGAATATTTAATAAAGCACGTCCGACCAATGAATATCAGGTTGGACAACGCTGGAGGTGCATCGACCATGGTACAGTACTTCCCTTTGACTACAATCATCAGTATTGTCATGAATCTAGACATAGAATGATGGATATCTTTGACAATAGGTATTACCGGATGAATAGATATCTGATGGCAGTTATTGGTCACTGGCCTTATCAGTCATCGAAGCTGCGATTGATTCAGTGCACTCTTCTGTACTTGGCTATCGGAACGGTCACCTTAGTTCAGGTATCCGCATCAATGACTACACTGATACTTGTTAGTATTTTGCACTATAAAAGAATGCCGGTAAGATGCACTAACCGATTATCGATGTCACTTGCAGGGCTTGAAACTTATTCAACTGTGGGGTAACATAGATATGATGGTCGAATGCATGGTGCCAATGGGTGTGCAAGTTGTTGCTTTCATGAAGTCGTCTAATTCTATATCCAACAGTGTCAAGGTACTCCCATTTTTCCTTCGTGTGTCTTCTGACATAGATAATGAATGATTAAACGAACTTACCTAAGTGAAGTTCAATCATGATTGTATGAAGCGCCTCTTCCGAAGAGATCATATATGTAGTACCCCCTACTTCGCACAAGTGTCTCCACCAATTCAAAGCTAGGGAAAAAAATTCCTTATGTTCCGCGGTTGGCCGTCGCCCTGCACGCCGCCGCGTCGTCCTTCATTCTTGAAAGCGCTGCCGTAACGTGAAATACGGGTATCTTCCTCGAGATGAATGGGAGGGAGGGACTGATCTCTTCGGAAAAGGCGCTTCATACAATCATGATTGAACTTCACTTAGGTACGTTCGTTTAATCATTCATTGTATTTCGCGCCTCTTCCTCGAGATCATAGATGTAGCTGTTTAAAGTCAGTTACGGCAGTCATAATATATCAAATTTTTTAATAAACTTTATTATAAAAATTTGACCTTACACCTAATACCGCACAGCAATGGCCGAATGACGATATGTGTAACGTTATCAATATGTCGACGTATCCAATCCCCAATAGGGGAGTTTACGTCAGTTTTTTTTTTATGTCTCGAGTACCGCTTCTGCAAACCGATTTTCTTGCGCATCGACGTTGCGGTCGTAGAAACGTGCGAATGTTAGAGACTCCTCTGACCAGCCTGCTGTTGTTCATATCACATCGATACTTACGCCTTTGCGTTCTGCCGATGCGGTCGCAGCATGTCGCGTATTATACGCCGTGAAAACGTTAATATCTATTCCACTCTCGAACATAACAGCCTTAATCCATCTACTGAGCGTTTGTGTGCCCACAGCTTTCTGTGGCTTCTTAAAAGACATAAATAACTTCCCGGTTGAACGTCTTAGCTCCTTGGTTTTTTCTAGATATGTAATTAGCACCGAGGCAACACATATCGATTTATCTTGACTGAGAAACGGATGTCTTAAGACCGGTTGTTTTTTCTTCGGCCCCGACGTTTTTATTGAATCCGGAATTTTAATCTCCAACGAGTTCGCGCTAGTCCGGTAGATATTCCTCGTGTCGATTAATGATAGCGTTTGTGGACGATGCCCCGTGCTTAACCCCAACAAGGTCACTAATTTTAACCATACTGGGAAGAGCAACCGTGGTTCCCATTATTCTTATCGCTTCTCGAGATCGAACCGATTATTTGTGAGCCAAAGGATAATTTGATTCGTTCTTCCCGCAGAGAGAAAAACCCGTTGTCGCAACAGCTTACGCTGGTTGCCGGCAAACTATCCGGGAAGCATTCGTCCGGAAGGAACTAACAGTCGACGCGGTGGAGATTTTAATAGCGTCGTTATCGGAGTCGTCGCTTCGTCAGTACAACGTCGGACTCGTAATCGACCTCTACGTTTTCGCTGGAGCGGATATACGACGCCGTGTCCAAATTTCTCGCTCCTCACACCACTGCCAAATTTCTTTGGCCAGATAGCTAAGATCTTCATAACAACTGCTTCTCATGCGATTTATATACGCAATTGCCGTTGTATTGTCCATACGTAACAAAATGTTCGTACGTCTCTTGGATTTCGCAAAATACTTTAACCCGAAGAAAGCCGCTCTCAACTCTAAAATGTTAATATGTGATTCTAAATCTACGGCGGTCCAGTACCCGTGACTACGGCGATTGTCGCAAACAACGCCCCACCCCGTACGTGAAGCGCCAGGAAAAATTTTGATTTCGTACACCGGCTCATCTATCGGCGCGCTAGCGATTCGTATATTTCGTTTCCACCACTCGAAATCTTCCGTTAGATTCCTTGGGATCATCATCATCGAGTCAACATTATTTCCGTTGGTTTCCAGCATACGCGCACGATCTTTCTCGAACCCTCTCACGTAAACCATGCTCTATTTTAGAGCTGGACATCTCGAGATTAACGTTCCCACAAACGATGCAAATTCCCTTATTTTGCAACGGTTTATCTTTTCGAATTTTCCTAACTGATCGAGCGTACGCTGTATCTTGTCCTCCGGCAGTTCTATCGACATCTTTTTAGAATGAAACTGTAACAGAACCAATAATTGCTGCAGCGTCACGCGCAAAAAAATTTCGAACGAAACACGCTTAGAAATAAGAACAGCGAAAGGTAAGTTCGATCGAAAGTCGACAGAAAAGGGCGACTAATTATCGACATGACGACGCTGTACTTAGCGTCCACGCGCGCGGTGTCGCTCTCGATCGAACTCGCTCATCGACAAAAATCCGTCGAAACTCATTCGATCCTCGGGCCTCGCGGAGGACAGCAGCTCGCAAAGGAGATTAGATTGATCGTAAAGAATCGCTTTGTGTCCGAAGGTCGAATCCGTTCGTCTGTGTATCGTGTATAATTGTGAACCATGTAAGTACTGAACAAATTCGCACAAAACCTATATTAAAACATGTTCCTGGAAACTCACGGCGTACGTAATTTATTTGATTAGTTTTCACGGGTCATCCCTTCAATCCCCCTTGAGACGTCTCAAAATTAGTTAACATTGATCGTAAAGTAAAGGTTGTCGACGACACGTCGGCTGGCGCCCAACATCATTTTGTTCATGAAATTCGTTAATTGTGGACCCCGACAGCCACTGACCCCGGCCGCGTCGGGTGAAGGAATCGTATAAAATGTTTCGAGATTAGTCGAGAAAAGATTCCGTTTTCAAAACATTAATCCTAAGTATTTACAGCGTTGAGTTGGAATCGATAGACATTTCTCCTCGTTAATTACGAACCCTAACTGCTGCAATAGTGATTTCGTTTCGCGAATATTATCCATGCACTTTTCGTATGAGTTTCCCATAACTAAAGTATCGTCTAGACAGAAAACGGAAAGAAATCCGCGTTTTCTTAAACAACTTGCAACCGGTTTTAATAGTTTCGTGAAAATAAACGGAGTTATGTTTAATCCAAATGGTAAACACGTGAAGTCAAATAACTCGCCCTTGTACGAAAATCGCAAACATTTCCGATCATTTTTTGCAATCGGTACGAGGTAATACGCGTCTTTTAAATCTATCGTCGCCAAAAAAATGTTGTGGATTAATCAATCTTTTCGCGACTTTCCAATCCTCAAGTTTAAAACGTTCGGTTGTCACAAATTCGTTGAGTTTCTTAAGATTGAGAATTAATCTGTATGTTCCATCCGGCTTCGGTGGTAAAAAGATGTTCGACAATAACTGTTCTTTTATCGGTGAACATCTTACGATCGCGCCTTTCGTGAATAATTTATTAATTTGATCGCCGATCAATAATTGCTCTTGCGCCGACCAAGCGGGCTCGATCGGAGCTCGATCTTGATTCGGCCATGCCGTAAACGGCATTTCAACGCCTCGGACCCATTTATGGATCACAAAGTCCTTAGTGACACTTGACCACGCGTCTGCAAACAATCGAAGTCTGCCCGCAGTCTTACTTACGTCTATCATCGCGCTTAGCGACGTCGGGTTTGTGGTCGGTTCGAGTCCCTGCGATAAAACGGTTTCTTCGTCTCCGAAGGTTTCGATGCACTCCGTCGTTGTCCGCTCGATGTCGCTCCTCGTTTCTTGTACGCTGGTCGACTCGGCGGGCCCCCCGCGTTTTTTGGCCTTCGTTGCGCGTTATTTTGCTGTAACGGCTTCGACGGAGGTTTTAGATCTTTCGACGTTTTTTCCAAACTCTTCGCTGTCTTAATCTTTTCCTCCAAATCAACGCCGAACAACCATTCGTCAACCGACGTGTTCGTGAGTGTTGTCTTCAGTGATAAATTTAAGTTGGCTAAAATAAGGTTTGTTCTAGCCAGTGACTCCTTTCGATGGATCGAAACGAGCAGTGTTCCCCCGTCACTCAACAGTTCGAGCAGTCCGATCTTTTCGGGAGTTTCGATCTTAATTGTTAGCGAAATCGCTTTACCGACGGCTGCCAAACACGCCGCTACTCGTTCTTGTTTTTCCATGATTGTGTATCTCTTGTTATCGTGTTTTCCTGAACCGATGCGCTGATTTCTGCGTTTAATTTCGGATCGTAATAAACGTACAGTTCTCCGGAACTGGATATTTTTGTAAAAGCGATTTTACGTCCTCGGCGGGAAGACCTTTTTTGACAATCTCGGACCAGCGAAAGGCTACGTCTTTATGGACAGCAGCATCCGTCTTTTTGTTCGCTTCCAAACGAGCTCCCATTATGCTCAATAATTCTTGTTGCAGCTCAATCTCGTGTTCCGGAATCGTTTTCTCTTTCTCGTTCGAATTTTGTTTTTCTTTCGAATTTTCCGGCGGTTGTGTTTCGGTCGGACTCTCTTCCGATGTCTTTTCTGTCGGTTGATCTTCAGTTATTTTGTTGCTCGCCGTATCTTTTTCATTTTTATCCTCCGTTTGAGGCGGTACTCGCACGCTCGACGTCAAATGTCGCGTTCGCGATCGAGATTTTGAGCGACCTGTTGGTGAAGAATGGATCGACATGTGTCTCGAAGAGGATCGAGATGTCGATAGTTTACGAGATCGCGAGCGATCAATATTTCTCGATGTAGAACGAGACTGTGAACGATCTTGCGACTGAGAACGTCCTCTCGAATGCGGGCTCCCTCTCGTACGGGACCGTCCCTCCGAACGCGAGCGTCTTCTCGAAAGCGAGCGTCGTCTCGAACGCGCGCGGCTACTCGAGCGCGATCGTCTTCGCGAGCGCGAATGTCGTCTCGAACGCGAAGGTCTTCTCGAGCGCAAGCGTCTCGAGGAGTGACGAGACACCGTTTGCCTCATCGCGTGACGATACGGCGAGCGTTCTCGAACATGTCGAATTGATATGTTTCCGTACGAATGTTGAGACGACGAACGTTGAGATAACAATCTAGGTGACGACTGGCAAACTACCGAAGCCGAGCTGAATGTCGCGGCGTCCGGCTTCTCGTCGAATGTCGAGATCATGACCGTTTTGACGAACGTCGATATGACGATCGTTTGCCTGAAAACCCAAAAAATCAAATGCAATTTTGTATTCCATATGTTGTTGGTGCTCGATTTTTTTTTTTTTATATCGAGACCACGAACTATGCGGGTCAAACCCTGTTCGTCGAAGTTTGTATCGTCAAACCTATCGTCAAACGAGGGTGTGTCCTCTGGGAAAATCCCGAGGACCGTGTCAACGATACAAAACGTTAACACATCCAAACTTATGGATAGGTACGCAGCGCGACATTTTTTCAAAAAAACTTTATGCGCTTGAACTTCGTTTGCCTCGTCGGCCGTGAAAAGTGAGGTTAAAGTCGTACATACGATATTCCTCTTTCTCTTCATTCAAATCCTTCTCCAAACGTCGAATTTTTCGTCGTAGCTCTCGATTCTCTTTGTCCTCTTGCGATCGTGTCCTCCTCTTCTTGCTTTTCTTGCCCATCATTATTTATTATCAATTTCTTTAGGCAATGTACGTGTGAAGACACTTGCACCAAGCGAAAGAATGAAGCACGACGCGGCGGCGCGCAGGGCGACGGCCAACCGCGGAACATGGGGAATTTTTTTCCCTAGCTTTAAATTGGTGGAGACACTTGTGCGAAGTAGGGGCTACTACATCTATGATCTCGAGGAAGAGGCGCGAAATACAATGAATGAGGGCTCTTCGCAGATGAAGAAGCTTATGGATCTGATGAAGAAGGACTGGGCGGGTCTTACGGATAAGGAAGAGATAAATATGTTGATGTCGTACGTTGAACAGGGATGTCTCCTGGGCTTGATCTATGGCGGTGAATAATCGCAATCGGAAAATTGATTAATATTTTTTTGTACAATATTTAATTTTTTTTCAAAATGAATTCTTTATCGGCCAAGCCTGCGTTTACGGATCTGTCATAATTTATTTGATCATACCTCTGATGCCTCAAATGCTTGACGTTGTACTACCGCTTAACGAGACACGAGCACGTCAATTCTTGTATGAGACCGAATATTATGTAAACCCAGATCATCACTACGCATCGATAATGACTCACAATTATGTGGGTACGGTGCTAACTATCACGGTGATCGTTGGTGTAGACACACTGCTTCTCGCCCACGTTCATCACGTATGTGGAATGTTTGCCATTATCGGGTAAAAAACAAATTCAATTAGTTAATTACATAGACTTTTCGTTACGAACAACGTATATAAAAGTTTCTTGATTTATTCTAAGTTTTATTCGGTAGTAACCGATTGGAGAATACAATGAAAGGTGCTGATCTCGATGTAATTGTTGATTTTGGGGTGAAGAATCAGAATGCTGAGAAAGTTTATGGGCACATTGCCAATTGTGTCAAGGATCACGGAAAAGTAATTGAGTCGGTATCTGCGATTAACGTTCAAATAGAATAATTGGATTCTTCAAGGTGATAAGGTCAGAATTCATGCAGAATAAACTACGAGTTTTCATGTTTAAGGTTCGCAACTCTCATGGAGACAGCGTATTCGTTGTCATTTCTCTTCCAAATAGCAGCCAGTATGCTGATGATCAGTGCGACAGGACTTCAGGTTAATATTCTTCTTCGATTATATTTTATTATTATAAACTGTACACTCGCGATTCATTGAGATACTCGTTTAAATCAGGTCGTAACGAAACTTGGACAGTATCACGAAGTTTTTAGACTCGGGCAATTCATTATTGGTCAGCTAGTGCATCTTTTCTTCAACAGTTTACCGAGTCAGATGCTCATGGATCATACTTATCGCTTTCGAAACTCCTTGTATGCTGAAGAGAAGATTTTATAAGTTTACAATCATAGCAACCGATAAATTTATTTCTTAATGCTGCCACTGTTTCTAGATATTTTGCAGATTGGTACCGGTTTCCGTTGCAAGGAAGGCATCTGCTAAGGCTGTCGATGCTGAGAAGTCTCAAGCCCTGCAAAATGACAGCCGGAAAATTGTATGATATGTCTATGGAGAGCTTCGCAAAGGTTAGAAACGATATAACTGTTTTATTAATTTTTCAATCAATTCAATCAATGGCCTATCACTTTTTGAAGGTTGTACAGACATCGATGTCATACTTCACGGTTTTAGTATCTTTACGATGAGTAACCGATTCTTCGAAGTAAATTTGACGTTGGTGTGTCTTTCAATCACCCGATCAACTTGAGTCACGTTCTAGATAACAAAGGCTTCCTAGAGAATACATGTTAAAGCGCCAGTACTTGATAGATACGATTTTTTTCCTGTTCGTCGGCTGCACGTGTTAACAACACGTTACCGTTGTCTTTGTATATCGATAAAATAAAGTTTTAAGGGACCAGCAATTGCGCTGATATTATTCTCCATTTAATTATTTTTTTAATTCTTACGTAATTTTAATTTCTTACGAATACTATCGCAGATGTCACTTAAATTCTATCTGTGCGTTATCGTTAACTATGGTAGTTAAAATCTTTTGTTATGGCCAATTTGTGGAGGATTTTGACTCTTCGATCTCTCTCTTCATTCTCTTAGAGATTGATTAGTAAGGTTTTCCGTCTAAAAGGATTTTTCCGGATGGCACTTTTTCGGCAGTATGTTATTCAGGAATTCACGGGGGCCCTGGTAAGTTATCGCTGACTGTTTGTATAATTTTCTACGTTGTATCGGATTTTGGTGCTCCTTTGGCGTAGACAGTGGCAAAAGGAACCGCGGATCAAGACATTGTTGGATGTCCATTTTCACCGTAGCGCAAGGTGTTCATCTCTTTGCGACAGCTTACCTGGACACTTAAGACATGACCTCACTTTTCAGTATTCGTCTCGCGCGACTGCCATTCCAAGTGCCGCAGATTCATGCACTTGTTACGAAAAATATGATGTGCAACGAGGGTCGAATTGGCGAGTGCGACTCCTGTGATTGCAGGTAGCATGACCCTCGTCGCAATCGCCAACTTTCGACCCTTGTTGCACAATATACTAATCATTGTTTCTTTAATAGCCATATTTTTCGAGTAAACTGATTGTCAGATCACAAATACTCCTTCTTGATGATTCACCAATGCTGAACTCTGCCGACACTACTCAACTTGAATTATGCAGTACCGTTCTACGCCATCTACGCCATATTGTCTACGGCGTTGTTCTTGCACGCGACCATCAATAATGTGCAATGTGTCATTTTCGAAATGCTTCAACCCCCCCCCCCCCCTATTCGGTCAATCTTCCAACACTACGTAGCTACGTACGGCTTCTTTCGCTCCGCTCATTCAAGTACCGAGAATTCGATGAAGACTTATCCGCATTCATGGTTTCGACATCACCTTATGTAGATCTATTCCCGTGACAGTCATGGAAAACGAAAAACGACCAACAAATAATAATAACGAGAACTTTTCAAAGCCCATAGATATATTCGAGGGACGATATTACAGTTTTAACAAACGAATACTTAGTCTTGTCGGCCAGTGGCCCTATCAATCTGTTTCACAGAGAAGCAGGAGGACTCTGTTTATACTGTGTCTAAGCATTAGCGGTTTGGGGCCACAGGTACGCCTAGTTATAAGTAACAAAATACTTTTTTTCATTATATGGCAATATTTAAATAGAAATTTAATTAATACCATCGATGTTTCTTGTTGCTCTGTGTATGCGTCAACACATCGATTACATTCAGTGTATAGCGCTGGTACAGTCGTGGGGCCGATTGGATTTATTTGTTGCATGTTTTTCGCCTATGTTGTCGCACGCAGTGTGCGACATCAAGCTATTAAATTCTATGATTTATTATCGGGAGGTGAGAAAAACGAAAAATGTTGTCATTTATTTGGAATAAAAATTATCTTAAACTCAATTTTGTTTTTTGAAGATTAAACGCCTTCTCGACGAAACGAAAGCAGATTGGGAACGTATTCGTTGCACGCCGCAAGAAAAGATTCTTCAGGATCACGGAGAGAAAGGGAGACGGCTGTCAATAATGTATTGTGGTTAGTTGAGCAAATAAATTGAAATTATTGTGATGGAATATAAGATTCAATGAAAATATACAATTTATTTTTCTTGTTGCAGTCATGTTCTACGTCGGTATATTCGGTTGGGTAATGGTGCCTTTGGTGCCGAAAATATTGGATGTACTGGTACCATTAAACACCTCACGACAAAGATTAGAAATTATGCCGACAAATCACTTGGTCGATCCGGAAAAGTACTTCTACCCAATTTTCATACACCTTACCGTGGGAATTATTATTGTCATGTCTGTCCCCGTGGCCGTTGATACACTCTACATGGGTCTTGCACAGCACGTTTGCGCAATGTTTAAAGTATTAAGGTGATGCATTCGATATTTCTATTATAATAAGGTAAACGTGGTGAAATATGCTGGTCAAATTTAACATGAAAAAGCTATGCAAAAACAGTGGGTCCATTAATCACTCTCGCCGACTTTCCAGCCATCGCCGAATGTCGAGATTTTGGCTGTTTTCACATACAATCTACCACAGCCCAAGTGGTCGACTGTTGTGCCAAACCAACTATTATTCCGAACTTCCAAAGATTGAATTTTGGTTAGTTATAGATTGGGTGTAACGCGAGGGCAGCACTTTTACCTTATTCGACCTCATACCACTGCATCACAAAGCTTCGCATGTTTACTTTCTGGGAATGTTTTATTATAAAAGTTATTAAAATTGTGCCACAGAATAGTCTGAAAACTGGACTCGCATATTATGCCATTGTATTATCAATATGGAACGGAGCTATTACAATTTATCTGTTGATTATCCGATTTTGGTGATCTTTTTCTGCAGATATAATCTGGAACATTTATTACAAGAGGATGACGGCACCACTGTAAGACTCAAGCCTGATTTACACGAAGACACTGATTATCATAATATTGTATCTTGTATCAAGAGACACAAAATTCTCGTACAGTAAGTAATGGAATCTTTTATCTGAGATTTCACTTTTGTAAAATCAGAGTGTAGAGTGCCCGTACACAACGGCATAGCGAAGATATGCTTATGGAAATGATTGAAAGAGTTAAACAATAGAAATGTTATGAGATGTTCGGAACTAGAAATCGAAGTCGCACTTTGAGTTCAGTTGAAATCATGAACATTATCTACGTGAATACGTGTATACGTGTACATTATCTACGTGTATGTTGTATATTTTCTTCTTCGATAAAGGTACATAAAGGATCTGGAACACTCGTGCGAGTGGATGCTCTTCATCGTAGTAGGAATCAATTTAATAAGCTTAAGCTTCACGGGCTATCAGGTACGTAATCGCTGCGCCGGTGCGTCACTTTTTTTATGTATACTTTCAACAGGCGGCTTTCAACTCCATTTAGGCGGTTGCAAAGAATGCTCTATTGCAAGACACTTTACGATTTGGGATGTTTACCATCGCCCAAACGGTTCATCTGTTTTGCATCACTTTGCCCGGTCATTGGATATCGGTATCCAGTTCATTTTTTCCGGACTATGCGTGCGTACTGGTATCGCATAATACGAGTTGCAAAAGGTCATAAAATCACTTGAATAACTCGTTTGTTGCATTATACAGATACAGCTGCAAATGGTACCTGATGTCACTGAGATCGAGAAAATTGATCAATCTCCTTATAATAGCGAGTATCGAGCCTTGCACTATAACCGCTGGGAAAATATACGTCATGTCAATTGAAAACTTCTGCAGCGTGAGTTACACAATTTGTAATGTCCTCTACTGAATAACCTCGACATATTTAACAAAGATTACATTTATTTAAGGTTGTACAAACGTCGGTTTCTTATTTGACGGTACTCACCACAGCCGGGTGATACAACCGGGTACACTTAATACAATACCCCCCCATTACCGTAACGAGTCTAACGTTACGAGACTACCACCTTTTTGCGAAAACGAGTTTTCGATAATGAAGACCGGATGTATCTTAATACTGAAGAAAACTGAATGTCCTTTTCGATTGCTTAATCTTTTTGCGTTGCACGTGCTCCGTTGGATATTGTGTAATTCAACCAATAATAGTACATTACGATACAAGTGCGATGATATTTTTTTTACGTGTGTGAGTTTGCAGCATGAGCCGAAGGCGACGAACCGGAGGCCGGAGTCGGGGGCCGGAGGTACGAGTTCGCTGCGCGTGTGAGAAAAGACGTTTCTCGCACTGGTGAAATAAATTATGTTATACTATAAAATAATCTATCGTCTATCTCTCTAACCTGAATAACGTGCTCTGTGGAATGTCAATTGCTTTCGATGATAAGGTGAATAATGGAGTAATTGTATCGAACCGCGCAGATCTATTTATATACACTGTTAAAAAAATTGTAAATTTACTATACAATTACTGAAGAAGAGTGTATGGAATTTACAAATTGAATATTTGAAATGGATCCATTTATATCACTAATTGATTATTACAATACGTGAATTCTAATTCGTTCTTCAGACTAATGCACGGCTGCTGTCGGATGACTCCGAGAATCGACGGTATGTGGCCAGATAATAATTTAAATCCGACTTTATTTTCTCGCATTCCGATAATGGCGTGTGTATTATTTAAAGCTATCAATGAATCGTGTATAGATTTTGAACACAATCCTCAAAGACTCTTTAAATTTAAAATTTAAATTTCAAACCTAATTTCATAAATATATCGTTATCTCAATAGACTATTTTTTCGGATTTTTTCGGAAGACACAAAGTTTTGAATAATGAAACCAATATGTCGCCAATTGATGAGTTCACTTCTGAAGCGAAGAAGTCATCAAAAGCACTGTTTTTCGCCCCCTGTTCATCACAAACTGTATTGCAGCACAAAGGACTGGAACAAAAAAAAATAAGTCAGGTTTCAACGAATAGTGTCTATTGATTCGTTTTTGCCGGCCAAAGTCGTTCGAACGTCGCATCAACCTCTTTTGATCCGTCACAGTACACTATAATTATCCTGAATCTAGAAGTCATACGGTAGGGTGGTTTACTGAAGGAATATTTAATAAGGCACGTCCGACCAATGAATATCAGGTTGGACAACGCTGGAGGTGCATCGACCATGGTACACCACTTCCCTTTGACTACAATCATCAGTATTGTCACGAATCTGGACAAAGAATGATGGATATTTTTGACAATAGGTATTACCGGATGAATAGATATCTCATGGCAGTTATTGGCCACTGGCCTTATCAGTCACCGAAGCTGCGATTGATTCAGTGCACTCTTCTGTACTTGGCTATCGGAACGGTCACCTTAGTTCAGGTATCCGCTAATTGACTGCGCTGATACTTTTCTATGGTCGATAAAAACTATTATTATTATTTTGCATTATAAAAGAATGTCAGTAAGATTGATTAACCGATTATCAATGTCACTCGCAGGGCTTGAAACTCTTTCAACTGTGGGGTAATATAGATATGATGGTCGAATGCATGGTGCCAATGGGTGTGCAAGTTGTTGCTTTCATGAAGTCATCTAATACTATATCCAACAGTGTCAAGGTACCCCCATTTTTCTTCCCGCATCTCTTCTGATTCTCATAGATAATTAATCGGGGGTTCTTCGCAGATGAAGAAGCTTATGGATCTGATGAAGAAGGACTGGGCGGGCCTTTCGGATAAGGAAGAGATGAACATGTTGATGTCATACGTTGAACAGGGATATCTCCTGGGCTTGATCTATGGCGGTGAATAATCGCAATCGGAAAATTGATTAATATTTTTTTGTCCAATATTCTATTTTTTTCAAAATGCATTCTTTATCGGCCAAGCCTGCGTTTACGGATCTGTCATAATTTATTTGATCATACCTCTGATGCCTCAAATGCTTGACGTTGTAATACCGCTTAACGAGACACGACCACGTCAATTCTTGTATGAGACTGAATATTATGTAAACCCAGATCATCACTATACATCAATAATGACTCACAATTATGTGGGTACGATACTAACTATCACGGTGATTGTTAGTGTAGACACAATGCTTCTCGCCCACGTTCATCACGTATGTGGAATGTTCGCCATTATCGGGTAAAAAACAAATTCAATTAGTTAATTACATAGACTTTTCGTTACGAACAACATATATAAAAGTTTCCGGATTTATTCTAAGTTTTGTTCGGCAGTAACCGATTGGAAAATACAATGAAGGGTGCTGATCTCGAGGCAATCGTTGATTTTGGGGTGAAGAATCAGAATGCTGAGAAGGTTTATGGGCACATTGCCAATTGTGTCAAGGATCACGGAAAAGTAATTGAGTCGGTATCTGTGATTAACGTTCAAATAGAATACTTGGATTCTTCAAGGCGATAAGAGTAGAATTCATGCGGAATAAACTATGAGTTTTCATGTTAAAGGTTCGCAACTCTCATGGAGGCAGCGTATTCGTTGTCATTTGTCTTCCAAATAGCAGCCAGTATGCTGATGATCAGTGCGACAGGACTTCAGGTTAATACTCTTCTTTGATTATATTTTATTATTTTAAACTGTACACTCGCGATTCGGTGAGATACTCATTTAAATCAGGTCGTAACGAAGCTTGGACAGTATCACGAAGTTTTTAGACTCGGGCAATTCATTATTGGTCAGCTCGTGCATCTTTTCTTCAACAGTTTACCGAGTCAGATGCTCATGGATCATACTTATCGCTTTCGAAACTCCTTGTATGCTGAAGCGAACTTTTTATAAATTTACAATTATACCAACCGATAAATTTATTTCTTAATGCTGCCACTGTTCCTAGATATTTTGCAGATTGGTACCGGTTTCCGTTGCAAGGAAGGCATCTTCTCAGGCTGGCGATGCTGAGAAGTCTCAAGCCCTGCAAAATGACGGCCGGGAAATTGTATGATATGTCTATGGAGAGCTTCGCAAAGGTTAGAAACGATATAACTACGAATAACTGTTTTATTATTTTTTTCAATCAACGGCCTATCACTTCTTTAAGGTTATACAGACATCGATGTCATACTTCACGGTTTTAGTATCCTTACGATGAGTAGTTGATTCTTTGAAGTGAATTTGACACGGGTGTGTCTTTCAATCGCCCGATCAATTTGAGTCACGTTCTAGATAACAAAGGCTTCCTAGTGAATACATCTTAAAGCGTCAGTACGTAATAGATAAGATTTTTTGAGGGTTCACCGGTCGCACATGTTAACAATATGTTATCGTTGTCTTTATATATTGATAATATACAGTTTTGAGGGAAACCGAATTACGCTGTTATTCTTCTCCATTTATTTATTTTTTAAATCCTTACGTAATTTTAATTTCTCACGAATACTGTCACAGATGTCACTTAAATTATATCTGTGATTTATCGCGACTATCGTAGTTGTTATCTTTATCGTTCGATATTACGAATATGTGGAGTTACTTTTAAGTCGCATATCGATCGCCGAAATTGACCTCCGCGAAAGACTTTCACGAATGTGAAAAAACTACTGTGAGAGCAAAAAATCTTCAATAATAAGCTATACGTCACGAATTTTGTACAATCAATAAAAATTACTTAGGTACATTGAGAACACTGTTGACTTGCCAACTTTTCAACTTATTGTGCAATGTTCTGATCAGTCTTAATGTCACTTGTACTTCTTTAACGCCGTGCGTATGTATACACATAATTATCAACAACTGCAACGGAATCATTTTTTTTCGTATAGTTTGTCATCGACTCGTCGTACAGTTTACCCACCATACATTTCCGGGGTACATATACCCAAATCATTATAATCTTCAGTAGTTTTTTAACTCTCATTGACGAAGAACATTCGGTGAGATCGCTAAAATATTCATACAAATTCTTTGATACACTGACAGCGGTGGATACGTTCTGGATACGCGGATGTGAGGGTCAGAAAAAACTCACAAGGAACTCCCGAAACTGGTACTCCAAACCATCCGTTTTTGTTCGGGCCAATAGTCAAAACGACTATAGATCAGTTGTGCGAAAGTGAATTTTACAGGTCTGATGATGTTTTCGTATTGTTCAGATTTGATACATATCTAAATGATAATTTGAAGAATTTTTCGCGTAAACTACAAGCAGAACCAGTAGCATAATATTCAACACACCTGTACTCCGAATGCACTCAAAACGATCACACCAACCCTTGCATCGATGAGGGATGAAGTAAAATCAGAGAACTCAGTCAAGTACCCGAACCTTAATGAACATTCATTGAATAATGCCGATATTGATATGAAAATAATCACAAATGGTAATTAAATATACATTAATAATATGCCATTTCTGTGTAAACACAATCTCTACAATCTTAAAATGTAGATGCATGCAGCATATACTTTCGCGATAACATGTATCGTTGTTTTTTGACAAATTGATATCGATGCCATTGAGAAAGTATTTCGTTCGATGTCTGTATCGACTGTTTTCAATTTGTTTTACATTGAATTTGAAGGCATTTTTAAATAATATATTTCTGTAAATTGATTACCCAATGATCACTAATATTCTGCAAACATGTTGAACGTACGTAGCGTATGTACTGATTACAGTTACCCCTACTACCACTGTAATTATAGTGTTCATGTAAGTGGCTGCTAATATATAGTCAAAATATTCTTCGGGATCTATGTAGGAGCGTGTCTGATGCAGATACGTACGGAGATGATTGTTGTTCTGATGTACAACTGAAATCAACATTCTTAGCACTAGTGGTATATCGAGAGAGAATTAGCGAAACAAATAAATATTCTGCACAATTTATATATTATTACAATGAAATGATTGTAATGAGTCAGAAAACTTAAGAGTAACGATGGTTGGTAAAGTAACCTGAATAAAATGATGTGAGTCTGTGTCTTCGCCTTCCGAATCGCTTCACAACCTCAAGCACCCTAATCATCCTAAGACGAGACCACCCAATGGTCGGATTAATGATTTTGCGAAGCGTCGTCATCTGGTATCAAGTCGTTCGTTAGGCCTATTTGTCAAGGTAGTTGTAGTTACGTTAAGTACTACATATGAAAAATACGCGCTCACTATTTCCTGATCGATAATCCAATTGATCGATTTACAGCAAGCGGCTAATTGGATCACCAGCGGGGTAATGCATTCTATTATAATTTCCAAGTTGATCCAAATTTCCAATAATTTAACGCCCTTCAGTTTTATAGGGATTATCAGCATGTTATGATCTATCGATGCAACTATTAAACTTTCTCCTTTCTCCTGAGTAACTATTAAATGCCGACAAACTATTAGCTGGGATATTATAACTGTAACTGTAAAGTGAAATTGTAAAGTCAAACAACATTTTTTCTATACATTATTTTTTAAAATCAAGACAAGGCCACCGACCGATTGATTTAAGGAGATTCACGTTGATGGAATAAGAACGACTACGAAAAGTATCCATTACTGATCTATGGTTGTGCAAGCACTGATCAACACCGAGAATCTTCAATGTGGTACGATAGCGCGGCATATAAATTGAGTATTCCGTCTGTGTGCAAAGCGAACGTCGACAAAGATGTCAGTCATGCGAGGTTTGGGATTGTAGCAAAGGTGTCAAAGGCATCAAAAGGATTTATTAAGTGGGGTATTCGTCGCTTTTTGATGTCAAAGTTTCGCCATGGTTTAGCAACTTTCTAATGCAATCCCAGGATTGAGAGACATTTCCAAAACATACACGCGACTCTTTCGATCGTTGATGTGAATTTAAATCCACTGTGTGGCACGGGTTGCGTCGTAGTGCCTAAACTAATTTATGGTATGACTTATGTGTTTGCTGCATTTGCGACGGTTACAACAACATGGTAATAACAACGAACTCTTGTCGGCAAATAATAGTAAGTCGAAGATATCGGAAAAATTTTTATTTATTGATCATTCTATGGAGCATCCCAAATTCACTAACGCCCTCGGAGCCCTCGCTTCTTCGTATGTTATTCCTCTTTTCTGTCGTTTATCAATTTTTATCAACGACGTACGACGTTATATTAATTCCGAAATGCGTATTGATCACAATGGCTACTTATTTCAGGACCCTTTCAATATGATCGTGTTTGTTGATGGCAAAAGTGACGCGAGTGGAGAAACACTTAATGAATTGACCGCCATGACCAGTTGACTACTATTTTTGCGCGTAACTGCAATGCTCGCATTAACGGATAACGATGTTAGTCAATTTAGCGTGAATTAAATATGAAGATACATTAGAACCACTTTTAGGTAGTAATAGACAACCACCACTTAACTTGCCATGTTAGAATACAAAATTATTGGTTTCGAACCGATTTCAGTACTTCACTGGTCCCCACTCTGGGTTCACTGGTATTATGGACATCCTTAAAACTCACTTTTACAGTCACAATGTCCGATTGATGTCGATTATTGGCCAGTGGCCTTATCAAGAACGTATCAAACAAAAAGTACATCAATTTCTGTTCCAAATTATTCTGTTTACAGTTATGTTATCCGAGGTAACCATTTCATTATCATAATGTCGAAAAGTTCTGCACGAACGGCGATCATTGTTTTCGGCGATTTTAATATTTCAATATAACTAACGTAGACTATTAAATTGGTGGAAATTTGGGGTAATATGGACATTATGATTGAGTGCTTGACCCCGATGGGTGTCCAAATGGGTGCCTGGATTAAGGCTATCAATTGCATTGTTAACAGGGATAAGGTGAGCGATAATATTAACAAGAGGAGTAAAAATCATTTGTTCTTCACCTGCGCATTACAGCAATAGAGCAATCATATTGAAACAAAGTTGTTTTAACGCAGATGATGAGACTTCTCGAAACAATTAAAAAGGACTGGTCGAATCTCAGTGAAATGGACGAGATAATGATTCTTGCAAAGTACGCAGAACAAGGAAGAAAACTCACTATACTGTACACAGGTAAAATATTACCGCCCCAAATGATAAATATCTCAACATTATTGTAACACATCATTGTAATTTCGTCGTGTATATCATTTAATTGATTACATACCAAAAAAATAACAGGTTTCCTCTATGGTACAATAATTCTGTATTTAATGATACCATTGATGCCAAGATTGTTGGACCTACTTATGCCTCTGAACGAAAGCCGTACTTATGCGTTGCCTCATAAAACTCAGTACTTTGTAGATGTCGACGACTATTTTTTCCCAATATTGTTCCACACCTACAGCGGTACTTTGATAACAGTGACGACGGTTATTGCATCGGACACGATGTTTGCTTGTTACGTTCAACATGCTTGCGGCATGCTAGCGATTGTTGGGTAATAATTTCATCGAGGCATTGGTCAGTTTTTTCTTTTATGAAATTACTAAGGCAAATGAAAAGAATGAGTATTGCAGGCATCGGCTGAAAGATTTAAGGAAAGATACCGATATGTTGAAGGATGATGATGTTTGTTACCGGAAACTCGTGCTGTGCATCGAGCAGCATTTCCAGACCATACAGTACGTATAGTCATACATTCTTAAGAGGAGGTGAAACACGTTGCGGAGTGGCTCTCTCTCGCTCCGCCGTAAGCGCGGATCACACTATCTCTCTTGCACTCGACAGCGTTTCACCTCCTCTTAATCGAAATCCTGACGCCTTACAATACTCTACACATGTGTATTAATAATTAAAAAAATTGGTATCAATGAAGATTCGCGTCACTTATCGAATCCAGTTATTCTACTGTGTATCTCCTTACGATTGGAATGTGTATGGGTCTGTTGAGCCTTTCAGCGGTGCAGGTTTGTTAATCGTTGTACTAAACTTTACTTGCTCTGCCCAGTTAAAGTAAATCCGTTTCCAATATCCATCAACTAATTTGCTTTTGAATCGATCAATCAGATTCTGATAAAATTCGGTCAATACGAAGAAACGGTAAGACTCATACAGTTCAATCTCGCGCAGTGCGTTCATCTTCTATTCAACAGTTGGCCTGGTGAAAAGTTACTCGATGAGAGCATAAGATTCAGAGATTCTGTGTAAGTCATCTCTGGCATTGAATTCCATTGGGTCTTTGAATAATCGAATGGAGACTTTCGTTAATAGCTATTCTACAGAGTGGTATTCGTTTTCGTTAAGAATGCAAAGACTATTGAGAATCGTCATGCTGCGGACGATTAAACCTCAGAAAATAACAGCTGGCAAATTGTACGATATGACGATGGAAAACTTTGGCAAGGTAATTAAATACTGTTTCTTCTTTCCCTCTTCTACATTTTTACATAATAGCTCCAATAGTTTGAACTGAATGCAATAACGAGTCTTTCGTAAACATTGAAGGTTATGCAAACGTCCATATCGTACTTCACTGTTTTTGCATCATTACGATAATCCTCCAAGAAATACCTGTTTATCGAGCAATATGTAAGCGTGACTATAGTTTTATTGCAGCCATAAAACGTTTAAAAAAGTTACTGTCTATAAAATCTTTAATTATAAACCTTTGATCATACGACTGAGTCATAAGAGACTATAATACGGTAATGGACACACTTTAGCTTGGAATTCTATGATCCGGACAGTACGTACCAGCAATTAAAATAGATAGTAATGTAATTAAGTAAGTATCATATTACATCACCTGATATCGAGGACTTGAGAGTGATTGGCTGTAAATAGAACAAATTGCAATTTTATTAATATTACATCTTCATAAAACACAGTGGAGGATTAACAAACGAAACCGCATTAATGCTCAATGAAGGGAGAATTTATGGGTGAATTTCTTTCCTATCTGTTATATTCATTGAGTATTAACAATATCGCACTCGTTTTTGTCGGGTCCTAAAAAATCAACGCGTTTTTAAGAAAGGATTATTTATTGTTTTCTTTATCGATCTCATCGCGTATGTTGATTGCAAAATATATATGTATGTTTAACATGAACGTTCTTAAGGAGCAAATCACAATACCATTCGTTCCATGTGGTTCGTTGGTTGAAAAGAAATGGTTGGATGAAATTGTGGCTATGTAACGATATATAGCGCTTAAGAATATACCAAGATTCGTCGCCATATACGTGATTACAATGACAGCGAAAGAAATCTCTCTTCAGAGACGGTCGACAAAAATAAATAAAAAATGTAACGCACTTCATTCGAGAGCTGTTAGCTTTTATCTTTTGCGTTTGTGATGCCGGAAGATTTTTTATTATTCAGTATGAAATCAGACGGAATACTTGATGCGCCACGTTGGAAGTCGAAGCAACTTGTACTTCAATATCGATTTTCGTACTTCAGTACGCCGATGTTCGCTCGGCAGCCGTTATGGACATTTTCCGAACTCGTTTTTATCGTGTCAATGTCAGACTGTTGTCGCTGGTCGGGCAGTGGCCTTATCAAGAAAGTAAAATACAAAAATTACAACAAGCTTTGTTTCAAATTATTGTTATTACGGTTATGCTGGTTCAGGTAGCAGTTTTATTATTTCGATGATAAACGTTGTTTACACAGTAAAATTATTACACTGCTGATTTTTAAATTTTCCATGTGAAAAACGTAGGGCATTAAATTGATGGAAATTTGGGGCAATATGGACATTATGATCGAGTGTTTGACTCCAATGGGAGTCCAATTGATTGCAAGTATCAAGTCAATGAATTGTATTATTAACAGAGACAAGGTGAGCGATAATTACAATTCAATTACGACGTTTGTAATGGAGCTAAAATGAAATTTTCGCAGATGACGAAACTTTTCCAATTGATTAAAAGGGATTGGGCGGATATCAATGAAAAAGACGAGATTGAAATTCTCACAAAGTACGCGGAACAAGGACTAAGGCTCACTATGCTCTATACAGGTATAATAGTTTGCATCATAAATAACGAACGTCAAATGCAATGCTAAGCAATGCAATGCAATGTGATTGTAAATGCATCTTGTGTGTTATCAATAACATTACATGAAAACTAAATTTTTAATAGGATTTTTGTATGTTACGACATTTCTTTATTTAATGATACCATTGATGTCGAGAATCTTCGACAAAGTTATGCCCCTGAACGAAAGTCGTCCACATACATATCTGTACCAAACTCAGTACTACGTGGATCCCGAAGTATACTTTTATCCAATATTGTTCCATACCTACAGCGGTAGTGTAATAACAGTGTCGACAATTATCGCAGCGGACACGATGTTCGCATGTTACATTCAACATGTGTGTGGCATACTTGCAATTGTTGGGTAACGATTTCGGGAGATATATCGAACACTCTTTTTCTGTAAACTCGATATTAAATTAATAACATTGAGCATTGTAGGCATCGAATGAAAAATTTATCGGGGAATAGCCGTGTCTGGAAGAATGACGATAAATGCTATCGGAAGCTCGTGATGTACATCAATCAGCATTTCAATGCCGTTGAGTTCGTATATTTGTGGAAAGCTATATTCTTAATCTGAATTTCGACGGAAATTATGCAATTTACATATTTATATTAATAATTTTTACGCGTAACGACGAAGATTCGCGTCCCTCGTTGAATCTACTTACTCCACTGCGTATCTTCTTACAATTGGAACGTGTATGGGTCTTCTTAGCATTACTGCCGTGCAGGTTTGTTACTTGTTGCGCAAACTTTATAGCGATTTCCAAATTCAATATTAGTCGATTTCGGCTTCTTTTACTAATTTACTAGTGACTAATTTACTTTCAATCGATCAATTTTAGATACTCATTAAACTCGGCCAATACGAGGAGATGATAAGACTGACACAATTCACTCTCGCGCAGTGCCTTCATCTTCTCTTCAACAGTTGGCCGGGTGAAAAATTACTCGACGAGAGTGACAAATTCAGGGATTCCATGTGAGTTCCCATTGCCAACTAAAGTCCGTTGTGACCACTCTGATGTTTATATGGAAATTTTTATTGATAGCTATTTTGCCGAATGGTATTCGTTCTCGTCGAGAACTCAAAAACTTTTGAGAATCGTCATGTTGAGGACAATAAAGCCGCAGAAAATCACAGCCGGAAAAATATATGACATGTCGATGGAAAACTTTGGGAAGGTAATGAGATCAATGATTTTTTCACCATTATCCTAATGAGAATCTAACGATAAGACCCTCATGAATTTTACAAGGTTATGCAAACATCTGCATCGTATTTCACGGTTTTTGCGTCACTCCGATAAACCATTAAGGATTATTTATTTATCATGCAACAAAAAATCATGTCTATGGTGGTACTACACCAATAAACGATTGACGATAAATTATTGTCAATAAAAAAAATATATATACTTTATTATAAAAAAATTCTACCGATACAAATCAATTGATGAAAAGGGTGACCGTCATACAGTGAAAATACAACTTGGAGTTTTATCAATGCGAACACATCGGCAATCAAATTTTAAGGCGATAAGTATTAGCAACACATTAATATTTTCAAGTACGTACCGTGTTATTATCACCGATGATATCCCGACTCAAGGGTGACTGACCGGAAATGGACAACGACATTTTATTAATATATTGCATCTCCGCTCAACACTGAGAATCATATACACGATAAATGCTCAATGAAAGAAGAATTTCTAGGAGTCAACGCTGTAGCTTGTCAAACGTGAACAATGCAAAGCAATATTTATGTGGAGACTTACGGAATTTACAAATGAATGGATCTTTCATACAAAAAGGATGTGTAAGTATTTCGCAAAATAATATGCTGTCTCCTTGAACAGTGGAAAATTTTCAATTTTTTCTCTAGTAATACATGTTTTATTATCTACATACTTCATCAATTTATACTATTTTTACATTAAAAGGATAAACACGAGTTTGTCATTTTTTTCACTTCGCGCCTCTGTCACGTATACATTCCACTTAACTTTTTGCACAGCAAAATTGAAACGTCGACCGAACCTCAATATCGTGGAAAACAACACTTCTTCCATTTCGTAAAAAAAATACTTGACGACCGTCGAGCACCAACTCCGTTAGTAGACTGTCATTACATTGACGCTACGGGGATAGACTTGAGCTACGGAGAGGGTTCGAAAAATCGATTCACCCCTTCTCTGTGCTGAACATCATTCCTGCCAGGCGTTTTGCGCCCTCCCTGCAGTAAGCAATAGGGCATTACATTGGAGCACCATGTGTGTGTGTTATTGATTGTGACTTTCACCATCGCCTCTTTAGTTTATGACTCGTTTCTTCGCTTTAACTGATTCGTCGCGAGATGCCGAAATTCGACATTATCGTATTCACTGGATTCTGTGTCAGAGTTCGAGAGTTGGACCTTTTATCTTTCCCCCGTCTAAAAGAAGATCATTGCCATTTAACGAACCGAATTTTGACCATTTTCCATGAATCAGCATATCCATGAGTGTCTGCGATATCCACACAGAGAAAAAAAGAAAATATTTTACTACGAAAGTCCCGAAATAACTATTTTGTGTCAGTATCTAGAGTACCGTAAGTACTCTAATGTCTAATGTCTATATTCCATTATTTCCTCACGGTTGTCATTGTCATCGTCGTGTAAGTATCAGTTATGGGGTGTTACTTTTCGTTTAGATGCCGCCTATCTCTTCAAAATCTTAATCTCCGTAATTGCGGCAAAGTGTAACCAACCGGATCCGGGAGTTTAATGGTTTCGAGAAGCGTTCTCATCCATCAGCGTGATAATGTAAATGAGTAGAGTAGCAGTAGTACCGATATTACTTATAAATCGTAAATGCAATTACATGTGCACTTTACTGTATTCTATCGTAATGTCTATGTTCCACCAGATCTTCAATAAATGAATACTTTTCAATTGTATAGTCATTATTCGCAGCGTTTCGAGATACCGCTTTAAGGTCGCAAGCAATTAAAATACCGATACCATTTCTATAATGATGTTGATGATAAACGAAATTTGTTGAATCCGTTGTTTCTTTAACTCGAAACAGGGCTACTAATCAATCGCTGTCAGAAGACTAACAATGACGTGACGAAGGTAGCTGCGAAGAAAATCCATCATCATCATTATCATCGTTGTCCAACTCATTTCCCGATCGACACCAAGAGTCATCGTAATGCGGTATCCGCAGCACATCAATCAAATATCCGTTCTATGCTAAAAGAAAACGTCCAACACGCCCCGCAATGATAAGATTCGAGGTAATAACAAAGGCTGACATCAAAGGGATTGGATTTCATTAATTATTAGATCGGTTATCCATTCCCTTTCATGCCAGCTTTTTTTTTGCTATGGACTTCGCAATCATCATTTGGACGTCGTCGGGGTTAAGGTATTTGGAATAACAGTCACCACGTTTCCGGAGGTTCGCGAGGATTCGAACAAATCTATTGCTACTCAATAGTTTCACTCGTAGTCACATGGTTTTGCTTGAAATACATTAAAACTATTTTAACTCTCTACGAAAAAAATTTCGTGTTACATGTCGTTTTCATCTTTCATTGGTCAGTACAAGATATATAAAAATTAATATTACATTAAACGAAAAACTTAGAATGTACCTTCTCAGTACTTCAGTGGCCGCTTGACAGGTATTATGGACATTCTACGTTCTCGTTTCTGTATCATCAATTTCTGGTTATTATAGCTGTTAGGCATGCGGCCGTATTCAACCGGTAATAAACATAGGATTTATCAAATTTATTTTCAAACGATTACGTTTATAATCACCGCGGCCGAGGTACTGTTTTATTTTCCCAATTTTCTTACTTAATTCGCGAAACAAGATTTTTTTTCGTTATTTTAATATTCGATGTAACAAGACAGATAAATAATTTCCTGTTTATTTGGGATAATATGGACGTTATGATGGAGTGCATGCCTATGATGGGCATTGATATAGGCGCGTGTTGCAAGTTCTTTAACTGCATTATTAACAGGAAAAAGGTGAGTAATATATATTACAAGTTGAAGGAAACAGTTTGTAATAAAAAGAAATGAGTTTATCGTAGTTGATACGATTCTTCGGAACCATAAAGAGAGACTTGTCGAATATCAGTGTGAAAAACGTGGTTACGTCTTTACGATTCTTACGAAATACGCAGGACAAGGACGTAACCTTACTGTATTGTATACCGGTAAAATAGCACCGCCATAAATTACTTATATGGAATATTAATAATCTTATAGTATGAATTATTAATGTTAATGTTAATATTATATATGGGAAAATATTTGAACAGCAATTTCATCTACTACGTTAATTTTTAATTTCATTATACAATTGATGCCGCGGTTTTTTTACCTAATTGTACCTCTGAACGAAAGCCGCGCTATTACGTTGCTTCACGGCACCAAATAATTCTTCGATAAAAAAAAATCATTTTCTCTTCGTATTGATTCACACCTACAGAAATACTTTCAGAAACAGTGCTGACGGTCATCGCATCGGAAACCATATGTTCGTATGTCTCGTTGAACATGCCTGCGGAATGTTGTCGCTAATTGGGTGACAAATTCGATTGAGTCATTGAACTGTTTTTTTTCTGTGAATTCAGTTTGGAAATAAAGTGGATACCAATTGTAGGCATCGAGTGAACAATCTAACGAAAGGTATTGATGTCCTGAAGGAATATGACAAATGCTATCACAGACTTGTCCTCTGCATTAGTCAGCATTTCAGGCGAATCGAGTTTGTAAATTCATGCAGAGATAATTTTTCAAATAAATACTAGTGTAATTGAGTAGTTTAGATACTTTTATTGATATTATTTTCACGTGGATCGATGAAGATACACCAATTCCGTAGAAGGTACTTTTTCGACTGTATCAAGAGACGCGGTAGCGTCTCGACGCCAAGTAGTTTAAAAAGTTAAAACTCCGCGCGGTGAGTCCGCGCGCGTCGAGCGCTACCGTGTCCTTATACGCCAATATCGTGCCCCCTAACTTTGACATTTTTTTTCTCGGAAACGAGATATCGGATCTAAATTCTGAAGACACTTTTATTATATAAATCGAATACAAGCTTTAAAATGCGCCTGGAATCAGCCCGATCGGTGCGCGAAATGATGAGATATCGCCATATCGCCCGAAAAATCCTCACTTTCATTATAAAAATTATTCTTCAGAGATTTTTTCGACTGTCAGTTGATTGTCCGATGTCCCATGATGCCCGTGTTGCGTTCGTGTGTCCATGCATGTGCCGTGCATACACAACGGTATAAGCAGAACGAACGATCAGCGGTTTGCTATTTTCCAAGTGTCAGTTCGTGAATACAGCAACTAGCAATATCCATATCGCGATCCGTATATAGTACGCTCACACTGAGTGATCGAAAAGAAGGTTAATTAGAGGTTATTTATAATTCCATTTTTTCGCGAAAATTAGTAAAAAAAGGACCCTCTCGTGCGGTTAACAAAATGGGTCGTTCATCTGATAAAATTGTTCAAATAATCGCGGACGAGAGGTCATTTCAATTGATAATAAATATTGTGCGTGTGATACAAGAAAAATCGTGTCGTGCAGATTCTTAACGTTATCAAGTAATAAAACATTTTTTTTTAATAAATAATAATAAAATAATAAATAATAAAAAAAGAATGACATAAAAAATATTTTTTTGCAAACAATGTAAAAAATGTCGCCAAGTAGTTTAAATAGTTTTGTGAAAATAAAAAAACTCGTAAAATAATAAAAAATCATATGAGCCAAGTAAAATAAAAAAAAAACTTGGCAAATGCTTAGAATACAAATAAATGTAGTTGCATCGAAAGTAAGGACGAGCAAAGTTTTTTTTTAATTTTCACTTGGCTCATATGATTTTTGATTATTTTACGAGTTTTTTATTTTCACAAAACAATTTAAACTACTTGGCGACATTTTTTACATTTTTTGCAAAAAAATGTTTTTTATACCTTATTACAACTGGAATTTCCGTCGGTAAGTTGAGCATTACAGCCGATTACAGGGCTGTTCATTGTTTTTGCAAACTTTATTTGAACTGCGCGCTGAATTTTAATTGTTTCTTCGTACTGCAATCAATTGCTCCAATTGATTCTGATAAAATTGATCCGAGTCGAGGAAATGATGACGGTCACGCAATCAGTTGTTGCACAGTGCATTCATCTTTTGTACACCAATTCGCCCGGTGAAATGTAACTCAATGAGAGAGAAAAATGTCGAGATTTCGTGTGAGTTCCCCTTCTGTCGCCGTTCATTCGGTTGTTTGCTATAATCACGTCGAAACATTTGTTAAACAGTTATTTCGCCGAATGGTACGCCTGCTCGACGAGAGTTCAAAAACTATTCGACAATATCATGTTGCGGATAATAAGACCGCAGACAATTACAGCCGGACATGTGTACACTTTGACGATGGATTATTGGACACTATGAGGACCGAGTTTCTCGCGACTTTTCAAGGTCCTGCGCAAGTGTGTATCGTACTTCACGGTCTTTCGTCAGTACAATAAATTGTTAAAAATGTTAATCTATCACACAACAAGAAACAATGGCTGCGATGACATTATAAACGATTGAATAAAGTTATCGTCAATTTAAAATATTCAGTGTAAAAGTCTCTTGAAACGATTGAGTATATATTCGATTAAAAAATCAGATGCTACCCTGACTTTAGGGAGATTGATTGAAGATATAAAAATTAATTTCATTACTATCGCATCGCCGTTAAACCTCTCAATGATTTGCGATCGTACATACATCAATGATCAGTAAAGTGCTAATTTCTTAGATGTCAGCAGAAACGGCAAAGCGCGAGACAAATTTTTATCTATAACGACTTGAAAGCAAAAAAAAAACGGTGATATGCTTTCACTTTGCACAGTTAAAAGTATCGATGTTTTCAGCAGTAGCAAACATTGACGGACTTCGTTGCTTCACACAGTTTTTCGCATTGCACCGATAAATACAAGATGTGAATCGTATACATTTTTTGTTTTCATGGGTACAGCCGCGGGAAACCGACATCGTCGACAACAAATGTCTAACATTACGAGTATTACGACATATACTCCAACGAATGAGTCTGAGAGCGTGAAGGAAGCGCAAGCGTGAAGAGAGTATGGTGTCTCTCGTGTTTTTTAATCGATTCCTTCTTTTTTCGTCGGAAATCGCGCCCCTAGCGTGTCTGGATAATGTTCCAAGGCAATTATGCCGTTTGTCGCCTCGTAACTGAGAGATTTTTTAATGAATATATGAGAACCACATGGCCCGGTCCAATAGACTCAAAAGTATTAATGTCCATTAGTCTACTCACGACTCTCGCCGCGATATGGACATATTCGAGAGTCATTACTATCGAACAAATAAATATCTTCTCATTTCTCTCGGTCAATGGCCGTATCAAAACACAATCCAGAAGCGTCTTATCAGAACGCTAGTGAATTGCTTAACCGTGAGCATAGTTTTGCCGGAGGTAAATTACGAAAATATTGATTAATATTGATTTTTTTTAAATATTGATTAAAATTGATTATTGGATAGTTTTTTAAATTGATGATCGATTATTTTTAATCTCTTACATCAACGGTAAGAACGCATTAAGCAAATTTTAATGATTCAGTAGTGTGTATTTTTTGTATAGCATTGCTGTAGGTGAAAAAAATTGACAAATGACGATTATTGAATAATGTTGAAATTATTTAATTTTGTCATCTAATGTGGCGTGTACCACAACTATTTATAGATTCTTCGGATGATCGATGTTTGGGGACAGTTGGACTACGTTATCGAGTCCGGATCAGTCCTTGGTGTTCAGTTTGCTAACAACGTTAAAATGTCCAACTACATTTTTAATGCAGATAAGGTAAACTCGTGTTAACTGACGGGGCCGTGAAATGAGCCATTGGTGTCGGTCTCACGTCGGTAAAATGCGTGAGAGTTTCATGGTATATTTGGTCCATAATTTACCTTCTATACTCATTATTGATCCACTGAAGATTAAGGAACTGATGAGCCGCATTCGCGATGATTGGGCAGTCAATCTCGTTGGACCTCAATTACAAATATTGAAGGATTATGCAAACGAAGGAAGAAAGCTTACGCTAATATACGCCGGTGCGATATGTTATGCATCATTATCCCTACTCTCAACGAGGGGGTAACTTAGATGTGGTGGATTAAAAAATATCGTTATTAAGATAAATGTACAACTTTTATCCCGATTGAATCTCATTCGCAATTCCCTTGGCATCCTCGCAGTCTATATGTACTCGACGCTGGCACTATATCTGATCATGCCGGCGATGCCAAAGGTTCTTGATGCAGTGATGCCACTGAACGAATCGAGACCCGCCGTTTTTCCGATACCAACGAAATATGGCAATGTCGACCCGGAGAAATATTATTTTTCAATGATGATCCACGCTGATCTTAACGCGATTCTTGTTATCACAACTATCGTCGCGATGGACACTACGTACGCGATTTACGTTCAACACGCTTGTGGGATATTCGCCGCATTGGGGTAATGAAGGCTCGACATCGAAAAAAATACCGTGAAAGTATCATGAATACGATATAATCGAATGTAATGTGCCTGAAACCAGACATCGATTGGAGAATTTGATGGAATTCAACGTTGACGAAGGACTCGACACACTCATCCACGAACAGAGAGAAGAACTTACATATCGGGCTGTTGTCGGATGCGTTAAAATGCACAAAGATGCCATAGAGTTGGTGACTAAAGCTTGAATCGTTGAAAATCTATTTATTTATCATTAAAGTCGATTATGGGTGCGATAAAGACGAAAGTTATGAATCGGACAATGATCGAATAACTTTTCTTCAAGATTCGCTAATGCCATTGAATCCAGTCACGTTATTGTATTCTTCTTTGTGTTTGGAATGAGCGTTTTTTGCATGAGCGTTGCGGGATATCAGGTCAGCATAAATTAATTTCTAAAAAATAATAATAGTTGCAGAAGATACCTGATGATTTGTTTGACTCATTTAATGCAGATGGTCATGAATTTGGAGAATCCGAACGAAGCGATCAGATTCGCGACCTTCACTGTTGCGCAAGTGGTTCACATATTCTTCATTAGTTGGCCGGGACAGAAATTAATCGATCACAGCGAACAAATATACGAGTGGGTGTGAGTGTTTCGATTGACTATTCTTCAAAATTTAGTCTAAACACTAGACAGCGTTTGCGATTATAATTTTTTTAATACGATGCGTATTCTTGCGCAGCTATGGGGCTAAATGGTATCTGGTCAGTAAAAGATCAAAGAAGCTGTTGATGATAATGATGCTTAGAAGTATTGAACCTTGCAAATTGACAGCTGGTAAATTTTACGTAATGTCTTTGGCGAATTTCAGTTTGGTAAGAAAGATTTTTATAGTCATTAATGATTTTGAGTTAACGGGGAATGTGGTCGATCGATTTCAGGTTAAAAGAAAAATGCATTTAATGTTCTATTCTCAATAAAAAATAATCATACAAAAAATCATAATTGTATTGCTGATGAGGTTATTGCTGTTCATGTAATAAAAATCGCGAGACCCAAATGTAAAGAGTTTTCATATTAGTTCGATTTTTTGAATATAGTATTTTTAGATATTTTCTGTTTTTAAAAAATGGAACTTCTTGTATCATTTTTTATATTGGGTTTTGCAGATTTTCTTAAATTTTTTTTATTCGAGAAGAATCGATCCTAAAATTGATGGATTCTTTTGTGATGCCGAAGAAGAGCTCATTTTTTACCTATTCATAATTATGCATCTTAAATGTGATGCGTTCATCGTGAATGACGAGGTTTACCACCATTTTTCGTATGTTTTTTGCGTAGGTTGTGAGAACATCGATGTCATACTTCACTATGCTTACCTCATTCAGATGAAAAACGCGAGAATAATTCTCCTAGCAATAGGATTCTCATATCCCAGAGGGGAACGTATATATGTACAGTCCTGTTAACTAGTACAGTCGTGTCATAAGTTATATAGATAATTTGAAATAAAAACCAATAAAACGAGGTATTTTATGCTCGTAAACTGATTCCATTTCGTTGGTTACATTGCATTGATTAAATTTCACAATGCAAACGATTTAATGTCCAACAGATCGACAGTCTATGATTGTAGCCATTAAGTCGGCCCCTTTAAGCTTGTAGGCATCGACACGCTTTGCTTCACTGCACAAAATACTACAAATATACAGCCTGCATTATCGTACTGCATTGAAACCGCGAAATGTTATTATCTGTGTTACTGCCAATGTGTAAAAAAAAGCTTGAAAGACTAACTCATTAGTCGTCAAAGCCCAAGCAAAACACTAGCATCATACTTCTTTGAGTAATGCACTCCGATTGTCGAAGTTGTCATGAATAAAGTATACGCTTGAACCCTCCGAACGAACAGCCGGTCTGAGCGTCAAAGTCTGATGCTTTTTTTTTCTTCGGGACGTATCGAAGAGAATTTTTAAACATCTTAGGGCACAATTACTGTAGCCCTGAATGGTATATGCTGAAACGGGGTTTTATTTAATGAGTTCCCGCTCAGTCTTTTCGAGATTCTTGTGTGATAATGAACTCTGTATTGAAACGATATTACGGTAACAACAGACTCGTGATGTTGTCCATCGGGGTTTGGCCTTATCAGAGTAATATCTCGAGGCGCGTAGCACTATTGGTTTATTTTCTCGTTGCGGGTTCTCAATTTTGCTGCAAGGTAGCGAAAAAAAAAAGAATGGAGTGCCGTACTTCATTGAACGGTGAAGTAATATAATGGTACCATTGTAATTGTGAATACGCGAATTTTCAGACAGCGTTCATAATAATGATGTGGCCCGATTATAATGCTGTCCTCACGGGCATCACACCACTTCTGATGAATTGCATAAGCATCATTAAACTTTTCAACTGTATGCTCAATTCTCATAAGGTGAGCGAATGATATTTGTTTATCGTGTGTATGGTTAGTTCAGAACGATCATTCATTGGCGGCGGGTTCTAAATCGTAATTACTACGAAATGGACCAATCTGATTAATACTATATATTTATATCGAAAGATATATTTATATCGAAAGATATCGTGTTTGTGTCACTTCTAAAAGAGAAACAAATTTTCCAAAAATTAAAAACTTCGGATTGAACAAAACAGTGAAATAACAATTACTTATTCACATGTCATGCGATTTCTTCATCATTGAGTATTGGAATCTCCCGACTATAACATGTGAACAATTAATTGTTATTTCACTCTTTTTTTCAGTAGGAAGTTTTTTAATTTTTATAACATTTAAAAAAAAATTCCTTTTTAATTAAGACAAATTTTAACTTAGATCTACACTTCCGTGAATTTGAGGTTATACCGCACAGAGATTGAGCGCCTTAGGAGCCGCTGGGAGTCGAATACATATATCGCAGAAAATAGCGTCCAATCTTCGATATATCTAGTAGACTATTCCGTAAAATGCTTTTTTCTCTACGAACATTCAACTAATTTAAATTCTCAATTAAAAACGACATTGACCGTACGTCATAGAAGCGCTGTATCAAATTTCGTTAACTTATTGTTAACCGTTTTCGAGAATATACCGGGCAAGGAAATCACTCGTCTCCGTGAAGTGCATAACTCCCATTTTATTGCCCTGGCGGGCAGTCGGGAGTTAAAAAATATAGCTGTCCAGAAAGCCGGTACTATACGGACTTATTGATTTATCTATTGATTTTTAATTAATACGCTATAATGAGTCGCAGATGAGAACGCTGCTCGACAAGATGTTGAACGTTAAGGAATTAACGTCCAATTCAAGAGACTCTGACATTAAACGAAGATATGCGGAATACGGACGAAAAATTACTACTCTATGGATAAGTGAGTATTAAGGAAAAGGGATGGCTTCCCGCTGTTAAACTACTCGTAACGCGACATTTTTATACAATTCAAAAACAGTCTACATCTATGCGACTCTGTTACTGTACTTGACAATGCCAATATTGCCACAGATATTGGGCACATTGGGTAACAATACAAAACAATTGCCCGCTTACGTTTATTACTACGTCGACATCCAGAAATACTACTATCCAATTTTCGCTCACACCGTGATGGGGGGCTTATTGTTTTACACGGGTCTCGTCGCAGCTGATACGATGTTCGCAGTTTTCGTAGAACATGCCTGCGGAATGTTTTCCATACTTGGGTGAGATAGGCTTATAAAAATAATTTTTGTAACGCGTGCATGAGAAGTGCTACTTCTCGTGCCGACCGAGAGTGCGACCCCGCCGCAGCGCGCGAGAAGTACACTTCGCTGCGTACTTCTCGCACGCTGCGGCGGCGCCACAATCGGCAGGCACGGCAGTAGCACTCCTCCTGCACTTGTTGTAAAAAGTATAATGCGATACTTGTACGACAAAGCGGACTTCCGACGGCGGTTGTGAAGTAGCCGCACTCGCCTTCTCTCGCGCTACGTTTCCCAACCTTCGCCGTAAAGTCCGCTTTCTCGCACTATTATTTTGATGAATATGGATGTACTGTTATGTATCAAGTATGCAAAAGCAATGACTTCTACGTGGCCGCGAAAAACGATTTACCACTGCAAAACGATTGCAATTCATGTCACACTGATTCGTGTGGTTTTTCAGCTATAGATTGAGGAATGCGGTAAAAGACGAAGATAACAGTCCCAATATGCACCCTCGAAGGAGCGACGACGTGGCGTACGCCAATTTCGTCGCCTGCATCGATCGACACAACGAGGCGATCGAGTTGGTATTTATTCATCGAAAATACAGTAATAAAAGATTGTGAATTTAAAGAAATCGGTGTAAGCAAAATAGGCGCTACAGCCATGAGTTTCTTTTATTGCGTAATCCGAATAAGGTTCGCAGAACTAATCGAGTCTGCGCATGCAACTTCGTTTCTTATGACCGTTGCCCTCAACATGCTTGTCATCAGTTGTACAGGAGTTCAGGTAAAGTCTGAGTCATTACCTTTAACAGTACTATTTGAATATTCACTATATTTCTCCTGTTAGATATTAAGGAATCTTAGTAATTTGCGGTCCTTGATAAGAGAGATCGCTGTGGTTTCCGGTCAGATTGTTCATTTGTACGTTGAGAATTATTACGCTCAGCGACTGTTGGATCACAGTAACAGCGTAAATACAAACTTGTAAGATAGCGGATGGATAATTCTTCAAAAAATAATTATTACCGCGAAAGCGTAACGATTTCGTGTGTAATCTTAGATCGATGAGCAACTGGTATCGATCTTCGCTTAGAACGAAAAAACTACTATGCATGGTAATAATGAGGAGTCACGTACCCTGCGTCCAGACGGCTGGTCGCTTCTTTGTCATGTCCTTAGAAAGTTTCTCCATGGTGAGTCAAATAATAGTATTGATAGTCATTATCAAGTTGATTTGGTTGATACGACCAATCATCGAATCAACCGTATACCTGTTGTATTTTTTAAGGTCCTCCGAACTTCGCTATCGTACTTCACTCTGTTGATGTCAATGCAATAAATCAAACGACCTGAATTCATCCAAGTTCTCCGATTGCGTGTATCTTTGAGTGAATAAATCATTTATTATTATACATACCCATGAAGATTGTACGTCGATACATCAAAGTTTGTAAGGTCCCATTGGATGAACGACGTGTTTATGTTAACTTGATTTATATTTCAAACCCCTAAAAGTATTTCAAAAGGGACGCAACGAGGCGGCTGAAGGTATTTTTCAGATTCTTAATGATTACCTATATATAGATATGCTATTATTTTTCTAATTAATGAGTTTCAGAGACTTTAAGGAAATTATAATGATCACCGATTTCTTGCATCACTACATCGTAGATGGAATTTATATCGAATCGATTCCACACACGCTTCGGCTTCCGCGATATTACCATTTTTTTGGACCGGCGTCTCCAATAGACATGCATACTGACTTTAAATTCCTGTGTCATTAGAAAAGATTAGGAAAATCGTAAGAAACCTGACTACCTTCTCGATGTTTCAGAAGTTCACTTCTGGGTGATGACGACCATCTAAGTTTCTATCGAGATTATGAACAACACCCTGAGAGGGTGGTGGATAGAAATAAACTTTCCTTTCAAGTCACATAAACATTCTCCACACTTAGCCGACTGAGTGACTGGACTTCCGAAAGTTCTTTTTTTTTAATATTCTTTTGGATGGAGCGCTTCTCCGGGACTACTCTTCCATCTATGATCAATTATGCAAATGGATTCCAGTCGTCTGTAATTATTCCCGGTTACGGGACATTGTGGTTCGGCGGGTTTTCTTTTCTTTTTTCATTGAAGTCCGTCTCAGAACAAAGGATCCGATGAAATAGGACCGTCACCAAGGGAATAGTTAACTAAGATCGATTTTCGCCACGACTTACCTCGATACGGTTGGCAGTTTAGTAACGACCTCCCGAGGCAGAAAGATGGACTTTGTTGCAACTCCTTATCACACTATCACTAAGTATTTTTTGATATCAATCGGACTATGGCCCCATCAGTCCGGCATTTCCAAATACTTTTTTTTATTCAACGTGCTCTTCTTCACCATGTCTCAAGGTTACTTCCAGGTAAACATTTTTTTCGCACCTTGTGAAATGACCTTGTGAAATGACTGCAACTTACTCGAATTCCATAATCTTTCAATGGATTCGCTTAGATCGGCGGCATGATAGCCGCTTGGGAAGACAAAGATGTCTTCCTGGAGTCGATACCACCGGTTCTCGTGGACTTCATATGTGGAGCTAAGATAATGAATTTCATCTTCAATTCAGAGAAAGTAAGCGTATTACCCGCACAAAGATGAGTACAAAGAAAATTCGCTAACACTCGTTATTCTCTCCGATGATCGACCGTTCCAGATGAAAAAACTTCTCATTATACTGGAAAACGATTGGAAGAAATACAAAGGACGTTACGAGAGTGAAATAATGGACAGATACGCGATTCTGGGCCGTCGTTTGACTCTCTTGTACACCAGTGAGTTTAGCACTAAGTGTATTGATGTTTGTTAGAGGGTACGAAAACTTAATGTGAACATTTCAGCGTGGATGTTCGGCTCGATGACACCATTCATGATAATACCCATCGTGCCAATAATGCAGAACATATTTTTGTCGGGAAATGAGACGCACACGAAAGAATTGATGTTTAGAGTGGATTTTCTCATGGACACTGAAAAGTATTATTATCCTCTACTAATACACTCGTACTTCGGCACAATGGCGTACATAGCTCTGACCATAGCGATTGACACGATGGTTATAACATACGTGCAACATGCTTGCGGCTCCTTCGCGATTTTAGGGTGAGCGATTACCCCAAAAGCGATTTTATTTCGAATATGATTTCTCGACGACGGCCGCGTCTCTGACCTTACTGCGAAAATGAAAATTCAATTTGTAGACGAGAGAAAAAACCGTTTTACCAGACACCTCAGACTCTATTTGTACATGGAAATTTTATAGATATCAACTGGAACATCTGACGGATGGTGTCGACATCGATCTCGATGTTTATCCACGAAAAAACGACGACATAAGTTATAACGATATGGCCGATTGCGTCGCGCAGCACAATCACGCTTTAGAGTCTGTAACTGAACCTTATGATTTTAGCACTTTGAAATACTATCAATTAACACTTTTCGATACTGACATTCACCATTAGATTGCCATGTAGTCCTGTGCAGTAGGGTAGAAATATACATATTCCCACTACAGATTTTTATATTAACACGACATCAAGTACTCCGTATCTGTATGATTCGGAGAATATTAATTAAAAAAATCTTCTTCATTCAAGGTACTCGGCCCTCATCGAGAGTGCGAATTATTTATCGTACTTCTTTCAATTGGGATTTATGATGATATGCATAAGTTTCACCGGCTTTCAGGTCAGTCGTCGTAATTGTTTAGATACTTTACTTTTTTAGCAATAATACGATTCACCGTTTTTTTTTTTTAATACTTTTCAGACCGTCATGCAATTAGACAGACCTGACATTGCAGTGAGATACGCAGGATTTACGGCGACTGAACTGTGTATCTTGTTCTTTCAAAGTTATCCGGCGCAGATGTTGTTCGATCATAGCGTTCGTGTATCCGAATACGTGTGAGCATTTCGATGTCACTGATTTACAAACGGAAAATCATTTATCGACATCTTGCGAATACCTGTTACCGTTTAATTAACATTTCAGACATAATTCCGGTTGGTATCTTACCTCAATAAGAACTCGAAAGTTAGTCTGTCTTATGACAATGAGAAGTCGAATTCCTTGTGTACTGACGGCCGGAAAATTCTACATACTTAACTTGGCAAACTTCAGTGCGGTAGGCGGAAGTTTATTAGCACAACGATTAATATATATGGCTATGTTTTCTTTCGCGATATTCATCGTATGTGCTTTTTTTAAAGGTTGTGCGTACATCCATGTCGTACTTGACTGTCCTCACTTCCGTTAAATAAGGAGGACATTTATAACAATAATAATACATCGCGAGGCTTGATGGAGAAAAGGTTTCGGCTTTGCCGCTTTGGGTATCGTGTGTACTGATTTGTATCTCTGACTGTACTTACGTCGAATGTGATTCCCGTTGAATATTGTACTTGTAACCAAAAGTTTGATGTTTTTAGTTCATTCTGTCATCCATTGTAATGCCAAATGTGTAATAAAATGATAAACGGAATCTTCATTTTCTCGTAAAAAAAAACGTCGTTACTACAAAATCAATTTCCGATGGATCGACACATTGTTTTCAGCGCGTTGAATGGCAAATTCACTTTAAATAGTCGTTGCGAGGGAAATAGAACCAGACAAGCGAATAGAGTGTAAAAGAGTTGACGTTAAAAATGTTGAAGCAGAAATTGGAGACGACGAGACATTATGTTCTATGAAGTTTCTAGGTACGGACGGGGTTTTTCGCAGTACTTACGGCTATTTTTTTTTAATGCTTGAAGTACAGGTAGCAGTAGCAGTGAAGTATAGTTCCAGGTGCCCGAGTAGCAAAGAGCGCGGGGGGTTCTACGTTCTCGAAGCACTGTCACTCAACGTCGTCGTGTTGAAGAGCAATTTAATTGTCTATATGTACATGCAGCAGACGTAGACCCCTCGATATAATCACATGCGATACCGTGATGAGAGAAAAATAAAACGTGGCAAAGCGTGGAAAAGTAAGCCGGTGCTGTGTTATTCGCAAAGAACGTGCAATAACAGAGGTCTGGCATCAATCACCAACGGAGTTTCGAGTCACGATGGACTTCTTTCAACACCGTTATTACCGAACAAATAAAATTCTAATGACGACCATTGGACAATGGCCATACCAAACTACACGTGCGAGTCGCGGTTATCTCGCTTTACTACTTTTTCTCTGCACCAGCCAAATCGGACCACAGATAATAGCCATTGTGAAATATCGCGAAGACACGGAAATTCTTCTTGAATGTGTAGCGCCGTTCATTTTCGATGTGGTGTGCGCGGTAAAACTGATCACTTCCGTATGCAATTCCCAGACGGTTAGTTGCTCATAGACGTCATAGAGAGCGAATTCATCTGATATTTGACTAACTAAAGAACCGTTCCAAACGCACAGATGTCGAAATTGCTCGATCGTATACGCGCCGATTGGCAAGTGTGGTCACGGGATCGCGAAGTAAACGTTCTTCACGAATACGCCGAGCAGGGAAGACAATTGACGATTGTGTACTCAGGTTGATCGAAGGATGGGTGTGAGTGGATAGTCCAAAAAATCGATTGAATATTACATTAGCTTTGTCGATATTGCCGTACGCAGTCATGATATACACAACGGGCATTCTCTTCATGACCCAACCGATTCTACCAAAGATCATCGATACATTGTTCAAAAACGGTTCCGCGACCGGAGAATTTCCATTTCCCGTCGACTATTATCATCTCGATACGCAGAAATATTATTTTTACATTATTATGTATTCATACGTGTGCGTATCTATGATAATGCTGATAGTGATAGCCAACGACACTATGTTAATAGTTTACGTGCAACACGGATGTGGAATATTTGCCGCGTTAGGGTGAGTCGAAGATTCAATGATTTCAATAACAAAAATATCATTGAATTCTCGTCAATAAAATGTCAGACATAAATTGGAGCGAATTGGAAAAAATGCGACGACAGCCGAAATCAAGACAACTGCAAGTGAGGTGGATGAACGGGACGTAGATTTTGATTATCTCGTGTTGTGCATCGATAGACACAACGCAGCTATCGAGTGAGATTGTCTGATGAATGATATTTCAGTCAAACAAATAATGTATTATTAATAAGATTATAAGTAACGCCATTCTCAGATACGCCAAACTCTTAGAGGCAACGTACTCGTGGTGCTTCTTTTTTGTCGTGGGATTCAACATGCTGATTATCAGCATAACGGGACTCCAGGTGAGAGTCGGGAGTTTTTATATTTTGATGTAAACGACTTATCGATTAGTGAATCATTTCAGATAGTTACGAGAACCAACGATCCTCAAGAGACCTTAAGATTCATAGCGTTTGCTGGCGCGCAAATGATACATCTATACGTCGAGAGTTACGTTGCACAAATTTTGATGGATCATAGTATCAATATTCGCAATTATATGTGAGTCAACTGATAGAAGAATTGGGTGACGCGTGGTTTCGTCGAATAAAACAGTTTTTTTTTCGCGCAGACACAACGGGAAGTGGTACCGGATATCTCTAAAGGCTCGTAAGCTCTTGAACTTCATGACGATGCGCTGTAATGTACCTTGCAAATTGACGGCCGGCAAAATTTGTATAATGTCAGTGGAAACTTTCGGAGTGGTAGGAATGATTTTTTCGTCATATCTTTTATTCGATATTGGCAAACAGTCAACAGTCATGACGTTTGGTATGAACATTAAAAAGGCCAAAACATCAATATAAATATGAATGATATTTCAGGTTCTGAAAACATCCGCGTCATACTTCACGCTTCTGCGATCGATGTCGTGATCTTTCGACGAAATTTTCCACGAGACATTGTGAAACACTGGAAGGAATGGAACGTTTTCGATATAACATGCAAATAAATTTTATCGATAATATCACCTGTTTTTCTGTATTTATTGCGCCTGGAATCCCTGCGCCAATTTGCAGAGCCCTATATACAAATACCGTATACGTCAGGATGCAAAAAAGATACATTCTGATATATGTATACGTCAATAATATTATATAGAAATTATGTGCTGCGCTATGCTATCATTTCCGCAGGGCGCACCGTTTCATTCGACGGCCACATAGTTATAAAAAAATGTCGTGCGTGACGAAACCCACGAATTTAAACGCACAGTTACTAATACGTACATTGCTCATCGCGAAAGTTCGTGCAATGGTTTTACACCGCGAAACTTGTGGTCGTGTTGACTAAAGCGTGTAATTTACTCTGAAATGATTTTCGAAGATTATTCGGGACTTAGCGTCGTACTTAACCTTTTTTCGTCAAATGCCACCACGTAGCAAGAATGTAATTCAAAAACCGGTGAGGTGACTTATTTCCTTAACAAGAGAACATCCAACTGATCGCATCGTCTCGAAACCACATCATCACTGTCACGTTTCACGTTTGAAAAGGGTTAACGATAAAAAAAATATCGCGTAATCGGAATAACTTACGAGGAGGTTTCCGTTCAATGAGAATAGATAAAAATGTCGGACAAACATTTAGCGTTGGTGCAGCGTCAACCCTTTGCCTGCACGCAATTTTGTTTCTATGTACTCCCACCCCCGCAGTTTTCGATCGACATTATTCGCGGCGTTATTCGAACGACACGATAATGTAACGGTCGGAATATATTTCGTTCCGCAGCTACTTTCAAACAATTCGAGGAACAGAGTTTTTTTGAACGATCTCTCATCGTTCATAGTTCTTCTAAGAGAATGCCTAATTAATTCGCACCGTAGAGGCGCCGTCGGCGTCTATACCGTCAACGAATAGTTGACTTTTTCTTAGTACGTCGAAGACACCCCCCGAATATTGTCGTGACGATGAATTACTGGCTGGATACATACTATAAGCCCAATAGGGTCTTCCTGTCCAGTATCGGTCTCTGGCCCTATCAGACCTCCTTGGAGAAACGATTGTTCTTTTTTTTATCGTCTTTCTTCATTTTTACACAAGGCTATCTCCAGGTAAGTAAAACATGGAATAATTATCATTACGCAAACTTCCAAACCGTCGGACATTCGGAGTTTTATTGAAGATCGGAGGTTCAGTAACGGCTTGGTGCGACCCGGATATATTTATGGAATCGTTACCTCCCGTCACCGTGGACGCCCTGTGTTACATCAAATTATTCAACTTCATATATCAAACAGACAAAGTTCGTGATGCAGAAAAAAAAAAAAACGTGTCAAGTCGAATGGTTCGCAACATGTATTTTTGTTTTCCCTCTTTTCATACACGTTTTCCAGATAAAAAAACTTCAGTGTAAATTGGAGAACGATTGGAGAGTCTCGATGTCGAACGAAGAGATGACGATTTTTTGCGACTTCGCGATCGATTGCAGAAAAAAGACTCTCATGTACGCAGGTGAATGGAATCGATATATTTATCGCGCAAAACAACGAACTGATCGAACAAGAATTCTGTAATTTGTGAACTGTATTCTCCAGGCGCGATGTACGGTTCGATGATTCCCTTTATGCTCGGGCCACTTGTGCCGATCATCAAGGAACTATTGCCGATTGATTCGACACCCGCACCGAATTCGACGATCGAGAGACCACTGATGTTTCACGTCGAGTATCTCGTTGACGTAGAAACTTGGTACTATTATTTATTGTTTCACTCCTACATTGCAACGGTCGCTTACATCACCGTTGTCGTTGCAATAGACACGATGTTTCTCATCTTCGTGCAACACGCCTGCTCGTTGCTAGCGGTTATTCGGTAATTAAATTCATTTTAACGCAGACAACAAAATTTCATCGCTCGAATCGGTTAACGCCGATGTTCGATGTTTAAATTACTGAAATTCGAAAGTGATTTATATGTGGATTTTTATCGAAGATACCGGTTGGAACATCTGGTAGACAACTTGGATCTTGATGTGGATGTTTATTTGCCGATACACGACGACAAACCCTATCACAAGCTCATTCAATGTATATATCGACATAACTTGGTTATCGAGTCGGTATCCCGTTAAAAGATGCAATCGAACGAACAATGCATCGAGTTGTTGATTAAAAGTTATTTTTTCTTTAATTACCATACAGATACGTTGAAATGATTGAGTCTGCAAACGCAATGGCACTTTTCTTTCAAGTGGGCATCAATATAATTTGCATAAGCTTCACTGGATTTCAGGTTAGCTGACAAAAACGATAAAAATGAACGATTCGAAACATCGAATGTTCGAATGTTCGATGAACATTGTAAATTGGGTCTTTCATTAATTTATTATTTACAGGCGGTCACGAAACAAGATAATCCGGATCAATCCATTAGATACGCTTCCTTTCTAGTGGCGCAAAGTTTTTTAGTTTTTTTCGCCAGCTACCCTTCCGAATGTCTGATTACCGAAAGTATACAACTTTTAGAAAGCATGTAAGGTCTTTAATAAATTCCGATATCAATTTCGACGTCTCTGAGGAAAGAAAGAAAAAAAAAACAAAATGAAATACCATTTGTTTCAGAACCAAATCATCGTGGTATCTGACTTCGATCAGAACACGAAAACTTCTTAATTTGATGATATTGCGATGCGCTCACCCCTGTTATTTAACGGCCGGAAGATTTTACGTATTGAATATGGAATATTTTTCTGCGGTAAGAAAGTCATTCATTGGATTCAGTAATATTTACTGCGTGTGTATGGAATTAATTCATTTAAATTTTATTTGTTATTATCTATCAGGTTATTCGTGCGTCAATGTCTTACTTGACGATGTTGTGCTCATTCCAGTAGACTTCGAATCCACGATATTGAAAATCATTCACGTATGTGTTTTTGTAAATTATCTCATAATGACATTGAATCATTGTTATGATTGCGCCATTTGTATCGAATCCATTGAAACTTCGTGTCTCGCTGATTGTATGTAATGTTCCCGTGATTCATCGTCCTTTCATCGTGTCAATGATACTTGTGATCGTCCGTAATATACATGATTATTATATTTCTTAAATAAAATATACAACCATTTGGTGTGAAATTTTTTTTTAGCAGACGACAGGTGCAATGATTTGCAGCTGAAATTTATGTGCATTGAAAAAAAAAAAACAAAATTCGCGTTTATCATAATAAAATTGCACACCTGAGATTGTTTCGAGAGACAAAACATAATGGTACAACGGACATTATGTTCTCGCGAATCAGATGCAATATTCAAAAGCAGTGTTAACGAACATTTCTCATAAAAAGTTTACCTTATTCTCAAGTGGATATTACCGATCGAGAAACAGCTTGGAACACGATATGCTTCTGATAAGATGACCACCAGTTCGTGCCGATGACGCAGTGTCTAGCCGCGGAAAAGACGCGACGCTATGCAACTATTAGATATTCGTAAAGTGAAGAGCGATCAAGATATCGCGTAGATTTGTAAAAAGCGAAAGTTTTTCACCATCCATTTCAAATCGTAGTATATAATCGAGAGGAGACGTTTTCTCAATTCATTTTGATCAGTTATTCACCGTTCAAAGGCGTTACAAATTATCGCAGACACTTCGAACTCTGTTATTTTCATTTTTGCATCGATTCTTCTGAGGGAATATTCGATGAGTTGAAGCAGTTTCGCGATCGCCCGGACGCTGACCCGATGGACGCGTAGGCGTGGTGGCACGTCCGTCAAACTGCACGAGAACGGCTTTGATGTATCAATGTTCGATGAGAGATAGTATGAACGAAGTTTAATCCGCAGAGCTTATAGACACAAGTAACTTATACCCAGAGGCGTGAAAAGTGATAGAGAAAAAGTCTATTCTATTGTAAAATGTCGGGAAACAAAGTTTTTCGTTTACACGTCGCGGATCCAGATCGAGATTTGCAGACATTGGAATGTTACAGACTCAATAAGATTTTTATGTTGATGATTGGCCAGTGGCCATTTTCACCGGTGTGGCAACAACGACTCGGTATCATCGTATTTTTTTGCAGTGTGGGAACTGTTTACTCGCTCGAGGTAACCAATCGAGACGATAAAAGCCACTCTAAGGCAGGTATTTTTTTTCATCGTTTACATACACGCAATAGACATTTCGTGTCTTTAGCTCGCCGATCTGATCAAGTCGAGGAAAGATTTTGACGAAATAATCGATTGCGTGGTTCCGATGTCAATAACTACTGGATCCGTTGTGAAATTATGTACACTTATCGCGGGCGCTAAATCAGTAAGACGTTTATACATTAATTGTTGTAGTATTAAAGAGTTTGCGTCACCGTATCGACGATAATGATAATCAGGTGAGACATCTCTTCGCCCAAATTCAAGACGATTGGAATACTATTACGACGGAGGCTGAAAAACGAATTCTACAGCAATACGCTAACAACTCGAAATTTCTCACGAAGATCTACATGGGTAAGCATCTGGAATACGCATTTGATATGAACAGTTTTAATGACAATAATTTATCGGTATCGGGCGTTGTCCATCAACGGTTTTGTATGTTTTTTCAACGCACGATTACGGCGCGGCGCTGCTATCGCAGTTTACGTGTATTGCACGTTACTCGCGTATGTCTTTATGCCGATGATGCCTATAATAATAAACTACACACAACCACTCAACGAATCGCGACTAAAGAAATTCCCCTCACGTGCCGAATATTTCATGGACGAGCCAACTGACCATTACGTAGCACTGTATGTGCATCAGTCCCTTGCAGCCTTTTTCGTGAGTACGGCGATCATTAGCTGCGACACAGCGTGTGTCTTGCAAGTGCACCATGTCTGCGGAACCTTCGCATCATTAACGTACGTCATGTTTTACGAATCTCCCATTCATAAATTGAGAATTCAGAAATATTGGTGACCGTTAGCGATTGATTAAAATGTTAATGCCTCAGCTACAAGTTGGAGAACTTGACCAACGGGGAAGAATACGACGAAGATCTATGTTCTCCGAAAGAGAATGATCGCGTATTTGCCAAACTAATTGATTGCATCAAACAACATCGTAAAGCTATAAAGTACGTATAGTTCGTAGAAGTTATTTCTTCATGCGAAACTTTTCATTAATTCTCGTCTCGTTTTTTTTTTTTTTTATATTCAAGACTAGCGGAGTGCATAGAGAATACTTACTACATTTCGAATCTAATTCAGGTGATCGCAAACATGATTATCATCAGTGTAACTGGGGCCCATGTAAGTAATTAAAGCATTCGATACTTCTAAATCGCTATGGAAATGGAATTCGTATTTTGCACAGACTGTTATTAATATTCGCGACACAGAGGTGGTTCTCAGATTTGGTCCTGTCGTTGTTGCCGAACTCATTCATCTGTTCTACAACAATTTACTTGGTCAGGCGCTTCACGATCGAAGTATGTCGATTTTTTATGCAGCGTAAGTCTTTGCAATTATCAAATATCGTAAAATCCTTAAACAACTATATAAATGACAGTATTTTATCTCGTATCAATCACAGTTACAACTGCAAGTGGTATTTAATATCAAAAAACTCGAAGGTCTTAGTGCAAATTATTATGCTCAGAAGTCTGATGCCTTGTCAATTGACCGCTGGCAAATTTTTCATCGTGGATTTGGAAAGATTTTGCGCGGTGAGACTCGTTTATCGATCGGCACTTCGATTTACTTTAAAACGATCGATAAAGATGCATCGATTCTTCTTGGTACTTTCAGTGAAGTTAATAACTATAATATAATCTTTCGAAGGTCGTACAAACTTCCATGTCGTACTTCACCCTACTGAAATCGTTATATTGAAAAATCATGAACGCAAAGTGGATCATAAACATGACACCGATGTATACATATCATGATGACTACCGGAATTTTCACGATTTTAACAATACGCTTATATATATCGTTTTTGTATATTATCAGAATAAAAAAAAACCGCGCATTTCACCTGATAACACCACGTAGTATCAGGCAGCAACTATCGTCAATCCTCTGAATTAACGGGCTCCGCGCACCCTTGAAAGCTTATAAGGGAACAGCAATTGTTGGTATGCAGATTCTGCAACAACAGTTGAAAAAACCGGTTTTACCGTTGACTCCTCAAGCGTCGATCATGCAGAGACTACCCTTTGAGTACCGACCGCTGTTGACTCGTCGACCACAACTTTTAACGGCCGCATGTGGAAACCTAACGATCGTCGGTATCTGTGAGTCACGTTTATGTTTATCGACTGTTGTTAAGTAATTTCTAAACGCGTTACCGATTGTTGCGAATCGCGTACAAGTTATCGTTTGAGTGGTTTATTACCCAAAGGGATCGGACGGGTAGTGAATAAGCAACCGAAGGGCATTGTTCATCGAATGGTAATGAGCAATTGCCTTTAGAGGAGTCGATATCTGGTGACTTCACTGGTAATGTCGGAGCAAAGCTGTGGCGACTGTAAGTTGCAAACTTCCGCTGAAATGTATGATTTACCGGAAGACGTTTTACACGAAAATTCAATAATTCAATCTAAAAAGATTGGTCTCCATTGTGTTTGCTGCATAATAGCGAAAAAATTGTTTGCGAAAAAAAAAAAAATATTTCACGATTTTAATGAAAATCGTTCAGTGTCTTTCAAAGTATATGTGTGCAGATCAAACCCGGAAATTTGAAACAAAGAAAAGTTGAAATACATTTTCGCTGTCGTTTTTATTACAAGCGATTAGCTACAAAATGTGAGAAATAATGACATCCGACTAAGTAGCACAACATCAGCCACTCTCAATAGGGATGTGCAGGAGGAAGAAAAAAAATGTAAAAAAACATAATAGCATATCCCACACCATTTGACATGTAAAATGGCACGGGATATTCTCTTTTACGCTTCCTAGTAATCGATATACTTTGTAAAGTAACTTTTTATCGAACGTTTATAACGAAAAATCAAGTAACAATACATGCGCTGCAGGTTGAATCGTTTTTTTCAAAAACAAGGGTCCAACAAAGATCCGGGAGGGCAGATACAAGAAGCGAGGAGTAAGAAAAAGAGCAAGTTGGATCAATAGGAGCAACCAGGAACAATGGTGCACAAGGTTCCATATCGAAGCTTCGAAGCAGAAGAAGGAGACGCGAAGGTGAACGGAGAACACGACCGAATTGTGATCCTCTCCCCACTGTGGTGACCATGCGAATGGTCAAGCAGCACACGTTAGGACAGCAGGTGCTTTGTTACCACGCAAATAAATCCGGACTGCAACCGAGTGCTCATTCTTTCTTTTTCCTCAAGCTTTCTCTCCTCCATCTTCTTCTTTACTTGCCCCTCCTCGTACTCTGCTCATCTTCACGCTCCAAGGCTGAGAGTTGAAAGTTTGGTAGACAAGATGGTCGTATAATTCAATGATAAAAGAAAAACAAAATATTTCTAGTTGCGTTTATTTGGTAGCGACGCGAAGAACAGGGCGTGGGTTTGCTTTGCATAAGTCAGGTGCACCGATGGATGCTAACGCTACAGTCATCGAAAGGCAGAACCAAGATATAAATCGCGAGTTTCTGCGAGCGCAAGAAGACTGTCCAGTGGCTACTGCATACTCTCCTCTCTGCTTCACATCGCACACTGTCTCTTGCGCACAAAATAAACGGATATCTCTCTCACTCGCTCTCTTATGCTTTTGTTAACCGATACTTCCTCTCACTCGCCGTGTTGACTCCCGTGTCTTTAACTCGCTTCGGTACTCTCCTTGTCATTACCATTCTCTCTCGGTCTTTGGCTTCTTCTCCCGTGCGATCCTGAGACAACTCCGTCGCGCACTATGGTGCGCCCTGCTCTGCATATAATGCCCAACGAGTCACCGCAATCCATGGTCTTTTTGCTGAACGCTCGCTGCACACACGTACAATAGTCTCCGCCTTTCGCGTGCACAGATTGTACGATGGCTGTGTAGATGACCCACGAAATGATCATTACCGATACCCTAAGGGGAAGAGAGAGAGAGAGAGAGAGAGAGCGTGCGAGAGAGAGAGAGAGAGAGAGAGAGAGAGCCGGGGGTATATAGTCCATCGAGATAATCCCGCAGAAGTAAATGCAAATAGAGTGAAACCCCGTAATAGTCCATCTCATCGATGGTCAATTACCTCAATATGAAATCAACGCGAATAATAAGAAATTTCAAAAAACCTCAATAAAAAATAATCGTAAATTTTATTTAAACTTTTTATACTTTTGCAGTGCAACAGTTTTTGATTTTTTTTGTTTGTACATCGATTTTTCTAAGAAGACAATTAAAGGCATTTGTCGGAGAATTTTATGACAAGTTTTTTTTTCTTTTCAAAGGCTAGTAGAGTACTAAACGATTCTTGATGAATCGTCGTTACAATGATTCGCGCCAGAAAAGAATGTGATCCATAGACACGGCATATAATAGCAGCTTATGTAGGTAACCATTAATTATCGTCAGTGGAAAATAATCGCAATAACGCAACGATCCAAATTATCGTGAATCAATAAAATCCTGTCGTTTCGGAAAAACAAGGTGACCAAAGTAGTATCACTGTTCTTTACATTGTTCTCACTTAATATCGCATCTCAACTCTGCGTCGGACTACATTGACCCGCTACAATAGCCATTACATGAAATGGCGTTGGCTGTTAGATACCTCCTACACCTCGACCAAGTGATGACTATTCTTGTCTGCACGATGTGCATATAGTATGTACATAACTAGCTCGATGGTCTTACACGTGTACGTGGATATTAGATACGTATAGGTGTACGTAATATGTATATTGGAGAGTTGCTTCGAGCCCTAAGGACGATGATATCGAAAGTTTATGCACTCCAGCATAATGGCCTATTACCCTGTGCACATTATAATGACTGCGCGGCGTTGTTAATGGGGGGAAGAGAGCGCGGGGTTTTTTGCTGAGCAACCGAGGGACGGAGAATGAACGACCGTTAGAGTGCAAAAGCGCACGTTGAGAAGAAAAAAAAAGGTATAATACAAAATTGAACATCCCGACGGTTTTGCAGACGCGCAATGTTGCGGTCGCACACTCTTCGGCTTCCTGTATCAAACACTTTCTGCACTGACGAACTAGTTAGAGATGTCAATTGATATGAAGAACGAGAAAAAGAGTTGCAATCGCAACTCTACGCTGCCGTAGTCGTTAGTTTAATGCGGTCGATGCGTAGCATCATTGAAATTGATAAAAATTAAAAAATTCCCGACTCGAAAAGAAGCTTAACAAATAAATTGTATCAACGAGAAATAGCGAAATAACGAATAATTATTTGCATATTGTCGTCGACAGAATTATTCGGCAAAGAATTTTCGAATATTTATCGAAAATGTTAAAACGTTAGAGATTTACGAATTTTCAAAAATCGACTAAGGTATCGACCTATCGATTCGTAAAAAATGAAGCCGCAACCTCGCAATTTAATATGTAAAACAATGGAAAATTCGCTTCTATTCTTCTTAGCAGTCGATATCGAGTTCAAAGTATCCTCATCTCCGAAAGAATTTCCAAGTTTTATCGACGACTCTTGCTTCGTTTTTTCCTTATTTTTCGACTCGATGACCGCACGCTCGCTCAGGATTCTCATTGTATTCTCATCGTCGTAGTTGGGTCCGGGCAATAGCAGGACCAGAGAAGCAACACAAGAAGAACAAGTAATAAAGATCGGGTCCTTCGAGGCACGTGTGTCGTGCGAGTATCGCCGTATAATCCGAGCTTAATGAGCAATAGCAACTCGATGGGAAGCTCCTCGTGAGACTCTGTTGTTGCCCGATCTTGCGACCGTGAATTCCCTCATGAGTTATAGAGTAGGGGTTTTTGCATAAACGTATGGCTTCTTTCAGGCGGCGCAAGTCAGACAATACATCGAAGGCGTAATGCGTTTAACCGAGTAAACGAAGTATCCACTGCTTATTATTACAGTATTGAATGTATTACAGTATTGAGCGAAGGACCTGAATTAACAATCATCAGCGAACGTCCATATATACATATGAAAGTCAAGAAACTACGATGATCGCCGGAACGCGATATATCCTATCAGATCGCAGAAATCTCGAGCAAAGAGACTGAACGGTCATTCTGCAGGTTCTTCGGTGTGGAAGTCAGCTAACTTTGACCCGATTGAAGTGAATGCGAGATTCAACGATCGTTCGATTCAAACGGACGAATGAAAGCGCGAGAACGAGAATTGGGTTCGACACCGGCAATACAGGGAAGAAAGAACTGTAACAAAGAGAAAAAAAACACCTGCACGCTCCTGGTATCGCATTGGGAATCATACCCTGAATCGAAAGACGCATACATTAGGCACGTGTTGGAACACGAGAAGGAAAGCACTGCCCGCGGTTTCCATGATAAGGAAAATACAGAGTATCTATGATAGAACTTCAAGGGGTCAAGGAACTTGCAATTTGAGGCCCCGGCGCCGTGGTCATTCTGAAATTTGTTCGATCTTACAATGACTTTCAGTACTTTAGACTGTCAGTCTCTTCAGCTTACGCCATCTTGAAATCAGTAGGTAAGCTTCGTTTGTTTGCCTAAGTGCGGCGAAAGGAAAAATTCTGATTGGTGGTACCGACACGGCGACCTTCGAAGCTTCAACATTTTCGACCAAAATTTAAGAGATTCTCTGAGCAATCGGACGAGCAACATTATCCAGTTAACTTGCAACATGACAAAAGTGGCGTAACGGGCGAGGATATATCTACATAAAAGAAAGTGAAAATAACAAGTACCATGCAGAATACAGCGGTGAAACAGTGTATTGCATGCGATGGGATGTCGCACGGCAGCAGCCGAGTTTCAGAGAATCGAAACACAAGATGCTTGTATAGTATAAGCGCCGTAGAGCGCAAGTAGTAGAAGACGTGTGCACTCGAGTCGGCGTGATACACGCAACGATGCCCCTAAATCACTCGCGGGCGAAGGTTCCGGCGCTCTCGCCTCGCGAAGCCTTGGCGGCAGGCGGGCGGGCAAGCAACAAAAAAGATGGATTTATAAGGGGACGGCGAGAGTCCCGGCGTTTCGGGGATTCCTCTCGTTGGCCACGAGAGGAGACACGTTTCCTCTCTCGCCCTTTTGCTCCTAATCCCGCGGCACCATCGTCTCGTATTGCCACCAGTAACACCAATACTACTACCAAGTACACAGTCGCGACTCGGCAAGGCGAATAGAATTATCTCGAATCTCTCCGGGTCCATCGAGTTCCGCCCATTAATCACTGCCTTAACTGCCGTAAATACTACGATTGAAGAAGGCAATTAGTTGAACGTAAACACGAACTGTTACATATCGCGTTGGTACATACGATTTTAATTGTCAGTAACCAACAATGTTATTAGGGAAAGATCAATGTATTCGAATATACTTGCCAATTGAACTCTCGCCAGAATATACAAATGTTTTCGGTTTGTTTTTACGAATGACAATAAAGTAGTTTCGCAGTCATTTACGAAATTGGTTTTCTCTTGTCTTGAATTTTTTTAAGAAACGAATGGAAAAGTCATTGCGATGCCATATGTTCTATGTGGATCGAGAAGAAGAGTTCGACAATTCCAGATTAAAAAAGTGGTCATGATTATTTATTGTCGGTAAAGAAAAAACATATAAAAAATCCGATAGATTTTATTGGTTTCGTTAGCATGCAAAAAAAAATGTCTTGGTTCGAATATAAAAATAATTCATTTTTTAAAATATATACTTTCGAAAAATTTCGTCGAAAAAGATTGTATTCTTGAATCTTTAAAATTTTTATCTGGACATTTTTTACATAACCGAAATCCTATGACGAACAAAAAATCGCATGGGGTCAGGGATACGATTTTTTTTCGCGTACGAAAAGAATAAAAAACCCTTTTTTTGAAATCGCCAACCTCCCGCCTTTAATATCACTAACGTCTATGGATCTTAAACATCCGGTATCGGGACTCTAAGTGGAAATGGTCTCGGAGCGATTCGTATTCCCCTCGCAGCACGTACTCTCACGGCAGGACAAGGCTCAGTCAAGAGACCAGAGAAGAAGCTCGCGATGAGAAGATTTCTTGATTATGACGTTCACCCCGGGGAATCGCCCGAATACCGACGCGTCCCTCTGTGTTCTTTATCGCCGTCCCGGAATGCTTGATAACATTTGATTTGTTTCAATCGTAAATATGAAAAGGAAGGGGAATATGCCTCGCGCAAGCATAGTGGATTAAGCATGTGAATACATGCCAACTATATACATATACATAGATATGACTATTGGTGTTCTCCGTATCGTGAAACATACATTCTTCCACGAGCACATTTACGCATACACGGTGTATCCGGAAGATGGAAGAAGGTGCATACATAACTTAGCGAACGCGTCAAATGAATAATGCCATTATTTGAAATTAAAAAAAAAAAGCCATTAAATGCGTTAAAGACTTTGGGACGAATGTGTATTCCGTCGGGACAACTGGGATACTATCGTATTTGCACTCGTGACATTCTGGCTTTTATAGAAACCGCGGAACCGACGCACTCGACACCTCCACGCATGCATACTCTGCGCAATCTGGACATCGAGAAACTGACCATCTTACAGCAATGTCTCGTAAAAACTGTGCATCGGACATTTCCGTACGCCGCTCAGCTGGCTCGCGCGGACGCGTGGTTCGCGGTTGGCGCGGTACGCTTTCAAATAATAATACACTTACGTACACAGAAAAAGCTCACACCGAGACAATCGTATTCGCTGTGTATTCTCTTTTTCTCTCTTCGAATGCATATTTGCATTCCGACCAAGTGCACCGCGACACGACAGGAGGCATCGAATGTTTAATTCACGATACGGGAGAAGAGAACAAGCGGGATAGAGAGTGGCGGAGGACATGAGAGCGAATAAAGAAGAAGAGAGCGAGCAAGCGTAGGGTAGCAATTGATGGGACAGACTCGCGCGTTTGTTGAGCTAATTACTGTAAGGCGAGGCGCTTACGCACGCCGCTACATACAAACGGCATTAACGGTCGTGGCCATCAATCCACTTGGCCCCTGTCCCGCTAAGGAAATTTCCCCCGCGCCACGCCACTTGGCCCTCTTCTTCTTTCTCCACTTGCCGAACCCTCCCGCGCGCCTCATCTTCACCGACGCTATATTCCCCCTTTTGCAATAGTCTCCGGATTCTCTCGTTCTCAGACCCCCCGATCGCTGTCTCTCGCTCTCTATCTTTAGTGCCATTTCTTTATCTCGTCTGTATTACACTATACGCTTGAGAGAACTTTTCCTCCGGGATACGGATACACCGAAATTAATTGGCAAGGAAAGCGGCTCGCTGGTGTAAAACTACCTTCAATTTCTGGCTCTACGCTGAGAATGAGGAGAAAAGCAGTGAGGGCGAACAGAGTTTCTTCATTCCCCTCGTTTTCTTTTCTCTCCGTCTTCTTCAGATACCATACAATATGAATTAAAATGGGGATAATACGGCTGAGCCAAGTTTTTCGCTCATACTGGAACTGAGTTAATGCAAAGAACTATTTAATATTTATACCATTTCGAAGGGGATGTTATCTTTGTCAGGAATGATATTTAATCGTTAGCCAGTCCGATGGATTTATTTGTTTCTTTAATTACAAAGAGTATCGTTTGTCATCAACCGAGTTGGCAAGGCTACGACGATTGCAAAGTAAGAAAGATGGTTGGTATGCATAAGATATTATCCTATCTTTCTGCAATCTTTCTTCATTTGCTTGCAGGTGCTCTCTAATTTACGTACGGAACATACCATTGATATGCAGAATGCACAACTAACGTGGCAGTGATGCTTTTAGGGAAAAAATTGGGACAATGTTATTCAAATATTACGTAAGGTGGATGTCCCAGTCATTGGGAGTGTATAGATAATCGACGATATATATTTTTTTTTAATAAGGAAATGGACCACCAGCGTTGCGGTACTCCGCCACAAATGACGTTTCTTTGCTGGCATCAGACATCGCATCTTTCGATTCGATGTTTCCGAGGAACGCGTGCGGGTCGGTAGAGCGTACGTCATACCGGCCTAAGTGAAGAGGGGTACCTTTGGGTGACCATCGAAGCGCGCGTACGCGCCGTTGGAACGTCCTTAGAAAGGCAAGGAAATTCCACTCACGCGTTGGTCCTGAATCGCCGTAAGATCGTAACACATCATTATGGGCTCGAGGGCCGCACTGCAACAGTATCGGGGGGGTATTCCTCATTGGTCTCTACATCTCGCTGGTTCTCACTGTGTGTTCGAGGGACACGAACAGCGAGGCCGTAAATATTCGGGCGCCAAATAATGCTCGGCTCGCAAGCGAAACTCGACAGAGTTGAGAAGCTAAACGAAAGAACAGAGAAGGAGAAGAGGAGAAAGGAGCGAAAGCAAGAATGAGAGAGTTTAAGCCGTCCTATAGGTCGTAGAGAAAGAGCGCGTGTGACAAAGAAAGAACGAAAAAAAAAAAAAAAGGAAAGGCGTAGAAGCGAACGCGACTCCTGCTCGACCCGTAATGAAGGACATTCTCATTAATTAGTCAATAAATTATCCTTCACACTTGACGTTTCATCGTCGCTCGTACGGCTCATCCTCCCTCCTTTCTCCGCAGATTCTCGTATTGCTCCCTTGAATCTTTCTCGGCGTGAAAGCACACAGCACAAGAACTCAGAGTTAAAGAATTACTTGTCGTTTATTTTGTTCTCTCGGCTTGTCGCGTCCGCGAGGTGCAACCGATTACAAAGGCCAAAATGGCGCAGCGTGATTCATCTGAATATCGCTGACCCTCATTCGATCTTTGAATCTTGAAAATACGCGACAGGAGCCATTTTCACTTTTACGAAAGTCTCTTTGTTTCTATAAACTACAGTTGCGTATTTCAATAATGCGAAAAGTAACTCATTTGAATTGATTCTATCGACTATCGAATGGTGAACTTCCACTCTCTAGTGGTTGCACGTTGTGTACGTGGCATAAAGGATTTCGTTCTGTTGCACGTGCTTAGAAAGTACGTATGTGCGCTGACCACGTGCGCGTACATCACCTCAACTACTTCCTGCCGAGCGCAATCCTTGCTACACGCCTTCTCGCGACTATGGACTCTCGATTGCTTTTATTCTTTACAAAGAAGGATGTGTTCGGCTCCTAAGCACGTATTCCAATCAAATACATCTAAGGTAATGGCTATTCGAATAAAAGGCGAATACTGTCCAATGGACACTGGAATTGTTGGGTTTTTGGCGAAAAAAAAAAAAAAAAAATTAGTGAAACGCATCAAATGTAAATTATAGCCAATGTTACCGAGCGATTACGTTGGGTTTGTCCGTTCGTTTCCGGTTTTTTTTTTTTTTTTTTTTTTTTTTTTTTTTTTACGTGGGATGTGGAATCCTACATGAGAAGGAAGATGAAAGTAAAATTATAAGATACGTATTTTTGTGTGATTGTCAAATAAACAATTTATTTGGTCGAATAGGATGTGATAATAATACAGATGTGATGATAGTCGCTTACTTTGCTAATCTTTATTCTTTGTTTGTAGATCTTTGTTTTTCGCTATCGACAATCAATTCGGCAACCCTAACATTCGTGAAATGATATATTCTCACGATTAACTCGACAAACATGAGAATTATTGACACCAAGTGAATTCGGTTACCGATGAGTTTCGAAGATGCTGGCTACGTGATCACTCGCGTCACTTGGCCGCGGAAATTCTTGGGGATGCGCTTCCAGGAGATGCGCCCGCAGCTCCTTGGCAAAGTTCGTACAGTAACGATTCTGGCTATCGCTTGCGATGCATGCGTCACACTCGTAGATTGTTTTTCCTGGATGGAGACTCGTTGAAAGCACGTGCTTTCGCAAATTTTCCTGTAGAAAAAAAAAAAAACAAATGGAAAAGTTTCATTGCAAATACGTTAGTTCGACTATAAAAAAAAAAAAAAAAAAATTATTAACAGGACATTTGTTGTTTAGGCGTCGTAAAATCAACAATATCTTGCAAAACAACTGTTGTCATATTTTTTAAATTCTTGCGTAATCTATGGGGCATAAGATCAATTATATTGGGACATATCTCGGTGGGTGCGGTCCTTTCTAATACCCGCTTAGCTTTGCATACCGCTATATATATATATATAGAACTACTGGGTACCAGAACTTTCGATCGGTGGTTCGCAATCTTTGTTATAACGGTATACAGTATCCTGTGGAATAAGAACGGGAGCGCAGTACTCCCCGGTGTCGGGATAAGGGAAATGAAGACGGTCGACGAGTTGATTACATCCTGCCGTGCAATTTTCAACGATGAGAGACGAACCCCCAGAGTTTTCATTCTATCGCATGAATAAGATAAACGAATTAAAAGCAAAAAAAAAAAAATGATATCTATATATATAGACGCACAGTTTCGTAAAGTTGAATCTTAAAAAGCCTGTAACCACGGAGAGAAAAAAAAAACGTTTCACTGCGAAATTATATTCACATTTCACCCCGTGATTAGGAAGATGTAGTTGCGCGCTGGTATAACACGAGGAAATTTAACGCACCAATAAGATTCGAATATAAAGAAAGTCATCTGTTAGAGATACAGACAGATAGGGAGAGACGAGTGAAAAAACAATACCCCTTAATGCATCTGCAGCAACCAAAAACGAGGATTTGAAAAAAATCAGAATGTTTTACGATGAAAAGATCGCGGCAACTGCCATGTCATATCCTTGTTACTGATCGCTACGTTGTAAAAAAAAAAAAAATGCGTCAAGTTTCTTCGTAAACTCCGCACCATTAATTAATTTTAGTCAGTCGAGGATTACATACACTGAATTCGGTTGTTCCGCATCTCACGCGATAGTATGCATCAGCCAACTGCCAATCGACTCCGTATTCAACGTTCAATCGCGGCAAAGTATAACAATCAACATTTTTTGTCGCAATGTAAGTAAAAATAATTTTGCTTCAAGTGAGAGCCACTGGAATGAGTTTATGTCGCTATCAAAGAAACACGGAGCTCACGTATGCGAGTCGCATCCCCAAGCTAAAGCTTCAAAGGACATTAGCATACCGACCAGCGGAGTGTATGACTGGACGTGCGTGTGTGGGCATCCAGTGAGCACAATTAACTCGTTATCTTATCGCGGTGGCGGCGGCGCGGTCCAAACATTAAGGTGTACCTTGCTTAATTTACGCCACGATGTCGCGCAGCTCAGCGAGAAGAGCAGAGAAAGCGATCCGGAGGAGGGAAGTTAAGAAAAAAAAAAAAAAAAAAAAATTCGGAGACCTCATCGATTTATGGGGATGTAATTCATTTATGCGAATACAATTGAATTTGAAAAATGGCTATAGATAATTGAAGAAAAATAACATTCTTACTCACCAAATTATTACTCGCGTAGCTGCAGTGTCGACACTTGTAAGGTTTTGTACCGGTATGCAGCCGTATGTGTCTCGTCAAATGGGAGCCAATTTTAGTGACAAAGTTGCAGCTTGCGTACGGACAAGTCAGTTGTCCTTTATCGTCATAATCTGTAGAGGGCTCATGTCTTTTGCGATGTCTTTGTGAAAGTGTACAAAATAATTACGATTTTTATCAAGACGAATGACACTTAATTATTAAAAAAAAAAGCCCCACCTTCGCAGCTGTGTACTCGTTTTCGCGGCATACGTACACTCGCTGCATCGGAACTGTCGATCCGAAATTTCGCTCTCGTGTACCAACAAGCGATGTGACCGGAGTTCGTTTGCCGTTCGCAGAATGGTCGGACATCCGGGCAGACCGCACTTGTAATTCTTGCCGGCATGTCGCAGCATGTGCTGCCGAAGTGCGTGTCTAAAATTGATGAGACGAAACTTAAAAATCGATCGTCATGACAAGAAAGTCTTTGCTGAAACGTCGTAAGGTTGTGAAGTACGATGTATTGCGATCGGTTTTGAATATTAGTAATCATGCGATTAATAATATTCCCCTTAAACACAAACACTTTATTTAACAATAAAACAGATAAAAAAGTATGTAACGTATTAAATATTCTCTTCATCTACGTAAGATTATAAATTTTAAAAAGATCTTTTCGAAAACGCAGCAAAAAGAAAACAATCAAATTAGCACTTTGCTGTTGATCTTCGCGTCGAAAAAAAAAAAACAAAAATAAAAAATACATTCAAGTTGATACTGCAAAGTACATTATTCCCAACTATAGCTCTGCGTCAAAAGCTCAGCACTGAATCGACGATAATTATTCCACGGCATATACAAGTGCGTGTTCGTCAAGAATTCTTTCGTTCGAGAGGGCTATAAATTTAATAGCTGTAGCGTATATCTCACCGATTTTCAGAACACGAGAGAGAATGCCCATAATTCAAATGGCGGGGTATAGCTCTCTCGCGCGGCCTTATTTGTCCCTTTCTTGGTTCTTTTCAACGAACCCGAGCGATCTCTCTCATGCGTTCACTATATTACTCCCTGTCCCCATGAAAGTATCAAGCCAAGCCAATCGGTCAATGAATATAAATCTCCGGGGTCCGTTCGGACCTCCGCGGATCAGCTCTCAAACATTAATAGCTCAAGTAGCTGTATATTTCTGTGCAACGTTTTCAGAGTCTGAGAAAAAAAGTGAGATGAGACATGTCCGGTGTCGTCGACGGAGCAACGAAGAAAGAACGAATGGTGGAAAGGGTTATATATAACAACGGGGTAGTAACGTAAGTTAATACAACTTGGATCGAGTCTCTCATCGTTGGATAGAAATACATCTATCCTTCCAGAGGATAGGGATGAGTATATGGGAATGAAGGGAAACGAGTGAAGCATCGAAGCATCGCTCGAGCGGAGCGGAGAATCTCGCGCGGACGCTTGTACAACACACCGCGTGCTTCAACGGAGGGGATGGGTCCGAGCGCAAGCATTAATTAAAAAGGTTGCGCATTAAAATGATTTGTTTTAATTGGCTGAACGCAGTGAGGTATTTATGGCCGGTCGGTCGGTCCTTCGTTCGGTCTGCTGTCGGTTGTGCTCTCTCCACTCCGATCCGATATACACTCGCTGTTGCTAGTAGAGCTGGTGCTCCTTTCTTCTCGGACCATACCATCGAGCATCGATGTCTGCTAAAATCTTATACGTCTTTTTTTTTCTTTTTATTTCGCCTATTTACGCCTCCGATTTTTAATTTATTTTATTTTACCTCAATCTCTCTCATTCCCCGTCCCTTCTTATCTTCCCGATTGGCCTTTTGATCCCTGTCAAGTTCCTCAACGTTACGCGCGCATTAAGTCCGTCGCGAATCTACATTTTGACCATTGAAAATCTTTATTCCGTGTTAAATCCTACTGTGTTACGAGTTTAATTACATAAAAATCAATCAAACGCGTTAAAATGGTTTTTTATCGAAAATATGAATCATGCGGTAGGTACGATGAACCTAGTCGTGCTGCGCGAGCCAAGGTCAAGGCCATCGGGGTGTCAACTGCGGTCTCAAAGCAATTAACGAACGAGTCCGTCCAGAATATTTATCTGAATTGAAAGAGCAAAGAATCCGAAACACACAAACGACAACGAAGGTGAAAGACGCGAGGAGAAAATAACAAGTATTTTACGCTTCTATAGAAAGGGAGGTGAGGGGAGGGCAGTCGATTGTCAACTAATGTTAATCCGACGATTCGGACTCGAGTGCGTATAGTATATCGCGTTCCGAGTGGGTGGAATCGTCGATTCGGCTCAAAGGTGGGATCATCGAGGATCGAGTCGGGGCTCTCGGGCCTCGACGCTTTTTTTTTTTTTATTTATTTCTTTTTTCGTTCTTCTCAGCGCGACTCGTTCACGGTGAAGAAGCGGCGGCTTGGCTGTGATTCCTCTCTGCGCTCTTCTCTCAGCTTCTGCTGGCTATGCATCAACACTCACATTCAGTTGTGGATATGAGAAATAAGAAGAACACGCGGAGAAAGAGAGAAAAAAAAAAGAAGAAACACGATGCTCCGCTCCGAAGAGGTTGGACCAAACTCTGAGCCGAAGTTGATGCATGGCCGACGTTCTTGGTCGGGCTGATGCGCGACGCAGATCGAGAGTAGAGGGAAAGGAAAAAGGAGATGGGATGAAATAAAGAATGAGAAGAGAAATATCCGCCTCATCGGGGTTCAGCCGGCCCCCTGGAGCAAACGCTGTCATAACTCAATCCCACCGGCGTCCCCGCGGTCAGAGTAGCCTTCTTCTTCGTCTGTCCGTCCGTTCGTGAGTTCTCGTTCGTCCTCCGGCCAATACCTGCACTCGCACCTGTACTTGTCTTTTCTCGACCCGTCCTCTCTTCTCTCATCCTCATCGTTCCTTCTTTCTTTCTTTCTTCGTGTACTTATTCATTCGGGTATTCGCAACTCTGCTCGATGAAGAAGAAGAAGAAGAAGAGGAGACGAAGAAGAAGAAGAAAATAAGTTTGTGGCTCCATTAAATTCTGTGCCCCAGCAGGAGCAATAGTAGTCGCGATTCATGGCTCTTATCGCCAATTTTCAACTCGGCTCACGAGGTACTGAGCCTCGGCATCGAGCTCCTCGCTTTACCACTTATTTATACGATACTATATGAATATAACTTGTGTGATTCATTGAATTTCATTATCACAAATTCAGTCATCATTCTTTCTCGTCTGAGTTCACATTATTATTATTTCGAGGCAAGTGGCGAATGATCAACATAAATTTTACCAACGGGGTTGTGTTTAATACGATTGGACATCGGACTCGACAAAATGTTTTCAACGACGTTTGGCTTTCGTTTCAATGAAATGGATGAAAAAAAAAAAAATTAACACGATAATCCAAATAGGCGATTCTGGTGAAGTCTGATAATGTGTAATTAGGTAAGGAAGAGCGCTACAAAATAGATACAACCAGCAAAGCAGGAAAGTTGAGACAACATTTGAGAACATATGTCGCATAAAAAAAAAATTTCCCATTTTAATAATTGTTTTATTTTTTATTTTAACCGAAAATCAGTAATTTTTAATTGTAATTTTATTTCAGTTTTGCGACGAACTTAATTATCGAGTGAATCGCCTATGATTAACGGGATGATCGTTGAGAGTTTTCTATTGATTGGATGCGATCGCGAGATGGAACAGTCACGTGGGCACGTGACTTTTCGTCGAAGAGAAGACTTGAGTCACCAACAACTTTCCAGCGTCGACTACTACGTGTCTATCTACTCTATGTTTGCCGAAGCCACGTGCAATTTCAGCTCGGAGCGTCGTCTCGTTTCATTAACGTAATTCGTGACTCCGAAGGTACACTTCCAAATTAACCAAAACCAATCAAACGTGGCATCGTTGTGCCCCCTATCCGCTTACAAATAAACGTTAAATTTCTTGTCATTCTTTCTACCGACCGTTGCCTATTGTTCACATTCGCCATCAATCGTGGACACCGATCTTTCCACACCGCTGTGTCCATAAATCTTTTCCCCTACTGACATACGATATTCCGTTTATAAATGATTATTAATCAATTGATCGAAAACTACAGAAAATTCGATCGTCAATTAAATTAATTCGCAATTATTGTGAATTAATTTAAATCGATAAAAAAACCGATTAAAATCGATTGAATTAAAATCTTTAGATTTAAACAGCAGAGCTAAAAAAAAGCAGGTGATAGAGTCTGAAAATCAAACGAAAAACACTCGAGTAAGAGACCACGTCGTCAAATTTGGAGACTCGACGTTTCGGAATTATTACGCCACTTTGTTCTATAAGAAAAACAACGGAGGAAGATACGAGTTGCAGGGTGGGGGTGGGGGGGGGGGGGGGGGGGGGGGGGGGGTAGAAGCACAAGGGGTTGTTAACGCTTCGCTGTCCCGAAATAAACAACAATATTATAACGTGAGCTTAATTGCGCCGGAGGGCTTGGGTATCGGGGGGCATAAATCGAAGAGAGTCCCTCTTGGACTGGCGAGACAACCGAGAACTCGAGGTACATAAAGGCCCATACATTGATGTTAGTTACACGTCTAATACTACTCTTGCAACCAACTACACCCTTAGTTTCTTGCTTCCTGACCGCGTTGAAGCGCCAGTGCGTGGGAGAGATGTCTTTTCGCCATCGACTCTTCGGCTCATCACTGAAAACATCGGCACTCAGACGCAGAATACTACCAATAAGAATCAAACAACGCCGAAATATCGCGAAAATCTTCTTACTTCAAGAGTCCGTAATATCGTCAGAAGACACAAGAGACAGAAGAGAAGACAGAGCTCCCGTTTCCTTTAACTGTATTTATTCATGTTTTCCTTGTTCATGTACCCGCGCATGACGATCAAAGTCACTTACAAGAAACAGCAAAATATTTCGACTCTTTTCGCGCATAATTGTCGCGGTGAGTTTTACACGCAAAGCTCGGGGTATCCGCAGTAGCGACGAGACTCGCAACGCAGTTGAGATAAGTTGCCGTTGAAAAAAAAAAAAAAAAAAAAAATTCGCAGAACCGTTCGGTCTCGTCGCGATGGCTGCGGTTTGGCGGTGTTTCAAGCGTACCATATAAACGCCGAGATCGTATAGCACATGACACTGAAGGACCCGCGAGGCAGTGTACAAGCGGGGATAGTGCGTGTCGCGTGTATATGTTAGTAGTATCTGGTTATATAGTTTGTAGCGTTGGGGTATGTAGTATATGCATGAAGAAGGTTAGCCAGGATGCTCAACGAGAGAGGTGTAGAGCCACGCGGACCCGACGAATCTACCACGCGGACGAACGGGTAGAAGCAGATCGACGAAGAGCAGCCCGAGAGCGATGTAAACGCGAGGAGATGGGGTAGAGGAGTATTCCAGACCGCTTTGCCAAAGCCACGCGGTTTGCCAATGGGCAATGGGGGAAAAGAAAGCGAGATGTGTTGGAGGAAAAAAAAAAAGAAAAGAATAAACGAAAACGAGAGAACGAGAGGAAGGGCTAAAGCGGAGAGGTGGGGTAAAAAAAAGAGGGTGAAGAGAAGAAAGAGAAGGGTGAGGATGGTGCAACACGCGAACCCGGAGGATAGAGGATCGGATGGTTAGCAGGAGAGCGAGGCACCGACTATATCGGCGCGTCCTCGACCGCAGGCCTGTTTTATTTTATGAATCGCAATATTTCACGCGACAACTGGACTCTCGCGCGTCCGCACGGTCGCGAGGGGCGTTCACCACTAAACTGTCTGCACACGGGTCTCAGTGCTTACCGCGTGCCACACCATATACCGAAGCTTACCGTAGCGTGTCCATATCATCCTGGTATAGAACAACCACTGGTTCGGACCAACTACAGGACAGACGAGAATAACACCAACTCTGCAACTATCGACGCTACGGTTGCGGCTAAATGCGAGGTGGAGCTGCGTTCCGTTGGAATCCGACTAACCCGATCGGTAAAACATAGTTACACACTTCTACGGTGACGTCAGTATTGGGTTTATCGAATAAAGTTTGCGATTGCGTGAATGTACTGCAATGCCAAGAAATGGCAATTACAAATGGAAACAATAGGACATTAATGGATGCCTAAGGTTGAAATAAACTCGACGCGAGCGTAACGAAATATTTAGTAGAATACGCAATTCATGTAAGCTGTTTCATTCCCCGTCCATTACCTTGCAAAGAAGAGTTAGCTATCTACAACACGTATTCTATATTCACGCGAAGAAGAAACGTCCGGCCATTAGCGGCATGCGAATAGGATAAACGCGGTTCTGACAGAAAAAGACGAAAGCGCTATTGGGGGTAATAAATGTTATAAAAGATATATTAACGACACGGCAAGGGTGATACTTTAGAATGAAGACAGTAGGAATGTGGAAAATTACGGGATACGAACTCATTGATATTCGGTGACCTTAATGAAGGAAAATTCGGCAATTTTATATCTAAAAACGTATTCTATTTTTTCTTTACGTTATTTAAAAAAACGACACTTCTACATTCTTTACGATTCACAATCTTAGAATGTCTAGAATCTTTTTGCCCGAAATCGCTGAAGAAAATTGATCGCGGATTCTGAAAATAGGGAGAAAACGTGTGGCACTCTAAGGGGGTTGGCGGAGCAAAGAGACGAACAAAATGAAATGTTGAAGAGACTGTACGCGATACGAGCGGTCAGTAAGCGCGCGTATGTAACATACTATCTCGAATATGCGCATATATCCCGAAGGGTGGTGACCCTGGCAAACGGCATACGTTTATATTCTCGGAATTAGGGGAACTGGATATGCAGATGGTTACTTGAATCCGCGTTCGGTAAAATCGAGAATTACGAGATATTGTTGCGTGAGCTGTCTTTGGCGTTTCTCGTAATTATATACCTAACTGCGCCGATCTTTCGCGCGCACGCCTCCGACTTCTCGTCGTGTTTTTGTTGTTTTTTGAGGGGTTGTGTTTCCTCACGAACGTCTCGCGAGCGATTACGTGATGATTATTCAGACACTCTCTATTTTATGTTCAGAAATTAGGGACACAAAACGCAGATTCAACAAGTGAGAATCCTATCCGGTGAAATCAGCGATTTTACCGAAATTTGAAAACCTCATTAAAGCATTCAAGTTTTCTGATCAAATTCATACTTTTTTAAAGAAAATATTCGTTTTACCGATTCTCGAATTTGCAACTTGTCAAATGTATATAGAAGAAAAATACTGATATATTTGCGAATTACACGGATCGACCTGATATAGCAAACAGAACGGTAACAAGATAACACGGAAGATAACATTTGTTTTATAGAGTTTCGCTACACCAGTGGCAGCAACCTTTTAATACTTATGTCGGGTGGCGCGACATGGGGCACTTTCACGAGAAACGGAACAACATTGGACGGCACAAGCAAAAGGAGCGCCAATGAAGAATAAAGAAAGCACGAGGCGCCACTGGCCATTGGTAACACGAGGGGTCTTTCTGACTATCGATGGTCGAATACGCTGCAACAGTTGCAACGACCGTCTTGCAATGGTATTAGAACCCGCGACGACAAGCACTGGCATCCGGACTCCCGGGTATAGATGCTTTCTACTCTGTATCTACAGCGGGCTGCTACTTCAGATACAGAGTATAGTACAGCTACATGTATAGTTAACAGCGTCATAATGCAGGACCGTTAAATACTAAAATGACCCCCTGCAAGTCTATACGAGACGTTAATATAAACCCGCTGGACAGGTAGCGAAGGTGTGAGCGCGTCTCGTCCTTTGTATGTTTGGTTTGTTCCTTTCTCGCTTACTACGTCCCACAGTTCAGCTCCTACCATTCCGTTTAGTACCCGTAACCCTCTCGTTCACATCCACCCGTGAATGAGTAGGAAGTGACGACTCTCATCTTTTACTTGTATCATTCACTATCGTTCTTTTTCGCACTTTCTATTCTGATTCTTTCTCTCGTTCGACGGTCATTTCCCATAGTCGATCGCTTTACTTAGACACACTTCGTTATTTTGTGATCATGCGGCAAGGAATACTTTTACTTGTATCGCACGGTCAGCTCGTGACCGTTTATTGTCTTGCGGTCATCGCGAAATGTTCGTTTATATATTTATAAACCGGTTGTATTACTCCGGTATTAAAGTTTCATCCAATACGTTCTAAGATCTACGTATCTACGTGTGTACGAAAATTGGAACAGAATGTATCCTTACTTTGTGTAGAAGGCGGTGTTACATTCAGAACAGGCGTGGTTACGCCTTCGGGAATCGTCGGTTTCCGTGGTCCATACAGTGGACGCTGAAGTAATAGGCGAAGACAGGCACTCGCTGCGATGGGCGGTAAGACTGGATCGTCTGGAGAACGATGCCGGGCAGTGGATGCACCGAAATGGTCGTTCACCCGTGTGATTTCTAATGTGATTCCTCAATGAAACTTTGGAAAAAGCCTTTTCGCACATTGGGCAACGATACTTTATGGTCGTCCTGCTGGTACCGGCTTCGTCGGAATTCGTTTCTATGCTTCCCATGTGAAGAGCATCGTGAAATATAAATTCTCCTTGAGAGTCAGTGGTGAACGGACAGTTAGTACATCTCCATTCGCCCTCATTGCTCGTTGTTACACTGTCGATGTTTTCCACCAAAGCTTTTGCGCATTTAACGTCTCTCGTGTGTCTCGTCACGTCCTGCGGAAGGGCGAAGAGCATTCCGCATCGTGGACATCTTGAAAAATATATTGATTTCAGCTAACCAAAGATACGCGTTCAATTGTAAATTATGAAAGATCCGACAGAAGAGAAATCATAGGATTACAAGTACTTTCAGACCTGTGACACAGTTGAGGATGTTGTTGAAGCAGATGCTCCTTGTGTTGGACAAGACTTGCCTGTTCTTCGCCGCAATGAGGACACTCACGGGTTGGACAGGTGGAATTTTCAAACGAAGATTTACGAGTTCTAACCATTTCCTTGTGTTCCAAAGACCTCCGATGAAGCACCGCTTCGTTTGCGGTCGCAAAGTTCAACGTGCAGAATGAGCAAAAGTACGGTGTCGACGATTGTACGTCCCGCGCGAGTCCGGAGTCCTGGAAATCTTGTTGACGAGAATGTGAGGACAATTGATGACGTTGCAGGGCAACAAGAGACCGGACAACTTGCGGACAAAGGCCGCATGCTATTTTACTCTGATATTCGTCGCTCGCAGTTAAATTATCGTTGTGTCCTGTTTCTCTGGCATGTAATCTCAACTGTATGTTGTATCGGAAGCGTTTATTACAATTTTGGCAAACAAGCGACGTCTGTCGTCGCACTACCACCGGCACGGAACCGTTTACAATTGCCACCACTTCTCGGTGAGCAGAACTCATGAGGTGCTCTTCCATTGTCTCATTTCGTTCACACCAATAGTCGCATGGAGTGCATTTAAAATGTTCCCCGACCTTAAACACAGAAATAAATTACGTAACGATCCATATAATGAATAAGATAACATGTAATCACAAGAAGAAGTTAACTTACATTGTGACATTTACGGGCGTGAAGACTCGAACGCCAATGCAGCAAAAATGTCTCTTCCGTGTTGCAATAAAAACGACAGGTAGCACACTGAAATGGACACTGGCGAACAACATTAGCCATGTTTGCCAAGATAAAGTGACGAGCTGCTGGATTGCTACAGGGATTCACACCGGCTACACGACAATGGTAATGAGACAGCAGGTGTTTTCCCATTTGATGACGGCGTACCCGCGCGTGACACATTTCGCACCAAATGACCTCTTTCTCGCGCCTACGAGATTTTCTTGGCGACTCGGTGTCCTCACTCTGATTTGGATTCTTGGATTTCTGATAATCATTTCAATAATGTCTTCATACGTTGCAATGAAAATCCGCTAAGTTATTAATCATATGAAAAAAAATTAACTAGTGGATTACCGATGCGATAGCGGCAAGTGCTCTCTGTCGTTTGCTAACGGACTTCCTCTGCAGAAGAGGAACCACGCCACGCGGCAATTGCAAGTCTCCGTCGATTTCCTGAATGCTCCTTCTCGCGTGTAAGTCCGAGAGCAAGTGCCTGTTGTAAAGCAATCTCGAGGCGAGCTTCCGGCCGCAAGGATCGCACCAATATCCTGAGCCCAAGTCACCGGCAGCACCGGGTATCCATTTCCCCTGAGTGTGTCCAGGCAGTGGTTGTTGTTGATGCGTTGCCGATGGTACTAAGAGCGAAGCTTCTGGCTCCTTACCCGCAACCTCATTCTCCTCGACTCTCTGGCAAAGGTCAATACTGTCCATACAAAATGTATAAATACTACTCTTCCACTACCATCGTACAACGTTACACCCGTATCCGTGGTATACGTTACTCGTATCGATCAGACACTAGGGTTCGCGTACTCTACACCCCGACTACTTCAAGGACAACAATTAGTCGAGTTACACTAACGGCTGACAGTCACGCGATCCTTTAATTACACGACGCGAGTAGAAGTAGCCCCGCCGCGAATCTCACGATTAACGACGACGACGACTGAGGAAGCAGGGAGACAGCGCAGGAAGCTCCAAGGAAGCTACTTCTGGCCTCGTGAAAATATCTCCCCATAATCTGACTCTCTTGCTCTCTGTCCCTCTCTGTCGTTTCAGAACTACCACTGCAGAAGCTACCTAGTCATCAGCAAAAACCACTTTATCTACACAGCAGTATCGTGCAACCGATTAAAGTTCCAATTATAGTGAGTTTTCAATTAATACCCCTTTCTACCTTTCTCTCTTTATGTCTTATTTTTATTTATTTATTGTTTTTCCATTTCGGTGTACCCTTCTATCCTTGTACTATATGTTGATGAAAAAAATGAAAAATGTTAATACCTGTACTTGCGAACTGTCAGCGGGCTTCCATTTGCCACCTGTGTGAGAAGGGGGCGGGTGTTCCTGATTATCCTCATCCTGTTCCAATTCATCCTCGTTAATCCTGCCCGTGTCCTGCAGCAGTTCACTGGGCTTCCATTTGCCACCTGTATGTCCGTGCAATGGATATTCACGATCCTCGTCATCATCGTCATCATCGGAATAAGAGTCCTGCTCGCCAATATCGTCCTCAGCGCTCTCTTCATCAGATTCTTCATCCTGCTGATAATCGTACTCGACGTAACTCTCCAATTCCGGATGCTCCCCGTGTTCCTTGTTTTCACTGCTGACGTCCAGATCGGCAAGTATCGTTTCCTCCAACCATACCCCGTGGTCCTGTTCCATCCTCTGCGGATCCTCATTTCGTTTCCTCTCGTTGGACACTTTTGAATTGGTCATAAGGTTCTCTAAGGGAGTATCGGCTAAGTTCTCGTGACAACTTATCTTTGTCGACGACAAAGTAAATGTCGATTTTCCGGAAGCCGATGTAGAAGATTTGTTTGCCGTTGTTGTTACAATTTCTGGAAATCCAACCAGCGATGGAATTCCCAAGTGATCCATGAGGTCATCCAGATCACTTACCACCGGTGGCATGTTCAATAGTTTTTCTTTGACGCTCACGTCATCTGGTTCTTGACATTTTCGAATCTTTTTCTTATTTTTATCGTCGGTTTTTGAAACTTTCCGTTCCTTATCGACGAGTGTACGGGCTCTCGGGGCCGGATTCGATTTTGCGCTACTTTGCAATTCTAATGAACTGAAGAATGTATCCGCATTCAATATCTCAGGGTATGTAACCGTCGTAGGGGTAGACGGCGCTTCGTGAGCCACTTCCGCCTTTGGTTCTGTCGATCGACATCCAGACTGTCGGTGACGCACATAATTTTCCAGACCATTCACGGTGAGATGACATTTTATGCAAAAGTGAGTGTCGTCGTCATCATCGTAAGTTTCCATTTTTCACATAACTGATTCTAATCACCTATAAATTTAAACTATAATAGTTAATTATATAAAATAAAATACTTAATTTCGAATATTGATTTTTGTACATAATAATTAACTACTCTGATAGGATATTAAGCGAAAGTTGTCAACATTTTGTGATAATGTGAAACATGATGACAAGGTACCTCGCCATTCGTTTTAATTGAGAGCATGTAAAATGCCAGGGTCTTCATCCATATTTCTCCCGACCTTAAAACGACTGGTGACATTTTCCCGTCTAATTCTGCGATGACTACGCGCATTTGACTCATTCTTTTTTTTATAAATTAAAAGCAAATATTCTGTATGTCAACGTCTATATTCTCCGATCTATTGGTTGCCAAAAAAGTTTTGCCATAAGTTTTATATCATCGATAATTCAGCGTGAAGATTCTGAAATGTTTGCTACCGAGCAGCGAGGATGAGCTAAAAATTAAAAAAAAATAAAAACACTCGGAGCCCGTAGATTTTTATTCCATTCTGCGCTCCGGTCGCCAAGAAGTTTGCTCACCCACCGTTGAAGCAGACAACTTAGTCGATATTATTTAGTGCATTCACATTCGAAAGAATGTTGTTGCTTTGCATGATCTACATACATGATTTACTTTTGTTTGCAGATGAAAGCAAATCATGATACAATTGTTGATTCTATACACCACAGTATTGAATATACAACACCGTGAATCTTGCTTGACGGTGTTGTTTCTTGCCGTAAAATCTACGGTGTACCTTCAGAATTTGGATCTCGCTATCGAATGATATCGGTGTGAGAAAGAAAGAGGGAAGGGAGGCGACGACAAGGCGAGTAATGGCCAAATTGAACTCAATATTCGCAAGATAAAAGGAAAACAGATTGACGCCCGAGTTTTACACACACGAGTGGAGTATACTAGCTGCGGGTGAGCGAAGCAACGCTCGCTCGGCGGGCCAGGAAGATCGGTCGATGCCGCTTGGCCGTTATTCGGACGACGACACTTCGCCTCCCAGTCGTGTCTCCTCCCCTTGCCCTTTGCCTCTACCGTTCGCCGTTCACTCCCCCACCCCGTCGGAATCGGCGGCTCCTCAACTGCTGCTGTCGCGGCCGCCACCGCCGTCTCACCCTTTCGCCCTTTCGTCCCTTGCGAACTCCAGGTAGCACACAAGCGTACAGCCAGAACTGCCAGGGTGAGCGTTGGATTCACCATTACCACAACACAACAGCAACAGAGTCTCGCTGCCTCGGCATCGCAGGGTGACTCGATTAAAACCGAAAAGTCGACTTTGCCACTGTGTTATGCAGTTGCCGATGGTAGTAGAAAAAAAAATGAGTTAACGCGGAGCCAACATCGTACACCCGGAAAAACGTTTTATCCGCATACTTGAGATTTAATCGAGAAAAAGCGTATTAAAACATTTTGTTTATTTTTATTTTTAATATTACAACTTGAAATAATCGGACGTATTATCTCAACGAATAAACTTTTCAATGAATTGGATAATTGTTTTCAAACGTGCATTTACTCTGTAACGTTTTAACTTACAAGAGTGACGAAAGAGAGATAACAATCGCAAAAGGGAATGGGGAATTAATGGCCCAACTATAAAGAGTAGAACGAAGAGTGCTCGGTCAATTCTGGCAATCGAGGATTTACGGGTATTCGTGAGCACACCTCGCGAGAGCGCGAGGGGGAAAAAAAAAAAATAACACAGTCGTTAATTGGCCGGGGACACGAACAACGCGTCGATGGATGGCGATACGTCAACACCAAACCCCGAACGCGCGAACGTTACCACATCCTGCAGCAGCGTGTCTCTCGTCGAAACAGCCTCTGTGCTTCTCGCTACCGCCCCTCCTCTCGACCACATGTCCAGAAATAACGCGACGTAACGAGTGATCGAGGAGCCGGATTTTGATCGACGATCGCCAATGATTAATCCTTTGTTCTGTACAGCTCTACTTGGCATCAATGCCCTGTTTGTTGCTAATCCACGACTTTTCTACAAAAAAGTTGCACACCTGCTACTCTTAGCTATGTTGTCATCGTCCTGTGCGATACTTTGGATGATACAGTTAAGTGATTTTTCTCGAAAGTAAGGCATCGTGCTATCGATTCTAATCATTCAATCGGACTCACGGGTAATTTTTGCAAAGGTTCAAATCGACTTTTCGATATAAAAAAATATGTTTATTAGTGATATCGATATTTTTAGCGAATTTCCCAGGTTAGTTACGTACATTTTCGCTCGGCGCGGCGTAAGAGCCTATCGTCACTATTCTTCAAGTGATTCGATCCCGAAATAATATTGACCGAAATAAGTACTTTGCGCTTATGTTTGTGGCAAACATGTAATTGTTTGAGTTTTTTTCGAGACCGCCTAACGTTGCAGATCTTCCTTCGGGTTTAGATATACGTATTCATAGGAAAGCTTTTCCTCGGATAAGCCACATGATCGAACGACAACCAATTTGTGCAGTTCTGATCCTGGAATCTGTCGTGTAGTCTCCAATTCTGTATGAGACAGATGAGTCTTGGCTGTCCGAGATTGCCGGAGAGATGAACAAAAACATCCGTGAAAGTGATCAGAGTTTTACTTATACTGGTAATTATTTTCCCATCGAACTTAACACCTTTGGCATTCATTGATTGTTCGTGCAAAACTCACGTACAAGAAAAAAAAACTCTTCTCATATCGTATTTATTTTCTTAATGCCACAAAAGCATCGTTATTGATGACGCTGGACGATATATAGTTTCATTAACGACGGTATTATGACGGTATTAACGTCGCGAGGGTGTCGTCGCATCGAATCGAATTTTCTGCACGCTGTCACGAATTCTGCTAATTGCACGCCAATGACAATCGATGCAATCCTTGTCAGATAATAATGAGACTAAGATGATTGAGCGCTGGACGCATTAATAGCAACTTGACAATCGTGTTGATATCAATAATCTTACAGAATACGATTGGTTACCCGACAAATGGAGAGAAATATGATCCGTCGACGAAACAATGCATCGTTCTTTCTACCTTTACTTTTTCTCCGTGAAACATTGAAACGCGAAAAAAAAGAAGGTGATACTGTAGATACAAACTAAAGGGGAGAGAAGGAAAAAAGAGAAATTCTACGCGAAAGCGCGAAAGTAAACGGTGGGGGAAAGAATCTTTTAGAAGTCGTGGAACAAAATTCAACTCTTCCGATCGCACCCTTCGCGATGTGCGCCTTCAGCAACGGCTCCATTTCACAAACCCTCTCATCCTCCTTCATCCCGCTCGCCTGTTACGGCTTCTGATGCTCGGAAAACTTCAGAAACCTTATTTGATTATACCGACGTATTACAAACGTTTTGGCGCGCAATTACTACATTCGTCCAATTTCATATACAAGGCGCTCGATCTCGTGTTTAATTACTTGAACTACAGTAATTGCAGCCCATTGCAGAATATGATTTCATTTTCAGCAATATTAAAAAAAAAAAAAAAAAATACATATCATACACTCAAACAATATTTCGAATAAGAATAAGAAATTTTTTTTTTTCTTAATCAAGTAGTGTACAATTAGGTCCTTTCTAATCGACATCCATTGACAGACAAGAAGAAAATTCTTTTAGCATTTACTTTCGTCACCATAGTAACCAGAGGATGGCGAAAAGATGATAATCAGATCTTGCAGTTGTCGAAGAAATATAGATGTTAAAATAAATATGTATTTTATATCGAAATACGCCGGGACTCATACGCATGAATATTGAAAACAGAATATCCAAATTCGAATATTGCAATGCCTCGCTATAAATGCGTTTATTAGTATATAGGATATCGATGAGAGAAATATCTGAGTATTGCAATTCGAAAAGTGTATACAATATAGAACATGTATTTAAGTGGGGGAGGGGGGGGGGGGTGGTAAGCTATCTGTTGCTATCTGCGTCTTTCTTACATGGCCAGTTCTCACGTGAACATATATAAGAAGCTGTAGCATGAGTTGGCAGTAAGACAGAACGTAGCTGGAGACGAAGAGAACGTCGGAGGTAAGAACGATGCAAGGAGGCGTACAGCCAAGGTACAGCTCCTCTGTTCGTATAAAGGTGTATTTCTATGCACCATGTGCCTCTTTGCACTGTATCGTGTAGGTGAGTGTGTGAGAGTGTGTGTGGTATCACTACTACCGACAGCGGTAGTGGTGTGAGGCAGTAGCGATGTGGTAGGAACGAGTCGGGAGGAGGGAGGGAGGTTTGTAGGGAGCCGCGACAACGATGAGGAGGACCAACACCACTACCGAACCCCCTTTAGAACAGATAGAGAGAGGAGAGAAGTAAAGGTGGTAGAGGCACGATAGCGAGAGGGTGAGCGAGCCTCTGTCTAATCGATGCCGCGGCGGTGCGCGCTCGGCCCGCTGGCTATTACGCACCTTAATGTCCTCTCTCTCCCGAAGCCGGCGCTCCCCCCAAAGTCCCGACGACCCGCACTACTGCTACTGCTTCAGCCGCCACCACCACCGCCGCCGCTGCTGCTGCTGCTACAACCCCCTGACGCCCACCCTCGCTCTCGCGGACGTCCCGGCATTCTCAACCCTCCTTTTGCTCCCTAGAAAACGTCCACTCGTCCTTCTTTCTCGTACTTCTCAACAAACTCAACTGGAGCTGCCATCGCCCGTTACCGCTGCCTTTTCTGACGTGAACGGCAGCGGGAAGGATCGAGAGAAAACGACTAAAACAGGGAGAGGAAAAGATAGAGATACAGACGACGTGTGCGTGTCTTGCCATCCCTCCCCGCGTCCCTACGTTCTATCATTTGATATCCTTCCATTCCTTCCTCTCTTGGTTATTCTCAACACCGAGAGGCGGCCATGACACGTGTCAATCTACCGCAGACGCTCGATCGATACGGACGGACTTCGCCGCGGCTCTCGACTCTATATATATGTATGTATAAGATACGTATGTGTAACTCGCGCTCCCACTCCGGCGCCTTATTCTCCGCCAACTCCTTCTTCACCTCTATACTCGCTCTCTCCTTCTGTCTGCCCTTATACTACAGTCAGTTTTCTTTTATCTTTTATTCGACATCCCTTCTTAATTTCGGTATTTACCCTGCAGACTCATTCGTACGGGCAAATTCGTTTTTACCATAATAATTCTTGTAAAAAGTATCTTAGTAAGTGTTGAGTTTGTTTTACGTTTTTTTTTGTTGTAATTAGCATTTGCTTAGCAGCGTCGCAAGTGATTTGCATTTTCACTTTTGTTATTCGACGCGTCCCGATTAAGAAGTACCTAAAATCCATTTATAACAAGCGACGCATTGCCACTAAGATGCTTGGAAGACCTATAGAGTTGGCGCGAGATATTTAAAATTTGGAGAAAAAAAAAATAATTTTTTTTTTTTTTTATTAGTCGTTTCAGGCCAAAAAATTTCGTTATTGGGATTAGATTTTGAATCTCCGAATCTAGTAGTGTCAATGTACAGCCTCCGCAGAAGAGAGCGGCAACTGGCGGTTGACAGACTATACTGTAGGTAATCTTATCCGCGTATTCTGATTTGATTCGGTATGATTTGGTTGAATAGAAAAATTTCGCAGGCAATGTGAAGGCATTTAAAATTTGCTATACAGGAGTGACTGATATACGTAATCGACATACTATGGCAAAATTGGCAATTACAAAAAAAGAAAAGAAAAAAAAAATGACATTTTTAAAAAATTTAATTGAATCGTTTCAATACCAAAAACATATTATTAAAAATGTCCAATAGATAGATTATAAAATTTATTTCAAGTTTTATTATAAACGTGTTGTAAATTAACGAAGACTTCTAAGCGACAGTCATTAAACTTTCTAAATTTTTGCGTTATTTTTGTTCCATCCGCAATAAGCAAACCTTCCTTTGGGACAATGTCCACTTGTACTTTTTTTACAACCGAAGGCTCGTCAATGAATGTAACAAAATTTTGGTCTGAACTTTGGAAGTCGGTGGAGTGGAGTGTTGGGTAGTCCTGTAAGCTGTAAATATCTCTGAAAAGATAGCTAACGGAGCAGAATTGGAGTGACGAGGACATAGAAAAAATGCAAAAGCAAATAGAAAAGGCAAGTATTTCACTTTACGACGGGGCACTTTATTCTTGGATTTCCTTCGGTGAGTAACAGTAGGCTGCAATATCTTTACGCAATAGTAGCCGAAAAAGGAAATGAAAAAGGATCGGTAAGAGGGTTTCGAAAGCGAGGTCGGGCGTTACTTCTAGCATCGCCACTCAATATCCATAGCAGTTAGACACGAACGTCATGCTTCGTACACTGACCCACCGTGTCAGTTGCGTAACGGAACGTTGCTTTGGAATGTATTTTCAAGATTTAGTACCATTCAGTGCGTTTACATTGGTCCTGTGACAATCTTTGTCTCTCCTTCTTATTCTTTCTCCACGCTTTCTTTTCCATCTTTTCATGTCCTGTTCTAGTTTTTCGGGGGTTTTTTCTTACTGAATCAAAGGCACGCTACAGCCGAGCAGCGGAATCATGTAACGAGTGCAGCCCCCGCAACGGAAACGAGCGAATCGTAAAGGGGCGATCTAGCACTGTGATACAACCGACCGAGAAGAGTGTCCAATGGTAGCGATTGCGATTGCCAGCATTCGCTAGCCACTGCCGTCTGTTATACTATGAATAGAAATTCGTGTTTGCCAAAGCGCCCAAATTTATGTATGATATTTCCTCGCTGGCTCTCGAAAAGCTTAACTCATAAAGTTCCTCGTGAGCGACCTGACTAGAAAGCAATTCGCACACACATTTCTCAGCTTTCGTTCGTCTCGTTTTTCGTACAATTTCTTAAATTTTGACAAATCGCTCGGAAAGGAAAATTCTATTATTCTTTATATTAATGTTCTTTTTAATGTTTATTTCACCCCACATAGGGTGAAATAAATGCGGGGCGCGGGGTTAATGTTCTTTTTTATTTCACCCTATGCGGGGTTTCCTTATTTTTGCCGATATTAGACAAGAATTGAGTATTTTATTTGTAAATCGTCTCAAATAAGAATAATACGATGCATTTCCATTATTATAATAAATGCTGCCGATTATAAATCGATGTTGAATAAGTTCATCGAGACAGAAAATGTCGAACGATACAATACGATGATAAAAAATCATAATCAATTGTCAATCACACAATTGCACTATTGTTGTCTACAATTGTAAAGCATTTCCGATATTTTGATTACTAATACAAAGTTACGGAGCAAAGTATAGTTTTACCGCGAAGTCTTGTCAAAAGTAAGATTTGCATTGTAATATTTAGCAATGTGTACGGTAATTCGTTAAAATATTGTCTTATTAAATATAATCAATTCGGTTGGAAAATGCGTGTCTACTATCACTCTGCAGCGTACTGTAGATAATGTTGTCGCGATGGTGACAAATTTTTTTTGTCACATAACCCAACAAAAATCACTAAATCCTAAAATCATTTGCGAATAATACACTGTGGTACGATAACTAAAGATCGTGATATCATGATTTGCAAATCATTTTAATTAATCTACGTTAGCCTCGGATTGTTTAAAATAAAAAGCAAAAAACAAATTTTTCAAACAGTGTAATGCGTAAATGTTATGAATTTACTGCCGTAAAATAAATGTATATCATCAGATATACTGAAATGACGTCTTCATTAACATCGATGTTATTACTTTGCTATATGTAATGCGTAAATGTTCGTAATCGTCGAAAGAATACTAATAGTGCGTTTATGTTAAATAAGTTAAAAAAAGATTAAAATAATTTATGTTAATATAAAAATCGTCATGAGGCCTAACAACTTACAGGGATTCCTTACACCTTGTCGCGTTGCCTCGACTTCTCTGAGTCACGAGATAAACAAACATTTTCACGATATTGTTTTCCAGTTAAACAAAATTTACTTCGACACATCTTAACAATCCGGTTAATCTCCGAGTGTGGATCGGCTTTGCGTACGATATTGAAAAATTGCTGCATTAATTACCTAACATTAGTTATTTTCCGTTTGTACAGTTTATTACATAGTTACCGAAAGACATGGAAAAAATTTCAATATTTACAGCGTCTCATCGGAGAAATTGCGTTATCGTACCCCACTATAAGAAACGACGGAGTACGAACCAAATTTCAGTCTCATTTTCGTCGTCCTTATCGTCGCACATGTGACAAGAAAGATAAAAAATAAGTCAAGGAGAAAGCCACAATCTGCCCTTTTCTTATCAACCAAATTGGCACGATGATATTTTCTATCGATACGCTCTACAGCTGGAAGAAAAGAGGGGCGGGTGTCTTTGAGTCGTTTTTCAAGGTCGAATATTTGTTCGGTCGACCTGACTAAATCGCCGATTCGTAAGAAACCCGCGAAGAATTCAAGCCGATCGTCATCGCCCCTTCAAACTTACAAACCAACAATGCTTACAGTTTTTTGTAGACTGGAAGTCATCATTACTAAACCTTATCCAACAATCGTCAATACAATTAATTGCATATTTTTACTCCGTCTATTCTATCCACGAAGGACGAAAGAAAAAACAGATGTGCATAAGAAAAGCCCTAAAGTAAGTTAAATTTATAAATGTTGGTGCTTCGACGTTAGTTCGACGTCAGAGACGAAGACGAAGAAGAAGCGGAAAGGCGAAACGGGCGCCCAGCGTGGAGCGCGGCAGCGACCGCAGTGTCGAGAGTAGAGGCACGTCGACAGAGCATAAACAACGCGGCAAGTGCCGCCCGAAAGAGCCGGACTTGGAGTCAGGGAAACCGAGAGGCCGTTTGTGCGCGCGTTCTTCTGCACTGTGGGCGTGCTATGCGATCCCGTACGAATCGTTGCAATCGCGTAGTGGGGGTGTTGTATGACGCTATAGATCATCCGAGCTCCGCCCTTAAGAACCCGCCGTGGGCGGGAACATTTCGGAGCCGTGTCGACCTGTGGCGTCATCGAGCGGACACAATCGGAAAGAGGCACCACAACAAACTTGATTTTCTCTCTCACGAGATCGACCATCGAGTAAACTCAACGCTAACACTTTCGAGTGACTCAATCCTCTGTTTCTCTTAAGTTATTTCTACGTAGATTTATTAATCAATCGATGAAATTTCGTCAATCTGTTAACCTCTCTGCGTTATGTAATGATCAACGATCGTGTTATGTTACTCAACGAATTCTATTATTCGAATGGCAACAGTGTACAAGCAAATCACATAAATTTACATTTCCTTTACCCCGATTCCCGTTTGACCGTAGTTCACTTGAAATTTCTAGGTTAGGTTTTTCGATAAATCATAAATTACAACGTTTATACTGAATATTTGACTCAGTCTACAGTATCCGCGAGTTCACCAATATTTGAATGACGATTAGTAAGTAAATTTTGTACTCACCGTTACGACGAAAAGCTGCCGTAGAGGTTTTTGGCACCACAACGTCGAGAGATTCACGAGTGTCGTTTCGCGTAACCGTAGTTCGTTCGCGAACCGCTTCTTACGAGCGCTGGGTTAGCGCGGGAGGGGCGTGTGAGACGCAAGAGGCCGCCTCCTCGCAATTCTAAAATCTGGCAGAATCGAATCCCGCCCCCCCCTTCCCTCTCCCCATCCCGTTGCTGTATTTCACTTATGAACTGTGGGGCCCCATTTCGTCCGTTACGTCTTTACGTACAGCACTACGGCGTCGATGCATCCAACGACACTTGCAGGACTTTGATCGGCAATTTATGACGACGCGAAGAATATTTCTCAATGTTATTGCTATTATTAAAATCGTTGGTAAAAACAAAAAGTTGACGTCCCTCGTGCGACTCTGAATCGTACTGCAATGTTTGTGTATAAAAACTTTTAATATCGGTATATTAATTTTTTATTTAGAATAATTTTATAGTGACAGAATATACTGAATACTGAATAGCGTCGGGACCCAAATAAAGTGAAGTTACTCTATTGGATTATCGAGAAAATATTTGACAAATTGTTAACAACTCTATCATAAACGATCGTATGTATCACCTACACAATTTCTAGATAACTCAATAAAAAGTTATTAAACACAAAGTTACATTAGTATTCTCTTCTGTTGAATTTTATTGTATTTATTCATTAATAACGGAATGACTTTTCAACGGATAAAATACTGTTCCTCTCTGAAATACAAGGGCACAAGAAAAAAATAGCATAAATGTCGCAAAGATTGGGCGACAAATACGAGAAAAGCAAAATAAAATATGTCATGTAATGGTACCCAAGTGGTAATGAAGTATATGTCAGATATATAAAGGAAACATATTCATTTATGTGATGACAAAAAGTTATATATATAGTTATATCTGCTGGGTATATCTCGAAAGATATCTCACAGGATAAATAGGAAGTATATTTCGGATACATAACCAACAAAAAGTTGTTTATCCCGATCTCGTGAATTCTTCTTCTCCATGTCATTTATATTGGAAAGGTTATGAAAGACTATGTATTCGTCCTCATTGTTCAATGCAAAATTGATCCAATCCGCCAAATATTGCAGTCATAACTACCATCCATTTGTTCGTAAAGAGAAAAACGGTTCGACTTCGCGAGAGTGAAGTGTGTAAACGAGAGCGCGCGTCAACGTGTGAACGATAACTCGGATACAGTTTGGACGAGAATGCTGAGGGATCGCGGGCAACCGTTGAGTGTGAGAGGGTAAGGAGTATAGAATGGCTAGTAGGTAGAGGAGGCGGGAGGTGAACGAGTGTGAGAAGCGTCGAGAGAAAGAGCAAAACCCCTCCCCACCATCCGGCATCTCACCGCGACGCTAGTCCGCAGTCAGTCAGCGGTGGACCGCCGCCCGCTCGATTTCGAATCGACGTTGAGAACTTAGCTATTTTCAACGCGTACATTGAAATTTTTAAGACATCGAAAAAAAATTAATAATAAAAGATAATATTCTTAAAAAAAAAAAAAAAAAAAACTGTGGATCGCGCTCGCGCAACCGAATAAATCACAAAATAGTCGGCATAACGTCGCCACTGAGATATGTCATTGTATCGCATTTGCATATTTTCTTATTGGCGTCAAGAATGAAGTCGACGATTTCCGACGTTCGTTAAAACGTTTAAACGTAAACGTGACTTGTTTTCAAACATTCATCGGTGTCGCTGGTACAACCGCGCGAAAGCGTTTCTCAATAACTTTTCCTATCCTCGTCCGAAATCGTCAACGCACGTTCGTACTCCTCCGCCCCTTTTCCCGTCAACCTGCCCCCCTACCCCTCCCCCCGCCGCTGTGCTCCGCCCCTCCTACGGCAATGTTCCGCGGCGGACCGCGCGCAAACCACCCTTGCACGCCCACACGTTCGCTTGACGCGAACGCCTGAACCCCCGCGTGCGCCCGATCCGATACCGCGCGTTCTCTCGTGTAGCTCAACTGTCCGCGCGATACGCGGTGTCGCGCTCGTTACGCGGTAGTAGCGCAAAGCTCGTTATCATCGTACGACTTTCATAGTCGCGAGACACTTGTAGAAAAAGGAAAAAAGTAAATAGAAAAAAGAAATTCGATTGACATGCTGGTTCTTCGTAACGCCGATAAACCTCCTCCCCTCGTTTTTTCGACAATTATACGACACATTGGTGGCAATTAATTTTGTCAAAAGATCGTGTAAATACGAAACAGCGACCGCGGGGACGACATGTAGTGGTGATAAAACGCGTGACATTTCTAATGGGTGAAAGTTAAACTTCATTGTGAAGTAACGTTTAAATAATTAAAAAGCCGTAATGCTATTTAATGAGATAATGACAATCCTGTGACGCGAAGAGATAATTTCGTGAAACTTGTTGCTTGATGTGCAATCGATGCTCGCAAAGAATTGCGAAATTATGGATTTGTTGAAAAGGTGAAAAATGAATGACATCGTGTAATTACGTTGCGTGCGTTATAGTGACAAATTAGTAAAAAAAAACCGATCGTTCGAATTTCGGATGAGAAACTGTGAAATAATTTCAATACGAAAACCGTAGTGCAGTGCGAGGAAAGCTATTGTTGTTCTTCACTAATTTATCTACTTTTATTTCCTGTCGCGACAGTGGTGATTCAGTGACGCGTCGACACGATTATTGGTGACAAGATCGTCGACGAAAGATCGCAGTGTTTCGATAAATTACGGCCTGTCGACGTGACAAACGAATCGTAGAGATAATCGTGTGTTGTCGAATGGCACTTCAGTGGATAAATTTATATTTTTTCTCTAAAAAAAAGTCCATGTTCATTCCATAGTTTTGAAAAGGCGAACTAATCCTCGGTAATTATCGAGATAAATCGCGAACAACTAACGCTGAACGCAGATGACTCGAAGGAAACAACACGCTCCACAACGTATGAAATGTAAGTCCAAAATTCTTTAATTTCTCCTTTGCATTGGTAATTCAATTAATAATTATTAATTAAGGATTAAAGATTCGACGAAAGACATCGAAATATATTACGAATCGTTCGAAAGTTATGATTGGTTCGGACTGTATTTGTTGTATAGTTACAAAGAAAACGACGAACAGTAATGCCCTCTGGCCGACAAATCACGAAATGGCGTCTCGATCCTATAATTCGAAGCATAGTATGAATTATTGAGGTCATTTCGATATTAAATCAGAATAGAAAAAAGAGTATTTCAGCTTAGTAGTCAACAATTAGATACGGATAAGAAAAAAAAATTATTAATAGACGAAAAACGTGAAAATAAAAGGTAAATCGAATTTGAGATTTTTTTTACAATATGGCCGGATGGAAGGAAAAAAGGATCCCGACGAGTAGCACGGAGAAGCCGGCTACAAGGTTAAACCGCGTCATGCGTTGGAAAGATCCGACTAGCGCCATGCTGCTTTCCCCACGTGGGAGGCCATGAGGCGTAAACAATATCGACTCTTTCTTGACGAGGGGGGTGCACTGTGTTACAACGAATAGACCATTTTGAAGCCCTGCTATTCGTTGAAAAATATTAATAATTGATTCCCGTACATATTTTCTGAAAAATACCTTTGTTTAAATTAAACATATGTGCTAAAATCACATTAATGAGTTCATCAACGAAATACAGTCGAACTTCGATTATCCAAAAATGCAAATGCTGAATTACCCGATCGAATATGCCGATATATTATTACGCGATGTAACCTGTGAAAAATGATCAATTTACCTTCGTCCTCTCCGCCGAATTTCACTTGCATTTTAGTCAACGAAATTTTTTTTATCGCAAAACGATTGCGAGATTTGTCAGCGAAAAACCCGATCTTTCGTTATAATTCGGACTTCAATCGTAGAATTTCTCGGAAATAAATGGAAAAAATGTTTTCGTGATAAGATATGCAGGAAACGATCGAAACCGCGGGTTTCATATTTTTCCCGTTCTAATTAATTCGCATAATCGGCGTTCTACTGTAGTTGTGCATACTTTCAATATATATACTCAACAGAAGATACAAAGTAATAAGTTCAGCAATGGTGCTGAATATAACAGCCCGATTTAGCATGGCAACGCTACGGAATAAAAAGTCATGAGCATTCATGACTTTCATCCTATAATAAAATGTGTATAGCTGCCGATAAGTATACCTCAATATTCCCGTGGAATTTACAATTTATAACTGCCTTTTTCACGAGAGTGATAACACTAATCGAATTCGCAGTTAATTAATCGACGCAATCGTCGAGCAATCGACTCTCTCTCCGCTGGCGTTGTTGGGTAGTTAACTAGATTCGCGGTCCAATCAAAGAGCCTACTTAACTTTTCTATTCGCGGTAGAGAACGACAGAGAATAATTTATCGTTGCTCACGGCGTGGTTTATGACGTCTTTAAAATTCGAAGCTTGTTGCCGCGGATAGATCGCTGCGCTCTCGCGTTGGTTAGCTTTTGCTGACCGTGATGGGTCGCTGATGTTGATGAGTTAACACGCGGTAACTTTCCTCACACGAACCGCCCGCCGAATTCGACAGAATGAATTCTACGATGAAAGTAGTATCAGAAAGAAAATGTTATCTTTCCCGCTTTTCGTGTGTCGGTGTATGAAAACCGATGAAGCCATCAGCAGTGAAAGTCGCGGCTGTCAGCACTGCGTAAAGATATAAAATAGGTACGTCTTACCATGCCGTGGTGAAAAAATGAGCGCCGTTAATTTCTCCCGTTAATGTACGGCGTTATTTGCCTGAAAAAATACAGTAACTTCGGCTTCAAAGAGCAGTTATCGATCTAAATCGGTATATTCTCGAATATATCATCTTCCATATTAACATCGAAATATGAAAAACAAAATCTTAGGTGCAAACGGAACACCACTCACCTGAAGCATAAAAAGTATTTCTTTTCTAAAAAAAAATCGCTTATTTCAGAATGATTTTTCGATTTGCATCGATTGCAATTTCTGTTTCGATAGCCATCCAACGATCCCAAATAAAATCGACTAAACGCCAGAAACGCTCCTCGAGGCAAAAACTGATCTGTTTGACGCAAGTCGGTGATCCTGTTATCGTAAGAGGATCAATAAAAAATAATAAATATTAAAAATTGAACAAATCGAATCGTATAACGTGAGAAAATTCTCTGAATTGTAAATTATTTTTCTTAGTTTTTTTCAAGTTTTAATATACTCCTCCGTTACTTACTGTTAAAAAAAATTGCATTCGCCTAAGAGAATATTTTTGCGTTTATAATACGCATTATTAATCCGAAAAAACATTTTTTTTCTTGAAGATAACACGGTAAGAATTTCCCAGAAAATTACTTTACTCGGAACAAAAAGTTATAAATTTTACGATAAATAGATTCGCTATAAAATTAATAAGACTTGTTGTACTAAAGTATTTTTGAAGACAGCACTCAGTAGGGCGACAAACGCAGCCAATGCATCGAAGCATTTGATTGTAATTATTTTTTGGGTGATTCTAATGTAAACGCGATAGATGTAAGTTGAAAATAAAATGTGATATAATTGAGAATAACACATGATGAACGTCAAAAACACATGAATTGGTATATTTCAACTCCTATTCGAATTATCATAAATTCGTTTAAAATGAAATGAAGAAAAATATTATCTTGCGAACTTTTGGGTTTCTCTTGCAAGGATTCTATTTTATTGATTCGATATAATATGAAATTGTTGGATCTAGAATAAAGTTGAAACGGGAATATATATGTCTTTAGCAGTCCGCAAGCGAATTAGTGACATTATTTTCCATTGCAGTGATTCATTGCACATATTCATATATATATATAGTATGTAAAATGCTTATGTATATATATATATATATCCGCACTATTCGACTGGGTATATGCATAGAAAGACGCGTGCGCGGCGACAAACGTTCTGGAATAAATAATTAGCGATTATAAATTCACTCGGTTCGATGCTTCCTCTTGTCACGCGGATATAAAGACGTAGGCGTAGTGTGTGACTGGCTGAAGAGAAACACGTAACGCGATAAATTTCAATGTCCAGCGAGGCGGCTGTTCGTGCATTTTTTTATTTATTTATTTCATTCTATTTTTTTTTTTTTCGATACGCGTTGATCAATGAATTTTAGGGTTTAGATATAAAAAAAATAAGCATTCGTTTTACGAACGAAACTATCGATTCTATATAAACTTTTATTGAAATTTCATGTTAAAATAGTCGTGTATCGAATATACAGGTTGGTAATAAATTTCCTCGTCGAATGTCCAATATTAATAAACATAATGGTTGACTCACACCAATTATTCGTCTGTCTTTTTGTCATCAGAACCAACGTCACGTTGGACAAATATTAATTCAAGTTGTCGTAAGAAACGTCATTCGATTTTTTTCAAATTGCACCCTCGTAGTCTATTATATGCAATTACAATTCTGAAAAATGTCATTAGCATATGAAATGCCTCTATATATGGACTTAGAAATACCCATTCGAACGATGAGATTAAAGTAAATAAATTTTATCAGTTGTTTGTTCGCCAACCTGCGAAATAAATGTATTTAATAGACCGTGAAAACAGCAAAATTCATTTACTCTCGTGAAGTTTAGTTAAATGAAACGAATCGTTTCTCTCGACGAACCTTTATCGGGTATTGACGATTTTTCATTAATATTCTCGATAAATTTTCGCCGCTTCTGACGAATCGCCGAAATTCGAGGCGCATAAAGAAGCAAATGAAAGTAATTAATATAAATAAAAGCGATAGTGGACGTGGAAAGTACTGGAGCCGTTTTAACCTGATTATTATTTGTGGAGTGAACTATCAGATTCACAAGAAATCCGGCATAGATACGCCATTGGTTCTTTCGCGATGTATGTTCACATATTTTCGGTCGTCTGCCGCATAACGGTCGCGACAGTGTCGGCGGCATGCTTAGCCGCATCGTTTATTTCGGGTTAATTCATCACGAACGAAGTGTTGCCGGATTGAACTGAATTAATATAACGTCATCTCGCTCCGGCGCTTTTGCAATGAACGAAAAAAAAAATACAAAACTCTCGTAGCCGCGATACAGCTGACCCGGATGAGCCGGACGCCGAATCGAACCTCGGAAATCCCGAAAATGATTGATACGCAGACACTGCCACCTCATTTATTCAATTGACCAAGTTCTCCCGGGGGCTGTCTGGTCATCGCAGAGTTGTTGCGCCAGTAACGAAGAGGCCACAGGAAAATGAGTGAGTCGAGCAGCGCCATACCTATATTTAGTCTGTCGCGTTCTCGTTAGTCAATCTCATGATGCCGTTCTCCGCAAAGAGTCCGGGGATCGATTTCAGACACAGGTGATGCTCCGCCACGAATGCTCTAGGAAAAAGCTACTTTACCCCCCTCCGCCCCCATTGCATTCGCGAAAGGGCCATAATTATCGTACAACTCGTCGATTCTCAAATCTTCGTCGGCGATCGCAAAATTCGCCGATCCGTCGACGTATTGATATTAACGACGCTGAGAAAAAAAATTTAGTTGGATTAACAAAATATTCGATAGAATACGTTCAACTAAATATTTAGTTCGCTCAAGAAGATAATTCATTTGTTGAACAGTTCTTTGCATTGAACAACCAACAAATTTTTGAGGAAATCAAATTTTTTTTTGTTTCAATAAAATATTTTTTTGATCTATTCAACCGAATATCTTGTTAATTCAATTAAATTTTTTCACAATAAAAACGCTCCCGTGTAAATGAAACGCTCGCGTAATGTTCATATCGTCTTTTCAATTGTAATTTTTTTTTTTTTTTTTCGTTTTTTTTTCTTTTTTTTACCGCGTTGCATTACACTACGATGCATTGGTGGCATCGTCACGGAAAAACGTGCATTATCCAAGGCCGCGCGGAACGAGGTTTTTACTCGTTGCTGCTGGTGCTACTTTCCTCGTCTCGGGCCGCTCCAAGGATTTATGGCCTCGTCGTGCGAGGTCTCGTCCTTGAAATTCCACGAAAGCCACCGAGCAGCGGTGGGCAGCAGCCCCAATGGCGCAAACGAAAAACCCGGAGCATTGTTTGAAGTGAAAGTAGTTTACGCAATGCTGGGTCCCGAATCATCCTCCGTCAGCTTTCCATTTTCCTTTGCATCGCTGCTTCTGCCTTCCCGCTCCCGCTGCGACTAAAAATACCCGGGCGCTCTTCCTATAGCTTCGAACACGAATTCCCAATGGATATTTCACTCGGCGGCGTGTTTTAAACATTTACGGGTTCATTAAATTTATAGGCAATTTTAACATTGTATCAAACCGAACCTGTCATCTCTGTAATGTCTCTTTAATCCCCTGATTTGCATCGGTTGCGTTACTAAACTGTGAATCGACGAGCCGCAGATAGCCGCGCGAGCGATCCGACCGTTTCGATATAAAAACTTCGTAGAATAGGGAAGAGGCAAGAGAACAGATTCTTCGAAAGGAAGTTAGCGCGCGTCGAGGTCCGCCGCGGTGCAAGAGTTCCCGACAGTTGACCCAGGTCACGGTCCACAACGCACTCCTCGAGAAGGGTCGAGTTAGCGTCGTGAGCGCCCTGAGAAAAAGTCTCCAGCCGCCGCGCGTGTTTTGCCGTGAAGTTTCATAAATTGAGCCTCCGGCGTTTTCGTCGGCAAGTTGAAATATCACAGATGTTAACGCGAGACATTTCCGATTTTTTCATTTTTACCTACGGCTCTTTTTTTACGCGCCGACGAAAGCCCATAATCTCTTTCCGTGATTTCTTCATATCTTCGATTGGTCAGTATCGATGTTTTAGTATCGTTATAATTTTCGTGCACTCAGTTTTCTTTATAGCGATTAATAACGTTTGTACGATAACCGGTATTACAAAAATTGTATCGCGGCGAAAACGATACACGCGGTAGAATTTTGATTGGCATGCCGGAGTCGTATACGAAGCCTGAAGTTGTATGGATGCGCAGGAACGCTAGCGAAGCAACGAGCAGCTTAAGTGACTTTCGATGTTTAGTATTGATGCTCGAGGGTTGCCCGCTAGAGCGACAAGCCGAGTAAACGTACATCGTCGCGCATTGCATCGGTTGCTGTCGAGTGCTCGGACCCGCCGGCACTATAATTCAATGGGCCTTCTACCAGATAGCTAAATCACAACGACACGCCGCGCTGGTAATGCGCGAAATGAGAGTCACCAAGTGTACGTGGGAGGTGGTGGAGAGACTCGCTGCTGTATCACGAACTCGTCTTCCCAACAAACGAGGATGGGAACAGGAGTCGAGGAAATCTAGAAACGAGTAAAGGAAAATGCATGCGGAAGTGCGAAACCTGTAGCGGCAGTCATAGGTGGTAAGCTGCTATGCATTATTCATCCTTACAACTTACGAATATTTGATTTTTTTTTACTCGTGATATCGGGGTTAACGAAAAAAAAATTAAATAAGTCATATTTGATGTTGTAAGGATTTTTAGAGTATTCACCTCACACCGTGAAAAACCTCCAATTTTGGAGGTTCCGACTTGTGTTCAGACAAACCCCTTCGTCCCTACAAAATATCTCGAAAATCGATAATTTAAAAAAGATCGAATCTTGCCGTATGCAAGTGGGTTTGTACGCCTTTGGAACTGATAAGAAACTGAACGACACCTGCTCTATTTTTTTTCTCTCGTCCGTTTGATTATTCGGATCATTCACATGCGCAAGTACGGAAAAAAATCTGTGTCGGGTTTTCTCGTTTTTGTCGTTGGCGTCGTCACGAGAACCCTAAGAAAAAAGTCGGAACATGCTTTCGAGTAGTTATACCAGTAGGAGAAGGAGGACGAAAAGGTTCGGTAGATTATCCTTTTATTCCGATGTACTGACAGCCCCTTTCCACCCCCTTTCCTCCCCCCAGACGCTACTTCGACGCTGGAGTAGTCCGCCTCGTCATTCCGTCCGTCCAGCGTTCGCTGCGACTCCGTGACCGGCGTCGGATACCCTTCCTTCCGAACGGCGGTGGCAGTGCTGCGCACACTTGGTCGACAAGGGAAGCAACGGCCTCTAGCCTGCGCGAGCGACGGAAGCGGGGTGGCTTCTCCGTCCGCGCGGCGTCTCGTCTCGACTCGTCTCGCGTGACGGCCTCGTCAGCCGTCAGCCAAGCTTCGCGTTCGGATCGATACGCTTGCCACCTTTTTCCGAGTCCTGCTAGCTGCTGCCCCACCTCCCCCTCCCCCCGCCCGTCTTCTTCGTTTTCTTCTTTCTTCCCCTCGCATGGACTACATAGTCCAACGACTCTTTCGGCTGTCTTCCTTCTTTACTCTGTACTCCCCTACTTGGCCGAAGCTACCCTCTCCTACCCCCTGTCCCGCGTGAAACGGAATGCAACTCTGGACTCGATGCTACCCTTCTCCACACCTTTTTATAAATTTTCCACCGAGACTACGCTGTCTTTTGCCTATTCCTTCGTTTAATAAGTCATTTCTTTCGCTCTCGAACTCGCGCAGCCCAACACCGTTGACCTATACTGTACGTTGATTTAAGTTAATTTAAACGGGACACTATCTATCCAATAATTCATTCATTCACATGCAATGTGGTGAAGTAGTTTGAAAAAAAAAAAAAAAAATTGTCGTTCGACAACGAAGTGTTGTCTCTACAATGCCTCAAGAGGTCTGCCGTAAGTGAAGGATCTTTGAAAATAAGAAAATTCCTTCATTACTTTGTAGCCATAGATGAAAAGCGATCGTACGTTTAAATTCATATACAAAATTGACGGTTTCGCTAAATATTTGCTGTACTCTCTTTTCGAGCCTTTGCGGAATAGCCGTCCCCAATCCATCGGCCTGTCGTACGGTTGCCTGCACACACAGAGTTTAGTTGAGTAGAGTTGAGCCACCGCGCTCGCCGTTCGCTGCCGCTGCAGCTGGCCGGGTCAGAAGACGTCTGGTGCCGCGCGCGGCCTGCCCGGGCGAGCGACAGCTTCTCCCACCCCGTACTTATTTCAGTCACCCACTCCAGCGGACCACCCTCCTTAGTCGCCATCCGTTCGACCTCCTCTCCGCAGCGAGACTCACCGATCTCGCTCTGCAGCCTGCTTTTCCAACCACCCCCAACCCTCCCCCTCCCCCTCCCCCGCGACACTCACGTCTTCTCCACGACTCCATTCTACCGCGACGTACGTGGTAACCCACGAGATGGACAGACGCTCTCGAAAAATTTACTTCGCGTGGAACGAGTCACAGTAGGACCGGACTTGAAGTATTCACCCCTCCCCTGTGTCATACATATACAAGAGTGACCCAAACGGACGAAGTAACTTATAATAGTCATAAATGCAGTACAGAACTGCGGCATAAGGGTGAAAAGGCATCGCAAAGGTTAAGATTTCAAGCAAATCGTGTACTTCCAACCCCAGCAGTTTTTTTTTTTAACAAACCCCAACCCACGCGATGATACACTGGAAAAATAGTGTCAAGCGATCAATTGAAATAGTATCCTAAATCTTGTCGAATAAAAAAAAATATACGTTTGTACAAAATTTTAGTCCAACATCTCAAAAAATGCAGTTAGATCGCCACCACTATTTTTTCAAAAAATTAAAAATGGCGTAAAATCTGAAAAACTGCATAGATTTTGCTAAAAATTTGACTAAAGAAGGGGACTTGATCCCTCAACATGTGGTGTAAATTTCAGCTTGGTATCTCACGCCATTCTCAAATTATGGGGTTGAATGATGAGTATACACACACATATACGGACAGACATTTTTTCTAAATGTAATTTTTTGACGTTTTGGAACATTCTAAACGCGTTTACATGAAAATCGAAAAGAAAAAAATTTCACGAAACCAAAGCTTCTTGAGGAAGCAAAAATAATGAATTAAGGACTTTATCGATTTTTGGTAAAACAGCCAATAATTAGTTGGTACAACATGATTTGCCAGAGCGTCAAGAGTAGGTGAACTAGTTGAAGCACCGTTTAGCGACGTATTGAAACCCGTCGTGTTCCAGACGTGGGTGGTTCGCGCACGACGGTCTAAGGTTCGTCTGGTAACTGACTGGCAGTCGACGTTCACCTCGTCTCGACACTTGTGACGTTACTTCTAGTCCGATGCCGTGTCGCTCGTAGGCATCGCGGACGGACGTGTCCAAGCGCGTGTAACGATTATATGCTTCTGGCGACGCCAATCAATCAGCTCATTACGCAACGTCAATCGTACGTGAGCGCGTGTGCCGTTACTGTCGACTTGGTCGCCATCAATGTCGGGTGTACGTCCAACGTCGTTCACGTCGTCCCGACGTTGACATTGACAAGTCCTCATGCTTGTTCTCCAAGCACAGCTCTTCCGACATTCGGTTGACTGATCTCGTCGGATGGCAATTTGTCATCGACGTTTTACTCCATTTTTGGTTATATATATAATGCCGGCACTTGAAACAATTCTATATCTAACATGTCGAAATTATGAATACACTTCGAATAGTATCGTTAAACAGAAAATTAACGGAAGTATCCCAAAAAGTCGCCATACACTAAAAAAAAAGTATATGTCAGAATATATAACAGTTATAGATATAACGTTAAAAAATGCTATTTTTCATGTACATTTTATATATATTTTATATCTTGTATGTATCTCAGTATATATTTCATTTTCATGAGGAACCAATGATAATAATGGCTTTAGTGAAATTTCTTTTAATACATATATATTTTATTCATTGTTCGTCTCGGCTCACCGCAACCCTTCCTCATCACTTCTTATTTAAATATTCCACGGTAACGTTTAGCACCTGTCGAAAGTCACGTGATTCGATTCTCTATTTTCCTATATGTATATGTGCCTACGATAGGCTAAGATCGGATAAGCGGTGGCACTGTGTGTATACCGACGCCATCGCATTGACGGGGAGACTATCCAAGGGGGGTGATTTCTAATTTATGACGTTGGGGCAATGTGATGAACAGACGTCATAAAGCATGTCGCGCTCCATGTCTGCAGCCTACATCGCTGCAACCATTTCCTCTCCAGACCTCTCTTCTCTTCTCCTTCCTCCGACTCACCCTTCTCGGTAGGCAGCTCTGGCTTCCGACTCTCGGCTCTCACGAATCCCCTTGGGCCGCGCTTTCGATACCCTCTCTGTAACCTTCTCCACCCGTTATCAGCACCATCCTCTTCCATTTCGCCACTCAGGTCCATCCAACTTTTTACTATGCCGCTACTTCCCGCTACGAATGTTCTGAGACATCTCATTCCCATATCCACATACACAACGCCATCGACACCAATTGCTGACCCAATCAACGTATCTTAGCTACAATTTGTGCTTAAAAATCGCGTATTTGCAGGATACGCAAAAGACGCATTAAAATCAGAAACGAACAGTCGACTTTTTTTCTTTAAATTATAATGCTCTTTCTCGTAACAAGCTTCGTATGTGACGAGACAGGAAAAAAAGTTATGTACTCAATATGCTGAGCGACGTCGACGAGATCGGGATAATTCTATTAACATACTGGGTTACCAAGGCAAAGAAAGAGACGATAAATGGATCGATATAACTGGCGAGTATTTAAAATGTACTCGATACCTATAATTTAATACGCCGCGCTGAAAAGCGATACGGTCAATAGAGTTTCTTAATAATTCAGACTGCCAGAGTTGCGGCGAGCATCGCACGACAGAGCACACGTGACGGTGAAGCGACAAAAGCCCCGCGGGGCTCTCGGGCTCATTCGAGAGATAAGAATATCATCATGAAATGGTCCTTGCGCAGTGTCACCTGTCAATTATTGCACACAGCTTTGCTGCACAACTCCCCGACGAAAGGAAAAAAGTATGATGCATGTGCTGACGCTACCCAGTGATGCCCCATTTACCACTACTTGTACTTTTACCGACACCCCGCTTGTCGCGGTCCATTCAACCGACCAGATCGATTCTATGACCGTCACGTCCCAGTCAACGTGTTTTACCATTCATTGTCTAAAAATAACGATAGATTCTCGACCTGGTGATGCATTATTGTCGGACCGGCGTATTCTATCGTATCGAAAAGATAGGTGGATGGAATGAAATAGAACAAGAATATTGTATGGGTTTATGACTAAATTGTCGCGACAGATCAACGACGGTGAGTGACTTATCCTCTCGGACCTCTATGAATAAAACTGTCGAGAATTCTTCGTAGATAGCAGTGAAATTTAATAAATATTCTTTCGTTCCCGTAACACTTTTTGATTCAATAAGACTCTATATATAACTGTATACCTTTTCATTGTTGGTTATTGCACTATTCAGATGTTGAAATCTTCAAGTGAATGAAAACGATGTATTGACCCTTTTGCTCGATCCAACTAGTGGATCATTAGAATTAAATAAATTTCGTATAACATCGGATAGGTCAGCATTCTCGGAACTCTGCACCTTCCTAACTTGTCAATGAAATCAACTTATGCATTGTATCATAACACAAAGTGATTTTTAAAAAATTATCCACGGAATGAAACGCAACTAAAAATGAGAAAACGCTTAAAATATAAAACAATACTTTCGTCGTTGAAAAATCAATAAAATAATCTTGTCTTTCCAACGTTCGTGTATAAACGCGCCGGTACCCGGGGATTATACATCGAGAACTACGTAAAAAGTGTCAACAGCAATTTACGCAAGCGAAACGCCTTAAAGTCCTGTACACTCGCTTTCCTAGTGTTGAAGAAAGACGAGAAAGTTTAACGTTGAACGGAATTGAGAAACAAAACCGAACGTACGAGTACCAAAGCAGGGAAGATGAAGACAAGGACGAGTAAGAAGAAGAGCTCACGAGGTTGTTGAAAGACCAAGACGGTAAAGAGAACAAAAAATATGAGAAGAAGATCGTGCCGTAGAGCGACGAGAGAGCCGCGGTCTCGGAACCTTTGTGAAAAATCGTGTTATAACCCTAATTTAATTTTATGGCCGGTATTATGGAACGGGTGGGGGAGGGGGGGGGGGGGCAGAAAGGGGAGAATTGTGTTGTATATATCGGGGGCGCTACGGCATAATAGCCGTATATGGCCGAGCGTTCGTTCGCGTCCGCGTATAATAACGGAGCGGATGGAGGGGTAGTGGCCAAGAGTGGTTGGGACGATGACGGTGCTGAGGAAAGCGAAAGAGCGAGAGCGATGGACTTAGGGAAATACGGCGAGGAAGAGAGGAAGAGGACAAAGGGGGAGGACTAATAATCAGTTGTAACCCGAACCACGTCGTAAACCGCAAAACAACGAGAATCGAAGCCGGTGCGGTGCCGGCGTTGCTTGCGGAGTAGAATGAAATAACGTAGGGGAGAAAGAGCGCGATAAGGGGGGAGGGTAGGGTGGGTGAGGGGGATGGCAAAAGATGAGAATGCGGAACAAGGAGAAGGTTCGAAGGAAACTTAGATGCTACAAGTGCCATTCTTTGATTTCTGGTTGTATTCTCTGTACTTTCAAGTGTATCGCTATGCAGGGCTTAAGGTTCGCTTGATGAGAAATTTATGATTAATACTTTTCATCATCGCGACATGGGAAGGTGCTCAGTTCGTTCATGCGAAGGCGTTGATGTTTATATGTAGCGAGCGGCTATAGAACGAGTTGGACGAAACAGTGGAACGTCTTGTAACATTGTTCGACAACTTTTCCCGTTCCCTCATCCCTCATCCCTCGTCTGCGGTTTCACAACCCTGTGCTTTTCTCGGCTTTGCCGTAACTGCGTAAAGCCCGCCACGTCGTCTACCAGCTGCCTTGGCCCGCCGGACATTCGTCGACTCTACTCGAGGACCATCATACGTGTCCGGTTGGCGCCGCGAATCGTAAAACGGCAGTCGCCACGACGGTCTCGCGTCTCGCGGAATCGAAGCGATCGAGTCTTCGAATGAGAAGACGCTCAGCTCTGCTTTCGAGAAACCAGTATTTTAGTGCCTCGCATCGTAGTCGCTCGGTATTGTCGGTGTATTTGTTTCGTTTTTTTTTTTCCTGTTCTGATGTCATCGGATCGTCCTACCCACTCAATCCAACTCGCATGGAAATGAAATATAAACTGTGATATATATACAAGATATATCTCACAGATCTAGAAGATCTCTAGATCTATGAGATATAGAACACTTCGCCGTTATAATAAAGATATCCCTTTTTTCATATTCTGACATATACTTTATTTTATCGGAGTTAATGCTTTCTTCCGAAAAATGGTGCTTAATGGTACAGAATTCGTCCGATAGGAATGAAGTGAAGAAGGGCAATAAAATTAAAAAAATATGTAGACAAGATAAAATAATAAATTGGCAGGAGTTGCGTCGATCGAATGAAAATTGGCGAAATACCATTCGCCTAGTGGTTATATCAAACAGCTCAACTACCGCGGGTGATGATCATCACCGGTGGCTTTTTCGTTCTGGCAAATCGAACGAGAGAGGCTCTAATATCTTGCGAAACCGAAATTACTATAATACTGGGTGCTCGCGAACGCGGGAGACGAAGCGCCACGTTGGCTGGCCACAAGTTGCATATTCCTCTCGATTATTATTGATTGGCGCGGTAGAGACGGAAGAGTCGAAGAGGGTGTGTGTGTGGGGGGAGGGGGGGGGGGGATATTAAATTGCCACAGGCAGAACTCTCTATGTTTACGTGAGATCTCCCGAAAAAGCATGAAATTACTGATAATCACCCGACGAGGAGGAAGAATCGAGTGAAGAACCAGCTTCGGCAACGGGTCGGTTAAGAAGTGCGTCCCTTTCCCTTTCTCGCGTGCGCGTCCTCTTAACAATGCTCCAGCGCTATAATCACCGTAGGATTTTTAGTTTCGACGGGACCGCAGTGATTGGCGCCGCATTATGCGCGTCGCGACCCTTTTGGTTCAGTCTCCCGGTCCCCAAATTTCTCCTACCTTTCCTATCTCCACTTTTACTAGCGCCATCTACCGCTCTCTGGCGCCATTTTCGAGACAAATTAATCCTCATTAAATCCGGGAATTGTTCAAATCTGTTTTTTTTTTAATTTCGGTATAATATACGCGGGCAATTTTTTTTTTTTAAAGCATTTTAAAATTTTCATAAAAAATGTCTATTAGTATGATAAACTTTGGGATTTTTTTTATTGATACTAAAGATTATTGTGGAAAATTTGATGAATGATTATAATAGCAGATATTATAGAATAAACTGCCGATCACTTGTACGCATGCGAAGGAAAAACATCAGAGTCACAAACTCTTGCATAAGGAAGCCAATGTAAACCAACTCCGGGAAGACCGCCGGTTCGTTCGTTGGCTCTTTCGAATTGCTACGAAGAGACGAAACGAAGGGTCAGTCGAGAGGAGGCGGCGCGGAGTGGCCAGGAGTTCGGCTTCGGCTGCCGGCCGCCGTAAAAACGTCAATTAAAGTGTTTTATTTGATCCTTCGTTAGAACGTTGAAATGGAATTTTGATTTATAACTGCCGCGGCCCCGGTCCCTCCTATACTTGTACATATACGGTATATCATATTCTGTATGGACTACTGCAGTGTGCTTGTGTATGTGTACCTCTATTGCACCGCTAATACTGACACGAATGAAAATGCACGCACTTTAGTATTTACTGCCCATATCGATGGATCGGAGGGACTTTGTGTCCATATCTGTACCTTGATGCATGAGCAACTGTGCGCGAAATGAGAATATTCTTGTTTGCGTAAAATAAAAGCGTGAAATAAAAGAAATAATAGCCTACAATTACTTTATGAGACTCTGATGTTTATCAGATTTATCGGCCTGACGATTAATCCCTTTTTGCGTTCAATCGTCATAAAGTGTGTACATCGTTAGTTAGCTAATTACTCGATTTTAATTATATAAAAATGTACCCTCTAATGTGGACGAACGTGTGACAGTGAAGACATCTATAGATACGTTTAGAAAGACGAGATATCAGAGTAGTATAATGTCTTCGTCATCAACAAGTCGTTTCGGATAATTGTAAAAATCTCATTGCTTTTTTATTCCAAGTGGAATTAAAAATTAATCGTTTTAGTATTTTAAAGAAATGTTTATCGTTGAAATTTTTTAGTTTTTGGTCAGAATTTGGTACTTGATTGCGATTTTTGGCCGATCGGACGGTTTGCGATTTTTTTTTTTTTGTTTTTTCACAAATTAAATCAAAAAATTGCCATATATCCACAATTACGGAAAAAAAAGCACTATCAGTTGTGCGTCGCGAATTTACTGGGCCGCACTCGAAGAATCCGTCGATTCTCATTCTCACAGTGTTTGCCTTGTCTGTGGAAAATCTATTTTCGTAGAGCACTTCTCGCGTGATCCCATTCCTCAACGAATCATCAGACGCGATCGTCATTCGGCGCGTCGCAGACCGCACAATTTCGCACATGTTTATGTTTCTACGAATATAACTATCTAATGGAATAAGAGATTGTGTAAAGAATAATAAATCTGCAAAAGCGGTCCAACCACATAGGTATATATTTGTAATAAATACATCAGTTGTATACATTTTGTATTCGCAGTGACGAACGACATAATTCACTGTCTGTGTATACTGTTGACAGTGTGTAGCAAGTGAGAGAGGATTTTAGATACACCAGAGAGAATATTAATATAAATTTTCGGTTCGAAACGACGTTTGGATACACTAAATAAACGGAATACGAGTGTTTATATATAAATCGAATCGGCAACCGACGTTGCCAGAGATTTCTCTCAATGCTTCGGGGATCGTTCGTCACTTTCGAGGACAGCTTCCCATTGGTTATTTTCATCCGCAGTGAAACGAGAAAAACAGATCTAAAGATCCACGCCAGCGCGAGGCCGAGGAATTAACACGTGGGTTTTCCTGCCCGAGGAAACGAGAGCGAGAGTCGTGTTCTTTTAAGTGACGAAGATTCGTGTTTTCTGGACTCGAAAAACTCATAGATCTCGAAGCGTTTATTACTGGAAGTAAGCAGTGTTCGACTAGCGTAATCGTCCGATATTTTGTGAGTTTGGGAGATAAGCGAGAAAGTGCAGTTAGCAATAGCAGAGATTAAGTATGAGAAAATCGGTAGGAGACGGAGCGATGAACAGCCCGCCGCCAGACCGTCCAAATGTTATTGTTTATTGTGGCCGAACGGCAGCTTGATTTATCAGACTAACCCCTTCCGACCATTCCAACTCTGCACCCGCCCCCGCGCCTATGTGTGAAATAGTAACATAATCCGGTTGAATTGTGGCCGCGCCATTGTCCATACTCCACTTGGACGAGAGCAGAGCAACCGATACTCTCTCATCCCTTCTCTCTTCATTCCTCTTCGACGCAGGGATTTTTTTTTATTTATCTCCCTCCCGGACCATTCTTTTATTTCTCCCTCTTCATGTTTTTTTTTTTTTTTTTACCTCGTTTTTTTTTTTTTTTTCAATTATTTTCAAACGTTATCGCACCGCGGCGAGCCTCTCACTTATCGAGTCGAATCGTAGGGACGGATTAAAAATGGGGTTGGAGTCGCAGCCGCGACTGCTGTGCGACCGTATGTAAATTTTCCCGCGGCGCAGGTTCACGTGATCAATTGCTCGCGCGACGTGGCACTACCTACAATGTATATACTCTCACTATTCTGTGTGAGCCGGCGAGCGCCGATTCTCTCGTTTTACGCTGACAGGGTTCTCCGCAATTTCGATAGTACGCGGACAAGTAGTAGTCGAATGATTAATAGTTGAACATTTTTTATCGATAGATCCTATTGTTTAAATTATAAAAACCAAAAAAAACATCGACATATTTATGCACCTAAAATTTTCATAGGTTGAGTCGAATGCACGTGATACTCGATCAATTAAATTTGCCATAATCAGATATAGGAATATAATTATTTCCATCGAGACAAAGGTATCATTGTCGTACGCAAAATGCAAGAGTAGTTGCCGGAACTACACGTATGCCGCATACCCGTCGAAGGATATTTTCCACCGCGCAGTAAATGGCTTGTTCTCTCGTAAGTAAGTAGCACCATAGTCATTAATAAGCCCAGGAAGCTCGCAACATAGTATGGTATAGTGTACAGTATAGTAAAGGCCCTTTGGTTGCGCGAGTTGGTAGCGCGCGAGCATTATGGCGTGAAGCAGCGGGCGGTCCCTTCCGTTTGACGAGAGCCATTCATCCTCATCCACCTACGTTGATACTTACGTCCACCACTCACGCACGTGTTCCTCACTCCTCGGACCCATCTGTCACAAGTAAAAGCGCTTTTGCTACCGCACGGATACACCACGGATATACCTTTCAGTTTATTATAGACTCCGATCGGTGACGTCGCCGATGCATCTTCCCGAAATACCTTCGAACCGACAAGTCGTTCTAATTTTTTTAGTCAACATGTCGATCTTTATATACGTAAATAGATCGTATCGTAAAATGTACTTAATTGGTACGTAATATTTTTATAAAATATCACGTACTCCATTAGCGGTTAGCGTAGTTGATGCGTTTAAAGTCTTATCGATAACGGAGGATTATAGTGCGTAGCGTTGAAGGGAGCCGAACCATGGCGTGGGGAGCCCCCGGCGATAACCTGCCAACGGTTCGCGCATTAGCTGGACAGATAGCGCTGTCTAATCGGAGCCCATAAATTACCAAATTAATATCCCGCGTTGCCGACGCGGGGCCATCCGTCACGTGTCAACTCTGTTGGAGATAGGAGCAATACTAGCATCTGCATCACCTCTGCATCACCTTCCGCAAACGGCAGTAACAGCAGCAGCCTCTCCGCTTTAACCCCTCTCCACCCCCATCCCCCAACCATCGCGTATCAACTCTCCCTGGTTCTGTAGTCTACACGAAGCTACGTCATCCACCTTGCCACCGACTAACGGACTGACCTACGTGTGGTGTTGATTATTTGACTGTACGTACTTAGAGGATAATGCGACTAATGACGAAAGTTCTCATATTCTCTGATTTTACTATTGAACGAGATAAATAGTAGAGTTTCTTCTTATATATTCAATGTGGTTGTATCGATTGTTACATACAAGTGATTAAATATATAACATGCAGAAATGATAACTATGAATTGTCCAAGTTATCTGCTCGCTAACGGTCCGCTCACAATGTGCAAAACCTGATGATAGGTGGTACGTTCTATCCTCCTTGTAGGCTGTTGAGTCGTGAGTCCGAGAAACGTACGAGACCACCCAGTAAGCTTCACTACCGTCGTGTACGACGTCGTAGGTGCGGTAGGATGTATATATATGTATATTATGTATGTATCTGCATGCCTTCTACACACACCAAGCGGAGATCTGCGTCGAAACGACGACAAGTCTTGGTACGGTGTGAGCTCGTAATTCAGCGCGGGGCAGTGTCTCCGTGAACGAGTAGATGGGTATACGCTATTCTTCAACATCACTCGTAACCCCAACAACTTTTCCTACGCAAAATTCGTGCCTTTTACGATACCCACGCTTGACGCGATAACGCAATCGATGGATCGATTTTCATCGATGAACGTACGATTGCTCATTTTAATTGACATCACCGATTGAACAACACTGCCTCGGGATATTTTTTTTTATCGATATTTTTTTTATTACATTAACCTTTTGTCAATCGCTACTTTTTTTTACATTTTTTATTTTGTATCTGCCGAGAAAAATATTAATGTTTACAGTTCGAGAATACGTTGAGCTATTAAACTGAAGTTTGTTGCGTATTCCATCGCGGAACGCGATAAACATCGTCAACATACCCATCGGAGACCAAAAATTTCGCGATTGAAAAATTTTCAGAATTATAAATTTTTTCAAATTATGAATTTCCGAACTGTAAGATTTAAAAAAAAATGGTTGTACAACTTTTTTTTTCCGAGGAGCAATTCGGACAATAGAAAAAGACGAGTGAAAACGAATAATTAGAGAAGTATGTTCGCGAGATACAGCATTGGTCGGTTTCGGTGTGTGCGGAGGAAAAGGAGGAAGCTGATGGAGGAAAAGAAATAAAGTGAAAGAATCACAAGTGGTGGAAATAAGAAGCTCAAGTGGGGGCAAGAACCGCTTACGAATTACGCGACAAGGAGCCAACTACAGAAACCGGCTTATGCTACCTCTATGCGACACGGCTGCCAATTAGCAGCCTGACATCGAGCTGACTGACCACGGCGCGCCAATGCTCCTGCTTCTGCTCAACCGCCAGACCACTCTTTACCTTCTTCTTTCTCTTGGTCTCCTTCGTCTCTCCAACCTCGCTGCTCCCCTTCTTCGTCTTTCTCTTCCATCGACATGTTTCCGTCTTGGCATACGCGCCCACATCCCTCGTACCGCGTTTTCCTTCCTTCCTTTTATTCAGCTCCTTTCATTCTTCAACCAATGTATCTGATTGCTTTAGTCAACACTTTCGTCAGATTTTTTTTAAAATAAACCAAAATTCCGAAATCAAAACTACGATAAAATAAAAAAAAATCAACATATTTCGATTGGGTACAGTTTTCCTTCCAGATACTTCGAGTATTCGATGCTAAAAAGCATAAGATTATCGTTGGTATTGAATTTTTTTTTTAATATCGATACTCCTGTACATGTGTTTCTGTAGACTACGAGTCACAGGCCTTTGCGTGTTATAAACACATACTAACTGAGATACAACGGCAGTAAGATGAGGACGTCGCGTTCCTGAGTATCCGCGACTTTGGTGAATTAGCATAGCCATACGTTTACTCAAAGGAGCGAAAGTGGAATGCCGACAGTGGAACTGTAGAGGACCGAATCTCTGACATGCCTTGAAACGTGAGCGAGGGATCCGTTGGACATACAGATAGATAGGGGGCGACGATCGAAAGTTGAAGCGATCGTTCTCTCGTGGGTCGTATAGCGGGCGTATCGTTTCTCTTAGAAAGGTGGACAGCTGTATACTCGGTGTTATTAACGACAATTACGTGAATACATAACGGGCGTTGTAGTCCCGGCGCTTTGCCTGCTCGGTTGCCGCAGGTTTCCTATTGCCTCCTTGCTGGCTCTTGGTTGCGGTTATATAGCTCTTTCGATGCCTGAACTGGCTCGCTGCTCCGAGGAGAGGCCACGGTTTATGAATATTAACGATCCTCTCCTCCTTTCTACCATTTTATGACGTGGCTAATAACAATAATTGGTTCACTACTCGCATGACCCCTTCCGCACATGTATGCGTATACTATATATTCAGCATCACGTGATTGAAACAAACTTGTCATGCCCTCGGCAATGAAACATTACTCGTTCCACGTATATTTCTCTCAACGAGCGAAACAGAGTGCAGGAGTGATAGCCCGTACCAATTATAGCATCTGTACACGTATTATTCGTTCCAATTGAAGTTTCGCAAAGTGAGGGAATCACAGCAATCCCATTCTCGCTATTTCTTGTAATTGCGGGTGAAAATTTTATCCCGACATGTGTGAATCATCGTTAAATGGTAGACGAAAAAAAAAAAAAAGAAATGCAAAATTTGGATCGTCAGACGCCGTTTATTGTCGTGGGTCGGGATTTTGCAGAATTTCCAAATGCAGAAACATGGATATTGCCATATTTCCGGCAGAGTGTAGAAATTGCATAAACTTATTGCAAATAGGTATTGAATTATGGAAATTTAACTGACGGTGGTCCAGATGCAGCGATAAAGTATGGCATCGTAATCTTTTTTTTATTAATACACGTAACCAGTTCGGTCTGCTAAATTAACCAATTTGCTAAGACATGTTGAAGTAAATATATTCAAGTAACGAAACGATATTATCGGAATATTAAATGGCCTCATTGTGCGATTGATCGTATTGTGATTGAGGTATCGACGCTTAAAAATTGTCAAATATACATTTGCGACATTTAAACCTGTGGATCTACCTACGCGCCGACCCCGATATTAGATGCGAACTTTCAACGGTTCAAGTGACGCAATGGTTATAGTGTAATTATCAAATGGAGGCGCATAGCTAAAGCTGTTCATTCATTAACCGCGGCATTGAATTAATCAAATTCATACATTAAACTCGTTTAACGACACCGCAAAGGACAACGATGATGTAGTTAACTTTTTCGAATGAACAGAGTTCATAGATTTGTTCGTATTTATTTAGGTTTTTAGAGTTTTTATTTAGTCCCGCAGTGATTCGCAAGGATACAACGCGGACGATCTTTTATTACCGTATCTCAACGTAGTGCGCTTACAACGGAATTAATGATCGAGGCGTTTTCTCGCGGCTGTCCTAGAAATCCCAACGATGCCACGTCATTACGACATCAACGGCATTTTTTCATACTATAATCCGAAGTGATAACAAACGCAATGATACTATGCAACTCTACAATTTGGAATGGACAATAATATGTTTGCGATATAATTGTAATTTCGGTCGATTTACATTTGAAACTTACATCATGAAACTATAAACAGCGAAACCTCTATACCACCACTTTCAATGGCAGTTTTGCTCACAGACAGTTTTTTCAATTTTTGGTGGTCCTTTTCTGACATCAACTTGCCCTGGAAATCGGTATATGCAGACAGACTTTTCAGAAACTGCGATGATGTTTCGCTGCATGTGATTCGGTGGTCTTGTAATGCTAACCAGCATATCGGAAACTATTTTTTATCACGCAAACGATATTTTTTCGCTCATTTTCTCGCATACGAAAATGCTGAATCAATGTGTAGCAACTATATACGTATCATCCGACGTTCTGTATACATCTTGGTCTTGAGGAGGTAAAGTGGGTACGAATTATTCATCGCCTTAATGCAACGTACGGACAACAACATGAGTGCAAAGGTCGATAAAGGCACGTCTAGAACCGATAATTATCATTGAGCGCGGACGGCTGGTGAATAATTATAACGCGTACGCGTCGTATCGTATTATGCGACCTCTGGAAATTCAGCTTGAAACGAGAATTTATTATTTATTCTTCTCCTGCCGCTATCGAATCTCTCCGCACCTTTCGTTTGCCGTGTATTTTTCTCACCCTTTACCAAACTACCGCCGAACTCTATCCCATAATTTCGTATTTTTTTTTTTTCTTCGTTTCTCTGTTCCTATTCGTTCACGAAGAGCCTACAACCCTTTTTTACGGAGTTGAAGGGACAGAGGCGGAGAAAATAGTGAGAGTGGAGGTAGCGCCGGAGGACAAGAGTTCGCCCACGTCAGCTTTTATTACGGAATGATATTCGCTAATTGAGGACGAAGATAAAAACAACCCGCGGCTAATAACCGTTCCGGGGGCTTCGTACTCTCGTTCAATGTTTCTCTGTTGAGTATAGTTATAGCTTAATACGAAGGTACCTATATGAGGATCGAGGAGAGCGGCAGGAGTCTCGTGGGACACACGAGTCTAGCGTATATGATGATGGTATATATCGCGCGGTACATTGAGCCTCGTCTCTGACGCCTATTGTATTTACGGAATGGTCGCACATACGGACTCAATTCTTGCTCGCGGACATCATCCTTTATTCCCTCACATTTTACAGAATTATCATCGTCCGACAATCTCTACATTTAACCGTTCACCTTGAAAGGCATTTCGAATTAAAATTCGTATTTTTTCGACATTTCGATTGGTCATACGTTTGTTAACAACGTTTGCGTACCCACTGCAAAGAAAGTGTCACGTTTGAATGACATATTGATCGTCGTATATGTAAACGTAATTATAATGTATGTGCGTATGGCAGAGCGAATTTTTTTAATCCGCTTAACGTCCAACTCACGACCGCACGGCGATCAGCTGAGACCGACGCACAAAAAAAAATGCAAGTAACGAGAGCAGCCGTCCCTGTCCACCAGCAGATCCGACGGGTGATGGAGACGTTGTAGTCGTTGAACTCGTCGCGGTAAGTGTTGGCGTCGCCGAGGCAGCGTCAAGCAGACGACGCCCCGACCGGTAATACTGAAGGCGATTGATCGGCATATTTCATTCCCAATTCATTATTCGTTCGATTTCGACATTAAAAAAAAAAATATATGAAAATTATATTTGCAAATTACACATGTGACACACCTTGTTGATTTTTTCCTTTATTAAAAATGTCTATAAATCGTTAGCTGAATAGTTCTCAGTTTGGTCGATTCATGAACGTTATAACGATTTTTTCTAAATTTCGTATAATGCAAAATTACATAAAGCAAAATCGGTATATGTTTTTTTTTTACCAAACAAAGCTTTTCGTCTATAAAGAACCAAAATGTCATAAATTCATGTAAAATACTTACGCGTTTAGTGCGATGACCAGAACAAACGTATCTTTAATTGTAATAGTCGATTAGCCATTTTGAATTAAAAATTTCGTAGAATAACATGAAGTATCGGGATATAAAAAAACAATGTGGAAGCAAAGGCGATTTCACGAAAGGACCATTGTGCCTCGTTCCCCCCTACTTATATGCAAAGAACTTTATACCAAATCCCCTTCCTCTTCCTATATAACCAGCCGATTCTGGCACACTTTTGTTTCTTCTTTTGGTTAAACTCCGACGAGATTAACGATATAACCGCTAACCACCCTGTTGCCGTCTTAGTCATTTACACTTCAGCTGTGCATCTAGAGGTCTCTTTCTCGTTCGTTCGCCGGCTGGTTCGCCCATCGTTAGCCCATCCATCCGCGTATAACTCCTGCTACCAGCGTCAGTAACAGCAGAAGCAGAGGGACCCGGTGAAGGAGCCACTTACTTCTCACCCACCCGCCTGCCGACGTCCTCGTCGCCTTCGTCATTCGCGTTTTTGCCTTCGCATACTATAAATAGTCGGAACGTCGGGAGTAAGAGTACTATAACACGAGGCATTCCTAAAGCAAGTTGCTCCGCGCGACGCCTCAAGCCCGCGATTTGCAAGCGTAATTCAGAAATCATTCGCAGCCACAGAGCATGAGACATTTCGAAGCCATTCATTGCAAGGTCGCGACGTGATTCGACCGAGATTCGTCGATGCGAACGAACGTTTTGTCCTGTTGGAAATAATATAAAAGTTCATATTCCGAGGCATTACAAAACATCGCGGTTCGCCAGTCGACTTTTGTTCCTCTCCGAGGTCAAGCAGGAGATCGATACGTAATGAAGAACTGAAGAACTTGATGCATATAGCCGATAAATTCTGACAGACATATCTTTGAAAAGGATTAGCGTTTGAAGAAATAGCGCCACCGGAGGGCAACAATCCTGTAGAAAGAAGACCGCACAGAATAAAAAACGATGCATACTTTTTGTCACTTTGGATTGCGAAGATTGATCGTCGCTGGCAGATATGATTTGGGAAAGTGACTGGAATTAGGAAGAGAGTTAAAAAAATAAAAAAAATGAACGGGAGTTACTCGCGTCAAGGTACGTTTGACAATGGTGAAGACAGGTGGAATAAAGAAGGAAAAGTTAGTTTGAAGGTTGATGCTGCTATTCTCTTTCGGAATGGAACGCGAAGACGCGAGGTTCGGTAACCCGAGACAAATAATGACGAGCCGTACGGAGGGCCGCGACAGTTGCTAAGGTTGTTCGGTGGCATACATGTCTTATATGAAAGATATTAAATCAGAAGAAAGTCGATCATGCGAAAAGCAGGAGCGATGATAGACCAAAGTCCAGTGTCCTTCGTCTAATTTTGAAGACAATTCTAATACCATATTGAAAGGATCGATTGTTATACTTCAACGCCTCGATAGCCGTTTTCAGAAATCAATGAAATAATACAATCGTTGTTCGAATACCACGGAAACTTATCCATAAATTTAATAAAATAATATATAATATATACATATATGTTATATATCATTACAATTACATAGAGATTTTGTATCATGCAGCAGAAAGTTCTATAAAACTTGTAGAGATCTCCGTACGTATTTTTTTTACGATTTGCAGTAACTGTTACTATTATTTTTACGGCAAGATGCGTTAAAGATTTATTATAGCCTTTGGGTGTTAATATATCGACGATCAGTAAGTATCGTTGCTAACACGCAGTTCCCTCTGAATGACTTTGACCATTTGGACGTCTCCCGATTTTTATTTCAAGTTCCATTATAATGAAATGAAACATCAGTTATAGAAGCTCATGGATATTGAGCATAAAAAGGGCCTTGGAACGTAGTAATAATCAACGGATTTATTCGACGAGATTATTGGTTGAATCATTGAATCTCCGTGAGTTCGGTGACGGGTATCGGGGGTTATAGTTAGTTATGCGGAGAGACTCAACGTGAAGATATAGTAACTAGTATGTGGATACATTCGCATGAAAATGTCGACAAGAGCCGAGTTTGACGGGGAGGGAGGAGAGACGGGATATTTACGAGCTATAGATCACAAGCCTGTGGGTCGTGAATCGCCGACGGGTGTCCAAAGACGTAAACGGCGATCCATCGAAATCCTTTCGACTACACAATATATACGTATGGGACTCTTTGGCTCCTTCTCCTCTCTTTATTTCCTACCAATGTTGTTTGGTTTGACTACAGTCGTCGTTGCTTCTGGCCGTATGCGTGCGTCCGCGGCGATGTGACTCTCGACGGAAATCAGGAATGCTCGATAATCATCGGTAAATCATTCCTCCATCGGAACGTGTCTCCGAGTGCGAGGCTTCGAGCGACGTAACCAACAGCCAGCGACCGAAACCACGAACCCAAGACGAAGACGAGGATGAAGAGGATCGGCGGAGGCTCACCTGCGGGTACCTGCGAACAAGCCATGCCACGAGATCTTGGGTCAAAGCTTTACGGCGCGCGGGGCATAACTCGCTTGATTTCTCCGGAGATTATCTCGTTATTTATTGGAAAGCCGGATACGATGTCTTGGTCCGCCCGAAAAACGTCGGTACCTTACTGTACTCGTCTATACTAAAATATATTTATTTGTAAAAGTCTCTACACTATGCGCTGCACAATTGAGACCACTATTTTCTATATAAAACAATGAAACTTCGGAACAATTAATTACTTATTCGAGATTTGTAAAAAGTGTTACGTTTCTAACAGTGATGCATTGTTATGTTAGCACCTATTTTCATCGTCCAAATAAACGTAACTAGTCGATCGCCGGTCAGAGATAAAAACGATAACGATACTCAACCGCGGGATATGGCGATTATTCCTTCATAAAAGGCCATTGCAAGGTATATCCCAAAAATCTTAATGATTTCGACGTGACAAACCAGAGTTTTAAAGTACAGTGGAACCTCTCGTGTTTGACGCAATTGGGAGACAAACATGGCAGTGATCTATCAGGTGCGCGGAACGACGGTGGCGAGCCATTCGCTTAGCCAGTAGTTTCCCTCTCCCACTCGTTTTTGCAAGGCAGTAGCCAGTAGGCAGGGCTCTCGTCAAATACGGGAGGGTCCACTGTAAGTGTACACTGAAACGATACACGAGATCCTTTCCCTTTACGACTCGCGCAGTCCTTCTCGTCCTTACATCATCAAGCGTTTTTCTCGGTTAAAGTAAACACCCAAAGCGTTAATTCTCATAACCGGACAAGTTTGTAAAGGCCGAGTTATGGGGGCCGCGGTGGTTGCAAGTATTCTGAAAGGTGCTACCATGGCTTGTAAGGGAAGGAGCGGCAGCGGGGAAGACAGGAGAGGGTTTTGCTTGGCGAGTAGATGAGACGACTAGTAGGGATCCCTGCAACGAGTGGCTTTAGCTACTAACGTTATGTATCCTACGGGACGTACGTTCGTTCGGAGGAAAGGTAGAGCGCGAAAAGAAGAGAATAGAAAAAAAAGGGAAGAACGAAGGATGCAATGAATGAACGAGATAAACAAGTGGGAGAGATGGTCCTCGTTCTCTTCCTCACAGGAGCGTCAGCCCTGTGCTTTGCCCTCTCTGTGCCTTTCCTGTCCACTGGCAATGCTTGGAGGGGCTATTCCGAACAACTTGATAATAATAAAGTGAAAAAGGAGCAAAAGACGTTATTTTAAAAGGGAAATGCAGCGCCGCATTTTTATGTCTTCGCCAGAACTTTTCATCTCTCGCGGCCTCAACCGTAAAGGGGGATAGTGGTGAGGCTGAGCGGCGCGTGGTTCCTGCCGAGTAGGGAAGCTGCGAAAAGAAAGAGAATGAAAGAATGGTTGGAAGAAGGAAGAGGTTGAATGGAGGATGAAAGGATGAAGGGGTAGTTGCCGGTAGTCGTCAGCACGGCGAGAAACAGGAGCTGTAGGTCTCTGGTATGTAGCCTTTAGCTGGGTACGGAACAGCGGCGAATACAGCTAAAGCAGCGACGAGAAAGAAAGAGGGGCGGCGAGAGGAAGGTGGGAAAAGAAACGGGAAGGGAGGGAAGGGGTCTGAGCGCCGCGCGGAATGAAACGGCAGACTGCCGCTGATGAAATTCATAATTTAGATCCAATGCGCTCTCCTCTGTACCTCGTTTAGAAATACACTGCTATTTATAGTCGAAATTTTCCTTCGGAACGATCCTCATCTCGGCATCGTGGAAAACGTGGCCACCATCGCCCGACCTCTCTTTAGCATGCGCCCTTTCACAGTTTTCTTTTTTCTCCCTCTTTCGCTGCCTCGTTCTTTTCCTAGTAGGTACCTCTCACCCGATCGTCTCCTATTAACGTTTCGTCGCAATTCAACGAGAACAAGATGCATTCGGTGCAATGATACACTTTCCGTCTGTCATTAATTCGACTTAACCCATTATGCGAAAAGCATATTTTGATGTCTTCAGTACTATTTATAGTATAAAGGAAACCAAAAATGGCGATTTTACGATGACCAGTTGTAACAGATAATCTGAATTTATTTCCCGCCCTTAATTATTTCATAACTTCAGAATCCTTGACATTATTTAAGAAATTCGAGTCACAATTGTTTCAAATTTGATCATTTCAGTTGTTCCGGAAATGACATTTTTGGCGAACGTTTACGTGCAAAAAAAAATTTTAATATTGTATCGAGACGATCGAAAGCGATGTATTCGTCACACATTTAACAACAATGTCGAAAAAGCCTCGCCGCTAAATCTCACGAGCTATTTAAATATAATGTAAAAGATGGTCGCAGTATGCAGCGTTTGTATAGAGAATTTTTTTTCCGTTTGGGTTTTCTTTTATATATTGGGGTTTCATATTAGGTATTCTATGTGAGGATCTATACACTTTTGTACCGTTTACACTAACATTTTCAGTCATATAACAGCTTTTCGCACCGAAGATTTTTTTTCTGCTCTACTGTCCGATCTTATTAGTTTATTTCACATATATTATTAGGCGCGATATTTCTATATCGCATCGGAATATGTAAAGATGAATAAACTTCGGCGGTTCGGGATTTCGTACGCCTGTAGGCAAATAGACGATTATTCAGGCCGTTCGCTTGTGCGCAGTAGAGAAAAAGTTACCCGAGTGAAGACTGAAAGAAGAGGAATGAAAGAGGATGAGAGAGCGACGTGAAGTGACGGCCGTGTGGCACGCATCTTGAGGAACTGCCCCTTCCGTTTATCGTCGGCTGTCGCGTTTTATCCGGCAGTTATTTCATCCCTAATAGGATGTAATATTATACGAAGAGTCACGTCCACTTGAATTCGCGGGCTTTAACGGTGACTGAGCACGATACCGGCGGCCGATCGGCACTACAGCCCAACCTCGTACCATCACACTTTACTCTTTGCTTCTACTCCTTCTTTCTCTGACTAATATTATAACGCCCGTATACACCGGCATCACACCACCGAACATCTTCGCGGATCCTTTTCCAATGCTATACGCAAAATAACAAAAATATGCTTTGCGTCGACCCGACATGTACCTTACAACATCGAATCCGAAAATTGAGATATAGTGTAGTGCTACTAATTTCCGTGGAAAAAAAAAAAAAAAAAATGGCGTTTACGATTTGCCATAGTACCACTGTATGTACCTATGTATCGCGTACACCTAGAGATACAAAGTGTGAACACTCAATACTTGTTACACGTTACTCTACACACAAAAGTAGTATATGTAGATATACTATCGACTAACGGATAGGTTGACATTACTCGGGTTTTCAAAATCCCGGGGGGATAAACCGTGAAAGGGCAGAGGGAGGGAAGGGGTGGAGAGAGACTAAAGCTCTCGCGAGAAATATTTACAAGAGCGATATGGAAAAGCTTGCCAATAGAGAACGAGTCACGAGGCGCCAAGATGCAAACGTTAAAGCATCGGATACGTCGAGGAAGCAGGCCGCGACCTACGATCACACCAATCCCGCGGGATCGCGCGCGAGAAGAGGCGCGCAGACCGACCAAGGATTCGAGACGATCTCGACATCTCAAGTTTCCCGAAGGATGAAGGATCGCTCGTCCATGCGAAACATTCCGATACTCGTTTGCACGCGCGACGTTCTTTTCGCGAGGGCGTAATTCTATATCGCGTACGAATACGATTATAGTAGGCATTTCGAAATATTGCATCGTAAATGAGGGCTTTAAATGAACTTAAAACACACGCGGAGATTGCACTTCGATTATTGAATGTCATTGTCAAGATTTATAGGGGGTAAAGGGGGGATATATTTATAGGGATATACTCCCGGAGTGCAACGGAGAGTGAACAGGTTATGTACGCACATCACGTCCAACATTCGCGTGTCAATTAATTCGAGATGGACGCATCGAACATGTAGAAACGAGAGCTCGTATATCGATACACGCGCATACACATCGTACTGTATACTACCGATTGCAATATCCAGAGAAGCTGACCGATTCCAATTCGAAGCGGGCAAGAGAGAGTCTCGAATTGACCGTAATTCCGCTCAATGTTCACCGTGACGGATGGATCAAAATCAATTGCACTCGTTGCCTCTCTCGGTGCGCTACTGCAATCTCTCACACCGAGTCAGTTACACAACCAAGTATACTATTATTTTACAGCCGCGAATGAATTAACTTCATTATATGGTATACAGATCCATTTACGTATTGTTCCTTCAATTCACTTTTTTATATTATTAAATTATTATATATAATAAATTATTTCTTTATTTCGTTTGTTTCCACATTTTCGATTAATCGATCGATCACATTCGGGAGGAAGAGGGGCGGGCGGAGGGAGTTGCAGGGTCGGCCGCTTTTCTATGAAACAATAATGAGGATCATTCGATTTGTTCGAACTTTTTATTCAGCTGATTTTCTATTCGATGGTTCAAATTATATCGGGAACTCGAGGATTGGACACAACTAGGCATCTGCAAGTAATGCACACGTATCGTCGCGAATCACGGAATACGTTAACATGCTAATTCAGTGCAACGCCTGCCTGTGGCACAGCAAAGCACAGCGCAACAATTCACATTGCTTCACTCTCGCGAAGGTATGTATGGTTAAGCGCTATTAACCTTCTCTCTCATTCCGCCAGAAGTCTGTGAAGCGCCGAGGTACAGCGTTGGAGATCGGAGTCGGCTCGATGGGTCTATAGTAGGCGAGAGCTGATACACCACCGCTACACCACGAATTACCCTTTCGTCGATCGAGCTATCAATTTTGCCGCGTACAACCGATAGTCTGCCATTATACAAGTAAGCGGACTCGTGCCTCGTCTATCATGTTGGTTCAATACTGCTCAGAGCTACGCCTGTGTTATATATCCCACTTTAATACACACGCACACACACACACGAGGATAATTTCGACTGATTTGACGATTTTTTTTTTTTTTTTTTTAAGGGTAAACGGGAGGTTTAAAGTAGTTTGAAAATTGGTAGTACGGAAGTTTATAAACATTATTCGTTGGTATTTGATGGAGAAAAATCGTCAAATGCGATGCGCGAATGATTGCGAAGCCAGTATTCGTAGCCAATTAGAGTAGTTTATGTCCAATAAGTAGTAATACATATACTAAACAAATTATGTAATTATAAACGCCGGAAAACTCGCATCTCATGGCTTACTTGTCTTTCTATCGTATACTCTTACAATTGCATATTCTTAACCGAGAATAGTTACTCGCACACCGGCACCGTAAGCGGACTCCTTTTCTCGTAAATCCGCCCATATATACATGTCGTATATAGGTATATATGTACAGAGAGTCGACGTAGACTCGACCATTGCGGATGGAGGGGATGAACGCGGTGTACAGGAGACTCGCGTTAACACGTACCGGTACAAGCGTAATCTCTCTACCGGATCGAGCGGTGGTAGATTCACTCGATTCGATGGAGGTCGCCAACCCCATCGCAGCTTCAATCCCCGCGTCTACTGAGAATACGTTGCCGAGAACGACTCGCAATGTCAGTTTACGGATACCTTTTCCCCGGCAACATCATCAGCGACAGGTACAATACGCTATATATACGTAATTCGAATAGAGAAAACCGGAAATAGTCGGAACGCACGGAAAAAAAAAATCGGAAATTTCACGCGTAGAGTATAATACTCTAAAGAGTGATTTCCTATAGATTCTGATCCCTTAGTGACATATTCGTTGCCTGAATTCTTCGATTTTTACAACTGTACGTTTTCTGACTATCGCTGATTTCCCTTACCGCCACCCAATGACAATGGCAGTCATCACCTCGAACGATAGCGGATTGATATTGATTTTTTTTTTAACGATCTATTTTTTTAACGAACGATGAAAAGTGGTACACATTAGTGAGATATTTACTATTTAATGACATGGATTACCTTTTGGCTTCGGAATACATCGAATAATAAATGAATAATTGAAAGATAAATGAAACTAAATAAATAAATGAGTATAAAAATAAATATATGCGAACTTTCTATCAGACGATATACTCGAAACTCAGAGTTCACGATGAACCCGTTCTGCATGACGTTTTATATTAAAAAATATAAAAACAAACATGACACCATTTTTTTTTTGGCAACGGAAAACGGTTAAAGACCTCAAACGCACGGCAATAATTATTTGTGTGGGCAGTTGCTAGTGGCCGTCACAAATTATTCTACGCGACTCGTTTGCCAACGACCGACATAGTTGGTGTCACTATACTTTCTCAACATTTTTACTATATAACTATAATTTCAACCGGAATTAACTGATAAATGTTTTTTGTCGTTTTTGACGATTTCTCTTTAGAATGCAAATTTGAGTTGACAGAAAAATAATGTTAAAAAAAAATCGGAAATAAAAAAAATTTTCGTAAAAAGAAATAATGGTGACACGACTACGTCAAGTGATGGCGTGTCGGATAAAGTCGACGAGGTCGACAACGGCGACGTGAAATTTGGGGTATCGATAGCAACTTTATTAGATACAGCGGGGAGAAGAGGGTATCAACGATACACCGTTCCACGGCCACTCTATCGCGCCTGTCCCATCCTCGCGCGCAAGTGTTGACCGCTTCTGGTGGCAAGAGGCCGCGAACACGTTGGGACTTTCGTCGCCATGGCGCTCGGCTGGTTTGGCTACCCGTAATAAATCGCATTCCCAGGTAGGGCCCTCCGCGTGGTCGTTGAACGATAATATTCCTCGCGTCTCGAAACGCATACACGCACTTACGGGGTCTCGTATATGCCTCGCGTTTTCAGCAAAGAACGAACGGGAAAGAGAAAGAAACTGAGTGACGAAGCGACGGAGATGATCGGATGAAACGAAGGTGGATGAGATTTGCAGGACGAGAGCTCAAAGTGGGGGGCTATATAACTGTGCAACAAAGATGTACAGACTTGAGGAAGAAGAGGAAGGAAAATACCAAACCCACGTTCGGGTCGGATAAGCGCGAGAGAAAGAGAGAGAGACAGAGATCGGAGTGAGGGAGAGTGAAAGGGTTGAGAGATCGGGCCGAAGATAAGAGTCATAATGAAAGGCATTCATTCCTGTGCCGCGAATCCCGACAGTGAACCTGAGTGACGTGGTTGCAGACAGCTGCCCAAACCTGATCGGTCCGTCCGTACGTCCGTCCGTCCGTCCATCGTCCGTCCTTTCGTTCCACGAGGCACAGTACTCACGCGGGCTCTTACTCTCACGTGATTTCTTTTATGATATCGTATAACCAGCCGAACCAGAGGAAATCAAATACTCGCGGCCCCCGCCGCGTCCATAGTCCGCTGTATGCATCCGCGATTTTACGGCGAGAATCGCCCGTTCGAAACCGCCTTAAGTGCAAACGAAACTTCGCCACGTGGAGTTAAATACCGTGTCGGTGGAAAGCTCACTGAGCAGTAGAAACTTACTTATCGTAGGCAATGGAAGTGTAACATTTTTCTTCATATGTTCGAACGAATATAGTAGTTTCATGTTTTTGTTGATAAGCTTATAAACAGAATCGGATGGCCGGGAAGGAGATCCTATCCTTGCCAACGATCTCATGTCCGTTGTCAGGTTCGTCTGAATGTAAGTGTGTGCGTACGATAATGGGTTTCATGCATTTACCTTAAATGAGGTTTTAGTCTTTAAGAAGTTCGGAATCTTTGCCACTATCATCGTTATTGATTCCGACGAAATTTTTTTTTTATAACTTTATAATTACAAAAAAAAAATTCGAATGAAAAAGGAGTGTAATACATAAATTGTATTAACAAGGAAGAGGAAAATAACAAATTATTAGCATATTATGTTTCGTATGATACGTCACTGCGAAATTTACACGTGTTTTTTTATTTATGTCTTATTTTCCGTGACTTCGCAGCTTAGCGCCGAAATATAGGGTCATAAACAATCGATCCGACTACAAAGTTTCCATATATCAAAACACCGGCGCCTTCAGAAAATCGCTAAGCCGCGGGATGGCAGTGAATGCCATACTTCCGTAATTAACACGGAACGCAGTCGTGAGTAAAAAACGACGAAAACCTCGTATTGGATTCTTTATTTTGGGCCTAATATTTCGATAATTATGAATTGAATGTCAAAGTTCATTTTGCATGTGAGTGAAGGAATAACATCGAGTGGAGTACCAATTCTAATTCCAACCCTCCCACGTCGACACCCGTCCGAGGAGGAACGCCGGCAAACGCTATTGCGCCCTATTATTATAAGAGGAGAGCGATAAATCTCTCGAGTTCCCGGACCTCCTCGAAGTGCCGCCTCGCCTTTCTGTACCAAATGCGTCAAAGCATCGCAAAGCTTGTTTTCTCCGTAACCAACGTATTGACTCACCGCACGAAACATTCACGTTAAATTCCTATGATGGAAGGTGGAGTCGTCAAGTGCGTCGGTATTTCACCTGTTTCGTCTAAAACTTTTATTTATCTGCTACTACAGACGTTGGCAAAGTAATTTCCCCGTGAAACGCCACAGAATTCATATCCGATGACAATTTCTCGATGTAGAAAATTTCAATGGAGAAAATATGCCAAAACGCTCGTTTAGTCGTTTTTACGAGCGATGTAACCTCCTCCGTTCGTCGTTGCGATGCTATTTTTGCAACGCTGTTTTTTTAGGATCAATTAAACGCGGTTGTTTCTGGTATTTCTTCCTTCGAAACTTTTTCGCGTTCTGCAAGGTTTTCCTGATTCCTCGAGACTTTTCGTAAATGCATATTGTAATATAGTTATGTATATATATACATGTAGAACACAACAGAAGAGGAAAAATATAGTTTATTGTACCGACGAGGGCTAATTTTTGAAGACTTGCGCTTAGATCTGTATATTCTTCACTTTTAAGGGTATGCGGCACAGCAAAATGCTCCGATGGTAACAACTCGTCTTCCCTATTTTCTCCGAAATGGTTGCTCCGACGTCTAGCAGAGCTATCTAGCGACTACGAAAAACCTAATTTGCTTTTGGTCGTCACGCCAACCATTTCGGAAAAATAGGGAAGTCGATTTGTTACCGACTGAGTCGTTATTGCCTTAAGTCGGAATGAAAATTTTAAAAAAATTAAATTTTCACATCACATCCCCATATTTTTCTATAGCCGTTTGCAAAGTCCCTCTATAAGGAAGTCAGCTAAAAAAATACAGAAAAAAAATGAGGTAGCGATATGCAAATTTAATTAGCATTTTCATTTTATGATACAATCTAATCTCCGATGTGATTCACAAAAATTGCAAAGGTTACCATGAATTTTTCGATGTTTAGGTATATTCTGAATATTTTTTTTAAGTAAACTCGCAAAAATGTTATTTTTATTTTCATTACAGAGTTTCTTCTATGAAAAAAATAAAAATAGTTCATTTATCGTTTGAGATTAAAAAAAAGCGAAAAATGTTGAAATATTCGCATCCCGATTACGCGAGTAATGAGGAAGTTTGACAGAGTTTTGTTTGCTCATGTAGCGTTATACTTGCGATGCCGCTTTGTTACTTAAAGCTGCAAGGTTGCGAAAGCCAGGTGTCTCTTGACGATGCACGCCAGTGCCGTAATTGTGTATCAGATATATCGCGGAGAGCACAGTGTGAACGCAGCTGCAGAACCGGTAGTCAAGTCAGTTTTTCGCGTGGGTGGTATACATATATGTGTATCGGCTGACTGGCTCTCTCGCCGTAGCCGTAGCTGTGCTCCTCCTGTTCGCTGCCGGGTGTCTCTCTGTCGTCGAGCCTCGAGTAGCGACACTTGTTCCGGCAATCTCATCACTGCGACTACTCACTTGTTGCAATTAAATCGAATCAAAATAGTTACGGTCAATATTTACATAAGATCGAAAAATGAATACATCGCCGTAGTCTTTGCACTTCTTTAAGGCACGTCGTTTATTCATAAACTGTTGATGAAGAAGAAAAAAAAAATTCGGAAGCACATTAAATATGTAAAGTTTTTTTCTTTTTTTTTTTTCGTTTCGTCGGCTCGTAAAAGAAGCTGCGACCGTCATAGCGAAACGGACACTCACTTTTCTGTCTTCATTTCGCGCGTTCCTCTTTATCGTATCCAACTGTCGACGAGTGATCCTCGCTAACATATCCTGCTGTAAACTTTCTATCCTTCTTTGCTTCTCAGTTCTCATTCGAGGAACGAGCGTGACGCTGACAGAGTTACACTCGCGGTCCTGTGTACCGCTGCGAGAGTCAGCAACAGTAACAGCAGCTCGAGAGAGTCTCTGTGAAGCGCGTCGAACCCCTCGGCTCCTGAGGCTCGCCATAAATATCGACGGTGACGTTTCAGGGGAGAGAAAGAGAGGATAATAAATAAAAAAAAAAGAAACTCGTCCAAAGAAGCATAGACGACCGTGCGCTTGATGCATCTCTACGTCGTTTATGTACATCGTACAGAGTCTGGCCACAGGGAAAAGATTTCTAGAAACGCCAGACACGAAGACTCGCTGTATCATCTCTCTGTTAGCGCCCTTTTTTTTTTAGATTTTTCTTCAGTCTTGTGATACAGTAATGAGGTTAATGAATATTAAATTAAGAAACCGATGGAATCGAGAACCGTTAATTGAAGGTGCGGACATTGCTTTACTTGAGGACCCAAACGATAATTCGGAGCGATCATTGCTCCATTAACCATGACTCGTAATTCTCGACTATATCAGCCATATCTATATTGATAATTTTTTTAAGGGGGGAAGGGGGTGGGTGAATTTCGGGTTAAATTAATCGATTGTTCCTACCAATGTTCTGGTTATAAAAAAAAATTCAGTTACGAATATAACATCGTGATGAAGGAGTTTAATAAAAAAAAAAACCTTTTTTTTTATTAAAAAAAAATGGTTTGTACGCACAAAAAAATACACTCCTTCTACAATTTTCAATAATCGCATCTGTACATTTTTATAAACGACCAGAACACTGTTACCAACAAACAATCGCATGGGATTAGTGGCACCATTTTTTTTTCTACCAATAAAAAAAATAAAACACACCTCTCCTTCTGAAGCATTTTTAAGCATTTGTAAACACCGTTCGAAGTGCTTGAAAAATCGTCGAGCGACGAATATAGCTGACAAAGTCGACATTCGAAAGTCATATTTGACGGTACTATCATCAATGGATTATCGGGGGTCCTGTTGCGAACGAAGCATCCGCAGCTTGGCAGACAGCCGAGAGCGTGTACTGCGCCGAGACGAAAGATAGGAGGGCGAACCAGAGCGCGCATCGGCATTGCAACAAAACTCGGTGCGCTGTATTTGCACGGACCGTTCCCGATCGCATTCTGCACTCTCCGCCGAAGCTCTACAGTTCGCTACAGCGAACGGACGAACGAAGGAACGCGCGAGGCGAGAGCGGAGTCGAGTGGAGCCGGAGCGGGAGTGATTTATGCTAAATGTCGCTGATGCCGGCGAACCGGGGGCCTCGTATACGATCCCCAGTCGGCCATCTTGGGGCTCGAACCGCGGCCGGGGCCTCAAACCAGATTGACGTACAACTCGCCGTTGATCGCTATACCCGGACCTCTCGCTGCCTCGCTTCCTTTTACATTTCGATCTTTTCCTCTTTCGCACTCTCCTTTCTCATCTCAATGACGGCGCGCCACATTTCCCTCACCCAGCGACCCAATTATATTAACCAAATAAAATCAAATAATAACATTGATTTTCCTCTCTGTTCTTTCATATTTTATTCCCATTAATCACACATCTCCATCGAGAGAAGTAAAAGAAAAAATCATTAAATATTTTTACTGTCTAGACGATGAATTATGTGATTCCTCGATTTCAATCGTTTCCTATGACTATCTTCGCGGTATCACTGTGTTTACACGTGTTTCACATTGGCGACGATTATTCCTGCGTCTTTTTTTTTTTTTTTTTTTTACGAATCGAAACAGCCAACAGCGGAGGCCGGTGAGCCGTATTTGTACGAATTCGTGTACCTGGAGGATTTATTGACGATATTTTTTTTCGAGCGGAACGAAATCTGCTAACAAACGCCGGTAACGCAAGCCGACTTTTTCGGACTCCGGGCATCTTTTTTTTTTTTTTTTTTTACGACTTGTCCTTGAAATTTTTATTGTCTTTTTTTTCCCCACGAACGATTGACGCAGCTTTCAACGAATGTGCGAGTGCAACAGGCTAAGTTGCTCGGATTCCTGTCGGTCACCGTGGCCGCCGCGAGCGCTGTTGCAGATTTACGACAGGACTGCACGGGGCCAGGGGGTCCCCGAGTAACAATGAAGCCACGCCATTTGTCACAGGGGCGCTTCCTACTCTTAATAATGTTCGGTCGCCGTATACTACAGTCGTGAGCTGCACTCTGGCTGCATCAGCGGCAGCTTACAGCTACGAAGTACAGGAGCACCGCAATGGCAACGGCACGGATCGACCTTTGCTTTCGCCAGTGCGGCTCATGGATCGTGACCTCTCCGAAGACTTACCTCTAGAAAATTTTCCTTTTTTTTTTTATCTTTTTTTCTTAACCTCTGTCCGGCAGTATTAGTAGTGCAAAGAGATAGAAAGTCTTCGTGTGCCACAAGGGGGAAGTCAAGGGATACCTTCGACATCCCTACTTTTGTGTAACTGTAGCCTGTAGCAGTATTGCACAATTCACCGGACCTATCTTTCAATTGTCATACAAATTGTCGCTCATTCGGCAGTTCTTTGTCGAAGATCGGACCTTCGAGATTAACCGGAGCGAAGGGGCACGCGTACACCTATATTTCTACATACATCTGCAGATGCATCAATGCACTCGGAGAAATCGTTGCCGCCATGGAAACTATCGAATGTCAACTGCAAATCGTTAATTCAAGTAACTGTTCGTAGATCTGAATCAACTTTTTACATAATTATCGTAATTAGTTAATTTATGTAAATATACAAATGCCGTTAAAATAATTTTTAAAAATTGAGATGACATTTTTTAAATATTAAGTTCGAAAAAAAATGTAAACTGAACGAGTATTTTTTATTATTTTTCAAATTTTCGAGAAATTTTTCGAAAAATATCGTTACGCACGCCGAGGCATATTAAACGCAGAACTGCATAAAAAAAATACTATAATAGACACTTTTCTCATTCGATAGATTTTTAGTTCGAAAACGAGTTGATAAATCTGCTAAAAGTAAATTCGAAAAGTTGGGAACGAAAAGATTTGTCGAACTTTCGATTTTCGCGTAAAATCCATGCGGATCGGTGTTTCTCTCTCGGTCTGCGAGGGCGTAAGGCAGAAACTACAGGATACGAGACAAGTACCACTTCTTGCGCGATCTCAATCTCGAATCCCGGAGATCGAGGGAACACACTTACAACACATACATAGATTACAACACATAGGTATAAGGAGCATAGGAAGAAGTATATTGAGCGGTTTGCTCAGTGGGACGAGCGCCCAGCTGGCCGTGAAATCGAATTCTCGCATCGATTTACGAAGTTTCACTTGGCGCGATAAGGCAGGACACTCCTGGTGCACGCGCAGGAGTTTGCGTGGGCGACTCAAGCGAGTAGATCGAGCAGAGTGAGACCTCTTTCTCTTTGCCCTGCCACCTTCCTCCCCGCTGCACCCCCCTCTACAGAAGATAGTGTAGCAAGTTATGACGAGTAGACGCGCATAAAATATCCGTGGCGCTAGAGCTCGGATAAGATTCTTGTACAGCTATAAGTATATTTCCTATCTATCGATTTATTATTATACACCGTAGCTGGCCAATGAAAAGTGATGACAATACCGTCAGAAAAGACAATATGACTAAATATCAGATGTACACTGTGACCGGTTTAATAATATAGATGCAATTAAGGGGAGAAATGGGGGCGGGAGGTGGGAGAAAGTACTGAGAAAGTCGTCAACGACACTTACCAACTGAAATTAAACCCCAATATTGATTTCTCTGAAAATACATTCCTTCCGCGCGTCTTCCTTTTCAACGATAATTCTTCATTTTTTTACGTTGTCTCGCTGTTGTGGTATCAGATTGGTAGTCTCGTCTTTGCGTCAAACAAAGAATCGAAGTAATTTACAGGGTGGTGAATGGTGGGGAGGTCGCTACGCATCACAAGAGCCGCTGTCTCGATTCGTTTATAGAAGCATCATGACGAGGCACTCTGTATTTTATTCGATACTATACGATACTTGCCGCGAAGAATCACGTTTTCGTTCAGACGGCACGTCATCGACCGTCTCATCAGTGAAGAAACAGTCAACCGAACGACAAAGGATTATGCGGGAATAGCGGGCAAATGAAAGGATTAAAAACCATAGTAGACTCACCAAAGTTTCAGATTCATCGATAATGATTGTCGCCAGACTCGCACGGTTTACCGATCAAGTTCTTTGACTCTCGCAACACGAGGCGAGACAATTTTCTCATCCACACTCCAGCCGACTATGCTATGCTACGCATATACCTAACTAAGTATATATATATACATATAGCGATACATCTTATTTCTCGCTTTGCATATCAACGCAGCATATCGATACTCTCACCGGCTTACTAACGGATTACAAGGAATACTCTACACGAGAACGAAGGACGTTAGTGTGCATCGATACCAATATTATGCGCGTTAGTGCGTTCGTATTATTACGTGCGTAGGACGGGGTGTGCGAGTATAAGCTTATTATTCATATTTTTCGTCTCTTCCGTCCTGTCTGCATCTGATACCGAGATGAAGGAGAAAGATCGCGTCTAGGCGTGGCTTTCGAGTTCCACTGCACATGCACTTGTTCTCTTGTTCCCTCTATAGACATCTTCTCACCTCATCGAGGGGCGTCTTCCGTCGATTAAAAATTTTCGATAACGTCAAACGAGCATCCAAACGACTTCGCTCTCTTAATCTCACACCACCTCGTCGTCGTACATCAGCTTTGCATTTCTCGTGAAAGCAAACTTTTGAGTCGGCGACTAAACCGATTTTTTCTCGACAATAAATCAGTGATTGCCTCAGTTGATCTGCGACGTCCGCGGTCTTTGCTTTTCTTAAATTCCATTCACTTCACGCGCAGCGCTAGCAGTCCGTATCACTTCCGGTTCGATCGATAATATTTCATGATTAAGCTAAACTAATTAAAAATACGTGAAAAGAAATTCTACCGATGGTTCACGAAAGTGTAGCATTCAAAAAAATGTTTGTAATAAAAAAAATATTAATCGTTTATTGATTTAAAAAAAAAAGAAAAAAAAAACACGTGTATGTGAAGACAGCGGTGAGTTGGCGGCGTGAGTTCGCACGGGTCTGATATTATGGGTACAGGAAATTCAGGGTGTAGAGGTGGAGACGTAGAAGAGAATCGCGGAAGAGCAAAGGGGGGTAGTGGGGGGGTTTTGCAGCAGCCCGACGGCGAACAGAGCGAACGGACAGCTCGCTTATTTATGGCGACCATACTTCAGATATATGAACTGGTTCCCGTCGAAAGTTCGGGATGCATCTTTCCCCGCAGTTCAAAATGTATAGAGAGGTGTCCCGCGCCGTCTTTCTCGCTCGCTTTCAACCCAAGATTTGCGAGGGGTCACCTTAATGTAATATTGAATGAGTTTCATTTATTTCATCCGATCCTTGCTGCTCACACTCATAGTCTTTCTCGGTTTATTCTCTTTTATTTATCTCGTCGTCTTCTATATTTCTTCCCCCCGCCGCCCCAACTCCTCCCCGCTGTCCCTTGCATCGTCTATACATATCTATACTACTACCAGCTACCATAGTACCATTCGATGTGTTATTGCGCTCTGTCGGTCGTTTCTCCTCGGATAAAACTGGCGATCAAATAAACTAGAAATCCGAGGATACTATACAACACTGTATATAGTTAATCTAAGACGATTCCGGGTATATATCGTTCAACCGCGCAAATCATTGCCGTATAATATCCCGTACCTGGCAACGTGATTATTCGAGACGACCGACAATCGTCACGGTGATTCATAAATCACTCATCTCTATACCGTTTTTTTTTAATCTCATTATATATCTCTATACTCTCGTCTCTCGATATTATACACGTTTTAATATTATTCTATAGGCAATTTACGTTATTAAAACATTTTTAGAAAAAAAAAATGTCGTACTGATACAACGATTTTCATTTGCTTGCGTCATTTCGGCGCCGTATAATGTTCACAACTTATACCATCGCCCCAACCTCTCTACAATTGAACGAGCTAATTTATATTTATCTATGTGCTTTTACGCGTTTCTCTTTGTTGAAAAGCTTCTTGCGCCCCGTTGAGAAAAGACGAACGAATGAGAGAGAGAGAGAGAGAGAGGGGGAGTCCAAGTGGTGCGAAAAGAAGGGGGGAGGGTGAACGAGAGGAGAGGAAGACAGAGACGGCGGTATACGAGTAGAGTAGATAAATAGATGGATGGGCAATATTATAACTCACCGGGCTGTCATCCTGTACGGCCGAGTCAGGCTGCTAATCAGACCCTGCGCGCTCTCACCCCTCGCCGAGCCTTCACGAAAAATGGATTTATTGCCGTACGCCACGACTTCGGCACGCTATCGAGCTCCCTGATCCGTGGAACGTAACCATCGTCGTTGCTCGAACCGCTCGCCATTCGCGCCGACTTCCCCTATGCTACATATATATATACACTTACACATACACACACACGCACACCCTGTTATACGCTTTTCCGCTGCCACCATAGCCGATGATGTAGAAAAGTACACGGGCCTGAAAGAGCCCCGAGCGAGAAGAAGCTTATCTAGCCGTTTATCCTGAAACTACTCTGGACTGATGTAGCCTCCTCCGCCCTCTCCACCCTCTCCGCCATTGCGTCAAACAGCGAACAACGAACAAGTGGCTAAGTCCTTTTCTATATTTTTTTACTTTTTTTTTTTTTTTTCAAAGAAAAGACGCGGAAGATCTCATCCCGAAAAATTTCTACACCGGTGCCGATCTTTAGAGATGAACGTCGCACGAAAAATACGGCGCGACCGATCCACCCCTCGATATATTTCGATCCAAGTGATCGAAAACTCTCCTCCCATCTCAGCCGCTGAGGAGGAGCACATTCTAGGATAACGGCCAATAAATTTCGATCCTTCCAATCGTTGCCGCGACTCCCGGTGCAACCATTGCCGTTAAAGAGAGGGGGGAGATTAAAAGAGCGTATTCTTTTGTAATTGCTTCTTACGCAACGAACATCGAGGGTAAAGAAGGCGATTTTTTGGAGTTCGGTAAATATTACCGAAGCAACGAAGTGATACGATGCTTTGCCATGTAACGCTGGTGAAAATATATGATGGGCATTGCAATTTTTTAGTTGTTTCAACAGTCGGCTTTATATTAATTTCGTGAATATAAGATTAGAGGAGACCGGGGCTAATCGAAACGCACAAAGTAAAAAAATTTAAAAATCCGAAATTTCACGCAGTGTGTGGCAATGAGGAATTACTGACCACTGTATCCCACATGGAAAAAAATATATGCAAAAAATATATCAGAAATATATTATATTTGGCAATTTTATATAATTAATATATTAAACGTATAATTTGTTATATACTTAGTGACGTATGTATAATATATTCGTAATATACCATTTTTTTGCGAAAATATATTGGATATATCATAGATATATTTTGCGATATTATTACTGCTATACTCGACGCGCGAAACTTTCGATTTTTTTTTATTACATGTGTTTCTATTAGTCCCGGTCTCTATACGCAATGCTCCGTTTGTATATATATCACGTTTATGCAATGGATTCATAACGTCCATATGAAAGAAAAATATATCGAAAATATATCTATGATTTACTCAATATATTTTTATCGAAAAATCGTGTTTCTCGACTGTATTTTCGTAAATCGATGTTATCAATCGATATCGTCAATATATTAATAATAATAAAAACGACGAATTCAGTATCCTTCTAATATATTTTTTCACACATATCAGATTTCCACGTAAGCGGGTAAAGGAAAAAATGTCGCAATCTTTTTTTTTCCGCGAAACAGATCATCGGCGAATAAAGAAGTAGAATTTCCAGGGATAGTGCTAAATTTAGGTTAGAATTGAGGATAAAAACAAATTGGAAATTGGATACGATGATGCGATGAATGAATGATGGTTCGTCGATTAACGAGAGCATATTTTCCCGTCCGTGGCGCCAACTCGGTGAATCCTGTGCGCGCGCGCAACCCGAACAAAATCGAGAGCACAGGGTGTTATATGTTATACAGCGTATAAGGAAGCAAGTAGTGTAGGGGTGTTGCACGATGCCCAAGTTTTGTAGTCGGAGAATCGGCGCATTCGCGGACCACAGCGGAACATAGCGATGATAGCAGAAACAGAGAGCCACCGGAGGGCCAGATGTACGAATTGGGAACGAGAGATAGACGCGAAGAACCGAACGCAGCATCACAGCTCGACTTGAGAGACTCTTCTACAGCGTACGGGCCGTATGCCATCGAGCAGAACCAGAAGCGAGTATATGTATGTGTGTGTTTTTTCAACGAGATTTATTACCGAATTCCTAATGCTCTCGAACGGCGAGTAGAGAAGCGCGGAAGAGGGGGGAGGGGGGTGAGCAGTTACATCCCCCGCTTTCGTACTCACCGCGTCTTTGTTTCTCATGCCGTCTCTATCTTTCAACGGGTTCCCCACTCTACGCCCCGCCGACTCCATCCCGTCGGCCTCCTTCACGCCGGTCCCTCGGTACTCGCGTCGTCGACTATCTTCGAAGACCCCCCTCACTTGCCTTCGTCGTCGTCTTTCGCCACGAGTTTGCCAAGTGCGAACACATTATACGTATAATATACCTACGACGCGCCAAAGGGATCTCTACCGTTTACCATATACCCTCTTCGTCGTGACGTTTCGTTTGCGCGACTCGTTAATTTTTTTCTTTTCGTTTTCTGCCGATCGAGAAAATGAAATGTGCATTTTTTTTTTTTTTTTTTTTTCTATTACTCGTCACTACTGTTGTTTGGGGGGCAAAAAATATGTTTATCGATCGTTAATGAATAGATAGAAAAATTGTCGTTTTGTGTACTGTTTCGGTATCAAGAAAATTCGACTGATTTCTGCTCTTGCGAAGTTTGTTTTTTTTTTTTTTTTTTTTTAACGAAAAGCTCCACTCTCGGTGAGGAGAGATGGAAAAAAGTTGTTGCCACCGAATGGAAGCCTACGGTGGAGCTCTCGTAATAGCTTTTGAAACGCGGCGGGTGCGCGCCGGCTACTGACTGAACCGTGGGGCTCTACGTCGTGCTTTACTACTTTTCTCTACTTCTGGCAAACTCCCCCCCCCCCCCCCCTCCCTCCCTCGACGTTCTCGTTTCTCTTCGCGCTTTTGCGCTCACCGGCCTCCTCCCTTCTCTGCGCGTCTCGTATTTCTTGTCGTTTCTTTCGCTACTATACGGCAAGTCAAAAACTCACTGATAAAAGAAGAAAATCACATGGATCCAGAGTTCTATATAAATTCCCCGAATTCCTTCGATCCTCAAGCTAAACTTCGCGACAAAGATTCACACGAGATCTCGTTAATATATTCGTCAATCGTCAATAATAATGACGAATCCATGACCGCGAGAATACCGAACGCGCGCACGAGTACCGATTTACACTGTTAAAAAATCATTCTGAATTTAATGTACTCGATAATTGTCGATTTGCGGATATCGTCAATCAATCGAAAATTTGTGCAGTCCGTCCCCTAAATTAAAAAATCTTTCGAAATATAAAAAAAAAATTGAATATTTTGGTATTTACAAATTTAATCGTTGAATCGAAATTTGTATGTATTTTTTTATTTGTCATTTGTGTGTTTGTCATTATTTTTGTGGTTTTTTAACCCAAGTTTTATTTACTTTTTTTTTTACCGAAGTTTCATGTATATAAAATTACAGTACCGATATATTAATATTAATACAATTAACCTTATTTAATTTACACACACAATTGTGCAATAGATATCTCTAAATCGGTACAGTTAAAATTTCGAGGTAGTGTAGAGTTTGACGATAAATAGACCAAAAAAAACTTACCTTCAACTTTCCGTCTCTCTCTCTCGTTAGATTCTACGAGTTCGATATATCCATCGGCGAATATCCTTTGTCTCCTTCCGTCGTTTCTTTCGTCTCTGTATGCCTCTTTCGCTCGCGTTCTTTATCGCACGAGCAGGCGACTGAACGAGGGAAGAAGAGACAAGAAAAAGAGGGAGAAGAATCGTGCAGAACTCCAACAGCAGCAGGCAGCGGTTGTAGTAGTAGTAGTAGTATAAGCAAAAGCAGGAGGAGACGGTAGTGGCGGGATGGGGGCGTGGGTGGAATGAGTTTCGAGGTGGGAGCGACGAGCGCGCGGCGCCCCTCCGAGTAGTGGGGATTGGGCGAGTGTAGTGGGGACACGCGGGTATAGCTCAACGGGACGAGCCGCCGACGCCGTCGAGCGGAGGGGAAATTCGTTGCGCCGCGTAGTGGGGGATCGCGGAGCGCGGATCCGTCAGTGCGCCACGTGCTGCCGATCCGGTAGGGTGTATGTTTCGCTCTGTTCGTGCGAGTTTAACGGCGACGTAAAAAAAAAACCCCACGATTTATATCCTCACCGGCGCGAATATAATATTCTACGGTAAAAAAAAGACGGTTCCTTCGTTTTTTCGTAACTTCGAAATTCGCCGCGATCTTTGTCCCCCGTAACTGTCGTGACGCGTAAACGTTTGGGTTAACACCGGACGTAACCGTACGTGTCAAAAGCGACGAAAAAAATGTGACGAGTGATTTGTTTATTGTGATAAAATTTTGATTGAATCGTTTTATTATTTCGTTTTTTCCGTTGGTTTTGGTTTTTGTTCGACGTAAAACTCGCCCATCGTAAATAGAGGCGCGAGAAAACAACACGTGACACAAATGGTTTTTCGTAACTGTACGCAGCAACGAATAAATGCCGACGACGATGACCAACAGTCATCCGACAAAATCGCGAAAAATTGGACTACGAGTTCATCGATGATTCGTGGACTCTCGAGAAATGACGCATCGACGAGAGAGTAACGAACACGAGTGAAAATATCGACACGCCGGTCCTCTGGGATTGTTAGTTTTTTTTTTGTTTGTTGTTGTTGTTTTAATGCATTTAGTTTGTGCGCCGTAAAATATTTCAACGCGTGTTCGTGATAAATTTTGCCCGAAATTCCTGGGGGGGGATTACGAACAACGGTGAGACTAGTCTCCGACTCGCGATTTGCGAGACGCGTTCGTATTCGTCGATGACGAATTTTTTACGTTACGAGCGACGTACGGTCGCTCTAACGGCTGTTGGCCTCTCGTGAGATGTGATGATATGATTCTACGACGGGGGCATCACGTTGGTTACCCTCCTATTTCACGATTAATAACGAATAGTCGGAGACACATTGACGTCGAGTCTAATAATAAGGCGGTACGCACCGAAGACACGACGCATTCTACGAGACGGCTGCGTCGCGACTGACGGATTTAAGCGGCTTCGGAACCACTACGCGTGGTGAGTGCAGCCGTTGTAATAACCTTAATGTTTTTTTTAAATCCGCAATAACCGTTTTGTTAGTGTTTCTGATTGTGAAATCTGTTTTTTTTTTTTTTCGTGTGCGAAAGTGTTTATTGAGAAAAACAGTGCGTTCCCTTCCCCCACCCCCGACCGCGCGACCAACATTGCGTTCGTTTCATTATGCATGATTAACGCTCAAACGTTCACATGCAGAAAAGTCCTTTTCATTCGCATTATTATCAAATTTCCTTAGAGGAAAAAAAATAAAATGCTTGTTATCGAAACCACAGGATATCCCGAGATCGTGAATGAACGAAAATATGTCAATGCAAAATGAAAAATTTTAATTACAAAAATGAAATTCGCAGAAAGCCGGTGTTCAGTGTAGAAAAATGATCTTTTCCGAGATCGTCGAAGTGTTTAATCGGAAATGGTTGTCGCGTTTTTGTCTTCCGAAACAAATTTTCTTATTTCGCAAATAATTTCGGTGTTGAAATCGCTCAAGTTTTGTTGGTGAAAAAAAAAAGGTTTTTTTTTTTGTTTTTGGAGCAATCGGAAAATTCGGGCATTTGTAGAAAATTCGAAATTTTTACTTGACGAGTTTTTTTTTTTTTTATTCGTTGAGTAAAATACGGAGGTGTACTGTTTCAGTTTTTTCGATTACTTGCGGTGAGAAAACTATTGAAAATACTATACCGTTAGTTTTTTTTTGTTCGCGCGTTTCTACCATCTTATCTATTCGTCGCACAAAACCAAGTGTAAGCGCGCATGGGTTATGTAAACAAAAGTGGCTGTGTACACAGCAGGTGGCCGGTTCATGCCGAGGGCGCGTGCGACAACTATTCAACAACGCGTTGTAGTCTCGAAACGACCTGTTTGAAGAAAAAAAAAGAAAAAAGTAACGTTAAAAAACAGTCGGTTTACGAGTCGCTTTTTGGTGGGCAGTAGTACGCGTAGTACGTGAAAACATCGAATGACGAGTGAAATCCCAAGCGCGTGTTTCTTCATTAGTCTCGTCAATGTCGCGTTGCACAAAGAACTCTCACAATATTTTATTAGCTTCAAACAAAAATCATGACAATCGAACGTAAAAAAAAACGAAAAAAAAAAAAAAAAAAAAAAAAAAAAAAAAAAAAAAAAAAAACATCGGGAAAAATTTAACGATCGAACGGATTGAAATAGGATCGATGTATTTGTCGGTTAGTTGGACCGAATCCAATGACAATCTTACCGGTATGGCGTGAGCGATGAGAAAATTCGTACAACGATAGATGGGAAACATTTGTGACGAGTTTCACCGATGACAGCGATGCTTTTTCCTTGTCTCGTAGTGTTCGATTCTACGAGATTTCTCGATGCGTCATCCGACGTTTCGTCACCGCGAGAATAAGAAAAAAAAAAAAAAAAAAAAAACGGAGTCGATGAGCCACGATAGTTCGCTCGCGATACTACTATGCAGTATCCTCGTTAGTCACAACGAAATTTACTCGCAAATCGAGATAATTGTCTTAACTCGTTACCAAATATTTCCGAACCATAATAAGATCCGAAGATTTTTTTCCCGGTAAAATATTATTAAAAAAAAAAAAAAATTGCTGGTCGTTTATACAGCAGAAAAAAAAACGTTTTACTAGGAAACAGTATACATGCGCGGAGTTGTAGAACTACGAGAATTTATCGTGGTACTTTTATTAACGAAATACAACGAGTCCGGTGACTTACAAAAGGCTTCTTTATGCGTTCAATCGCGGGGCTCCTCGTGACTCTTACGATTGTAGCGTTCCCTTGAATTTCTCTCTCTCCCACCTTTATTCTCATATATATATATATATATATATCCACATATATTCACGCTGCAACAACGAGAGAAACGCATCTCGCGCTCGTTCTTGCGTTCCATTCGCCAAAGTCTCATGCGTGCGCAATTCCAACACACGTGCGCGCGGTCTCACGTGTGTCGAGAATAGGATATATGCGGCCGGCGGCTCACACGGTAGATTGCTCGCGCTATCGTTGATATCCAAATGTCACACACTCGCCATATCCACTACTTCGTTCGCGGTGATTCGCGGCCACAAGTAATGTCCACTCCGCAATCGATCGTTTCCGCTGTCGAATTCGTCAGCGACATCTTCGATGTATATATGTATATTAATGATTAATAATCGATCGGAGATATTGCGTCGTATCTTATCCTGTAAAAAGTATTATTCCGATTATATGATATATCGATAAAGAATTTTAAAAAATTCGATGATTCGTCGAGAACATCGAGAAAAAAAAAAAAAAAACACTAATCGTTCACTAGATGCGTAATTAGAAATCGCGTTAAAAATTCCACGCGCAGTAACAGGCGTGATAGACGCGAGAGTTTCGACTGATGCGTGAAGATTGTTGCACTTGTCGTTGATTCGTTGGTTTTTTTTTTTTTTTTTTTTTTTTTTAATCCATTCGAAGCACTACGGTCGTTTTAACACAGGCGCTCCGTTCTCGATTGCGTTCGCGAAAGCTGATTCGAAATGAGGACGTTGACGCACCCGGAATGTACCACTTCGAGTGGGTGATTGATAAATAGCTTGACGTAGGCGAAGTACCGCTGGTATTGCCGATTAGAGAAATTATTTTCTCGGAAGTGACCCGCGTGTAATAACGTAGTTGTATAAGTGGCGCTCTGCAACTCGATTGACTGTCCCTCGATTGCTCTATCGATTTTACTGATATCGAACGTTGCTCAGCGTGTTTTTAATTGCTCTTCGACTCTCCAATGCGGCGAGAAAGATTCTTACGATATATTTCGTTTGAGATATTCATCGTAACTCTCACACGACCGCCTTCTTCGAAAGGCTTTCGTTTATACGCGAAACACGACAATAAGTTGAGTGAAGTATTTAGTTATCGTTGATCTCGTTGCATCAAATTTACCGATTAATTAAGTACTATCGTACGCAAGACACGCGCATAGCAATTTATAAGGTATATGCATTCCTTTTTTGTACCTCCAAACGGTAAAAAATGTTTGTAATTTTAACGAAATTTTTTTATCGCGAAACATCGATAAACTTTTCGTCGTTAATATTACGAAAAAAAAATTGGTGAAACTAAAAAAAGAAAAAATTTGGAAAATTATTATTATTTTTTTTTGTTAAATTAACGAGAAAAATGTTGTGGACGTGTGTAAACGAGAAATTTTAGTACCTTTTTTCTTTGGTATGAATCGGCAAAACGGATGTATAGAATTTATCTTCTTTTTTTTTTTATTTACGTACCAAGATAAATCACAACTCGTCATCTTGACATCACTACTTAATTCTTTAAAAACCAGTCTCGCCGCTATTGACCAGCGCTACCAATCGTAATAAATTATTTCCGCGATACAATCTATTGGAAACTCAGTTCGCACATCGATTGATACTCGCGAAGTTTGAGATTTTTTTTCAAAATTTCATATAATCAAAATACAGCGTCACAGGTATATCACAGAATAATAAAAATGACAAAAATAACCTTACGAAATATTAAAATAATAAATTATTGAATGATGACCCAGAGAGACAAAAATTCGTATTGTGACGAATTCGTTGACCATTCGTAATGTAAATAATTCGATAACGACGTGACACACGAAACAACGGTATGAAAATATTTTAAATAAATTTTCTGAATCGTCGGTATATATCCACTTGCGTTCAGTATGTTCCTCAACAGAATTCTCGTATGCCTCGAAGGGTGTATTATCGAGCCGCGATGTATTTCCCCGCGTTATATCCATCGATGCGTCTCGGTGCTTTGGGCGCCCGTCACTGATTCCGTGAACATTCTACTGTACGGAATCGAATAGACCCTCCAGCGTTCGTTAGTGGCTGCCTGGCAATGCATAACCGCGCACCATCGTTGCACGCGAATTATGTCGAGAGATGGGTAATGCCAAATGGCAAAAGAGCGCGAGCGCCGCGTGTATACGCGCGTTGGTGTTGATATTTCAGAATCGGGATGCGTTTGTGGAAACGCCGCTGCTGTGTGTTCGTTTGTGACTTGATTTCGCATTTCCTCGTGTGCCCGTTGCAATATACATGTGCCAATAAACACGACTATGCAAAACCCTTGCGTATTAGTTACCACTCTCGTGTATTACGCTGCGCAGGAGTTATATTTGTATAATAACCCCGCTGTACAGATGCCAGTGCGTGAAACGTATTCCAAGTAACTTTGTGTTCGTTGGGGTTTCAGTCATCGGTGTGTAGAGTATCCGCGCCACCCACCTATTCAAGTTAGCGTTGACGGCTCCCGTCTGTCAGCAGATCAAAGCTGAAGTAAGCTCTCTTTGTGATGCTTTCCCTCCGCTCCCGATATTTAATTATGTATGAGGATCGATATTCCTGCCTCCGGGCCACAGCTTCTCCCCGCCCCTTTGACCGTTTTGCTTTCTCCCCCCCCCCCCCTTCACCTCCACCCCCTTCCCTCCCCCTTTCTGTGTCTCATCACTGATAAACCTTCGACCCATAGAGTTCGGCTGTATAATATATTAAGATTTAATTAGCCTTCATTGATAAATACCTTGTTATGTGACGATGGGGACTATACACTCCGAAATCGATGTATAACATCGAGGAACGATGTTATTTTGGATTGCCTCACGTTGAGGGATGAAATATAACTTTCGAATTGTGAATCGAAACGAATAAAAAAGATCGCGATATGTGGAATTGTTACTCCGAATTCGCGGAATGTAAATGAAATCGCAGATTGGCAGTAAAACGAAACGGCGAGTTTTTCGAGTCGATGTTTTGTTATGTAGCACTTGAAATACATATCGCTAATACGGAGTCTGCGGGAGATACCATACGGGGTGAGTTGGGGGCGCATATTTCCGGGCGAATGTTATATATACCCCGGCGGCCGTTTGCGCCAACACGCCGCGCGCTCGATCTCACTGACCCCCCCCCCCCCCGGAATATTAATAATTATTCCGGCAGATTGGATCTCACCGCGGTGAGGATATCGGTCGATTGTAATTTCGTCTTTTGAAAAACTCTGAAACACGATAAACACGACGAGTTTGGCGCATCGGCGTCTAACAATCGCCGTTCGTATTAAATTTGGAAGGTCTTTGCGTATGTCTCTCGCCGCATTGACTGCAACACGGTGATGTGAAATACGATTTTAAGAATAATTGAATCAATCAACGAGCGGCGGCGATTATTATACAAATTATTATGGGTTCGAATAAACGATTTTTAATTAAATAACATTCTTGCAATGATTTTAATATTTTTATTCGCGAAAGTACGGGAGTATAGAGTATATACAGCGTAACGATATTGTCGTTTTTTAATTATTTCATCGCACGAGCGGCCCACAGTGTTTTGACCGTAATAAAGTTTATACAGCATTTTTGCGCAATGCAAGAGAGCATACAGGAGTGGAGTGTGACACGCGCGGAGCGGTACGTGTGATACCGGATGAAACAACGAAAGTAAAAAAAAAAGAAAAAAAAAAAAAACGAGGGAAAAAAATAGAATCATAAACGCCGCTTCATGAACAAAAATATTAGTCGTTCGGTGTGGCGCTAATTTGGGGGGCGCCCCCGGCGTTTTGCCGGACCTCGAATTCTCTCACTCGCAAATTCTCTCTTTTCATCCCGTACTTCTGTGGCCCGCGCGCCCGCTTTCCACTCCCCTTCCCCCGCCTCCACAACCCCTGGACTTCGACATTCCCATCCTCTCATTCTTTCCTCTCTGACTCTCTCGTTTCTCTGTCCGTGTATATGCACGCGAATTCATTTCGCTCGATTTCCATTTCACGCACCGATAGACCACCCGCCACTCGACGGATGAGCAGTAAAAGTTATCGTGCGCTTTGAATTATCAATGGTCGTTGTGTTTCACTATTTTATTATTCTACCGCTCGTTCTCTTGCCGCCTTCCCCTCCTCGTTTCGCCTCCACCCTCCTCCCCTCCAATATCGATTTATAACGTTTCGCTTGCGACCGTAATACATATAAATTTATCGAATAATACCCGAACAAAGTATATCCTTTACGCTCGATAGTTTGCCTGTGACAGACGCTTAACTCGACGTATGTACCTATCTAATGCCCCGCGTTAATATTTAAACTGACGGAAGGACAGTCAATCGCCAGTTTAACCCTTTCGCGATCTCACCAATCATCGCGCTTCGGGAGACTTTACCGCGTGTGTTACACGCTCGGCGTATCACGCCTTTCACCTGCGTTTCGCGCCGCGCAAATATACAGTCTGATGTTATCATTTTAAAATCGCCACTAAAACGATAAATTAATCGTAGTAACGTATGACGTAAGCAATTTAAAAAATTGTGCCAATGTTCGGTTCGTAGTTCGCATTTTTTTTTTTTTTTTTTTTCGGTCGCACGACTACGTATTTGCCACTCCCTCCCCTTAATTTTCACACATCGAGAAGTCTCGCGCCTTTGAATAATGAGAGTGTAAAAACTTTTCCATTTTCATCGATCTGCCATTAGTTAGTATCGATATCAGCCGACTGAATATCAATCGATCGTATTGGTATGTAGAGCGCTGTGTACCGTTGGATATTGTGTCGGTTTTTATGGTACGCGTCTACACCTAAAACAGTTCGCATTAACGAAGTATGCAGAGACATCATCGACACCGACGATGAACCGACATCGAGTCGATGAATCGCAAACGAGTGCCGCGTTTGCTAGTCGGCCTATCGATGCGAAAGCAACATAAACGTAAGCGCGTTACGCGAGGTCGGGGATCCGCACAACAAAACGCGAATTCGTATCTCTTTCACTATTTTAGTGTAGCAGTGAATTAGCGAGAGAGAGAAAGAGGAATAAACGAGCGAAAATCGGAACTACTAACGCGATACGCGGAGGGTCACCGGCTGCAGCGGTCAACTTGCTCTCTCGCCGCACCTCTCTGAAACGGGCATCAAATGCTTTTTGATCGTTCGAACAGAAAATTGTATTTTCGAAATCAATTAATATCCACCAAGTAATAATGCAATCGCTAATGATTGCGCATAACCCCCACTTCTCCTTTCTCCCTCTGCTCCTCCACCTCCCCCCCGCCCCATCCTTCGCTCCAAACCCTCTCTTTTTCATTGTAATTACAGTCGAGTTGAATTTCTCTTTCATTTCACTCTTTACCGCGTTCGCACCATCGCCAATGGTAACACTGTCGTTTCCCCTCTATTTTTTTCTCTTTTCTCTTCACGGCGCTCCAATTCTCTCTCTTTCTTTCGCTCTCTGTACTCTCTATACACCCCTTGGGTTGCATCGCAGCGCGCTGAAAATACGCCTGCGGGCGGACGGCTTACAGTCCGGCACCGCGGGTAGTGTAGGGGAAAACTAGTCAGGTTAATATAAACGAATCGCAAAGTGCTTTTGACAATTTTTAATTATCGACAGTATACGAAACGACGATGATACTGATAATTTATTGTGCACCCGACATCATATCCGAATTCACTGCCATGCGTTATCCATTGTTTCTGTACACTTTTATTATCCAACGTTATTTCTCCATTATTCTCTGTTTATTATTACCTAACGTATGAATTTTATAGAATTTATTTACTTTTGAATATCATCAATTAAGGCGGAATGATTTCGATAGGTATGAAATATTCAAATATTTTTCGATTTTCTCGAATTATTGAAAGGGATATTTTGATAATATTTGCCACATCATTCGGACTATCGATGGTTATATTTGTCAATAGCAGCGCATTTATCCGCCGATAAAATTGGAAAAAGAAGGACCTCAGCGAAAAAAAATAAATTTAATTCTTCATTTATTTTTATGATTTTTGCATGATGAAAAAAACAATTTTTTGATAGGTCATTTCACGAACATATTCCGCATGACACCGTTAACCCCTCACGTACGGGAGATTTTTTGCCAGTCAAGTCAAACGCTCATGTCATTTGCCCGTAACAACAAAATACGCAGAAGCGTAAAACAAATCGCTTTAAACCGTCAAAAATGTTAACGTCAACGTTATTTTACAATTTTTTTCAAAATTTTTTCGCGATTTTTTATAGTTAAACGAGACAATTGAAGATAACGAGCGGTCGAAAAAATTCGAACGTATATTTGCGTCTTTCGTACGGGAGGAGTTAATACATTTTTTTTGCCCACCAATTCTCTTGATACAATGTTTTTCGATGGAAATATATTTCGTTTGATTATGTGAAACCATAAATATGAAACCCAAGAAATGGTGGCGCTATGAACTGCAACTGCGCGGTTCAATGTCTCGTCTCGTAAGAAGACGTAACGATTGGTCATGTCACCGTGAATTACTCTATATCTCACGATGATATATAATACGTTATCTTTATCGATATCCAGAATTGGGCAAATATCGCATATTCTACAAGAAAATATTAATGATGCCGGTTGATGGAATCGCACCGTTGCCAAAGGCACTTATTCTGCGGCGGATAGCAAACAAACTGGTACTCGAAACACTCGATTAATTTCAGGCAAAGAGTCGTCGCTCTCTGGTGTTACTGCTCTGCTGCGTCGTTATTATTCCGTGCGGACGATTGAGGCCTCGACGCGCGAGGCGCCACATCGATCATAGCTGACAATTCGACTGTCGCGCGTGCCTTCCACAACGCGAATGTTCTTTTATACTTGGAGAAGGGGGAGGATTGCTTTGCGGAGAGTAACAGACTCGCACAGCACGACATATTAACACGAATGTATACAAAATACTGTGACGGAAATCATACACAACCAATTAAATGCATGTATAGGAGACAACACACATATAATAGGACGGTGAATCATAGGCTTTTTCGTATCGCGCTTCACGGTCTGCATGAAAAATACGATTGCAACTATATTATTCCGAAATCTATTTTTAGTGTACCAACAGTTGAAACGTATATATGTGTAGTTAATGTACAGTGGCGCGGCATATCAACACTTGCGTTTTCGATACATTGAAAAAAAACATTATTTATTGATAAATTTATTAACCGATTATTAATATTGAAAAACGGAGTTTGCAATGTGTGATTTAAAAAGATAAATTTTAATTTAAAAAAAATTTAACTTTTTTTTTCTATTTTTTTTCGTAATCAAATTTTTTATTAAGGTATCGAAAAATGGAACTCCGACTGGAACTCCAAAATCCGATTATTATTTTTAATATTAAACGCGCGAAATGTGATTTTTTTATATTCCGCGAATACCGCGACTCCGCGACTTAATAAAATAAATGTTTTCTATGGTAAGAGAACTTCGGCCAATCTCAGTTACGGAATATGTTAAAATCATCAACCGGTCTTCTCGGTGAGTGATTTCTCCGATGATCACCGATACGTTGCTTATTTCACTTCCGGCTTAATATTTGATACGAAAATTCGCGTTTGACGGAATCGATATATTGAATAATTCGGTATTCGCGGATTCAGAACAAGTTTTGTTGCATAATTGAAAATTCGTTTACAATCGTATAATTAGTATTGCAGAAATTTGCAAAAATTCGTTTCATTGACAATAATCATGCGGAGGTTAAAAAACGACGGGAAATATGAGCTCCGAAACAATGATGATACGGGAAAATACAAATTTCGCTCGTCAAATGCAAATTTGTTTCTCTTTCGTTTGTCAAATGAAATTTCGACAACTGATCGACGGTGTATCTTATTTCGTTAAACAAATTGTCAGCGGACGGCGGTCAGTGCTCCCGAACGTATAAATATAGAATACATATGCGTAAAAACGAGTCTCCGGCAATGTAGGTACCTGGAAGGTTGAATTATCGCAAATCCACTTAATAATGCGCGCTGCCGTTTAATGTGACGCCGAGTGAGTGAACCGAGGCGGTTGTAAAGTTCATTGCGGAGTTTGAACGGTTTACCGGCCTCTCGCTCTTGGCATAGCACTGCGAGGCATAAGGCGATAGAGGCAACATGATACATACCCGGTGAATAAACGAGACAAGAAACTCGCAGCATCGAGAAAGGCATCACTTTTATCCGCGTAGTTGTATAGGTAAGCGAGGGAATGGTCTCGCGGAACGCACCTGATGCGCAAGGATACGCATGCTTCGGGATAGATATACCTCATGCAATGTGTATAAGAGTCCTCTACACGATTTCCATGCGTCGCTTGGCACACGGGCTACGAAACGAGATTAGTAATACGAGATTACGTGTACTCGTGTGGTGTGTGGCTGCTGCTGATGCTGCTGCTGCTGCCGCTTCTGCTGCTCGGTTTGCTCGTCGAGAGAATCCAAACTCCTCGTTGAGAAGATAGGCTTTCCGCAGATATATACAGAATGCAGATACGCACAGCTCGCGCATACACTCGAAGAACCGAGTTAGCCGACAGGACTTATTAATTAATTAATGGTGAGTTATGACCCGAAGCAGCCGAGTGCTGGCCATCCGGTCATTTTCTCCTCCTGCCGTCGTCTCATATCTTCTCTATACTCTATACCACTTTACGATCGGAGTCTTTCGTGTTTACTGTGCCTCTATACCAAGTATTATATATATCCGTGTGAAGATGTATCAACGAAACTGAGAATTCGTATTTCATGAATATTTTAACATCTTCGAATGCTCGTTTCATAAGCTGTTCTCATAATTAGATCAAATAATGTAGCCAATCAATTGCTGGGGTGTATTAGCTGACATTAAACTATTTATTAATTCCGTCTTATCTCTCACTTGCATCTTTTATCTGTGGGTTTACCGCACTGCAACTCGAATTCGCACTTTTTTTATGGTAAATTCACATAAAGTACACCTTTTTTTTTTTTTTTTTTTTTTATTACGAGTACCTATTTCCATATGTTATTCTGAGATATATTGATACGTGGCGATTCAGGCTGTAGGGTCTCTGAGACCCCATCGCAGTAAACTGAGGTCCACGGAATTCCAATCGTTATTCACTTGATATAAAAATTGTTCTCAAAGTTCCCATGTAAACTCGTAATAACGGATAATATAAACGCGTAATAACGTATAAGACTTGTAAAAAAAAAAAAACGAAACCAAATTGACCGATGCATTTGAGGAACATATGGATATCTACAACAGTCATCGCATCAACCACCGCCCGAGGGATTCGCGCCCTCTTGGAAATATATAAGTAGACGATCGTCGTTCCCAGAGAGAGAGAAGTGAGAGAGCTATGCACCCGTATATTTATAGATAAATCGTGCGGCGCGCAGCAGCAGGTGTGATTCACGCGCTGTCCGTGACTCTGTGCTATCGCTACACACCACTACTCACTACTATTCGCGCGAACGTGTACTCTCGAATCGCGCGGTCTCCCAACATTCCTACTGATTCTTTGTCAATCGCGAGATTTTTTTTTTTCGATCTCTCAGCATCGGCTGGCATTTCAAAAATTAAATTAATTATTATAATTGAAAATACCGACGCAGGTGTGGCTAAATATTTCACAGGTTTTCGTAAAAAAAAATTATATTATCTTTTATTTTCTCTTAACAAAAAAAAAAAAACACAAATTATATTATCGTTTAAAAAAAAAAAAAAAACATTAAAAAAAATTGTACTGTTGTCATTAATTTAACTCGAGAAAACGTGTATCCAATTAAAAAAAAATGTTTACCGCGATGTTTGAGAATAACAGAAAATCACTCGAAAGCAATGTGAAAATATTAAATTTTTTGTACGTAAATAAATTCTCAATTTTCAACACCAATGTTCGTCGCGATAGCGTCGAAATGAAAATATATGAAAATTGTTAGAACGAATATGAGAATCAGAAGCAATGGCAGTTTGCCCGTTCGTGCGTATAAAGCAGCTTATACTTGTGAATTGTCTCGCACTCGGGTTTCGAGCGACCAAGAGCGTCGCTCGGCTCGGAGACCGTTAGCAGCTCAGACGCGCCGGGCGATAACAGTGAGTAATAATCGCGCGCATTACGTCAGCGCGAAAGCGTTGTATAGCGTTTGTATAGTATATCTATATGTATACATATATCGCGACTAGCGTACAATCTACTATAGGTATTACGATATGTACACCGAGCTATGAATGCAACCGCGCGCATAGATCACTCTCGCGGTGACGTACCGCATTCTAAGGAGAACCTCGGAGGGCTAAGAGCGCACGGAACTACCCACTGCCTACTGTTACAACTACAAATATGATGTTCTGTTCTATATACGTCTGTATAGGGCTCTCCGTTAGCTTGTGTTCGGCACACCGTCATACCGACGACTCCGTGAGATATTCGCGTAATATTGGTGAGTCTTATGCAACAAACGAATCTCGGCGCATTTGCGGCAATTTACGATGATATGGCCAATGGTTGGGGCTTCTTACCGGGTCGAGCCAAGAGGCATTGACGCTTTCAGGATTCTGAATATACATTAACCAACTTAACTATCATAATTTCTACACCAATCAATCATTATATGCAAAAATCACGCTATTCGTAAGTGCATTTCTCAGGATTCCTAAGAGATTATCTACTAATTACAGTCGACTATCGAGACAAATGCTGACGAATAATATTTATATGGTACTTCCCCACAATTCTTTTTTAATGGACATATCTCTCGATGTCGTGTTATAAAAAAAAAAAAAAATTAGCCGACAGTAGCGCGTGCGAAAAATAAGTTTTACTCACGGAATCTCTAAGACTATCTATTAAGACAAACTCTGCGCAGCTTCGCACGCGAAGTATATCCACTTGTCCTGCTACCATCGAAGGCGGTCGGTGAATGAAATTTCTTCGTCGAATTGCGTATTTATCGTGAGATATACACAATGATGGAAATCGGTGTCTCATCGATGAGCCGAAAGAGTTTGGCTAACATTTACAACTCGAGAGTACAGCGTGCGTGTGTTACTGTGTATTCACGTGTGTGCCAACGAGTACAGTGGAACGCCCGGGTCTGCGCGTAGTAGGTACACTTTGTTACTCGGTACGAGAAGAGCTGTGCGGTAGGCCGCCTACACGTGCGCTGAAAACCATTGGCAACGCGCGCACCAGCAGCAGTCAGTACTGTAACGGGGGTACCGAGTGTGTAAACCGGTGAATCACAGCTTAACTACCGCGCGCACGTGGGACGTATGCGCTGGAAGTGGCGGCCACGGCGCGAATTGTTCGACTCTACATGCGCATATCCGTACGCGTTCACTAGCGGCGCTAACTCTTGCCGCTCTGCTCCGAAAACTATGCAACTCGATTTTTCGTTTAACGCGGAAACTCTCACGATTTCGTTAACTCTCGCGATTTCACGCACAGCAGACTTTCATCCAACAACGCTGATTTCTTTTGCTCGAAATAATAACGCGAAAGTTCGAAGAAAATTTCTCTTTTGTTCATCAAAAAAACGATACTCCGAAAAAACTCTCCAATTTTTTTTCAGAATTTTTACACGATTATTTATAGTTCAATGAACCATCTGAAAATAATAATTATCAAAAATACCGTATATTTATGTCATAACTACGTGAGAGGTTAACGAGACTTTGTCATAAATTATTATTACGGAAATCGTATAATTAAGGAACGGATCTAAAGAAACGAATAAACTAATAAAAAATCAATTTTTTTTAACTGTACGATTTTATCAGAATCATGCGTGGTGCTCCAAAATTAATGGGAACAACAATGTATCCAACCGTAGATATTCGAGACTTATTACCGGAGTTATTAGTATTTCTGGGACGGAAGCTGTATACAAGTAGAAATTGTATCAGTCTGTTTATCATCTCTTCGTTGTCGAGTCTATTACGCGTCCGTTCAAAGACGAAGCGCGTCTGTACGCGAACGACAGCAAGATAGACAGAGATCGAGAGAAACTTGATTGATCGGTTGGTTCGATGTTTGCGCTGGTTTGCCGTATACTATACTGCCATTGTATATGATATCCTCTCTGCTTCGCGTTAGTCTTTATACACGCTAACTCGCTCCGAACAACCCGCCGGACTCAACTCGAATTGTCACGTCCATCGATTATTCCTGACATAGCGTTGATTGATGGCGGCATAGACGATCGATCGATTGGCGTCTCTCGCGGCTCGCGACTCTCTGCCATCTCGTCCGATAATAATTCCTTGAAGCCCCCGCCTCCCCCCCCCGCCCCCCGCGCTTCTCCGTTCGCGCGATGTTACATTTTATATTTTTTATTTCATTCGACGGCAACGTCTTGAGCGCCTCATTTTCATCAACGAGAAATTGACAACTCGCCACACAGCGATGAGAATATCACTGATAGTTAAATCCGGACGAGAGACACTCACTCGTGTCGCGTACTCTTATCTGAGGTGAACGTTACAGTCATCGATACATTAACTTTTGCTGCAATCGCGTACACCGATTATTTTACATAACAATATTTACGCAACAATATTTTACGTAACAATATTTTCGACCTTAAATATATCGTCGACCGACCCGGAAAAAACGTCGTTTGTGTGTCCTTTTTTTTTTTTTTACAATTGACATTACCGTAGAGACCGAAAGTTATAACAGGTGCAGATATTTGCACATCACTTCTTTATTCTTTACAGTCACAATGCTCTTCGTTTGATCAATTTTGTTGACGTGATTAATAAACATGGGAAAGCAGCGGTCAAATAACATTTGAATCTATATGCGAATTAAATACTTCGGTACCACATTCGCACGAAGTTTTTGTATGAGTTATCAATATTTTTTATTTAATTTTATCATTATTTTGATGATATAAAAAACTTTTAAATTTATGCAAAATTTGAAGTTCTCGATCGATTCTCGTAAAATTTAATTATAATACAGAAAAAGTATATTGAACGCTATTGTACGTATTCCTCAAACGGAATACAAATTATGAATAAATTATAGGGATGCCGATAAGAAAACGAAGCTAAGGGCCTCACGTGGAATAGACGATAAGCGAGTATCCAATTATCAGACTTCCGCGCCGTATATAACGCACCCCACCGATAAGACCTATAAATAATTTACCTCATACGAATCGGTCAGCGAATTCACGGGATTCAATCGCGTTGCAAACATTCCATTAAGCAGTTAACGTACGCGATTTATACGGCTTCATATATGCTATATATATAAATAGATAGGAAAAGAAAGTTTGCCGTTATTTCTATATCTAATGCAACAACATGAATTATATTTATTTGGTTAAATTGGCTCTTTCACGGTCACTGGTTATCACGGCGGTAGTGCAGCATCCATCCTCTCCGCGATCTGCAGATAGGTACACCAATAAACTTTGTACAAATAATCAACAACACAGTGACGTTTCCGAAGCGCTTGACCTCCGAGCACCTTGCAATTTATTATATTTTTCTACAGAAAATATACACATGAAAAAAGAAAAAAAAATATAGTAAAATGGTATGCCGTTCTAATCAACTTCTTCCGGGTTATGTCGTTTTTGATTATCTCATTTTTCAATCTTTCCGAATGAGCGCGCAACTGCACTCGAGGATCTTTAGCGCACACCGGCGTTGAATCGGCGCGCGGTTTCTCGATTCTTCGCATGACTCATTTTTCTGGAGCTACTGAAACGCACGTATCACGTCGCGATTGATTGGCTCAACAGCGGCACCATTCCGATCGATGCTGTTCAGTAGCTCGCTGCTTGATGAATTCTGTTATCGATACCGTACAACCGTATGTTGCGTGCCGATTATTATTATTGCGCAGTGCCAAGATTTTCCAACGTGTTTTTTGATCGCAATATCAACATCGATCATACGAGACAAGAGTTACAACGAGAAGCCGTAATTCGCAACGAATTTATATTAATTAAAATGAAACGCAATTGTCAATGGAAAAATCGTTGCTACATCGAGCGTCGATTAGAAGGTACCGCGGGGACGCAAGATGCCGGAACCGCCGACGCGTCTCTGCGGGCGGCACATTTCTCATTAATATAAACGTCATCGTATATTACACAATGAGATCAACAGTTTCACGCCTCGCGGCACGAGAACGTGTTTATTCTTACCATCCCGGTGAATATAAAATGGGTACCACTTACTCTTTATACCGGTATTGCTATCATGGATTACCGATCGCAACGATCTCTCGATTAATCCACAACGCGGAATGCATCGATACCGTAACTATCGGCCATTTTCCCTTCAACAACAGTATTATGCATTATACCATCGTTCGCCGGGATCGTTAACATTTTTATTCGCTCAATGTTAAGTTCGACATAACTCGTATCATGTAATTTGACCGATCTGTTTGTCTGTTTATCTGTATTTTTTTTCCAATAATAAACTACGCGAAGTTTCGTACGCGCGCATTCCTTGCAATGAAATGTTTATTGTTGGGTAACTGTGTATGTCGATTGGTATGTGGCGTCACTTACTAATTCTCCGATTATTGCCGTACAGTCACCGAGATGAATATGGGCGTCCGGCATATGCAAGTGTCAATTGAATTCAATCATCGTTGTTCTCTGACACTGGCAGTTTCCGCTCTTAGAAATAGTTCATGCTATTCCCGTATAACTTGAGGTATGTCTCTCACATCGTTTAATCTGACCTTTGCGACACAATTCCCAAGTGAGATCTTTAAGATAATTTTGCTCCATTGAACGTTAAAGGTCGGTCTTTCCCGAGATAACGATTATTGCCGACTATTATACTTGGGCTTTGTTCAAAAATATTTCGCGTTCAAAAACTTTTATATGATCAACGAAAAAAAAAAAAAAAAAAAAATGTATTTGCGCGACTCACGCTTCGTTAAGTGATTTTTTTTCTTCGGAAAATTTCGTAATCGGTCTATTTTTTGCCGTCACGATGTTCAATGAGCTGATAAAATGGAGGTTGACTCGATCGATTGAGACTGTAGCAATTCTGTATAACCGTATCGCGTTTCAAGGTTCACATATCGCGTACCATAACCTATACACACAGTTCGCAGACTATACGTTCATCTCGCTCTTTAGCGCGCGATTCACCAGCCAGACAACTCGCTGGTGTATGAATGGAGTGAGTTTCTCGGAGCTTTTGCCACGCTGCCCCACGCCCTCGGCGCTTTCCTCTGTATACCTTGAGGCTCGCAGCCCGGACCTACCTTAGGCACATTCGAACGTCTCCTAATATCTGACGCTGACCGTTAGGCGAATAGCTTGTTTACGCTCGATGTGGCAACGTACGAACTTTTTCTGAAATTCTTGTATATCAGACATATATGATCGATCGAACACTTTTTTCGGTGTATCGTACGAATACATTCTATTGGGCGAATTACTCATCTGCTCTGCGTTAGGTAGTTGATATACGAAAGGATTTCGCGTTCCTCAACATTTATCCCCATAAAAATAGAACGTATTTCAAAATATATAAAAAATATATATCTTGGAATGTATACCCTAAATATGTGGTATAGATACGTCGAATATATAGAATTTATATAGAAAAAAAATTATCTATAAACGATATATCTCGCGGCAAATAGTTCTATATTTCGTATCTCTCAGTATACTTTATTCCTACGTGATCAATCCTTTTCCGAATGGATGTATTTCGCATCTTCCAAAAACCATTGCGATTTCATTCGGCGTCAATCATTTCTTTAATAGCAGTCTGCGTTCCCGAATGATGAGGATCTCCGATTTTCATGATAACTTGGCGAAAACATCGAACGATTAATAGCAATCAATATTACGAAAATAGGAGGGAAAGGGTGGCGAAGGGACTGTTGCCGGTGCCTTTGAAAAAAAAAAGTCGTCAGCAGCAGCCGAATAATCGTTCTCCTTGTTTCCAATTTTTCGTTCACCCGTCGAAGCGTTCCATAGCCGCGCGGGCATTCGACCTGTTTATCCTTGATAAAAAAAGAGTATCTAAGAGGCTCAGGTGCTGCAGATATCTGCTGCGTCCGGCTCGGGAGATCAAGTTCCTCGATGTCTTCTCGAATGCCTACATGCTGAAACTTAAAACGCCTAAGCCGCCGACTTTTCCGCCCCTGTTGTCCGTCGTTCACCGTAAGCCATCTCATTCCCCTCCATTATAGTTCCTTTACACAAGAGTTCCCGGTTATTCTATTACAATCAATAAACACTATTGAATAAATCAAATAAAATCGTCATACTTTCATCCATAAATAACGCTCCGCAATGAAATAATTCCAACGCCAAAAGTGGTACAGTATACATATTCCGGCGTACTGCTGGATTCTGCGTGAAAGTCGAAGAAGATTGACAGACCGCGGCCAGTCATTCTGCGACCGGCGGTCGCGGTCGCTCTCCGCTTCAGCTTGCATCTTCGTCATCCTCCGATTCGTTCATCTGTCCATCCGATGATTGCCCGACGGTATTTGTTTCGTGACGCAGCAACGGACAGACAGCAGGCGGCAGAGCGGTGATGCCGCTCTCGCTGCCTCACTTCGGGTTCGCAGAGTCATATTATAGGGTCAATAGTGGTGGCCTGTTGTGTATGCCACCACCGGCGTTCCATTGTAAAATCTAAAGGTAAAACCAAGGATCGTGCGCGAGCATCATATGAGATCGTCCGTCTCTCGTTTTTCTCTTTCGTGCGTTTATAAAAAAATGTTCGGCTCTACATAACGCTCTTAACTCATATACGCGCACGCACCGCACGAACAAATGCGCGATCGCGCGAGTTTTAACCGTGTTCTCGTGCTTCGTCACTGCCCGGGCCCCTTTTTCGGTTTGCCGATGTTAGTTTGTACGTCTCGCGCGTTCACCGCGTGAGGCGCGGGACACAACAGCAGTCCTGCTACTCGTTTGCCGCGTGATCCAAAGAGATCAGAGAATGAGAGTGCAGGCAGTGAAAGAGGACGGTAGTGTGGCAGGAATAATAAATAATAAAGGTATGGCGCAGCCAAGCAGAACCGTAGATTGATGGCTGCGCCATGACTGACGTGCCATCAATCACCTACGCTCCAACGTTCTTCGTCTCTTCTCCGCACCGTTCATTCTTCTTTGCAGCGAAGGAGTGACCGAAGTGACCGTGCTTGACGCTGGAAACTACGGAATCCTGAAACTCTTTCTCTCTTCTTCCTTTCCATATCTTGCGTACATGATACTTTCTTCTTCCTCGTGTTCCGCTGCGCTACCTCATTATTGTTGGCACGGTTCAGGACCATTATCGCGTTCGTTCTCTTCATTGCATTAATCCCAAATGGCCTCGAGACGCGTATCGACAGTGGTTTAGCTTCTTACAAGACAGTATGCAGGCTTCGGTCATCATCGTACCGATTCCGGCAGAGTGATGAAGCAGAGAATAGGCCCAGTAATCCAGGAAGGTATACCTATTGCGATTTAGAAGCAGCGTCTCTATGACTGTTCGACTTTACTATACACAAGTTCTTCGTATGGTTTCTTATGGCATAGCGGCTGTGTTGGCCCGATGGCGATGCGATCTCGTCGAGCGGGCATTGATGACCCGGCGATGACGTTGCCCTTCCGACTTTGCTTGTACCGCCGGCTCTTCTTATTTTTCATCTTTCGGTTTGGTGTCTTTTTCTCTCTCGCTCTCTCTCACTTTTCTGAGCTATTAAACCGGTTGCATTGTGTATAAAGATCCCGCTGTTCATCTCCTCGATGATCCGTCGTTGCTGTATTTCTGATGACCTGTCCTCACAACTCAGAGAGAAAAGCCGCCCCATCTTCTTTCTTCGAACGATCCAAGTTATTGTCGGATGGGATCCTTCGTCGATAGCATTCCGGTTTGCCAATCAATATTTCGATTCACCAGTAAACAGAACTATATTTCTGGTTGATGAAACGATATTGGAAAATATAAAAGACGAAGCCGGACCCGTTGAACGAGCATGAAAATGCCAGTCTCCATTATCCATTTCGTCCATATCGATGACGTACGTTTTGCCCCTCGTTCGATGCAAAAGTCTCGAACGCTGTCGAGTGTGTCTCCAACAATCCGACTCGTCACCACTTAGCTTGGATGAAGCGAGTAAGCTGCTAGAAGTGTCGTAGATGGCCGAGGTTACCGGTATCCAGAGACGTCCGGGTGGGTGAAGAGGTGAGAAGAGTTGAAATCGAGAGCAAGAGTGAGAGAAATAGAGAGGAATAAAGGCCAGAAGCTGGTGGCCAGAAGCATTGGCATCGCCAACAGCAGCCCAGTAATTCGTCCCTCTTGGCGTATGGTGAGTGGCCGAGACGGATCAATCGGAAGGCGGGTATAAGTTTCCGCCGTTGTGGTCCGCAGGCAAGCATTCAAGCAGAGTGAGAGGCGAAGGAAGGAAGGCAAGGGATAGTACAAGCCTTGTGGGCCCCCCCAAGGTATAACCGGCATCGGCGGCGGCGAGGTTCGCTGTCGTGGTCAGTTTCGGATTGCGGCGATGTCAGTGACAGGTGGTCTCGAGGACTGCGCCGCGTATTGAACTCACGTCCAGTCACGCTCCTTTATACCTACTTACCTCGCTCGCCCTCTCCTCTTCGTTTCCTCTTCGCTTCGCCTTGTCCAGGACTCTTCACCCTGGCTGTCCACCCGCGCTTATCCACCTCCTATCCTCATCTTTTACTCCCTCACACTTATTTTTCCACCACCTATATAGAGGTACCCTCCTCCCTTACTCCTCTCTTCAGCTCACTCCCGGTCCCTTCGATTCTCGACGAGACTTGACGTCTTTCCTCTCGTCGTTGTACCTCGTACCTTCTCGTTCTTTGCTTCCTTCCAGTTTCCATCTCTTCACCCCTTTTGCTCTCCTCTACCGATTCGACGACCCAAGGCATATCGTATATTTTTATCTCGCTTATTCCCTCCCCCGGCGCTTATACCGCCGGATACTTTCTTCATCTTCGTTGAGGCTTGCAGGCCAAACGCGATGCTGGAATAATCATCCTTGTAATAGGACACGCGTATATATAGGTTCCTTTCCCCCTATGGCGAGAAGGCTTAACGTTTAGTAATGCGATTGAGAGAGACAGCTTACGCCAAGCTATCGACGTTTGATTAGAATGTTTGAGCGTTTGGAACGGCGAAAAAAAAAGGGCTCAACGTCGACGAGGTTTCGGTTGAACTATTATTATACGAAGGATAAGTATACTTCGTGTACGATACCTTTGGTATTTTTGCAATATGGGCAATGTTCATGCAACGCATGGCATATTTATCGATCCTTTGTACTATCGTCGAGTCTGGAAAATATAGACTACCGATCGTAAACTTGCTGATCGACACGCCATTTGTTGCTGCGCTAATAACGCAACTAAGTGAGTTATAAGAATAGTGTACGAATGTTATGCTATACGTAAATTTCAAGAGTGCGAAATACATAGTCAAGAATCGAAGTCTCGCGTTTGTCGATTCTTAACTCCCGACTACCCGCCACGATAAAACGCGCATGCGCATTTGGCGAAACGGCTTGATGTGTCATTAATAATAATGATTATTTATTTATAATAAGAAATTCTGTTCCGCTTTTATCCTTTACGAAAAATGAAATAAAAATAAGTTAAGTATTAACAAAAAAAAGACGGAAATTGGAAAAAATTATTATTTGCATACTATAATCGGAAGTTTTTTTTATACTGAATGACAAACAAATCTTCCGATTATAATATACCAATAATTATTTAGTAATTTTACTCTTTTCTTTTAATACAATTTTTTAAAATCGGAACATTTTTAATACATGTGAAATTATTTCGTCTTTTCGACTGGCGTCAGGAATGCTACAATAGCAATATAATTATGATAGGAAAAGTGCAAAAAAACTTCAGACGATCATGTAGCCACAGTAGCAGGAAGGATCATAGGTATACATCGGTAAATTCCAGTCTACTTCTCGACGCCCTTCTGCTCTCCCTCACGACTTGGTAGATCCGGCACTCGAGACTCGAGTGGAAGTTTGCCTCTCCAGTATATATGTATCGGATACATATATACTACGCACCATCCCTCACCACATATACAAAGCAAGCGACGAGCTGCGCCACCGACAAGTGTGTATCGAGATGTAAGAGACCTGCATGTCGTGGGGCTGTTCTGCCTCCCAATTACTCGAAACAGTCGCGTTATCGAGGTTGATGCTGTTGCCGAGGCATGCATTAACCGCTCGATGTGTATACAGAAGCCGAAAAGGCCATGGAATACGAGTAGGAAGCAGGGGACCACCCCCTTCAACGAATCTTCCTTCCGCGTACTCTATCTGACTCATTACCTCCCTCTCCTAACCGACTACTCCGGGTCAGAGCCCTCTCTACTTTCTGGTCATTTACCGTGTATCTGCAACTTCGCCTGAAACCGTGAGGGAAACAGCGGTTTGTCCTGGCATGAGGTGGGCGAACGGGCAAGAGGACGTTTCGAGGTATATAGCGGATGAGAAAAGCAAGTATGAGGGGTTTGAGGCGAAGGAAAGGGCAGTGAAGCTTCCCGCGTACTATGAAGTCGGGATAACGACGGGAGAAAGACGAGAGAAGGGAGATATTACATGTGAGCAACGAATCGAGGGAAAGAGCAACCGAGAGGGTAGGTGCTGGAGGCTGGCATACAGTAAAGTCGCGAGGGACGAAGGAAGAACGGAGAGTTGGTAGATGTACGTATGTACCTATGTACCTATAGAAGCTATAGGGAGGGGGTGGAAAACCCGTTGGTTGTTACGAGGGACGTTGGACGAACGGGAGTGTAGATGCAGAAGGGGCGAGTAGAGGCGTCGGGACGCTCCGGGACGGCCGCCAAGGGACGCTTCAACGCAACGAGCACCTTATCTTCGCTACACCTTCGCCTGCGAAACGGACCGACCTATCTGGCGTTACTACTACCCCCCCGCCCCCTTACACCCTCTTTGCCCTCCACTATACTCTGCCCCCTTTTCGTCTCTACTGCCTCTCGCGCTCACGTTTCGCGACCCCATACCTCTGGACTACAGACTACGGTGCGCCCGGTGGCTAAATAAACTACGCTCGCTGCTGTCTCACTCCCTCGAGCGAGAGAGTGAGCAATGCCGTTTCCGAGACGAGAAAGGACAAGAGAACGTGAGAGGGCTTCTGCCTGGTAGCTACGGAGGAATGTAATTACCCCCGAATAGCCACCTGCCCGGTTTTCGACCCTCTCGGTAGCTCTATCGTCCGTGAGAACGAGCCGAGTTGCACACTTCTCCTCGTTCTGTATTGGTTATGTGATGGACTTTTTTTTTTACTATTGTCTTTATATTTTTTTATTTATCGTTTAGCTAATTCGTTTTTACGCGTTTAAGTGGCATGTCGTTGTCGACGAAGAATTCATTGGTCGGCATTTTTTTTTTTTTTTTTTTTCGAATTCTTTTTTTTACAATCCGGTTATCGCTGGCTGTTAGAAAGAAGCTTTCGAGACCATTGTGGCACCTACGGTAATTACGATTGTGCGGTAGTTACGAATGCTCCCAAAGTGGATTGCAACAGTTGTAATTGAGTAAACCGGTTAAAATAGCTTGGCCCTGTTTCGCGAATAGCAGTTTACGCGTTACGCTCAATTGACGAGTTATTCGAGGCGGTCGAGACTTCAGCGACTTCGGCAATTATCCACCGCGAACAACGTATAATTACGTTTCGAGAAAATGATATGCCCAATAATGTTGCGCGATGAAATAAAAAAAAAGGTTTGCACATTCCTCGTCTTTTCGCTGACAAGACTCGTTTCTTCGCACCTATGAAAGATCTCGTCACTGTACGGCCTCAACGACACGGTTATCTTTTGGATGATGCAGCTCTCGCACTCATTCGACTACCGCTGCGTGTTTTCGCTACTCTACTCGACTAAGAAAGCGCCTTGATTTCCTCTCGGCCGTCGCGCGTTCATCGGCCCGTATACTCATCTCTGACGCGATTTATAATCTGTGACTGCTCTGCTGCTGCGATGCGGTGGCGTGCCCCTGCCTCGTCTCACCGTTTTATAAATGTCTCTGGGCAATAAAGACGCACGATGGATTAGCCGTGGAAGCCCCGGCATACCGACGCGCTGAGGATCTATTCTGGTGATTTGAAGCTGGGCACGCGCGTCCAATGAATCAATCGAGTGCCATCTACTCCTCGCATCCAGGTTTTGCTCCGTCGCTTTCTTGCCGTGTATAGACCCCTTACGTTTTCTTTTCTCTCACTGTCTCCTTCTCGCTCTCTCGCTCTCTCTCTCTCTCGCTTGGGAGATCGTTTTCTCAGTTTTTTCTCGCACTCGTATTTCCCTTCATCTCTCGGCTCGGCTTTGATCTGTCAGCCACCCTTAACCCCCGGCGTACGATTCGCCAAGCGAGACCCCCGCGGCCGTCGTGGCTCACAAAATACTTAATAGCAATAGTAGCCTTCCCTTCACTTCCTGCCTCTGTGCTCCCCTCTCGTCAGTTTAAACAAATTTGTTATTTTTTTCCTTTTCAACAACACTGGTAAATCATTACAAAAAAAAAATAAAAGATTCGCTTTTCTCGACTAATAATAGGGACAAAGATCATTGTGAGTAAACTTCGCAAGAAATTTGGTGCGGCACGGTTTTATGCACAAACAGTGTTATAGCTGTTTAACATGGATTCATCCCAACAGATAATTGGGGATATATATATGTATATGATGTTCGAAAACTGCGAGAATCCATGTATATATCTACTTGTCATAAATATAAATTTTTCATCATTCTATTCACTCTGTGTTATTTGCGCGATTGCTGCATCGATTAAATACATATTTTTGTAATCGCGATATGCAACATCGCGATCTTTTTCCAACATTTCAAAACGCGCCGATTTCATTGCGGATTTCGACAATTTTAGGTCAGAAAAGTTCTATTTTTTCTTATCGGTATAAATAATCTTATGAAAGTGTCGATATACTGATTTTTTTTTTAATAAAAAAGTCTATAATTCTTTGACAATCTTTAATATTTAGACTCGGCAATTCATTTATATGATCAGAAGACTTTTATCAACAAACAATTCCATGAGATAAATAAGACGATTTTTTTTCACGGATAAAAAAAATTGAAATGTGTTTTTTTATAAAATTATAATCGATAAACATATTAGTGAAATTTAAATGAGTTGCGAGTCTTCGAATATGCGACGTTTTATTAATCGATTAATTTCGATGTATTAGATCGTCGACGATGCGAATGTCGATTTACCAAGTTTTACAGACGTGTCGAGGCACTCGCCCTCGTTACACGCGGAGTATAACGCTGTATATCCGCAGTCTCGCCGCTCATCGGCGTGGGATTGTTGTGCGTCGACCTTTACCTAACAACCCTCCCGGCGTCGTAACCCCCCCGACGCAACCTCTCGGTCTCTCCGTCTTTCTCTAACCTCTGCTTTCACGAACCACCGTCACCAACCCTGACCTGATTTATGGGATTCTGGAAGCGTCTACCCGGTGTACCCGAGCGGAGCGCGTGTTTCAGGGGTGCCGCGGTACTCTCGCTCACGTTTCCCTCTCCTACGCTCACCTCTCTTGCACCCGCGCGGTCTCTTACGTCGTGTAGACAGCTGGTTAGTGTTTCCACAGCGAGAAAACGCCATGGCTATGCACTACAATGTACTGTACCCGGTGTACCGACGCCGTTATCTAGCCAACTCGCCAAGGGAAAGTGAATTTCTCACAGCGGCACACGATCTGTTGCGACGATCGAATTTAAATGCTGCGGCCAAATAGTAAGGCAAACATTCAATTATTATATGTATTCGCGCAATCCGGTTCTTCGTCCGTCGAATAAAGGGGAAACGAAAAAAAAAAAAAAACGAAATTAAAAAATAAATAAATAAAAACAGGGAATATAATGGAGATGAGAGAAACTCAGCCACACCGTCGACAGTAATAATTTCAAAAAGCCAGAATTAACAGTGCTACGATGATATATAATTAGAGAGACGAGAGTCCGGATCGGACGGATATTGTACTCCAAAAAAAAAAAAAAAAAGATATATATAAAGATTAAAGAAATGAGTGGCCAATGAGCGATTACCCGTGAACCGCGCCCGATATATTCTATCTATACGGTACAACATTATAGTGCTGGCGAAGTTGTTATAATAGAGACGATCGCCGAACGGATGAAGAAGACGATATACAAAAAAAAAGATATACGATTGGAATCAAGAGGAGTTGTTAACTTCGAACCGTTCATTTACCACCGCAATAAAAGTCATTATCGTCGTGCTCATTATTTTTCGTAACATTTCGGTCGCTCGTCTACAGCCGGTACGACGCGCGGGTATATCCCCTCCGATCGTGGAGGCCGAACAACAGAAGTGAACACCGAGAAAGTCAAAGAATCCGAACATCCCTATAGACACGTTTCATGCCGGGGATTGCGTCGGTGTCACGAAAGCACATCAGTGTTGGTTATGGACGCTATGGTGTACGTACGAAATAGGAATACGACGGGAGGAAAACAGAAGTAAATTTTCCTTTCTCACTATGGGGAGAAAAATTCAGGAACCCCGTTTGCGCACAAAGGGCCAACCGAGTGATTTGTGTCGTTCGCCATTCTTTTGACCGGACTTCGTCGGTTCTCTTTGCTTCGGTTCTTTCGCTTTTGGTGGTTCCCCCACCACGACGAAGATAGTAGAACGAGGGCGTAAAAACGTGAGAGTGAGAACGACGAAACGTTCACCACTGTCGCACCGACGCATGTTCGCCAAGCACAACGTCGACGATCTCATTCTCTCTCTCTCACTCTCTCCGCCCCTCTCCGTTCTCGTCTTTTTCCTAGATATGGCCGGGATAATATACGAGCCCTGCATCTGTTCCCCGAGTGACGCAACGTCCCGCCATAGATCACACCCAGGCTTTTAGAGAGTGAAGGCTGTTAAGGAGAGTGCGAGAGGGATACGTATAGTACAGAAGGGAGGGTGAGAAAGAGAGGATGCGGAGGTTCGAGAGATATAGCGATATAGACAAAGAGGACGCCAGAGGACGAGAGAGGCCCGTCGAGGAAGGAGAAGGGGGAGAACAGAGACGCCAAGAGTAGTTGCGAGGGTGCTTACTCGCTAAACGAGAGACGAACGGAAAGAGAAGAGAGAAAAGCGTAGAAAGCGGACGAGAGTGATAGCCATAAGAAAGAGAGACGCTTGTCAGAGCGGAGAGAAACGGGGAGAGGGAGGGTAGAGGGTGAAAAGAAGAAGCGCTCAAGCTCCGGGGAGTAGAGGGACTGTCAGGTTGACGTACTGTTACTGTTAAAACTCCCTGCCGAGACTGTACGTTCGCTACACGCGCGCAAAGGAGAGACCAGCGGTGTACAAAATGTGGCCTTGTGCACCAACCACTCCAACGTTTCTGTACTATATATACTCATCTTGTAGATGTATACAAGAAGAATAAGAATGAAAGTAGGACTTTCGAGACAAAGGTTGCTGGAGGGTCGAGTCATTTGCGGGATAAAAAAGCAGCGATCTTTAAGAGTCTTTGGATCAGAAACAGATCCTACGATTGAGGTTTTTATAATCATCGTGTTTCGTAATATATATATAATACGCAAGAAATTTTTTAATTCCTTGGCGTCGAGACTCCCTCGTGTCTCCCGATAGTGACACGGATCGCGTCTCTCGCTTTCGAGACATTAATCCACTCACTTCATACCAAAAAAATAGGATAAATAGTGGAATATGAACTTAAGAAAAAGGGCAAAAAAGTACTTTTTCGTTACCTTCCAAATCGATGAGGTTAAATTCGGAAATATTACAGTTTATGGAAAATGATATTTTTAATGGGTTTACGAGAACATACCGTTTTCTCCGTTACCGTTTTTGAGTTACGAATTCTTCCGAAAATTAATGAATCCACAAAAATGAAAGTGAAGTCATTCCATGCGTGAAAATTTTTATTTACGGATGTAGAGTTGTTGGTTGGGACGTTTCCGGTACGGAACTATTCGTGGACTTCTTCGGGACTCTTTTATTTATTCGATTAAAGTCGCGCATGGATACCTGGGTGGCTTAAGAGTGACACGCCACGTTTCCGCCAACGTGTACACCGTAGACATACTGTATAGTATATACATAGATATATAGGCAGCCCCTGGCGAGAGCCATTGAGACGAGATATACGAGCGCGAGTTTGTTTGCGCTTATGGCCCGCGTCTGGTAGGGGGGGTTGCGTTTTATCGGGGCACCCTTATGCCTATTATTTCCTCCGTGCCTCTCTGCCGCTACCGTCGCCTCTTCGGCACCCCAGCGGGGGTGACGCAGCGCGCGAATTAAAACGCCTCATAAATATCTGAAACAAAGGCGGGCCGCTTTCGAGGGCGTACGCCCGAAAGATATACGACTGGTTACGATGGTCCGCGTACGCGTATTCTCTCTTCCGCAGTTTCTCTTCTTCTCTCTCTCTCCCGCTTTATCTACGAACGAGAGAACCCCCCCGCAAACGCCCGACGATAGTGGAGGGTGGTGTCGGTGTTTACTGGCGGACGAGAACGTTTTGAGAAAAAGAGAGATGACGGATAGATAGATGAAATAATTCATTGAATTTATTCATCCAATGATGAGCCGCGCGGCTAGAAGATTTTTTTTTTTTTTTTTTTTACATCGAAACCATCGACAATATTATCTCATTGAATGTAAGACTACTGAAGACTATTACAACAATAGATAACTTTCAAAAATAACTTCGACATAAAAAGAAAATCATTTTTCTAACAATTTGTTTGTCGTTTTGATGTTCCAGGTAAGTAGTGGTCTCCAATCGTTTGAAAAATCGAAGAAGCGGCCCGAGGAGCCGCAACGAGAGCGGAAGACGATATGCGCAGCAAGCAGCAGCCGAGGCCGTCGTTTCGTTGGCCGCAGCAACGCGGCGAAAACGTAACCGGTAAATATCACAATTAAACCATTGACCGTATTGACTGGACGTTTATGTCTTGTAAACCGATCTTTCGCGACATGAGAATTAGAGTTGAGAGTTTTGCACGAATTTTTATTTTTTGCTTGAATCGCTGCTACTCGTTCACGTTGCTGCATGCCAACGTTCGCGCACGCGGTACAAGAATTTTTACGCGGCTTCGTAGAGTACGTTCTGTATTTACGGTTAGGTTGCTAGACGACTGATGTTTTATCAGTGGACGCGTCGGGACACCTTTGCGTTTTCCTATCATTCGAACCAAATGGCACAATGTACTTTCCGAAACTATTACGTAGTTCCGCGGGGAATGCTATAGAGCGCACAGCGGTATATCGCTGCTTATATTTTCCTGGAATACGAAGGCATATGAGGACTGCAAAAGTACATATGATCGGACGAGGGGTGTGGGACGTTCAGAGACAGAGTGACGTTTCTCGCGAACCTCGCGACATTTACGTCTCGCGTGTCATTCACCGGCCAACAGTTCGCTGCATGCAGTTCTCCGCATGTCCGGGGCGTGTATGCAGTCTTCGCACTGATGGCACTTGACTGTATCGCGGGCGGCCAGACGACCGCTCGTATCGATTCCGACAAAACTAAGAAAGCATCGCGAGTGACGTGTGATTGACGAGACGTCACTTTTGCGCGCGGACTCTGACGCTAGAATTGCCGGATTGCTATCGTGTTGCTTCTCCAGCAATTTTACTTTATTTTTTATTTCTTTTTCTCGTAGTTCTTGCATTCATAAGTAGTAATGTGAAATATGCCTCTTTTTTCGCGGTACGACACATCGATCGAATACACCATTATTTTTAGCTCTTTGACGAAAAAAGAAGGAGAGTCGTGCGTTTAACTCCAAAGCGATACCATCTGTACGTTGACTGCCTTCTCGTAGAGCGCGAATCGTTGACAAAAAACTCAACGTTATCCACAAAGGAAATGTGTCGATTTTTTTTTCGAACTGTCTTAATCCGGTCGGTTTTGGGGATTTGTGCGGCCGTTCGATCGTCAAATTTGATTAGTTGGGAAAATTAAAAAAGATTACTGGTACGAATTTTACGTCAGTTAGCACCAGTAGATTATTTGCATGATATGCGCGTTTATTTATTTTTGCTTAAAAAAAAAAAAAAAAAAAAAGTCTGCAATTAAAAATGCAAATATACGACTAATATTTGCTTATTAACATAAGAATAGCTTTTGCGTTAACTGTTTTATATACAGAATTTGAAAATAATTTTTAAAAAATCGGTTGTTCGTACCGTTCGAAAAATTCCCAACGGTACATATATGGGCAGAGATCGGAAAATCTTCAATGTTATGCGACAAAAAAAAAGGCAAGTCTCTGAACGGATGAGTCACATTGTGGAAATGGGTTTTCGAGCGAAATGAATCGAGCACTTTTCGAATTGACATTCACTTCCATAATTTTTCATGCCGCGCACGGAGCGCAACAGCTGCGGGTCCCGCTTGCAATATCGACACTGTGTTTCGTTCGATTCATCGCGTGGATAGCAAACTCGCTGTAACACTACGATTTTCTTTGCGTCTTTCGCTCTCGTACTTGCGGTGTACTTTTCTAGTCTCTCGACGTGATTATATCTTCAAAAAAAAGAGAGAGAAACAAATGGTGTTATGTTTATTTTATCGTAATCACAGTTAAAATTACCATTTTTTTCCCGAAAATCGGCATAAAAAGTCATCTTCCTTCGGAAATCGGCCGAAAAAATGATTTTTTTCCGGAAATTGGCAGAAAAGCGGCAGGAAAAATAATTATGTCCGGAAAATCGGCAGAATTTTTTTTTTTTTTTTCCGGAGAATCGCGAAAAAATTGTGTAATCTTTGTAATTTCAATTTACTTCCAATAAAAAAATCATATTTTCCATTCAGCGTTGCTCCGCCGAATCTCCAAAGTATAACGCACATCACAGCGAAACTATAGCGGAGAAACTCAATTGGTAGAATCGATCTAATCTCATACAGGGTTCGGTGAATGCTCTCCGGAGACCGATAGAGAAAGGGAATCAGAATAAAAAGTTGACTTGCGTTGTTCGCACAACGAGCAAAGCTATAGGTAGGGTCTAGCGATGGTGGTTACTGGCCGTTGAAGCGATTGCGCTCTTTGTTAATGCTCGTTGCTGCAGTTTCGCTTTGGGCCCGTAGTATCCGTTGGTCAAGCCGCGTGGGGCTCTTTCAAAGTGATTTAACGCGGCCAGCTGGTGCATAGCCACAGGGCTCGTAAGAATCGACTAATCAGTCGCACAGCTTGTTCTTGTGGAATCGAGTCTCATTTACTCTCTCTCTACATAAACCTCCCCACCAACTTTCTCGACGTTCTTCTACTACTTTCTTCGACTTGCTTCAATATAATCTTTAGATCGTTCAAATCAGCCGTTGAGACTCAGTCCAGCGGGCAAGATATCAATTATTGTTTCATACATTATTTTAAAGAAACGACAAAATGACTTAATTAAAAAATCACTAATTTACTATTCAATTTTTTCACATGAATAATAAAACTTTCTTTTCTTACTAAATTCAATATTTCTAATGATATTGCATAGCTATAAAAAAAAAAAACGATAAAATGTTACAATCCATAATTCCGTAATAATTTCCGGTCGTCGATCTATTTCCAAACCGTATATATGTTTTTTTCAATATTTTTCGACAATTTTTTTTTTATGATTCTTTAAATATACAACGTTTCAACATAAAAAGTTTCCGAAAAAAAAAGAAAAAAAAAAAAAAATCAAAATTTGTTCCGGGTTTCGAAACCTTAGTTATAGATATACCCCTTCAATAAAAAAAGACTTTTACGATCTTCCGAACGAATATACAGCTCTTAAAATCCTTCGTTGCTCCGAGATTTTCGTGATTGGTCAGTCGAGGCTTTAGACGCGAGCAGATTTGTGGTCGGAAAACGACAAGCCGTGTGACGAGATTTTGTGTGACGGAAAGAACAAAAGAACTAAAGTAAACCTATGCGCGACGCGCGTTCCACTGACATTCCACCAACTTGTTCCGTTGATTGTTTGTTCGCTCGTTCTCGCGATATTTCTTGACCGGTGTACACTTGTTCACTGGCGTAGCGCGCTCGCAATTCCTCAACTACGCGTATTTTTACCTTATGCCGTTTCCTGCCAACCCGTGAGCTCACCAGCGGCAATCGTTACTCATGTAACACCGGGGTAAGCGCGAGCCGGTCATTCTAAATCAATCACTCTACTCCGCTGCCGCCACCGCTGGCCGTCGCTCTGTGTAGTCGTTCTTCCACCTATACAAGTCTTAACATCCGAGAAACAACGCTGCCGCCTCCGCATGCGTCTCTCCACATACCTACCTATATACCTTACCTTCCTTATTTTCTTGCCGACTTGTCGATCGACGTCCGCAACGGCAACACGGCGCCTTTGTCGCGTTCGCACGATGTTAAATTCACGAGTCTATAGTCATCAGCCTGTACAGTCAAATGCTTCGTGTATATGACAAAACGACAAACGCGTATATAAAAAAAAACTTAAACTGCGTAACTCACTATTTAAATAATGTGCAAATAAATCACAGACATGTTTAACGTTATCTACGAAATTCACTTAAATCCAACAGGTTGTATACCTATTCTACTGTAAGTGCATTCAGTGCGCAAAGCATTAATGGACACAGACGGAATAAATTGGTTATGTCGAATTACGACGAAGGATCGTTTCTTGTACTCCGAAATCGGCAGCGCGATGCATTTCGCAGATTTCGTAAACCTCATCACTCCATTCGCATTGATCGAATGTGTCGCAATAACTTTGTGTCGCATATAAAACAAATTCCAAGCTAAACTGACTATTGCCATATTGATATCGGGTTATCGATGTATTATACAGCGCAAGTTCGACTTAGCGATGTAAATCGTTTTCATTTCACATTTTCTATACTCACTTCTTGTTTTTTCTTTTGCGAAAAAAAAAGACATCGCGCGGACTGGATATGCTGTATATCGTCTCGTCGATAGTCATTTAATATAAAATGGGTGACACATCTCATCGCGATTCGTGACTCGTCTGGCCAACTTACATTCTACTACCTCTCGCGTATTTTTTTATTTATTTTTCCTTTCATTTGATTATTCGCTGTCCCCTTTACTTGGCTGTATAAATCGAGTGACGTTAAACTTCGTGGTTCTGCTGCCACTCGTAACTAACGATAAGCAAAAAAAAAAGGTACCGTGTGCCCGGGCGCTGCGACGACGACGACGACGACGACGACGACGAGTTCTGTGCTGCGTTCGCTCAGGTCGTGTCACGCAGCAGGTGCAGCCGTCATGGAAACTATATACGCGACTTACCGGCGTTCCGAACGGCGGTGAGTATATGTTTGCAAGTGCGCGCGCGAGAGAGTTACTATTTATAGTCGAATCGTGAGGTATAAGCTACAATTCTCGGATTGTGTTATATGAGCCTCTCTCGCTGAGTCGAAACGCTTGCATTTGTACACAAGTGCAACAGCGAGCCGACGCTGCTACGTCTGTGGGAATAACAGCGGACTCGGCGCGAATCGAGATTATTAGATATTATGCATTAGATAAACCCATCAATACGCCGGACGGATAAAATTTCATAAACTATTGCCCATCGAACGCGATGAAAAAAATATTTACACAGTTATGGCGCATTCGATCGGCGGCGGTGAAACTTTTATTGCATCGTTACGATCATTTTTAACGACTGACGAATAACCTTACGTGAGTTGTGCGTTGATCGGTTCAATCGTTTATTAATTAAACTCCGTTTAATTGCAGTTCGATTAAAAAATGTGATAATCTCAATGAAAAACATTACCGTTCGGATACAAATCCATATTCGAATAATTCGATAATTCGACGGAAAAATAGCGTTGAAGAAAATCCATGAAAAGAGACACGTATTTGATTAACAATAAAAATTAAAAAAATAAAAGCAAAATGAACAATTAAAAAAAAAAAAACTGAAGAAGAAAAAAGTGTTTCTGTAGAAAAAGACTTTTTCTAAGAAAAAAAAAATAGCAAAATAAAAATTGTATTAAAAAAACGCGGCCTGAAAAATGACAAAAGTATTTACTATCTTCAACTACAAACATTTTTTCGAAATCGCGTAATTTTTTAAAATTTTTCGTTGACCACTAATTTTTTTCGTCGAGTGTTTAATTAACAAAAATTTTTGATTTTTTCTATTGTCAAAGAATTCGAGGCGTTCGAAACATATCAGTCAATATGTTCCTGTAAATTTCGAAGCATTTTGCGGTATCGCCAAAACTAAATGGCTTCTCAAGGACATCGCGGTTCGTCATTTGTATAAATTTATTTGAATCGATCGACGCTGAAATGCGCGTCAAACTGTGGAAACTCAGGAGGTATAGGAATGAAACGTGAGGGTCAGCCAGGCGCGACTCCCTCGATGTGTATGTGTGTATGTGACTCAACCTCGCATCCCGTACTGTATATGCATGCAGCGTAATGCGTGTAAGTATTCGGCGTGGGCGTCGTGTCCGAAACGCAATGTACACGTGTACGTACAGTAGTATAAACCCGGGGTACGTTATATCCCGATTTTCTCAGTACTCGCATAGGGTAACCGTACGCATTGCATATGTATGCGAACGGGAGATCGCGATGTGGAGACTGTGACAACAAGGTCGTCAAGAGACGAGCGGGGAAACACCCGGAACCGGGCGTCCACTCTCTTTCTCTGTCTCTCACTCGCCCCTCTCTCTATTTCGCCTCAGTCCTCGTCGGACTTGGTTCGCGGGCTGGTCAAACCCGAGTGTGCCCCCGAGATGACATGACGGGTGAAATCTGTATTCGTACCGGTACTATTAGCCCGGGAGCTGGTTACCGGTGCCACATGGGATATCGGCGGGGATTTCATGCCCGCGTTCCATGCGATTCCGTCTAAATGAACCCGGTCTCTTTTTTTTCCCCGCTCCCAACTGACTTCGTCTCTTTTTATTACTTCTTGCATCCCTATACTCATCTTTCGCACTCTTTCTCCTCTTTTTCCTTCGGTTCAGTCGCTCTTTACTCATTTTTGCATTTTTTTTTATTTTTTTTTTATTCCTCTCAATCGTCTCTTCCATCCTGGGCTTTGCCTTCTGCAGCTTTGATTTCAAAGAGGATCCCTAACGGCCCGAGGAATATTCATTTAAATATCTGTCAATACGAAAAAATCCGTTCGAGTTGCGATCCGCTAGCGGCGGTCACCGTCCACGACGAGCCTCCAACTCGCCGGGGGCGGACTTACCTTTCTCTCTTCTTCGCTCGCTTCCGCTTTACTGTCGTTACCCCTCATGATTTTTCTTCCCATACACCCTCTCGGCCCCTTCATCCCCACCTCTCGATTCTTCATCTCTCTTCATCTCACCCTCATTTTCTCATATCGTCTTTGTCTACCCACTCGTTTCGCCGTCTAGAGAATCCTTCTACAATGTCTGTATTCCTGAGACTCTACGATACATCTACGATCTAATACTCTCTACATATGCGCATGTTGTGTTTGCGCATTCGCCGACTTGGACCAGCGGCGGTACCACGATATCCAACAAATCCCTTTTTCTTCCCATCCGTTCTTCCATGTTTATCCCTCCTTGCATCCCTCCGCGCATACCCTTCTTTCGGAATCCATATCCGTTGCACACACATATACTCCCACGCGAACTTGTCTCTGTCCGCGATCTCTTTCCCCTTCCTGCAAACAGATATTCTCCGATTCGTTCCTTTTTCTTTCTGTTACACACTCGCGTTTCTTTGCAGTCTTTCGCAACTCACTTTACTCTTTGTTCTGGGATAATCGGCCTCGCGTCCGGCACGCGAAAACTTCCACAATCTTTTGTACGGCGATTTCTCTTTTGCTGCTCCACGAACGAGAGAACGAGAAAGATAAAGAGAGAGTAAATCGAATGGAGATGATAGGAGGGTACATACAAGCTGAGTTCGTCGATTGCCTCTCAATGCGTAAGCGAGGAAGCACCCCCTACGTGTTTTAGGATAAAGCTGTATCGAGCTGCGTGCAGAGTTATCGGCCGTTTCCAGTACCGACAAGACTGAGAAATTTTACAGAAATTCGGTTAAACCGATTGACAAAATGAGCGCAAAGTCCATTTTTTTTTCTCAATTCTATAAATTTCGATGAAAAATAAGTATCGCGATGTTTACGTCTTCTAGTGCCCAAAAATCATTCTTTTCATATTTCATTGCTCCCTTTCCCCATAAGCTATGTATGTAATCATATATAATATAATTATTATGTATAGAATATTTAATTAATTATTTACATTTTTTGTATCATTTTTTCGACATATGTATTCTATATATCGCATATAGTCGAGATATATTTTTTTATTAAACTCTGCGATATTTTCTTTTGGGGATCGCGGATTTTTTTTTCCGCCGATCGGAAACGATAAGTATTATTTTTGGACAGCGTATGAAAACGATTGTATCGCGAGCGATGTTGGTAAAAGAAACACACATATATATATAACATTGAAGCGGAGAAGAAGACACGACTCCAGAAAGCAGTGAGACGAGCAGTGCGGAGTGAGACGCGAGCGCCTGGCGGCTCTCCGGAAGGTAAAACATTACACGGATAGGCAGGTAGGGATGGACCAACAGTAGAAGCAGAAGCAACAGCAACGGGGCAACACTGTGGTTAGCATCCCGACGAGCACTTTGCGTGCGTCATTTAAGAGGAGCTTAATGCCGCCGTAAAACTCGCCAACAGCCGACTCTCGTCGCCGTCTTTCCATCTTTCACCCTCACGCGCGCAATGCCCAACGGCCTGGTGCGCCGCTTTCTGCTTCTTGTTTCATGCCCCGTTCTCTTACCCGTTCGTTTGGCTTTGAAATTTTATGCCTCCGCGAGCTCGTAACGCACTTCCTAACCAGCGGCAAGAATGAATCCTTTTTCCTCTCCCTTCCGAACCCCGTTGAGAGATATTGGTGGAACTCGGGATCTCCTTGCGGTAAACAATTCCAAAACAAATACGAGTAACCGCAACTTCTCGAGAGGATTAAAGGGGGAAAGAAATTAATGAAAATTTGTAATTAAATGAATTTATACGATTGCGGCGAATTCGGTGAGAATGTGACAAGCAACCGGACAGCCGTATACTCGACGCGAATGCGAATACGTCCGATTGGGTAATTTTTCTCGTAATAACGATCGGCTTAATCGGAACACGGTGGAGGCTTTTACCGCGTGAGATTTGATCTGAATTGCCAATTTCGCCAAGATTCCCACGCGGACCGAACGGCGTTTCGTTTTCGCGTTGCTGGTTAAATGTAACGCGCACTCTGGTCCTGCTGCTCGGCCGACTACGACGCATTCTCAGCTTTTCGCGTTTTTATGGCGGGCTGTAAAGCGAGGACATGAATTTTTATCGTTATTACCTCGTCGAGGGCAACAATCCTCTCGCCTCATCTACCCCTCCCTCTCTCTGGACCCCCTTCGTTCTTTGCTACAAACACCCACTTTGATAGGGCATCTACTCTCACTATGACTATATTTGCGTCAATTTATTGTAAATAATCGCAAGTTACGATGTTACATTTCTAATTCAGTCGAAGGATCATCGATGTTGTGAATAGTCGGGGAAACTTTCGATTACTACATTATCTCCAAATGAATAATCACTTTTACTTATCAATGACTTTTTTGCCCGAAATTCGAAAAAAAAAAAAAAAAAAAAAAAAAAATTGTAACTTTTTTCGATCTTTTTTCTAAAAAATATGTCTATATGTTAACATTGTTAGGAATTGAGGAATTTGCTCCAAATTTAGTTTCATCGAGTTTAATGACTCCATGTGAGATTTTTTTTTAACACGATCGGTGAAGCGTACAAAAAATGGAGTATATGGTTGCGACGGTGAACCTTTCCAGTAGATATGACGTTGCCGTAGGTCGGAAAGCACACAAGGATCCTTGGTGCTCGCGGATTAGTCTCAGGGACAACGCGTTGATATTCTCCAAACAAAACAATCAAAACTCACACACGCACGCATTGTGATAGTCGGACGGAAAAGCACGAGAAATATTCGTTACACGATGGGCGTTGAGGTGGAGAGGGTGGGTAGAGAAAGGGTAGCGAACGGGGGATGCGGAAGGAGTTGTACCAGGATCTCTAACGGACCCCTCGGGGTGACGCGTCTCTTGCCGCGGTGTCGGCCGCGATTTTGCCTGCCCTCCCGCGCGCAACCCCTTTCGCTCGTTCGCATTTTCCTCGGTAGGGGGTTTTCTACACCGTTTCGAGTCGCAAAAGCCAGCATTTTAATCCAGCGTACCGACGCGTCACTCCGCTGTTGCCTTCGCCGTCCTCGCCGCCCCAAATAATCAGCCCGAAATTCGTTGCGCGGCGGCTCGACGCTCCGCCGAGGCAGTGAATTGCTGTAAAACTCAACAAAAGAACGAGATATTAGTTGCTGTCTGTGCTCCGCAGAGAGGATGGTGGCGTCGTTGGGGTAGCGGATTTTTCTCCCACGAAACGCACTTCGCTGTTGTTCCCTCCTTTTTAAAAAAAAAAAAAACAACAACAGCGACGAGTACCTACATTCACTTGGGTTTCATAGTTCCTATTCCGCTTTATACAAAGCAAGTTATTTAGATTGTCAAAGAACCGGAAGTTACCGGATGCCATTTGTAGATGTAATTACGCCAAATATCCAAATCCGAATTCATAGAAATTGTTATAATCCTCATAGTACGCAGTATCATTTAAGTAGAATTAGCTGCAGTCAAAATATTTCGGAGATTATATTCGTAAAAATTTGACTACTTGTATCTTTAAATAAATTTAATAATAAATGACAAATCTGAATGCGCATTATCACCACTTCTAAACGTTTCAAAGAAGGTGATGAAATTTGTTTTTTTTTTTTTCGACTGTAATCCGATTAAGTTATTTGGACACGTTAAGTAATCGATGCTTGTGATCAAATAATTTCTCGTACCAACGAAAAAATTGTCGGTTGCGGTGTGAGTAACGGAATGACTGGCCGTTAGACATGCCAGTGAAGGAATCACGACGAAGAGGATGACGTGCTAACGGCACGGAGCGCAAGGCCGCGTTGATGCACAGTGCATGGACTCGCGTTGGCGAACGTTCGCCAGCGTCCGACGAGTCTGTCCGACGTGTCACGGCCGTACATAGATCTGCAGCTCGCGTCACTCTCGTGCGAACGAACGAACGAACGAACGAAAAGAAACGCGAATACTCTTCACTCCGACGCGGTAGTGCCTTTGCAGACTCCATCGGAGACTCCATCCATCCTACGATCTTCCCGAGACGACGCTTGAGCGTTTCTTCTTTGGACGCCCAAGCATCGCCGCAGTCCGAGATTATTTGCGAGTGTGCGAGAGTCCATCTACTACGGTCACTCGGGGTTTCCAACGACGTGCGAGACCAATCGGACTTCCCCATCTCTAATATCGTACTATTACTATAGTTACTGGTAGTGGAGTATCCTCTGCAAATGTTCCTCTAATACCTGCGCGGACGACTGTGGGGGCCATTAATTAATTTGTCACTTAAACGAACGAGCGGATTTAAATTATTTTCATTCGCTCACTCGTCGTATAAATGTTACCGTTATAACATTCAACTACGTATAACGTGTGCGCGCAACTTATTTTATTATTACTCGCATTATTATTATTATAAGAATTATGACGAAAGGTCTCGAGACTTGAGAATGCGGTATATATAAATGAGTCTCTCGTAGTTTGTTACACTTCGAAAATCTTTGCAAGAGAACTTCGTATTGATTTCCCATCGACATAGGTAACGCGATGGGAGAAGTGCAAATTAATGTTTCCGGTGCTCTTCATTTAATGGCAGTTCAGTTCTCCACTGCGTCTTAATTGAGTCGTTGATTAGCTTCCGAAATAAAGAAAGCACCTGTTACAAGAATTATCGGTGGGAGTATTGCAGATTGAAGCAGAGATAAGCGTATAAAGTGACTCTATACTTCGGTCAGCTAACAGGAAGAATAAAATCCGAAGGATCGTGAGCTGTAGGGACTGAGGTTATGGGGGTCGGTGAGTGATGTCCGGTCATTTTGGCGGACGCCTCGGTGAATAAGGAAGGGCTTCCGTCTCCTACTGGACCGAGAGAAAAATTCGTTGGAACGCTTATATACGTGTAAAGGAATTCGCAGAAAAATAGAGAGATAAAATTTTCGAGAATGAAACAGACAAATCGCCGAAGGGTTTGGCAATACCTGAAAATTCATTACTTTCTACTTGGCAGTCGAAAATACGTTCGAATTTTCAAAATTAATTATACATAAATAATATTTCTTGCGGAAAAAAGTTATATATCTTATATATATATGGGGTATTCGAATTTTCAAAAAAAATTGTAATTTCATTCAAATTCATGATTATTTACAAGGAATTTTTGTAATTTTTTTCAAAATTTTTAGAACGTTTTTTTTTTTTTTGTGATACGGGAATCGCGAACCTTTCTTAAAAATCCCTGTATGTTAAAAACTATTAGTCATACAGAAAAATGTTTGAGACGAAAAAGTTGCAGTTTCGAATGAACTTTTGAAAAAAAAAAAGTGATTTTTTTGGATTCTAAAAAAGGTCCATTTCCATGAAAAATAGACGAAAATATTTTTTTCCGCCAATATGTCATGTTTAATTGTTCTAAAAAAATTCCAGAATATACTCTGAAGTGTGTACAGTTTTTGACCGTTGAAACCGGATGGAATACCTCATATATATATACTTGTAGTATGTACTGTATTTCCATGGGGTATAGACGCCGTTGGGGGAAAAGATACTTAACAATTCTTATCACTCTCGTTTTATGCGTTGCGGAAGCTTTTATCAAATCGCAATATTCCAATGTGAACCTTAATAAATTTCACGGCTCTCGATGCGCCGAGCAATAATGCAATGCAAAAAACTGTAATTATGCACGCAAGAGGATATTCTCTGTTATGGTTCGAAGAAACATTAAAGTTACGAAGGTTCATCGCATTGCCCTCCCTTTCTATCTTCGTTCGCTATTGCAATCTCGTTCTCCTTGTCCATCGGAAGACGCGTCCCGCTCAATCTATCGCGGCTGAAGGCAAAGTTAAGCGTGAAGAAGTGAGATATAGCGGGTTAAGAGGAGAAACGATACACTCGTTGGCCGTTCGCAAAAGCGAATGGGCCAACGTGCAATGGAAACGTCTATCAAATTCATTGGGAACAAAAGAAGATAGAAGTCTGCCAATGACTAATGTTTGGCCGTCTCTTGAGGTGCCAACGTCTGAACGATTCGTTGAAAAGTGTGGCACGGTGAGTAGAGAAAGAAGAGGAACGAGAGCGGGACGAGGAGCCGCGAGAGGGGAGGACTTGAGTGGACTGTCTGTCCTGTCCATCACATTGCCGGCGTCAGATTATCGTTCTGACACTTTCCGAGTTATTCCGGCCCGTACGGCCGCGCACCGCCAACGCCCTCCTCTCGTCTCGCTTCACTGTTACTATCTTTCTCATCTCTTCTCTTCTGCACTCTTCACGACGACGACGACGACGACGACGACGGCGACGACGACAACGACGTCCTAGCAGCCGCGGCAACACGGGATCCGCTGCAGGTCTCCGCTGGAAGACAAGAAGCGTTGCTCACTGCGAGAGCTACATCTTCGCTCCTTCTTTTCTCGTTCGCTGGTCGACATCGAGCGATTGGCGAGCAGCGAACTAAGAAACGAATAACACACACACCCGCGTACACATATACACGTACGTCAACTCAAGGGAGACGTGTGCACGCTGCGGCGAGTCCAGTCGACTCGTTTGGTCCGTGTCGATCAAATTTCCGAGGTCCGATGAGACACTCTCGTCGCCGATGAAGAAGGAAAACGAGGGACGAAGATACATTCAAGGTGGACAAGAGCAGTTCTCTCGTCTCAGAGAGATCTCCACAATCTTTCTCTTCGCATGATTTTTCGCTTTCATCATTCTTTTCCATCCCACGTCTATTCACCTCTGCTGTTTCAGCTTCTGGTTTCCTTTCTCCAATTTGCTTAAAGAATTCCATTCTTATCGCGATTTTCTCGAGTTAACTACGAATGCAATCCGATTATTCGCGCTCGTGCCGAAGCGAATTAAATCTCTCGATAGAGGAATTGTGATGATGCGTTTAGTATAGTTTTTGCTGCTTAATGACGTGTGATAAAGTCATCAATTTTGATAAATCGCGATGAAAGTCTCATCCGAATTTTTTTGACAAATTTTTCCCCGTCGTTATTTTTTCTTTTTTATATGTTCGTATTTTTTACAGCAAAGATTCTTGCTATTCCAATTAATCATTTTTCCCATTGCCGATGACTCAACCAAATTAGATTTTTCAATAAATTTATCGATAATTTGTGAAGCGTGTATTAAAAATAGTTAGAAACAAAAAAACAAAATGCTCTCATCATCGTACCTACAGTGGAATACAAAAATATCGCGAGGCGTGGAACGGAGGGGACGAATACGCGATAGGTAAATGCGTGTGACCCCAGCCAAGTGCGTCCGGACTCTACCGTCATTCAATTAATAATTCAATCATTGTACTCGATTGGATTACGTTTTGGGTTTAAAAATGAAGCTCCGAGTGTGCGACGGGTATGTTGTATGGGAATGCAAGTGAGGAAAATAACGCAACATCATTAACCGTCGTCGATTCGATGTGGTCCGAGTGGGTGGCTGGTGCAGGACAGCTTTTATCAAATTATGTATATCTCTATCTCTATCGCGTCGTCTGTCCGTCTCTTTTTTCACTTTGGTACCCATAGTAAATTTCGTATCAGCGACGCTTCCACGTGGGTAAAACAGTGGGAGGGAAAGGGGGGGGGGGGGGGGGGAGGGGATAATGGTAACGTTTGTACGGCAAAACATTCGTCATTTTGCATTCGTTCCGACGACCGACGAACCACTGCCGAGGCGGATGGCCGAGTTAATTATCGTTCACGGGGGCCTCGCCCGGTTATTGCTAATGAACTCGCTGAGACCGGCGTTCTTCCCTCGTTAGTCGAGGCTCTCGAGCGTTGGAGTTCGAGTTCTCGAACAGTTCTCGAGGCCCCCTCCCCCCTCTACCTTTCGCATGAACGCCTGTTTATTTACGCGCACACAACATGGAACTTCCTTACTTGTTTACTCGAGATCCTTGAGCGCAGGGACTACGAATCCCCCGATAAGAATTAATAAACGATCCGACTAAACCTCGCGGACCTATAATGACCGCGTCTGGCTTTTCTTACTCTCTTATTCCTTATTCTCCTCGCTCTACTGTGCACTTCTGTACTCATTCCGCTTTAGCACCTGTGCCCATTAACGAGGTGTAATTCTCATTAAATTCTTCTCGTATTTATTCTATTCTTACATCTTTATTACCCCCGTGAACGATACTAGAGGGGTTAATTCGATTGTAGATAATAAAGAATGATCTGCATATGTACTTATAATCTGCACAGGTCAATCGCACGATTTTATGCATCTTCACAATTAAACGTAACGATATATTATTCCGACACTCAACGTTTTTGCCAGACCGTTAAACTGTTTAAATTAAAATAAATTTCAATTATTATGTTCGAATTTGGCGATCGCGAGGGATTTTTTTTTTTTTTTTTTCTAACATATATTTTACCTTCTGTGTTTCAGGTAAGCATCACATGTGAATATTTCGTCATTGAGGATTCCTCTCGGTCGAGTGAGTAATTACGTATAGGTGATGATTCGTATATATCTGATTTTCGTAACGAGCATTCGGGATCGTAGGCGATATTTCATTTGAACATAAATTTTCGATTTTTCGAATGTCACTAATAATAATGGAAAAAAAAAATTAAAAAAAAATCATCTCGTCGTTTTTCGAAGTTTTAATAAAGTGAAGTTGGCGCATGAGAAAATGATTTCGTTAATGACGATTTGTAACACGACAATGTTTTCCCGTCGTTGTATTACATAGGTACGTCCTGTTCATTATCGAGAGGGTGATAATTGACGAGGCGACATACTCGTTACTGCTGCTGATTATTAGCTACACGGTAAAACTACATGCTCTGCACATCACTTCCCTTCCCCGACTGTCCGATATATAGCGTATATGCATAACTATAGTATATTCCTGTGTGGAATGTATAGTACGACGATTCTCCATGCGTCGACCACCCGTCCTGTTCTGTGTATTAAAATGCAAACATAACCGTCCGCTCCGGGTGGTTAATGCGTCTCTCGTTCGGTTTGTTCGGGTGCCGGGGTCGTGGCAAAGTTATGAAATCAAATCTAATTACGTTCGAGCATTTTCCACCGTTATGTACATATGTATATATCGATACATATACATGTATATAAATGACGATAGGTATAGTTATAGTGGAATACATCGCGCCGAGGGGGCTTCGTTAAAATTATGAGAATCACGACGAAAAAATAATTCACTTTGCATTGTCGATGACCAGTGGCAGCGGCAGAATTGCCGTTACCGAAGCTATGTATAAAAATTCAAACATACATTAAAATCGAGGCACGCTTTGGGCGAAAAAGTAGGTTCAAACCGGGTATCGGGTCAGACAGTGGCAAACTGTATCCCTCGTATGCATCTGTGATCACACGATATTTTCCTCTCCACCGAACTGGCCACTGACGCAACGAATCATTATTTCAAACAACTTCATCGGCCTATGTGGATTCTTTGAAAATTCAATTTCCAACTGTATAATAATTATCGAAATGATTATTCACGTTTCGTATCGATACGTTATTAGTATCGATGATAAGCGAAATGGTAAACGAGTCAATGATCTTTCGTTCCGATTAAACTCTACCGGATAACGATTTATTTGCAACCGATTGACGGATGTTCCGCATTCGGAGGATCGTGTCGCGGGGCGCCATATAGCCAGACGAAGGAACGAACAGTCTCCCGGAAGCATTAGCATAGTTGGGTGTTCAGGGAGCTCATACAACTACAGGAGAACAACCCCCTTCATCTACAAACCCAACCCACGGTATACTACTATAATACGTGGGGTATGTTAGCCACGGGTATGTTAATGTCGGCCGTTGTAGATGTAGCGCGACATCTCCTCTGATGAAGTTGACCCGGACGACATGTAATAAGGGTCGGTCGAGAAGGAGAGGGCGGGAGGGGTAGCGACGAGTCAGCCGACGGACGGTCGTCGGTCCTCACGTATACGTCCGTACGGAACGAGCAACCACCGTAGCGAGTGAGGCTTCTGGAGTAAAACGAGAGCCAAGCATAGCTCGCTCAGTGAGATGGAGACGGAGTTGAAGCTGCAGGAGAAGGATGTGGAAACGGGGGTAGCGCGGAGGACACAGAGACGTTGGAGGAGAAGAGTGAGAAGGGAGACTGACACGCGGGTGAACCTGTCGGGAGTGGGTTGAGGCTGGCAAGCGGACGTGACACGGCCGTCTTGTGACCCGTATACCCTGCGCCTCCTTCTCCATCGTCTCCTCTTCTCCTCTCAGCCTGTGCTCTCCCAGCCCTGGCACATACCGCCGTTGCGACGACGAGAGACCGACCGTTCGCTCAGCACTGGTCCCGGCTCTCTATTGTTGTTATTATTAAAGGAGGGAGTGACGGGTGCCCGCGATGGTCGAGGGGTTTTCAGAGGGAGGTGGGCACGTAGAACTAGAGACTGGGTGAGAGGGACGATGACGGAAAGGAAGGCGGCGTCTGCAGGTGACAGATGAAACAGCTCACCTCTCTCTGTCGCTCTCTTTCACCCTCACCATCCCCCCCGTCTTCGTCTATCGCTCCTGAACGAACGAACTCGTTCTCTCCGTCTCCTCGTCACACTGCACAACGTCCAGTAGCGGCAAAAGTACCCTCCCGCCATCGCCTGACTCCCATCCAACCTCTTGCTAAGTTTCGTCGTGACCCTTTCGATCCTCATCGAATGTCCACCGGCTTAGTTCTATCATATCTACTATATAATTTTCCTTACAAAGCATACCGATCGCTAAACAAATGAAGGGGTGATGCGAGTTGGCAGTTTAATTAATAAATACATCGATACAATAAGACGTCTATATACACAGATAAGTGTTACGATTAGAAAAACCATTTTGGTCCAAAAAAAAACCATTTTTTTTCAAAACTACGTTTACTGGAAGATCGAACTGTAGAATTTTAACAAGTGCCTCATTTCTTCATGATTTCAAGTCAACGCTACTCATCTGAATTTCCATTTATTTTGGATTCCCTAAGTGCTCCCGCAGTTATTCATATTCTTTTCCCATCAAATTCAACCCCCTATATTACACATGCAAGGGTTCTATCTACGTACTTACTACCTATAGGAAAATCAAAACGCTTTCATGAAATACCGCAATCACCGCACATCCACGAAATGGACTGATGCCGGTTCGCGAAAGGCTGGAGTTCAGTGTGGCAATGCAGAGAAGGTTACTTTTATCAGGGTCCACTATCGTTTCAAGCACATGTCAGTAGACAACAGAGCGTGGAAAACGTGAGGAATGCTCGCCGCGACTGCGGTGGCTCTATGTACGTTACCTTCTCGAGGGTACATGGGGGACAGAGTAAGGGAATGAATGCAAACGGAAGGGAAAAGGAGAAGAAGGTTGCGGATGAATTCTCGGCTTCTCGCTGAGGATTTTCGAACGCGAATAACTCGACGTCACGGTATCACACGCCAGTTCACTACTGGCAGACGACTCGTGTCCCGTGTAGAATATCACCGTATAGCTTAGCCATAGGGGAGTATTTGCGCGCCAAGAGTACCCCATCCGACATGACGCTTTCCCTCTCGTCTTGCTTTGCACGTGCAGCCAACTCGACGGAACTACTACGGATTTGCGTGCTCGAGCAGTCCACGTGGAAACCAATAAACCAGACGAGAGATGTTATCCCGGGCGAGCCTCACGACGAGCGGCCAGAAGCTTCGGTTGCCACTCGTAGAAGTCGGTGGGGAGACAAGTGACTTTTCGCCCTGTCTTACGACGGAGGGTCGCCTTCGTGGCAAAGATCTCGACGGAGTAAGGAAAGTAAAGAAAAAGCTTCGCGGTGCCGAGTGACGACCGAATGCCAACAGTCCAGCAACAACGGAAGCAGCCTTTGTTTCCGACGCGGTTGCGACGTACAGGAACGTTTGCCCCCATGCGCGCGCGTTCCAGTCGGAGTTCAAGACAAAATCCTGCCTCGGGTCGCTGAATATGCAATGAGGAGACGCGGGTGGCTTCTCCTCGTTCGTACCTTCCTTCGTGTGTCCGCCCGTACGTCTTGAATGCCTGTCCATTCAGCTGGGAGATGTCTAACGCTTCTGTATCTTAAGGTTTTGAAAGTGAACGGATATTAACCCAACCTGTCAATCTGCCACTTTCGGGACATCCTTTCTAATTCTCTTCCTTCCAAACTCTTGTTTCGTTTTTCTCCCCAATACTTTTTCCAGCGTGTTTTTCTATTTAAATTGTTTATTATTCACCTTCCATACATCCATAGGGGTTACTTTGATATTAATAGTTGATATTACATGGGAAATATTATTGGAAATTAAATTCCACAAATTTCATACGCCGTTTACAAATTTCTCCGATAACTTTGGTTTTCACCGCTCTATTTTAGATATTTCCAAAAGATCATTGACGAAATTCTAACAAAATCTGAGAACGCGAAGTCTTTTTTTCGATGTAAAATCTTACATCGACTTTTCTAATTTTGCATTTAAAGGATCTCATATGCAAACCAATAGTCCGTACCATTGGTACGAAATGCGTGGGATTCAAAATGTCGAAATATTCCTGTTTATGGAAGAGCTCCAAGTGACGTAGCGAGGATTGTGCCAACGTGATGTGGAAGGAGTAACGGAGCGAGGAAAGTTGGAAGAGGGGTGAGTTAGGTACGGGTACGAGAGCGTAGCATCGGCGCATAGACCGGGGCGCTCGACGATGTCCACGCGTCCGTCCGAGTAGACGTCGACGGTGGACGCCCAGACGTCGTCGCCGCTCACAGCATTGATCTGTCGGACGGCAGTCTTGATATCGGCAGGCAGGACGACGGGGCGAAGAGGGTGGCGGCAAAGGAGGGTTGGCGTGGCGGGGATATCCTCGGAATATCGCTATATAACCACCATGAGTATTTCCCCTTTCCTCTCGTCTTCCTCGTGTACGTCCCCGTGCACGCTACTTCCCCTTTTCCGAATTCCTCTCAATTCAACAGTACACATACATATATATAGGTATGCAGTGCATATACCTACCTGTATACTTGTACACCACTAGTACCGATACGAGTCCGTTTCTTCGGACGCTTTTCCGTACCTAGCGAATCCAAGCTTCGGGTGAGTCGTCTGGGTCCATGCGCGTCCTTTTCCCCGTTGTAGTGGTGGGGTGAGAAAGCCGCGAAGGGGGTGCTTCGGGACAACGAGAAGGAAGAAGAGGGGCAAGAGAGGAGTCGTTCGCTTCGACCCGTCACTCCAGGAGACGGCTCGTCACCCTGCGTCCGGGACTCATTAGACCACCCCACCTTTTACTACCCCCTTCGCTCCTCGCGCGTTCCTGTCGTTCTTCCTTCTACAATTCGGTACGAGAATAGCGATTTTCTCAAGCGACCCAAGAACGAAAATTCATGCGAGCGAAGAGGAAACGTTCCTTCTTGCTTTCCTTCTTCAGCGACAGCCTCTCCACGAAACCCTTCATCCACACTATGTTTCAATCTAATCCTCCCAAGTCACTTGATTGTACGAAACGCCCTGTTCGCATTTTGACGTTTAACGCGTTTGAACGACAGTTAGTCGATTTATATTTATTTCTCGTCATAAATACCAGACCTGTTAATTACCTACTAAAACCCCGGATACTGTGTTAACACATCATTAAGGATCGCGATATATCAATCGAGTAAAAAAAAAATTCATAAGACGCTACTGATCGATATTTCTGATTGCGATGACACACTTGCAGTGTAAATTCGATACACGATTTCGATTGCTAATTAAAATTAAATGTGTTCATGTATTTTTTTTTCCCCAAAATGTCGGAGTGCACACGACGGTATATCGAGCAATTAAGTTCTTCTATCGTCAACGAGTCGTCGGTTCCGAACCTACTTTTTGTCCATCTTGCGTACGTATGGTACGGGCGTGAATCGCAGACTACACGTCCGTATACACGCGATGGCACACGACTGAATTTTCAAGCATTCAATATAACGATGTATATGGGTGTATGATATATCATATCTACAGAATTAGCTGCTAACCCCTTTTCATTCGTGTTTGATGATAGACCTCGGTTTCGATTAAACTGAGGTCAGCTATTTGCGTCTCGGTCGCTCCTTTCTCCGTTTCTCTCTTTCGAAAGGACGATGAGCAGCAGCGTCACAAACCAAACTTGGTATGACAACGACATACGAAACGGTTCAATTGAATTCGCCGATTCCGTCGAAGGCACTCATTTTCTCCGCCGTTCTTTCCTCGCCAATTATTCGTTGAGTTCTCGTTTTAGCTCTTCGTCGACGAACCGCGAAATTGATAAATTCGGGAATCCATAACGGCCCGTATCCCTCCCCATTAATTCAGATTCGTAGTTCGAAATTTCTAAATCATAAGTTTGTGTGTTGAACTACTGTCGTTGGTCCGGCGCTAGTAAGTTCTATCTTCCGACACTGGGACCACTTTGAGAAAATGATAACCGATGAAACGGCTCTTTTCGGCAATGAGAGAGTTACGAAGCTCCGAGAGGATCGTGGACTATAATGATAGCCTTGAATTTTTATGGTCTGCTCAGACAAAATTCCGCGAAAATCACGGCATTTCGCTCTTTAATATCGCATCATGCCACCGTGGGAGCGGTTCGCGTATCATCGTGGAAATAAAATGGACGAAAGAAAAAAATAAATAAAAAAAGAAAGGGGAAAAGGTTTGAAATGAGAAGACGCAATAAAAGGCACAGACTACAATACAGCACTGCTGCCGGATTAGGAACAGAGGATGATGATTCTCCCTGATGGTGACCCTAATGCTGCCGACTTGTTCCTCAATTTCAACGGAGATCCTTCTCGCACATACGCATTAGGCTACCCTAATCGAGTCTCTTGTATCCCTAACAGCCTTTACTACGGACGTTCCCTTTCGATCTCTCGTTCTCCCTCGCAGTCGAAAGCGCCAACGGCGAGCTCCGGCCTCGTCGTCAATTTCTCCTGTCGATGTCCAATAATTATTGCAAGTCATCAATTTCCAGATCGTTTGTTTATTTTAGACGTTGAAATGTCCAGAAGACGTTCGGCGACATGAAACTCGTGTAATTTCGAGAAGCACAGTTTAAGACTGAGCGAAAGGACGGTGAGGCGAAAACCGAAGGATAGAGAAGGTACAATCGTGACCAAGAGGTCGTCGATGGTCCGAAGGAAAGGGGTCGAGAGGGAGTGTGCGAGACATGCTTGCTTTAGGTGAGGTTAGTCGGCTGACCCGGTTGACAATCGATTGACGGCTGTCGCCAAGACCTCCGCTGTAGCTCGCCCGTTCACCCCTCGAAGCTGCGGTGCTATAACGCGCTTTCCCCTGCTCCCCCACCGTCCCGTTTTCCCTCGAGTTTCGCCGTCGTGCGCGCACCCTTTTCCGGCGCCCTCCTTCGACGTTCGACCACCCCATGCCAAGCGAGGTAAACGAAGCACGCTCGCCAAACCTGCCCGCCTCGTGACAGGTCGAATAATTTCCTTCCCCTTCCCGAAGGGACGTTGAGAGGCACACATGTGAGACAGAGATAGTATTCAATCTCTTCTCCTTCCCCAATTATCGCGTCGCAGAAGCTGTAGAAGCAGCAGGTTTGGTTGGTACTACATGAAAGAGTGCCATCGACCCACGTTCTACTCTTCCACTCACGGATTACCGATTTCCATTTAATCGACCTTTCAGATCCTCTGTCATACCGTGCGTCGTCGTCGTCGTCGTCGTCGTCGTCGACGATGGTCGTGGGATGCAATTTGGGATGGAGAATCGAATGGCCTCACTTGATGAGCCTCGGGATACGAATGACAGAAAGAAGGGTGGCTTTGCATTTTTATTCCGGTATGTGATTGTCCGATTCATTGACAAGTAGCCAATTTGATAGACTTGTAACGTGCAACTTGGAAATAATCTTTTTTTTTTTCATCGATATTGAAAATCAAGTTACAATCGTAAATAAAAAATTTCTTTTCCCCCAAGGAAATAAAGTATATTTCGAAATATATAGAAGATATAGTGTATATAACGGCAAAAACTTCGAACACTCATATATATCTTACATACATCTGCCGGATATATATTGGACAATGTATCCGAAATATATAGTATATATCTAAAAAAAAAATGAAACATAAATGATATATCTTGCGGCAAAAAGTTCGCCATGCGCTCGCAGATATTATCGATTTTATAACTGAAACGGATTTTAAATTTGGTTGAACTTGATAAAGTTTCCGTGATAACTACTACGGACCTAAGGGTCGTCCGCATGCTGGAGATGCAGAGAACGAACAAACGAAGTAATTACATGACAAAAGTGCGAAGTTAAACCTCGTGGGTAGCCTCGATGAGGGTCACCCATCAACCTCGGGGCACAGCGTCGAACAAATTCCAATTGTAAATTTTCACGTCTCCGAGAAAGGAATGGTATCGCGGCGCTTGTCTCATTCGCCGTCGTAGTATACATGAGCGTAGGGTAGATCGTCGCGATGGTATTAGTTGTCCTGTATCAGTAGTGGTAACGATAGTAGCGGTGGACGTGAAGGGACGGTCGGGGAGAGGAGCCGGGGGAGGCTATAGCTCACAGAGTTTGCCCCGTTGGATATTATTTGCCGTGGACAGTGACAAACGCTCGTCAACGTCAATTCCACTCGCATCCTTGGCCCCGCGCGCGTCATCTCTCTCGCCGAGACTCGGCGTCCACCCTCGAGCGACGGACTCGGTCCTTCTCTTTCTCCTTCACACCGCCCCCGGAAGCTTCGCGCAGCAATGTTTCACCTTCTCTCTTGCGCCGCGTCTCTGCTAGGTTGGCGGTCGTAGAAGCTGGTCGAGTGAGCCAGAGGAGCGAGACGTGACGGGCATATCTAGCCTCGGTGCTGCTGCTGCTCGTCATTTCTACCCCGGCCATCAGGCAAGCCTCCGTCGTCTCCGTTCGTCGGCGTCCCCATCGTCGTGACTGCTCGTCGGAGGAGTAAGGGAAAAGGTGATGCAGACCAAGAGGGAGTTGAGTCGCGACGGAGAATGAGTGTGAGTGAGCGGGAGGGATTGTGGGAGGGGGAGGGGGGGGGGGGCGAGGCTAGGGGCTAGTAGTTGATCGTCGCTCTGGATTCTAAGGGGTGGGAGATTTTGTCGGGCGATGTGGAGAACCAGCGGTGGTGGAGGCCGCAGGAGCAGTACCGTGAGAGACGGAAGGGTAGTCGACGTATCGGACGGCAGCGCCCGTCTCCCATCTTACTCGACGCTGTCCGTCCGACAAACGCCAAGTTTCCACCATCCCGCCAACCCCTTTCGTCATTTCTACACTCAGTCGAAGGAAGCATATCCATGTACCTTACGAATATCTTCATCCCTTTCATATTACTCGATCGATACACGATATTTTTTCAGAATCGTAATCGGGGTTTCCCGATTTTCGACTTTATCACAGTTTTTTTGCGGCATAATATATAGAAATGGTAAGAAAACGAAAATAATTTGGAGGCTATAATGATAGCATGTTGAAAAAGTGAACGAACGAAGAAACAGAGTCAAAGAAAAGAGACGAGGCGAACTGAGAAAGAGGGGGTTGAAGCATAGAGCGGGACAGAGGCGTAGGTAGTCATTATGTGGAGGGAGGTGACGTCACTGACGGTGACGGATGGCTACGCGTCAGGCAAGTATAAACCCCATGGTACCCAATAAATTATTGCAACTATAAATTACTTCTGTGCTCACGATATAATGCTGTACGACTACTGGCTTCGGTCGGTGTATGCCCCGTTGGTCTACGTGTATTTTCTATCCCTCTCCCGCCATTCTGTTCCCGAGCGCCCCAATACTATAACAATGTACACGCATGTGTTCACTTGGATATGAGGGTTAGACGGAGAACGCCTGTGACGCCGGCAGCCGCGAAGCTCACTCGCTCGTTCTCGCCGTCTATCGCCCTCTCCTCCTCTGCTCGCGGACGAGGGTGAGGTGGGTAAACAAAGGTGGTACGATGCTGGCTAACTAAGCACGCCACGTACGTTCCGTCCGTCCACCTATTCCCGTTCGCTCAGTTCGGCGCCGCGGTAGGGGAAGAGCTTTTGCTCCCTTACCATTACATCGGTGTGCGCTTGCTGTTGATGAAATTCCTGTTCTCGCTTTTACAACTACAGGTATATTCGCCGCTGTACCGACTATTTTAACCCTCACCTCGCATAATCATAGGCAATGTGATTCGCGTGTGCGGCACTCGACGATCACCTCTTTACGTCTCCGTCCTCGTCTCTCTCGCGCTCTCTCTCGCTCTCTCTGCGCTATAGATAGTCGAGTTTCCGGATTTTCTATGAACTCTGAACGCGATAACGGGAAGGGAGACTCTTGTTCACGCACCTCGTCGTAAGCGAGACACCCTTTTATTTCCCTGTTACAAGTATAAACTCACGCGAGACAACCCCCACCCCCTCCCACTGAGGGTTAACAGTAAATTGCATCTAAGGTCAAAACCACAGGCGATTTAATGAAAGTGATTGCGAACTTTAATTGGAGTCTCGTTTAGACGTGTCTACTATCACTCGCAATCGTTACAATCAGTGAGATTAGTCCGAGAAAAACATTCTCAGACTCTGTGACTGATAATAAATACGTGAACTTTATCCACCATGCAAAGATTCAAATGAGCGCAGTGAAAAAAAATTATATTGAATTTATGACTTTTTCCATACGCGAATAAATAATGATAATCGTCAATTTCTGCCATACGATAATGGTTATTAACTGAGTATTAATTAACACGAAGTGAAAATAACGTCTGCGTAGTAAATTCTCAGTGGTCTGGCCTTCTCCCATAGGTTATTCTATACTGATGCGCAAGCATCGCGATATTGATGAATCTCGTCACGCGTCTATAAATCTATATAGTTATATATCGCGATTATAGTCGTAACTACCTTCGCTGCGTGGATTGGGGTCCAGTGGGAACGCTGGGCTGACTATATGGCAGGGAACCATCATGCACTGTGAGCGCTGCTGCTTCTGCTGGAACATAATCCCGATACGTAATAAATATCGCGGGGTATACTATACTATACACCGTAGCAGGACCGCCGTCGCATCGGCGACGCGGTATTGGTGGCTCTGTCTCTCATCCCAGCGACTCGCTGTTGCCAGACTCTTACTCGCAGGAGGTCGCGGGGAGAGCCCGGGAGACCATGGACAAGCGAGATGGCAAAGGAGAGGGCTGAAGTGAGATGGAAGATAGAACGGGCGACTCCAAGGGGAGGATATTATGGGCGAGCGAGTGAGTTATACGCCTTGCCGCATGTGTGTCGCATAAATCTGTTCCAACGTCGGTCTCAGCCTCCCCTTACGACTCTCTGCTTTTCTCTATCTCGCTTACACTGGAACCTTTCTCTCGCTGCCTCCTCCGCTTCTAGCAACTGCGGACTGACGGGACTGACTGACTGACTACCAGCCCCCCTCCCCCTCCCTCCCTCCCTCCCCCACCTCTCCCCTCCATCTTCGCTCATCTCCTCTTCCCAACTCTCGGTCGACTCCGTTCACCTCTTATATCTCCCACCGCTGAGCCCCAACTGCTTGGATCATTCTTCCCTTTTGGCCATCTCCAGCGCTTCGCTCTTTGCCACAATTCATCGGCCCACACGTTGACTCGACTCTTGAATTTCGCAGCTTCGAAATTGCTCCATTACGATCCTATCGGTTACAATTGACGAAAGTTTGCCAATTACAAAGACGCGAATACAGTGTTTATGATCTATCGATCCTTTTCGATCGAAATGTCGGTTTTATTTATCTCTAATCGATATCTTGTTTTTTTTTTTTTTTTTTTTTTTAATGCTCGCGTAATATTGAATGGGGGGAAAAATAAAATATGCTTTATTGAGAGTCACGTTGTAACGTCGATTAATAATGTTTAGAGAGTTTGCCGCTCAGGCAACTGCCTCGATGGATGAGTATTTTAAGTAATTATCTTGATGCAACGAGGCGAGGGATGATTTGCTAGAGGCTTCACTGCCTCCGCCAGCTACCGGGTTAGATCCCGTACGCCCGTTACGATATTTATCAAATTGGCAGTGATATTAATCAAGCGGGGTAATTGCCCGTCACCGCTACTGCATGGCAGCGGTGGGCATACTTCCGGGTCGGAACGACATTCTCTTGAGTCTCATCGCCCTTCCAAGTTCCACTCAAGTGTTCGTCTACCGCTTGCTGTAATGGAGCAAAGAAGAAAACCCGGTCGATCTTACGAGGAAAGGCGGATGAAAAAATAAATGCAGATGATAATGAGACAAAACTGTGAGGTTAAATGCAAATCGTTATAATATTGGTTAACCTATTAGTATAATACTAATATTCCGAACTCCGGGATATCCGGAATTCACAAATCCCTATGTTTATTTCATATCGAAGTCGATTGATTCACGAATGGGAACAGATCTTCGAAGGATATCATCTTAAATAGTGACTCTTGTAGAAAGACTTCCGTCATCGCAACATTTATAACATAATGTGCAAACCTTGAAATGTTTTCAATGTAAAATTTACGCGCGGTTTGCCAATAATTTCAAGCATTTTTTTTTTTTTTTTTTAATGTTCGATCTTTCGGAGCACCTGATGCACCTCAGTGCGATATATGCCCTTAAAAAAGTATTTAAAAAAAGTTAAATATAAAAAGGGTTTTCGTCCACCTAATAGTAATCGTAGCTATATATAGGATAGTCTTCGTATACGAATCAGAATATAGCGGTAAACCCGTCAAAATCGTGTTACAAACGGAAACGGAAACGTCATATCAGGTCAAATGTCATTAACGTCATCTCTTCATTCTTCGTTACCGTAAAACCGGATTTGGCGATTTACGCGACTATGAATATCGCAACATTGGCGCGGATAAAGATGTGCATAAAGGACAATAAGCGAAACCAATTATCCGTCGGAATCGCAATAAGATCAATTTTTTTGAACGTCCCGCATTCGCCGGAATTTTCGATTGTTTTCGGAATCTCCTTACAGCGCTTATTGGAATTATCTCAATCGGGAATACATAGTAATTATCATCTCTTTGAGCTTTTAACGGCAAAATTTGAACGGAACGTCAATTAAAAAAAAAATGGAATATATATTGGGTACACAAAATATTTTTAACGTCACGATAATCGTATATAATAATAATTCAGATACGTAGAAATAGAAAAGTCGATTGAAAGGAAAGACGAGACTCGGTTGAGTCAAGTGGAGAGTATATATGCGGTCGTGAGGCATAAGAGGAAGGGAAAGGAAGAACCAAACCGAACGCGGCACCTGTCTTTCTGTACATCACCCGTCCGTCATTCGAACGACGGGCCACTTCTCGCCCCCTTCCTGCCACTCGGTCCGACGTATCCCGCAAGTAGCAGCTCGCAGTGGCCGGTTTATTTATGTTGACACAATATTTATTAGAACGGATCGGTGCGTCGGTCTTCACTCGTTCATTCGCGCTGGCGCTCTCTCGTCTCTCGCTTCTCGCTCTCTTGCCGACAGCGTATCCTATTTTCGTCGGTACGGTGTGTTCGACTCGCTCACGCATTCGGCGACGCGACGCCGATGAGCACAAGTTTGAAGACAAGCCAGTCGCCACTTATCGCTATATAGATACAGTAACTCAAACAAAAAGTACCAAATTTTCAAGTTTCTCGTCGTTATTGAGACACAACGCAGTCCGATCTTACGTTTCGTTTCCACGTCCGGTCTTTTCACGATACAATTCGTAACGAAGCAATCGACATGTCCTCCATTACTTAACGTCCCTGAAACTCTAATCGTCGTGCCGCGCCGTTTTCTTTCATCTTTTTTTTCCATGCGTAGCTTTATGCTCCATTCAAGTACCCACCGTTAGGCCGCAATTTCGTTGTGGCGGCATCGCGCGGTCATAATAAAGGAAACGAAATGCACATGGCTGATGGCGACTCTCAATCCTGGACTCGGTCAACGATGTTTTTTTGACTTTCGAGTGGAGTTTTCGTTCGCTGTATTCCACTCTGACTGCCCTCTCTGCTGGAGACGGAGTCTGCGGATTCGCCTATACGAAATTGCTCGCTCGACACTCCGTTCGAACCTGACGTCGACACTAGATTAACGAACATACGTCTCGGTGACATTCGGATTTGGAAATCCCTCTTTCGTACGTGCGTCATTCGTAGACTCTTGTAATCCCGCCAGAAATATAGATTTTCGACGATTTTAATAACTTTTCTTGATTGACGTTTCTCGCGGCCGGATGAGGGTCGTACCTTCGTATAGATTTGATTTTATTACAGTATACCCTTATATACATATATGTATCTCGAGACACGTATGATGGGCATAAAAATAAATTGTTTGATAGAAACCCATTACTCCTTCTATTTCAAACATCGCTGTCTACTAAATTGTAATTTTCGTATTGTTGGCATCTCTCGCTAAATCCACTGAATTCATACGATAGCAAAAACAACGAAATTGTGTTCTTTGCGCTCCTTTCCAATTTAAATTACATATTTTGGCTTTTAGACGAAATATTGATTTGTCGTGAAAAAATGGTTTCATACGAATCCATTAACCGGTAGTTATTCGGTAAATGATAATTTTCATACCAATGACATCTCGATAAATCAATTAAATTCAATCGATAATCACGGAACGAAAGAAAATCGCGTGCTTTGTAGTCGTTTCAATTTTAATCGTTTAAGCTTTTAGACGAAATATTAATATATCGTTCGTATATGAATCGTCAATTAATCATAATACATTGTCGTTCGTTCGGAATATGTGTGCGTATGTGCGGACGAGAGGGCGCTCCACCATCGAAACGCATAACATCGAAACAAGTTTGGCGGCAGGTTCGACACTTGTAGAAATGAACGTCCGATCGTATGAAAGGCTACCTTGCGAGGAAGAATCGAGTTTCTGCAACATCTTTTCCTCCTTCTCACTCCTCATCTTTCGTTTTCTTTTGCCCTTCTCTTTCGCGCGGGTTCCGTGGGCTTCGACACGGAGTGTTGGTGGTTCGTGTAAACTCAACGATAACCTGCCGCGGATCGGCACCAGCTGCTTCGTATTTGTTGCCGTACTATAAATAGATCTCTCACTCCCGCTCTTTCTCATCTCTCTCTCTATCTCTCTTTCTCTTCTCTAGCTGAGAAACATCGGTTCGCAAACTTCTAACTCTCACCTCCCTCTTTGTCTATCTATATACCTATCTTTCTTCCGTCTCACTCGTTCGTTCGCGACGCGAAGAGACGTTACTTCGCTGACAATTATTGTTGTCACGGCACCGACTCCGACAGTCGGTAGCGCGACTGACACGTGGAAAGACAGCGTGACGGAAAGTGCAAGGAGGACAACCGGTGAAGGAGAGGTATCATCCGTTCTCTTGCTCTGGTACACGCGACTGTGTACGTCGAATCGTGTGGAAGAAGAGGAGATCCGCAAGAGAGTGAAGGGACGAGTGAAAGAGAACGAGAGAGTGACGGACATCGTGATGAAGGCGTTCTCCTGTCACCTCTTCTACCCACCTACCCACTTCTCGCGAGAGAGCAGTGAAAGACAGACAGAAACTGTGAGAGAAAGAGACGTCGAGGATAGACCTGAGAGTGACTGAGAGCAGCTAGCGTTTCCACGGCTTCTTCGCCGTCCGGTTGAGACGTCGTGACATCCGGCACCGGCTGAGCGACGTAAACTATCGAATCCCCACTAGCAAATACACTAATAGTCGGCGTAACTATAATACCGATCAATCTTCGTCATCTCTCTAATTACAGGACAAATCATTCTATTTTACTCGGATTCATTCATTTTTGTTTGCATTTCGAGCAAAAAAAAAAAAAAACGGTAACCGAGTTGGTGTCCAAACGCGATGTATAAATCTCGTCGTGTGTACGAAACATATAGCGAATAGGAGGAAAAGCCTTTCGTATGATATACCAAACGCGGAAACTGAGGAAGGAATGTACAACCCGTTCACTCAATAATACGTCCAAACCGTCTCTGGTGTGGGAGATGAGAGGAAAAGGGATACGTGAGTACAACCGCGGAGCCCTTTCGTGATAAAAAGACCCCTTCAATTACCGTTGAAAGTCTATCATATCGCGAGGCTCTCCATGCCTCGTGGAATGCTCACCCGTCCACAGGGTCATCGATCGAAAACGTTTGAGGAAAGAAGCGCTTATATATACGCGCATATAGCTATCGAACGGTAGTCTCCGGTCGTTTTTCATTTATCTTTATAACATTTTCGATTGTCTCGCGTTTCGATTTCGTGCTTTTCTTCAATGCATTTTTTTTTTTTTTCTAAATTAACGCGGACGTTGAATTAATTCGCAAGTTATCGGAAATTCTTCTATCATTCTTACACCTCTTATCGCGATCAATTTTTGCTCCGTCTTATCTGTCGCATTCTCTATATATTTTTTTGCGAAAAATTGCTTTAATTACCGTTTCTCAGTGAAATTTAATCGACGATTTATAATGTCAATTTCGTCAGATCGTTAGGTTTTTTTGCGAAGCGTTGAAAAAAGTTTACATAATGCCAAAGTGTTCGAGTTTTGCCAATAAACGCAGATGTGTCTTAATGCATTGGAAGAATAAAAAAATAAAAAATTAATGAACTCGAAAATTTTGAACGACGTGCCGTTGCGGATTCTGCTATCAAAATGTTATCGCGAGTATCTCAACTTCGATGTCGAGCATTAATAGCATTCCTTCATCGTATTCGTCGCACTCGTCTTGGTAGCTGACGACGACACGACTTCCGAGCTTTACGCAAGGTACGACGAACAACGACGCAAAAGAGTTTGCCGTGTGGCAGAGGATACCACGAACTTATCGGTCGCCCGGAGGCGAGTAGTGCGCTACGACGACGAAACGAGTTGGCAGATTTCGCCTTCCTAAGGAGCATACATCGATCATCACTGTCGCCTGCTACGCGCCGACCTACAGTCCGTTTGGATGGACGGACGAACGGACGTGCGCTTTCATCCATCATCCCGTCGCCGGACTCCGGTTTTACTTCTCCTCGTATTATCGCTCGCGTCTCTCTGTACAGAGGAACGTCCAGCAGGTATATTAATATACACAAGTGCAACGCTCCTGATGCTGCCAATTGACCGATTAGCAAAACTCTCGTGGCCTTCTCTCATCCGTAACGTTCGTTCACTAAACTACCTTCGGTAGAAGTATTATTTCATCACATATTCAAAGTGTTCGGTAATTTATAAAGATTATTTGTCTACCTATCGATACTCGATGGAGATACGGGATTAACGAAACTTCGCGTTTTAGTAAAACTTAATTAATTAATATATAGATACTGTGTTCATTATACTCTTTTGAAACTTTTCCTTTTCAGTCGAGTATTTTGAAAAAAAAAAAAAAGGATGATGCCAGCAGATTTTTTTTTAAATTCTGAATTGCAAGTCGCTGCAGAAATGACGACGTATTCACGTCTGATATTCTCTTCTCCTCCGTCTATATATTTATTTTTTGTTCATCCGAATACCGCACCTCATTCTTTCAATCCCTCTGCGCCGCCTTGTTCTTCTCTCTTTGTCTCTGTGCCGAGCTACCGTCCATCACTCAGCGTCGTGCCAACGCGCGTCTGTTGGTCCGTCAGCCTCTTCCCCCATCTACTCTCTCGCCGTACCCCCGGTCCACTCCAATACTTCTCGTCTATCCTCATGCCAGGTGCATCGTCCCACGGCTACACTTTTCGCCAAAGGTGCTCTCGGCGTGGTTCGCTTCCAACACCGGAGACGTGGACGTTTCTCGCGTGTCACTTAATTGTGCTAATAGAACCAAACGACATACTTGATTCAGCCGCATCTTTCCTCTCGCGCTTCGGATTTTTTGGCTTTTGGTGGCCTGTAGTTTTCACGCCGAATATTGATTTTTCATGGGTCGTCAGTTCCGCGTGATAGCCACGTGAAAGAGTTTAGATACAATTTTAAAAGGGGTTCATTCGCTCGACGAAAAACGACGCATTCAAGTTAGTAACAACAGAAGGCTTTGCATGAAAGAAAGCTATTGTGACGGGCATTCAAAGCGACATTCGCATTTACGATTTGGGATATTACGTGCTAAGGATTCCGCTGAGATTCGCCGCGCTGCCATTCTCGACGTATGCGAGCAATTTTCTCGGATCCCTTCTCGGCGCGTGCCTATGAAACAAGAAAGAAGGGGGAAAAAAAACGCGAAACAGGAAAAAACACGGAAATATCTCTTATCTCGAGAACGGGTGGGCTTCAGAACTTGCAATCGTGTCACGAAACAGCAATCGGAGATTTTGCTTGTGTCTCGCGAATGCGGTAAGACGTGAGGAAAAAGCAATCGGCAGACGTGGATTTCTGGTGGTCTGTACACAGGGCAGAGTCCTCTTCGGCTCTGTCGATAGCGCGAGATTGAGATTCGCTTCGTAGCGGCACGCAGATACCTACGGTGAAGTCGAGATACGATTGTCTTATCAGCGGCTCACCAACGAAAATCTTGGAGCGGAATTGAGATATTTTTGTACGCAGGTTTCGTGTCCTTCTGAATCAGTGTTACATTAATATCATTGCGAAAAATCAAACAAATTCGGCTGCAGCTTAAAAATAAAAAGGGTGTAATTGACAATGGAAAAATGCCTGCGATACCTTAGATATTTCGATGCTCCGGTATTGTAACGATGAAACATATGGTGGCGAAGAATCGACGAACAAAAAGAGAAGCCGCACCAAGTAGAGACGAAAAAGCGAAGAAAATAAAGAACGACGATAGAGAGAAAGCAGATTCTGGTGGCTGATGGAGTGAGTGTTGACTTAGGATAACAGTCGCCTCATCAGTCAATCAGTCAGGTAGTCGCTGGCTGTTACACACCCGAAAGCGAACGGCGAACGGTAGGGAGAAGCTCACCACTCGGTCTTCGGCTTCGAGAGGCTCCCGCTGCTGCTTCGTCGTTTATTCGTCCTGTGTTCGCGTCCTACTGAAGCTCACTAAGTGAGTCACGAAAGTGACCACCTGACATTCGAGGAGAAATCGTTCCGGAGAAAGAGACATAGAGCAATCGAGAGAGAGAGAATTTGGAGGTAAGAAGCAGAACATCCTTCGATACGATAGGTTCAAAGGGAGAAATTAATTCGATGATATCAATTTCACTTTACCGCCATCTCTTTCACAAATTTCTAGTATCACTTTTTTTAAGAGTTCTGATATCGAGGCGTTGTTGAAAATCGTTACTTCACATGGCTTCGCAAATAATAAAAATTAACGTTGATGAGCTAAACTTGCAACTCATTCTAAAATTTTAATCCGAAGGGTCGATTAGATGCGTTGGTATGACCTCCTTTAATATAATTGTATATATATATCTGCAATTGTCGTCTATTACTTCTTCAATTCAGTAGTTTGCGTCGGTAGATTCAAATATCGTAGTAATTCTCATTTTTGATGAGACGAGCGAATGAATGAACAAGTCGATATAACTTAATCAACATCGTGGAACACACGTTCTTTTGATGTTACTCACTCCCCAACCGTTTCGCCCGTCGGTTTTCTCCTCCGCGTCTACATCCGCGACCACGTCCGCGTGTCCTGCAAGAGACGAGAGGCTGAAACAGCTCCGCGGTTGAAGAGATGAACGGATTCACCCGTCAGTCACTCTCTGGCAGACCGCGAGAGAATCACAATGCGAAGCCTCTTCCCTCCGCCTTTCTCGTCCTTCTCCTCTGCTTCTGCTAGCTGCTACTTCTACTGCGGTACGTCCGTACCGTACGTCCGTCCGTGTTCAGTGCTGCTGCAGCGGCTGTCTGTCTCGACCGCCCGTCCATCCGTCCGTCTCTTCTTCTCGTCTACTACCTCATCCCGCGCCACCCTCGTACCTCTCTCTGTCTTCCTATCTCTTCCGAGCTTTCTAACTCACTCGTGCCTTCTCTCTCTCGTTTTCTCCCTCTCTCTCCTTCTCTCTCTCTGTGTCTCTTTATGGCGTTTCGCTTTCGCGATAGACTGAGACAGAATCTATCTCGTCTGCTCGACTGGCATACTCACTCCTCGACTACCCGACACCGTTCACTCTCCTCGCATCAGAAATTCATCTCATCTCTCGTCCTCCTTCATCTTCCGTCTTCTCGTTTTGTTTCTTCCCGCCGTTATCCTTCTGCGGTTCTTCCTTTCCAAACCTCCGGCTTGTTATTATGTACTCTCTTATTGCCAGGACGATAACTCCCAACGGCTCATACTTCGAAGGACCTTCCAGGAAGAAAAAAGAGATTAGAGACCAGCATCTTTTTTTTTTCCCTCTCTCGCCGACCTAATATCTGCCACAAATTTTTCGATTAACCATCAAATTTTTTAGGCTCTATAATTGTTTTTTTTTTCTCTGTCTTGTACTATTATGCCTTTTATGACGCTCCAATTTGTGAGGCGACCGCGAAGATTGTTTCGTGATTGGCCGTTGCGCGGGGCTAAAGCTGAAAGCTTATGAGAAACTTCGTTCGCGCTGGAAACGAAAAAAAAATCGTTTTCGGTAAGTACCAATGTCACGTTTTTTATTTTCCTTCAAAACTGCTATCGAATTGTTCAGCACGAAACAATAACAGGGTGATGACCAGCATTTTTTTTTTTAATACTTAAATTTCTACTCAGAAAATTACAATACGATCTCTTTCGTCCCCTTTTCGTTATACAGTTTTCTACGTTTCTCATCGTCCGGTAGAATATCGAAAAAACTATTCCGAGACTTTGATAAGTGATAATTTTGACAAGTTGTTCCGATGATATTTCGCTGAGAAGCTACGACATGGTTTCGAATTACCGAAAATCGCCACATTTCGCAAAACATGTATTTTGGTTGACATTCCGAATGTATAAAAGACGTAATCGTTTCGCCGATTAAGATTCTCCCATAATATTTAAATATTTCATGACTACGAAAATTCGCGATGGAAAAGGAAGAAAAAATCGTTATCGCCGATTATCACTCTTCAAACGTTTCGGAGCGTCGATGCTGTCTCGTTGAATTAAAATTACAAATTTCTTCTTTTTCTCGAGACACGTATTTTTCACAATAATATCAATTGATTAATATCAATCGGTTAACGAGCGCATCTATCGTATACTCGATATAATAAAAAGTAACGTCATTATGCAACTGTGAGCTAAACCTGTGCTATAAGCGGTGATCAGGTACGGGCCGACCTACAGGATCGTACTTTTGTAATCATGTCGTATCCGTATCCGTGGTTCGTGTATGCATGTTCGTCTTATGTGAAGAAACCACGAAGATGAATAGCATAAGACGACTATAGCGAAGCAGGAAAGAAGAAGTAACGAGGGCGGGAAGTGCCCTTAACCTTAGTTACAGTAGAACGAAGGGAATGAAAACGAATAAAAGTAACAAAAATTAGCTATGTCGAGATCGTTACAGTCTTCTTCGTTATAAAGCAGAACGAAGAGGTTTGCCGATAAGACTAATTATTGTTGTGCATTGCGGCACGGCTACCCGTGACTAGGTGGGTAAGCAAAGTTTAGTCCCTCTTTTTTTTCTTTCTTATTCCATTGCCTCATTCTCTCATTTTCGTTCCATCTCACTTTTGGTCCATACATCGAAGGAGGATGCGCAAAGCTCTCGTAGTACCCCCTACATGAGTGTATCCCTACTAATATATCGTGTTCGTCGTTCTCTTCTTCTTAGGTAGAGCGGAGCAACAGCCAAGTGAGTTCGAGGACAGCGAGAGTAGGGGAGTGGATATCGCGCGGCAAAATCTCTTCGAGTGTCAGAGAGAGGAGATTCTTGCTGGTAACCCCCCTTACTCTCCCTCTCCGCTCTCTTTCAGTCGGGTACACCACGTTCTTTCTTTCTTGTTCCCGGCGCGTACCTGGCGCGCGTATCTTTAGCGCAGTGCATCGTTTCTCTCCCTCGCTGAGAAGCGAGTCAAAGCCGTGTGCGCCTTGTTAGTGGGCTGCCAATAGACCCGCGACGTCGCTCGCGCGGGTCGTGCGAGTATTTTGCATCGTATCGTCCGCTGTAGCCGGTGATGCTGCGCCCCTTGTGGGTAGAGAAGTATATAGGGACCTGAGACCCTACCTGCTGCGTCTACCCCATCTCTCGAACCAGGAACGTCCGCTCTCTCGCTGACCTTGTCTGCGAGCGCGAAACGATCCTCGTAAAATCGTTTGCGCTCCGATGAGACTGCATGGAGCTCCCGAGTTACTCGTTTATACAGAAAATCGAATAAATTATGGCTTTTGAATGTTTATTCGGCATTGTTAACTCATCGTTCACCGATGTAGCAATAGACGAATACAATAAGTTAATAGTAGATTACTTGTCGCAGTCGATCTTATTTCAATGTCATATCGCGTTTCACGCCATTTATACATTACGAGTGAACGTTTATAGACATACAATACAGCAGAGAAAGGGTTATAATTGATGTCAGTACGTTTGTAGTCATTGAATAACTAGTTGGCGATACTGGTTATGATGAAAGTTGTAACAGGAAGAGATACAGCGAAGGAGAACAGCTTTTGGTGGATCGCTGAAAAGATAAAGTATATCGAAGTTTTCGCTGGTGTTACCCGGCTGCCCCTGTCGCTATCTCGTTGATGACAATGGTACAGTGGATTGGAGCTTCGAGTACTTAATCTTAAATAACTCATCGATGATTGCGTCGACTTCTGTATACGGGTAATGGGATATTTTCAAGTTAACGCTCCGATGCCGGCTTCTTAGTCGTCGCCGAAATACATATTATGGTGTTGGTACTCGAGAGTGTCGGGCGTCGTGACTTGTGTCGCAGAAGTGGCTGGAAGGACATCGAGCAGAAGGGAGGTGTCGACAGACGTGACATGCAAGTACAGTGGAAAAGGGAGCAAAATCGAAAAAGGAATAATAATCTATTGAAGCACCGATCGCGAACGGAAGAGGACACCGAGAGATTAAACTTCGGATCTGTACTATGTGACCACCGCGTACTTATGTATGGATAGGAGTGAGAAGAACGAGATATAAAAGAGGTACTGCATATCCAAAGCGGGCGGGGCTCCGTCCCCCGGTGGTCCGCCCTGGTCTCGCGTTCTCGCATTCTCTTGGGCTCCCGCTACCGAGGCCACCAGCCAGCCAGACACCATCCTATGCTGCCACCGATCCTCACCGGTTTCTCCAATCCACTCTTCGTTCGATTCTTCCATCGATTCCTCTCGCTCTTTCCCCTCTGTTACTTTTTTTTTTTCTTTATTTTTATTTCTCTCCCTTGTGCGCCAGAGGACTCGGATGTTCACCACTAGCACTTTCCCGTATCGCGTCCTCCCTCGTCGTCCTCCCTCGCACCTATCTGCCATCGTCTCCTTTCCCTCTCTTCTTTCTCAACCACGTGGCTATCTATATGTACCTCTATACAGCCTTATTTCTTTCGTTCTTTCCCTCGTTCGTCGAGAAGGGCCTTGTCGTTGTCGTCCTCAGCTTCTCCACATCGCTCCGTGCTTGAGGCCTTTGCTACAGTGTCCACCCTGCTCCTCGTCGCCTTCTCTTCTGGTCCCAGTCTTGCTCCTCGCGCGCTCAGAGACAATGGACAATGGGGACATAAATCTGCGTAATTAGTTGCCGATGCTCGAACGGATCAATGTGCGATCTCCTTTCTCTGCCTTCTCTGCTTCGTCGTGGTTGCGCTCCTGAACCTTGTGCTTTTACCTCTTTCTACTTTTGCTGTTGCTCTGGCTATTGCTCCCCCATGAGCCCTTGAGAACACGAACAAACGATCGTTTGGTTGGTCAGTTGGCAAGGTAGGTAGGACGGTTCATCGGTGTCTCCACCTTGGGTGGGTGCTGCCCCTTGCCGAGCTCCCCTATCGTTGTCTTAGCTTCACAATCCCCTAGCAAAAAGGAGCTAAAAAAATATATCTCTCGGTGACCACTTTCTGGTACCACAACCACTGTGCTCCTATGCGTTGTGCAGAAGATCGACACTCCCTTTCCGACTGTAGGAGGACGCACCACAGTAGCAAGATGGCGGACCTGGCGACTCGGTGGACTTCTCATGGCTTCTGGATGCCTTTGCCAACGACCAAGTTCTTCGCTACGTGTGTTTGTTGTCTTCGTTGTCAATGATTCCCTTCCACAACAACTAACTTCTCTGCTATTTGACTGTTTTTTTTTTTTTTTTTCGTTGCTGTTGCTCACTTCGCATTCCTTTACTTTGGTTTTTTTCTTCTCTTTCCTTCCCTTAACTGTCCGCCTCCTTCGGCGGTGCATATATGCTCTTGAGAAAACGGGCCTCGCGCTCGGCAGGGATCTTATTTGCATTCACCACCTGTCTTAGTGTCTCACCTCCATCGTGCGCGTTGTCGATATCGATGGCTACTCGTAAATCAGCCTTCTCGAGGAACCACACTGAGAACGATACTAGTGGGCAGCAGAACTTTCAGTAGTCTTCCGGGAGTCTTTAGCACGCGAGAGGTTTAAAGAGTTTCAGGGATAATGGTCCGATGAAAAGAATGTTTGACCGTAAATCTTTCAATTATACATTATTTAGCCTTTCAACCAGAAAAATCCAATAATACAGAGGCAAAAAATCGACAAAGTCTCTTGTACTGTAGCTGAATACCTGTAGACCTGTTATTCAGCTCCAATTCGATACTGTCACGTGCGCATGACTTCGGCTTTCATCGTTGTCATGGTCGTGAAATGAAAACGATTTGATTAAAATCCATAATGCCAATGACGGAAGAGTTCGCTTCGTAACAACAATGCAAGCCGACCCGGGCGCAGTCGTTCTACTCCGGCGCGTCTACGACGGTGCATCCGATGCCTGGGCGTCGTGTGCCACCAGAGGCCCCTCGCCGCATCGTGTAGATGCCGTCGTCGATGTGTACAACCACGCAGGGTCGACGACGTCACGAAATGCTGATAAATGAACCGATAGCGCCATTGTTACTCTAACCCATCTGCACATTTATATCGTCGTTCGCCGCTGCTCCTTCGACTGCGTATATACTGATGTTTATATCAAACCTCCGCTCCCCCGCTAGCAGCTGTTTATTCCGTCATCTCTGATTGTAAGAGAACGAGAGAGAGAGAGAGAGAGAGACAGGGAGGGTGAGCGCGGTTCGCAGTCGAGAAACCTCGAATTTCCTCCTCCGTCGACAGAGATCGAGTAGGAATCGTTTATAGCAGAGGACACTGTCGATACAACTTCTATTGTAAACTTCCTTATTATAGTCTGACTACCATCGATGTTCCAGAATGATTAAAACTGATCATTCCTTGTGCGACATTTCCCGAACTTTCTTAAATGTAAATTCGTCATTTTAAACAATGTTACAGGGGAGGACGGTGTCGAAGGCGCGGGTCCTGGTACGGAACTTCAAGCCGAGGAGGGTGAATGCGTCGATGAGGATGGGCCAATCAGTCCGAGTGAGAGAGGCTGTCCACCGGTAGCTAAAAATGACGAAGAAGTCGACGGTAGCGAGGAGGATGACGACGAAGATGCCTCGCCGCAAGCGACTCCTCCTCCATCTGCAACTTCCAGGTTAAATCCTGCAACCCTCAGAGACACCGGCCCACCAGATAGGTGAGAAACCGTAATATGAAACATTCAATTATTCACTTTTAACCTATTGACCTATCATAATCCCAAGGCCCCAAGTGGAATGTATGTCGGATTACATGTTTTTACCCCATTTATGTCATCAACGATACATACAATTCCGAGCAAAAAATTGATTTAGAAATTCTGTTAACCCCACCGTGCGGCTTTTATACTTGAAACATCTACGTCTCTAAATAACACTTAAATCGTCGGGAGAGAGCAGTGTCAAGATTTTAGTACCTTATCGTTTGAACGCGCCGACGGCTTTCGGAAAGTGTGTACACAGAAAAAAAAGCAGGGCTATCAGTTCAGATAGACCCTCGCGTTGTTTGACGACCAACAAATCTCTTCTTGGTGTCGTTTTTTCTTAGTGTACACGAAGGTGTGAGCGTTCCGTAGGTGTGTTGTACTTAGGTTAACGGCATTCTTAGGCATACATCGAGAAATAACGATTAAAATACGACATAAGCGAGTTGACTCTGATCTTGTGTAGTAGCATTGAAATGCGTAGTTCAGATTCGTCGTGTGGAAGATCACAAGGGGATAATGATTAGGTAGGGTATCAGTGGCACGCGGTGCGTTGCAAGCGGCAGCGCACACAAGCCATAGAAGTATATCCGCATGGCGGTACACCGACAATAAACGCGATATCAAAGCATGCCGTTTTGTCGTGTGCAGCAATTCGGCTGCTCTGCCGCTCGCCCGACCGCTGCCGGCATCACACTCGACTAATAGAGATAGGCTCGCTGGTGTGTTTCTTCCTCGTCCTCGCCGCACGCCTTCGCTCCCTCTCTATCCTCTACACCCTCGCTCCTCCCTTCCCGGCATCCCCAAAAACTTCCCCTGCATGCGTAGCGGTGGTCCCCTTTCATCTCGCTGCACGCATTCGGCATTCAGTCAGGGGGAGTCAGTTACGAGTCGACCGTCGACAGACTTGGAACTTGCTTCCTTGTCGGTGTGCCTTCCGCGCTTTCTGATTTTCGCGCGGGTATTCTGACACGAGGAGCGCACGCACGTCCGTCTATCTGAATTCTCATACATTCAACACCAGTCGGCTTCTCAATTGAGACTCCACGTGCTATATCCTGTACTACTACACTATACATCGAGAAGTTGGCTCGCCATTGATCCGTCCGATTGACTCTCATGTCGATTTACTGTTAAACAGGTATATATAGATACTAATGCTTGCTATATCTGATTTTATTCGTTAATTATTCTTCCGCGTCAACCTCAATAAATTACATCGAGAATGGCGGGATATTTCGCGCCACTGTACTATATGAGACGGGGATTCATCGAACGGGTTTTTTTTAAATTACTAATAGAAATTCTTCGTAGCGGTTAGGACGAGTAGTTTCTCAAGTTAATTATGAGTTTTTTAAATTACATTTTAGTGCGGTTTATTGTTTTTTGTACTTAATGTGGACAAAAAGTATCGGTGTGAAAATTTGTTTAGAAACATGAACCTTTCGCTTCATATGTATGCCGATCAACTGCCATATGTGAATGTGAATATTAAACTTTTTCTGGACTGAAAACAAATTTTTTTTCCACGTGTACGTACATCCAGCAAGCATTGTGGGCAAAAATACTATTTTATTTGTGATGAACTTAAAAAAATTGTTAAGAAATATCAATGGTTAAGACATTCATTTCTTTTATATTCATTTAAGTCAAAATATTGAAATTACTCGTGACGTCACATTTGTAATTATGAATACTGCGGCAACACATCCTCGAGTTGCGTTAATAGTTTGTTTGTTTTTCCCCCTATTATCGAGTTGTTTACTGGATAGTCGTTTAATTGCATTTTTTTATGCATTAATAATAAACGACACTAGTAAAGAGTGTGAGAAAAAAGAGTTTGCGACGTGATATAATATTCCTCGTATACACGGATACAGAAGATATATAATATTAAGTAATTGGCACTGTGGTTTAGCGAGTTGTATTAACAATGATTATAAACGCTTGACGTATGATGAAATGTGATTTACACTTCCATTTATGAACCCGAGAAGATCATTTAATATTCAAGAGCTAATATCAACCAGGTGTTTGCAACGAGAATGTCTCGGCGACAATCGCTTTATGAAATATTAATGTTGCGAGTTTCACACACTCCTACTGATGGATCGATTATGCGAACGGCGACGCTCATCGACACGAATGATGAATACGAATGTCCAGAGTCAAGCATGAGTTCCCCCGTCTAGTCGCATGCCCCTCATCTCAAAATTATAGTATCTTTCGTCCCAACTATTGAACACACAATATGCAGATTCCAATTAATTGGTCATTAACATCATTCCAATATCATTAAGTGTCTCGTTATTGGCGAATTGCAGCGTTCAGAAAGATGTGATCACTCACTTAAGAATAGTATAGAAAAATATTGGTATCCTTTTCTGTTTCAGGGAGCCAATGAGTCCTCGGTGTCCGTCACGTGACTCACGGGAATCGTCTGGTCCAGCGGCCGGAAGTCCCCCGCCTCCTGTTCTTAATCGGAGTAGCGCGAGTCCGGTCAGTCCAAACAGCATCGTGCCTCTACCTCTCGGACCTCACCCACTGTTGCCACCTCATTCAGCGGCCGTAATGGCGGCCTACATTCAGCAGACCCATCAACGCCTTTTACTCGGTCACTCGCCGTTATCACGTGGCTCGGTATCGCCACTGGTATCTTCCTCATGTTCACCGCCAGCTGCAACCCCTGGAATACTCGTGTCACCCGCGAGCGGTGGAGAAGTTTCACCAGCGGCTACTCCGCTTCCCGCTGTTTTGGACTTTAGTACGAGAAAAACATCACCGGTCGAAGAGGACGAGGATGAGCACATATTAAATTTGAGTAAACCACCTACCCCGTCGTCTTCGACGGAAACGAACAATGGACCTCTCGATTTATCCGTGTCGAGCAGAAAGAGACCCGGTGCCGAGGATTCGCCACCCCCTCCACCGCGAAAATCATCGAGGCTCACGACTTCGGTACCTGCGGCTCATCAGGATTCACCATCAACCCCAACATCTTTTAGTCGACCGGTTGTCTCACCGTGGACATCGCCGGTTGTAGCGTCGCACTTTCCATATTTTGCAGCAGCGGTGGCCGCGGCTACTAGTCAGCAACAACTTTCGCCCAAAAGTACATCCGGTGTCGTGGATCCTCATCAGCTGTGGAACGGAAAGATGAAACCACCAGCTGCCCTTGATAAGCCCTATCAGCCGAGTGAAGCTACGAAGGCTCTAGAAAAAATGAGTGAGCTAAGTAAGCTTGGTGGTGAGGAACTCTATAGATCGTCATCCGGAGGATCCGGTGGTAGCTCTACCGGTAGCAATCCCACAGGCACGTCGGGGAGTCGCCACAGTGCCTGGCAATCTCATTGGTTGAATAAAGGTGCTGATCAAGCGAAAGATGTCTTGAAGTGCGTCTGGTGCAAACAAAGTTTTCCGACACTTGCAGCAATGACGACGCATATGAAGGAAGCTAAACATTGCGGTGTCAACATGCCAGTGCCACCGCCATCTTCGGGTCTTCATTCGCAACAATCTATGCAATCAATGCCGCAGCCTCAGCACCAACATCAGTCACAGAGTTCAGCGGGAGGCAGCAACAACAATAATGCTACACCAAGTAGTAAACAAAGTCCTTCAGAACTTAATCTACTGATCAAGGAGACTATGCCACTGCCGAGAAAATTAGTACGCGGACAAGATGTATGGTTGGGAAAAGGGGCCGAACAAACGCGGCAGATTCTCAAGTGTATGTGGTGCGGACAAAGCTTCCGATCTTTAGCCGAAATGACTTCGCATATGCAACAGACGCAGCATTACACGAACATCATATCCCAAGAACAGATTATCTCGTGGAAGTCATCGGACGAGAGCAAAGGGGGTTCCGGTGGAGGTGCTGGGGGCGCAGGATCCGGAGGCGGAGGCGGGGGCACAGGCAGTAGTGGTAGTGGTGGCACTGGGGGAGGTTTACCACCCGGAAATGGAGGTGGTCAGCATGGTGGAAACACAGGAGGCGGCGGTTGCGGAGCCACGAGTAGTCACGTCAGTGCGGTATTAACGTGCAAAGTTTGCGATCAAGCATTTAGCTCGCTAAAAGAACTCAGCAATCACATGGTCAAGAATTCTCATTACAAGGAGCACATTATGCGTTCGATCACCGAGAGCGGTGGGCGTCGTAGACAGACGCGTGAAAAGAGGAAAAAATCACTGCCCGTACGAAAGTTACTTGAACTCGAACGCGCGCAAAATGAGTTCAAGAATGGCGACGCCGGTACAGGATTGTCTCATAGTTTGGGTAAACACGCGGGTAGAATAACATGCGAAAAGTGCGGCGAGAAGATCGAAACGACGATATTCGTTGAACATATTCGTCAGTGTATAGGCGCTGGAGCTGTCGGTGTTAATCAAAGAAATTTTCTTAAGAACGCGCTTATGTCGAATCACATGCCACAAGTATTGCCGTCTAACGAAAGCGGTCGAAAAAGTGTCAACGAGGACGCTTCATCGGTTTCCTCGAGACATCATCGATCTCCGTCGTCGGCGAGCGACGCGACAACTCCTGGGAAGGAGACTCCCACACCCAGTGCCAACGAAACGAGTGGCGGTACCTCATCGCCGTCGGTCCTAAACGCGATCGAGAAACTTATCGAAAAGAGTTTTGATTCTCGCGTACGTCACGGCGCGCCGGGTCTTCATCATTCACAACCGGGGGCGCCGATGGGCTCGAGTATTCTCAAACGATTAGGTATCGACGAGAGTGTCGATTATACAAAGCCGTTGGTCGATGCACAAACGATGAATCTTTTGAGGTCTTATCAGCAGCATCAACAGCATTACAACTCGGCGAGCGCGGCGGCGAGACGGGAAAGAAGCGGTAGCGAGTCGAGCTCGATATCGGAACGCGGAAGCAATAGGACCGACGCAATGACACCGGAAAGACGAATGGACTTGTCGATGAGTCACGAGAGGCTCTCCGCTTCGCATTCGCATCGGCACAGAGCCACACCGGATAAACCTATTCCCGTGCCGCCAAGTCGTCACCATCCGAGCGCGGAAACGGAATCCGGCGACGAGGAGTCCGTAGTCGTTAAAAAAGAGCCACGAGACGAAGAATCAGAGGCTCCAGCTTTGAGCGAAGAGGAACCGGTGCAACAACAGCCATCGCCCAGAGACGTTGTTGTGAAAAAAGAAGTTGTCGATGAATCGAGAGATGACGAGGAGCCAATTAATTATGGTGCTACTAATCACCGACGAAGCAGTCTTCACGAAAATCCGGAAGAACGAAGTGAGGTTCTCTCGCCTCATCTGAATCCACCGACCCCGAGACCCGGCAGTCAGGTCGAACAAGTTGCGCGAAGTCCGTGCCGAAACAGTACCAGCAGTCCAGCGAGCAGTGATCGTTCGGTAACGCCACGAGGGACACCGGACACGAAAGCCTCCAGTAGTCTCGGTGCTTTATCCTCAATGTTCGACAGTCTATCGGGCGGCGGAGGAGGTACGAGTGGAAATACTGATTCGCAAGGTCGCAAGACCAGCAGTTATCCACTTGCCGCACTTCAAAAGCTTTGCGACAAAACGGAGAACCGCGGTGGTTCAGGAAGTTCCGGCAGTGGCTCAAGATCCGCATCCGCTGGAGGGCCAACGATCGGTGCGGGAAGTAGTAGCGGCTCGGGAACATCAGGTCCTGGACCTGGACCAACGCCCGGTGCCATACTTGCGTTCAGTTGGGCCTGCAACGACGCTGTCGTCACCGCAGATTCGATAATGAAGTGCGCCTTCTGCGATACACCATTCATATCCAAGGGGGCTTACAGGCACCACTTGTCGAAAATGCATTTTGTCAAAGACGGCGTTATTCCGGATCCTATGACCATCAGCAGGTCCGCAGCGGCCGCTGCGGCAGCATCCGCTGCTGCGGCGAGCCAACCACCGTCCAGCGGTGGCCCCAGTCGCAGTTCGACCTCACCGCCGAACTCGCAACGCAACAAGTCCCCGCCGGTACCTCAGGCCAACGGTAGCCCATCCCAAGCTGCGGCCTCCCCACTCGAGGAGAGTCCTCACTCAAAGTTTCTCAAGTATACGGAGCTGGCCAAACAATTGTCTAGCAAATACGTATAGTCCGAGCCCCGTAAGTAGCGGTGCCATCTGTACATAAGTGTATCTATACTGTGACGCGACTGTGAAAACAAAACATGCGACGACGTCGTCGATAGTTATATTATTATTATTATTATTATTATTATTTTTTATTATTATTATTTTTATTATTATAATTATTATTAGTAATAGTTCTGGATTATCGAAGCCGTGAACAGCCAGTGGCTTAACTCGTTGTTCCAGAGTTGCAGAGGATTGGTTGTTGGTCTGTAAAAGCGTGAAAATGACATTGTTAGCTTTTCACGCTTCGGTCAATTCATTCGGTCCTTTTTCACAAAATAATAACGTTGAATCCCAGATGAATAATCTTATTCATTTTTTCACGGAGGGGGGGCTGTTTCCGTGATCGCGCGTGAATGTGAGTCGCCACGGATCTTATCAGTCCTTTTTGCCCGGTCGCGCAACTAGCGTGAGATCCCTAAGGTTCGTCTAGCAATGAGTTAACGTCTAATGAATGAGGGTAGCAATACTAAATATCTACACTCTTCTGAGGCTCTACTTTCGTTCGTTCGCTCTCGCGCTCTGTCCTCAATCAGTTAGGGACCGTGTCTCTACTATTTATCGAGGAACTTGGTATCGATAGGAAGTAATTTAATCCATTCGCTCCTAATAAAAGTTTTGAACGATGAAACTCTCATGAGTTATTTTTATTTTTTTTCCCCCTAATCGTCGTATAAGCATTTGTTTGAAAAGAAACAATTGTTGAACTATTATTGCAAAAATAAAAAAAAAATTGTATTACCGTTTATCTTGTGCGTTTAGCGCGGAAACAAAGATTTGTTCGACGGTGAAATGAAATACGGGGACGACGGGGAGTTGAACAGATTAAATACTACATAGGTATAACGGTAATTATGACCAAGAAATCCGGTTCAGCGACAATCGAGAGCTGATATTAGTAACTTAATGGAGTTAACTTCCGTTACGAAGTGTAGCCAAATAAGTGAGCACGTGTCCAAGTTCCTCGCACCAAATGCGTATCGACTCCGTTCTTCCGTGGAAGACACCATTTTTTTCCTCCATTTTTAATAATTTTCCGAAAGGGCGGTGAGGGGTTACGACAGGAACTGTTTTTTTAACGCAAATTTTGCAGCGCCTACCTTATGCATCACGAATATCGCGACTCTTCTTTACGTAGCATTTCGTAGCGAATTCGAAAGTTGAGACGAGGTCGACTTGAATGAGTGAAAAATAGAAGACGCGCCTTCGATCCGGAGACGTGTGTCTATGTGTGTGTGTGTGTGTGTGCGCGCGCGCGCGCGCTTATGTGTGCGTAAGTTTGCGTGTGCGACGAATCGGAAAGAGCGTTAATTAATTGTGATGCCACCATATCTCGCCGGCACTGCTGAGTCACGTGGCTCGGCACACGGCTAAGTTTGTGATGTTATAATAAATACTTAAGGGGTTTACGTCGCCGGGAAGTCGAAAGAAACAGACCGAAAAGTAATAGAGAAAGGAAAATGATTAAAAGAAGATAAAGTTACAAAGAAAGAAACAAGAAAAATAAGAAACAAAACACACACGGACCCTCAAGTTAATTCGATTAAAAAAACTTAAATGCCATACATTCAAATACACACACAGATACACACACACACTTCCACACACACCTGTCATGTAAGGTCGACCGTCAGTATGTATACCTTTAGATTTTAAGGAATAGGTCTCATTATAGGCGCAGAATGTAAGCTTAGGGTAGATGGGCGTCAATCGACCTTGTATAGGAATCTCTTTGTTGATACTTACGCGAACGGGTTAATTATTAATGATGAGATTGTGAAAGGCGGTGCAATCGCGTGTGTACATTCAAAAACCCTCGGTCGGCCACGTTTGGGACTCCGATTAACAAAAAAAATTAAAAATTATGAAGCAAAACTACGAAAGATGAACTTTTACGAGACTAAAAGACGGACGAGTGCATCACACCCGAGTGCAATATCCCACCAATTTCATTATTGCGTTTCTAGTAACGCATAGGCGGGGGAGCCGCGATAAAGTCAAAATGAGGACAGAAAAAAATCGTGCGCACTCGCGGCCATCGTTGTTCGATGCATTTTCGGTGCAGCAACGATAACGGGGGCATACGCTCACCCGCGGCAGCACACATACAAACACATATACACACACATACACTCACACGGCACGAAGCCATCGAGCGAAAGATAGACCATTATAAATTTTAATTTTTTTCAAATATATTTATTATCGTGCCGAATCCGGCCGAGTCAACGCGTCATTGTCGTGTAAAATATTGTCATTATCATTCGAAATGTCGCGAAATAATTATGTATATTGATTGGAAAAAATGATTATTACTATTATTATTAAATAATAAAAAAAAAATTAAAATAAAATAAAAACACATGTTGTGGATAAGGTTGGTACAGTGATATTTGCGTGGAGATGGGCGCGAGTGCATGATTTTCGATCGAATAATTGTATGTGAACGAACGATTATTTGAGAGTATAAATGAGATAGAGAATTGATAATTCTATGTGAAATAAAAAGATGATTAAGGTCGACTGATGGGGTACCGGCAAAGTACAGCCTCCCCCGGAGACGCGGGGAACGATAGAAGAATATTAAAAAAAAAAAAAAAAACGAAAAAGAAAAAAAAACAAAAAACAAACATAAAAAAAAAAACACAAAACACACTTGTATACGTATTTCTTGTAAACTCTAATTCTTCCATCGCGGACTTTAAAAGTATTTATCAACATAATAATAATATTAATATTATTATTGTAATTATATACGACTGCAGAGAGTGTGATGAACGAACACGAAATCTATGTGGAAGCTACACTGATGGGTGAGTCGCCTGATACGCTCGACTGAATAGGTGAATCTACACGAACACAAAAATACGCGCGCGCGCGCGCGTGCCGCACACTATACACATACATACATTTACACGCAGACACAAACAAAGAAAAAATACAACGGATATACATAAATGTATACTCGCGATTTCGCGGAATTATACGAGAAAATAAAAAAGAAAATATGTAAACATTACACACATGCAGGAAAGCAACCACAAAGATATGCATCATGTATACGCGAAACTCTTGAAACCATTTTACCAGATTTGTCATTATTTAATTATTTCGGTTGTATTTTAAAATGCAATTAAAGCTCAAATAAATATATATGTTATAAACTACGCTGAATATGAGTTGTTCGTGATATTGTTATTCTCCCAACATTGACGACAAACGCGTCCTCCTCAACATCCTGCTCCATTCTCAAACCCACGTAGCGTTTCGATTTTTTCGATCTCTCTTTCTCCTCATCGCCGATTTCTTCGCGGATGGAAAAAAAAAGTGCTGAATGCGAAGAAAAAAAAAATGTAAAGAACGACGATGATCACAGACAGCGCGGAACGTTGTCGATGGTTGCACGGTCAGTTCGCGAATGCTACGTCTTTTTTTTTCTGTTTTCGTTAAAAAAAAAGTCTCGCGAATTTATAGCGCCGAATATAGCGCCAACCCACGGTTTTCGCAAAGCAGTGGCGGGGAAAATACGAAACCCGGAGAAACCACGCGACGAGATCCGCAATATGACGGTGCCACACCTACGTTCGCGTTCGTAATTTTTTTTTTTTTTTTACAATCGTTCAACTCTTCGTTTTCGAACTACTGATCTTTTCAATAGGTATGTTCGGCATGCAACGGCACTGCAATCTTATTTACAATGTTCATGTAGCCCCGAGCTGCAGAGCAGGTCGAGCTACGATCTGGTAAAATCGTCTAAAGATCGGTAAACTTGTTGCGAAAAGAGAATATTTTCATTGTTTAACGCTCGCGTCGATGTTGAATTCTAAAGTGCGGTGAAACGACAATCGTCGAGAGCTTATCAAGGTTATCAGAGAGGCTCATTCCCGCAACGTTATCGGGGTCAGATTAATGCGAGATTACCGGCGACGGTTAATCGCTCATCTGGTCGCATCAATCACATGTCATCCAGGAGTGCAATATCAGCGTTATTCACATGGCAGGTATGTCTGAAAATGTTTTTAGCAAACGCGTCATCGGCGTGCATCCGGAACCTCTGGATAAATGATAACTTATCCCATTTTTATTCAAAAAACGTTTTTTTTTTTTTTAATAAATGAACATTTCGATATATTTTGTAATTTTTTTCATTTTTTATTATTCCTCAGCAGTAATTATAACGGCAATGTTAAAAGTTTCGAACGCACACAAGTTAACTATATCTACGTGTCTTTGTAGCGAATCACCGATTCAATTTTTTTTTTCTATTAGCGTACTGACGAATATCTCCTTTCGACTCGAGCCGATATTTGTCGTACAAGTCTCGGCAGATTTTTCTTTATCCATAATCCACGCTTACTGCACTGTTCGTTACAGTGGCCTATCTATCGGCTTACCCTTGAAACTGCGCCGTTCAAATATTTACTCCGGGACGCGTGTACTACGTATCTGGCATTATACAGCGTCTGCGCTGGAGAATCGCTTGCTATCTCGCCGATTTCTCTGCTTTTCCCTCTCATCTTTTTTCGAATAAAAGGGTGCAGTACTGTGATTGAAAATCGTATTAATTTTATTCATTGCAGCAATCAAATTGCAACCGACGTTTGCGGTTCGATCGCAGCACCGATGCTGTAAAATCTCCGCAATTCCTGGATCACTTGTTGATTCTTCCTGCTTAACGTGTTCGTTTTCATGTTTTATTTTCTGCTGTTGCTTTCATTTTTTTTATATGTTTTTTTTTTATGACCGTCACGATACTATTCCAGCTACGCGCACGATATGCTATATAGTTTCTGCATAAATATACCTCCGTTTCACCTATAGGTACATCGCTCGATCGACTGGAAACTTTAACTATGCATCTAGATGCAAGGATCGCCGCTAGTTATACTAAAGTATTTCTCCGGTTATAGATACCCATAGCAATGTGACCACGTGCTGCAAATCCACTCAGCGGTAAGGGCAATAGCGCGAATGTAGAAAGCCGAGAAAGAGTATATAGAGCATATGGAGCAAAGAATAAGATCGAGAAGGGACGAACGTGCTGCGGCTAATAGGGCCTCCACCCTCGATCCGTTTGAGAGAACTCGTGGAAAGTGTTATCGCGCACCGATCTGGCCAGCAGGTCGACTGCCAGCCTCCGGGCTCCAGCGCCAATAGCAGCAGTTATATCCACCACAGGAGACGAAGGATTTCTCGATTCTCAGGAAATCAGCGGCGGACGATCCTTGCTTACATACCCGTGGTCTTTGGACGTTTTTTTTCTTCTTCTCTCTGATTGTGCACTCATGTAGAGCGAAATTATCCTGCACCGCGCTATTCGTTATCGATGATCGCGAAGCAACGTTTTAAATGCTCACGAAGCAGATCGTTGATTGTCATACTTTGGCCGCCCGATACTCATCGAGGAATAATAAACATTTGTTTTTCCATTCACATTGAATAAAGTGTAGTGGAGGAGAAAGCAATAATGAGCAATCGACGAGCCGTATCGCGATGATTTTCGTTTTATCTTACGTGCGTCAAATCACAAGTGACTGTAATATCATCTTTAGTTTGTTCGATCTTTTTTATACGAGAAATTGCGCTTTGAGATGCGATTTTTTGTAGTTAAGAGGGACATTTGGCCATTTTCGGTCGCAACGCGTATTTTTTTTTATCAGTAAAAAAAATGTTATCAAGACTTCCATGCCGTTAATTGTTCATACCGGTATGCCGATCGTCTAAAAAAATGCTCAGTCCAAATATAACAACGTGCGAAATGATTTCCCTTTTTTAGCGTTATTTAGAAAAATAATTATTAAAAGAAGAGACACTTCTCCAACAATCTTTAATAGTTGAGTCCGATAATTATTTCACATGATCGGAACATAATTATCGAAAATAAATCGCATGGGATTAAAGATACGATTTTTAACGATTTTTTTACGTGTTCTTTTTTTACCTGAAATCGCCGAGACATCTCCTTGAATAGATATACAAGTGACGTAGTAACATGTACTCTTATCGATCTTTTCGCAAAAAAAATTCTAATTGCCTATTCACCGTAAGTTTTCCGACTAAGAATCCAAGGGATATCGATACATTTATTTTAAAAGTTGGTATGTTCGGCTCGCCGTCAGGCGAAAACCACTAAATACATTATAAAACAACCTGCTGGTAAGAAGTATAAAGAAAGATCGGAAGAAACGGTAGTGCGCGCTCGACGAAGCCGACTGGGGGCAAAGGGCAGAAGAAGAAGAAGCAGAAGAGAGTATAAAGCGAAGAGGCGATTCGAGGAGCAGAAAACCGGTCGGATCCTATGCTCGTCCTCTCCGCAAGAGATACACCGCATGCCGCAGATACGCGAATACTTTTATTTTAACCTTAATGCGCTAATGAATTGATACAGCGAGTCGAGAAGCAACAGCATCAGCAAAAGTTCCCCGGCTGCTTTTCATCTCTGTCTTATGTTGCCTTCGCCCATTCGTTGTTTCTTCGTCTCTTACCCTTCCGTCCTCACCACTCTTAGCTCAATCTTCTGTGTTTCTCATTTTCCGTATCTGACGCAGTCTCCGCTTCGTTCACGTCGATCGGACACACACTCGCTCTCCTCATTTTCTCAATCCTCTATCTCACTTTATTTTCACTCTCACATCGTAAACGAGGCAATCCGACTCCCTAACACATACATACATACACACGCACACGCGAACCCCGAGAAAAACGTACTCGTAAATTCTATCCCGAGGCCTTCGAGCTGCTGTACTGGTATTAGTTATTTTATTTTACACTATAGACTCAGCGATACTCAAACTGTCTGTTCGCTGATGAAGGGAGGTGGCGAGGACAGTCATCGCCCATTAAGAGAAACGTCGAGTTCTTCTCTTCTTCAGTCTTCCGTACACTATATTGACTGTCGTTTAGAATGAAGTATAGAGAAGAAACATCGTCGCGAGATCAACAGTCCTGGGATTTCGAATTCTTCGTCTCGAAGTCTCGTCTCGAAGTCTCCCATCTCCGTCTTAAAGGGAATACCACTCGCGTTAGACTTATGTAGTTACCGAAGTTGACTTTACTTTGGGTGCCGAATCAAGGGACATAAAAAAGAGGAATGGCGCGAAAAGAAAGCGATTAACAGAGTAACCGAAAGAGAAGCAATAGGCGATAGGCTTAGATTATAAGACCTTGGACCGTGAGATAGCCGACTCGTATCGGCCTTCTCGCGTATCTCTACTATATCTGTAACGCAACTCGAGTACCGAAGCATCAAGTTAATGATTTCGATAAGAGCGAAACTGTAAACGGGATCTACAATAGACGGTTATATCCTATTAAATAATTAAAGAAAAAAAAAACATGGTCGACGATCTCAAGATTTTTAATCGCGCATTAACTTATCTTAACTCCACAAATTGTTACAAGAGTTACAGTTATCGAAATTAATAGACGTACATTTTTTTTTAAACTGAACAACAAATTTGATGAAATTACAATTATTCGTAACAAAAGTTTCCATTTTTTGACAATAATTATTATTTCTATTGTACTTTGAGGCGCACTTTTGAAAAATCGTCTGATAGAATAATTAATTCGCCGAGCATTGATTCGACTGTATTTCTATTTCCGAAAAGATTCACTGCGGAATATCGCCACTGGTTTCGTAGTGGAAAAGGATTCGGAGATGGTAAAGGAAGGAAATGGCGAGAGTACGGAATGAGGGGTACAAAGTAGAAGGGGGAGAGGGCGAGAGAAAGAGAGCGATGGAAAATAAGTTAGGCGGGCTGCCGGTTAAGCGGGTAAGCGAAGGAAGGATGGAGAAACGAGAAAAGCTAAGGAGCTCGTGAGAAAGCGGGATGCTGTAGAACGACTATACTAGAAGGGAGAACGAAAGAGGGGAAGACAGGATCTCGACGGAACCTCACCTACCTATTGCCCGGGGCCGGTAATGAATTCGTCTAATGGGTCGTAAAGAATGCGATCTTATGGAGCGGAGAGAACAAAATAAAATACGGACGAGAGACGTGGAAAGAGGGAGAAAAGGCGCTACCGATTCTGAAACGGCCCTTGAACTAACCCCTCGCTACGAGGAAGAAAAAGAGAAGGGAGAGAACGGTCTCTATCTCTTTTCCCCCCTCGAGGCTTGCCGCTAATTCCGATATTTAAACTCGTTGATATCCTCACATTGCACCGACTCAAACGAGAAATTGTGAAAGAGTCAGGAAAGGAGAAGGGAACGAAGAAGATTCCATGACTGCCCGAGTCAGTTTCCTTCGGCGTCAGCCTACTACTGCCGGTGTTGTTGCTGCGGTAAACGATAAACTTTTTTCTTAGCCAGATGGAGTATCGTTATTTCTCTTGACATCTTCGGATATGCAAGGTGAACACCAAGCAAATGTCAGGCTGAAAAAGGGGAGGAATGAGAGGTAGAGGTACGAGGAAATATAATCATGAGCATATGGTTCAATGGATGAGAATAGGCGTGGGTAGATAAATTTCGTGGCGGCGCGAGCATTAAATTAATTTATTTATTGATTGTAAGTATCCGTATAAACATCACAGGCGGTCACCTCCTCTACCATGTATATACCTTAACCTGTATTCATCCTCAGCCTTACCGCGAATCGAACACCGGAGTCAATCGAATTCAACGGGTATCGAAACGAGTATCGAAACTTTAGAAGTCGATACTATCGTCGATCAAATTCGTCCACTTGTATAAAATTATCTATAAATTCGAAAAATTCTTATAGATTGCAAATATTATACCACATTAGAACAAACCATTTGTATTGTCCCTACAATCTGTAATGCAATAATAATAATAATAATAATAGTTTATTAAAATACTTAAATTACAGAGGAATAATTTTTCTGAATTAATAAACATCCGAAAATGTAATAAAATTTTTTTTTATCAATTAAAATCGGGAAAAAACACATTTATTTTCTTAAAAATAAAGGTTCTATGAAAAAGCAATATTACTTATGAAAAAAACCTACTAATTTTTCGTGCTCGATGTATAAAAATAAAAAAATAAAATATATTTAAATTTTCGTCAATAATTGTATTAACAATCGTCAATCGGTGCGCGTTCCGTCTATTTCGTTCGGTCCGACATTTAGAGATATTTATGCGAAAAATAGCTCGTATAGAATTCGCAAAAGAAGCACGGAGACGCGAGGTGTGGCATGTTTAGGGGTCACACCGACAAGCGAAGAATTGGTGCGAACATGCACACGGGCGCGTGTTGAATCGAGCTGAGAGCCTGGCGTTGACGACAGCGAACGGTGCCCCATCGAAATCCGTAATTCTTCGGCGATCACGGACCCTCGATGAACCCGCTGAACACAAATCTCTCTTCTCCCCCCATCCCTCCCCATATCCCCCCGTTTCTATCTTTCTCTTCGTTTAGCGAACAAGCAAAGGTGGACTCGGATTTGCCATTTCGCTCTTTCCCTTTTGCCAGTTCTCTCTTTCGCTGTGCTCTGCTGGCTGTCTCTTCGTCTTTTCTAGAGTGGTCCCTCCCACTCCGAGCAATTCCTTCGGCCGACATTGCTCTTCTCTTCTACGCTGCTTCTCGTTCTCGTCCTCCCCGGTCTGGCCAACTCGTACAATCCGCGTCCGCGTAAGCGCAGTCCGTCTTGGACACGTCCGAGCGTTTCTGTTCTTTATGTGCACCAGGCAAGAGCTATGGGATCCCTAGTTACTATCTATACCAGTGACGGTGGCTCGCCTCTCCGCTCTTTCTGTCTCTCACAGACATACAAACTCTCAGAGTCTATATCTTTGGGACCGTTGCTACAGCTATGAACGGCTGAAACGACCGGGGCATCTTCCTTCTCATTCTGTCTCAACGATCTAACCACCTTCGTTGGTATATGTCCCGCGTCTATGTGAATACACCTATACGACAAACAACGCGAAGGACTCAGGCGACTCTTGGTTGTGCAGGCATCTCGAAATCAGTGTGGTGCGAGCGAGAAAACGTTTCCGAGACTCTTGGAGGCATTAGAGAGTCACCAAAAACCAGGAGATCCACAGATAGGCTAAGATTTGTGGCGGTCGTGGCTACCGATAACCGGCTGCTGCTGCTGCTGCTGCCGCTTCTGCTTCTGCTGTCCGGCGTGCGACCGTTCCTTACTCACTTCATGCCCGGGGGAGGTACCGGGGGGTGACCTCGAACGAACGCGGGATCGTCGATGACATCGAAGCTTAATCCGCCGAACGAACGAAAGAACGAGCGCACGGTTCGCGGCGTTCAGGAACACCGAGACGGTCGAACGTTGTACCGTATCGATCGAGTTCGGTAAGGACGCACTAAGGACTTCCGAGAAATATACTCCGAGCTTCTCATGCTCATCGCGGATCGTGGATAGTCGAAACATTCGCGAACAAAGCAACCGGCGCAAATTAGTTATTCGAGAGTCAATATGCTTCGCAACAAACGCGGATACAACAGAAAAAATTCAATATGAATTATAGGTAAAACATTATCTTTATTTGTCAAGCAAAAGAGTAGTGTCGTGGTGCCATTGGTCGGTGGCATATATCCAATACACAATAAAAAAAAAAAAAAAAATTCAAAAAACAAAATAATAATTTTACAAAAATGAAAAAAAATGTATATAATAACATAATTATTATTATTATAATTTCGCGTTATTTTATTATTATCCTTTTTTCCAGTCAGTAACATTGTTCGATTTTTTTTTTTCGTTCATTAAGAATTGTTGTCAATTGCGAGTTTTCACTTCGTTCCGATTGTATCGTGATATTGAAGTGGAAGGTAAAAAAAAAACAAAAAAAAAATCTTCGACATCCGATTCGCTGATTTTACTCAGTTAAACATTGTGTGTTCGAAAGTAATTGAGTAATACGATATTTAAATCCTGTTGCTTCTGACTGTGCGGATAAAGAAAATGAGAAAGAGACAGAGAATGGATGATGAAGATATCGGCCGGTCGGGATAAACGCGTGGGAGATCCAGCTGGATATAATACCTGCGTATTACATACGAAGATTGTTGTTAGTGTACGTATACGCTATAATGCAATGGCCCGCGTACGAGGGTATAGGTTGATCTGGTTGGTGGGTGTTCAGCCCGGACGCAGTCGTCGTCGTCGTCGTCGTCGTCGTTGATCCTACGAAGATCTCCGTCCTCCCTTCGGTCTCGACGCTGAATTTCTCCGCGAGTGTGCATCTTACCGATAAATGAAGATCTTCCATCGGCGAATATTTTCTTCTCCTCAATTCCAGTTTAATCTCGTAACCCGTATACGCCCGTTGTCGGACCGTGTAAAGTATCGAGAAATCGCTGCTGCCACCAAGAACGTACACATAAATACGTACTACGTTTGCCATGTATATGGCGGAGCGTTACCAAAGTATATATAACCCGAGATTAGCGCACACCATTGAATCCGGTATCCGCAACGATATCGCCACCCCCCACCCCTCCTTCCATCTTTGCTCAACGTTCTCAAGAAAGAGAAAGATAAAACGAAATAGAGAGATGATTATCCGTAAATAGAGTATGACGATGAGTCTTCGTTACAAAGATATGCCAATGCGCGTGTTAATAAAATATTATAAATATCCGCGATATACGACGTGCATTCTCGTCGTGGTTCTCGGGTTTCAACGACATATCGGTATCAACGGGAATAAACTGAAAAAATCAGATGGTATTCAATCAGCGATATAAATACGCGCACTATACAATTAACGAACACAATGTAGTCTACGAGCTGTGTGACTTGATTACGAAAAAAAAAAAAAAAAAATATTCAAGTGAAGTTTCTCCCGATAATGACAAACGAAAATGTTTCGCCCGGCGCTGTCAGGGATCTTCATCGTCAGCGGGCATTCGTTCCCGGGGTTAGCATAACAGCCGTAAAGCACGTTAACGTAAGCAACGGCGTTGAGTCGTAGCGATGTGAAAAGCGTGGCTTCGAAAAAAAAAAAAAAAAGGGTGCCTCTTCGCGGGTCGGCAAGTGCGCGAGAGATCGTTACTCTCGAAGAACTTTTTTTTTTTCTTTCATTTATTACTGTATCAATCGCGTTGAGCTCCGTGTTGAATCGAGAGTTGGCGAGAGAAGCGAAAAACGGCTTCGGCGATATTGAAGTAGAAACAGGCAGCGTCAATCTCCGGCGTTGTAAATAAATAACTCTGGAACATCCGGCAGTAACTCGTCAAATATTTGTGTTGGCGTCGATCGCTCCCACTGGTTCCCTCGTCGAGAATAACGTAGAAGGGGGGGATTCCTCGTTGCAAATGTTTCGTTGAGAATTTGACGATACCGGATCGTTGGGTGCCACTGAAAAGTTTCTGTTGGCGTTGTTGAGCTTAAAAGATTCGATCTGATAGGCCTATATGTCCCGTGTGTACCTTTGATCTCGTATGACGATGATATTCAAATCGTTTATCATGCATTCTCGAGAGTTAGCTACCGTTGCAAAATAATACAAGTTTAATATACCATTACAGTTTGGGGTTTACACGATATTGCAGTTGGTTGTATCAATTATTGAGTATACTAAGTATATATGTAAGTATATACCGTAACTGCGGTTATAATGTATTAGCAACATGAAACGTATCTGTTCGCAATTCGTAAGGAGACGCCAGTGGGCCTCTCTCTCCCGGGGTTCTCTACCGACCGTTGTCTCCAATTGTCTGTAACTACTCTGTACTACTGCCTCATACCTAGGGGTCGGTCGTGCACCCAGAGAGAGACCAAGAAGAACAGAAAACGCGAGTCTCCGTATACGAGCCCATGTAACCCCGATGACCTATCGTCTCGTTTTACAAACTCCACAGTCTCGTTGCATGAGACTCTCGTTGTTTGTCGTCGTCTCGTCGTGTGCACGATTTGTTTCACAAGTCTACGAATGACTACTTCACCTCGATATTATACGTAAATTTCAAAGAATTCATACAGGGAACGTCGATATTGTCTTCTATGCATATAATATATTTATCGTGATATCAGCTGAAATAGTTGAACGAAGTAATATTAACAGAAAACGTTTCCGAGTTCTTCGTTTCACGTGATTGTCGCTTAAACTTGTTGGGGGGTGGAAGAACAAACAAAATGGCAATCAATTCGAATGAGAGCTGCAAGGAGAAGAGGTACGGAACGAGAGTGAGGGAATGGCGTTATGGACCGTCGTACTTCATCCGACAATGAGAGATTGCGTTCGCGCTGTGGACCGGTGAGAAGAAGAAAGAGGAGAGGAAGGCGAAAGACGAATAAAAAGAAAGGCGAGAGGGATCCACGTTGGAAATAAAATGCCAATGTTTATGGGACGACATCGTTTCGCGAGACGTAGCGGCGCACGTACTACACTCTGGAATCCTTTATTCAGGTACGTTCTCCCTCTTCATTACTTATTCCGTGTGTTTCCATTGAATTAGGTCCTTCGAGAAACGGCCGATAGAAGGAGGAGAAAGAAGGCAAGATAGATAGACGAAAGGTATAAAGAAAGGAAAGAACGAAGAGGAGATGCGGATTAAGAAATATGGGATAGGAAGGATGAAGAATAAGTTATGGCGCATCGACGCATGCATCGCAGCCGCCCTGCTGTACCGCTTCGCTCCGGACCCTCTCGTGTTTCCAGTCTTCCTTGCTTTATTTCTACCAATCGCGAATACACACTGCTCACTGGTAAACCGGGAGACCGGTAACGCGCTCTCGTCTTCTCTGCCCGTTCTGCGACTGTGTTGTGCATAACATACCATACATACATACATACATGCATACATGCATATAACATAGCCAGATAATGCCATATGTACCTCACGTTAGTTTATCTTTCTCTACTTAAACTATCAGCGAAACACATGAAATTCTACTTAGACTCTATTTCTTCTCGCGAACTCAAACGCGAATGCGCAAAAACGCTTTGACTCACTATGATTATCAATGTAGGCCTCTGTTCCTTACACCTATCGCTTACTGAGATATCGAATCTGAATAACATTTGATCAATCCGGTCTACTAATTACGCTCGCCGCGCTCACTTCGATTAGAATCGCATCGATTATTCTACAGTCCGTTACGATACATTTATGGATTTATGTAAAAATAACGAGTCGAGATCGTTCGATGTTTTTAAAAAAAACATGTTTGTAATTAAAAAAAAAGTGTTTTATACTCGAGGAGATATCGACAATTGTCGAAACGCATAGTACTGAGATGTTTTAATGGTAGAAACAAGTGCCAAGCGCCTTGGAATTGGGAAATCATTACACGTGTCATGGCGCGAGGATGCAGCCGCGAGGGACGTTTCGCAATGTGAAGAGATTCGGCGCATACGGTAGATAGGTACTCAGGTAAGCGCAAGGTGCCGATAAAGAGAATAAGAGGAAGAAGTAGAGGAGGGAAAAAGGGTGCGGGTGAGATGGTGGTCGACCGGGAAAGGGACAGCGGGGAGCGTAAAGGGGCGAGAGAATCTGTCAAGGCTGCCACACTCGGGCCCAGATTTACAGGGCCGCGCGCTGTTTTACGAGCCCACAAAGTGCCGCTCGCGCTGTGCAGAGCGCCGCGCTGCACCCACACGCTTGGGATACACGACGAGAAGAGGCGCGCGCTCGAGCGCGAGACGCTTATAAACACGTCATTCTATCGCGCAGCCAACCCCATTATTCAAAACTTTACAATGCTCTTATATCTTAGGATATAACGCATCTTCTGCCTTCCTGGACGGTCTACAAATTAAAGATTTCACCACGAAATTCGCCGACTTTTTTCTTCTCCTTTTTTTTTTTAATTTTTTTTTATGTTACATACGTTATTGCATTTAATTTTTTTTTCTCTCGTACTTTGTATAAATACTTCGAAACCGGTTGCTAAATTATGAGGACTGTTGCTGTATTTAGATACCGGCGGAACTCTCGACTATCGCATACAGCCGATAAACAGACGCGAGATTGACACGACGCAGAACTGGAGTGTTAACGTTTTTATTTCCGTTAGTTTTTTTTTTAAAGAGGGTTTCCTGTAATTTTGTGCCTATGGATTGAGCGTTTTGCGCGTTTCGGCAGCCAAACAGATAACTTCGAGGTTATAGACAAACATACATTAGGCCCCTCTTTTCAGTCGGGAATTAAAAGGAGAGTCGATCGTAGATCATTCGGTGCTATAAAGTAATCCGTGAAATTATCTTGGCGCATAAGCCGAATGGAAAATCTCAGGTAAATATTAACGAACGGGGCGTCGGTAGGTTCTCATTAGCTTTGTAGTTTCCGTGTGTACTTCGTGTGACGATCTCATACCAGGTCTCTGTCTGACAGGCCACAAAGTGTTGCTACTGTTTACCCGAACTCTCGGCAATGTCTCGAGTGTATTCCGTGTAATATGGATACAAGTGATACGGTGATAAGCCGAGCGACACAGGATTTAACGGTGTCTTTTCGCGGCGCGAAACTAAAGAATAATACCACATTAAAGATGTCCGCTCCGAGAATTGTTTCGGATCGTCTATTTCGTGAGTCTGGAATTTTTTTAAATTTTTTTTTATAGGATTCACTTGTCCTTCGGAATCAACCTGCGCATTTTCATCATCCTGTGCACACGGGATGTGTAATATAATGTATAAAAGAACGCACTGTCCACAAGACAGTCTGACTATGCGATCCTCTTATCGAGGGAACTCTCTCGTCTCGTTCTACCCACAGCCGTCGGACAGGTGTAGGACGTTAATATACAATGAGACGGTTCTTGTCATTGTGCAACGTGACCAGATTTGGGTACCGGAAGTGTTCCTCGCGATAGTCCGAAGCAGGGAACGACGCTTGCAGGAAACGCGCGTGAGACTTCGGCACTCACTCTTCTGTCGGACATTCTTTTTGTCGGACTATACTATACTGTAAGTGACTGCATCTCGAAAAATGGAAAACTTTTCAACAAGAGAAGTTTTCGCTTGCGTCCAGTTTGGTGCGATTGAGAACAGGATCTTTATTTCGATACGGAACACAGCGTACTAGAGACGTTTGGAAGTTCGACTATTGTTGGCTATCGTTGCGTCGTATAACGGAGAGATTTTTTTCACTTGAGAAGGACTGCAACCTTATTGGGATCTTTCATTTTACTCGATATATCGTGGTATACAAAAAACAAAGGAAGTGAAAGTGCTAACGAATGAACTTCACCGGTACTTCGCCGGTGTAAACCATGTAACGGAATATCGGTTTTTTGTTGCGACATTTCGACATCGTAAAAAAAAGAGATGTCTGTCGCACTGGAAGAAGATCCATGTGTATCGTGTATATAGGTACTGAAATACATACAAGATATAGAACATTTTGCCGGAACATTTATAATCGTTTTTATATCTTACGGCTCTTTATTTATATATAATTTTTTTCGTTTTTTTTTTTTTTTTTTTGATAAACTCTATATCCGGCAGACTTTTTACTCTTATATATAAAGTAACTTTCCAATACTCTGAGATGTAATTTTTATTCTTGTGGAGATGTATGGTGAGCTAATATTTTACTATTAGAAATCTCCCGAGCTGCTGACGACGCATTAACTCGGTATCGTAAAACAGACGATCGCAAGGAAAATACAAGAAACGGACTTTTGGATCCGCGAAGTGTTTGTAAAATGGTACATTAAAATTCCTATGTCGCGGGGAGTACACTGTCGAACCATCAACCAAAGTAGTCTTATATACAAACGAGAGCGCGTGGTTTCTGCATTCGAATCGTCGAACGTCGAACGTTTTCCACGAATTTGCGCGAACCGTACCGGAACGCCGAACTCGGGGAATTTCTATTCTCACCGCCGCCCGTCAGCGCTCGTTCGTACTTCGTCGTACTTTTCGTACCATCACGCCACCCCGTGCGCGAGCCGTTCGCCGGACGATTAAATACGAGATTGCAAAATGGGCCGCCCACCGATCTCTATACATTTTCTCCACTTTCGGATATCCGACAGTGGAGATTCGAAGGATTGAAAATCTCATTCGCGTGAAACTCTAGTCGATTAAATTCCCTTATGAATATTCTCGCGATGTAATAGACATGAATTCCCACGATGAATAATTTTCAATCTCCGTCGGTCATTGCGAGCAAACAGACCGAACTACTGTGTACCCACTCGCACGTCGTGACGATTCAATTAATTATTTCATTTTATAAAAAAAAAATCGATTTTTTTGTATTGCGTGAATAATTATAGCAGTGGGATATTTTCACGTAAAATTGAAAAAAAAAAAGAAAAATAGATCTCTAAACGATAAGGTTAGATAACATATACTGAAAAAAAAAGAGTAAAAAAACGAATGATACATTGATCTGACAGATGCAATGCGAGAATGGATAGCGAATTGAGGTGTGCGAGTAAAAGTGAGAGAACGATAGATGTCGCCTCCCTTGCGTAGCCCGATGAACAGAAACCGAAGCCGCGAGCCGCCGCGTCTCGGCTACTATTTTGCAGTTTCTTATAAATATTCATTCCCTCTCTTGCCGATGAATCAGGGGGCCGGAGGCTCGCGCTCCAGGCGGTAAGTCGCGTTAAGAGCGCTAACGAGCGACCCCTCCGCAAAGGGGGGATTCCCCCGCGTCCCTTCACCGTCCAAGTCGTGAAAGCCAACCGTCTCCTACTCCTTTTTCCTCTTCCTCTTCTTCTCTTCGGCACGGAACCGCATCTTCCTCCATCCAACCTCCGGCACCACTACCATCTTCGCCACCTTTACTGTCGCCAGGATCGTCACATTCAGTTACCAACACAACGAAAACCGATCGGCATTACAGAGGACAGGACACGCTTTCCAGCAAAAGAAACTTCAACACTATCGCCCGTATCTAGAAGCCGGAGCAGTACCACTACCAATATCGTCGGGAACACCCTCGACACCGAAGCAATTCCACGTTGAATCGCTTGCGCGCGCCCTCGGCATCGTTGTCGTCGTCGTCGTCTTCGTCGTCGTCGTCGGCGGCGGCGGTCGCTGAGCTGTGCGAATTTGTTTAATTAGAAGTTAGGCCGCAGCGATACATTAGCAATGTAAATACCCCGCCCGTCCCGCCGCGAGATTACTTCTTTCTCCGTCGTCTCGTTTGACTCGACCCCTTTATCCATTGGACGGTCTCACCTCTGTCGTCGCCGACACTTCACGAATACCCGAGACTCTTTGCTCGCTTGTAGATATGTACCCTACTTGGCTCGCTGACTACTTCCACCGGCTCTCGCGCTTTTGATCGCGAAACGAGATTTCGTCTCTCTTTGCGCATTTTTTTCTTTTATTTTTTCATTGAATATTATAATTGCGAGCATTCGAATTCAAGACTTTCCTTTCATGATTGTCGACGTGCTTCGGCGACACCATGCGATACTTCAACGGTTGGTGTGGCGAGAGCGAAACTTGAACTTTTTGTTTACGGCACTTTTGAGACACTTCCCTATTTGTGAGTCAATGAATCGCGACGTTTGACATTGTTATTTGACGATCGATTTCTTTCGTCTATTGCATATTAACAATTTACTAATTGTCCTTCGTGACACACTCATCGTCACGTTGAATTGTTTACGAGTTGCTATGGATTTTGGAGTCGGTGACGAAAATAGGTTGATCGCTGCAGTTTTAAGGCAACAATCACTGGCTATCAAATAACCGCGTGCGTATAAATTCGAGTTGCGAAATGATCGAATAGTTACGCGTTTTCCGATGCTCCGTACTCACGTCTTGTAGCAAAATTCACCCTCTGCACGAGACGCAACGTGATTTAACGTCCCTGTTTTGACTCTTTCCGCGTGTCCGTGCACAACGGGGGCAGCAGGGGGAGGGGAATACACTGCACCGATACGTGTACTATAGCGTAAGACCTGTCGCACTTCTGTGTGCCCGAGTCGCGGCAGCAGCAGCAGCCCCCGGGGGGCAGGAGCAGCGGCAGCACACCGTATCGGCTCGACACGCCGCCGCTCAGCTTCCACGACCGCCGGGACCTGCCTCGTGCATATTATAACGTTGATTTACGACGTTTATATCGTCTTAGCGATATAAATTCAAAGTTCGTTGCGACGGACGTCGCGAATGGTGAGCTCAAGGTAGTTGCTTCTACCCTGATTTCTGGGTATAACATAATAATACATATGTGTGTGATAATAACTAACCAGAAACATTCCTCGATTAATCGATCGATTTTAAAACTGCCGAAGGGTGTAGTAAAAAAAAATAAATTGTTTCAATCGACTAAATCGACGCTCGCAGTCGTTCAAACGAATTTTTCGTTGGCAGAGCACCAATTTTCGCGGAACAAATATATTTTTATCAACTGATGCTATGAATTATTAAAAAAAACAAATAAATTATTCAGTTTTACTAACTAGAAATTCGTTTGAACGATTCGTCGATTTAGTCGATAAAACTTTATTTTTTCAGTGTACAAATTTTCAATGACGCAATCCCACAACTTGTGGGGCCGACGTCTTCGTCACTACGCTTCGTTGTTAACATTCATTATTCTGTTGTCTCGTGGACTAAGTGAAAAAAGTCATTTTTTTTCGACGTTATGATAAAAATGGATTTAGAATGTTCGGTAATATTGGATAAACATATTTAAAAAATTTGATACACTGACTTTGAAACAGTTTCAACTAATAAAAAAAAAACCACATGAAACAAAAAAATTTCAAACATCAAATTCAGTGTTTTATATAATAATATAATAATCATATAATTTGTTATATATTTTGTGATATCTGCAAAAATATTTACGAAATATACTTTTTTTCAGTGTAGAAAGAAAGTCCGATTGTCTTGATCATTAAGATTTCCTTTGGTTGTGTCGAAAATATTTAAAAAATAACATCGAGGCCCGAATGATTACCTAATTAAAGATTTTTCCAGTATTCATATTGTATAGTATAACGTAAGGGATACAAGAACGCCGCCAAGAATCCACACGCGAAGCGTAACCAAACGTTCCGGAACTCGCGGAAGCCCGCGGAGTCGAGGAGAAGATTCGCGGGCATCTTCGCCGGGGAGAGAGCATCTATTGGAGCGGCGCCAGTTCGGAAGCGAGTACTTTCACGCAGTTATTTGTGTGCTCGCGTGGCACGGGTCCCGGACCGGCGATAGGTATAACGTCCTTCGCGCCCGATGTATATTGCTGGAAGGAACTCTTATTGTCGCAGGGATCGTCGGTTCCAGGAGCAGAGCAATACCAGTACACGCTGCTACACTGGCATGCAGTACCAGTAGAATCATGAGGGATAAAAAGGGGACGAAACGGAACAAAGACGATATTATTCGTGAATTATCGGAGCGCAGTCTACGCTGACTCGCCGGTAGAAGTTAGCGCAATTGAGTTTCGTTCGGTGCTCTTCGTTCGCTACTATATTACTGCTCGTCACATAAAATTGAAGCACCAAGGCGCTCTCCCTGTGCAACGAGCAGCCAACCACCAGCGAAGTATTCCAAATGATTTATTTCGATCTTAACAAAAATTACATTCAATCCTCTCTCGTTCTCTTTTGCTCGTTCGAACCGCTTTTACCATTGCGCCTTTATCCGTTCCGAAGAAGAAGAAGAAGAAGAACAAGTTGAGAAACGATTTTTCTTACGAGATTGAGAATCTCTTGGGATGAACTTGTGTCTTCTATGCGGCAGCGCATGCGACGAGGCAAGAGAAGTCCACGCCGTGCCATCATCCCGACAGAGCTCAAGCGTCGTCTAATTATGTTTTACGCGGACAGTGTAATAACTTCCACAGAGGCAGTTGGCTTCCACGACTTTCGTTTCTTGCACAGCCCAGCATTACAGGAGAGAGGACGACCGTTTCTGCTGATACCACACCACAGTGCCATTCTCACGCACGCGATGAGATTTTCCTCGGTCTCTCTTGGCCGCGGCTCGCCCTCGTGGACGAGAGCGCCGCGGCGAAATCCTCAAGAAGATTACTGTACCACTTTCGCATCTATTCCTAGCTACCGAGGACTGAGATTTCGCCGGTAATTAAATTCGCAAATTGCTATGAAAGAAATTTCACAACCATAATATCGCAATGCAATTGTTATTGATGTTGTAATGCAATATCAAATTTAATTAATAGTTTTGCGTATAAATATACAAAGCCTGTGGCAGACGAGACGTGTCGAAGATGGCGAATCATTCGCCACAAGACGCGAATACCTTCCGGTATAGTGATCAGTGACGGACAAGGAAAATTCGATGGGATTTTCTTTTCGTCACGGGCAAAACCCGGATCGTGTTGTAAGCAACGCTCACTGACGACTCGGGGTTAATATATGCAAAGAAAAAAACACACAAAAAAATACGATCTTATATTACGATAGTTATAGTCTGCTACTCAATCGAGAATCGTCGCGTCGCAGAAAATTCGTAAAAATTTAAGAAATTAAATACCCTATTCACAATAAAATGAAAAAAAAAAAATGAAAAATTGAATAAAAGTTTTGTAAAAAAATCATCAATGATAAAAATGTTTATCTACAGAGAAAAGAAAATATTTTTCGAAATTGAAGATTATTCTTCCCTTTTTTTTTCTTTTAATTTCGTAACTAAACTGTTTTGGACGTTGTTTCATGGGAAGCGAGTAGTCAAAATATCTTTTGCGGTGGTGGCGATCGTGACGTTGGATGAGAACGCGTTGATATGTTAAGCAATATTTTGCGCTTTGCCCGCCTGTCTCTCCCCCTTGCGCGATCGCCTCCCTCGCCCGTCTCATTGGTTTTCCCGAGATTAACACCTATAACTCATTCCGGACACGGAGCTGTGCGTCACTCTCTCTCGGTTTCGCTCGCTTCGTCTCGTGGCTATGCTATAATTGCCGACATAAATCAATCCACCGATGAGATCATAAACCCCGGGCGATACACTCTGCGCCACACCAGCAGCAACGGACAACGGATGCGGCGCGCAACGCCCGAGTGTGTGACCGTCCGTATAATACCCAACGTACTAGTGAGCATTCAATGTCGATCGTCGTACCATCTCTCTTTACTCTCGATGTATCATATTACGGGAAATCTCGCGGACGACTACTGCGCGACGAGAATTATATCAACGGCATTCAGACGATACGATAAAACGTATAGTCACTCGTCGGCAATCAAGAATTGTCGAAAATCAATAGTTATATTGCAATTTTTTTATTTATTTCTGTTCGTCAAGTTTTCTAAGTACTTCGTGTAAAAGACGTTTTCGATGACATTGAGATTGTAATCTTATAGTTTACCCTTAAAAAAATGCAGTTTTATCGACGAACCCTCATTTTCATTATCATTAATCGAGCGCATGCGAATAATAGTATACTTTACTGTAAGCGATTACGTGAGGTATTATTTTTTCGTGGTAGTGAGACCGTCAATTGGCGACCAAGCAGGTAAATAACTCAGCCGATATATACCTTCTACAGAGGATACCGCCGTATACCCTCTGTAGCAGATATAGCGTAGAGGAGGAACGAGGAAGGCAGGCAGGGCTGCGCGTCCACGCGGCTCAATGAGAGATGATTGGACCAATTATAGTCAGCGTAGCAGAAAATGAGAGCTCCGGCCGTCTTGCTGATGCTTCGCTTGCTGATGGTGTGTCCTGAAGCTTAGAGGACTCTCTTCGAAACCATCCTGATGCCCTAAGTTGAGCGTCCTGTGTGTCTTGGGGGGTTTGCTTTGAGTCCAGTACCCGCAGGATAACCTTAACTAGTCTACAACGTTCTACCATTGAAAGCTAAGGAAAGCTCTCACCACTTGGCTGTCCAGGCAACCATCCGCGCAATTCCCTCGGTGCTATTGGATACCTGATGGGGTCAGCCTGGGATCGCTCGATGACCACCCGATGATTGTTCACGTCACTTGCTCAACCCCCTCCTCCCTTCTTTTCATTTCTACGATAAGATCTCAACTTGCTTGGCTCTTTGCCGGGTTAGTTTCATATCCCAGCATCGTTCGCGTCCATGAAACTCCGAAGGTTCATGCAATCAGATACGGCGTTCCGTGTAATTCGTAGTCTGCAGCACATATGCCTCTCCTCTATTCTCCTTTCCTTCAGAATTACCGGAAACGACTTACCGAAGAATCTATTACACGTATACATCAACGCCTCGACCGGTTGAAGATATAAATCATCGTGTCGCGGCAGAAACCCTCCTCATTCGTATTTACTCATCGCGCAATGTATCCTCGTTGATGTTTTTTTTTCCGCAACAATCTATACCCACCTTATTCCTCGAGGATGTTGCCTCTAGGATTCGCATAGCGCGAAACGATCAGCGAGACTGACGTTATATGTATACATCAACGCCTCCCTAGGAGAGCCTCTTGACTCTCGCTGGTTCCTCCCTCTCCGATCCTCTTGCGGAGGGAATTCAATAACTATAGATCATCCTCGATCCCGAGAGTTAACGTTATATCGGCGCTTTTACGAGTTCGCTTATACCGCTGCTTCGAAACTCTGAGAGATTCTTGATCCTATCGTGATGGCCGGATGCGAAGGTGATGGTGAGACTCAATCGGTTAGCTTTAGAGGTCGAATCGAAACCTTTCGAGACTCCGAGATCAGATATTGTGTAATTTGATCATGAAAACGTTTTTAATGGTCCACTCGCGTGTATATTTTACTTAAGGGTCTCTGGAATTAGAATTTCACTTCGATGCAACTCGGCAGTAACGATCGCGATTTGCCTTTTCCGAAACGTACTTTGATGGTCCAGACTTCCAGATTTTACCCATTTGGATTCAATTCGCGAAAAACACGCGACAGTGAAGGGTTATAGTCTGTAAGGCGTGTTTCGCCTTTTCCTGTATCCTCGATCATTGGGATGATAATATTCAAACTGATTTTGCATCGCGTCAAAGAAGTTCTACAAAAATTAAAAGACTTGCGACTGGAAAAACCAGTGTAATTTTGCATTTTTTCTAACAATAATACATTTTAAATACTTGATGCTGATATTCAATTAGCAGTTTCGAATAAATCACCGAAAAATCGTTTGAACGTCAAGAAAAAATCTATAAGCTTATCATAGGAAATTCAATTTTCGGGTGCAAAGCATTGGTATATATAATCCTAAGAACTTTTGGATACCAGTGTAACTTTTATTATTTTTAGATTAATTACTTATCTGCATCATGCATCAAATCCCCACAATTTTATTGAGTCACCGATGGCAGTTAAATTTATCCACATCTTCTGAGACAGTCGAAAGGTTACGAAAATGTCAGTCTTAAGTCTTTCAGCGCCAAAGATACTTTCGCAGCGATTAGAATTTTTTAAGGCGTGAACTGTTAGAACACGTAATCTATGAAGTACATCGTCAGCTTCAGCGACTGAAGTTGCGCGGGGAATATTATTATTTTCATATTCGTATGACAAACTATTATAGAGCTTTCATACGCGACGATAATGCAGATATTGTGCAGATTTTTTAAAGAGTAAGAAGAATCTTAAGTCTCATAATTGGTTTACTTTCGTAACACCTTTCCAGAGTTAGATATTTTTAATGACGCATTTTGACTACAATCTTATCCTTTGGTTTTCTCTATCGCTACTTCAATATCCGAATCTCTGACTGCGCGGCTTTCGTTAACCAGAGCCCATAGGTTGTCCCTCCGCGCTGAACTTCTCTCTTCAGGCTTTTCTTTTTCCTCGTTTTTTTTTCCACTCCTTATCCCCTTTCCACTCTTCCTCGGGCTGTCGTATCTTTCTGGCGAACGAACGCGAATGTTCTCGGCATCTCTACTCATGGCCTCCGCTGTTACTACTGCTGGTGCTTGCTGCTAGCCGTCTCCAAAGTCTAAATATTGAGACGGCGTTTATTTAACGGGGAGATATATGATATGACGCGGACAATATAATGCATTGTATTCAAATACGGGAGCCCGGGAGTCGTGACCGGGAGCGTAGAGAAAGAGGGATAGTAAGAGCACGAGAAGCGAGCTGCTGCAACCTGATGGTTGCACAGCACCGGGCGCACCGGTACCGGCCACGACGAGCAGCGGCGAGCGCACCGCCCGCTTGGAATATCGCTTGCTGTTGATGCCACCGCGCCCTGCGTGCGCCATCCTTCGTCGCATCCTTCCTCCGCGCTTCAGCACCTTCCTGCTACTTCCATCGCGAGGCCTACGTACCCCCTTTGGTATAACTCTATGCTACGCCCATATAAATAATATCCCGTGCTCGGGATCCCTCTCTTCGTCTTCTTCTTCATCTTCTTCTTTTTCCACCTCTTCCCTCCTCGCCTTCGCGTTGCCTTCTTCACAATTTTTTTTTTCCCTTCTCAATATCGTCGTCTTCTTTGCTCCCAACGTTAGTCGGAATATCTCCGTTTCTTTTTACGCGGGATTAGACATACTCGCTGATCCCCTCTTACCCTCCCGTTCTATACGCAAAAAGATGCGAGCGTTGCACGCAGAAGAAGCGACGAGCCACCGGACTGGGGCCATACCGCTCGCGAAAGAGGCCTATATATGTATACTGTTGGGAATTTACCGAGAGTGTATCTAACCCAAGCTATACACATATCAGTATTGCAGCTTCACCATTCCGTGAGGATTTTAAAGCTTCAAATGTGTATACGTAAGCCTATGAGATTATTCTATGTGTAGCAATGGCGTGTACCGATGTGGGTATTCGTGCCGGAGTCTCTTAGCTTGGCTAAGTATTCAGGTACTACGTATAACTTGCGAGACAGGGAATCCGCGCGCGCGTACGTTACCAGCTATCTTCGGTCCATATCAAATGCGACCGCGCGCGGGTCCCTTCCACATATCCCTTCGTCTCTTCGTTCCTTCTCGTTCGATTGCTCTTTCTCTTTTTTATATCCCTATCCATCTTTCTCCCTCGCGTTCTCCCACGAATTCTTTCTCTCCTTTACCTCGATACTGGCCTCGTCTTCTTCCTCAGCATCCACGAACTTGGTTCAACCTCCAGACGAAAGGCAAAGATAGTGCACCAAGGGTTCTTCTTCTTCCTCGTCTTCTTTGCTTTTCTTTTCCGATGTTTTTACGTGATTTTTTTTTTTTTTTTTTTTTTCCCTGGCAGGTACACTATACCGATCGCTTCCCTATCTTTCGTCGCCTTCTTTGCGCGCGGCATTTCTCTCGGCTGTCCTCTTCTCGCGTTTGGCTCAGAGTCCCTCTCGCTGCTCCTGTCGATGTACGAAACTCCCGCGTACTCAACGGTCTCTGGTTCGGTTTGCGCATAGCCATACTTCTCTCGCGGGGACTGTTGGACACCGCGGGTTCGCATAATGTATCCATGCGAGAGCCGTATGCAGGGACGCCTTTTCGGCTGCACCGCGAAGCCGGGAACACGGGGAGCTCGCGGCCGGTCACCGGTACAGACCCCAATCATGGCGGAGAATGTGAAGAGAAGGAGTAGCTGAGGAGTCAAGGATTCAACCGACGATAAGAGGCGAATGCACCGCCTCTTAGCGATCCACACCGCTTTTTACTCAAAAACTACACATATACGCGAATATCGAGAATTACTATCGGGATTTTCTTCGATTATATGTAATGTCAGAATTAATATAATTTTTTTTTATTTTTCCATTTGTTTTTGTGATGGCGCCTCGAGCGTTTTGAATAGTACGAAAATGTAAGCATAGGATATTAGAGTCGCTGCTGAACACACCGAGAAGCAAAGCGGTGGCTCAAGCCGGGTGGCCCAGCAGTTTGTTGGTCGGTTGTTCGGCCAAAGCACGCACGTACGCGTGCACGCTTCCGTGCGTTATGATCAGTATGCGTTACGTGGACAGGCAGCTGGCACGTCGACGCGCCAGCAACGCGAAGAAGAACGGGACACGCGGACGACAACGACGTCGCAATGGGTAACTTCTTAGGCGCTTCGGAGTTCTGGACTCCTCTCTCTCTCTCCCTCTCTTTTTCTCTCTCTCCCTCTATCTCTCTTCTCCTTTTCTTTACGTTTCTCTTTCACCCGCGTTGTGCGTACGTCACCGCGGCTCGGGAGTCTCGACAGCAGTAGCAAGCAGTTACCTCACTAGCTGTTCACACGAACATGCGAGCGAACAGGCATCTTCATTTTGACCGCACACGTGGGCGTATCCACTACAAGGATTGTTTCTTTTGTTTTTTTTTTTTCAATGCCGGAAGTCTCCGATCTCCTTTGCATTATTATGCTTCTCTTGAAACGCCTTCATAGCGGCAGTCCAAACTAATGCGATATCGCAATAAATAGTCGTTGCATAGTCGTTGCTCTTTGCACTCCACGTCACTGTTCCTCCCCCCGCAACACATTCTACAAGTGATGTCCGACAATTCGGAGATTCTTACATTTCGTTGGATTATACGGGATGATATGAATTCCTAATTTGAGATGATATCGATGCCAATTCCAAAGGGCGAAGATAATTTTTATTTTTTTTTACAATTTTCAGATGATTATCCGTATTTTTACGCTAACATTGGATCAAACTTTGAAATTCTTTGAATTAAATTGCGTCAATGATGATTTAGGGGTATTGTCTCTATTGAAATTTCGTTGATTTTTGTACGTTTTTCGTACGGTACGATGTAGAAATTTATGAAATTTTTAACGTAAGTTTAGCGTAGAATGAGTCGCGGTAAAATAATTCACACGATTGAGGGAAGAATATTGAGGACAACCATCAAACGCATATTCCTGGCGGAAGATCGAGCTGCTCTTTCCAATACTGAACTTCCTTTCGGGAATGAGAGAATCAGAGTGGTAGACAAAGCGATAGCGACGGGGACAGATCGAGATCGTGACTAAGGAAAAAACGAAGAGGAAGAATTATTATCAATCGTCGTGGAACTAATCGTCGCTGGGCTATGAAAACCGTGGAATAAAGTGGCCTGGTGTTGAAAGGTGCATTACCGAAGCCGGAGATTGGAGGAATGGTACGCGGGGACCAATGTGCCATGTGCTGGTGGTTGATATCACGATAGATCCGTCGTTCCGAGAACTGACGAGAATCTCCGTCGTATGGCAATTTAACTGAATCGACGAACGAAGATGGCCAACGACGACACCTGTGGTTGTCATATAGTGCATCAAATGGGTTAAATAACTTGATGCCCACTTCTTCATTCTTGATAACTTGATTAATGACCGTTAACATTTCATACGGTAGCATTTCTACCCTCCGTAGAAATACGTAAAGTACAGATCGCCGAATGCACTGATTCAGGACACTTAACAGTAATGCAGGAACTGATAAAAATTATTAGGAACAATTCTAATCTGGAAAAATCAATTTATGACCTGTTTTCGGTAAAAAAAAGGCGCATCGTAAAAAAATAATGTATAGCTTGGTTTCTGCGAATTCCAAAAAGGATATTTGTAATAGTTTTCATCGAAGTTATTACGAAAAAAAAAAAATGAACATAAAATAATTCGCCATTCGTCAGTGATGGTAATTCGTTTGAAAATTGATTATAGTTTTCATTTAATCTACAACGACAATTACAATCATTTCAACAATCTATATGTACGGCATAATCATTTGGAACATATTGCGAATCCTATAGGTAATAGTTTATCATCGTTACGCTCCGCGACTCGATTGCCAAAGATAAACCAACGATGTAATATACAGACGAAGAAGAGAAATAATAAAAAGAATACTAAAGTAAAAGCTACAGGAAGAACAAATAATAAAAAGACAGAAAGGAGTATGGGGAAGGGGGAGGGGAGGAAAGGAATAAGGAACACGGATGGGTGAAACAGTAGTGGCGAACAGGGGACAGAACGCGCCTGGGTTTCTGGGCAGAAATGATAGTACGCCAAGGGAGGGAATTTCGAGAGCTCCGTCGTCGTAGCGGAGGAGCTATACCAAGCTGCTCCAACTAACAAACTCCCTCTGCTGTCTCGTCGTCGTCGTCGTCGACGTCGTCGTCGTTGCTGCGCTTTTCTCTCCTCTTCCGCGTACACCATTCACGTGGACAGAAGTGAGAAGGAAGAAACCTCGAGCTCACCGTTTCTTCGTTTCTAGAACGGACCGGAGCGCCGAGAGAAATAGAGAATTCAGGACAAAGTTTCGTCATTGCGAAATGACACGAGTGGTCTTTATAGCGCGGCGCTCCCGACGGCGGCGTCCCGGCGCGTCGATTTTGCTTTCTCTCTTTTTATTTCTATCTCTCCCTTCAGTGTTTCTCCAGCACTGACACTCGCTGCTTATTTCTCCACCCCTCTCACTTTCTCTCTGTCTTTTCCTCGCTCGTTCCCATTCTTCGTTGAACCCTCTGTCCTTCTTTCTGTATTGACAAAAGTGTCGGTCGGTCTGTCGTCTGTTGGAGCTCCGGCTCTTCTATACTCTCCAACAACCGCCGTACGCGACTCGTAGTTTTGTCGCGCAAGCTGAAGCCCCGTTCGCCCGATATTACCGGGGCGTCGGTGGATCGCTGAGGGGTTGCGGCGGGACGCGGGACGAGGGTGATTGCGACGAAATCATTGCGAGGAATAGAAGAGGTGCCGCACAGTTGGGAACTCATAAGGTACGTTACCCACCCTCCACCTTCGGTCCCTCTTCCCTTTCGCCATCTCGTCGTTCTCGTCTCAGTCCGTTCGCCCTCAACGACGACGACGACGACGGCAACACCTCCGCGTATCCCACAGCGTACCCGGATACGCTCCGGGAGGCTGGAGATATAATCGAGAGGAGAAGACTCGAAGCGAAAAGAGAAAGACAATGTATAGAGTGCCATACGTACGAAGAGTCGTTGCGAGATTTTGCCGCGTCGGGGGATTCATCGGCGTATCTTTTCCGACGCTTCCATAAACGTTTCAAACACAGACTCGCCGATAGATCTGCGCGTGCATGCAATATCTTAATGACATGAGATATACAAGGGTATTGAACTGAGAAAATAATCCTGTAATGACCAACTCTCATTTTGTGAACAAAAAACACGAGTCTCTCGTGATTTTAAAAAAATCAATGTTTCCCGACAAAAGTACCGCACCGGAAATACTTGGATGACTGTTCGATTTTTTTTTCTTCAGGCCTTTACAGGGCGACGAAAAACGCGACTTTTTATTTTCCTTAAATTTTATAATAAAAACAAAAAAACTCCTTAAAGTCTAAAATTTGCAAAAAGTTCATTGTTTCTAATGTGCAAGATCGATTCATAACGAAAAATTGCATGTTGGTCACGTGGATTATTTGCACCGGAATTTAATGCAGAGATGTTTTCATTGGTATAAAATCCGCAACGATCTATTCTATCCTGTCTCTCGATACGCCACTTACGTCTGTTTTCGTCGGGAAGACTGAGCCGCTGTCGAAAATGAAAGAGCGAATAAGGTCCGGGCATATTTTTGTGTATCCCTCCGAGAGTCATGGGAAATTCGTTACCGAAGATTTCTCGAGTCGTAACGTAACGTGTGGGAGGAGGAGAATGAGGGAAAGCTGGAAGGTTTTCGCTCGGACTGATCACACAGATGGGTCGGATCGGACGTGTAGAGGCTGTAGGATATATATGGATGGACGAAGCCCAGAACGGCCAGGATTTTACCGGTGAAGAAGCACGCCGCGTAAAGAAGAAGAGATAGAAGTAAGGAAAGGCGAGGAGGGGTATAGCCGGTCCACAGCAGGCCGATCCGTTCGCTGGTCGGCTTTCTAGGTGGCAACGGAGTGGACCAATTTACGAGTTCCACAAGGTGATGCCGATACGTGACCGTTACCTACGTCACGCTCCAAATCTGGCGAGAGGAAAATATATGTCGAGGGATAAAGGCGTTGGAGAGGAATGGATTATTAGTATTGGCACTAAGAGTGAGGATGTCTGTACGATAGGAGTCGACCTGGCGGTAGGGCAAGACGAAGAGTATAGAGGCGAAAAGACGAGGAAATAGAGGGGTAAAGGGGGGAAGGAGGAGGAGGGGGGGGGGGAGAGAGGCAAGAGTGGATCTGCCTCCGGGGAGTCGTGGCTCGCCTAGGTGACCGGATCTACTGTTTCACCCTCCTATATAATATACCCAGAGCTACGTGCCTACTGCCCCCGTAGGAGTGTAGAAACGATGGAAACATCCGCGAGAGATGGACACAGAGTGAAACGCGGAAGAAGAAACGAAGAACGGGGAGGGAAAGATTGAGAAGATCGAGTCAGAGCAGCCGATATCTATCGGGGCTGGACGAGCGAGGATATTCGGAAAGCTCTTTTGCGGATAAATTCGACCTATCGCGAAATTCAACGGGATGGGGATTCGACGGATTTTTCACGTTTTAGGGAAATAGCGCTGAAACGAAATCTCCGTTTATACTAAAACGTGGCGATACTTGCATGCGATTTGCTGCGTTGTTGATGGACAAGAAACGTTCGACGATACAAAAATTATTTCACCCCTTGAAAAACATTTGTCATAAACTTAAAAAAAAAAGACATTTCGATGTAAATTAAAGTCATATAATTCATTACCAACGTCCATTTTGATGATTAATAATATCGTTAGAAACTATATTTATTTTTTTTACGTTATATAGTTTGGCCGATAACGTCTGTCTTGAAGATCTCTGAAGCCGGAAGTACGATTGCCCGCACAAAAAAATTCGTATAGTATAATCCATAGAGGACCAGTCAACTGGCTGACGCTCGACGGGATAATAAAGCAAATTGATAATTTCCGAACTTTAATTAAAAGTGGACGGCTGAGTGACATATTTGATTACCCGAGAATTTAATTAATCGCTTCGCGAGGCCCCACCCTCGTACGGGATATAGAAGGCCGTCTCCTGCTGCTGCTGCTTACTCGCTGCCACGACAAACCGATTTCTAGGGTCATCGCTTGATGCTCCAGACTCTCGATAAGTCGCGGATTTGTATTGTAACTCCGCGCAAACTTTTTTTTTCTTCACGTTTCCTCTATCGTTCACGCTCGACGTACGCGCAATCGTCCTCGTTGGATCGCGATCCGCGAGTGATTTTTCGCTAATGAGAGGTTAATTAGCGTATGAGAAACGACTTCTTCCACGTTGCCTCGCTTCTCCTTCGCCTTTCTCGGCATAATTATGATATGAAAAAAAATATATGCATATAATAATCTTAATTATCATATTAAGAATCCTAGCCATCGTTGTACCGATCCTCGAAAACAACTGAATCACCGTTTTCGCCGCGATACAAGAGTATCGATCGAAAAAAACGGAATTAAAAATAAAATTTAAAAAATCTGTTTTCAGACAACACACCGATCATTTTTTTCGTTTTCTGTTGATTATTATAAAATCAACTGTGAGTATATTAAATGAATTTCCGTGCAAAAAGATCCGACGGTGCAGTCTCGATGCCTTATTACATTCAATCACTCAAACGTTCGCCGGATGAGTTCTTCTTCAAATGATTACTCTGCATTTTATACAGCTATTAACACGCGCTAAAAAAAAGGGCTCATCTTTTCCGCGGATTTTTCTGATTTTCTTCGTCGAATAAATTGCGTCTTATCCGAATCATACTCTTTGTACGTATACACGTGCCGGTGGGAGTAGATAAGAGGAAGTCGGAGAGGGCAATGGAATAAGGAAAAGGGCACGAAGCTTCGTTTGCCCTGCGATACGGATAGTATTTTCAAGTTCGTTACTCGTCAGACCTTGCCGCGGTCGTTCCTCACAGCATATTGAAAAGACTTGTTCGATACAAGAAAGATTCAGTGGATCTTTAGTCGTGAATTGGCAGGGGAAAAAAAAGAGTACGAAGAAAAAGAAGAAGAACGAAAACGAAGAGGTCGGAAGATTGAAGTACCGTCGCTGCAAAGAGAAATGAGACGAGGAAAAAAACGAAAAAGATATAGCGAAAGAAGCGTACGTATACGGGAGGGTAATACGAGTATAAGATTCTAAAGTAAGAGTGAGAGAAAAAGGAGATTGGAAAATTCTCGCAATCCAATTCGCTGTAAGGCCGTTCCGTTCGATCCTGCGAGCGTGGCGAGAGCGAAGGAGTCTCGAGGTGCTGCTTTTGCTGGTGCAGAGTCGGAGTTATCGGCGAGTTCGGCTCGCGTGCTGCATGCTCAACGAAATAATAACGCGGCTAAATCTATTAGACACGTGAGGTGGTTCTCCGGCGTGGAGTTTAACGATCGTGAGGCCAGGGCTTCTGGTCCTATCTCTCTGTGCCGCGGTACTCTTGACTCTCGGGACTCGGTTAATGTTCGTATATATACGCTTCCTTGGTGACGCCAAGCAGTATTAAGAAACGCACGTTTCTTTCGCTTATCACGTGTGTATATGACTCCTGTCGCGCAGCCATGGATCTCTTTCGGCAAATTAATTGTACAGCGCGACGAACAACAAGGTATTTACTATTTTGTCGTCGATAAAGTTGATATGAAAAAATAATTTCCCAAAATTAAAAACTACCAACTATAACGAATAATAATTAATAAAAAAAACATTATAATTTATTATTATCATTATTATTTTTATCTGTTTCGTAAAAAACCGCATCGTACACGATGACAAATGCGATGTGCATTATTTGAAAAAAAAAAATCATCACTATCGACTCATGCAAAGAAATGGTGCCTAAATTTTTTTTAACCGATTTTTAGTCGTTTCGGAGAATATCGTATACCAAGAAATACCACAAAATCACGTGTTCACGATGAAACACATAACTCCCGTCTTCTGCGCGGTGGGTAGTCGGCATTTAAAAATACCAAAAAATGTACAGAACGTGTCAAATTATTTGACTAGTCGTTCGACAGATGCGCTCGTGATTCCAATAATGCACCGTCTCCTATTTCGTGTTGTGTCGTTTAAAAAAAGTTAACCGGAATATATCGATTAACATTACTTCCCATTAAAGAATTTCACAACAATATTTCGCTCAACGAAAGTCGAATGTGTTGAGAAATTCACGAGTTGCAATTATGACGTTCGTAACATTTTGGTTTTTTTTTTTTTCGAACTTGTATTCTCAACATATGCGCTTATAATTCAGAGCGAGAGACGCAGAGGAGAGTACTATTATATAAACTTTTATCATATCGTTCGTATCTCGAATGGAAGCGAGCAAACGACTCGACGACATGACACGAGAGAAAGAAAGAGAAAAAGAAAGAGAGAGAGAGTCATCGAAAATTTATATCGAATAAATTTATAGCTCAGTTCGAAAAGTTTTGCCGGAGAGTACGAAGGCACCGCGGCGTTCCACATCACAGCGAAAAGATTCGCTCGGCAGGCAGTCACGTCGGGTTCCTTCGAGTTTCATACGTCGGCGAGGATCGTTAGCCGCGCGAAACTACTGGCTGGCAGTGATTTACATTAATGATGCGCGCGGGAGCTCTGTCGTACGAGAGCACACGAGCTACTGCGCCAAGAGCTTTGTAATGTAAGTACATATATGACACGCGGTAGGTATAGAGAGTAAAACGATGGAAGGATAAAACGAAAGTGAAAAAGAACGCGAAGAGACTCGAAGACGAATATGAAAGACGCGTGTGGTTGGAGCGGAGGTAACGATGAAGAAGAAGTTTGAAAGAATGAAAAGGCAGACGAAGGAGAAGACTATAACGGAGCGACAGGGCGCGAGAGCATCAGCCGGCAAGTCGCTTTCGCGCGTCGACTAATCATGTGAAATAATTACGTTTTGTTTTGGCGGCGTCGGGGGCCGTTGGCGGCTGCGGGATCTCTCTGATGGACACCGGCTCGTCACGCGAGCCGCAGTCGAGATGGGCTACCGCCGTATCGTTGAACACTTGTGTAGGATATATGCTGCGTGAGAGACACGCGTGTAGAAACTCTTGTAGGTGGTAAAGATAGAAGGGGAGAAAAAGGGAGTAAGAAGTGAGACAAGGGTTAGCGGTGAACGAAAAACGAAGAAAGAGGATAATGAAACGAGAGAAAAGATTCGATAGTATAGGGCGCGTGGTGGTGGACAAGGGATAGAGCGAAGGGAAGGAACAGAGACGGGCGTTAAAAAGGGACTGCTTGGTGAGTTCTTGCGGCAGAAGCCACACAAGGAGATGCTGCGCTAGACTGAGCGAAGCTCCATCAGCGCTCGTCACGCTGATTCAAAATACCTCTTTCGCAATATTCATGACGTACCGAGGTGTGCCTGTGCACGAGCCCCTGTGCTCCCGTGAAATGCATCATATTCATTTTTTCTCATCCGCAAATCGTTTCACTTCCTCGGTCATCATTTCGACTTTACTTATCCAGTTTTTTGGATATTTCGCTGTTACGATAGAATGAGTTTCCGAACACACAATGACGGGATATACTATTGTCGGGGTGTTGAGGAGTGTTTTTCTATGATAGCTACTCGAGTTCGATTATCTATTTCGAAGGTGTGGTTATTATTTTTTTCGGTAGGAAAACAAAAATGGATGAAAAATGATATTTTTATCGCGCATTACTTGCATGCTAAGTTCAGTGTCGCTGGCTGCACCTAGTAATCTATGATAAACTATCCGCAAAGAAATTAAGTTAGAATATACGATAGTTTGTGGAAACGCGTAAAAAAAAAAATCGATATTGTAACGAAAATGTGATTTCAGAATCGTATTGTTTTCATTCCAGATGTACTTTTGACAATATATCGACAAGATAAAAATTACTTACAACTTTTTTACTCGAGATATCGATGTTATTTTTGACTAAATACAAATCGATAATACATTCGACGCTCGTAGGTAGTCACCATTTCAACTCACAGATTTATCCATGCGAGAAGCTATCTTCAATGCAATGTTTATGGAGTAACAAAAAAAAAAGGAAAGGAAAAGAAAAAAGTGAAAAAGAATGAAAGATGAATGTCCGTGTTGCAGAGGGGTGAATAGACGTGTGCGATCAGCCTCCTCGAGTGCATCAACACGCCCGGCGTGCAAAAGCAAACGTTCGAGGGAGCAAAAGCCCTGTGCGCGCGCGCCCTATCGTCTCGGGGCGCGCCGATCGTAAATATCACAACCCGCGCGCATCAGATATTTTGGCGGGAGAGTTACGACGGCAGGGGCACGGAGAGTCTCGTGGGTGCGGGCGTCGACGTTCTCTCGTTCTCTCGTATGCATCGAGTTCGCGAAGTACGAAAAGACAGAGAGGGAAGACAGAAACCAGCATAGAATCGCGAGAACGACGGTCGAGGGGGTGTTTCGTACGTCTCTCCTCGTCTTTCCTGCCGGGCTAACGGTGCTATCGTATCCGCTGAAGGCAGCAGAAGACAGCAACAGAGGATGAGACGTCGTTCGGTGCTGTAGCATCGGAGGGATGAAAGGGACTGCGGCACGGGAGAAGGGCATATCACAGTCGAAGGAGCACAAGAGAAGGCATATCACAGTCGGACAGAGTATATAGCATATAGGACAGTAACGCAAGGATAGAAGGAGCTACGCTACGCTACAAAGAGGGAGTAGAAGAACAACTACTAGCGTGATGTACATATTACAGATACGAAGGATTCTCCAGCTCCGTTCTATTGCTCGCGAAAGCACGAAACGTAGCAGCAGCCTAGGGACGGGGAGGGAAGGCGAAGAGAGGATAGAAAGAGAACAAGAAAGACAGATAGAGAGTAGTTGAGAGAGCGAGACGGGGGGAAGGCAACGAGGGGGGTACCAGTGCTTCGGTATAGCATAACTTCAGGTATATCCAGTGCCAGTAAATTATACGCAAAGTGTACGCGAGGGCCCCGCCTCCCCTTCGGTCCCTGCCGCCGCCGCCGCCGCCGCCACCGCCGCGGCCGCCGTCGGTACCCCCTTCTGCCCCGCTTTCCGCCCCCCGTACCCGAGCGGCCGCGCCTGCCTCACGTACATCATTATGATTGATCGCTTCACCTTACTTTGTAATTAAAACTAGTTGCCATTGTGCCCGGGTTCGCTCTCCGTGTGCTCGCTCGTTCGTTCACTGAGCTGAGCTCCTCTAGCTCTGTGGCTGCCAGCGCAAAACCGTGGCTCTCGACTCGACTCTCCTCGTCCCCTGTCCGTGTCCGCGCGTCCTCTACATTTGCATACACGCGCGGACCTACGGTCGAGAGCGTAACGCGTAACTCGTTCTCTCTTACACGTACTTGCATCACTTACGTATTATTGGTGGTTGTGCTATATACGTTTGATGTAGTAATACGCATGCTATGGTCTCTCGAATGCATACCAATCAACGCGCTAGTATACCATTTTGCGGTAAAGAACAGTATCAATGAAGTTTTCGTATGGGGTGTATACTTATTTTGCGGTATAATGAAGTTTAGTGTGCGGACGATGTATCGCGCGTCGAGTATTATTTAATACTGCAGCTAACCGGCACATGCAAGTAGGAATATTTGAGAATTAAATGGGAATATGCGGGATAAGATTAACAGGGTATGTATAGTAATAGCGATTGCAATGAAGAGTAATTTTTTTTTGCTTTTTTTTAAATTCATTTTTTGGGTACTTTGGACTCTTGACAATGTTAGCTGTAGTTGTCTACCTGATGAGGGACAAGTTACGGAAATCTGTCGCAACCCATCTCGCAATTACCTGAAACAATGGAGATCGGGGATAGACGCAATATGGGACAAGTCGGAAAGACGCTGTGAAAAAACATCGGAAATTTCACGCAATAAGAATGACAATGTAGCGAATGACTTACTATAGTGTAGTATGCACTTTAATTTCTTAGAGTGCCATACTTACTGAGTGAAAGCTTCGATTTTTTTTACAGCGCCGTTTCTTCGATGTTCTTCGATAATTTTTACCAATTTTTTTTTTTCTAATTCGTTCTTTAGACGGAAACTTTTTTTTCTCGCAAATGACTTGCAAGTTTTTTGGTTCTGAGCGTAAAATTTATAGAGCCGCGTCTTACGTTTCGACAAAAGTATAGTATACGATTGTTGCGGCCCGTTCTCCGATGAGAGTTTCTCCGAGCCGCGCCTCACCTTCTTCTCTCTAACTCCCCTCCGCCCCTCTATTTCCGACACTTCGGGGGCTATACCGTCGTCGTTGGAGCCCTTACCCCGCCACTCGTCCTTGCCGTGGGTCACCCATTGCTACCAGCATGCACCCCCTGTCTCTTTCCCCGGTCGCCATGCGTCATAGTTATCTATGCTTTTTGCACGGAGACTGATTTAGAGCCGTCTAAGGACCGTGGCCCTACGAAAATTAAATAATTGCTAATTTATGGCGCGGATCGTCGTCGCTCGATGGAGCCCGGACGACGTGCTCTGCTGGTGCTTCTGCTTCTGCTTCTAGCTGCCTCCTCGTAGCGAACCGTTTCATACTCGCAACACACCCTCTGTAGCACCTCCCCTTGTCCCCCTTTGCGCCTCCGGGGCTTGTGTACGCGAGCGAGAGATAACGCGTTCTTGCGCCTCGTGCGCTCGCTCACGACGAACGGGAGTGATTTACGTACGCCGGGCAGAACCGACTTTCCGATCCTCGGGACTCTTCTTTACGGCCAGCAACGCCCGTTTATACTAGAATGCCCGTTAACGCTTCTCGCCTCTTCTCTACCGGACCCCTCTCCTCGTCGTCTCGAAAATTTTTGGGGTTGTCATTGTAGGTTTGTATACTTTGAAGCGTATCTGCGCGATATGGCAAGCCTCGGATAGGGAGGTTCGATGTTAAAAGAGTGCGAGAGGCATCGGTGAGTTACGCATAGTAGGGGTGATCTACGACAGGTACGGTGAACCGATTATACGAGATGAATTATGGGCATTTGAATTATTATTTCTGAAGAAAAAAAAATAATAATAAGTGCACAATTCATTTTTAACTGTCGGTTTGTGCACACCGTGCATTGTGGCATTGCAATTTGCAATATTTAATTCGTCGAAGGGTTTGATACAGGGAAGAGACCATTCAGTATTTCTAACATACGATTGAAAAGAAAAAAATAATAATGATAATAAAAAAAAGTGTCCATTGTAAAAAAAATTTTTTTAAAAAGTGTTTCAGTTTATATTGTATACAGTATAAATTTTACCTTTATTCTTACGACCGAAATCAGTTTTTTTATTTACATTTTTTGAGTAATATAAACAGAACAAAAATAAGAAAAGATTTATTTTTGAATTTGTAAAATGATTTTGTTCCCCTTGTAAATTCAACAATATTTCGAACGGAAATTATTCAAGAAAATTTCCAATTACGAGTTTTCTGCATTGCTGTAAACGCGTGAGTTACGTCGCGTCACGGAATGCCGCGACAGGTAAGATGAACCGATTATAGTCGGTGAATTATATCAGCGTGCCGGATGAAATATACTGCGTAACGAGAGTATAGCTTGGGAATATGTTCATTCCACAATGAATGCAACTTATCATCGCCGTATCTTACCGCGTGTAACAATGGATTCTTTGATTAATACGACGGAAGAATTGATTTCCCAGTGTTATGGTCTAAGAATTCATAGCTAAGTCTGTAACCGGGAAACTATAGCTGGAACTTGACTCTAGTTAACGCCGTGATAAACGATTGATAATATTAAGATGCTTGTCGTCTCTCAAAGAGAGTCATCAGGTTCGTGCGCGAAGAGATAAAATTACGTATAACGTCTGACACCGGAGCAAACTGCGACCCGAGAGAGAGAAAGAGAGAAAAAGACCGTCCAAGCAACAAAAGATTTCAGATAAAATCTATACTCAGCAGCGTCGAGTCCAGAACGACGAGAACAAAGCGTAGACGAGAAAAATTGGAAACCAGCTGTCTGCTTAACGGCTCTCTCTTCTTTTGAACTCTATCTTTCTGCGCTCAAGAATGAAGAAACAGATCGAGAGCCTTCCTCAGGCATATTAATCCGTTTAGGATAGTTGCAATACGATTTATAGCGTTATATCGTTATCAGGATAAAATGATATTCCAGGGAATGTGACATTTCTATTTTTCAAATGTTTAAAAAAAAATGATTTTTTTTTTAAATCTTCCGTCTGCAAAATTTGGAACAAGTGGAAAAAAAAATGAAAAATTTCACATTGAAAATAATTAAATAATGCATCGTAGAGATTTATAATACGAGAATACTAAGATATCAATGTTTTTTTTTTTTACTGAAACTTTAGCAAAGTTATGTTACCGTTACATTCAAAGAAAAATAATGCTCTCAATTTATAATTACAACTGCCGCCTTGACTTTCATCAGAATCCACGTGACGTGAATTCACTCGATCTATGTATGTGCGATGGTCTTTTTTTTGTGCGTATTATAACGATTTTTAAATCTTTGTCCCGCGCCACGGCTTAAGGGAACTATTCGTAAACTCTTCGGCCGAATTAACGAACTACCGGAATCAGTGAAAAATTCTGAACATTTCGCCAGTGAGCTACGTAATGTCGGGATAATTTTCGATAATTTGGATGCTACGAGGTCCCAGACGATGAACCGATAACTTGACATCAAAGTCGAACGCTCGACGCTTTTTTGTGTGACTCGTTTGGTATAAAAGAAACAATGAAAGAAACAAAATGAAAATCGACAAGTACGGATAGAAGTGTGCGAGTCGATTAAGAGAACAGAGATGCATTCGTGTGCTCCGGATGAACTTCATCGAGATCAACGATCTCTTTACTGTCCGGGTGAGTCGAAAGTCTCGAGAACCGAATAAATCCCAGTCGAAATCGTAAGTCGACGCTCGTTGGAAAACATAAAATGCGTGCCGGAGTGTGCGCTCAAAGTACGCGAACCCGTAGCTGCCTCATTCCGTACAGCCGTGTGGCACTCGCGTTGACGGCGAGAACACTCGCGCGCTCCAGCGAGATCGAGCGTACGGGAGTGTTTGTTTCGTGTGAGAGCGCGGATAGTTTGCGTGCGTGCCGAGTGCGTGAATGTATCGGAGAACGCGTTCCACACGTTAGTGCTGCCCCAACAACGGTATGCAAATTAATGGTGACGCGGTTTAATTCGGCAATAAATAGGGGTCACCCTTGCGGCGGCCATCGGGCCATCACTCACCGCTCTCCTTTTTGTCCTTTACCTGGGAAAGCTTCAGATTTATTTGACGCATTTCGACAATATTTATAGGTCCGGTTCGCCTGAGCGTGCGCACGCTATACTTCGTCGAGATCGCCGTAGCAGAAAGCGTAACTTAACGAAACGGCTCTCATGGCCAGAAGTATCACGCGCGAAAAAATTTTGTATCGCAAATGCGCTCACGCTGCGCTCTGACGCAAATCTTTGTGTTCATCAAATTCTTCGTATCTATATTTTCATATATTCGCCACTTTCGCGTTTATAGTGATTCATTATTAATGGGATTTATCGGCTATGTCAACAGCTCTGTTTTGTATATTCGCGATATCATGGTAAAAATTATATAAATATTTTTTTTTATACAGACCACGACTGTTAATTAATTCAATATCTGTTATCGTGTATGCGATCTAAGAAAATAATAACATACGGAAGAAAAAAAAAATGTACGATGGAGTGACCAATCGCTGTGACTTTATACATTTTTTTGTTATTATTTGAGTATAAAGATGTAAAAAGTAACATAGAATTATTATGATACCGTAAAGTGATGAGCAGCTGATAAAAAATAAACTTTTCATCACGATATAATCCTCGGACTTGAAGGGTTAATTATCACCGGTGTTCAATCTTTTTCTGTATAGTTCCGTGGCTTTCACATCTGTTGAAAGAAAAAAAAAAAAAACGACCGCCATATCATAGGACGATATCCTGCAAGTACCGTGCGTCATTATAGAGGGAGAAAATATCGAGTCGCATGAACCTGTATGAGATATCATTCGCATGTTAACTCTCAACACTCGAATGCGCAATTAGTCGCGACAAGCGGCGAATGAGTCACCGGCCGTTTAGATTAGAATTGCTACCGATGGCGGCATACGATCGGCCAGAACCTCCGGGTATAAATTAACTCAATCTATAACACCGAGAGTTTGATGAATTGTTTCCATTGGCGCCGAGACTTGCACACGAGAGACCTGTACCGCACGGCTCTTTACCCTCATGCGTCTCATTATTAGACGAGTCGTTAGCGAGTTGTGCAGTCTGCTTAATCCAGAGGCGCGGAGGCCGGGAATTCACGGCTCGAGTGCGACGGGAGTCGGCTGAGCGGGAGGGGGTGGGGTGTAAAAGGGAGGGGGGGGGGGGGGGGGGTCAGAGGAAAAAAGAAAGGCAGACGAAATTTATCGTTAAAAAGAAAGGGGGGTGCTGCGGATATAAATCTTGTGCATTATAATGGGATCTGTCTATTATTAAAGAATGAGTGATTTAGGGAGGGGTGGAGCTCGCCCTCTACCGGCCGTCGTACTCTTTCACAGCGACCGCGCGCAATAGTTTTTCATCTTTCTCGCTCTTTTGCGTCCGCGGGTTGAATGGGCGAACGCGTCGAGGATCGTGAATTTGATCGGCAATTCTCTCCTCTTTCTCACATTCTGTCTTTGTCGAACCTTCGGCTTCGCTTCTCGCCCGAGACTTCATTATCGAGACGCACGGAATACCTCGACGAAGACGTATATCAACGCGCATTGCGTGCGCGAGAGCGAGCAACAACGATCGTGAAGCGTTTTGCCTCACTTCCACAGTGGATTGATGCGCGATATATTCCGCGACGTGCCACGAGCTTACGGCGGACATACGCTCCGATGTTATCGGTACACACATGCGAGTTAGGTATACCAACGCGTATATATACCACCGCGATCGGCTACGATTATATCCACACTGTACGACGATAATAATTTAGTGAATCGTGTCCTAAGCTCTCGGGCCCATTACAATTTATGAGATATAATAACGTATGAATCAAACTGCGCGCAAGAGGCGAAAGTGAACTGCCCACGGATAATACTTGCAGTAACATTGCGCGAATAGAGTCGAAACGATATGTCATTCATAGCTTCGTACGGGTGAACTGTCAGACGCAAAAATATGAAAAATTCGATGAATCAAAGTTCAAATCTCGGAATCACAGATCAATGTTAGAATAGTATTATTTGTTAGAAAAAAAAAGAAAAAAAAAAAAAAAACATTCCTCGAATTTCCGAAGTTTCGAACGTAAATCAGGCATAAATCGGCGTTTCTCTTTTAACTTGGAGATATCCAAGAACGTTCGTTTACTTTATTTATGACTCGAAAGCGGTCCCGAATCTGATGGTCGCCTCCCGCTGCCATTGAGTTCTTCTTCTTCTTCTTCTTCGTGATACCCTCTAACAATTAGCAGTAAGGCGAGACGTAGACATGGTCGTAATATTCGGTTAGCCATAATCGACCCAAAGGCGATTCGTCAAGGTATGGCCTTTGGGTCTGTGCACGTCAAGTCTCCGCTCCGTTGTCCTCCTCTATCGTTTCCGATGCTCCCGCTTACCTCACCACTGTCTCTTTTCATTGCGAGAAATATTTACGACTGACCGTCCCCATTACCTCATTGATGAGCGTCGATATACCGTTCACGGGATTTTAAGTGAAAAAAAAAAAATATATATATTTTTACCAACGAAACTTGCGTAACGCTTATTTATAGTTACATATTATTCTGTATTTCCATCATTGGAAAACATTTTATTCATAACTTATGACTGACAGTCCGAGTCGTTTGCGCCAATGCTTTCCGTGACTTCGGTACCTTATTTATTGCCATTGAATAAATGAAAAAAAAAAAATTATAAAAATGATCCGGCATATGAAGCCTCATAGGTGTATCCGGTAAGCAACGAAAAAAAAAAAAAATGAGTGCCAAGCGGTCAGAGAATGAAACGAAGAGTAGTTTCGTCAGAGGAGTTTTCTACGTGGTAAGTACGCGAACCACGTAAGAACGATTCGTCGAGGGTAGATTCAACCCTGTCTATTCGACGTTCCGTCTGGCCCCGTCTCTTGTTCGTACATTCGTCTGCTGTTTGGTGCCTGGCAGCGTCCGTTTGTCCGTCGGAACGTCTCCCGCTCGATATTTACGACTGACCGACTCATTGCCGAGGCGAGTTGAGCGAGCGGTCGCCACAAATCACGCCGAGAAAGCCGGCCTTTCTCTGCTCTGGGAAACGCCTGGCATTTTTCTCTGCCGGGGATAACTTTGACTTATTGGTGACAGCAGGAGAGAGGAGTGCCAGTGCGAGCAGTGAGCCACACGCTACTCGCTTCTGTACTCGTACACAGTGTGTGTTTGTGTGTGTGTTGCCGCGGTTCCTTGCTACTCGTGCGAGAAAAAGGGAGAGGGTCATAGTGTGCTCTGGAGAGAAACGTAGTGGATATACTATATACCGCACACACTGGAACTGGAAAGAGTCGTGAGCTACCGAAAGAGCGAGTGAGCCATAAGGGGGCATAGCTTCGAAGGAGGAAAAGAGTGAGAAACAAAAAGACAGAAGCAGCGTGACAGCACTGATGTAGAGACGTGCGGATGGACGCGATGGATGCTGGAGGGGCGAAAGGGGGGGAGCTGGGGGTGTTCCGCTCCTACCGCCTGCTTCGCTACGCTATAGTATTACTATGGTTAGTCGTGTTACGTAGACGTACATACGTATACCTACGTCTGAATGTCAGCTGCTGCCAATAAATAATGTCATACGGTTGACGTACGACTCCCAACGAGTCATCTATCGTGTCGGCAAATGAACTGTGATTTTTCACACGCTTCTCGGGCGCACACCCAGTTTTCGTATTGTAACGCTCTCGTAACGTCAGCGTGAATTTAACTTTTGTTAATCGAACTATAACGCACCAATGCGAAGCATTATTGCTCGCTGCATGCTTTACGATCCGCAAACACGATCGATGGATATTGACTTTAAATTTTAGCCAATGCACTCGAATATTAATGCATTTCGAATGGCGGTTACGAAATTGTAATGGAGATCTGTACTGATTTCAAAATCACTTTAATGGTAATACAGGATGTACGATAATTCAAAATTATGCGAAGTATCATAATATCATCTTATCCGACGAGTTAATCGCTCAGCCACTTCCACCTGTTTCCATCCGTTTCGAATTTATTATATCAAATATGAATTAATAATGTTTATACTATTTATTGTTACCGATATTCAGGATTTTTTTTCTACACTTACGGCTGCCATTTTTGTTGTCAAAAAAATCAATTTTGTTAAGCCGCCATTACTATGATATGTGTGCGGCTGCATTTCGTGGGACAAAAAGAAAATTTTTTAGAGCTTCGGAGGGCTTATCGACGGAAATTCGTATAATTATATTGCCCAGAATGATTTTATTTATGATGACGTTTCGTGGTATTATTAGTGATTCATGATGAAAATCTCTAGATTATAGTAGTCGCTAGATAGGTATTACGATGTAGGGCTCTGAGGCTGTCTCCCAATGATCGCCCCGTGACCCCTGATGGTCCACGGCAGACCGATGGCGACGACGGTCCCTCGGCGCGTGAACCACCATCGCCACTACTACCAGCAGGGGTGGATCAGCGGTGTGATACCATTACGTTCCAACCCCCGGAGTTCGGTGGATCTCGCTGTCGCATAAATCAGCTTGGTATCTTCCGGTCACGCGGGTACTGTCTCGCTACTGTGCTCGACCAACGGCACTCGCTGGTATCACTGAAATTCTTGATCCAAACTTCGTAAAGCAGGCGTAAGACGATACGGGACGACAATCTCATTTACAATAACGTTGCGACACGGGCGTCGATAACATTAAACAGAGAAGGGTTGACCACTGGGTGGCCCAAGAGAACAGAGAGCTGTGATTGGCTCTCAATTGACAAAAGTATTCTGCACCGTTTATGCAAATTCGATAAAGAAAAAAGCATTATTTCGAAAAAAAAACAGGATTGCAAATAACAAAAAATAGAATTCGTTAATGCAAAAGTACTTTATTCGGCAAAATCGATTTATTTACTTTGCGATATTAATTAATAAAGCTTATGGAGTGAAATTAACGGCCAATAAATAATTAATTCTGACTCGATGAACGGTACTAATCGTATTACGAACTGAAAACTCCGACTCTACAAAAATAGATGAGATTAAGATCAATTAGACTTATCAAGACGAGATTTGCCTATTTTACGAAGGAGTTCGATACGTGAAAATTGATAAATGTGCGATAACATTAAAGATGTGAGAAAAGATAACACTAAAGATTTGTATCAGAATTCAGCACAGTGAGATCACAATTTTTCCGGAGGCTTATAGTCGTAAGCCAATAAAATTGATACTTTATGTCACGTGATTCCGTGCTAAACATTTCACCTCTTCCCTTGAATTCGGCTGGACATCAGTATGTATGTATCGCGAGAAAGGGAAAAAACTGATGAGACGAGAGGTAACGAAAGTCGGGTGGATATAGTCGGGTCGACATCCTTCGGCGGCTCGACTTCAGACTTTAGGATGCTGCTGTTGGGATGTTGCTGTCGCATAAATCACGGGGAGGCGGAGAGGGGATCGGAGTAGTTCGTACGAGGTGGCAGCGGGTTCGGGACGAGTTGGCCGAGGTGGGGACATGGTAAGAGTATCTTTTGGTGTGGCGTCGCGCTCATCACGCCAGAGTTCTTGTCGTGCCTTAATAACGCCTGGCGTCTCACCCGGTCGCGTTTGCAGTAAGGCGCGAGCGTTACACGGACGGGGGTACACTTCCACTTCCGGCGAGTCGTCCACTCCCTCCCCTTGTGCCGAACTACCCTGCCGCGGGGGTCGGCCCAACGACGACTACGACTGAGATCTACAATGCTCTCGCTTCCTCGCTACAAATCCTGATTATACTCTGCAAGTGACGTTATACCCGTTCGGGTAGCAAGGGGGGTTCAGAGAGGGAGGGAACAAGTGCACGATGCTGGCTTCAAGTCTGGTTTTTGTTTCCGTTCTACATTCGCCTCTCTTCTACAGCGTCTACGGCCATGACGATGAAATGTTACAAACATCCTCCCACCTCCCTCCCCCCTCCCGCCCCCACACACACAGACAAACTCAAGACGATCCCCGAGATGAGTTACTTCTCAATTTGAGGACTCGATTCGATGCTCCAATGTTCTCATTTATAATTATGCAAATTAATGCTTTAGGGAAAATATAGAAATTTATTGATAAACATCAGTGTACAAACGTCTTTTCATTATTAACACTCGACTGAGAAAGTGTTATGCGTTCTACTTTCAACGTTCGTAGTGTCACGTGGATTCGTCATTTATTCATTTATTCTTAATCAGAAAGACATTCGTGATTATTGTGCACATTATTTGGCACACATACGGTGAGATGGATCCCCTTTGATTCGTTGCCCTCTCAGCTGAGAGAAGTTCTTCGCTGGAACAAGAGCGCCTTATGTCCAGCAGGTGCGAAGAAGCGACGATGTGAAGTTACGAAGGGCAAAGCGAGAGGCTCGAGAAGCTACGAAGCGTATACGAAATATACCAGTACGTACCGTCGTAGCCCAGTAGCGAAGTATAGAATGGACAGAGAGAAAGACGAGAAGATCATACAGAATAGTAGCGAGCAAGAACCGTAGTGTAGTACCGAGACTGTGAGCCATTCGAGAAGGACGAAGGAGAAGCGAGAAAGGAAGAGAAGGAAAAGCACTATGGAAGGAAAGGGCGGGAGCAGAGCGCGAGGCAGTGGAGGAGGGGTGGGGGGCCCCCCCGTCGCGGCTCGGTGGATACGTACGTATTATTATACCTCGCTACAGTCATATTTATAAATCAACGATATAGCACGACGAGAGGAGAGTGGACGGAGAGGGATGGAATTTATAGCTTCGTTCTCTTTCCTACGTTGCTGCTGGTACTGGTGCTTCTGCTTCTACTCTCGCGTGGTCGTTGTGCGGATCGTAGTGGTAGTACCGCTGCTGCCGCTACTGCTGGCTGGCAAAATCCCCTCCCTTAGAACGAACGAGCTTCACTCGGTTCTCGCCCTACGTGCACAGGAATATCACGACCCCTTCCGATATACCCCTGAGTTTGCACCCTCGCGCTCCCTCTGTTTCTTTCACTCTCTTCCTCACTCTTACATCACTCTACAATAGCCTACACTTCTACACTGACTACACTGTAGTCGCTTCTTCACGCGCACCTATACTTTCTTCATCCCCCCCCTTTTGGAGTTTCCCTTCGCTCAGGAAGCAGAGATCGTTCTGTCCTCTGTATGCCACCTTGCGATGTCAGTCCGTCTCGCTTCCGCGGAATGGGCATACTGTATAGTTGAGCTCGAGTTGGGGTGAGAGGGGGGAGGGGGGGAGGTGGAGGCATACAAACTGCCAAGCTCGCGTACGTATGAGCTTAGGTCGACATTTTCCCTCCTCTCTTTGGTCATAAATCTGCGAGTCTTTTGAGCCAACGGGGGCGGAAAGAGGAGAGTCGGCAAGGGGCGGTTGAAAAGGGGGTACATGGCTCTACCGACTAGATGCTCGTCGAGCAGTGGTCCCGGGACCGATGGAGTACCAGTGCTCGCCCTCTGGCCCCCCTCTGTCCCTCAACTGCTCTTGCTTCTGGACCGCTGTACTCCCCTCATCCATGCGGGGCTCTCTCATCTCTCCCTTCCCTGTTCCTGCTCTCTTCCTCTCTCTCTCTCTCTCTCGAGTCACGGGAATGTATATAATTAGCAGCATTGTGCTTTCTCGGACAGATTTACGGGTCGTATCGCTACCGCGGCTGCTGCATGCATAAGCGCGTTAAATAAGTATTTATCCGCCCCCGGGGGGATGGACTGCCTGCGCGAGTCTGAGCGCCAAGAGGTGCCTCCCGCGCGTCCGGCACCAGTGATGGATTTGATGAGAAGGAAGAACCGTGAGGTGGAATCCTCGAATGCGTACTAAATGCAAGCATAATACACCACCACTACGAGCGGCGAGAGATCGAAACGAAGCACCTACAGCTTATTCACTCCTCGATTGATGGCAACTGCATGGCTTTCGCAGTTACGCTCCGAGTGATCTCTCTTCTAGTACTCTCGTCGGCGCACTCCCATGTGTCTACTACAAGATTTTTTTTTATTCCAACACCCGTAACTTTTACTGTACCGGAATACCTTTTCTTTTTTCTCGAGATATAATTTCTCCAGTTGCCACTCGAATGTCGAGAAGGTCATTAATTTTTTGTTCGTTAACTTTTGCGTGTTTTTTGTTTTTTTTTTCTCGATTTGACGAAAGTTAATAGGGCTTTCGTCTCGTTAATCTGCGATATACGCGTTGGACACTTGTAAAATATGCAAAATAGATACTACGAAGATTCACGTGACTATTCTTTTGGTTCACGTGCGGAAATAACGTTTTACAAGAGGCATCCTTTTGTGTGCGTCCGATGTGTGGCGCACACAAGAAGAAGCTGTTCCCGTGTGTACCGCGGCAGGGAAACACGGCTTCTTTTTCCTGGCGTAAGGCTCTCACGTCCCTCAGAGGATACAACGAGAAGATGCCTTGTGTCCTCTGACCGCGTGTATGCATCATTGTATAGTCGTGCTCGGCTTCCGTGCCAATGCTGCCTCCGCTGTTGCGCCGTCAACTTTCAAAGGGTTGACGGATCGTCGCCACGGGACGGAAAGCCGACGAGTCCGGATCCATCATACATTTTCTGGCCCTCGCCTCGTCGCTCAACTCGCGTATCGTGAACCTTTGGCCCCACAATCCTCTCCCATCCCTCCTCTGCACCCCTTCTCTCCACCCTTTTCATACTTTAGCTTCGAGAGTGTGCACACCGTTATAAGAGTCGAGAAAACACGAGTTTGCCGCACTAGCTGCTACTGACCAACCCGTTCGTCTTTTACATTCTGACGGGGAACCTGGGGAGACTCATTCTTCTTCGCAAAGATGCTTACGCTGTTTTTTTTTTCATTACTTTTTCTACATACTATCAATTCCTTGGCCTTCCCTTATTTTTTAGACACGGGTTAGCTGTAATATCAAGGTACGTACAATACAGAAAGCTTTAAGACCAAATTTATCCAGACACTTGTGTAGTTTAGTGTCACATTTCGTAGCAATATTTAAGGGGGATGACTCGCATTAAAGCGCCAACGCTGCTGTACTGTTTCGGCCCTTCTTACCTCTCTGCCCCAATCCACCTTCCCCCCTTTCCCAACTCGTGAAATAATGATTTTCCGCATTGGAACCTTTCCAAATTCGCTAGAAGCTGAGCCTATAAGTTCCAAAAGCCTCGGGATATGGTCACACCTATTAAGGAAGCGGCTCGCATAGATACAGGGGCGGGGGGAGGGAGGGTGCAACTTTGCCCGTTCCTCCTCCTCCGATGCTATCCACCTTCGCCCTGTAGCACTTGCCACTTGCAAGTAGTAACAGCCCCACGGACTTAGGTAAAACCCTTTCGAGTTTCCAACGAATATTTCACGACAGTTGGAAACCTTATGCACACGGTGTATATCCGAGTCCTTAATGAAATCCTAGTGCGCGTATATACTAAGACGTACGCCGGGCTCTTCTTACATTGGACTCTGCCGACGACGACCAAGCATCAACGAAAAGAACCAACTTATGCAATAGCCCAAGAACCGGAGTAAAAGAGGTAAAGTACAAATAGGGGTGGTGGAAAAAACGATAACACGAGAAAGAAAAAGAACTTCGTGGGACAGAAGAATTGTACTCTAACTACGCTACTGTTATACTGTATCCCGTATAGTAAGTAGTAGCGACGTTCTCTCCCGTATCCATTGGGATACGTACGGAGTCATCGGGAGGGGGCTTCCAGGATCGACGTCATAATTTCGAGGGAAAAGTTTCCGGATGAGACAGATAGTTGGCGGTATTGAGTGGAAAAGGAGGAGAAAGAAGGAGGAAAGGGGGCCTGATAGCCCGAGCGATTCAACGTATACCGTAGACAAGGAGAATGTAGACTGAACGAACGGCGGCCCGGAGGGTGAAGAAGCGGGGGCGGAGGGAGTGAAGTTACCGAGACAAGACAGCAGAGGAACAGAGAAGAATAAAGAGGAAAGGAGAGAAGAGGAAAGGCTAAGGACAGATACATCGTGAGATAACGTTGGCTATCGAGCAGAGACGAGAGGAGCTGAGTACGCTCACCCCCCCGCGTACGTATTTCCATCCCCCTTCGTAGCAGCTCGAGGTTCCATCAGTTTGTCTCATTTCCGGGATCCAATCTCTCGGCTCGCTGGTGGCTCGACGACCCGTTCCTCTCCTCTCGTTTCTCCCTTATACTCCTGCTACAGTTATACTCCCGACTAGGGAGTATAGTATTCAACCCTGCAGAACGCAACCCCTACAGCGTGCCCGCTAACAGAAGCACCGCCAGCAGTGGCAGTAGTACGATCCGGCACGCCGCCGCCCAACGACACTTTACTGTTCTACTACTACCACCACCGACCGACACTGTCTCTTCTCGACAGCTTCGTGCAACGAGAGACCGGGGTGCTGGCCCAACGGCGTATAGCGCTACCGGCACTAGTAGCACCAGACACTATAGCTACCTCTATATGACGTCCCTATCCTCTCTGCCAGTGTGCCGCTTCTGCTGGCTTCGCTTTCGTTTTACCGAGACTGCACTTACTACACCAAGCCTAACCCAACAGAACCGGAGTTAACTTTATCTCGCGGTTCCCAACGCAGAGTTCTACCGTGTCTCAGAACGAGCGCCAAGTGTATCGCCATGAGTTTATGCGAGCAGGGCGCTTCGCCGTGCATTGGCTCAATACTACACTCCAGTAAGACGCTACCGATGCTGGTCTGCACCACACGTAAAACAATGTAATCAAAACCGATATGGCGTTGCGTACTTGAAAAACATAGGTTAATCGTAGGGTAATTATCAATATCGGAATGTTGACATAACTTCGGAGATATTTTTCTACCCCCCTATTAATATTATAATGTTCGCTCTTACTAAGCAATCGATAATATGATATCGATGTATTTATCGACAAATTTTTATTTATTTTAAAAAATGTAATAACCGTTTTTCTTTCATTGCTCCTCGATTTACTCTCTGATTGTATGATTATGTTATTTCGTTGTTGAATATGTAATCGGATAAAACAACATCGTTGGTTTTATTGCATTTGAAAATAATTTGTATGTTTCCGCTTTGGAATTACCTTGACTCAAGCGGTTGATTAAACGAAGTCACTTTTTACGGATAATATTTCACCCGTTTGTGTTTTTCACTCGGATACCATTGGTGTGTATACCGAACGGGTAAATGCCAGCGGAGAGGTTGGTTCAATGGAGCGACATGGTGCGCCCGGCGAGCGAGAGGGAGAGAGCTCTCCCCGTTTAAATCGATGAATTACGACACGAGGCATTAGTGCAGTCCGCACGATACTAATCAGCGAAATTTCCGTGCGATAAATAAACGAGTAGCGCGAACGCGCGTCGCGTTGTTGGTATTAATGCAGATGCAGATATGGACCCACGGCAGCCATTCGACCACCAGCATATCCAGTACACGTTTGCAATGCTGATGTCCCACGGTCTATCGTAAATTCGTTGGTACATCCTTTTTGGGGGCTTTACTCTTTCGTTTCTCTTTCGCGGCTGTCGTGTGTTTTACTTCAGAAATTAAGCGAAACAGGCAGTCGAGGAGACAGGTAAGCGAACGCAATGAAAATGAAAAAATATTCGAGATGACGATTATAATTTGAGTCCTGTGACTTCACGCGTTTCAAGCGTGTCGAGCGTTGTAAATTTCGTATTATACCGTTATGGAGGTGTTACACGCAAATTCGATCATTTCACGTTCCGGTGTGAATGATGCGATGATGATAAACTCGTAAAAACATGAAATACCAAATTGCTTTTGAATTCTGTGTCGTTTGACGTTGACGTTGATGAAAAAAAAAAATGCTGCGGACCGATCGCACTTGTATGAGACAATAATTAACGATAATGAGTTCGTGTGGAATAAGCAGTAGAGAAAAAAAAAAGCAATACAACACGATAAGTATACGTTTGTCAATCGCGATGTATGAGATCTATTAAACGAGATACTATATAGGCGATGAACGGTCGAACACTGCGGGAGCATCGCACACGAGTCGATGAGAAGTGTCGAAAGGATATCTTTTTCGAAGGCTCTCGCAGAGGGGACAAAACAATACGACAGAATACGTCTCGTCATTGTGTCGGCGAAAGAGCATCGTCAAGCAGTTACGAAGCGGCATCGCCGGTGCGTGACCTCTTGTTCATCAATCGGACCGAAGATACAATCCGCTCTATCGATTTAGTTCTTCCACGACGATGGCGCTTTCAATAGTATATCCTATTAGTATACACAGAACTTTCGATGTTTCTCTCGATAACATTTATTAAAAACATTGAAAAACGGCCACGTAACCGAAATAAAATAATATTCATAATTATCAGTATGCGATTTTTCTTCGATTTACTTTTTGTTATTTTTCTTTATATTTTTTTTTCCCTATTTTTTAATAGTGTGTGTCGTTCACATTTACGCCTTTAAAATTTTGAAGAACTCTTTTATAAAACATTGAATTTTTCATCGAAAAATTCATTGCGCGACAGTGTCAAAAAAAATTATTATCAGCTATTAACATAGAATATATTATTTTTGAGTCTTCGAAAAGGTCGGAAAGCGTGTGAAGCGTACTGGGAATACCGCTATCGTAGAATCAAGTACCATCTATACGCGAGTAGTGGTATTAACCGTTGCTATGTAATGTAAATAATAATTGTCAAGCGACGTTAATGACTGTGACGGTAAAAACGTGTATGTTATGTTGACACGTTGATCGTTTTGAACACGCTATAAACAATTGATTAATTATGTAAACAGGACTTTTCCTCTTGCCGAGAAATCGCCGAGTTCGTCAAGATTTATATATTTCAATTGCGTCAATGCCAACCTATCGCCGCGCGTATTATTATCACTTCTTGTCATGCAGTCGTCATTTTAACTATGAATATCAATTAACTTATCTTTACACTGTGCAAAGATCAAACGATAAATCGTTCGAACGATTGTTGTACTCGATGAAACGTGTGTACCTGTATGATCGCCCGTACGTATTTAACTACGTATACATCAGCATAATTAAACGCGATAAGATGCAATGCGAAGCCTCTCACGTTTTGCTCCTTACCTTTCTTTCCCTTCTCGCGTCCATGACGAGACACGATGACTTTGCACGATCGCGTTTGATATACCAATGACAGAGATTAAAAGTAAGCGCTCGGAAGAATAAAGAGTAAGACGTTCAGATTAGTTTCTTGTCCTTGATGCCGACAATGTCGTTGCCGAAGAGAAGTTATCATGCACCGATGAGCCTGAATGAGCTCAACAAAGAAAAATACACAAGGTGACGAGTGCTCGCGAGTAGCGTGATCTCTAATTTTTTCTTTCCCACAGACGTCCTCCCCCTTCATTCTCTTGTCATTAACTTATCGATCAATCACCTCAATCATTTTTATTCCCACAGTAAAAGTATATATACACTATTCACAGTAACGACAGTCCAATGATGTCAGTCCCATGAGACATTACAAACGATCGTAATCGCAGTGTCTAATTCATTGTAAGCATTATTCGCACAATGTTAAATGCCTTTATAACCGCAAACGTGTGTTTTGCAACAGGATGAAAAAAAAAAAGGAGTGAAAAAACGAGACGGAAAGTGAGCAGCCGCGATTGAACGCTTCGGCGTTGGCGATTACGCCAGTCGGCGTGTCCGGATGAGTGGGCGAAAAAAAAAAATAAATAAAAAAAAATGTAAAAAACGAACGAAAAAGAAAGAAAAACAGGGGTGTAGAAAAAAAATCAGCGATACCAAACAACGGGCCGGGATCGGATCTGTATTTACAGCGAGATAGAGAGAGCGAGGGTGAGGCAGAGGATGGTGGGGTCGCGTTTTTCCGGGGCAAACTAATAGACTTCCACTCGCTCGCCGCTCGCGAACTTCGCGTGTTTCCTCTCTCGGCTATTCTGCAACCCTTCCCCTCTCTTTTGGACTCTTTTATCCTCGTCTCGCGCGCTCTTACTATCTTTTTCCGCACCACTCTGTGTTCTCTACCCCCCTCCCCCCCCCCCCCCCTCTCCCGCCCCCGCCCTCGATGTTCCGCACTCCCCGAGCCGACCCGCTTTCGCTCTCGCGCACAAATAAAAGTTTGCCGCGAGACCGGGCGACACCTGTTGAACCCGTTGGCCAGTCTGTCGTCGTTTCGGAAAAAAAAAAAAAAAAAATCAGCAATTAGCGTATGAAGCCTGTCCATCAAAGTTGAACTGAAAAAGATTTACGAGTGTGCGCGCCCGCGCGTTGGTCAGATCCAGTGAATGATGCTGCGAACACTGGATTCAGAGAGTCCGCGGAGTGTGGGTTAGGGGAAGGGGGTGGGGAAGGAGGGGGCGATCAGATCAGCGCAGGGGCTTTTCAAGAGTCGGATAGTGAACGAGGCACGTTGGGAACAGATGCCAGTTCACCGCAGCATGATCGTTCATTTGTAGCGACGGCTACGTACGATTCGATGGCTCGACGTATCGATTGTAATTATAACAACGGTGCTCGAGAGTTTCTCCCTCTCCCTCTTTGTGCTCGTATATGCCAGTGAGGTTCCGTTCGACCGGAAATTTCTCTACAATCGACTTCCACCCGAATCAAAACCGATTCTACTCAAATGCGTTACCCTCCCCGACCTACGTATTTTCACTTCCCCTCTATCGATACATTCGATATCGGCTAATTATTATCCAAAAGTGTTTTATATATTTCGATCACGTTGTTCTTCACGATTCAATAAATTTCTTTATCATATATGTTCGTTATCGATAATTGTATAAAAAACGATTGTGTAGCGTAATGTCGGCTGATATGGCAGCTATTGTTTGCTGTAGAAGAGCAGTGATTATCGCTGATAATGTGGTACATAAATATTTTTCGTTAAATTCGATACGTGAATTAGTTGTGGCGATATTAAAAAATATTTGTTAATTGGCACCATAGTTGTTATGTTCAATAAATCGAAATACAAATATAACAATTAATATAAATGCATCTATCAAAATTTTAGTAATTGTAAAAAAATTATAAATCCTTTCGCACCCCTATCGTCTTATGCCGACAAATTAAATGAGTCAACCAGTTGAATGTCTGATGCTTTAATAATAAAAAAATTAATTGGTCATAACAACCGAATGACATTTATAGAAGCGGTTGTGCGTCGATCTATAAGAAGACGTAACGATCGATATATCACCCTTAAATTACCGTCCGTCCGTCCGTCCGTCCGTCCATTACGTTCGCGTATTTTAGTAACAAATTCATGACGTTCATCCAATTTTTATCCATGCGAGTAGAAATTCGTCAAGCAGAGCAGAGCCGCGGCGGTAACGCACGATCGATGACTGCTGGTCTCTGCATCAAAGATACCGCAGCATGATTATGCATCCGGCAGGCAGAGCGATGGAAAGCCAGTGGTCGACAAAAAGAAACGGACAGATCTGGTGGACCGCCAGCAAGAGTACGGGAAGGGTTCGGGGAGAGGGGATGCTTGGCATCGAGGCAGTCAATAGCGATTGACGCGTGACACGACTGACTGACGGACCGACGTGACCCAAAGGGTTGACGAATGGCCCTCGGCGGCCGTCGCTCTTGCTCACTCGCATGCACCGGTGGTCGGGAGTGCCCGCCGCCTGTAATCCGCAGGAAATACGTCACGATCGCGTCAGGTGCACATCGATGTGCAGCCACCCACTGCACACGCGTATATAGCTTGTCGTTTCTACAAACATAGATATATATCATTCGCTCGCGGGGAATATACATACACGCCAATTCGTCGATCACAATTCGTCGACAGGCGTGCGTGTACTGGATCGGACGATTACGAACTGTTTCGCCTCTATCGGTCCGCCATCCGGCTCCCACTTTTTTTTTTATTCCGTCCACATATAACATGTATCTGTAACACTCGACGATTTATCCGTCTTTCAACGTGTTTCCAATTCATAGATTTGCACGCGCCGGAGGCATGAATTATCATATAATTAATTTTTTTTTATCCTACACTTGACTACTTCGTTCCGCTTGTAAAACTATTGGTAGCGTAGAATAATAAAGTACATGTATAATACATATATACGGGTCACTGGGTACCTCTGGCGTCACTATGGTTACTAATTATCTGGATTTGCGCAAAGGCCTCGATATTTTAATATACTCCACCCACAGCCGTGGCGCTGCACTGCGGGAGTCTGACGCCAAACGTGAGTATCTACTTAGCCGTATCTACTTAACCGAAACTCGCCTTCAAGTATCCACAGGAGCTGCTTACGCTTCCGGATGATTCCCCTTCTTTTTCTTCGCTCACTATTTCTACACCCTCTCCACCATAATCTGTCCCCAAAATTGATCGTTTCCGTACTGCGGTCATTTCCACATCGAAAAATCCATCATACACACGGATTTTCGGCATTGGCAGACGTTATAGTATGGAGTACAGCCGTCGTGTTCGACCCCAACCTCTTTGCGTCACCGACTGCGCGACTTTGGATTTCGTTCATGTTGCCTGCAATGTCTTTCTCTTTCCGTGGATAAAGCCAAAAGAACTCGCGCTGCGCACTCGAATGCTTCTCGCGCGAGTGCGAATAGAAAATTTATCGTCGAAACCCCCGAAAAAACGAAATGGTACTTTACGATATTTATCGTGAAACGCTTTCCTCAGGTCAATGGGTCGACTATACTTTATTACTGCTCCATATAAATCCTTTTCAAATATATTATTTGATGAAAAAAAAAAAAAAAAAAAAAAATTAAGAGAATTATAGTACCGAGAATGTAATCATTTCAGATAAACGATTTCATCGCTTTGGCGCGGGATTCAACATTTGTTGCCGGGATACATGCCGTTAAGGAATACCGAATAGTCATGTTCTTCCCGTACCAGTCGTGGCCCTCGTGATTGACCGTCCGGGTCGATGACTCGGACAGTAATGTGTTTTTCTCGAGCCGATGCTTGCCCACCCACGAAAAAACCCACATACCTCTCTTACGACAATATATTTTTGACGACAGAATACGCGGAACAATTTTATTCAAAGAGCGTTTATCGACCAGTCGCTCGATCACCGGTGACTATATGGATCGAGCAGTTGAATTAGGCTGCTGCAATTGGATCTATTAGGTCGCGTCTGGCTACACTTTCGTTTGAACGTAACGTAAAAGGCAAACGGTTGAGCAATTTTATTGTAAAATCATTTCGCTTTTCTTCGTTTTTCCTTAAATGGTTTCGCGCATTCAGCTATCAAGTCTTTGGATTTGCGTCGAGTTGGAGTTCGATTTATCGCGTTATGAGTTGAAAAGAAAAATCGGGGTCTGAGTCAGAACAGAGCTACGGTGCAATACGGAATGTCGCGAGAAAGGCGTTTGCCGGCGCATGAGATCGGAATCTACTATGTACAGCATTGGTATTGGTTAAATCGAACGAGCCCCATCGCCGGTGTCCAGTTGTACGTAGATACGTGAAACGTTAAATACACCGCAGGGACACTGTCGTGTTCTCTCCGTCTAGAGCAGTCGCGGCGTTGCGTGGGCGGGTCATGCGAGTGTGATCAGCAGATCGAGTGCGTGGGTGTCTTTGGTGCGGTCAACAGCAGACAGAGGAAAGCGGTGATGGACCGAATGATCGATACAATTTTCTTTTGTAGAAGGATATCAGGTTTAGAGATATAAGTAGAAATACTGAATAACATTTCCGTGCGTGAGGATGGGTACAGGGATTTGAGAATTTTTTTTTGTTTTTCATTTTGTTGGTAAAATAATTTGGCGAAAAAATCTCTAATGATAACTGACTAAAAAAGGTTGTTTGGTGATTTTTAACCCTATGTTCGAAAATTCTTTCATGTGAAAATAATAATAAAATTTCCACTATTCGGCAACTTCTACGTATCAAAATAGTTGAATTCTTTAAATAAAGGGAACACTTTGCAGTTAATTAAATCGGAAGAAACATTCTTGAGAGTATTATTATTTCACCAATGTGCCGAATACGGTACACGGAGCATTAAGGGCGCGTTACCAGACTTCCGGTACTAATGCCTAATTTTTTTTTTAAGAGATTTATTCTTTCTTACCGATATTCGACACCGTGAATTCGATCGATGAAAGTCTATAAATCACTTTTTTGTCGCGTACGATAATTGGACGCTCCCCTTAATAGAAATACGCATAAATAATGATCTCTCATATGTCTTATGTCATTCTAATATTCGAACCGAAGCGTTAACATAAATCGATTGCACACAATTTCGTAGAATAAGTAAGAACGAAGAAAGCAAATACAGTATGTACAATGCCATAAGAAACAGAAAGACGCGGAGGGCAGGATGGAATGTGAACGACAGAAGAAAAAAAAACGAAAAAGGGAGAAAAATATAGGTAAAAAAGAGAGACAACCGAAAAGAGTGCGCGACAGGATCTATTCCACCCCGTCGGTATTCCCGCATGGTCGCGGGCGCGTCGCGACTTTCCCAGCCCTTATCCTGGGCGATGGCGAAGAAGAGAAGGAAACAGGGGTAGGATGGGAAGGTGGTGGGATGGAGGGGGGTAGCGAGAGACGAGCGAAGGAGAATGAAGGAACGGGGAGCGGAGGGCAGGGAGTGAAAGACCGGGAAAGGCAGTTGAGGGGGTGCTCGCGCGAGAAGAGACGCGGGGGTATGTTTATTGCTCGAAGCTATCTCTTCTAGCGAGGGTGGGTTGCCGCGTCACACAGAGTCATTTTCATAATTCGGCCGTTCGTATTCTCGGCGGCCGCGCGGCCCGAATCGAACAACAGCAGAGGCCGCGGGCTTCGTATAGCAAGAGAGCTCTCGAGGACGCGCGTCGTTCTCTCGTTGCCTCTACTGTATCCCCGCGTGGAAACAGAGACGGAAAGATTACAGAGCTTTCTTCCTTTCCCGCACGTTTCCCCGTTTCTCTCTTTTCACTCTTTCTCTCGGGTTTCTCTCTCGTCCTCGTTTGCTAGCGCAGGATACGTACGTACGGAGTTTCACCTCCGTCGGTGACGCGTATACCAACGTGTATGGAACACACATACTCGAGAATGTACCACAATTCTATCCGTCTCTCTTTCCTTCTCTTTATCGGTCTTTGTTCCTTTGTGATTCGTCTGTTGTTCGCTTTTTTTTTTTATTATTATTATTCTCTACCGCTGTCTTTCTTCTTTCCGTTCCGTAACTTCGTACCTCGGCCTTTTCTATTGGCAGAAAGAGGGAGAAGTGCCTCGCGAAACGATGTATTCCGAACGAAGCTTCGCCATAGTCACGGATCCTCTATCCACTTTAGTTCTGTCTCATCTTCGATCTGCTTGTATCTTTCAACGGTAATAGTACCAACTCTTCCAGTCCACTCTGATCTTGAATAAGTTTTCTTCTCAAAACTCAACGAAGAAGAAAAAGGGCGAAGCCCTGTGAACGGGTTGACGCCAGAAGGTCGCAAGGAAAAGATATCCCAGCGGCTGCAGGAGTTTGGCATTCGTGAGAAATTTTCAAGCGAAAATCTTTTTCTTACATTGTATTTCAAGAGAATTTTTTTGATTTTTTTTTATAGATCCATTAATATTTATTTCACAAGTTTACGCGACCTTTAGAAAGTAATAGGAATTGAATATCTTCGCGCGTACATCAGTGATGAATTACAGTCGATGTGCAATATTATCCACCTGGACACTCGATCACAACACCTGCAGCACTTGGCCGCTTCTATATACCAATATTTTACGATATTTTCGTTTTTCTTGTTTATATGTTGTCCTCTCGCGTCGCGTCGTTGCGCGCCATGTGGAGTAGTTATATCGTGTATGTTTGCGCGCGTGTGTCAAGGAAAAGCTCACGGCGCGATCGTATAGTAGTCATAGTGCTTAGTATTGCCGCGAGTGAGCGAGCAAAGATTATCCTCGCTTGTGGCGAGGCAAACTGGACGTATGACGTACCGTCGGCACTTAGCAGGTGCGACAGGTGAGATACGACGTAGTCGTAAGTAACGACGCGGACCTCGTTGTATCTTCGGTTCTCCTTTTCCCTTCCGTTCCCAACCCCCCTTTGCCCTTTAGCCGCATAACACTCTTTTCCCATTCTTACTTCTCTCGTATATACCGTGGAGCACGAAAGATACTAAAGCCGATGCTGCTGAGAGAAACGGTTAACGCCGCATCGAGTTAACCGGCCGTCGTCAACGGTTTGTCTCGGTGCGCCGAGGAGTCGAGTAGCGCCGTTGCTTCGTAAACGTCGCAAAAGCTGGGGGCTTCGGGGAGGAGGAGGGCGGGAGAGAGTTGCGAGCAAGTGGAAGAGGGAGAAGACGAGAGAAAGCGTGATACAAGCCGCGGGAGGACGAGAGAAAGATAGAATAGATGTTAGAGAGTGAGGGTGATGGGAGACCCTACGCTATATTAACCCTAATGGCTCGCAAGGATATAAAGCACATCCCGCGCATACACTAACTCGTTATTATTGCCGCATAAATAACGTGATAATCCTGGCGTGGTGAAGGCAGCGCAGAAGAGTCGGGGATAGAGTATCAGTGGGGAGAAACCGAGAGAGGATAGGTAGATGATAAGAGTGGGAGAGATAGAGAGAAGGACGCCTAGTGCGAGAAAGAAAGGACGGGAGGGAAGCTTTCGTGGCCTCTGCCCCTCGCGTCTCATCACGGAAAAGCATCGGGCTACGGAACCGCGAGATCCCGTCGACGTAGTTGAGCGGCAATCCTTGGTAATCAACCCTACGATTCAAAGAGACTTTCACAATTTCGCGAGCTAACAACGGCTGCTGTACTTCAAGCGCCATCTAGTTGCCGATATTCGCTATGGAAAATTGGTGTGTTTAATATTTAAACATTGTTACCTACAAACAATCGCGTGGAATTGCGGTTTTCGATGTGATACGATCTGTTTCACTCGTAAAAAAAAAAAATAGAAGAGGCTTTTTGCCTAAAATCGCTAAACTTCATCCCCTCCACTTAAAAAAAAAAATCATGTAAAAATTAAATTAAAGTCGACCCTAATCAACTTATTATCCTAAATCCATCGTTATACTCGCGATGACTCATCACAAATCACGAATAGATGTTTTCATCGAACCAACGATCGATTTTGCCGACTTCGTTTATTTTATCCAGAAAGGATTTATATTAACCGAGTGAATCTGTTGTAAAAATCGCTATGACCACTTTAGCAGGTCGAACTGTAGCACGAACCGTCGACATTTTCTCCATTCGCTTTGCGCTCGGCGACGTTGTTTCTCAGTGGCACTGAGGGGGTGGAGGTTTGGGTTCGGAGGGTATGGGAATTGACGCAGGGTGGTAGAATGCTGAGGCAAAGCCGAGGGAGTGAAGGTGGTCTTGGATCGTCTAAGGAGGGTTGCAGGGAGAGAGACGGGGGGAACCGAGAGGAGAGGTGGCTCTGGCACTGGCTATGGCTCTGGTGCTCTGGCATGGCTGGCAGGGCGTGCGTCAATAAGCGTCCATCAGCCGTAATGGCAGTGAGCGCCACCTCGGATGCATTTAGATGGCTGTTTAGCTCAGGTTGTCTCGGTGGTGGCCTGAAAGTCCCTCTTCTCTCTCCACATGCGACCGCCTTTGAGCTGTTCTCTTACCTTCTCTATCCGTCTGTCTCTCTGTCCTTCACTCGCGTTCTTGTCCTCTCTTTCTCGATAGTAGCTATACGCTGCTGCTGTACGACCGCGCAGCCTGGCAATGACGATATGGCATCTAGAGAAGAGACACAGCAACGTTACGTCGGTGGAAAGGAGAGCAGAAAAGAATAAACGATAGAGCAGATGTGGCGGTCGGACAGGCAGCGACTTTCAACACTGACACGCAGCACGGTGAGGGTGTCTCATGACGCAGAGGTTAGTTATATCCTTAGGTCGCTCAGGTAAACGGAAAAAGAGAAAAGAGAAACGGATAAAGGGCGGAAGCGGGTTGGAAAAGAGTCAGCGAGGAATGAAAGGAGGATAAGAGACACGGACAGCCCTGTGGGCAGCTCTGGTGTTCTATCTCCTTTGTAAGGTACCGATGAAAGCCTTCGTCGTGACTCGAGTAATTAGATGGTCCGGTTTCGTTTTACCGACTTCTAATTAATTTGTATAAATTCAATCTACGTAGCAACGCAACGGAAACACTCGGCGCCACCGACAGTACGATGGTTCCACACTGCGAGATAATATCTTCGTTTCGTCTGATCCCCACCCTCTCGTCTCTCAGCTTTGCTTTAAAAGCTGAATCACACGTAAACTTTTTTTTTCTCACCTTCGTAAATGGCGAGTGGGTGCAATTTGCACTTTTCAAGATGTCGAGAACGTTAAGAATCAGCGATTCTCCAGAATTTGAATTTCATTTGATCCGCGAGAATGCGATATTGGATTTAATTAATTTGTTTAATTTTCACGTCGTAATACTAAGTTTACGAAGTATATTCACGAAAGACCGTAACTTCGTGGGGGACCGGGAGGGGGGGAGGTAAAAATTGAATGGAAGTTTAAGCAACTTGAATGAAGGTGCGTCACGTTCGATGCTAATAATTTTATTATATTTCGCTTTGAAAGTAATCTCGTGTGTATTAAAATTTCGTATAATACGAGACAAGCAAAACAGTTTATTACCGCGGTACATTATACAAATATATTTGTTCGAAAGATCGTACGCAATCTGATGATCCGTTGATAATCCTTAACCAAATAATAAACTGGAGTAGATAAAGAGAGTTTTCAGGATAAAAACGAAACCCCCAGTGCAAGAACCGATAATATAATGTCTTGTATGGAGATTGCGAGAATCGACGAAAAAATATATATATACGCAGGTCGATCGAGTGTGTATACTTGACCGGACGTTTCGACGTGTTAACCGCGAATCCTCGCTGAGCAGGAGCACCAGCGTGCAGAGCGCCACGGTATGCGGAAAAAAAAAGAAAAAAAAAAAAAAAGATCTCTTGCATGGCTGTCGCGAGAAGTCCAGGCGCGCGTCGGGATTAAGGACATTATTAACGGGGCGAGAGCGGGGCAACCGACATACTTACGTCCGGCCGGGAATGCCCGACGATAAATACCCGTGGACGAGTCGACGCGTTTGAATAAAATGAGGATTTTATGTTACGATCTCAGGGGGCCTCACGGCTCCATGCGTGCTTGTTGGGGATTCTGCGATCGAAGAGACCGCCCGCGATAGGACAACACGAATGCAGAAGAGAGAAGAGATTCCTCCCAATATCGTCGAGGACCCGACGTGCACAAAAAAATGTATATATTGTTTCTTAGACATAGATATATATATATATATATACAGGTGGGTTCAGAACAATTTACAGACGCGTTAGTAAGTGCCGACTGAGGGCGTTCGGAGTCATAGTCACTTAGTCGTTACTTCGCAAAACTGCATAGCAATCATCGAGTCTCTCGACGGCTTAATAGCTTTTATAAATGGACCAATGATTATCAACGGTAAACGAAGGTATAACGAGCGAGAACCGAGGGTGGAATATACGTTAAAGTAATTATAAATCACGCGGAGAGAGTAAATTCTAGTCAGCCGTTGAAGATGAGCTCCCAATGGCATTGAACGCACGACGATCTTGTCACGAGTATTAGAGAGCTCAGTGCGTAGGAGAAATAACACGAATAAGATAGTAGGAAAAGTAATAAACAATGAAACGGAGAACCAACGAAAGAGACAGGGACAGGTCCAACGACCGAGAGTTGAAGAAAACACTATACGATGCGAGAAACGAAGAAAAAAAAAAGGAGATAGAAGGTGAAAACGAGCGACTGGGTCGTATAGAGCAGAGCGGAGAAGAGGTTCGAAGATAAGACCCCGGCTAATGAATGCTGACGTGCTGCCTCGATCGTGCCGCCTCGACGCCACCGCGACACTACGACTCGAAGAACCGAAGAATTGTTGACGCATACATGCGAGAGAATCCGCCGCACGCCTGTATTGTAGTTCATGATTGCACACGTGTTTCTTTCTCCGCGTAACAACCAACCATTCGCCCGACTAATTCTCTCTGAAACCCTTTTTTTTCGGAGCTTCAAAATTTTCTACAGCATTGACGGAAACTTATGCTACAAGTTAAAAAAATGAGGATATTCTCCATATCGCGTTGCATTAAAAAAAATAAGCTGAATGAAATCGATCGAAAGAAAAATTGTTATGATCGGAGGTTTGAGGAGGATTCGCATGGAATGCCCCATGTCTATACGTATTGGAAGGAACGGAGGTTCGGGGCGAGTCGCGTCGCGAAGCAGGCGAGTCGAGTGAGTTTAGTCGGTGTACCCCGGAGTAAATGTAGGCCGTAATGTATGCCGTTGACGGGGCCGCCCTGCTCGACGCCATCGCCAACACTAAACAACCTGATGGACCGCGATATCCTGCCACAGGCATGTCACCGGGACGAATCCTCATCCCCCCATTCCAACATTCTACGACTTCTACTTTCTATACTAACTCTTTTTCTCTTCGTGTTCTCGTTTTTTTTATTTTTTATTTTTACCGACGGGCTTACATGCCTAATGTGGCCTAATGTATACCGCATATCGGTAAATTCAACCACCCAATAATACGCGCACACGGCTCACGTTTTTATTTATAATAATTTTTTTTTTCCTTTGCTGCAATGCCGCGGTGGATTTTGCAAGAAATTTTTCATTCGCATTCGAAGTAAATAAGTTATGTCTGCAGATATACTCGACACTCCTCTCGCGATATACGATCGATTTTTTTTTTTAATAACCGACTGAAGAGGAAGAATTACGCGCTTGTTTTTTAGTTGAAGTTATATCGGTTTGGCATCTGCGTCCTCGTAGCCGGCCAAATCTTCGGAAAGGACCCAACATTAATTGACAAATGAAACGTGAAAAAAATGTTTCGCTGCCTTTAATCTTAGCGCGGTAGTTGTTTTTTTTTTTTTTTTTCGGTGGAATTTTATATTTTTGTTTTTCCATTGAATTATTGAGATTATTGTAAATCGCCGGTCATAATATCTGGAGAATACTTTGCACTCACTCATCTCATACCAGTTTGCGCGACGGGTGGTTCGCGAGCGGGGTGAAAATTTTCATTCTCCGTTCCGCTCAGTGCTCTCGCGCGATATCGATACTACTTGAAATACAGCGGCTTCGGCGGAAGTCGGGAGGGTGAGAGGGAGGGTTAGCGGACCACTCGCCGTAGGAACGAAATATTAGACAAGAGGTCCGCGCGGCCACCGGCAAGGTATTGCATGGGGCAGTGTACACCCCTTTCCGCTTACCTCCCTTCGCTCGGGATATACAACACAAAGTTGCACCGCATCTCCGATGATTTAGTCTCGACCTTAATGGAGCTATAAATACTAGCTTTTCGATAGGGCGCAGCAGAATAAGAGGAACGTCCTTTCTCTCCTCCGCAACCGCCGCTTCCTCTTCGTCATTCCTCGGTCAATACCGAGGGCTCATCCAGCGATCTTTTCATTTTCTCGATCGAAAATTCTCCTGTATTGTCTGCGTTATATTCTGCATACTTGTCCGATATTACGCGAGTCACTGTTATCATCATTTCGTCGTTGTTGAAATGCGAATAAACCTACAAAGCTGTGGAGTAATGGAAATCGACTGTTCAAATGAGGCAAAAATGCAAAAGCTAAAAATCGATCGTCCTATACGACTCGATGAGACTTCGAGGCAATGCACTTTGAACCATCGTCGTGCGAATGTGGCAAATAATCGAGAAGAAGATGGCGAAATCGCTTCTTCTTTTTCTCATCTCTCGACTTTCTGGCGGGTTTTTTTTTTTTTTTCTATCTTCCAAGCGCAATCGCCAGCGAAGCCTGAACGGAGCACAAACATTCGCACTTATCTCGACACCGGTAAATATTGCTCATAGAATATTACGGTGCCGTAGATCTTGACGCGCGGCCACTATTTCCTTCTCGTTCTGCACCCCTCCCGCCCCCCCCCCCTAACCTTCTTGCATCCCGCGTGCCCGGTGGCTCTGAGTCTTTATCAAATAAATGGTCTGCATAATCATCGTGCCATCTTTGAGGATATCTCCCATGGCGCGATTCTCGATTCGCCATCGGTCGATCGCCCATTCGATATGGTTTTACATTTTTAATTCTTTGACGCCGAACCCTACATCATCGGACTCGTCTTTTTCACCTAAGATTTACTGCTTCTTTTTTTACTTCCCGAAAGAATTTCCAAATATAACAGAAAACAGAAGAAATAACTTTTTTTTCAATGGCTTCATGTTTTATATATTTTTTATTCTCTCTATTGAGATCGAGGATTTTTTCAAATTATTAGAATATCGTTAGAAACCATAATTTTTCTTATCCATGAAATAAATACGTTTCTTTTTTGAATATTGTTCGATTGATCCCCTCTTTCTGAAGACGCGTATGAAGAATTTTTGGAAGGTGAAATAAGCCGTGAAGACGCACGTTTAACGCGCATGTACTCTTCGTGCGGTGAGTCGACGAGCATGCGAAGCGTAAGGACGATCGCGCTCGCACCGGGTTATCGGCTCTATTTAAATACACGTCAGTGGCCGGTGAGTTATAGGACGGCCGTCGTGATTTGTGACGAACTTGCTCCGCCATTAATTACCGCGCAGCATCTTTCCTCGCCCTTACCTTTTGCCTCACGTGTTACGGTGTGGTACCATAGTTACGTAGTACTCCGCGCACCGAGGTTCGTTCACTCGTCAGCTCGCTATCTCCCTCTTGCAACTTCTTCGTTCGTTCATTCGCGATATATATCACAGTGCGAGAGCTTCTCGCCGATGGTATGGGATCTCGTCTCACTTGGTCAGACACGGACTCTTGCCGACTTCTCTGCTTCCACACGGTGTGCTTCCATTCTCTAGGCTTCTCTCGGACTCACGTTATAGCGAGGAGTGTACAGTCTCTCTCCCCTCACCTTTTTAATCTCTCCATTAATTGCTGCTCCTCTTCGCCTCTTGTGATTCGTAAATCCCTCTTACTCTCTCCCTCCGCATGTATCTTCAATCTAACTATTCTCTCCCTCTTTCGCTTTTGCTCGCTCGCACCCGAGCTCACCGCGAGAAGCAGATTGGAAATCCGTCCGCGCATGATGGACCGCGCGACCGCTCCACCAGAGATCCGTAACTACTTCACAACCTTCCATGGTAGCATACGGGGCACACCTTGCACCACGGTTCGTACGGGCAGAAGCCGTGGAAGCAGGTAGCGCTCTTCCACATCTATTCGTAATACACTACAGTATATTATATCGTATGCCCGCACCGTACCGTGTAATGAAAGGCTCAACGGACAGCTTCTAATACACCGTAGATTATAGTATATTGAACCGTATTCGGTACGGTCCATGGAATGTTGAATCTTCGGACACGACGCTTCGCGAACTTCACCTATCTCTCACCCCGTGCAACGCTTCTCCTCGTTGCTACTTCAGCGTTTTTTTTTGCCGCGTTATCTCTACGCTTCACTCTCAAACACGATGGCTCGTCATACGTGCCTTTGTAGTTTATTTATGAAAGCGAAGACGTGTAGGGGAATCGACTATCAGCCGTTGGATAACAGTTAGGCTCTGAGCTTTACGAATATCGCTGTAATATCAAGATGCGTTTTCATTTATCTTGTATCTTACGTCAAATCCCTATTTTTAGTTTAATTTAATTCTTGCAAAGGGTACAAATGAGTTCTTCGAACGTTTTACAAGTTCAACCGGTTTTTTTTTTGTTGCGCACCTATACGGAATGAAGTATATCGCAAAATATATCTATGATATATATAATATGTTTTCGTAAAAAGTGATTCATTATGAATAACTTTCAGAATATATTTCTGCCAATATATCACGAAACGTAATAGAAATTATGTGATTAATACATCAATAATATAAAAACGCCGAATCTCATATATTTTTTGCGTATATATTTTTAGGGTCCATATATATATTTTTTTTTGGGAATAATTGCGACATGCAATTGTATCGATTTTGCAGGCATCAGGGATTTAAAAAAATTTCAGAGCATTGAGACTAAAACATCGAAGCTTTTCCTCGGGTTGGAGGTACGTGTCCTCTCGCTAACCTAAACGAAACTTCGTAATTGCTGAACCGTGTCGGCGCTCCGATTTTACCGTTATACCGCACTGACATCTATGTGAGTCTAAATAATACTATGTTACGTGGATAGAAAATGGACAAAGTGCGATAGAGTGCGCGTGAACATGTGTTAGGAAGAAGGTAAGAGAAATAGAGAAAAGAAAATATTTTTTATAGTCGCGATCGATGCATTGAACCAACAGCGGGACAAAAGTGTTGCGCGAGATAACGTCTGTTCAATACATAAGTAATATATAATAAATATTTAGATAGTACAGAATACTATTATAGGTACAGCGAATCGCGAAGCGAGTACGTCGACTAGATTGACCTATTTGCAGAGGGATTAATGATGCGTATTAATTATTACGACCGGTTGCCCGGCCGCCGACGTTATAACGCAAAAGTGATACGCATTTATAACGCGTATCGGGAGCTATCGGAGCGACTTTATCGTTCGTCTATTGCGGCTAATAGCGTGATATCCCCGTGAGCTCGAGAGCAACTGCATCCCGGATTATAATATAGTATACAGTGTAGTATGGCGTTACGCAGCGCTAGGTTAACGCTGTACCTCTCGCGAGAGCCGCGGTTCGCACATATAATAATGCGCCAGCATGGTGCATCCATTAATTTCAATCACGTGTTTTATACACAGATTATCGAAACTGATTTTCATCTGTAGTATATAGTGCCAATCGAACCGAGAGAGGAGATCTATATATTCCCATTGAAACAAGACACTGCATTTTTTATTATTATTGTTATTATTATAATACTGATTAATAGACACATTAATTAATAATAATACAGTAAAACATCAAACCAATCTCTATCCGTAGGCGATTCATGGTACGTACCGGGCAAAGCCATGCGCATTGCTCTTTCGTGTGATTTATTATTAAACGAGAAATAAAACATTGTACATTTTTCATACGCTTGAATGTACACGTGCGGCGATCAGGGGGAGAAGGGGGTGGGAGAAGGGGAAAGAAAAAAAAATTGTTATCAAGTCGTACTTCCTCCTCGTTCCGTATGTCGGTCGTCTCGGTAAGATCTATGGTTACTTTCGGCTTAACTGCGATAGGCAGAACTCAGCGAAGCATGGACAATAGAGAATAAAGTCGAGAGTCTGTGGATCTCCTCGTAGGCGGGCTATAACGCGGACGGACGTGAGATAACGCGGTCCCGCCCGACACGCATCCATCCTACCAGGTTCTATGTAATTATCCACGTCGCGGAGATCCCATATACTATCCGCTATGGTTGTATTAGAGTATAGAGACGCGAGAGTGGCGGCACCCATTGCCCGTATATATCAAATAGATGTATGTATACCGTCCATGAATGCTGAAGCTTCCAATAGAGCAGAAGAAGCTTTACTTTATTCTCAGTTGAGATAATGTTTGTGCGTATTTGTGGCTATGTATGTGTGTATGTTAGTGCGCGCGAGAGCTCTTGCGTGCCCACCTTCCCTTCGAAGAGAGACCGCTGAGGATCACATAAATTCAGTGGCGCGGTAGTCCTCTCTCACTGGCATCGGGGTCCGGTTTTTCGGCCACCCCGAGCCGAATTTAACAGGGGGAATAGTCGTCCACACCCTTGAAATACCAAAACTTACATTCACGAGGCATCGTCATCCGCACTCCCACGAACATTTCTTCGGCCCCATCGTGGGAATTTCTCATTCTCTTGTAATCGTTGCACGGAAATCTATCAATTTAATCTTCAATCGATAATGATTTTTTTCCGAAGTTCAGACGATGCGGCAAAAGAGAATATGCGTGGGCAGTGAATATTGGTTGATCCAAATTCTATATTGTATCCGTATCGTGTTAATAAACTCGAAATAAATTGTCAAACTTTTACGGGATGTTGAAAGAAAATATTTCCATTATCGTTATCAAATCGATCGTATCTTTGATATTAAAAAAAAATTAACAAATAATTACTTTTTTGTCAATTCCGGTAACACAATTTCGTTCCTATACTCGATAAATCTCGAATGCAAAAGAATCGTTGCGTCCAAATGAGATATGCGAATCGTTTGGGAATCTCCCTGAATACGTTAGTTAATTATACAGCTCGATTCTTAACTATCGCAATTGCGATTCGAAAAACCCCGAGGACTTGGTCATCGCGGAGTCACGACGGTCCCTGGCGATCTCCGTTCGGATAGAAGAGCAAACGGGATAGAGGGAAATCGTGACAGAGGAAACGGACCGGGGGGCGGCAAAGGGAGAATGGGGGAGGGGGTGAGGGACAGTACAAGTGTTCAGACGAGAAGGACAGATGCTCGTAACGAGACCAAAGGACTGGAAAGAAAAAGAAGAGGGATAGAAACATGTGGAAGGGGAAAAGAGAGTCTCCGGGACGTGGCCGATCAACGATCAATCGTGAAACGGCCGCGATTATTTCACGTCAGTTTAATTAGCACGCGGCGCCGGTACGCCCGATAAAACTCAACGGAGAGAAGCAGCTAGCCACGGCTATCTCACGGGAATCTGATTTATGGCAAGTGAGCCTCGTACCTGTATGCGTTTATAGTCTACAGTATAATACGTATTTGTGTGAATACAACACATATCGCACTTGTGGTGTTATGCACGCTGCTGGAAACTAACGTAGTTCTCAAGTGAAGGATTCACCAGCAGCGACGTATTAGTGTACCCCACAGTTGAAGTTGCGGAGACTGTCAAGTCGTTGGTATAAACTACTATCCTGGCACTGTATACCTGTGTGTACTCAGGGGTATCGAGTTGTCGAATGATTGTGGTATCCATGATAGTATGGATCCCATGCCGCTATAGACATACATATACGTATATACATACCTTCGTACGCCTATGTGCTTTGTACATTCACCACAGATAGACGAGATGCGCGTTATACCAAATCTACGGCTGACTATAACAACTCTCATTTTTACAACTATGGCGTTATCGCGCTTATAAACAATATCTGTCGATTCATGTACACATATAAGGCAGCGCAAGAATCTTTCTATGTGCAGTATATGGGATCCGGCATTATATTGCATTCTAGCGACTCGGAGTCTCCGCTTCTCCAAGATATGAGTTTATTGTACGACACGCGAATATACGAACCGAGTTTAATTTAACATCAATGAGAAAAGTTGTTATCCAACTGCAGGATATACTGGTGCAGTATGGCTGCTCTTGCATGCTATGCGGTTTTGCCCATCGTAAGCTTTTTTTTTTTTTTAATTTAATGTGGTATAAGGTAATTCGAGTGTTACAATTCGGTATATTTTCTCACGGGATGAACCAATCGTTAGTTTTTTTCAAGGTTTTAATTTCGCGATCAAAATTCGTGAATCTGCAGCGTAATGGAGTAGCAGATATAAAGCGAATTAAATGTTAGTATAGCTTTACGATATATGCAGCAGGAGAAAACTTCCGACTCGGAGACATTCACTGTCAGCGGAGAGTGGCGAGAGCTCTGACCAGTGACAGCCACGGAAAGAGTGTCACCGAAGGCACGCAGAGACTCCGCACGGTCGGAAGATCGAGAGAGGGAGGGCGGTGCGGGGTCACCGGTCGGTGACCCGTTACCGCGTCGTCCGCGAAGACCAAAGCTACACAGGCTTCGGGATCTTCCTCCTTCACTTTTGCTATCCGAGAGCCCAACAAATGAACTTCACTGACATTCATTTGCTTGTTAAACACGCTTAGCGTGTGCAACTAACACTCTCAGGTATGCGGAAGATCGTCAATGTCAATCGCCGCTCTTTAAAAGCTTTTCGAATTTCACGATTTTCAAAAGGAGTCTCTAAAAGATTTACGAATAACGACGACTGATCGTGATCCTTGGAGATTAAATATTGCGATTTTTTTTTCAAAATTTAATGAATTAATTAAATGCAAAATACGGGGGTAAAGAATTGCGATTATTAGTAAAGCGCACAGGACGGAGGATAGATGCGATCGGTCCACAGATCAACAGATAGCAAACGCGATTTCGATGCTGTGCTAAGATTGCGAGCCATCAATTCGATCCGAGAGCTCCCACGGCGGCTCTCGGACCTTGCGAACGATTTCGAGGCGCATATGTCGTCGTTGGTCACTTCGTTACAACCCGTGCCATCTGTTGGGCCTTTCAGGTAAGTAAACGAGAGTCGTCTGTAGCAATCAATGTGGCATAACGAGAAGAAGAGGGACACATAAGCCATACAGAGGCCGATGAAAACACATACAAACGCGGATGAATTTTATCCAAGTGGACATCACGGACCTCTGCCAAAGTGCGTCATTAAGATTTGAAGGACGCCATACGAACGGCTGCAGGGACAAGCCGTCTCGTCGATATATGGAGACAACGAGCGCGCATACGTATATTTTTCTCATCGAGAAGAGAGAAACGTTAATAAAGCTAACGTGGAACCCATTATCCAGTCTCACCGATCGTTTCTCACGACGAATTATTAGTTTCTTTCTTCGACCGGCAACGTTCCGACTTTCTTACTTTTACGTGCGTCAGACACTCATCTTGATTAAACGCCCGGGACAGGGCGAGAGACATCGCGAGCGATAAAGCGCGACAATCGAATAAGGATCTGTCAAGGAAGCGCTTATTGCACATTGGTACCCACAGGGAACCCGCGAGCGATCGAGTAATGATCACAATGGGCGCTTGAGCTTAGAAATATTGCTCGGTAGATTTTATTATACAGTGTTACAAGTTGATATCTATGCAGCAAACCACAATGGCTAAGGTCAGGACCCCTCGTGGTACTTCGATCGTTCTCGTGTCTGTGCGGCTCGTGCACACGTCCAGTTCACAGATAATAATGCACTCCGCGCAAATGCGGCCCGCTTCGTAGTTCTCATCCTCTTCGCTTCCTTGACTTCATCGGAAGATTATTCTTCCTGTAGGGGTCATTGATCTCGGGGGCTACACATCCATTGATATTCTTCTCGAGTGCATCCAGTTTCAATGACAGTTATTATCGGGGCGTCAGGCGGTATCGAAGATGTATCTTGTTTTTGTAATGCGGAAAAAGCTATTACTTAATTGTCGCGAGGAGTTACCGCGATGCAGAGCGCCATTCTCCCTCTTGACGTGGTACCATAATATCTACTCATAGGAGTGTTAACGGAACTATTGAATTCTATCATTCGTCAAAACGTCCCGTAAAAGATCGTTGAGAGATTATTATTTTTATGATGCCAAAGCTTTCAGATCGTCGTTGACGAAAATTAAATTTGGTAACTTTTTTTTTTTTTTTCTTTTAATTGCGGAAGAGATATGGCGGTGTGGAGAACACGGTTAGGTTAAAATAGGAGGAAGTGGTGAAGGCCACAGAATGCATGTTCGCGTTCCTAGGATGTCCTCCTCGAGTGACTGAGACATCAAACCCCACCCCTCACCCTCGGCTCTGGCGTGCCACGTAAACTTCCCGTGTACCTCTCTGCCTACTACGGGGCCCGGGCGGTGGAACGGAACCACCGACTACGAGGAAGGAGACGAAATGTTAACGTTGCAAGGGGAAAGAAGCGAGAGAAAGAAGGGAGGAGAGAAGAAGCAATTTGTCCGGGAGCGGGGCGATGCGATGCGTATCTTACGCAGCGCCTTCGTCCGCCGCCTACGTAATGCGCTCTCATCCCTCATCCTTACACGACGGACCACAGTGCGTGATGTTCTTCCTTCTCTTCTTCTGGGCACTGTTTGTACCAAAGCGTCCATGCGTGTGCCGCTCTTTTTATTGCCGCAGCTCGATCTAGTCGCGTGTACGAATCTAATCCGTGTCTCGTGTCTTAACCGAACCTGTGGATAGTCTCCTGCCGCGATTTATTGAGCGCTATTTTTCTTAACTAATAGACACATTAATTTTTTTTATTACAGATAGTGTAGCGTCACAATTCAGGGATAAACGAGCCAAAAACCTTTTTTTTTTTCTGTTGAAACTTAATTTTTTCCACGTAAAAAAATCAGTTCGTAAAATATATATCGCATTTCGATATATACATATTGTTGCCGCTTATTTCGATCTGTTTGGCGGGCGAAAGTGGATGAAGCTGAAAGATAACATTTCTTTTCCGCGAGTGTTAAAAAAATTATTTCTTGAAAATCCGGAACGTCCTGATCGACTTTCGAACGAAATTTTTTTTCTGGAAATCTCTAATTTGCCGCGCGTTTTTCGCTTTAAAAAAATGTTATCCAACTCCTTCAAGTATCGTAACTTATATTTATTCCCGTCGAACCCAACAGACACGAAAGTTTTTCCGATAGTCCATCGGGGAGTGAAGATATCGTCATGTGAAAATATGAACAATTGTATCAGTCATAATTCACAGTCAATGTATTTTGTATCGTTAACAACGCCACGTAATTTCCTGTTATCGCAATTTTCACCGAAAAATTCGCCTCAAAGAATTTTTCACTCAAAATTTTCTTTTATTTTTATAGTATTATTTATTATTTCATTCTACATTTTTTTTTTTTTTCAAGTATATCGTTCGAAAAACTTTTTGAAGTGCGCCTGTGTCGCTACACAAAAAATATTAAAAAATCGTTCCTTAAGTGAATAAAATACGAAAGAATTCCCCCATCGTCTCATATTTTTGTCTCTATTTTAATAATTCGTCCCTCTCCCGTACAATCGAATCTTTGCGTTTCGGTTTATCTGCCCGTACGAATTAATCGCAATATAAATAGTGCCTGTCGTGTGTAAGACGTAAACAACGACAATTCTGCTTGACACGATGTCTCGGTTTTAATTTACAAACCGGCTCGTTCATTCAGCCTTACAACGCAACTCGCAGGCAGCTATTTCGAAAGTGCGGTAGTGTTACACTGGAACACGAGATTTCAAAAAACTTGGCAGAAAAAAAACGAAGGAAGATCGAAGAACGAAGAAAAAAAAATAAAAAATAAATAAAAACAGAAGAATACGACAAAAGTTGGAGTGTGCAGAAAGAGAAAGAAGAAACGTGAACGAGGGGGTCTATATGTCCTACGGGGACGAAAGGAGGTGGGCGCAGAGTAGAAGAGTAGTAAGGACGTTCGTGGAGAAAAAGCAGACGCGACGCGCTTGTCAAACGCGACCGCGCGAGCGCAGATACCGGGCGCTCTCGGATATAATAAAGATGGCGATATAGGAGTCATAATGTAGTGGTGTGCGGGATAGTCGTCGTTCTCCTCTCCCACCTCCCTCCTCCGCCGTGCACCGATGTAACCAAGCTGCAGAGTCGGCTGCTGCAACGGTGACGGCGGTGGCGGCTTGCATTCCGTAGCTCCCACGAGAGAGGACCGTCCCCGTCAGCCTCTCACTCACGCTCGGTCCCCGAGACAAGCCCTTACTAATGGAGGAAATAAATTTCGGATTAAATCGTAGCCCGGCTACTTTATAAGGCTGCTGGCTTCTCCCCTCCCCTCTCTATCCTTCTATATCCTCTTCTCTCATGGATCTACTGCGGTTCTGGACCTCTCGAGGTGAGTTGCTGCTGATGTTGCTCCGTTTGTTGCTGCCTGGCGTTCTTGTCGCACCACGAGTGTGGTGATCCCGCATGAACGCCATGGACGATTCCCTCTGACATATCCATGCGGTCAATCCACTATTCTCGTCGAACCGTTCTCTCTTCCCCTCCCCCTCTCCCTTTTCCTCTGTTTACCAAAAAGAGGAACAGAGGTGACTTTACTTTTCCTTCTGTTTGTCACTCTTCGCTCGCCGGTCTTATCGTTATTTGCTTCCCTCCCCATTCTTCCCTCGTCTTATATTCCATCGTTTTCTTAAAGATTCTCTACCCCCTTTTTCTTTTTTTCTTTCCAGCATTCATGTAAGTATCGTATACATTTATCTCATTCATTCAACGAGAATAAGCGAATGTGTACGGTCAGTTGGACGATTCTTGGACGCAAGCGTCGTCATATACATTTTATTTCCGATTCATTCCTCGGCGTGCGCATATGTCCAGCTCGACGCACGGCATATAAACTACCCTTTCTATAAAGAAGACGGGCGGAGTTCGAAAGGAGGAGTTGTCAGAACAGAAAAGACGTGATGGAAGAAGGAGGAGAGGAAGGAGGTGCACGAGAGGTGGATACGCCACGAGATATGGAAGTCTTCCATCTTTAAGCCTATATGTCCTGCAAGTACATGTACTAAAGTACAAGTACACAGTATATCGAGTGTGCATTTTGTAAAAGTGCGCGCGTGTGTGTGTATTTGAGATGAAAACGTTGAGGGAAGGAGCGAGTATACGGGTCATAAGAGGTAAATAGAAAATGAAAGGAAAGAATGGCGGATGAGAAGATGAAGAAGAGAGAAAGAGGGCGAGAGATGTAACCAGCCCGTCGGCTATATGAACGTATGAAGACGAGAAGAACGGGGGAAAAGGAGGGATGAAGAAGTTGGCTGGAGGGATGGTAGATGGTGGAAAAGGAGGGGCCCGCGGTGTAACAGGATGAAGAGAGAGGGAGGGGCAGAACGGGGGACAGCACGCTGTGCTGTCCTCCATAAATCTATCAGCCGCGGTTGTATAAATACGACTCAATGAGGCGACCGTGAATCACCCTGACGTGCTTCATAAGTCCCGGGAGTTTATTAAACCGGCGGGCATTTCTCATGTCGGGGATAAGATCAATACGGCCGCGCGCTCGGCCACGCTTGGCCCTAACCCCCTCCCCCCCCCTCCCCCTCTCTCCTCCGCCTTCTTCGTCATGTCGTTCTTTCCCATTGCCCATCCGCTCTGGCGTCTCCTCTTTTCTCCAACCGTACGATGACGAACCAAAATAATGAGGTAAATAATAGAAAATAATCGGTGGATATCACGCGACTTTGCCGTCTTCCCATTTCTTTCCACCGACCTCCGTTCGCAATGTTGGAGTGGCCTTCGATGCTAAGAAATTGTTGTTACCGATATACCGTACGAAAGCGCGCCTAAGCCACGCGATGGGCCACTGGCAAGCTGTGAACCACCGCCGAATCTCGCTGCAGGTGCCTTTGGAATATTTGTTTTGCTTTTTTTTTTTTTTTCATACACGAGAGAGGTATGCAAGCGCATGGGGAAAGGAGTCCATCAAAAGCTATAAATATAATACTATCGGGAGAATAAGAAAGAATGGGACGAAGTTGGAGTCGAGGCTCGTGAATGCATTGCCCTGTAGCCAGTTATGCACTTTGGTCAATGCTGCATTCACTCTCTGCCGCCCGGGCACTCACTCACTTTGACGGGGACAAAAGGTATAATGAGCGGTTGGTTAATTAAAAAAAAAAGAAAACACGGAAGCGTCGCTACGGCGTGTCGCACACGATCGAAGGAGAAATTACCAGTAGGGAACGGCGAATGACCACGCAGAATAGCCGTGAATAACAGTCGTTGAATTCAATTTTTATTTTTCCTTTTTTTTTTTCTCATCTCACATTAACATTAAATGGACCTATACGATTTTTCACAACGAGGAAATATATCGATGAAATACCGATACTCTCTGATGAAATATCCCGATTAATCGCGAGAGGTTTGTCAAAAACGAAAAATACAAGATCCGTTCCATGAACGAACTCTCTGCGTTACGCTTCCGGTATTCGCTCGAACATCGACGATGAAGAGGGAACAAAAAAAAAGTGCTCATCGTGGTATACCAGGTGGATACGTGTACGAGTATATGAGTAACCGTGATGTACAATCAGAGTGCGGTACTCTCTCTCACACTCGTTCGATCTCACCATCCCCCGCTTCCCCACCCGCCCGCCCCCCCTTCCCTAACCCCTTTCCTCCCAGTCTCGCGGTACGTAATATCGGCTCTCACTATATTATCTAGCAAAACGAGAGACGGTGCCGGGGCTATGGAACTTTTATCGCTGTGTGATATACGTAGACGGTTCAATTCGAATCTCGCTGCACGGAATCCTGTATAGTATAGTACAGTACATGCAGCATGGTACATATAGCGGTTGGGGTATACCATAGTAAACTATATACCTCCGCGGTGCCCTCCTTCCGTTCGTAACATAGCCTTTAATTAGTGACCGATAAATTTAGACGCTCGTTCGCATCGCGCGCTTGGTAGCCATCCCCCCCCCCCACTTCTCTTCTTTCGCAAGGGTTTATCTGCTGCTATTGCAGGATTGTATAGATACTCGTTCGGCGCTCACTCGTTGAAACAATCTGTACTTATAACTGTGTAACCGATGACTTCCGTATACCAGCAATATATATGTCATTTGTCGCTGAATCGTGCTACTTGATCGATTAATCAATTGCGATATTCGATGACTATAGAGGTTAAAAAAAAAAAAATTTCGGAAACTTCGATTATCTTGTAACACTTTTTTTTTTTCGAATGTCGTAATTTTTTTATATTGGGATACGATATTCATTGTTTATTGTGATGCGTGTGTATTTGCAATACTAATAGATTTTAAAAGTATATAGTCATCAAGCGGAAGCTTTATTTGGATTTAATAAATAATAAAACTTTAGGTTTACGGTTTATGTGGAATCGTCACATTTCACCGTGTAGTGTACTATAGGGTACTGAGGTCACATGACTCACAGGGTTCAACATATCGCTCGACCCTTCGCGTAGAGGGTTCTCGTCAGACGAGCATCTATAGGTCACGTTGTTGACCTAGTTGCAGGCTACGAAGTTATTTTACGCTGATGATCGTCGTACGTGAAGAGAAACGTGAAATATCAGACAGGATATCGTCGTGACACAAATTATAAGTTTTATCGCTAATGACAGTCGTACGTTAACAATTTTAATGTTGACGTACTTATTGACGTTATTCAATAATTAATTTTTTTTTTTAATTCTAACGATGTAAATGTCATGTGCTTTATGTGTCATGTATTGTAATGTGATTTTCGTTGTAACGAGTAATCATCGGAAAATTTGACAATTTTATACGACTACATACGACTGCACGGTCCATATGTATTAAACACGCAGCACATGAAATGTATAATACGATCGTAACGACTTCCTCCAGCTACAATGGGCGATGACTGTCCATAAATAGAACTGAAAAGGTAAATTAAGTAGTATTCCGACATAAATTGGATCACTGCAATTTGCCTGACTAAATTGCATTGTAATTTTTTTACAGCTTTCGAACGGTTCGGTAAGGCATGCTGTTCGTCCTGAAAAACTGTTTTCCACTTTAGTTGTATTGCGTATATAATTAAAAAAATGTTCCACGCTCTGTCCTATCGACAGAGCGACAGCCCTCACTATCTCTCTGTTTACTGTACCACAATATAGCAGAGCTTTCTTTAGGCCGAACAGAACAGCACTATTGAATGATTGGTTATTGGTGTCGTCACAGCGTGTAGCATTTTAAGGATCTTTCTTTATACGTGACAATTGAAAGGATGAAAAACACAAAGTCCATTAGTTAACATTGATTCGAGGCGAAAAGTTAACAGAAACGAAAGCTTCGCTTTCTCGTTCGTTGGCTGCTCATATCGATTTTCCGGTTCCGGTTGAATTTCGATGCTGCCGCACCGGACAAAGTTCGCTTGTTTGCGTTGTGCACAGAGATTTGTGTGGCTTGTATAGTGCTCTGATTGCAACGGGGGAGGTCGTGCGAGAGGAGAGGAACGGAACTGAGGAGGGGTTGCTATAAGGGGGTAGAAGAGATGGGAAGCGGGATGGGAAGTGGGGTTTCGTAGAGGATACGCGCGCGCCGTATACAGTTGTTTCGGGGGGCCCCCGCGATTATCTACTCGGCAGCATCGGCAAAGTTGTGATTTAGTATTTTCCACGCCGTTAATTTATTGCCAAGCCTACCACGTTACGGTTAAACATAGTTCATTACCGGCGGGGCTGTAATTAAAGCATATAATAACGAGTCGTAACCCTCGAGGCCCTCCGGTCTTGTAAATCTTTGCGGCCGACAACCTCCTCATCCCTCCCTCCCCCCGTGTTTCGATCATCATTCGTCTGCTTTCTGATCTTTCTTCCACTGTGTCTGCGTTTCTTTGCTCTTTTACCAATCCGACTCGTTCGTTCTACACTGAGATCTGGTATTATAAATAAAAATAATAATAAGCGAGTGGATGAAATGTATCGTGAAAGCAGCAGCAGCAGCTCTCACGGTACCAGGGGTTGGGAGGGGGGGGGGGGGCGAGTTATCGATATGGAATTTAGTCAAACTACTCGATTGCACGTATTTCGAGTGGAGAAAACTGTTATAGGATTGCTTAAGCAAAAGTGCAAAATGGATGAACGATTATTTGTATTTATTTCTTCAACGACGACGAGAGATTCTTACGCTTTATCAAGTGTTAATTCTCTTCGTTATCGCAGTACCGGAGTTCTGGGCAACGATGTACCGGAACTATAGATATATCGTGCGATCTATGGATGAATGCTCTACCTTCTGCTGGCACCGTCGAGGATGGGGTACAAGGCGGAGGTAGAGATGGCGGATAGAGAAAGAGAACGCGAGAAAATGAGGCAAGAGGGAGGGAAACCGGTGCGAGCAGAGGATGACTGGGGTACAGGGTGGAGAGGGCGAAGAGTAGATGGAGGTTGAATGTTTCTTCTAGGAGCCCGCCGCGCGATTTATGGAGCGAAGTGACGGGAGGTGTTTATTGTGCAGCATCTGTTACGTTACTCCGGCTCTGCCGCTTGTCTCACTTCCTCTCTTTTTATCCACGAGCTTCTCTCCCTCATATTTTCTCTCTCGCACTGACGCGTCTCTTCGCTTTCGTTCCTTCGTTCGTTCGTTTCGTTCTTCGGCGGAGCTCTCGCAGGTTCACGCCAACCCGCCGCCGCCGACGCCGTCATACATACAACAGACGCCCTCGATTTATAGTTTTGAATTAGACGGGAGAGAGTAAAAGAAGTCGGTCTCTCGGCGCGCGAGCGCGAGCTTTCTGCGTAAATTTTACCGAGGTGCGCGCACCCTCGGCTCCTCTACGATACTTCCTCTTCTCTACTTCGCTCCCTTTGCTCCCTCACCTCCGTGCCGTCCGCGGTATTGAATTTTCTATCGTTACTGGACGCGATAAGTCTCCGAAGCTTCGGAGAAGCATTCTACGCTTCATCGTTACATGGCAATTTGTTGTCAAGAATTCGCTCTTTGTAGGGAAGAATGCTACACGAGTGAATCTTTAATGATTCAATAGAATGTGTAACAGGTGACTCAATAAATGAGTTGAGTTGCGTGTTATCGTTGAATTCAAGAGAAATCGATGGCTCTCTCTTTTTTTGACTCAACCACTTTCTGTACCTTGAAGCGAATCCGGCGACTATGTGGATGGAGCAAAATGATCACCGTACCCACCTTCATCCATCCTCTCTCCCCTTACCTGCGCGCCACGAGAGCTGCTGATGGCAGGAAAAAAGGTGTAAATCTGAACGAGAATCGCAGTCGGAAACGAGTTGTCACCGCACGCTATTCCTCTTCGTTCGTTCGTCGTCGTGGCCGTCTTCATCGTTCGTTCCGTAGTAGCCGTGCCTTCTATGTCGAACGGGGGCCCGGGTGGCGTAGAACGAGAAGAAGCGAGTACCGGAGAATGACTGGAGGGAGTCGGAGGGGAGACGCGGTACTTCGTCGCGGACGGAACGTGTCGAGATGCCAGAATCTCGGTCCTGAATCTCGACCGTGAAGAACCCTACGAGGCCGCGTTCCACCCGTTACCAGAGTGACGATCGCCCCTCGGCTGTCTCGTTACCTTCGATTAAATTTGTCATTGAGAACCGAGAGAGAGAGAGAAGGAGAGAGAGTAGTAGTGCGACATCCTCGTGAGCGCGCTGGCGAACTTCACTGTCCGCGTTCCTTCACATTACTCAACATTCCAACTGATGCTGGGATACTATTAATTTTAATAAATGCGGGTTAAAGACCTTATCGGACTTTTCAATTATCGTCTATTAATTCTCGACGAAAAAAAAAAAAAAAAACTAACGTTATCGAAGGAAATTCATTTGAAGTCGTTAACTCCCTCGTTACTAATATTTTTAACTATCATCCGAAAGTGTGGGAATCTGAATTCGAAGCGAGCGAGTTGAGATGGCCGGACAAGCGAAATTGATGTGTTTTCGAAGAGTCTTGTGAAAGGGACAAGTCGTAGATGACATGGATGATCGACAACGTTTATCAGCGTCCGATCTCATGTTTACAATAAAATATATATGTAACTTTTCCAACGCACGAAATCGATGAACAATAAAATGACGAATAACGAATTCTTTGTTGCTATACATATGTAGAAAATGATGATAGCGATTGGCAGCGTTGCGGCCAAATTAGCCAAATATAGTTAACAAATACATACATATTCCCTGCAATGTGAGGCAAACATGTCGATACATCTATACATGGACCCTTCTAACATTCATCCCTCGAGCATAAGTACGGCCCTACAACGCTGCTACTGCGATGGATCGCTCTGGCTGTTTACGCTGCTCTTTACCGTAGCGACGGGACCAGCCCGGGTGCGGTGCGGTACGCGCCGGGAAGCGTGTCATACGCGACGCGTCAAGTGCAGACCGTGACGTCAGCGACAGCCAACAAAGACCGTGTAGTCCGCACAGGGTGGTGCGAACCACGAAGAGGGATGGAAAAGAGGGCCGATGAGGGTGCTGAAGGAACCACGTAGAAAGGTACTGTACGTCGGAGTGAGAACGAACGCCAGACTCCGATCAAGAGTACGAGTAGCTAGTGTGGGTGAGAAGCAGGAGCGGTACCAGCGTCGGGATAGAAGCGAGAAAGCTCCCGCGAAAGGGAGAGGGCGGGAGGGAGGCAAAGGAGCTTGCAGTACCACGTAGAGGAAAAGAGAAGAAGGGAGGAAGAGAGATGGCGAGATGGGAAGAAGAGGGGACGTGAACCAGCGAGAACGAAGTCCCGGCAGCACCAGAAGCACGAGAAGCAAGAGGCAGGGAGACGCGTCACTCACTCGCTTCGTGTCACTTACACAAACAGACGTACATCACGAGCAGGCAGCGGCAGCAGTAGCGAGCGAGCTAGCTACGTGTTCCCTTTTATGTTCCCACACGCGCGCTCGCATAAACCTGTCAGTCTCGTGTCACGTGCAGCGCAGTCATTCACTGTCGCCGGCAGCGCACCGGTTGCAGTCACTGTCGAGGAGCGAAGAGGAGAGGCGAGCGCAGTGCCACTGTGTGCCGTTCCTCCCCGCTCCGTTCTCCCGAAGTCGCCGTCGAGAACCCTGACGAAAGAGTCAAGATGCCACTGACGAACAAACGAAACTATACCAGTGGAACAGCTGTATCGAGACTAAAGCTTCTGGCACGATCTACCGATGTTTCGATGTACGATACTTCAAACAGACGTCTGAAGATCTTAGATATTCCCGTTAACATATAAGAAACTTCGTCAAAGAACCCAAATATGGCGCGCATCGTCGAATTTGTATTTAAAATGTTTGTTTATCAATAAATTCGAATATCTATAGGCCACCATCGATCTGAAATACTGTCAAGTTCGGTCAACAAACGCAAATGGATCCCGACATGCGTCACTCTACCCGTGCATTGAAAAAAAATTAGTTGACAAAACTAATAGTTAGTTAGGCAAATGACTTAAAAAAAAAATGGATCGTACTAACTGACTATTAGTTTTCTTAACTAATCGTTAGATCTCTCAACTCGTTAATTTTTTCAGCGTGCTATAGGAAATCTTCAAAATATATCTTCAACTCGATATATTTCCTAAATTACCAATGGAATTGACCAACGAGTCTATTACCGACAGGACAGCATTTTTTTAAAGTAACGAATATATAAACAATATTGACGCTAAGAATAAAGTTAACGATATCAAAATGAAAAAAATGTCAATATTCTTCGAAATGAATATATGAAGATTTTTTGAAATTGTAATGCCAGCAATGAAGTGGAAATTTCAATAGGCTTTGGTGGAGATATTGACAACAACATACGTTTCTCTTTTCTTTGATAGTTCACGTCGATAATTAAGTATCCTCCATTAATTCGCGCGATATCTAACTAACGTCGAGATCCATTTGAAAGATTTTCCTCTTTTTGGCTGAAATCACGACTAAGGGATGCAGATCGCGACGGTTTTGCACTCATCTCAGAATTTCTCATGCTACAGGATCGCACACTTTTTATCTTCTTTTGAAGATTAAGGCCATAGTTATTCCCGAGGAATATAACTTCATTTTTTAATACGTACGAAGGATATATATGTACGAGAATCACAAAGGAACGCATGGATGTCAATAGCAGTGTTAAAATGTTCACGAAATCTATAGGATCATATGACAAGACGTTACACCGAAACGGAAAGGAAGTTGATGGCAAAGCGATTGATAATTTCTTCGCTGAATGTGTAGAGAACGTGAGTAGAAGAAAGGTTTGAGTCTTTTGCTGCTCGTTGGAAGAAGAAGGAGGGTACGAGAGGAGGGGAAGGTAAGAGGATTATGCTCGTGCTGGCGGATGTGCGGCCCCGGAGAGCCCCGGAGGTTTTATGAGATATGAAAATGAGGACGGCCGTAATAAAAGTGATGTAGGGGGCTCCTCAGAGTCGTTCCTGAAGGCGCCACGAGTCACTCGTCAGGTTTATGCGGAGACGTCCATCATCCCAGTGACGGGCTTCATTGCCTCCTGGCGGCGAAGCGCTCCGATTCCACGCTTCTCCGGTTCTACGTCCGTCTACTACTCCCTGCCCCCCGCTCTCCCACACCCTTTACTCGACTCGCGCTCTTATCCTCCCCGTGTGCCTTCACTCCTCTTCACATCCTTCTTGGACTCATCACATTTCGCCTCGCTTTTTCCTCCTCGTATCTGTCCGAGCGTTCCGAATCCTCCCGAAGCAGTGAACAAACGAGAAAGAATGACGAAGACCGAGATAACATGAACTCGAAAGCTTCACTCTAACAAATACTTTACTGCTTCTTCTACTACTACTACTACTACTACTACTACAACTACTGCTATTACTACTACTACTACGATTTCGTATCTACTTGGCTATCCCGAGGAACGTCTTCGGCAACGTCCACCCGCACGGCCGTAGGCGTGGTACCTTGAGTGATGTACGATTTTATTCGGTCGACACACGCGAATGTACTGTCGATCCGAGTTCTGCGCACCTCGCTCGAGTCACGTTCTCTATCCCCGAGCGAAAAGACCTCAAATGGTTTACGAGTTTGTAATCTTACGCGATATCTTTTACGTCCCTTTTTTCCCCTTTTTCTTTTCGTTCTTTCTCGCGAGATTCAAGTGTTGCAGTATGGCATTGATGATTCGCATAGATAGATCATATATAGACAATACAGATTGACGGGACGGCAACTTTCAGAAAATTCATTCCACAAATAGGTTATGTATTCCATCGGTGTGTGATTATTTATTTATATATCGCTTATCGTGACATCGACGACTCGAGCGTTCTACAACCGTCTACTTGATTGATTGTTGATTGATCCTGAACATTAAAATAGCTCACACGCTATCCTCGCAGATCGTGAACCATCGAGACAACATTATTTTTTGATTAATTGATTTATGAAGTCGACACGCCGGACCGACCGACTTTATTTTATTTTGCAATACTTCGCGGCCAGTGTCTCGCGAATGTTTCACACTCGTACAATACGAGATATACTCCATAAAGCAATTCTTAACGGCGGAGGAGGACGTACTTTATGAGGTGCATGTCCTCGACGATCGTCGTTCGCCGCCGCTCGATCGACCTCAATAACCATTCGTCGATTAATCGTCGTCGGCAGTCGTTCTCCCGAACGAATTACCCTTCTCCTTCGTAGATTACTGACCGGTTTAACGTGGGGTCTGAATCAAACACAATTTTCTTACTCCCTCGCGTATTTCCATTTGTTATCTTTATCTGTCTTACAATCAATCGCACACAAGTATAACCGCCGAAGGACAATACAAGATTATAGTTTTTTTTATTTTTCCAGCGATTGGTTTTTCCATGAGACTGAAACTAGATGTCTCGTCCATAGAAAAGTGTCAGTCAAGCAAAAAAAAAAAGTTTCGATTATTTTTGCCAATTACAAATCCCCAGGTTGACTTTGTCAGAAACAGCTATCAAATATGAAAATGCGCGTCAGGAGCTTAAAAAAAAAACGTATTTTTGACGATCGCAGTATTCTCAAATTTTTCAAATTAATACAAAAACACGATAGGTATAGTTATACAAAAATTCGATACATCGCATCCAGACTCGTGCGCATCAAAGCACTATGACACACAGTTGGCACACTCTCAGCATTAGCGACAGCTTTTCGCACGAATAAAAACACGAAAAGAACCTGAGAAGGTTCTCAGCGCGTCGAGCCCTTTCCATTCGCATTCCGAAAGCTTCTGGTAACTACACAGAAAAGTGAAATATACTCTTGTAAGACGCGATTTCTAGTCGGCGAGTCGGCATCGCGGATGCCACAAAAGTGTGAAGAGTCACGTGTGTGTATTTGTGTGTAAGAAATAAAAAAAAAAGTGTGCGCGAAAAGCCGTGGAACTGTGGAGTGTAGAAACGACGGAGGGAGGCGAAGCTGAGCCGAGTGTGTAACATGGTCGTAGATAAATCGGCTTTACCAACACCCAGAGAAGTCGCTTGTGCGAACGTGTCTCCATTAGGATCTGCTGGGACCGGGACATGATCTCGAGAGGCCCGGTAACAGCGTCGTATCTCGGTATGTACGAGGGTTTGAAACAAACGGAAAGACCTTGTTTATTAACTTGTGTACAAAAGGTATCGGTGACAAGATTCGGACAAGCGAGCGTATATGTTAGGCTTCGGACAATGTATATGCGTTAGTTGTAGCGCGACCGCTGTGTGTTCTTCTCGTGTATTCGTTGTGAACTCTACTTAAAGAGAATCTGTTCCCAATCGAGCAGCAAGAGTGCGGCGAGACAGCGCATGCTGGCGTTTATTCGCGGGAGTTGATGCGCCGGGGTGACCGGTTGATGGACAGCAACCAAGGCACTGACCCCGAGGCGGCTTGCATTTCTTTTCTTTTTACGAGCGTTTACCGCGCGCCCTCGCGCCTCCGCTCTCGATTCAGTGCAATCGCGCGCGGGCGAGAACAGCCGCGAAGTACCCTACACACCTACGTGTGTGTATCTAATACAAGTGTAAGCGAGTACGGGGCTATCAACATGATCGCGAGAGAGTGTTGAAGTACGCTGCTCTTGGCGACGAGGGAATCCCTCATAGTCTTTCGCCTCGCGTGCATATATTCTTTGAATCATATTCGAACCGATTAAGTCGCCAGCTAGGGGCATTACGTCTCTTCCTAAAGGGGGCTCTGCGACCGGTATCTATATACATGTGAATATATACGTATATGTGTTTACTATGAATTGCGATCCTCGGCACTGCTCTGTCTTCAAGGTGACACTTTAATGATGGATCTTAATTAGAAACGAGATAGCGCTGAAAGATTTGCCGGCTATATAATGTACGTACACGTGACGGTTTATATCTATAACTTCGAGGAATACCGACGGCGATTCAACGTCAAGTGCGTTACGAAATTTGCATTACTTATAAATTGTAATGTCGATTCCTAAATAGCTAAAGGGCGTAATCCATATTTCGTAACACGGGAGTTCGGTCTTTACGTTATTTAACAGTCGATATAATGATTAATTCATAAGAGTAACTGACAATCACGATCGCTCTTATAATGACACTGGTATTTTACGATCGCGATTAAAAAAAAAGGCTGTTATGCGTTTGATTTGCACGAGTGACTATTTGATTGCATTCGAAGAACGCGAAAATTATAGAATTGGATCGAATCCCTGTGGAAATGAAGGATATATTGAGATATATGCAAGATACAGATATGTTTATTTATATGTTTGCGAGATATATTATTTATATTAAAAAAATTAGGTGATTAATAAAAAATAAAAAAAATTATATTTCATATATATATCCCATATATCTGGAATATATCTTCCGAAATAATACATCCGGCAGATATAAACATTTGTGTCATTTGTGTAAACATATATCTTGTATATATATTCTGACATAAACTGTATTACTATGGGGAATGGAGCCCCTTATTGAAAACGTGCCAAATGAATGGGACGTTTAAATGTATTAATCCATCTTAGCCTCGTCTCATGACGATATTCACACATTTGAATTAATAATTTCAATGATTAGTAATTATTTCGGAGCCAAAAAGTAACAATAAAAATGCGAAAAAAAAAAAATAATAATAATTACCTCGGAGTGCCGCATCGTAGTTACGGATTGTGTCAATCCCAGCTTATCTCGTGTCTGTTAAAGTCTCGAATTCCGCATATCTCAATTATATGCGGACGCGAGAAATTCACCATTGCAGAGGCGACGATGCCGAGACGAGAGTTTGCTCGCCGGATTCGCGAAACGAGAAGCCGTCGGAGTGAGCGGTAGTGGATTCGGAATATAGTCGCGCGGTTGCAATTAGACGCGGTCTAAAGTTATCATCGGGGGACATTGGACGATGCGCTTGCAACTGCGGACGCACGATCGTCATCATCATCAAGAGACTCATGACACACTTAGTGGCCGATCCTGTCGTTACCTTCTGATACTACCGCGAAGCTCGCGAGAGACGAAAGAAACGAGAGTGACGGGGGGTTCCCCTCTTTGCATCCCTGCATTTTTTTCCACTACAGAAAGTGCTCTCGTTGCTCTTTGGCTCTTCTCTCATTCTCCAACGCTTTATCACTCTTCGCAACGGGTGTTTTCCCTCTGTGTTTGTTCCCTTGCGAGCAGCTCCCGCCACACGTAAGAACGCGCAACCGCCGTTTGACGCGGCGGGAGGGAATACTATTTTCGCTCTTGGGGCGTTAAAAGCATACGTTTGCCAGTCAACGCTGGTAAATTCTGCTGTCCGTCGTGGCGCGCGACAACTCGTTCGCTTGTTCATTCGTACCGGTCAAGTCTTGTGAATCCGTGAGGGAGTTCGGACAGGTGACAGCCAGAAATACGACAGTTCGAGGTGGTCACTTGTCTCCGAGTCTTGTAGCAACATAAAACACGTTGGAAAGGGAGAGACGAGGTGCAGCAAAAGGTGCGGGATTGAGGAACGGGACGAATGAACACACGAGAGAAACTCCTAGCATTGAGATAGAGGTGAATCCTGGCGTTGCTCTCCAGTTTCGTCTCTTTCACTCACTCGTTCGCGCGTGGAATCTGTAAGGGATCGAGAGCTACAAGATTCAGTCACGAGACTCTCGGGTTCTTTTCGCGTCGGAGCATTGCGAAACGGAGAAAGAATAAACGAAAAAAAAAAAAAAGTAAAAAAAAATGCGCCTCCCCGTTTTTTCGTCCTTTTCGTTCTTCTTCTCCTCACTTGCGTGCGTAAACTGCTACGCGGTCCTTCCCTCATCGTCTGTTCCTTTTTTCTTTCTCCCCCACTCTTGTCTCTCGCTCTTTCTCAGTCTCTTTTGCTTTCCTTCATCTTATCGTCGAAGCGTCTCGTCTCTCTTTTCATCTGTTTTGCTTCTCAGTCACTCCCACTCGACTCTCAGCTCTCGCGGTATATTTACCGCCTCGTGTCGCCGAGTGGATCTTGTTTGTATCACACCGCTCTCGCGCCCGCTACTCTCGTACGAGAGGCTCACTCGTTCGCGTTGCTTGCCATCGCCCTCCAAAACTGTCGCGGCACCGCACGATTTATGTTTCCTCCCGCTAGCGGATTGATCCCTTTTTGTTGTCGGATATGTGTGCTGGCGCTCACTCTTCCACTTCTCTCTCGACATCTTTCGTGCTCCCCCTTCTCTGCTCTTCGACCAGATCTCGTGCGACATATATCGTATGCCGCGTCGCACACCTCACTTGTCACGCCCGCACAGCAATCTGCTGCCAACTCAGAATTCCTCTTTCTCTCGCTCTCATATCCTCCGAGACGTTCAACGAGTTCCATCTCTTGGGCCTCTTGGGATCGGCTTCGTACTTTTCCTATTGCGATTCGACGCTTCGTGTTAAATTGTACCGCGAACCCGTGTACCTTGTAGCAAGCGCAGCGTTTTGTTCTTACAGGAAATGAGAAGCTCTCCGTTACAACGATCCGCAACGCGGCTCACCATCGCGGACAGTAACGTGAAAACGTATTTTTTAAATTTTAATTTGAGTCACGCGTGAGTACTTGAGGTCTTTTGTAGTTCGAATGCTTATACAAAGAGGAAAGGAAGGATAGGTAAATAGAGAAAGGAGGGTATCAACATAGGGAAGGAAACCCGCAAAGTATTCAAGCAGCCGATCTTGCAGCCAGTCGCCTATCTTGCCGCGTGCGGCTTTGCGCCGTCTCGGCTCTCTCGCGGACGCGTGAGAGCGACGACGCGGAGCAGGCGCATTTGTAAATGCGGCACGTTCGGCTTTTAAACCTATCTGCATGACACGCAGCCAGGCAGGCAGGCCTGCACTTTCGAGTTACGATCTCGCGCGCTCTCGGTTTCGATAAATGCTAAACGTGAACACGTGAGCTTTCTCGTCGGTGCACACTTTATTGCCCCTATGCGCTGCTTGCTTGCCTGCCTGCCTGCCGACGACCGCCACGATCGAGACCCTTATGTACCCTCTCACTTCCCGCTTCCCTATTTCTTATTCCTTCTCCTTTCCACTCTCGTCTCTTCCTTATTTCATGATTTTCTTACTCGTTGTTTCTCATTCTTTCGCTATTCCGATCCTCTTTCCCACAAGCAAAAACGAATTTCTCTTCGTATCCCTTCCTCGTTTGCAATTCGTTTATTTCGTCTCTTTATTTTGCATGAAGTATCGCAATATTTTCGTAACAATAAATTCGTAATGAAATATAAAAATAATTAGGAAATAAGAGACGCAGCGAGTAATGAGAAATTCGTGTAAATCGTGTCCCACCGGTCGTCCTCGACATTACGATCGCGTAACGGTACTGGTATCTTCCTCGCATGCTGCGATATCTCTGTCTCAAAGTTTCACATCAGAGAATTTCAGCGTCAAAAGGCAACAACCGTGGGGCCGTTCGTTCGAGAACTGCAACGGCCACATACACGTATGGGTGCTCCGCTTCGGCCAGTTTGTCAGCCACTGTCGTTTTACGATTTCGCGACAACGACAGAATTATTATAGGGCAACGTCATAAACGTCGTGAGTTTCACGTCGTGAAAGTGCGGGCGCGAACGTGTTTCTTCCCAACCGACTGAAAGACAGAGACGAAATATCAAGAATTAAAAGAGATTCTTGAAGCGAGACTCGAGACGCAATGTTCGAGATGGTTGCGTGAGTGAAAAGGAGACAGCGCGTGGCAGTTATACCCGAGACTCGTCGGGGTCCGAGAGTGGCAATAACTGTCCGTGAAGGCCTTGTCCCCTGAAGTCATCTGTAAATATCACCGAGTCGCGCCGTCAGTAAATCAATCGTCGCGGGCTCGCGAGCTCTCGTCGAGTCAGCCAGCCGCGGCCGGCACGACGTTTTCCATGAAAGCTTCGCGCACCAAGCAAAAGGCACACAAGACTCGGATTTTCGGAGCTCTTCGACGCCCCGAGATCGCTTTTCTCTCCCACAGCTGTCGGCTCTTCTGTTTTACGCGCGTTCGCCAACTCAACTTCTCAGAACGGAGTACAAGAAAAAACATTCCGCGTGTTCGTTGATTGCGATTAAATCTTTTCGGTACTACGATACGGAAAGGTAGGTAACTCAATAACTTGATATCACGACGATTACTAATTTACGAGAAAATTTACGATGTACTGATTAGATGTGTGATAAAAAATATTTTTATGGCCGATGGCTATTGTTGTTGTGAATTTGTACAAAGTACTACCGTATTCTTGTAGAATACTATGTTCAACTATTGTTCCAAGACCGTTACCAAGTCGTACAAGCGAATCTAATCGAGCGTAACTTCGATCGAATAGTATACTAAGTAGAGAGAGAAGTGCATGTGGGAGGTTGAAAGTGCCTCGTAGCGGCGGTGCGCAGCGAAGCAGAGCATCGAGTTTTGAATGCGAAGGGCCCCCGTGTCGGACACTCGGTTTGCGAGACACGTCCGGCTAGGAGTTGACCCATCTCCCAGCCCCCACGGACATTTCGCACGGGGTCTGCTTCGTCCCGGTTTGCTTCGACCGCCACCTCCGCGTTACTTTGGCATCAACAACAATCTCGAGCGTAGTAGCCGCGTTCCGTTATTCCGTTAGTGTCTTAACGCTTGTGGGTAGGGGGATGGAGCCTAGCAGCTTGTTGGACACGGGGATGGTAACCCTCGTCCGACGGATACGCAGCGTAGGAAGAGTCGAATAGAAAGAGGAGAATGGGGATGAAGGAGCCAGATGGAGGATGAGAGAATGCCGGGTCGGTTTGCTCGACAATGTCGCGCTGAACTAGGTGACCGGCCGCCTGGACATTCACTATCTAGTCGCCTGGCTGTACCTCTCTATATACGTTCACCTGCTTCTCTTCGTTTGCAGAAAAGCTATCTTCTCCTCTTGGTCTCTCCAGCCCCCGTACGGTCCACTCGGGGGGCCACTAATTAAACAGCCACGAAGCGGGAAAATTGAATCAGTCGAAGAGACAAGGGAGCGTCGACGCAGAGGTGACGGCCAACTAGCCGCAACTATGGTGTCTATAGTGAGAGGAGGTGAGGGGTGGACGTAGAGTAGAGGTAGTCGTCGAGAACCACCGTGATGGCAGGATAAGGGATGGTTGGGAAAGGGAAGCTGGAGAACGCCAGTACCGAGCTGGATTGCTGCTACGCTCTATGTATATATATACGTATATCGAATTCGAAGAAGCGGAAGGGCGTATCCCACATCGTTTTACATGTTTAATGATGTCGGATGCGCCTTTGTGCTTCTGAATCGTCGATATATATATGTACTTAGGGTGCTTCCGTGTACGATGGAGCGCACACTCCTCTACGACCCGTTGATGCAGCAGCCAGAAGGGTTGCAGAGTCGAGGCTGGATGGTAGACCGGTGAGTTTAGACTACGGGACGTTACTACTACTACCGCAGCTATCACAACTACTACTAGCTACCGTAGCAACCGCGACCGCGACTACTTCCAACGCCAGAACAGCGGAGGCAGCATTGGCACTACCATCACCGGTATGACCTGACCGGCAGGAACATGTGTATGTTAGTATATTAGTAGCATATACAACGTCACTATCACCACGATCCATGGCGTTAGTGTATTATAAAAGTGTATTCATGTATGTGTACACGTATATCGCGTCAACTCTACATCCCCCTACCCCCCTCGCTGGCGTACCGCTCTCGCAACGTTGCATTAACTCTCTGCCCCCTAAGTGGTAAGTTTTCCCAAGATTGCATAATGCCTACGTACGCAGATGTGGTTCGCTGCTGCCTAGTGGCGATGCTGTTATACTGTTTCGGATATAACTCGAAGCTCGTCCACTCGCACGCGTTCAGAACGTCGACAGCCACTACTCGAGGTTTCATTTACACGCGTAGATCAGAATCAGAGATCAAAAGAAAAAATAAAAACAAACAGACAAAAAAGGTGGAAGAAGGCGATTTTAGGACGCATTCTCTGCTGTACCGACTGATGGTCTAAAAACTGAACTGATTGAACGGAAGAAACTTCAAAATACGTACGCGAAACAAGAATGTCTAAAGTTCGCTATACATATAGAAAAGAACGAAAAACCCGGGGGGCTGATGCGCGTGAGTATCGTGCAGATTGAAGATTGACATAGACGAGTATCGTGCAAACACGAAGAGATAGTGATGTGAACAAGATGTGAAGAGGCGAGATCGAGATGGATAAGTTGGATAAGTTAGAGAGAGACAACATCGAGCAACCGTCCCGTGTCCGATGAGACCTCAGCGAAAAATGATGGATCGTTATTGATAACGTTACCGCACAGCCGCGCAGCGGTAGATCCTTGGAGCTCTTCTCGTGGATCAAGAACCTCAGTGAAGTCTTCGATAAGTAGAAGGGAGGGAAGAAGTATCGGGAGTAGCGGAGTTTCGCCGTGCCAAAGATCCCGTGACAAGGGTAGAACGCCATTACCAATACCACTAGCATAGACAGGTCGAACAAGAGTTTTGACTATAAGAGTTTTAGCTCGCCGCAAAGTCGGCTCCCCCATGTAATGTTAATCCACGGGGAGCTTTCCTCGAATCTTTCCAATTTTCGAGTCAATCTCGGACATCTGACACCTCTATCCGGACTTCCAAACCTAATTACACCTTATCACTTGTAATACAAATCCTAAAATATATTCCGATTCATGAGTATATTTTGCGTCATGTAGAAAAATTTCGGGTGACAATTACAGAGAAATACGTTAAAAACTAATGTATAATGAGAGGGGGGTGGGGGGAGGGGGAGAATACAGATAAATGCCCAAGTCCTCGAAGCCAGGATTTAATGAATGGCTATAGTCGTGTTTCTTGCGCGCTCGCTGTTCATTCTAGTTAATGTTACACGATTACAAGATCCACCGCGATAGTCGTCGCTCGGGTGCGGTAGTTGCGAAGGGTAGTCGGGTTTATTACTAAAATTGTCTTTCGAAATAGGGGAGTGTTACGTTGGTAAGAGGAGCACGAAGGCAAGGGAAACGATAGAGCTTGAGGAATGGATAGGCGAGGGGGGTTTACGGAAAACAGGCGAAGGCATCGACTTTTCGCTCGGCGGCACTTTTACGATCGCGCCAGAGTGAGAGTGAGGGGTTGAACGTTTCGCCGAGGAACATCAACAGTGGTAGTAGGAGCGGTAGCAACTGGTAGCAAAATGCTCGCAGCTCGGCAGTTCACGACTTGCGCACTATTCTGAGGGATTCATCGAAGGCGCCCTTCGTTACGAAACGGGGAAAGGGGGAGGCCACTAACGGCTGATGGGCGAAGTAGGTTCAGTGGGCGCCGAGGGGAGTACGAAGGCGCGGGTGGCTGAATGGGTCGGTGGCCTAATGAAAATATAACAGTTCCTATGCCGCTCAGAGAGTTCGTCTGCTGGCAGCCTTCTGGCGCATCAACCTGACACATAAACTCTTATTATGCTATACGTTACAGTGAGCGAGAGAGAAAGAGCGGGGGCGCTAATGGAGCCACAAGTCAGGCGGCGCGTATCGTGCGGTGAGCACCTTGCTTGCTCCTCGTGGTCCTCTTCCCCTTCCCTCCCTCTGCCGCGTTTTCCTCATACTGCTTCTGCCGCTGCTGCACCCGTCTACTTATTTTATATTTAACCGTCGTAAAGAAGAAGCTACTTACCGGACCCGTGGAAATATTTAATAATAAATTCCATATAACCGCTCGGTGTGGATGCTGCGAGCGAGTGAGCAAAAGCGAGTGAGGAAGCGAGAATCTTCGCGATTACTTATCGCGAGCTCAAGCTCGGGCAAACGTGGACGACCTTGGACGACGACGAACGAAGCAAACGTGGGAGCCCGCGTGAGGCTCCAACAGAGGAAACATCAGAATCATCTTCGTCGTTCGGCGAACTCGTCGAGAACTGCCGGACGAAGAAGGAATGATAAAGATAAAGGAAGGAGAATATCTCTCGGATATATATGCGCACTTCTTCGTCGCGAATTTATTCGATCCTCGAGGCGAGTGTGTGCCGAGTCTCGAGACACTGCGCGAAAAGGATTCTAATAAAGTGTTCTTCTTAAAAGCGTACCACGTTTCTCGTTTTGGAATGAAAATATATGCTCACCGGATAGTGAGACAGTCGTTGGGGGGTATACCTTTCTTCGCAGACTCTATAGATTACTCGCTCGATGAAAAAAACTTCTCGGTTAACCGTCAAATACCTGTGAGGAAAGGAGTACAGGATATAAGATGGTGAATTTGTAAATCCTGAGAGTATTATTACCGGTCAGTCGTGCGGATAGAACGACTGGATCGAATTTCACTCGGCAATCAACAGCGGAGTACACTATCTATTGCTACACAAAATTTTATCTGTGTATTAAATCTCTTCCCAACATTCAAATCAGCTAGAGGGGTGGGATTTGCCGGATTTTGATCTGTTGAGTAAAATCGCTAATTAAAATGCCTGATATTCGACGTAAAAATAAATCATCAAACAGAGTGGCGTTGACTCTTTGTTGGTAAAGAAATTTCAAATAAAATGTCATGAAATTTTAGTCGAAAAAAATTTTTTTTAGATGCATTGGTATTCGTTACATTTTTCCAGAATTAAAAAGTGTCTAAAAGATTTTTTAGCTATTTTACAAGTGTTACAAACATACTACAGTGGCAGCTAAATAATTAATATCGTCCGAACTAATTAGCCGTATTTGTCCGCGTCAAATATTAACGAATAGTATTTATACAGTATATATTCTCGCCGTGGTAAAATTATTTTTCGGTGGTGTTACATTCTCATCTCTGATTGCAATAACAAGCAATGGCGAGAGCGTGTAACGATACGATCGCGTGATAATAACATAAAAACGCCGAATCTGGAAATCGAAACGACAGGCTCCTCCGCGGTTTGCTGTCCGCGGAGAGGTAAAAGGGGTGAGTGTGATCGTTCGAAACGTATCCACATTAATTTGCGGGCTCGCTGGTTCGCCGTGTAACTCGAGTAGGAGTTGAGGGGTTTCGGGGAACATGGGGAGGGAAGGGGGAGGGGATCGCGTATGAAAATTACAAAGCTATTAATTATGACCGCGATAAATTAAGCAGCCGAGGCCATTATAGAGCGTGAGCGGGCGAGCGAGCCCCGGTGAATTGTTGGTAAACTTGGTCCAAGTACGCAACACAGTGCGAGTGTAGATGGAGGGAGTACTACAGCTCGGGTGAACGTGGCGGTAGTAGTGGCGGCTCACCAGCAGCCATATAATAATGGTTGGTTAGAATGCTAATATATGTCCGGACGAGGGTGGCACTGGGGGACCTTGCATCATCGGAGGACCCAACTGGGCACTCGGCCGCCCGTTCCCAGTTTCCTCCTGGTATCCTCTTCCTCCAACGTTCTCCTCCTGCTAGCCGCCCGGACTGTTCTACTCGCACGCGAGCACGATGGCCGGACACCGCATAATCTGCACCCCGAGATGTTATTACTCCCTGAGACACTAAAACTCCAGCGAACAGGACCGCCGAGTGCCGCCACCAGCCTCCCATCTCCCATACCTAACGGCATCCACCTAACCGCACTGAGGCTCCGATCCCACTGCTGTTGTTACTCAAGGACTCTAGTCTGTGTCCAGTCTGCGTACTTTGCGTATGCAGTGAACCGGGTAGTTGAGCGAACCTTCGCTCTTCGAGTCACTTCCAGCTACCTTGGAGACCCGTTTCCGAAGACCCGAGGGACTAATTGCACTGGACGAGAAACCTTCTGGTCCTCGCCTCGATATGCGCGCTATCGGGTTTGCCCAACAGCAGTCTATACATTACAGTAGCAAGTCGGTATCACTCGATGAAACTTCGCTCGTATATATAGTTTGTTCATAAAAACTTTACGGAGCCTCGAATATACAATAATGTCAAGATATACCTAGCAATGGCCCATTTTTATAGCTTTGTTTGTCATTGAATTAGATTAATACAATTCCCTAATGAAACAAAGAGTGTGGAATCAATCTAAAAGCAGAGACACGATTTCATCGTTAAGCTTGGATTCAGTCGCTTAAAATCGAGAGTTTCTAAATCCATTTGGATAGGTGAAGTCAAGGCTTTACAGAGTCGTGATCCGGAACCTCACAGCTCCCTGCGAGGTTGATTGTCCGGCGAAAACTTGCAAGCCAGAGGGTCAGTAGTAGTGGACAGCAATAGCAGAGTACTGCCGCATTGGACGGACATTTGGAAGTGGCACGAGAGTTTGCCTGGGGGTTGCCTGTCGTCTCTCGACTGCAAGAAGATTTCCTTGCTGGTTCTACTGCTGCTGCTGCTGCCTCGTCCAGCGCATGCCGGCTTAGCGTCCTCTTGCAACGACAACGACGACTACGGCTATGTAAGATGACGATGGGTTTTGGTGGTTGTACGTTGATGCCTGCCCTCGTTGGTGCTTACTTGCTATCCTCGCTTCGGTGGTGTGACGCTTGTGGCTCGGGATTCTCGAGAGCGCGGACACAATGCGAACACCCTGCCCTAGGGGGGGTCACGTCAACTCGGTCCATAGCAGTAGCCTGCAGACATACCCAACATTTACCAGTAGATCTAACAGGAACTAGCGGAGGGACCGGCCAGCGAGTAAGGATGAAGCTTTGTACGTCTATTATACTGCCTAAGAAGTACTGGCAAACAAACAAACGCCATTTCGCAACGTCCGTCGCACTCTGACTGACGCTTGGCTGGAGAACTCGACGTCCTACATTGCTGACCATTAATTATTATACTGCTGTGAACCTCGAGATAGAGAGTTAGTTCATCGGTGATAAACTGGGCTATAGGGAACGAGAAGTAGAGGGATAGAGGACCGGAGTCGGACAGTTGAAGTCCCGGAGGATCCACCACGAAACTTTTTCATCGACTGATCGATCACTGTCTCTCACCATTGAAATATGTTCGACATGGGGTCTGGTCATTTGGATGGAAGGGCTTTTTGATTAAGGATTTCCAAATGAAAATAAACTTTTGCTCGCAGATCCCTTCGTCATTAGATGTTAAATACATTTTTAATTTTACATCCGTGTGCACATCAATTGTGGCGATAGTTTCGGTTCAATTTCTCATCAACTTCCACGTCAGTATTTTCATTTTGAGGATTTTAAGCTTAGCGGCAATGCCTCGACCGAAAGATTTGGCATTCGTCATCTGTCGGCGAGTATAGAACGTCGACGGGTCGTTGGAAGTAGCAGTGGGGATCCTCGTCGTATTTGTTGCGTGCAGGTTCGCGAGATGGTACCAGGCATACCGGCTTTACACGGGGACCGCCGCCAGGACGCATAATATAACGGACGTGCATAAATCCACGTGCCAGTCAACAATGTGCATAAATACTGGCCCCTTGTAACGTGGTCTCGTTGTGTAGGACGATGGGGTACTGGGGTGGTACCGGGCGCTTGGGGTCTCTCGTTCCAGTGGATAGGGCTTTTCGAGGGTCGGCTAGCTACACTCCCCCCCACCTCACCGCGGCGCTATCCTACTCACGTCTCACCCTCTCGTCCACAGCAGCACCAGACTCGTGCAACAACTATGCGGCGTCGCAGTTCCTCACTCCGACTAGACAGCCTGCGGTTATGCTCGTCCGGAGCCCGAGGACGAGAAGCTTCCAACTGTACTGTGTGTGGGCTTCTCTCCGTCGGGTCAGGGTTAACCCCACGTACAACAACCCCCTCTCGACGAATGAAATTTTACTGTAATCGGTCGTGTGGATATCGTACGACTGGTCGTAGAACGATATAATGGAAAGGGCTCCGGAATGAAAGTTTATATTTAAAACGTCGCATGAGTGTGGCATCGGCCGGTAGTCCGGATCTTGTTTTCGGGTTTTAACCGGAGATACATTCTTTTATTCTAAACAATAACGCAAGCGTGAACGAGAAGCTTAAAGAGAAAACGAAATATCAGAGGTATCGCCGACGGTGTAGATTTTATGGTACATATTATGTGTTGGCTACGAGCAAACACATGGTACGTAGATATACGTTTCAATCTCCGGCGTAATCCCGGATGGGCGACACGGTATTAGAAAAGTTTGTTTGACCCTATGTCACGATACTTCCTTAGCAAGCTTATAGCCGCTTTCTCCGTCTCTCTCTTTTCCTTCGTTCTTTTCATTCGATCTTATCTTATTTTTTTTGTTGTTTTTTTTTCGTTTGTCTTTGCTTCTTTATTCTTGCTACTTCTTGCATCCCGGCTGTACGCTGAACTACTGCGTTGAACAACTTCAACTCCCCGTGATTACTGCTGTGTGTGAAAAGCAAGAGCTACGATACCGAACGAAATATAACTCGCCAACGATATCCCAATATTTCGGAGCCGGGCAACGGGTGGTGCGCTACTATGGAGGCAACAACCCTGGAGCTTCGTTGGGAAGCCAGAATCTAGAGGACACCAGGGACCGCGAACATGCTGGTTTCGTCGCAATCTTATCCTGCGCGGCTCTGGTCAGTGATATACTCACTCACCCTCTCTTGCCGCTTCTCCTGTACCTCCCCTCAACTATATCCTTTTCTGCTTTTCCTCTCTTTCTCAATGATATACTAGCTTACCATCTCTATCAGACATACACCCAAGGATAGCCGCGGTAGGAGTAGTACCACCTATATCCAGCACAGTGTCATACACTTCTCTCGTTCTATCAGTTTACGGATCTGTACGTTGCTAGCTTTTCTTCTCGATTTTTTTTTTTTTTTTTTTCAACGATTGGATGAGTGGTCTGGCAAAGCGAGAGCTTCGAACTCGTAAATAGACGAACCGATAACCCTCAGGACATCGGCTAATATTCCTGTAGAGATTTGCTACGATGTCTTGCTTGGCTTTCGACTACCACCGCCGCTGACCGGTAGTCGGAGAGCGGAGAATGAGTTGCACAGAAGTAGCCATGAGCCGGCGCACAAAAGGTACACCGATGCTCTCGACCAAGCAGCCAGGAGGGGCGTCAGAAGCAGAAGTAGCAGTAGCAAAAGCACGGAACGAAAACTGTACAATATTTATATTATCCCAACAGGACACTCTGGGTAACACGGACATGATTGCAATCCCGTTCATATATCTTCGGGTATACTGCTGTAGTGCGACTCTCTACGCGACGCTTGGGACGTATCAAAAGCGGGGACTACCGCGCTCGGCCACCGCATCGTCGCGTCCACCGGGTCAGCTTGTAACGGGCGACGACGACACTATCATAATATTTTCAGATAAACCAACGATTTCGCTCTGTGCTCCGCTGCTACTGCCGCTACGGGTCACACAACCCTTCTGCTTTTATCCGTACGTCGTACACTGAGTCTGGACTGTGGTTCGCTGGAGATTCCCGCCTCCAGTATTCCAGAGACTCGAGATATAAAACGGCGAGAAGCAACGAATGCCAGGCACTCGCTGCAAACTGTACCACACTCGGCGTTCTATTGGTCCCGGAAATTGATCTGCCATGTTATGGTATTCCCATACACTTTCGGAAAATTTAGGTTGAAGGATGAATAAAGAAAATTGTCTTAAGTCTCTGAGTCTCGGATTTGCGTTCCTAAAATGTTTCTGATTTTCGACATTGAGAAATAGGTTACAAGGCAATTGTGAACGAAATTATATATTGCAAGAAATAAGAAATAGGCATTCTTTTTGGCAGTGAGAAAAAAAAAGAAGAGCGTTAAAAAAAATGCTTTCGACCACATAAATCCGTAAATATGTTCGCGCCAAACGGAAATTCGACAGCATTTGACATCTTGATAATAGCGAAAATAAAACAATATTATCCTTTCCAAGGCGATTCAAGTTCATTATAAATGGCTTTCAGCTTCAATGAATGGAAGAAACGCCAACAATAATATTTCACAATTTTCGTACGATTTGTTACGTGATTTTTTTCTGTCATTGTTTTAACTATTGTAGTTCGTCAAACTTTTATAGTATATGTGTCTGTTGATGACGTGTAAAAACTTGCAAATTGACGTCGAATTCATAAACGGTCCGTTCGATCGAAGTTTTTTTACCGAAAAAATCGTGTATAAAATATTCCATCCGAATGTCATTTGCCGTTCGTGGAATGAAATCTTTTCGTTTGTTTGTCTCTCGTCGCCGAGAGTCTTGATCTGCTTTTACGTTGGCGTTCCACGATCGTCTTATCCGATAGAAGGCGAGCGCACCTATCGTTCCCGGATCGACGTACGTACGTATACGTCCGTAATACCGGCCAGAATTCGAGAACGACTGTTTTCGCAAGAGAAGGCAATAATGTCGGAGAATACCTTAAAGATCTTGCGGATCGGTGGCCTCGCTGCGCGACTCGGATAAAAGGTGGTGGCAGGGGATTTGTTCGGAAGCAATGGATAGAGGAAGGGGGTAAGGCAGAGGCCAGTGCTGCTGCTACTGCTGCTACTGGGATAGTAAATGAGGCGGAGCCAATCGTTTCATTGCATCAATAGTCGTAGCCCCGGAGTTATACCAACTTTCTTGATAAATTCCGCGCTTACTTTGCGCCATAACATAACTTTACAGAATCGGAATCACGGCCATGGAAGAATTGCGATTTGTAACTTTAGATGAGGTCCCCCGTTGAGTCGCCACCACCACCGCCATAGCTTTACCCACCAATATAACTCGTAGAGAGCCATCGAGAAATGAAGCTAACAGAACCACTGGCTTATCTTACGCGCAACTCCGACCGCGATGGTTACGCTACTTTCCTTTTCGTTTCCTTACTTTCTTCGAGCTCTTACTGTGCATTCTAGTTGAAAGTTCGAAAGCTGTGAACTTGTCAATTTCGCTGATACTACTTCCGAAGTTAGAATTGTAAGAATTTTATATTAACATCCTAAAACATCCTAAGCATATGCTTATGTCTCTTCACCACGTCATCCGGTGGATCTGGCGATTCGATGTCTTCATCGTTGCGTTACTTTCCTCAATAACATGTTCTTTATTTTACGATAGCAAAATCGAAACCATGGATTCGTAAGCCTTACTAATACAATAAAGATTATAGAAGTTTCACATTTTTCGAATGGATCGAAGTCCTGTATAACAAATTCTTAAGAAAACCAGATTTTTTGAAACGCCTCAACTCCGTCCGATTTGTGGTATTCAAGGAATGATGCAATAACTCACATTGAAAGAGATTTGCGATACTATAAAGAAAACAGAATCGCGACCTTATCGGCACTCGATTGGGATATTCGCCGGTGCAATGGAACTGCTGCCGCTGGGCTCACGAGTAAGCAACACACTCGCGCTGCCATCTAACGAGTGATCGATCGATACGCGTGGATCCAAATTGATACGCGGATGGCTTGCGTTTTAAATGATACACGCGAGATATACGCGAAAAGATATCAAACAGATTAAAACAATTATCGTTACAATAAAAATTCGAACTGCGTTAACGTCTCACCTTCGCATAGTTTGCTAAGCTGACGACAACAATTTCTCTCTGTATCCTCCAATTTCGACGATCCACTATCACCAGAATGAACGACCGCGGGGACAAGGAGAAACGTCATCGACTAACTACCCTCTTTCCCGTTTCCTCGGCCTTCCCTTGACGCCTTTTCCACAATGCGAGGTGCGACCGTATTCGCAAGAGCTTTCGACAAATTGGCATTCTTCTTTCGACGCTGGCGAGGGATGGGAACACAGGGAGAAGCGAGAAAGCGTGCGAGCCAACGTTTGACGTTCGCCTCGCTGCTTTGAATGAAATCGGGCGGGGCGAACCAGTCCGGAGTGAAGTGATCTCCGTCTGATGCCGTGGCCATGGCTCCGGTTTCCTTCTGCTCTTCTCTTCGCTTACTCCCCCTCCTGTTCACCCGCTTCTCCTCGCATTGTGCCCGACTAATTAGTCGTAGCGCCAAATCGAGGAGCTAACGGCTTTAATTAACATTCCTCGCTCGCCAACCAGCAGCGTCAGCCTCAGAGGCAGTAGAACAGCTACCAACATCACTGGCACGACCATCGGCGTCGCCAATCCCATCCACATCGTCGGCTCAGTGTCCGTCCTCGCGGTCATCGTCGTTGGCGTTGGTACCAAGCTGGGCGAGCAGCCACCTTCGCTTAGACAGCGATAACGGCGAATTATTGGGGGTTCCAATCCAAATATTAAAAGGATTGGGAAAACCACATCATCAATAGTTCGATCGACATCAATAGATGAATCGATTGATTAGCATTCTTTGACTGAAATGTTTGAACAAACCAATTTGCTCGGTAATGTCGGCTATATCGGCGGGAAGTAAAGTCGCCGAAGGCAGTTTCTTAAGGGCAGTTCGCCAAAGAACTCAGGTTGGCGAGTACTATTACTACCCTCTACCTGCTTCCAGTGCCGTTATAGTAGATTAAAATACACTGTGCTATACTCTGCACGCTACAACCCGAACACGCCGGAGATCTGGTGTGCTGGATAATATCCCAGAACAGCGACCCGCAATGGGATTTACTGTATCGCACCCTCGGCTCACCCTTTGCCATGCAACACTCTTGTAAGGGTGAGCTATCAGCTACGTCAAACCTTTTTCAACGGGCTGTAAATGCGTGCGATATACTATAACTTAGAAGTTTCAATGTAAATTGTTGTATTAGACGCCGACTAAGATATGTTTTGCTCTGCATGGACACATAGTGCTTGCAGTTTCGTGTTCTTATACAGGCTTCCGAAATAAAATCGAGAAAGCAACCGTAATCGATTTTTTTTTCGTCACATTAAGTTGGTACTTAGTATTCCATCACTTCGAATGCGCAATGAGAACCGAGTTTTATATGTGATGGCGATGAAAATGACTTTAAGAAACATTCTTAAACGGTATTGCAGATCGACGCTATTCGAACTTTGCATCTTCGCTGCTCTTGTTAAAGTATCTCGTATCTAGGTACCTCTTGGAAAATGCATTGGCTCCGTATACGTGGATTAATTGACAGCGACCAATCGTGCTGATCGAGAGGCGTTAATTCGCTCGGGAATAATTGAGATCGGCTGATCGATCGTGCCTGCGGAGGTGCTGAAACGCGGTGGCGCCCCCGTCTAAGTCATCTCATTCGTCTTCGGTAAGATACTCTACGGTGAGAAGATCATCGATTTCTGTGGTACGCGGACTAAGGAAAATTAAATGATGCAGACCCCGCTGAAGGAGAGTTATTTGTCACGGTGGTCGGAGAGCGAACTCCCGGCTTTATCTTTCTCTCTATCCCTTTCTCCGCTTCTCCCTCGCGCGAACCTCCCGCACCTTGCGGCTATTGCTGAACGCCCTCATCCCTTCGTTCCTTTTCTCAACTCTCACCTCGGCTACTCTCTCGTATGCTTCCCCATTCATGATTTCGCATTGGCGAACAACATCCCCTACATAACCTTACTATCGATTCCTTGTAAGTCCGAAGGGTTGACTATATTCATCTGCGTGCTTTTAAAATGTGTCTATTTCTCTGGAAAAGTCACATTGTTTAATGTGAGTCGGTAAATAGCTAATAGATCCAAAGCTTCAATCTTAAATCAACGACATTATAACAAAAACTGCAAAAAGCAGTGTAAGTTAAAATGAAACATTATGGACAAGTATCAACGGTAAAGCTTTTGGAAAACACGGATTTATCTAGTATGTCTTCCCTTTAAGGAAATTTCGATAATTTCAGGTAAAAAAACTAATTGAAATTTTTCTTATCGATAAAAAAAATTGTCCTACAGATGTAAAAAGTTCCCAGGACCGACTATAATAACGTGTGAAAAAAGTTCATGTTTTTTTTAATATCACCCTTTATGTTTATTCTATTTTTAAAAAATAACACTATCCTTACAATTTTTAATATTCGGACCTGAAGATTTCATTTACATGAACACAACAAACTTATTTACCAACAAACCATCGCATGAGATTGGTGATACAATTTATTGCACCTATAAAAAAAATTAAACACCCCTTAAGAATTGTGTCACTAAACTTCATCCATGGAGCGCCAATACTGGTGGTAGGAGCTCTGGCCAATGAATATAGTTGAGCCGATCTATGGATTGGCAAAGTGGGGTGGTCGACGTGGCGGTATATCGCCCCGATAAACAACAGAACATCGAGTGAAGGGTAACACTACACCCTAAGCTGTAACACCCTGTGCATATAAATTCACAACACTTGCAAATAACTGCTGTGCATCGTTCGATCGACGGGGATGTGGCTCCTCCCGGCGTTGCCGGTGGCACTGAATGAGAGTGCGCTGGTGAAGCGCTCCAGGCTGTTCGCGAATTCTTACATGTGGATAATCGATTCACAAATTGCCATTCATAAATTTTCACCGTCCATACACCATCCCATTATATTTCATGCATTGGACCGATTTCAATGTATTTAAGGTACCGAAACCCTCATCAAGCTCCTCCCTTTTCCACTCATCCAAGGATTTATAATCGAGTTGTCGTGATATTCACATGAAATCTACGCTATCCAACCCATCGCCGAGCAAACAGGATATATGCTTTTAACGACATTAATTTTCCATACCATAGTACGCGAGGATCGAAAGGTCAAATGTGGATATTACTATATGGCGAATAAGGTGTAATTCCGAAACGGAAAACATTGTAATGGGATCGAATAACGAATAATTTTGGAACCATATGGCACACCCTCTCAAGAATTTTATCTCAACTTTCGGCATACAATGGTAACCCATTTCAAAAGTCAGAATATTCAAAAGAATCGGTAGGACGAAGGATTCCTGATTAGACGAGAACGACAGAAATTAACCCCTCCATTTTCCTTTCGCCTTTTCGCTTACAACCCCTTTCGACTTTATTTCACCTTATTCACTCCTTTTTCGTTCTCTCCCCCGTACACGCGAGGGGCACACTGTTCGCATTACTCCCTCATTCGCTTTCGCTGTTATATGTTTCCCTCTTTCTTTCTCTCCGTCTGTCCTCGACTGTGGCTGTCCCGGCTGCTTAAGGAAGGAGGGGGCGGGGGAACCAACCCCTCTCGCCCCCCGCCGGTTACCTCGACTCGACTCTCGTCGGGACTCGGGCGCGATAACTTTTTCCTTCTCTCCGGGCCGAGAGCAACGTGTACGCCCGAATTTATGCCGGACCGAGAATTAATGTGTGACAGATTTGTAGTTATTACGAAGGCAGCGACGAGAGAGAGAGAGAGAGAGTGGCCTCCACTCCCGCTCTACGACTCGAGTAAAATCGTTGTAGAGTGGAAAGGGGCGAAGGGAAGCGAGGAGAACGAAGAGTCGCTGTCTACCGAGGGGGGTGGAAAGTGGAAAGGGTGAGAAAGCCACGTGGCCTCGTTCACTCACTCACTTAGAGGTACAAAACACTGAAATGAGTAGTCGACCAATACACTTGCATTAAAAACTATTTTTTCACGATCGAACGATTACCGAAAGAATTCTGGTTCATTCCAGAATTGTAAGAATAATGTTTCGTTGCTGAGGGGTCAATAATGAAAGATCGATAGCGAGACTGAGACGAAACGGGAGGCAAGGAGTCACAAAAGTGTTTCGATTGCCGAACGATTTGATGACGGTGATCGCTGAGGGGCGTCGATGGATGGACGAACGAATGAAGTTAGTAGCCACAGTAAGTACAACGAGTGTGGAAAGGGCAGTGACGAGGGAGGCAATCAAGAAAGCTGCATGTAAGGGCCCAAGAAAGAGGAAGATGAGAGCGAAAGAGAGAAAAAAGGGGGCTACAGACGTATAGAGAGTTGAGGAGTGAGCGACCGAGGCAGGGCATTCAGGCAGCGATGGCGGCGGAAGTGAGCCCATTACTTATTATAACTGCCTCGCGAGAAGGCGAGCGCGAGCGAAAGAGCCCGGCTAGCGAGGAGCGCCTGTCAAGCATCCATCATCGCGACGAATGGCCTCCCTGCCAATAACATCCGCCGTCATCGCCAACTTTCTGCGCGCGGCTCGGCCGTGCGTGCCTCTTGCTCGCTTACTCTGTTCTCAATGTGCGCGGCTTGCTTGCCGTACCGAAGAACGGGGCAAAATGGACTCGTTTTATAAAAAATCATGAAATTTCGACTAAATATCGCGTTCTTGTTATAATAAAAAAGAAATTCTGCATTTTGCTTTGTCATCTTTTTTATAGTCTGTGAAGCACTTCGATGGGAAGGTCACCTATGACTAATGTTGAACTTTTTCGTGTAGAAAGCTTTGTAAACGAGAATAAATAGAAGCGAATGTACAAATACAATTTGTATATTTTTTAATGCGCTAATCCGATCGGATAATGCGAATAGAGACTTTTGATAAAATTTCGAACGGTGTATAAAAATAAAGTTTTTCATACATTTCGCTCAAATTTGAAAGACAATGTGTTGACCCTTCAATATTTGTGACAAATTCAATTTTTCGCTAAGTATGTCACACCTTTAAAAAGACGTCATTATCGACTGATTTTTTAATCTTTCTTGTCGTGGCCCGTTTTGCCCCGCTTTGCGCTACTTCTCCTTTCCACAGTTTTACTTCACGTCATCGTCGTCACCGCGGCTATCGAGCGATTGTATATTTGTGTTAATTTTCATCTCGACTCGTGGATTCTCGGTGACAAGTTACAAAAAAAAAAAAGAAAAACAAACTATAAAATAATAATAAACACGAAAAATTGTTCCAACGATTCAAGTTGGTATTCTTTAGACGATAGCCGCCGCCACACTGACGATTTCGAAGCAGCTATTCGCGTACGTACTTAACTTACTTTTATTATTACTCGAGCGACTAATTTTTTACCCAGATCCTTTTATCGAACGTGTACGGTATCGTCTGGTCGTATATACGTAGTATATATAGTGTGTATAATATCGTACCGAATGTATAGCAATCGAGGAAGGGAAAAGAGAGATTCAAGTTGTGTCGGAGATCGATACTCGTAAAACGTTTCGGCACGGTTATGTCTTATCCGTATTTCTCAGTCTCAGTCTCTGTAGCGGAGCTTCTCTTCTTCTTCTTCTTCTTCTTCTCTTCCCCCGGTGCTTCCTTCCACATCTCATTGATCGATCGTTCGCTCTCGCTCTCTCGCGTTCGTCGGATCGCTTTTGCCACCACTCTCGCAGCGTATCTCGAACGAGCGAGCGAAGGCCGTATCGTCAACTTATTTACGATCCTCGTAAGCCTCGATCGTAAGACTCTCGGCATGGATAGCGATACTCTGCCCACCCCTCCTCCGTCTACCCCCCCGCGCGCCCCATTCTTCCTCTTTCTCCTATTGGCCCATCTTTGCATCGTTTCGTCTCCGTTCACGTTTGCTCCTCTCTCCTCATTCACATCCTCATACTCCTACAACTCTGCTATGCCTCTCCTTCCCGACCTTCTTCCCAGAATAAGGCGTGGGATTTGGATGCTCGGACGTAAATTCGCGATTTTCGAAATTGGCCGCGAAGCTTTCACCTCGACGCGCGATCTCTTTGCGTCTCGGATATTTTCACATATTCCATATCTAACGTCGTGGAAAAATCTCTTCGCCAATCAAAGTTTACGAATATCAGTAAAAAAAATAAATAAAAAAAATCAATATCGATGCAATTGCAATTTTTAATCATCGATCAGGTAATGATACCAATAATATCTCCGAAATCATGTGGTTGGCATATGTTACACTCAATGCTCGTCTAAATAACACATCGTAATAATAACGATTTTGTACGTTATTTCAATTTTGTCTTATTTTGATATGTTACCACGTTTATTAGTGTAACGATAGAATTCTCCGATGTAACGTGTACTACATTAGGAAGGTTCAAGTTCTGACGGTGCGGCGCACATATGGATTCGTGGTATAGTAGATATAGCTACATCACAGAATCCCAGTAGGTATATCCACGCGTGGCCAGCCAGCAGCAAGTTAGCCATAGCCAGCGAGGCTGCCGGTTAGGATGGGGCATATGGCAGTTCGTATCTATGTAGCCAGGCGGACAGCTGGAGTGACTCATGGCGGATTACAGTGATTGCTTGTTTATGGTCATTAACATCCTCGTGGTCCCATAACTATTCTCCGTGTGCCCGGCGTCCCATCCCATCGGTATATATACTGTAGCGAGAGCCGAGCCGTGAGCTGTTCTGCATTATTCGTGTAGAGACTCGGAAGGGGGAGTCTACGCAAACGGTTGGCGGTTGCAGAGCTCTACGACTACGACGTCGCGCTGCTATAGCGATCAAACTACCGTGAGCACACGGTGAGGGCTATAACGGCGCAACGTCTTTGTCTTCTGAAATATTCAGAAATTGAATCCTCTCGGGGATATCCTCGTATACGACAGAATCTAATATTCCAGTTGCAGTATAACAGAATTTTTAGGGAGTACTAAGTGTAACTCGGTCATACTTTATAAACTTCCGGTAGTTTCAACTAATTTTTTTATCAAGCAAAATACGATTTTTCGGCATTTTTTCTTTTAACGCGAATGAGTTGCGTATTGAAGAAAAATTGAGTCATCAATGGTTAAAGAAGGATTGATGGCACGCATCGTATATTGGATGCGCGGGGAGTTTAGTGTGCCATTAAGGTGAGGGATGAACAAACGATCTGCGAAATCCCTGAGTGATCTCATAATATATGCGGACAAGTCGTGTGAGAAGCGCGTGGGGTTCATCCAATTGTACGATCGGGTGTTCAGTCTGTACGGTACGGCTCTCCGGCTCACTCCACTTCCCAGAGTAAGCGAGGCCAGCATTTAACGTCGCTGATTGATGGAAACGGGCATCCTAGAGCAACGGCTGCTGGTGCACCACCGGCAATTATACCCTACTACACGCACTACGGATCGTCCGGCACATAGATCGTAGCGGTCGGAGGATACCTCGTTCAGCTTGGGCCCTCTCTGCACCGCTCACCATTCGCTCGCTACTCACTCGGCTCGCCGTTTGGACCTAACGGCAGTAACACTAATACGAGCTCCATGGATGCGTAACTCTGGTGGCACTGAGTGAGAAAGCTGGACACTAACACCGCGGTCCCCCCACGAATGTCCCCCGACTGGTTAACTCTGTTTTGCCAAACACACGCGAATACGCACACGCATACACACGCATACACACAGATGGATTTACTAATACAGAAATACGCAAGCGCATAGCCGGTTATACAATATAGATGCGGACAGACACGTAGCGGGAACGGCAGAGCAGCCCATCGCGACCATCGATATCGTCAACCGCCCGCCGCCCCTTGATTGCCTCATTGGATCGCATTATGTCGATGCCATTATCATAATTCAGGGATTTTTCAGTGACTCGATGCCGCAGAGCCGGAGTATCGCCACTGAACCACCGCGGCGTTCCGTTGCAACGCGCGAGAACGGTTGTAGCTTTGCCGTTGCTGCTGGCTACGCTCGACGAGATTGCATGCCGCGGGATTGGAGCTCTCGCTCAACACCACCGACTGGCTTCCAAATCGCGTCACCGATCGATCGGAAGTGACCTCTCTAACTCTTTACTACGTTATCGAAATATTCAAATCAGCTAGAGATTCCATATCACTGTTTGCATGCAATACTACAGAATTGCGAGAGGATGAGAGACCTTTTTTTTTTTTATAGCGACGATGAAAAAAGTTTCGATTGTTTCTAACTCTGAATTGTAAAAAGGGGGGTTTGTGTGTTACTTACTCTTGAATTGTTTGTTTGTTGTCAGAACGCGTAGACTCTGGAAAATTAAAAAAAAAATGAATAATTCCTCGAAAACTTCCAATTGAAAATAACATTGTGAAAAAGGTGATCCTTATAAGAATGAAATCATTCATTGCAGAATAATGATTTGAAAAAAAAAAAAAAAAAAAAATGTCGGCATTTTTATGCGCTGAAAAAAAATGTTTTTCTGAAAAGTAATGATTAACATTATTAATTTACAATAATAAATTATTATTGTTCCAACAACACATGTTACACATTTATTATTATTATTATTCATATTATTTTAAAACGATAATTAATATTTCATTAAATATAACAACATTTCATAATTTGTTCGGATAATTGGTTCGTCGTTTTTGCTGCTGATTTTTTTTCACAATTTATAATTTTGCGTTACGTGATTTTTCGCTCAAAAAAAATGAAGTAATGATTTTCCAGAGCGACGCTTGACGGACTTGTAAGTTTCAATTCAATACTAAACTAAGGAAGTTAACCGAAGACAATGTTGAGACAACGGCCTTAATGTTGCGCTTGCTGTCTGGTTGGACGGTATTCATACATATATATGTGATGGAATACACACACGTGCCGCAGGAGGAGTTACGTGGTATAATATGATAATAACGCCCACCGCGGGGTAGATAGGTATAATTGTCGAGCATAACTCAGGGCGGAGCGACCTGGACGTCCGTGATGTACGCCTCGGTAAAGCGGCTCGCCGTCTCCCTCTGTTCTACGACCGGCGGGTACGGGTACTGTGTTCGTTAGGTTAGTATACTATACACCGAACCGTATGGGCACGCGGGCTATCCTGACTGTCGGACTCCCTGCGAGAGAGGGTGCACACTGGAATTGTGTATGGTTTGCAGCAAGATCTCTTGAGTCTCCCTCCCCCCTCCCCTTCCCCTCTCCGCGTTTGCCTCTGGCCGTCTGTTTCTCGCTCTTCCGTGTGCTCAGCGCGACTCTTCTCCTTAATTTATTGATATAATCAGCTCAGCTTTGTTAAACAGGCATAATAAGGCTGCCGAGCGCTTCTGTCTTGCATGGATTACTCTCCAGTGTTCGTAGCTCTTGTAGCTATTTTAACTGCCGCTACTGCTGGCTGTGTGTCCCCGAGAACTGTAGTCGCAATTAGACGAGAGGCGTCGACTGCGGAGCATCGTCGGTAATGTCACGCCTTATTTTATAAATCTCTCATATACATCGTTCCGCAAAATTAAACTATTGTATGTACCTCCGTTAAGAGCTGTGCAAATGTTCACATTTGTATTTAATGCGACATTTTCGTGTGATACATCGTCACACTAGAAACATCGAAATTCGAGAACATATGAAAAAAAAAAAAAAAAAAAATCGATAATTTTTTTTCGTTTTAAATTATGATTTTGTGCGCTATAAACTATCGGTAATCGCGTTGAGTAACAAACACACGTAGTATAATTAAAAAAAAAACATAAAGCGAATTTACTAGATATCAGAAATACTTCGGAATAGCCGAAAAAGATGTTCGAGGTAAAAATTTGACGACCTAATCCCACTAAACTAAAACATTGCGAGGTAAGTACAGAAAATCATACTACAGAAATAATAAAACGAAAAAAAAGCAAATTATCATAAAAATTAACTATGAATATTTCCAATTAGGATTTCTTATGTACTTCTTGTGAAATCCCGAAAAACACAGGAGACAAAGACCCTTAGTGTCCCAAGGTCCGTAGCAGACGACTGCGCAATGATTTCGCGATTAGAAAATATGAAATAAAAATAGATATTCAAAATCCAAATAGACAAAGGAGCGTTTAGCGTATGATTGGCGTAACAAAATACAGAGGGCGAAAAGGTGTGTCTCAATTGACACAGAATATAATCCGCGTATGTATAACACAATTGGAGGAGGCGGCGATGAAGCGTGCGTGCAATGATCGTCGACAGGGAGGATTGGGAGCGTCACAACGTTGGGGGAAGGGGGAGGGGAGAATGGGGAAGAGAGAGATGGGGAGGGGGGGGGCAGAAGGTGGTGTATGCACAGAGCTGATGTGCGAAAGCAGTGTATCACAAGAACAGAAACAGCAGCAGCGGGGCTGTGAGTGCACAAGGGCGGGAGCCGCGTTGCCGGCTGATACTGCCGGTGTGTTACTGCAGTAGGTTAGGTTGTACGATGCTATACGAGAGTAAGTGGAGAGTGCGCGCGGCCGAGGCGGGACGAGGTGGAGGTAATCACTTGGTGATGTAGTCTCTGCAGTGAGCGAGACGGGGAGACACGTAGTGGGGTTGTTGGGAGAGCCGGCGCGCACACAGCTCACGGAGGGTGAATGAGAGGGTGAGCGAAGAGAGCGGAGAGTTCGAGAATGAGCCGGGAAACTGGAAGCACGAGCGCGAGGACGTGAGTGAGAGGAGGCCAAGCGATGGCGATGTAGAGAGAATTGCCGGACCATCGTACCGCACTGTGCACACAACTGAGGCCGCCGTCAGCATCAGCGAGACAGAAGGGTGTGAGGGAGGAGAGAACGAGGAGGAGGAGGAGGAGGAGGAGGAGGGTAACGCTACCACGCTGCCTAGCTGGCGAGCGACCGCTCGAGTATTAGAGCGATTGACTGCCGGACGTAACCCGTACGTGGCGGCCGGTAACACGTGTAACATACTGCTGCCATGTATCTCTCCTCCGTTCACGTGTTTATGTGAACCCACACCCGAGTTCTCGCCACGGACACCCTTCTCTCCGCTTACCGTTAACCGTACTATACCCGCTATCACATTCGCACATCCCAAAGATGCGTGCGCTTCTCTTTGCCATGCAACGACTTCCAATTCTCCCGAATTACGCTTTAAAAGTCGGGAAAAAAAGCTTTTTGGTATATGAAAGTAAGTTGTGAAACGAATGTATAATATTTACCGAAAGAAATTCATTATTTTCATTCAGTTCATGATGTGTTCCTCGTAATATAGCGACGATGCATTTTTCCGATCTCCTAAACCGAACTTTTAATTCAAACTGTTATATCATTTTTCAATGTTCACAAACAGTAAACACATATAAATCTGTCCGGAAAACCGTATCAGTTTCGCTTCATTCCCGATCGATCGCATTCACAGATGTCTGTGCAATACTGTTAGGTAGTATTTATACATAGTAGCAGTACTGTCCCGCAAAATATCGTCGAAACGGTCGTCATGCCGGCGATGCCTCGGTTTACGATCGTCCAAACCGTTCTGCGCTTTCGCATATACATCTATATACATATATATCTGTATATAGATATGTATATAGCTTGTATGGTACTATATACATGGACAAAACGCACCACGTGCTTGTCCTGTTCGTCCTGCCGGTGCTCTCTGGTTCGCCAGCCTCGCCATATAAAGCCCCCCGGGCGAACCGATCATGAAATACCGTTTGCGTTGCGAGGCTGTGCTGCCACTGCCAGTGCCGTTGCCTCTGCCTGCCTACGGTTTCAGGTGCTTTATAGTGATGCGACAAAAATGTAAATACGATATCGTCCAGGATTCCGCGGTATAAATCTCGCGTTAATGTGTGGAACGAGGTACGAGCTGTCTGCCCCTTCCATTCCATCTCTTTTTTTTTTCCCCAACCCGGACGCGCGACAGAGGACACAGAATCCGTTGAGGAAAAAAGAGAGGGAGACCTCAAGCGGGATGAGGAAAGCTAGTCTCGCTTCCACTCGTCGTTTGGCTTGGGCGTTCATTAGGGATCCTCTCGACTATCTTTCTTTCTCTTTAACTTTCTTTCCGTCTCATTCTCTCGCCCGAGAATTTCTCCCAACGACGCGAGAGAGAGCGCCACCCAGCCACCCTCCTCGGGACGTACTAAAGCGACAGGAGGTACGGTATAGAGCCGAAGTGGGACGTGAGGTCGTACAGGGTGGCGTGGAGAAGGGTGACTCTGTTCACTTGCGAAGCAAAATGTTGGTAAGTGCGAGAGAGAAAGAAGGAATAAAGGGCGAGAGAAAAAGAGAGAGTGAGGGAGAGATCTGGTAGGAGAGATCGGTGCGGGGGTGCCGCACGCGATAGATCAACCGGGCGGCAGCGCTCCTTCGAAAAACATCCATAAAACGCAGTAGGGCGGACTCAGCGACAATAAACTCTACATATAAATCTTGTCCTGTGACGCCGTGATACGCTGATGGCGAGCACGATAATCTCCGAGAATGCGGGTCTCTTCTTCTCGTCTCTTCGCCTCTCTTTCTATATATATGTATATACATATATATCGCACCCCCTTACCAACCTCTTCTGTTTCTCTTGTTCTTCTTCTTGCGTCGTTTCTTCCAACAGTGCTCCCGCCTTTGGCTCTCTTCTTCGTGTTCAGTGCTTTGCTTTCGCTTCTTCCTCGATTCTCCGATTTGCCAGTTTATTCGGCCGGATTTTCTTTCAAACTGATTTTACTTCATTTTCCCTTTGGTCGTTGTTACCCTCGTTTTTCGACAATCTTACGATAAAAGTGGTCTTGTCATCACATTTCATTACGACTCGTCTGCGACGTGAGCTTTTTTTTATTTTTATTTTTACCGATGCATCGAATTATTTACTGGTTCACAACTGGAGCAATGCACTTCGAATAGGAAATACTTATTTTGTATATTGATTGCCGACCTCGAAACACCCTCCATTCGAAGTCAGCGAAGAGCATTTCGGAGGGTCTAACTTTTGACTCGAGATTTCTTTGCCCTCGCGTCACCGGAACACTCGGATGTAAAGGGAATTAAAGTCTCAGCGAGAGAGACTTCTCGACGGAATGGGTGGAAGATGCCGCGGTCTCTTACTGCTCGCTCCAGGCGTATCTCCAACCGTAATTCACCACCCCCGTGTCTACTTGCCTACCTCGAGCGAGGCGCGGGCTCACGCTTTCCTAAATGCCCCTAACTCGCTATTCCTTCGTCCCGCGCGCTCGACGGTGGATCGAACAATGGCGCGTGAAATTTCAACTTTGAACCTCGGGTCCTTCTCTCCCACACACCGACGACGCAGTGGACTCTCTCTCGCTCTCTCACTTTTTGGCCTGTAGCCCTACACACCCTGGCAAGTCAACCGTTCAAGCTTTACTACTCGGTAGTCGCGCGCGCGGGTTTCCTCGTTCGCGTAATTCAATTATTCACTCGAGAGCCGGGCATCGGGCCGGATCTCTTCGCCTCCGTCCTCTTCCTCGATCCCAGTTTCCTTTGCTTTCCGTCTTCTTCTCGGTTTATCTGCCTTACGGTTTCTCTGTTTCATAGCCTCGCCTCGAGGGTTTTAGATGATACAGATAGAATTGTTTCTTTCCCCCCAAAACGTTCGACTTGTTTCTTGTTGAGTAACAGTACACACGATAAATGCAGAAATGGAGAAGCCTTCAAAGTAAAACGCATAACAAATCCTTCTTCTGTAGTCTTGTAAAAAAAAAAAAAAAAAAAATACGCGGCAAGTGTAAACGATGTTTTCCGACGTCAAACTTAATCAAACGCGAGGCCTATAACCAATCGATAATCAACCCCCTGCTCGCCTTCTTGCTAAGATGGATTAGTCACGCATCGCTGTCATTTAGTCGATAACGTGACGAGTGTCGTAGTGAAGAAGGGGAGGGGGATGAAGCGGGGACAGAACGGGGGCGCTAACTAGACAGAGCGGCACTCAATTATTACCGTCAGACCTCGTGTAGTTTAACTCATCCGGCACCCTAGCTATGGCACCGCTGTTGCTCACTTCCTCGCTCACTCTTCCCTCCGTTTCTCCCTCTATCTCGGCTTTTGGTCTCACTTGCTCGCGTTACCGTCGAAGCGTATACCACCTCCCTGCTACGTGCTCACCTACCTCTCCGCACCCTTCGTCCCTCATCCGTACCCGAGTCATCCACCTGCTTCCCCTCAACTAAACACTTTACGAGCAGCTTGCCTACACGTCGCGCCCGATCAGTGTCGTCGTTGCAACGCGCTTATCGAAAATGGCAGCCCGTTAACGGCGTACGTACGTATAGGTATTACACACGGGACGGGACATCGCCATCCCCTCCGTTTGCTGCGTAGCCGCCTAAGTCGTCGCTTCTGGGAAGCGTCCTTCTCGACGTCGTCGTTGTCGTCGTTGTCGTCGTCGTCGTCGTCGTCGACCTGATATATCGGCCCAAGACGACGCTCCAACGATTAAAGTGACGATGCGTGATTCTACCTCTTCCTACTCTTGGTAACATCCAATTACCCATCTCGTCGAATTATTCCACAAGGGAATATCCAACATACCACCGATGAAGTCTTCCCTTTTACTCATCGAAACGTTAATGCAATATATTTTATGTTCACTCTGATAAAATAGGACCCATTTCACCAATCACTACGGCTTATCGACGATACCATAATTTCGCACGATTTTCGAGAAAGTTTTTTAAGTTGCGAACGAGAGAACGAAAAGTTTTTGGAAATCGAATTTCGATGTGCCGAATTTTATGATCTTTGACGCCACAACCCATATATCGCTCCCTCAGGACAAGTTGACGCTCATCCAAAAACCCGAGGGGAGAGTGGATACGGACGGCATAGTAATACCTGAGAAAGTAACGATATCGTTCTATCGTTCCCGCAGAACTCGGGAAAAGATCAACCGGGGACGACGGGAGAATGTATATCGAACATTTTTCGCTTCGTTCCGTCGAAACAGCACGATGGCACAATGCGAAACGAATTTGCGCGGACGCGGCCTTCTCTTACTCGCGGATGATGTAACGCGCTGAAGATTTCTCCGAGGAATTGGCGAAAACGCGTTTCTTCTACTGTTGAAACTACCGATGTTTTCTACTATCCACCGACTGTTGCTGCATCTTCGCTCGTAGTATGAGGGTAACCTCTCTCCTAGAAGGCATCTTTCGATACGCGCCAGTCGTATTCACGCGGATCACCGGAGAAAATTGGATCTCGAACTCCCGTGTACCATTCCGAAGGTCGTATATATGCCCACGTATCCCTATCTACTTCGTAAACCGTTACGTATGAATTGTTGCGCGTCAATCCTTTTTCTATTTTTTTTTTACTTTCTGATTATAAACGAAAAATAGGGTAATACCGGTCGATACAGAAGGGGTTTTTTTTTTAATGGAGCTAAAAGGAACATCCACTAAAAAAGGATTGAATTATGGTGATAATCAACTTGCGATTATCATCGTTAATTGGTATTGCTGATGATCGAAGATTCGACAAATTTATATCGTAAATAGACACGACGAGTAGCGATATCAAAAAATATCCGAAACAAAGTAAATAAACTGTAAAATATTGTGAACAGTAATTAAGGAAAAAAAAATTGTCAATTTACAAAATAATTCTACGAAGAAAATATTAGAAAAATAAAAATTACACAAATACTGCTTGCCATCGAAATTGGATATATCGCAAAATATATGTGCGATATATCGAATATATTTAAGTCGATATAATGGATATTACCGATATATTTTCGAATATACTTTCGCACATATAAATATTATTAATATTTATCTATTAGTTGATTATATTATTAATCAATTATAAGATTAATATATTAATTATATAAAAACGCCGAATTTCACATATCCCCAAAATATTACATTTCCATATATTTGTTTTCCTCGTGGGACGATGGGCACCCCATGTAACAAGATATATGGTTTCGTCTAACCATATAATATTAAAATCCCCCCCTCCTTTTTAAAATGACGCGATATCCCCGGCAAGATCTGCATTTATCCGAAAGTTACAATCAACCCTCCCGGTTTCTGATATATATCGCAAACATGTCCTGTACGGGTAACTGAAGGCGAGATGTTGCAAGGGATTTCCGAATTCAAGGGTCGCCCATGTGAATCGCGGGTCCATTTCACGGATGGCTCTTTGCCGAGTAGCAATTACCGCCATCCGTGTGCTTCAGCTGGCGGAGCCGCAACGTATACGAACGTGAAACGTACGCCGAGTCGAGATAGAGAGAGAGAGAAATGCTAGTGTGCGGCGAGCTACCAAGTAAGCTCGGCAACCTCCAGACACAGCGAGACAATCAATAAACAACACGTGTAGATAACAATCCCGTGGATAGAAGCTCCTATTTTCTCGGACGGCGACCGTAATGGTCGTACGTGTTTTAGCGAAGGGCCACTCTCCACCGTCGCCTATTTCTTCGTAACGTATTCACCAGCGGCCAACGCTGCGCAGCACGTTGCAACCCCGTGCACAGTACCTATCCGACAACGCACCCCACACCCCCTTTATACGTTCCTCCTTCGGCGAGCGATTCGCCTTCGATTGCTCCCTCGTTGTCTACCTAAATTCTCCAAACTCCCGTACCACATCGATCGTCCACTCGCCCGACTATAGCGAAGAACAAACAGCGTAAAAAAAAAAAAGAAAAAGTAATCCTCGCGAAACTCATCCGACGAGATGCTGGTGTCAAATATACAAATAAAACAAAAATACAGTAAGAATTATCGTTTGTATATTAAATTTGTATTTAAATTCATACAGTTTCAAGTGCCAGAAGGATGGACGGCAGTGACGAAATAAAAATAAAGATAAAGAATCAGAGCGACGAGTATACAGATGGGCTCGTTAATTCCCCGAGTCAAGTAGAAGGCGTCAAGAATGAAAGAGGAGTGGTAAAAGAGTGAAAGGTTTACAATAAAAAATTCAATGCAGTATTTAGACTGTGTTTCGCTTCGAAGGGCGGGGGTTGTAGTGGGGGAGGCTTGGGGGTGACGAACGAATCTTTTCGCACTAGTAATTGAGCAGTGAACTCTTTTTCTTTTCACTCTATATCTTCGCTCTTCGCCGGTCGCTTTCGCACGGTCGAATTACGAATAATTACCATGACAAACGAATCTCACGCGGCTATTCTAGCCGTGTGGTGGTAAGGAATTGCAAGCGGGAAGGTCTTGTGGACTCTTTCAACCCCTCGTTACGAGTGAAATCGTGGAAGAAGGACGACGCGGAGAAGCGCGGCGGATACTGAAGAAAGGAAGCCGAAGGAAAGCTGTGCGCGAGGAGGTATCCACAGTATGGAAGTACCACAACGGGAGGAAACGAGTGGGGAAAGCAGTGGAAGAGTGCGATAGGGATGAAACTCAACCCCGATAAACCGTCTCCGCGGAATCCTAATAAGAACTGCACGGCTGCCATAAATAGCAGCCTTCCTCTTCTTCGGCAAAGAAACAAAGTGTATTGCCACTGGCAGAGGCAGCCAGAGCTCCGAGTCCTGGCGTACTGTTTCCGTCTCTTTCTCCTCAGTTTTCTTCTCGGTGGAAAACCCGAAGAACGTGCAGAGTTCCCTACACACCACTAGCGGGTAGCAGCATCAAGGTAGAGAGGGGGAAGAGATTTCTTTCGGGATGGAATGGGGACGTGGAGGAAAATATACAGGATGGTGCGATCCAGAAACAAAGAGAAAAGTGGGATACACAGTCCAGCGTGAGGGAAACATAGCAAAGGGACAGAAAAAGAAGGACACACGTAGACGCCGAAGGGTAGGAAAAGAAGAGGGAGGGGGATGGGCGACAGACGACGAGGAAGAAGAGTGCGGAGGTGAAAGAGGGTGGCAGTAGGTAGGATCCTGGGAATAAAGAGTGCGCGGATTAAGAATGCTTCCTCGGAGACGAGTTATAGTCGCTTCCTTCCCGTAGTTGGAATTAATCGGCCATTCCGGAGGCGATGCATTAACAGAGACAGAGGGCGAACTGTGCTGCTTCTGCCACCTTCGCCTCTCTTCGTACTCCTTCCGCGTACAGTACCTCTTGCGCCCCCCCCCCCCCCCTTCCTTTCATCCGATGTACACATACACGCGCTTTTACTTCCCTTGATCGTCTCTTCTTCACTTCCCAAGCGATTCTTCACTCATTGCGCATTATTCTTCACTCGTTCGTTACAAGATTCGAGATTCACAGCAATGTGTATCTTTCTTTTTCATTCCCGGATTACATACATTTACCGCTTGAGAAAATAATTTCCTTTCTTTTTTTTTCGGAAATTCTTTTACTGATAATTAATGTAATGAATGTAATTTTTATCTTATTTAATCGTCCATATTTAATGAAACATTTTCAGAAATTGAAAATTTCATTATTGAAAAAATAAAAAATTTCGAATCCTTTTTTATAAAGCAGCGCAGTAATTATGTTTGGATCGAATTAAGTCCTATTGTTTTTGAAGAAACAGAATCAGACAAAAGTCCTTTGATTGGCCAGACACAATTTTATAACAATTAATAAGTTATAATTTTTTTTCAAATATATAAAAATCGCCACAGGTTTCATGCAGACATTAAAAAATATTGTCTTTCGAGAAATCGCGATGTATAAAATTTGTCAATATGAATTTTTTACCGCAACTACTTTTTTTATTTAAACTTACGGTTAACCGGGATAACAGAAAGTGTTGTCGTCTACAGTATGTCGCATCTCCACCGACAATAAAAAAAATCGACGTTTTTTTTTACCTTCGGAAGATTCTCAAGCTATCTTCACATTCACACTTGTTATTCTATCTCATAGCTTCACGTAATTCAGTGAATACCACTTCTACTTTTATTGCAGAGATAAAAGCTCAACTTTGTTTGCCTTTTGTCTACAGTCGGACCACAATTTTCATTCACAAGTAAACTTTTTCGCTTGTATTTATTTATTTTTTATTTTTTTCTCAAAATTTAGTTCGATGGTGTGCTGTATGTCGTTCGACACCTTCACGATGCAAGATCTTACTTTGCTTCCGTTTCTCGAATTAACCAACACTCTCGCACCTGAAATACATTAATTGCTCCGAAAAGTTTGAATCCACTAGACGAAACGCATTCGGAATTCTGATATTGCCCCAAGTACTAGATATCCTAATACTCGCTCGTCCGCAACGTGCGCAGCGTAGCTCAGGCGTATAGCGAACGTTGCACACAACGGGATTAAATAGCGGGTGGTAAAAAGAGGAGAAGAAGAATAGCGGAGTGGGCTGAAGATACCAAGTCGGCGCTGACGCCCTTTCCTCCCCTTTCTCTCGCAACGTTAAGTCAGAATAAGCGAAATGTTTCGTACACTCTCGGTCGTTAGTGAGGGAAGATGCGCACCATGCTTTCGGGGATACGCGATACGAAATTTTAATACGTGCTGTGAATTCCCACGGTTTAGCCCGCTTTATCCACGGTGTAACGCGAAATCGTGCCGGTCCTGCGTTGTGTTCGTGGATGTTCCAGCGAGGTATCTTTGCGTTTCTATATACAGGTGCGTTCGCAAAGGTACCCAGGGAATGGGGGAAAAAGCTGAAGGGGACGAAGACCGCCTTTCTCTGTTTCCTCTTTCATCCCTTACTTTCGCATCCTCCTTTCTTTTCTGTATAGCGCGGCAAATACCGTTGAAACCTCGAAACTTAGCGCCGGCTAATTACAATCTTGACTTCACCTCCGAGCTTCATAACGGATAACGGCTCGGCTCCTCCGGCCGCGTCTTGCTAACTTTTCAGCTTATTGTCTTTACGTACTGTCCACGAGGGATGCACACCTATAGATTGTCTAACATCTTCTTCTTCAACAAGATTATACACATAGATATATGTATATATGTATATATCGCCGACAAGAAGAAAACCAGCCAAGTCCCTGTACGCGCCTGCATAACGCAATAGGACTAACTGGAACCACACGAATTCTCACATCCCTCGGCCCGAGATTACTTATTTCGTAGCCCACTGGCTATTCTGCTTCGAGTTTGCCGCGCAACCTTATGGAACATTTTTCATATTGCGAAATTTAAAATTTTTTTTTGCAAAAAAAAAAAATTAATAAATTCGCAGAGGACAGGAACTTATTTTTTCACACGAAAAAATATTTCTTTTTCGCGATGAAAAAATGATTATTAATTTTATACATTTTTGAGAACGTCCTTTTTTTTTGTAAAAGTAAAATATAATAAAAGAGGAAACGAATGATAAACAATATCGCCTGACGGAACTTTGTAATGTTCACGTGATTCCTGTTATATTTTTGAGTGAAGGAATCGGTGGTAGGACAGTGCAGACGGTGGAAGAGGCCAGCGTTCGATTCGCTCGTCCTCGAAGGAGCCCGAGTGAGCGAGTGAAAGAGCGCTTGCGCGTGACACTGAGTAGCTTCTGTCCAGGAGAAGACGCGAGAGACAGGCGACTGACGGGACAGAAGCAGAAGCAGGCAGCAGCAGGCGGTCCACTTAAAATCGATACCGGGGTGCAGCCGCGCATCTCCGTAGGGTGCAATTCCCATGCAAATGAATTGCACCCGGGCCGAGGAGCGCGAGTGGCGGGGCCGACGGAGGGATTGATTTTTCGCTAAGTTTCGTTGCTCTGCCGGCGGAACGCCGAGACGTGGACTATATGTTCACTTACCTACCTACCACCTTACGTTTGTAGTGACATTTCTCGACTACTTCGTCGGCAGCTTCATTTCTTTCCACTGCGGATACCGCGATCCGAAACAAGAACCCCGATAATTAATAGACTTTTCAAAAATTGCATCACTGGTTTATTTAGTACTGCTACTCATATGCTAACTGCTGTACCATTTTTTTTTTTTTTTCAAAACGAATAACTGAAGGAAAAAATGCTATATAACTAACTATTAGCTCTGTTAATTATTAGAATTATTCCAACTAATCATTTTTTTCAGCGTTTACGAATTTCGCGCGTTGCAACTACTTAGAATAGGTTGCAAGTAACGCCAATCATCAAGCATTGCCTCGGGTTTAAAAAGTTAGTTAGCAATTTTATTCAGAGTATCACTCCGTTGGCTATACTTTTTTTCTCAACCGCGCGTACCATCCGATTATTTATCGTGTTGTTTTTTTCGAGTCTAAATGTGTGCAGACGCAACCGTTGTTCTTCCCACTCGTACTTCGCCCTCTGTATTAATTCATAGATTGAAGATGCGTCAGTGTGGAGAAATAATTTACAGGAATAACGTGTGTGCGCAAAGCGATCGTTTATGGCACTTCGGACAGCTTATGGCTTCCGTACCGTGAAGCGTATGGGGGTTGAACGTAGCTGGGAGTCAGTCGAGTGAATTTCGCACCTATCTCGTGGTGAACGGCGAGAAACTGGGAGAAGGCCGCTAGGCTCCCGTCCTGCCTAATTATTATTCCGAGTGATTATACATGCAACCATAGTGTACTAATTATCCGGACCCATGATGGATTGTTTCCCGTGCGGTAGGCATACCCGTGAACAATACTTAGTTATTTCCATTAGAGGCTGATGCGAATCGAGCCGCTGGCCTCGTTGTAACGTTAATTAATCACTCGCATATTAGCGGCCAACAGGATTCGTTCGACTCCCGACAAGAGTGTAAATTAAGCGCAACCGCGTCACCTGCGTTTTCTCCCTCATGCGCACGCGAATTACTTCCGGTTCGACAAGGTGCTTCACTGTCCATAAATCACAACTTTACATTCTTACATGTGCGGATGTGTTTTGTAATTATTAAATTTCACATTATCAGTCGATTATCGCGACAGATATATATGTGACTGAGGTATACATAGGTCAATGATCCATATATCTAAAAGTGGACTAAAACGGAGGAGCTGTATTTTTCTTTCAAACGAATTTGCAACGCTGAAGAAAAACAAATTTTTTTTTTCTACATCACATCGAAGAGGCGGAAAAAAATATTTTGGAGCATACAAATCGATGTATTTTTTTTTTTTTTTTGTCAATACGAAAACGATGCAAGTTTTGTCTTAAAGACGATTGGGATATTGCTGATTGCTGAATATTTTATTTTTTTTTGCATTCGGTGCCGAAAAAATTTCGAATAAATAGGTTTCAGCAATATGTAATTAGTGAACAAGTAATCAACATACATTCTTTACAATTATTTTGTGAATAATTCGATCGATGTTTTGGATTACAGACTTTAATATACTCAATTTTCTTTTTACTCAAATTAAATGTCTGTCAAAAGTGAAATAACAAGTGGTGAAATTTCGGAGAACACGACAAGTTATGTTAATAGACTCGGGAAGCGGCTTGTAGATCATGGGTAATGGAGCAGAATGCGTAACATTGTAAGACAGTGAGGGGTGTTGGCGGTATTGTTGGAAGCGGTCGGCGCGTGGCACACGCACGCGGACTTTCAACTTCGTGTCGTTCGGCGAGCAACAATGTAGACATGGATTAAAATAGAAGAGAATCCCGCCGAAGCGACGTCGTTCGTAACGTATAACGGTCCGACGGATGTGACAGCCTGTGGCAGCGAGAGACAATCTTAACGACGATCTTCTATCCAAGCGATAGAGCATTTCTTCAGTTAAAGAGCATTCAAAATTTGGCTAACAGCAATCCCGTCACCTTTAGTATGTAGCAACGCTAAAATAGGAGAAGATCCCAACGAAACTACAGCCAATCCACGTGAGAATCATTATTCTTTTTCTTCTTGTTTTTCATTAATTTAAGGGTCATTGGGTACCGCAAGACGGACAGATATTTCAAAGCTGTCCAGTGAACATAGAGAGCAGAGAGTACATTCCACGCACGGTAAATCGAAGCGCATAGCGATAGAGGAAGAAAAGAGGAATCGACGTCAGTTGGGTTTATGTGTACGTCGAACGTGCGGCGCGAACTCCGGCGAGAGAAAGAGAAAACGCGGTGGCGCAGTGTGTCCCGCGACATTTTTACGAGGCGACTGGGACACGATGAGACGACGTAACAGGACGCGCGTAAACGAGCGAATCGAACTTCTCTCGCTGTGTACTCTTTGATCTGTCGTTCTCTCCGCACCGCGGCCATTCAGACTCCTCCGTCCTTCTTTCGCGAATACGTATAATCTCTCTTGCGTGGAAGTCTCATGGTTTCTCGCGGTACCGTCGGCATACAGCGCGTCAACATCACGAGCGCGACGCAGCCACGTCGAGCCAATTTATGATAATGAATCCAGAGATTTATTGCCGGCTTCTCCGCAACGACGAGATATTAAGCGAGCCAAAGCAAAATTAGAATTGGCGCACTGGTGGAGGAGCGCTCGCCGCTCGGCACCGATCCCGAAGTCAGTTTCGCTGAATCTCGCGCTTCATTCTACCCGTTCGTTTCGTTCTCCTTGGGATTACCCCGTCGCGAGACGTCTTCGTTACGACGCTTCACGAACGCTGCCACGTGTGGGCAGAATAGGAAGATAAACGAAACATTTTTGATCGACGATCTCGAAACACTTTCAACTCGACAGTCGACTCGTATTCAACAAATTACATTTCGCATCGATCTCTCGAATCCCCGGATCAAAACATATTCGCTTACGATATTGTGCTCTCTGGACGAGAGTATTACAAGCAAAGATAATCTCTTCAAGTTATCAAGGAAATAAAAATCGCGCATAAAAAATGTTTAAAATACGATAAAATTACGGGAATTTCTTAGTATTCTTACGTAAGCGTCAGTGCGTAAAGAGATGCTGAGCAACTGAGTAAAAAAAAAAAGAAGATCCGCACGAATAGAGAACGGAAGATTCAGAACGTGAAAGCGAGAGAAGAGCGATGCATTAGCCGAGCGTCGTGCCGTTCGGCTACGCTAATGAAACGTAGCAGAAATATCTCGGTCGTTTAATTAGAAGCAATAAACGGAAGAAGTTCAATTGCCTGGTTGTATCCGCAGAACCTCACCGTTCCGGAGTCGTTTACCCGTCTAGTGGAGTGCTCTACTGCGTAGACGCTTCAGCGATCTTCTATCTCTTCTACCCCCTTCCCAGAAGCACTTTTACTTCCGTCTCCTTGCCTTTTGCACCGCTGAGTTTGAAACCCTCTTCATCCGACCGCCAGCCCCGCCAAGGTATCTCCTGCCTTTCTCACCTACATCCGCAAACACTTCGACCCTCGATGCAGTCACGAAGAGTCACCTACCAATGCGCCTATTCGCACTTGTCGCCTTTCCTTCCGCATCTCTTGCTCCACCCCTCTTCTATAATTCTCAGCTTCACGGTACATGTTCATTATTTAGAAACACATGTTCTACAGGGTGTATTGCGACCTGAGGTCTGTTGCAGTGTACACCAAAGCTCATTAGCATGTTCTTGGAATGTTTGATAGCTTCGTGGGCGGTTACTGCACCCGTTGGTGATCTCTTTCTCGTCTCTTACTTCTTCTATCTTCAACCTCTTTTCCCTACTCGTTTTCTTCCTATCCTATCTACGCTCACGGAGGTTTCGTCCACCTGGACTGTGCCAAGGTGTTCGATAAGTACACCAGCAGCAGGGATCCACCTCTCAATGGGGTTTGCGCGCTGCCTATAGCGCAAGAAGTTAAGCTTTCATGAGCCGACGGCCTTCCGAGTCGCCGAGGTGTTAGCTTGCAGAGGTCGGGGGCGGTCCAAATGTGTTGTCGGTCATTCCATATGCACAGACAACTGTGTGACGAGACTCCGTTACGGTACCCCGAAGAGTAAGCAAGAGAACGGTAGGATGAGAAGCCGCTCCCGCAGCAGCTACGGAATAGCCGCCTTTCTCACTGTTGTTACTATGCAAGACCGCAAGGGCCTGGGGTTTCCGTGTCTTTCGAAAGTGCCAAAGAGGCTTGGTAAATCGAAATACAGTGGACTCCCTGTTTATATAACCAGAAAGAAGCGAGAACGGTGAAAAAAATACCGTACGAAACAGGGAATAGAGAGAGCTGAGATATTTGTGCTTTCAAGGGAAATGATTCCCAGATGCATCCCAACATGACAAGAATCGCAAAGATCTTTTCGCCACCGCAAGGTACTTACTTAATCATAAAGTCCGGATGGATTTTGTCTCGATAGCGTAAGGCAATATAGCTAAAGTATCACAGCTATGGCTTGGGGATAGCCGTTCTGCTGTGGAAGCTGTAGAGCTTCCGAATTCGTCGATGTGCAGACGAACGTGGATATACGCCAACAAATGACTATAGTCTGGGTCGGTACATTACAGTCGAGCTTAATTACAAGGTTGGTGCAGAAAGGGATAGGAAAACGGGGAATGGAAGAGAAAGACCATAGAAGACATTGGGGTAGTGGGAGTATCTCGTCCTGGCGAGGCAAGGGTACGAAAGGTACGAAGGCAGACAGAGAGACGCAACGATAAGGAGCGGAAGAGGCAAACCAGCAACACTGGGAGAGACACGCCATGCGAATGCGATAAAACTGGTTGGCGTCGGAGGACCCCGAAGCGGAGTGCTTACGAATGTCGCTCTCGCTCGGTTGCTATATTGATTCCCGAGATTGTCCGGCAACCCCGCAGGAAAGCCAGTATGGCCCGGCAAGAGGGGGGGGGGGGGGGGGGGCGGGCGTGGGACAGGGGTTGTGTGAGACTCAAGGGGTGTGCTGGACTCGCTCTCCAGAACGAGAAGCTGTGGAGAAAGAGATGAAGAGAGTGAGACAAGTACGAGTCAGGGAGAGAGAAGCGAGAGGCAAAGGGAAAGGAAGAATGCGGAAGGAAGGAAACGCGAAAGATAGAGATAGAGATGAGAAGGAGACAAGGGAAGAGAGAAGGGAGCTAGAGGCACTTTGCTCACGGAACACGTTCATTGTCTCCTCTGCTATGGTCTCGCGCGCGTCGACGGTGACCCTTCCTTCATGATCATCAACTACCTCACGTTCAACCGGGACGCGGTCTGTGCTGCTCCCACCCATTCTGCTTTTCTGCTTTTGCTCGCGGATAGTTTCTTTTTTTGGTCACTCAAAGCAGTGCCAAGCACCAAATAAAAAGATCCCGGAGAAGCGCGAAGTAGAAGGTCGAGAAAAATTAAGAAATTGCTACTCTGAGTGTTTTTTCGAGCTTCTGATACCGCAAGAACTAACGTTATGGTACTCATTGCTGATAATGATTCAAATATATAGGACTAATGTTGATTTTCGATCAATGTATTGCGCTTGCACTTAATTCCAGAGGTAAACATAACAAATTACTTTTCTGCAGGAAAACTATTGTCAATAATGAAAAGAGCCCTAGAAAAGTGCGAAGTAGGAAGCCGAGAAAAATTAAAAGACGATTCTTGGAGTGGTTTTGTCAGATTCTGACAGAGGATCTGATAAATCCCCCAAACGAAAGTCACCAGATTCATTGAAAATCATAATGAGTTTCAAATATGAAAAGAATTCTAACACATCCATCGGATGTATGATATTTTCGCTTGATGATATTTTATATTTACCTTGTCTATTCGTTACACCGGCTTTCGCCGTTCCCCCTATATTCGTATCTTCCACGAGACGGTTGAATCCGATATCTCGCGGCAAGTTCCGGCGAGGGTTACACTGCCATCGTCGTCGTCCATCTGAAAGGAAAAAGAAAACAAAAAAAAAAAAACATAAATCTCGAAGGCATGCGATGTAACGGGGAAGTTACGAGCGTAGATTCGGAGCAGAGCGCGACAAGACGCATCCTATGAATAATGTATCGAAGCGGTTCATTATGCGGGTTAAGGGTCAAGGGCAGTTTTATACGTGGAAACATGGACGGTTGGCCAAGTGGCAGAGAAGGGACGCGGCACCGCGCGGCAGGACTATCCGGCCTCGTCGTCGCCGTTGGTCTTCGCCAACTGCAAAGGTCCCCGTCTCCTTTACCTCTCGCACTGGGACTTGGTAAACGGAAGAGAAGTCGAGGAGTCGGAGGGAATCTCTCTCGAGCGAGCCGCGTTCGAACTCGAAGAAGAGAAAGAAGATGGAAAGGAAAGGCCCTACTCTGCTTGTTATATTTGCCGCTTACGTTCATCTCTGTTACTCGATCTCTTTGCGAGAGCATCGTAAATATCAGCTTGTCGTCCCCGATCCTAATCTAAATTTAGTTGCGCCTCTTGTACACTATCGTTGTAGTCGGCAGTCTTGGTCGTTTTCTCTCGTGGAAAATCGTTACCGTTCCATTATGATGATGTCACAGTAACAATTTTCCTTCCTATCTTGATATGGGATAACAAATTATACCGATTTTCAATATTTCTTAAAATGTCCTTATTGATACTTTGGAAATAAACATCTTAAAAGAAAAACAAAAAAACAGTGAGACAAGTGGCGCCTGCAAAACGATGAAAGGGATACACGATGACAAGAAGGTAACCCGGGAGAAGTTAGAGGTGAAGGTGGTCGAGGACCAACGTCATCAGTATAATTAAGGTAGAAGAGCGGCGAGGGATAGAGGAGAACCAAGAAAAGGATGAGTAGTAGAGGTGGAAGATGTAGCGAGGAATGGTGGCAACGAGACGCAAAGCGAGATAGAAATAGAGAGTTCTCTTCGTCTCGCCCAACGTTTCGTGGGGTTGGAGTGAGAGAAGTGCCCTAGATCACCGGACGTCTAGGAGCGGAGCTGTGAGCGCAGATAAGGACCGCCACGGCGACGGCCAAGATGGACGGCCGACCGGTCTCAGCAGCACACTAGCTACTAGGTCTGCTGCTGCTACTACTGCTTCTGGTGAAGCCCCCGCGACCGTCGCAGTAGCGACGACCAGCAAACGTCCTCTAGCTCTTCTACCTACGTAGTCCGCTCGTACGTACGTAGAACCTCCAGCTCCGCAGCTTGCTACTGGAGGCTAGGCGAACACCCCAGGAGCTTCCTAGGGATCCTTATTTATATGCCGTCGACCAGACTAACGCCCATTGTCCCATTTCACCCCGGGTAATCTGCCGGACGCAAATCTAAGGCTTGATCCTGCGGGCTACCGCGAAAATCTATGACGCCTTTAATTTCTACACCAAGTATACGCCTAGGTAGCTTTCCAGAAGGACAGCACCTTCGGAAAACCTTATGTTTCAAGAAGCCTCACGACTTTATTAACGTTACTTGAAGCTATCCTATTTGGATGACGAAATAAACATGTCTTCATAATGATGGCTCCTCTTACTTTCAATATCAGCATATGGCAGCAATTATTGATTAGTAACCCTTCTACCAGATGATATTATTCAGCGGTAGGCAAATAAAAGCTGCCCATACGCATCAAATATCGATTTACGGACCTACGAACGATTGCGCTTCATTTTTGTCGTCAGTCTAAGAAATTCATGAATTTTTACAGTGTAGCGACTAAAAACATAAGTTAGACCCAATCTGTAAGACACAAATCGTTTATCGAAGGACTAATAGTCATTTTCATACGATGTTTAGCGGAAAAAAAATGATTGCGTTAGTGAGAACAGTATTGTTAGTTTTCTTCCTTCGTCGAAAATAGCGGTGGTTTATATCGCACGAGGCAGTGAGGGGGATGGGAATGGAGTCCCGACGATGGCCCTGGGTCAAATATTAACGTCGAGCCCGATAATTGCGAAGTAGATTGTAGGAAGGGTGCTGAAGAGAGAGCGAGATAGTGAGAGAATGTGTGTAGAGGAGGGCGCCCAGGCCCGGCCGTCCGGGCTGCTCGCTCGCTCGCTCTGCGATACCATCTCGCCCTCTCCATAAATATGTCGCAGTGAGCTTAACCCCCTTGCCTATCTGCGTCGAGGGCCCGAAGTAGGGGAGGCATTAATGTCAAACCGAGATGGGAGTTATGGCTCCCCCGTCAATTCCCAATGAATTCAACGTTTTCGGCAGGCAACCGAATCGATACGTTTCGACGAGCTCTCTCTCACAAGCTACCATTACCCCCCCGCTGCTCTTTATCGCAGTCTCTCTTTATCAGTATGTCTCTGTCTATCGACTCGCTCCCTTCTGTACTTGTAGCTCTTTTTACGACCCTTTATTCTCCAATCCACCCCTCTTTATTCGCGAAAAAAAAAAAAAAAAACATTTCACATCGTCAGAACACTTCTTTCGCTTTCTCAACCGTATCTGACGAGTTCGTATACTCGGTAAAAAAAATGGTGCAAAGATTCCGAAAAAAAAAAAACTCGAGTACAGTAACATTGTAGCAGTTTTTTCTTGATGTAGCAAACAAGTTTACGTTTCCATGCTACAAATGCATACCCGCGTGATTCCGCGGTGACTCCTCCGTAGGTGTTACAAATAACGCAATCAGTATGCAAGGGGTTCATGCATATTTCAGATAGGGCTTCGGTTGCGCAGCGCAAGGGTGGCTGGCCACCGCGTCGTCGCTAAGAAGGGTTTATGACGGGAGTTGATCCGAGGATCCCCATCAAACCGCGCCAGTCTGAATCGAACGGCGTTACTCGCTTCGCGTGGCGGGCGAACGGTATACGCGAGGAAGGGAGAACGTAGGGTAAAGACAAGGGATGTTGAGGCGTCTGAAAGTGAGAGAGAAATTGAAGATAGTCGGAGAAAGCGAGATAGCCAGCTGCCTCTTAACTCCTGGCAAACTCATTACAATAAATCAAGCTTTGTTCTTCGACCTGCTAAATTCTGCGGGTGCTAACCCTTTCCATACCCCCTTTGCAACCATCCCCCACGGCAGTTGTTCGGGGTTTCTCCGTTTTATCCTCACTATCTACACTCAGGCGCGCCTTCTCTTATTGTAGAATCAACCCTCCCTTTCGAGAAGCGAAAGACAAACGAAAGTGTTACTCTTCGAAGGTATAATATCGATTTATGACTCGGATCATGCAGGATTCGTTTTAAGCTGAATATACAAGCGTCTTCTGTTCTACCATTAGACTATCTTACATTTGAAATAGATAACCTTTGTAGAAGTTTACGATGGTGCGTTAGCCCCTCATGTACCGGAAATCTTTCGACGGCCACGTACAACGCTAACTTCTTCTGCTCGTAGCAGTAATGCGCAAGCGCGTCAATTATTTCTCTTGAAATCATCGAAGAAACGACACTTTCAGACTTTCAGGCTTCAGAATTTTTCTGAGAATTTTTTCGGGATATTCTATCGATAAACGGAACATTTGAAGGTGATGACTGGTAAAAAATGCCAGACATATATAGTTACGTAACCCGTACGGAAGGAGTTCGTAGAAAGAAAGATTAGATTAAGATTAGATGATTAGACCTTAATATGAATACCCTTATCACTGCGACAATCATGCGCGATATTTGGAAATGCTACATTGCGATGTTGATGGTAACGCGCATTTCAAATAATTACCGATCATTTACACATGTAATTTACGCCAAAACATAAACAAAAAATAGATGTTAATATAACGCAAAAAAGATGGGTAAAAATAAGCCCGTCGATCTACCCACGTGAAATGCGTTATTTTTCCGCAAATTCATTGCTATATTTTCTTCTCTCCATGAAGTAAAAACTCATTAATCCAAATCCACCCTAATTCGTCTTTAAAATATGTACAAACAATTTATAAAATATTGGCACTCGATAAACTCGACTCTACCGTAGAGATTACGTTAATTCTGTTAGACTTCGTCCCTTAAACATATTCAGGCGAAAAAAGTAAAGCAAGTGGAAGATAATCATGCTGTTGCATGTGACAGAGGTGGGGATTTGTCGATGAATCTAGGAGAGCACCGGTACTCGAGCGAGCGAAGGATGTGAGTAGACGAGTCGCTGGCTTTGCGGCTGGGATTTGCACAAGGAGTACAAACGGGGGTTATCAGGCAGACGCTTGCATTCCGCGGGGCTTCCACGTGCTACAAGCGTCGACATTGACTAATGATGGCGTGGCGGGCGAGCGGGGGCGCGCGTCCCCGCCACATGGCTCCTGCCTCCGCGGGTAGAGGCAGCGTGGCCGTGGCGTACTCTCTACCCGGGCAGACAGGGGTTGTGCGAGGCAGACAGCGCGCGCCCTGGAACAGAAAATTCACCCAAGTTCACGCGACCTGTTGCACCCCCTCTAGCTCACCGTTTAACCTATAACCTGCTCGCCAAACATCGCTTTAACCTCGCCTTATCGCGTTATCGAAAACGCTTGCTCTTGTTCTACTTTTTTCTTTTTTTTTTTCGCACTGCCGGAACACTGATTCTCGAATAGAAATTCGCCGCGTTGCGCACACTTGTCGAACGATGTTCGCAAAGTAGATAATTCGCGATGGTAACTGACAAGTGATTTAACGACTCGTAATTCATTTTCTCGCTTCTTTTGCATACATTTTTATTTTTTTTTTTAATAATAATATAGAATCGAAGTATTGAGTGTTTTAGTGTATAAATTTCCTTCAACTTCGACTGTCACCCACATTTTGCCGATGATCGAGAGAAATGCATGTGATGAATAGTATTTCAATGATATCAACTTGCACCCTCTTCGGATCCAGCAGCACCGCCCCAAAAGTCTCGTTCCCCAACTCGCTTATTATTCATTCCGAATCAATTCACAGTCCACGCTCTCGCGCAACGAGGGACGAGAGAGGGGGGGGGGGAGGGGGGTGAGTTTCGAACGAAAGCAAATCGAATTCGGCGTCCACGTTAACGCGATTACGGAAACGTTCCGACAAAAATATCAATCGGGCGTGTAATCCGGCTTAACGAGTATACCTTTTAATTAATCACACGTTTTCAATATTTCAACATTGTGTGTGTGTATTTGTATGCACGCTGTCGGTGACCTCCCTTGTGCTGCTCACCCAAGGAAACACGTCCGTTAAATTGTAAAAAAAATAGTAAAAAAAAAAGAAAAAAAAAATCAGGAAAAATCTTTTAGCTGAACGTATCTCACGGGTGACGTCTTATTAAAATATTTTTTGCATCGGCAGTGATTTCTCGGTAATGTATTAACTACTGCAAGTAGTAAGTCAGGCCGACAGAGTGTCGGCTGAACGAAGTACCCGTGGATACTATTTGTTCGCCGTCAAAGGAAGACATGTCTGTCGACGCGGTTAGCCTCGCGGTCAAAGCGGCACGCCCTCTCCGTGCCGTACGTTATTGGCCATTCCTCACCGTCTGAGATTTATTCGCCCAATTACACCGGGGCGCTGCTCTACGAACGCGACGAAATCAAGCGGAGCGAATAAAACACCATTCACTTGATTATCCGACAAAATGCAACGTGAAAAATCATTCTCGCGTTTGGTGTACGAAAGACCTTTGAAACAAATTTACTTCCTGATACGTCGAATCGAACGACGCGAGTTTATTCCGATAAATTTATTACGGAACTCTGATGGCAGAATGAGCAGAAACCGCGGAAACAACGACGCCGCGAAACTCGCAAGAAGATGAATTAAAAAAAATGGCGTTAGATCCCGCGGTAAAAGGCAGATGAACGTTAAAGCGGTTTGCGCCCAGTCGTTCATGAATATTTATGTCGCTATATAATAACATTTTTGAGCCACTGTTTAGCTAATCCTCCGGACTCATTTATCGTGGGAGGCAAGGACAGCTATAATTCTTGAAAACGCTCCCCGTACGGGTAGTATTATTATGCGAATAAATACCGTGGGATTAAGTTCGCGATGGGGCAAACGCCTATGAAACAGTGGAGAGACAGCGAATGGAGAGAAGGGGAGGGAGAAGGGAGTGGTGTAAAGGACGGAGCGTGTATGCGACGACGAAGAGAAGAGAAGCAAAAGCGGAAGCGAAAAGAGGCATAAAAGGAGAGGAAGTAAGTGGAGAATATTTCCGGCTACGACACACGAGAGAGAAAGGAAGAAGAGCCTCTAAAGCACAGGTGCAATACGCGAATTCCGTAGAGTTTCGGTACAGTTTTGTTCGGCGCCAATGCGCAATATAAATAACGAAAGCTCTCCTATCTCACTTACGATTCTTTATCATTCTCGCAATCTCTTCGTAAACATAGCCATTACTTCGCGCGAAAAGATTATACTTTATTCGTAAACATATTTATCGCATTTAACGTACCCTCAAGACAGCCGTTCAGCAGTCTCGTGGACTAAT